>OX940962.1:4099136-5377636 GCA_954870475.1 Euphrasia confusa
TTTTCCATTTCTCATAAACTAAAGTAATAAGAATATATATTTTCTTGATTGGAACTATGCATTTAATTTATAGGGGCGTGGGTAAGTGGATCCTGAAGCAAATGCAAGCGTTTTTTGAGACAGATTTGGATCCTTCTGAGAGAGAGGATCTAACAAAAAAGGGTAATTTAGGTGGCATACACATAAAATTATTATTATGATGATTATTTTTGTTTTCAGTGAATCAATCATATCTTCTTTCTGATGCACTCTTGTATCTGTAATTAATATACTGAAAATGGATAGGAAATAAAAATAAGGGAGCAAGGCGCTATATGCCACAAAAGAATTCTGTTGCGTATGCTCTACTGATCACACTCTTCAGGTAAATGATTATCAGCTTATTCCGTGTCTAATTATTTATTTATTTATTTATTTATTATATTTTATTTCATCACTAAGAATACCATTATTTTCGATCATCTGGTTTAGGGGTACAGAAAATGGGGATGATTATATGCGTAAAAAGGACCTCATTGATGCAGCTGAAGCCAGCGGATTGTCTCGTGCGCCAATTATGTAATTTTAATGTTTCAGTGAGGAATGAATTTGTATCTTGGTTACTCCACTTACGTATAAACAAGATTTACGACCACGTGTAGGCCAGAAAAGGGCAAAGGGAAAGCTGGAAGCTTTGGAAGTTCACCAAGGGACTGGTACAGTGGATGGAGCTGCATGAAGACACTGCTAACTAGAGGCCTTGTTGTGAAATCAAGCTGCCCAGCCAAGTATGCTTACTCAATCACTTCTTAGTTGACTGGTTTTACTATGGAGAATAGTAAATATGAGAAGAGAGTGTTACCATAAACACCTCATCTACTTACTACTACTATTTTTTTGTTCTGTAATTACGAGTCTTGTAATATGTATTTATATACCCCCTATATCCCACTGAAAGTTTTACACTTTCCTTTTTGAGTGCCTCGTTACTCATTTTACATTTTTTATAATGGTAAAAGGTTAGCATTAAATTATGAATTGGTGGGTCCCACTATACACATAAAATAGTATCATTTCCCCTTGCCGAAAAAAATATAAACCTCTCGGTGGGACAGAGGGAGTAATATTTATTAGAAAAAAAATACTTATTTGTTCAATGGTACATAAAGATTGAATAGTATAGTAGTCAAAATACATGTTTGACCACCTTGATATGTATGAACAAGGATCATCTGTAATTTACCCACATTCATTTTTAGCCTGTCTACTGTTAGATTGAAACTGCATAATTTCTATTAAAGTTAAGACCTATTCTTTAGTTCATACTATAAGTTATGGCCAGAGACTCTTTTTGGTAATAAACGACTTATTAATTGTTATGTGCACACATCAGTGGCAGTGAATGGCTTCTTTTTTTATATCCTTTTTAACTGGTTTCCATATGTGCAATTCATAAATATTTTCAAATACAATTTTGTGTGTTTTTACCACTGCATACACCAGGTATATGTTGACAGAAGAAGGGAAGGAAGTAGCACGGGAATGCCTTTCAAGATCTGGAATCATTGACAAAAATAAGAGTTTGGATTCTTTGGAAGGATGCTTAAATTTGGAGCAAAGAGACACACTGCAAGTTGATATACAAGGAGAAGCTCCAGATTTAGAGTTTGTAGCTAGAGATTCCGTTAAAAAAGCAGTACCTAGTAATACGAAGAAGCTGAAGAGAACAGTTGATGTTCCGCCGGAATGTCTTGATAAGGTATATTCTAAATTTATTACTGTTGAATTTTTTTAGGTTTTGGACCGCTTGTAGTAGTGACACCCATTATGTTGAATTAAAGTTCACTTCTTTAGCTCACTTATGTCGATGAGTGGGTCAGTTGGTGTTAGCCAATTACGAAAATATGAACTATATATGCAAGTCATTCATATGTATCATATTATTTTGGCATTTCTGAAATTCTTGGTTCAACAGTTTCTAAGTCTATGCTTGTTTATATTTTGCCCTTGTGTGTTTTTTATTGTGGGAAGTGGCAATTTTAATGTAAATGTCAAATTATGTAGAGTTATATTGAGCAAGTGTGTTAGATGAGTGGTTTTCAATTATATATAAAGAAAAATGATATACAATAAGATAAAATTTAAATATGTGCATATTGGGGTCTTTATTTGTTGTCTTTTGGGAGAAAATGTTTTTCTATTGGAGAATGACTTTGTAAAACTTAGCATACAGCCATACACTGTATACAATGCATACTAAAGTTTTTCAATATTTTCAATTGTCATTTCTCATTTGTTTTAAGTTTGTTTCTTCATGTTTTCTTGGTAGTTTCTCCGCATGGGGTTTTCTCGGGAGCAAATTAGTCATGCTTTTACTGAGGTTTCAAAAACATCCCAGAAGAAAGAGATATCGTTACTTTGGCCAACTGTTCTTTTCCGCCTCCGAGAAGATGAGGTTTATGGTTCAACTACTTTACCTAAATCTACAAGAGATGAAAACTCTAATGCTGCATCTTCTCACCAACGTAAAGATGGTAGTGATCACCCTTCTTACGAGAATAAGATGATCATAATTTTGAGATTTCTGATCAATCACTTTACTGTTGTGCCTTTTATGTCAGGTCAATCAGACTTACATGCTGATGAAAATGTACAACCACGTGAAATTGCTGGATCTAATAATCAAAAGACTTCCCTTCTTGGTGATTTTGGACGAAGTTCTTGTCCTTTGAAAGCTTGCTCATCTACTGTAAGTTCATTGGTTGCACACAATGGTGCATATTTTTGTTTGGGGTGGGGATTGAAAGTCCAGTAAATGGGACACGAGGTGGTCAATGTTTCTTATCCTTGTTATAAGAAAGGATAAGGGATGATGAAGTAGAATTATTTGCTCAGACTAGCCCTCTTTGCTACTAGTACTACACGTTATTTTTCCTCTGGAAAGATTGGAGGGGTTGAAGGAGGCAGAGTACCATTTATGTTATTTGAATCTGTATCAAAATGTTGACTAGGACAAAAAGGATATGAGGGGAATCGTCTTTGTTTCCCCCTGAAATTTTTTGTTTTTGTTTTTGTTTTTGTTTTTGGTACTAATGAAATTGCAATAAGAAAGGAAGAATGTACGTGAGAACTTTAGAATAGATGGTGTCGTTAGAACAATACTAGAATAAGGAATTTCGGGAAGTCATTATATATAAAAGCATATTAAAAGACTGACATTATAATATTTGGTTTAATTTCATTAAGCTAATGGTTGGGTCTGAGTATTATAAGAAACTTCACTGAGTTAAATCTTTATTCATTTCTTTTTCCTTACATTTTTCTTCCCCTGTATTGGATGTTCAGGATTATGCAGTGAACAAGCTCAGCAGAGGGTCAGCATATAAATCTAACACTTTACCAATGCCACCTTTGGCATTTGGAGAGAAGTTTGGTGATGTATATGAAGTAATTCTGATATTAGATAATCGGGAACAATTTGCAACAAAAGGGTGAGTGCAGCCATAATCTAAACTTCTTTTAAAAACTTTGTACAATTTGAGCATAACTGTCTGATTCCTAGGCTAATCCTAGCATATACATATTGCAATGTAAATTGGTGGTGTTTGATCTCTTTAATACAGGAGTAACTGGAAAATTTTCTATTTTTAGTATCTTACTGATGTTTCCAAGTCATTTGATGTAATTGTTCGATCTCACTTTCAAAGGACAAGTAAAGCAAACATTGTCTGACTCGGACAAGACTTATATATACTATTATAAATAAATATGTAGTTTTTCTCCAGTGTTTAAAGTTTGTTCTGGTTGGATTTGTGCTTGAATACTGTTACTTCTAATCTCTTTTGATATTTCAAATGTACACATAAAAATATCTTTAAACATTTTAATTTTCATCCTTCTTATTTAAGTAACCTTTGAAGTTAATATTCTTTTAGCAATACTAATTTATATCTTATATCTTGAAATGCAATAGCTGTATTATCTAGTTCTTTTAAACAATTTCTGTTTCTTTTTTACGCATTATTCTTTCTATTTTCAGGTCTCGTTCCAGGAAGATTATAGATAACATATGTTCTCAATTTCATATCCAGATAGATGTAAGTTACATGTAGATGAGTCTGTAATCTTTGCTCTTCTTTCTGTGCAGCCTGGTTATGCGGCTTAGCCAGTTTTTCCATAAATGACTAGTCTCTAACATTTCACCTTTTTGTATTCATAATACACACCTGCACCTTATTTTCTGCAGTTCTCAGTCCTTTACTAAGTGTATTATGCGTCACTCTCAAGTCTTAGGATGTTGGCCTTTGTGATAACTTGTAACCTGAATGATTTTACTTTTGCTATATTGACAGGTTAGAAGGTTGCCTGTGGGTGATGGCATTTGGATAGCTCGTCATAAGTATCTCGGTAGTGAGTACGTTCTTGACTTTATTGTTGAAAGGAAGAATGTTGATGATTTGCGTCAATCTATTAGGGACAATAGATATCGGGATCAGAAAATGCGTCTGGCGGTAATGCTCCATTGTTAAGGGCCAATTGTTTTTATTTATGTTTTTATCTAAATGTATTTTTGAATAAGTAGTCATTACTTCTTTCTCTTTCTTTTATTTTAAAGAATTTGTAAAATTTATTTCATCATATTAGCGAAACGTGGCCCAATAAAAGCATGTTTGGCCATAGGAAGGAAATAGCCGGGCCCAGGTTTTCCCATTCCAACCCTCGAAGAATCAGGGCATGACCCATTTTTTTTTAAATTAAATTTTAAACAATATGATATACCATGTTTACATCTGGCCACATAGTTATATGCTCCTTCCCCCTCAGTAAACTTATTACAGTTGCTGTTTTTCGTCATTGAGTTGTATTAAGGTTTCGAAAATTGAAAACTACTCGTCTTTTTTAATCACTTTACATATATTTGTCTTGAAATGTCCAGAGATGCGGGCTTAAAAAGATGATATATCTGGTGGAAGGTGATCCAAATTCCTCAGAGGCAGCTGAAAGCATCAAAACAGCGTATGGAGTACTGCATCATATTTCCTAGTTTTCTGAATTTTCTTGATCCACCTTTTTGACAAAAAATAAACAAATTTGCTCTATTGAAAGTTTGAGTTATTTAACCACAATGTTTGAGATCATTATCCTATATGCAAAGAAATGTTCTTGGTTTATAGACACTCTTTCCCGTTTCCTAATATCTAGGTCATAATAAATGCATCATATGCTGATTAAAATGTATTGCTAATTTGATAATGGTCTTATTTCAGTTGCTTCACGACTGAGATATTGGAGGGGTTTGATTTGCAAAGGACGAGCGGCTTAGCAGATACATTGAAGAAGTATGGTCATCTTACTCAATCAATAAACAAATACTACAGATATCTGGATCCCGAGCAAAATTGTAATGGGGTTTGTCCTCCTTATGACGGCTTTATCAAAATGTGTGATGAGTTGGATAAAATGACAGTTAGTGATGTGTTTGCCGTCCAACTAATGCAGGTATATAATATAGTTCGATTTTGCAAGACCCGTATTGCATATGCTTTCATCACAATTCATTTAAACCTCTATGTTTATAATTCTCGAGCATTTTTTGAATGAAGGTTCCACAAGTGACGGAGGAAATTGCTTTTGCTGTTTTGGATATGTACCCAACTTTGCTTTCCCTTGCTCGTGCTTACTCTCTTCTCGTAAGTTTTCTCTTTATTATTATATGGTGATTAATCAATTGATTTGGCTTGAATAAAACACACATTGTTTGAGGGGTGAATCTTAAATGCAAGCATGAGCCTACGTGCTGAAATCTTGAATATAATTTTCTTGTACTCTTTTATCTAGGATGGTGATGTTTGTGAACAAGAGGAGATGCTTAGGAGGCAGAGTAACAATTTGATCAACGGTCCCGCCAGCAAAAATATATTCCAACTTGTTTGGGGCGGCTGAGGTCGGGCGTGTATTAGGGGACTAGAATCGACCATGTTGTAAAGATTTAAAACATGTAAATAAGTTATTTTGATGTAACCAAGAGTGTAGCTTTCTTGAAGGGAGCCTTGCATGTATAAAAAAATTATTTGATGCTCGACCTCTCATTCATTTTGTGTTCGAGCTTCAAGAAGCAATTTGTTGGGGGTGAAATTTTTGTGTACCTTGCTTCATGTTTACTGAAGTAATATTTTTCTTTAAACTCTTTTTAAACCTTTTTTCAAGCACTCATTTTATTTCATAATAACATGATTACTTTCTTTAGACGGATGTTTCACTACTTTCACAATAATAGAATTATCTTAAAAAAATAATAATTACTCTTATTTTTTCACTTTAAAATACAATTTTACTTATACTTTTTAATTTACTTTTCCAACTTAACTCACAATAACTATTTTACATTTTTCTTAATAGAAGTTCGACAACTAGGCAAAGGACATATGAAGTTCTATATTTACAAAATAGAGAAAGTATAATATAATATACTGTACTGTATTTTTTAACTAAAAAATATGAATAATTAATTGTAAATCAAAATAGCATTAGACCCTAAGAATCCAAGATTTCAGACCAAAAGTTGGTAAATGCTTTTTCCCAATCTACTTTTGTTGGCATGCTCCACAATTTCCTTGTCTCCTTGTCTTAAATGTTGGAAGAGGGTAACAATATTGGTCTACGACATCGGCACAAACCAACAACAAAAACTACGAGCACATCTCTGTTTGAAACTTATCTGCACATGAACTGATTTATCAATGGCGAACATAAAAATCTCAACTTTATCATTCATACCACCAAGTTATAATTATTCTTGATTCTCAAAGTTATATTTGCTGAAATAAAAAACGTGTGAGCAATTGTCCGTGAAATTGAAAGTGTGTTAGTGGTCGGATAAATAGGTCCGAGTCACCTAGGAAGATTTCATCATGAAATCAATTGTTAACAAGAGAACTAGCTTTGCATGCTAATAAGATATGAACTCTATTTCCATACAATTTCAGTGTCAAATAATTTACAAGTGAACATCACATATCACAGATCTTGAAACACGTAGAAAGAAATTGGGTCATACAGTATGTTTTACATCAATCAATTAACTATGTAACACAAAAAAACAATTTGAATTTGACCCCTTTTTGTTGTTTTTTCTTTTTTGTATTGTATTGTGGAATACCACCAAAAGTTTTGACCACCTCCAAATTTAAAATTCCCACCTACAGTGGATAATGACAGAGAGCAAATTTCAATGGATAATTACATGTTGTATTCGGCGGGTAGTCTCTGGAATTCACAAACTGCCTATTGTTCCCAAGGCAAGCAACCCCCCAAATAAAGACAAAACCTACCCCTTCCACGTGTCGCCCCCACACGCAAAAAGCAAAGCCAAGCCATGGAAAAGTCAGGTGCTTTAAATACCCATTTGACCCCATCACTGTTTCTTCAAGGACAATTTTTTTTGTTGTGTTAATTGCAAAAAACCCTTTTGGGATTTTGAGTTTTGCTCTTGTTAGATCGTAAAGTTTGTATCTTTTTTTAGTATTGTTGGTGGGTTTCTTGATTCTTGCTCTGTTTATTTATTTTGAATAATTATCTCTCTGGTTTTTGGTTTGCATGTGTGTATCTTGGAGTGATTTTTGAAACCATGTTTTGAAGATTTTGTATGAGCATTTGCTTGATTAAATGAGATAGCGATCTTTTCTTTGAAAAAAAGAACTGATCTTTTCTGTCTTTAGCCACATGATATGAACTGCCCTAAATTTTGTTTTCTTGGAAGTTCATTTCTGTTCTTGAATTTCCCCCACCCACCACCCACCACCCACCCCACCCCCCCTTTTTTTTTTTCGTGGCTTATATGTGTTGGGTTTTCATTATTTTTATTTCCTTGAATGTTTCAGGCGGTTCTTGCTTCATACTTACAGAAAGTTTTCACCTTTATTTAAGCAGAGGAAAAAAAAAAAACAATGGTTCCGGAAGAGGGCTCATCCTCCGTGAGTTCATCCCCTCGCCACAAGTTCTCCCTGATGTCCTTTCCTCCCGGATTAGGCCCGCCGCCCATGGAGATGAGATCCGAAGACAGAGGCCTTTGCCTTATCCACCTCCTAGTCGCTTGTGCCAATCACGTCTCCTCCGGCAACACCGAGAATGCTAACGTGAGCCTCGAGTACATTTCGCACCTCGCCTCCCCCAACGGAGACACCATGCAGAGGATCGCGGCTTACTTCGCCGAGGCCCTCGCAGACCGCGCGCTCAAGTCCTGGCCCGGAATTCACAAGGCCCTGAACTCGGCCCGGATAGCCTCTCTCGACGAGGACATCCTCGCAAGAAAGCTCTTTTTCGAGTGCTGCCCCTTTTTGAAGCTCTCTTACGTTATCACGAACCAGGCGATTCTGGAGGCGATGGAAGGGGAGAGGGTAGTGCACGTGGTCGACATCGATTCGTTCGAGCCCGTTCAGTGGATCAGCCTTATGAGGGCCTTGAGCGCGCGGCCCGAAGGCCCGCCGCATCTACGGATCAGCGGGGTCCACGAAAGGAAGGATGTGTTGGATCAAATGGGGCATCGGTTGAGCGAAGAAGCCGAGAAGCTAGATATCCCTTTCCAATTCAATCCGATCGTAGTTAGTGGATTGGAGAATCTTGATTTCGATAGCTTACGTGTCAAGACTGGAGAAGCTGTCGCAATAAGTTCTGTTCTCAAGTTGCATTCTCTTTTGGCAGCTATAGATGAAGACAAGAATAACCCCCCTTCGACGAAAATTAATCCGGACCCCATCCACTTGCGAAGGCTGCTGCATGTGAATCCCCGTGACTTTCTCGAGAAGGGTATTTTTGTCAAAACAGATTCCGAGGTATCTCCGCTGTCAGTTCCCTCGGCCGCTGCCCCTAAGATGGCAAGCTTTTTAAGTGCGCTTTGGAGGCTTTCCCCGAAACTGATGGTGGTGACAGAGGAAGAATCGAACCACAATGAATCAAATTTGATGGATAGGATAATGGAGGCGTTGAATTTCTACGCGGCGCTCTTTGATTGCTTGGAATCTACGATGCCGATAGCTTCTTTGGAGCGTCATAAGATTGAGAAGATGCTGTATGGGAAGGAGATTAATGATATCATATCGTGCGAGGGGTTTGATAGAAAGAAAAGGCACGAGAAGCTTGAGAAATGGGTTCCTAGGATCGAGTCGGCTGGTTTTGGTAAGGTGCATTTGAGCTACCACGTGATGATGCAGGCGAGGATGTTGTTGGAGAGTTATAACTACGATGGGTATAGAGTTAAAGAGGAGAATGGCTGCTTCTTGATTTGTTGGCAGGAGCAACCTCTTTTTTCGGTTTCGGCTTGGAGGTGTAGACATTATAGTTGATGTTATTAGTACTCGAAATACTTAATCGTGTATCTTTCTTTCTGTTTGCTTTGTTATCTGTATAAAGGGTACTAGGTAAGTTATGCTCATCCTTTGAATATATGTTGTGATTATGAGTTTAATATAAAATCATTGTTCATGTTATATATACGTGCTCATCTGTTTATTGAGTGTGCAAAATCTATATGATTTGAGCTTTACAGATTCCAAGATCATGAAAGGCCCCAACTGGAGTGTCTCGAAGATATAGTCCAAGAATTTGTCGACAATATATATATACCAGATGAAATTAAACACGCCGTGATTTGACGGGGGTGAGTTTTTATATATCATGCTATATATTCAGAAGAATTACTATTGAAGAAAACCTTTTTCTTTTGTTTTGGTTATGTCAATAGATGCTGCAGTTTCGACGATGATTAAGAGAGTAGTGCACATGAAAATCGAGGCCACATATGCTTGGAATATCAGTTAGGTTTATTAACTGATCAAGAATGGTTGAGGGGATTATTAAAACTGCAGTTTCCATTAGCACACTTTGACTTTGAACTAACAAAAAGGTCTGCTTTTCCGACTTTGCTTATTCGCAACTACCATCCACTCCTCAGCTTTTTTCCTTGTCGTTGGTTATAGCTAGCACCAGTGCAGTATCTTCAGTTTCTGTTTTTGCTTGTATTTTTCGCATTGTTTCTTTATGTGGGGTTTGTTTTATTTATATATGAAACTCCCAGACGGGTTATCTTGACTTTTCTCAGGGTTGCCAGATTGATCTTTCATCGACTACTCATTTGGTTTTTCTAATGGGACTTCGACAGGTGGTTGAATCTCTCCATCATCGAGCTATATATGCTGGAATCCGTCATCTTCAAAGGACTCTTGTGAAACCTCATCTAAAAATAAATCATCAAAAGCATCCGTCTATCTTGTCTGCCTTAATCAGGAACTCGTCATATATATTCATGTTCTTATATCCATCGACATCGAGATCGATTCTTATATCTGTTTCCTGTGACCATTCATATTCGTACCATAATCGAGATGACCTTCTATCTCCATATCAGAGGGTTCAGAGTCTTGTTTTATCAAATCATATGGAGTAGTACCCCATACTCTTTGTACACGAATCTTAGCATGTTTTATTTATCAATCTCCAAAAATCGACTTTTAACGCAATAAAATTCTGTAATTATGTACGAAATATCAGACTAATGAATTTCAATTAAATTGGAAATAATTTCAGAACCAAAGCCAATTGAGTCGATGATATTCCAAAAAAACATAACACATTACTATAAAATTGCTGTAGTTTTTATTTAGTAGTAGTACTTAAAAGAGCTTAAATAGTGACCACAACGTCGGTCAATTACTTACGATAGACAATAAAAGTGGCGGTAATTTAAATCGAGGATACATCACTCTCGATTACGTCTGATCAGTATCCTTGGGTGATCTAATGCTTTCCGCATTCACGAGCATGATTCGGTGGGGTGCTGCATTCGAAAACAAGGGAAGAAGATATATTTGAAAAGATAATTAAAAAAAACATGTATAGTTCTCTCTCTGTTTCATAACAACAAGACTTTTTCCTTCACAAAATACAAAGAACAATATCCTATTATTATGCATGAAACGGAGAGAGAGAATAATTTACATATGCGTACGTACCAGCTGTTTAAGTAGTAGTAGGCTGAGCTTATTGAGCTGATGTTGCAGATGTTGGGTAAAGTGCGCATCATGCAATGGAGGATTAATGAGGGCTTCAAAGAAGTGTATTTTCCATCAATATATTTGCAGAATTCGAGTTTAATTAGTTCCTTTCCACTCGTCATTTACACTTTCGGAAGCAGTGCAACACTTTTGATCCCCAGCTGTAGGCTTTATATTCTTCACAAAATACGAGTTGCATTTTGTCGCAAAGTTGACCCAGTCTGTAGGAGGACCACTAGGAGGTGAATGAGGATCATATACTGGACTAGGAGGAAAATCAATTCCTCGTGCAGCTGCAGCGGCGCTGCTGATCAGCATGAGTAAACTG
This sequence comes from Euphrasia confusa, assembly GCA_954870475.1. Classification (NCBI taxonomy): domain Eukaryota; kingdom Viridiplantae; phylum Streptophyta; class Magnoliopsida; order Lamiales; family Orobanchaceae; genus Euphrasia; species Euphrasia confusa. The sequence goes on from OX940962.1 coordinate 4,110,492, forward strand.
CAGACTACAATAACAACCATAATAGCTATTATCGAAGAATCCAAGATTGATATTCGATAATCCGATCGATCGAGAGTACTTTCTTTTTGTTTTTTTTATATGTATTTGGTTATTTCAATTGAATTAGAAATTAAGGGTTAATTATATAGTAGTAGTAGGAGTACTATTACGTATGTGACGCACTCTTGTTTATTTACACTTTATTCTTAATGAATTAGTATAATCGTATTGTATGTACAGCTCTATTAGTATAAATATTATGGTATTTTATCATATTCCAAAATCATTTTTTATATTCAATTTTATACTATCGTTTTGTTACAGTGATATACAGAGATAAAAATGTATTTTATGTTAAAAAAAAGTATAGTACTTGTGAATAAAGTTTAAAAAATTGGTAAAAATTTTAGAATTAAAATTTTATTTTAAAGTGAAAAACTAAAATAATTATATTTTTACTTTTAAAAGTGTTTATATAAAATTGAAACATTTAAATTAAAAAATAAATTAAGTTGAAACATTAAAAAGAATTTGTCGACAATTCCGGATGAAATTAAACACGCCGTGATTTGAGAGGGGTTTGGTGAGTTTTTATATATCATGCTATTCTAAAGAATTACTCTTGTCAACAAACAGCATGCTTTTATCATCATAATTGAAGAAAGCCTGTTTCTTTTGTTTTGTATATGTCAATAGATGCTGCAATTTCAACGATGGTGAAAAACAAGGGGAAGAGAGTACTGCAGATGAAAATCGAGGTCACATATGCTTGGAATATCAGTTAGAAAACGCGTAAATTCATACTAATTCGTAAATTTCACCGTCATCGATGCTAGAAAACGCGTCTGAAGTAAATCCTTCATCTTCAATGGACTAATTCACCTCCCATCGAGATCAATTTTAATATCTGTTTCCGGTGAACATTCATATTCGTACTCATAATCAAGATGGCCTTCATTCTATCTCCCACTCCACTCTCCATATCAGAGGGTTCAGAAATCCTGTTTATCAAATCCTACACATTTGTAGTGTTTCTTAGCATGTCTTATTTATCGAATGCACGAAAATCGTATTTTAACAAAATAAAATTATGTAATTATGTAGTACAAAATTTGTAAAGAATTATCACGCGAATTAATTTTAAATCCGAATTAATTTCAGAACCAGGCTTCGCCAATTGAGTCAAAAAAATTCCAAGAAAACATAATAGCAGTACTATAAAAGTAGTTTTAGTTTTATTTAATATACTTAAAAAGTCTAAACAGTGACCACAACGCCGGTCAATTAACTATAGATAGACAATTAAAGTGACGGTGCCGGTCAATTAACTATAGATAGACAATTAAAGTGACGGTAATTTAAACGGGTAAGTAAAATTATTATTATTATTATTATTAGTACATACAGTAACACCTTTATAAATTAATAGGTATAAATTAATAGGCTCGGGACAGTGAAATTTTAACCTCTATAAATTAATAGTCTCAGTAAAATTTTATTAATTTAGTGAGGTGGGACAGTGAAATTTTATTAATTTAGAGAGATTATTAATTTATCGAGGTATTTTTTTTATTTAAAAGACCAAGTCGAGACCGAAAGATTCTATTAATTTAGAGAGCTTATTAATGTATCGAGTATTAATTTATAGAGATTTAACTGTATAAAAAATTAAAACAAGTATGATCGGATTGGAATGAAGTGGTGCTAATATTACAGCAAGTAACTGCAGAGCTACTCGATCGATTAGCCACGTACTACTACTTGCATCTGATCAGTATTCAGTATCCTTCGATCTAATGATTTCCGCAGTAACGAGCACGGAAACAAGGGAAGAAGATATATATGTACGTATATACTATATTGGAAAATTAAGATTAAAAACACACACATGATTTTTTCCTTCATGAAATACAAAGGATAGAGTCTTATTATTACGAAACGGAAGGAGTATATATAGAATATTGTGATTACCTACCAGCTTTTTAAATAGTTGTAGGCTGAGTTTGATGTGATGATACGGCAGCTCTTTCTCTGTCAATATAATATTTGCAGAAGTGATCAGCTGCTTTATTAGCTTCTCCCCGATCGTTACCTACTCTTTCGGAAGCTTCACAGCACTTTCTCGTAGGCAATATATTCTGCCCAAGATACGAATTGCATTTTATCTTAAAGTCGCCCCATGCTTTAGGATCAAGAGGATGATGAGGAGGAACATGATCTTCTGCACCGGCAGCACTGCTGATCAGCAGTAAACAGACTACAACAACATTAACATCTACATACCTATCATCGAATCGAACATCGATATTAATTCAATCGATAGTCCCAGAGCTTTTCCTTTATATATATATATATATAGGTAATTATTTCAATTAAGTATTAGGCACTCTTATTTATTTACACTTTCATAGTTCATATTCTTAATTTCAACACCTTTTTCATTATAAAAAGATCTTTTTTTCTTGTTTTTAAAATCATCTCACTTTGACCAAAGGGAGTAAATTAATTAAGTTAAAATATTTAGAAAATTAAAAAGAAATTAAGTTGAAATATTAAATAAAACAAAGTGTACATGTTTTTTTATCTATTAAAGAAGCTACGTGTGCGCTTAAGTAGCATTAGCCGTTCCTGTGTTAGCATTTACGTGTGTGCTTAAGTAGCAATAGTAGTGCCTGTGTAAATGTTAAAAAAAGGTTTTATTTTTTGAAAATTAATTTTTATTTATAATTCATTCAGAAAATAAATGTATATATTGTCCAAATGTATATATTGCATACTATTAAGTATCCATTGATTTGTTTTTTTTTGGTATATGTCAATTGCAATGTATTGGGTTCGAACTTAGAACCTTTGATCCTCAATTCGAGTGCTCAACTTTTGATCCTAAAACTCAAATATAAGTTGGACAACCTTATCACTTTAACAAGCTCTTTTAAGGTGTTATTGACCCAATTTTGACACGTACATTAATATGGAGAGGTGAGATCGGCAAGTAAGAAAGTTGATACATATATATAACCCTGATTAACAGTTTGAACTTGTGTATCTATATATCTTAATCAATGGCCATATATTGTCTAAATTAAAAAGAAGCCCTCGACTCGCCTCGCCTAGTCTCCTGTGCTTATTCACCCACTTGAAAAACCAGACTCAACATGCATATGTATGTTTTCGACTAGTCGTCAGTGATATTATAAGTAAGTTGTCAATCCAATTAAACATACCTTAATTAGTTTACACACATGAACCTTAATAAGTATATACATAGTGTATCATATAAAACACAAAATATTTAAAACAAACCAAACCAAATCATTAGTTTTCTGCAACAATCAAACCTTGTTCAGGCCTCCTCTGCCTGTCGTCGTAACCGATGTCAGATGCAGGTCTGCATTGGTCTGGCCTCTTGGTCAAACCCCGAGCCGCGCCTCGAGTGGAGTTCCCATTTTTTCACGGCCGGCGGCTTCACTTTTTCAAAAGCCTCAACGAGAAGCGCGACTTTTCTCTTTCGGGCTGGGCCGAGTTTCGTGACCACCTGCCTCAGCGCGTAATCCACCATCCATTCCTCTGTTTTTTTCCTTTCGTCCAGATCTTGATGCTTCAACTCGACCTTCTCTGCTTCTGGATCAGCCTCCAATGGCAACAAATTCGGCGCTCTTTGATTGTACTGTCCAGACTCCTCGGTCAAGTCCTTGCCCTTAGTTATAACTAGCATCAGTGAACTACTAGTATCTTCAGATTCTGTTTTTGCTTCGTTTTTCGCCTTCTCTCCATTTGGCTCTTCCAATGGGACTTCAACAGCTGCTGCTGGATTCGTAAATTCACCATCATCATCGATGATGCTAGAAAGAGCGTCCGAGGTGATTCCTTCATCTTCAAAGGACTCTTGTGAAACCGAGTAATCATCAAAGCAGCACCCGTCTTTCTTGTCATCGAGATCACATTCATATTCGTACTCATAATCGAGACAACGACCTTCTATCTCCCACTCCATATGATCAGAGGGTTCAGAATATTCTTGTTTATCAAATCCTGCATCCATCTCCTCTTCCTTCCCTTTGAAATCCATCTCATTCACATCTCCCTGATCATCATTTTTCTCGTTGATTTTCGGTTCATTTCCAATAATACCCTTCTTAACTCTCCTTGGAGATAGGCATCCTGCAGATAGCTTGATGGCCCGCCTCCTTGCCGACAGGAACTGCTTCAATGGCATCAAGGGGGAGTGATGGTGGCCGTTGAGGGAGCAATAAGTATACGGGCAAACTTTAAAAACCGACCTCCCTTCTAATTCAGTGCCTCCAGAATCAAGACTCAGGTAGTCGGGGAATTTAGTGTGTTTCAAAGTCGAAGAACACGTGGCTCTTGGTGGTTTAAAGATGGGATTCTTTGTTTTCTTCGGACTACTAGTTGCTTTTGATGGTTTGTTATTATTGTTATGATTATTATTAGGAGAGGCAAGTTTGGTATTGGTCGTGGGTCGACGTTTGGGACTCACCTCCTCCTTTCTCGCGTCGAAGCTGGTGGTGGACTTCATGTAGTTGGGTTGTTTGAGATGCTGCTGCTTGAAGGAGCCGGATTTCTTCATTTTCTTCGTCTTCAAGTCCTTTCTTTGTTTAATGCTCTTGACATCCTGCAGGGTAGCAACATGGTGAGGTTGGAGGGCAAGAGGGTTTGGTGGTGCTACTTTCTTTTGCACCATGTTTCAAGAAAGATGTATTAGTGTATTAGGAGGAGGAGGATATGTAAGAAAGTAAGCTTATATTATTATTCCTTGAAATGAAATTTCAAGAAAAGGAAACTCTGAAAACAGGTTATGTATTGGTATTGCTTTTGGTTGAATAGAATACAAGTTGGTTGAGGATTTGTTCTTTTTTGGGGGTTATCTAATTTCATTTCATGTTGAACAAGGCTGAGATAAGTATTGGATGCTGACTTGCACTAACCACCTCCCTTTATTGCAATATGTTATTACAAATAAGTTCCCAGTATTTCTATAAAATTGTGTCTTTGGCACAAAAGGAGCAAGTGTGGATTATTTTGTAATATGTTTTTTGACTATGGATTGGAAAGTGGGCGGTCAGATTTTCGGTGGTCGGCAGGAAATGGGCCGCCCGGGTGGCCCACATGGAGCGTGCACCCTACTATTCCCTCTTCGTAAATATTGGACCACTTTTTAGAATAGTTATATTATTGTGAAATATCAACTATTACTTCTGTCCAATTTTAATAGTCATATTTCTTTTATATTTTTGTGAAGGAAGTGTGACTATTATGTTGGGTCAGATTTAGTATCTACTTAAAAAAGTGTTATGCTAAAAAAAAAAGTGTCATGTTTTAAAAAGAGTCCTATGCTTGCCTTCCAACTTAGTAGTCATGTGTCAAAAAAAACAAGAGTGTATTGCACTTGTTACAAAGTATTTTAAAATTTATAAACTTTTAAAATTTGTTTTATAAATATTTTTAAAAATAACTTTAAGGTGTAAAAATATCTAGAATTATGTTTATATAAATACAATGTTTATATAAGCTTTTTGGGGCATAGCCGAGTGGTAAGGTTTGTGGTGATGTTGGTGTAATTTCCCACGCAGAGTTCGAATCTCGGATATGACAAATTTTCATTAAAATATTATGAAGTTAGTCATTGATTGAGACATATTGGCTCTCTCACACATGTGTCTGCTACTCAGGCACATCCCTCGATTTACATCTTACCCGATCGAGGAGCCTCTGATCTAGTGGAAATATAAAAAAAATACCCGATCGAGGAGCCTCTGATCTAGTGGAAATATAAAAAAAATGAAACAACATATGTTAACCTGCAAAACAACATAACTGAATTAAGGATAAATTAAAAATAAAAAAAATTAGTCGAACATAATTAATATCTCGACAATTCACCCGATCGAGGAGCCTCTGATCTAGTGGAAATATAAAAAAAATGAAACAACATATGTTAACTTGCAAAACAACATAACTGAATTAAGGATAAATTAAAAATAAAAAAAAAATTAGTCGAACATAATTAATATCTCGACAATTTAATTCTGGAATCTGCAAAAAATCATAATTAATACATAGAATTAAAAAAAATCGAGGAAAAAAAATTTATACATGTAAATCGATTAAATGTTCATATGAATAAAAAAAGAAATAGAAGCCAAATTATAGCAAGAGAAAATAATAAACTTAAAAAGTTTGATCAATTTTTTGTAACTCAAATGGATTAAGGAATAAGAAGAGATCTATTTTTATAAATATGAAACTCCAAAAAATATACTATATAATTTTATTTTTCACTAATAATTAAAAGGGTAAATAGTGACCACAACGCCGGTCAACTGACTGAGTTACTTATAAATTACTGCTATAGTGAATGTAATTTAAACAATAATTAAAATTTATTATTATTATTATTATCTGTAATGTATTGTATTATAAAGAAATTAAACATGCGTGATCGATCAAGTGCTGCTAATATTACGAACAACACGATCAATTAGCCATTGCTGATCAGCCTCCTCTCGAACCAATCTTTTTGCAGTCATTAACAGACGGGGGATTGCTGGGCATTCGAAAACAAGGCAAAATCATGATATATGTAAGTACTTTAAAAAAAAAAACAAGTAACAAGTAGTAGTCCATATAATAATTAATATGGGGAGACATATGCACACATACCCCTAACTTACCAGTAAAAATACTTGAAGGTTTCGTTTGAGAAGAAACGGGCGCATGAACTGGGTATAGCGTGCATCCTGCAAAAGACGATATCCATGTTGCTGCTCACATTACTATATTTGCTCTTAATACAGTCGCAGAATCTATAAGTATGTCCACTTGATCCGGCACTTATTTGAGTGGAAGAATTGCAGCACACATCTCCGACCACAAGCTTTGTATTGTTCACCAAATACGATTCGCATGCTGTTGCGAAATCGTCTTCATCGGAATAGCATAATTCAGAAAAAGGAGGAGACGACTCCCATTGATTATCATGAGGAGGAGGATTAGAAAGATAATCATCAAGATCAGGAGGAGGAGGAGGAGGAGGAGGAGGTGTTCCGCCTGCGCTGCTGACCAAAAGATTATAATTCGAGGACAGCAGTAAACAAACTACAACAACATGAACTATATCTATCATCGATTTTCCCATTGAAGAAGATTGATATTCGATAATGGGGGCTTTTTTTTTCTGGTCATGTATACTCTTATTTATTAATAACACTTCATTCAACATGACTTTTTCCATATGATTTTTTATTTTATTTTTTAATTACGTTAGTCTCACTTAGTAATACAGTATATTTACAAAATAATAAAAACATCACCAGTGATGACATCTATAAATTTTATATTAATTCATTTGACTATTACAAATATATATAATATCACAAAAAATCTTTTAATATAGCTTTACTCCACATTTATTCCTTTTAAATTTATGAAGAAAAAAAAACAAATTTTGTCATATTTGACCATTTTTAGTGAAATTTCGCAGCTGAAGCTTACTTGACTGTTTAATCAAGTATTTTGTATAATTTTATACTTATTCAACTAAGCAAATATCACACAAATATAAAAAAATCGAATATATTTTGTTTTTTAAAATATTATTTTCGGGATACTCATTCGATTGAATTGACTTTACACAAGACAGAACGCTCGAGCGAGTTATCAATTACACTTTATAAAATAGACAATCATTCAAAATTCTACTAAAAATTGATAAATAAAACTAGATTTGATTTTTCAATTCATAACTTAAAATACTAAATGTGAACTGAGTTATATATTATATTTAAAAATAATAATACATCACCACTGATGATTCTTCTAACCTAATTAAGTCGTCCAACACTTAGTCGTCTGAGACGCTGTAGTCCATAGTCGTTCGGTTGAAATCGTTTAACTAAATCATCCACGTAATTGGACGACTTGTGTAATCGTCTCCCAGCCGTCTGTGTTTTTGGACTATTTTTTTGTCTCTTCCGTCTTCTGTGATTTTGGACTTTATAATAAGAAAGCACTTTTTGGTGTAGAAAAATTTTAGTGCAGAAAAGAGTTTTGTTAAGTGTATTTTAAAATTTATCCCAAACAATTTAATTTCTCTTCAAAACACTAGATAATAGGCAAGCTATGCACTCGGACTCAACTGAGAAAGTATTGCCAAGAGAGAAGAGTTTTTATTTTATTTTTATTTTAGTGTAGAAAAGAGTTTTGTTAGGTGTATTTTAAAATTTATCCCAAACAATTTAACTTCTCTTCAAAACACTAGATAATAGGCAAACTATGTGTAACAGACTCAACTGAGAAAATATTGGCCAGAGAAATCGAACTCGTGATTAGGTCATGCTCTACCAACTCGATTATCTTACAGATAGCATAAATCAATTTAAAATATAATTATTTTTCATTTTATAAAATTAAATATGGTACTGTAGTTTCTAATATTTTTTTGGAGAAATTAATAAAGTGCACCACGCTCGCGTGGGCCTTTTTGGAGAAAGAGGAGATCAAAACTAAGGATGGAAAAAAATACCAAATTATCGAAATATCGAATTTATCTTATCGAAAAATGCCAAAAAACATCAAAATTTTTGGTACGGTATGATACCGTATCTAGGGCTGGAAGTTCGGTTAACCAAAACCGAACCGAACCGAATGACCGGTTAACCGAACCGAAAAATGACAAAAATGACTAACCAAAACCGAACCGAATAATTTATTGGATAACCAATAACCAAACCGATTTTTTCGGTTCGGTTATCGGTTAACCAAAAAAACCGATTAGAAAAAAATAAGCTGATTTTAAAAGAAATATCGTGGGAAAAAAAGAAAAAAAAAATTAAAATATAAACAAATTTAAACCAAAATCCAACTTATTCAACCTAACATTCATAAATCCAACAACATACCAAAAATCCGAAATAAGTAAGGGAGTGTTGTCATACAATCGTCCTTAAAGATATATATATAATATGTAACATATATAATATTTATCGGTTATTCGGTTTTTAACAATCGGTTATCGGGATAACCAACCGAATATATAAATTTTTTCTTACCGAAAACCGAACCGAAAATCGAATTTCTTATATTTGGTTAACCAAAAATCGAAATTTTCGGTTCGGTTTCGGTTTTAACCGATAACCAAAACCGGAATTCTCATCCCTAACCGTATCGATAATTTTCGGTACGGTATCGATATAAAAGTTTTTAAAATTTCGGTATTTCGGTATATACCGATATACCGTAAATAATCGGTATAGTTCAATATTTCGATATATATATAAATCTTTCGGTATGGAAAAAACAATCAGTATAGTTCGATATTTCGGTATATGTATACTTCGGTATGCAAAAAACAGTCGGTATGATTCGGTATATCGATATTTTCGGTATAATTCGATAATAAAATTTTTGACATTGTTCGATATATCGATATTTTTAGTATGTCGAAAGTTCGGTACGGTATCAATATAGATTATTTCGATATCGAAATTTTGGTATACCGAACTTTTCGGTATATTGTTAGCCCACCCTGATTTTTAAATTTTTAACTATATATATAAGTACATGCAAGTGTGCAACTATTTTCTTAGTAAAACTGTAGTCCAATGGGCTAAAGCATCTTGTAGGATTCCAAATGGTCAAAGGATTGATCCTTATTTCTTCTCGTGACTTTTTTTTTCACTTAAGGTATTTTTTCATTAGCTAGTCCGCCCTAAAAAAAATCAGGTATTTTTTCATTAGCTAGTCCGCCCTAATTTTTTTTTTTATTATAGTTAGCCCACCGTGATAAAAAATATTCTTTTTTCACTTAAGGTATTTTTTCATTAGTTAGTCCGTCCTAAAAAAACTTTTTATTATAGCTAGCTCACTCTGAAAAAAAATCTTGGCTCCACCATCGGTATGGTTTTTTTATTAGCTATTCCGCCCTAAAAAAAATCTTTTTATTATAGCTAGTCTACCTTGATAAAAAATATTCTATTTTCACTTAAGGTATTTTTTTCATTAGCTAGCCCGCTCTAAAAATTTTTTTTTTATTATAACTAGTCCACGCTGAAAAAAAAATCTTGACTCCACCATTGGTATTGATTTTTTCGGATACCGAATTTTTCGGTACGGTACGGTACTTTATACCAACCCTTTCAAAACTTGTACTCTTGCAATTTAACTAAGGCTTGATTTATTTACACCTACTTGTTTACTAAACTCACCTTACCCGTTAAATTAATTAATAATTTTAATAATTACGTCATTTTTGAAATACCATTTTTATCTTTATTTGATTAAAAAAAACTTTAATACTAAAAATCCAATTATTTTCTTTTTTTGCTGTATAAAACACACGGAGACGGCGACGACTGGAATTTCCGGCCACTTTCCTCGAACAAACACAGCCGATCTATCAATTGTTTCTTCAGATTTACAAAAAGAAAAATAATTAATAAAATAATAAGGATAAAATGTTATTTAAATAAATGTGCATTTATTTAAGATAATCTTACTCCATACAAATTAATAAGGATATTATATTAACCAGATATAGAAAGTGCAAAGAACTGAGCCCCTATATTGCGCAATATATACAATATCCTATACGCAGGTTATTTAATAATAAAAAATAAAATTAAAATTTTAATATTAATTTAGCGTTAAATCCTTAAATAAAAAAAAATCACTATTATGAAGTTAAATCCTTAAATAAAAAAAATTCACTATGAAATAAAATAAATTTTATTCAATTAAAAGAAAAAATTAAAACGGTATTAATCTAATAAAAAAATCATTTTTTAATTTATATTAATATTATTAATATGAATTAAAAAAATCAAATATACACACGTAATAAATGAATCTTTATTATGCGTAAATCAACTCTTTATCATAATTTTCAACAATTTCTTTTATAATAGATTAATCAAATATAATAAAACAATCAAATTTTATAATACAACAATCTTCTGTACATAAAATAATATTTAAAAAAATTTAAAAAGTGATTCATATATTACTTACAAATCTTAATACAACATCAACAACAATCTTTCTTCATCGTAAATAAGTTTATTATCGTAATTAAAAAAAATAAGAAAAATAATTCTTATATTATTCACAAATCTTTATCACTTAACACTACAAAAAAAACGGGCTTTTGCGACGGATTGTAAAGCACATTCGGTCACAAGGTTACTTAAGCGCCCTTTTGCGGTCGACACGGAGAAATCTATCGCAAAGTATTACGACGGCTAATCTGAGCTAATATCAGTCGCAATGTATTATTTTATTTTATTCTTAATTTATTTAACATACAGTAGCAGAGGCCTTTTTATTTCTCGTTTTACTAACTTTTCACAACAATACCACAAACCCTACTCTCCTTTACCCCTCAATTGACGACTGTAGAATTTCAGGAGCTAAAACTCCATGAATGAAATACACAGTTCAGCTTGAGGAAGACGCAAGTGAAAAGAGGGGAAAAATAAAATGGAGGGAACATTAATTTTCATTCAGCTCAAAATAAAAAAGTCGCATACAAACAGTACTTATACAAGAAGTAAAATAATTGCACCTAGGTCCCTCAATAACTACTAAATAACATAAAACAATGAAACAGTAAAATATAGTGAAATAAAGATGCCACAATTGCGCAACTTGATTTCCAGCTTCCTAGCTTGATTATATGCAGCATCTCAACACTCCCCCTCAAGTTGGAATGCCATCCTCTTGCATTCCCAACTTGGACACCATTCTGTGAAAAAGGCCAGCACCCAATGCCTTTGTAAACAAATCAGCAACCTGCAAATCTGAGGGAATAAATAAAGCATGAACTGTTTTATCTTGGATCTTCTCTCTGATGAAGTGACAGTCAATGTCCACATGCTTGGTTCTACTGTGATATACAGGGTTTGCTGCTAATGCCAGTGCTGCTTTATTGTCACTGAATATGTTGGTTGTGGGCAAGTTAACTCCAAAGTCTTTGAATATTTGTCTGAGCCACATCAATTCACAGACTGTCATTGCCAAAACCCTATACTCAGCTTCAGCAGAACTTCTTGAGACTACAGTTTGTTTCTTGGATCCCCAACAAATCAAGGATGTTCCAAGGTATATAGTAAAACCAGTCACAGATCTCCTTGTATCCACACAAGTTCCCCAATCCGCATCACAGAATGCATTGAGTTTGACCACTGATTCTTTGGAATAAAAGACTCTCTTAGTCAAGGTTCCCTTCAAGTATCTAAGGATCCTGTGTGCAGCTCCCATATGGTTTTGACTAGGGCTATTCATGAACTGTGTCAACACATGAACTGAAAAAGTAATATCAGGTCTAGTAATAGTCAAATACAGCAGTTTCTCAACTAATCTTCTGTATTCACTTGGATCTGCAAGTTTATTGTCATCATCAGAACTAAACCTGGCTTTTGTGTCCATAGGAAAATCAACCTGATTGCAATTCATATAACCATACTCCTTCAAAATCTCTTTAGTGTATTTCAACTGTCCCACAGTAATGCCTTCTGGATTGTGAACCACTTCAAGGCCAAGAAAGAAGGACAATTGTCCTAGATCTTTGATATTAAAAGTATTATCCAGAAATTGTTTGATCTCAATAACCCTCTGACTATTGTTACTAGCAATAATCAAGTCATCTACATATATCAAGAGAATGACAACTTGCTCTGAATTATTCAAGGTGAATAAAGAAGTGTCTGATTTGGACTGTAGAAAACCATAGTGAATCAAAGCTCCAGATAGCTTGCTAAACCACTGTCTGCTAGCTTGCTTGAGACCATAGAGGCTTTTCAATAACCTGCAAACCTTATTAGACTCCCCCTGTTTAGCAAGCCCATCTGGAAGCTGCATATAGACCTCTTCCAACAAGTCACCATGCAGAAATGCATTATTGATATCTAGTTGTGTAAGAGACCACTGATTGATAGCAGCCAATGCTAAGAGAGCCTTCACAGTTGTCATTTTAACCACAGGAGCAAAGGTCTCTTCATAATCCAATCCTTCCTTTTGATTATATCCTTTGGCTACAAGCCTTGCTTTGAATCTTTCAACACTCCCATCTGCCTTCAATTTAATTTTGAACACCCATTTGCAACCAATGGGTACCTTGCCTGGAGGTAAATCAGTAATGATCCATGTGTGATTAAGATCAAGAGCTCTCAGCTTAGCTTCCATAGCCTCTTTCCACTGAGGAACAGAAGCAGCTTCTGTATAGGTAGTAGGCTCAGAGAAAATATCAAGTTTCATGGTGGCATTGTAACAAACAAAATCTGTTAAATGTGGAGGAATCTTTATGTGTCTAGTAGGTCTGATGGGAGGTGGAGAAGAAGGTATAGGTGGAGAGTTATGGCCAGAAGATGGTGAAGGAATATGATCCTCAGAAACAGGGAATGAATCATTATGTGGTGGAGTAGGTGAGATAAAATCAGTTGGGGTGAGATTGGGAGATTCTGGTGATAAATCTTCAGAAGTATGGATGTGGAAAGGTGGTGATGATGTAGAAGGAGTCAAAAAAGGGTAAACAGTTTCAACAAATTGCACATGTCTAGAAACATGAACAGAGTGGGTAGTGAGATCATATAAAATGTATCCTTTAATGTTAACAGGATAACCAATGAAGACACAGGAAGAAGCTCTGGGTTCAAACTTCCTTTTATGAGGAAGAGGGTTAGACATGAAGGCTAAGCAACCAAATACTTTGAGATGGTCAAAGGTTGGAGGGGTGTGAAACAGGTTTTCATATGGTGAGAGATTATTCAGATGAGGTGAAGGAACTCTATTCAAAAGATGAACAGCAGTGGTAATGCAATGGCCCCAAAAAGATAGTGGAACACCAGATTGAAATTTTAAAGCTCTTGCTATAGTAAAAATGGTTTGTTGTCTTCTTTCAACAACACCATTTTGTTGAGGTGTATAGGAGCAAGATTTTTGATGAATTATGCCATGAAGTTCATAAAAGTCAGAAAGAATAAACTCAGACCCTTGATCTGTTCTTATGACTTTGATTAAGGTTTTAAACTGATTGACAACCATGGCATGAAAAGTGATGAGTTGTGCTCTGACATCTGATTTTAGTTTGAGTAAACTGACCCAAGTGTATTTGGTATGGTCATCAACTATAGTTAGGAAATAGTTATAACCATCAAAAGTTGTTTCAGGAAATGGCCCACAAAGATCACAATGAATGAGATCAAACATACTAAGGGAAACAGAAGTGCTTTTATTAAAAGGTAACTTGTGTTGTTTGGCCAAAGGGCAGACAGTACAGATCTCATTAGAAGTAGGTAACACATCAGATATCAAAGGTTTTAAAAGAAGCATTCTAGAAAGGGAAGGGTGACCTAACCTGGAATGCCAAAGACCTTGACAAGTATGAGCAGCAGACACTGAAGAAGAAATAGATGACAGCAAATACAAGCCTTGATGATATCTACCCATGCCAATCACTTGGTGAGTGAGTGCATCCTGTATGACACAACTAGACTCAGAAAATGTGATATTATAAGAGGTGGTTTTGAGTAATGTACTGACAGAGAGTAAATTCACATGGAATTGTGGAACACAGAGTACATTATCAAGAGTAAGATGTGAGTTTATGGTGACAGATCCTTTATGTGTAGTGGTGGTGGTTTGACCATTTGGCAGATTAATTGAGAGGTGAAAAGGTATAATGTTATGAGTATAAAAACTCTGAGAACTGATCATATGATCAGTGGCTCCTGTGTCTATTATCCACACAACAGAGGAGTCTACTGTGAAAGCATGATGCTCATATGAGAGAGAACACTCACCTCCATAGGCCATACAACTTGAAGAAGATGAGGTAGGAGACTGATTTGGTGATTTAAGAATACCAGTGGAGCCATGTCCAGTTTGAGAGAGATTCACAGAAGAAGTAGTAAGATTCCCCAACAGCTGCAGTAGATTATATTGCTCTTTACTCACTGTGAAAACTCCATCTGCTCCAGTTGAGCCAGAAGCTACTTGAGCTGATGAGTTAGAATTTGACTTGTTCACATAAGGGGGCAAACTGTGATTCACATGAGCAGGAGTTTGTCCATTTCTGAACTTGAATCCAGGTGGATATCCATGGAGCTTATAACACTTGTCCTTCAAATGTCCTTCCAATTTACAATAACCACAAATTGGTTTTCCAGAATTTCCCCATTTGGAACCATTCCCTTTATTGGCAAACTGAGCACTAGAGTCAGAACCATCTCCATTTCCATTTATATTCTCAACACCAGGAACCTGACCATTGCCTCTACTAGCATTCATAGCAGTTAATTCAGAACTAGCATGAGTCACAGATTTATGTTTCTCCTCCTGAATCACATAACTAAATACTCCATCCAGATTAGGCAAAGGTGACATAGTAAGAATCTGACCTCTAATACCTCCAAAATTCTCATTCAAGCCCATTAAAAACTGGATAACCCTATTTTCACCAGACAGATACTCAAAGCTAGGGCATGAACACGGAGAGATTTTATAAAGCTGATCCCATTCACTCCACAGTGCATCAAGAGAATTATAGTAATCTGTGACAGAGAGACTACCTTGCCTCATGTTGCTAATGGTAGTTTGCAGCTCATAGGTGCGAGGACCATTCCTCTGTGCAAAGCGACGGTGTAGAACCTTCCACATCTGAGCCGCATCAGTTGCGTAGACAACACACTGTGCAACCTTCTTAGTGCACGAATTGAGAATCCACGATGAGATCATCAAGTCGCACTGAAGCCAATCTTCATATGTAGGATCATCTTCATGTGGTCTGGGTAATTTCCCATTCACGAAGCTCAGCTTCCTTTTTGAACCAAGAGCAATCTCCATCGAACGACGCCAGGAGAAGTAATTAGATCCATCTAGCGGCGGTGAAACAAGTATGGTGTTCGGATTCTCCCCGCTGTGAATATAGTACAGATTCGATGCTTCTCCTGCAGTAGATCTGGGATTCGAGCTGGACGAACTCATTTTTAAAACAAGCAGAAACTCAACACAACAAAAAAGGCGGAAGAAATTAAATCCACTGCACTTGCAGTAGCTCTGATACCATGTAGAATTTCAGGAGCTAAAACTCCATGAATGAAATACACAGTTCAGCTTGAGAAAGACGCAAGTGAAAAGAGGGGAAAAATAAAATGGAGGGAACATTAATTTTCATTCAGCTCAAAATAAAAAAGTCGCATACAAACAGTACTTATACAAGAAGTAAAATAATTGCACCTAGGTCCCTCAACAACTACTAAATAACATAAAACAATGAAACAGTAAAATATAGTGAAATAAAGATGCCACAATTGCGCAACTTGATTTCCAGCTTCCTAGCTTGATTATATGCAGCATCTCAACAACGACGACACCTCTTCGAAGGCGAGGAGGAGCAGATCTTCTCAGCGAGCATTGGCGGATGAAATACGGCAAGGAACACTGGATCTTCCACGGCGGACATCAGAGGAGGCCATACAACGAGCGGCGGCGGACATCTTATGGTAAGCGGCTACAGATCTACTAAGTTTAGTGAATTGCTTTTTTTTTTTTTTATTGTTTGTCTAAAACAAATTTTTCTCATTGAGGTACTTAAATTTCTTCATTTTCTTCTTCCGATATTTTTTTTCAGACTTGTAGATCTACAAGATTGAGACGCAAATTGGTTCAAACAGATCTACAAGATTGAGGGGTCGAGATAAGAAGATTTTTGTTTGAAGAACACTTGTACAAATTTTATTAACCTGGTTTTATTTTATTTTGTGTACATTTTTAGATTTCTTTAAAGATTTTTTTTGGACTATTTATATGTATTAATGTTAAGTTTTTGTAAGATTCTCGGAATGAAATTTCATTGATTCGTGATTGTTTGTTTAGTATTCTGTAAAGAAAAATTGAACAAAAAGAAGAAAGTAAAAGGAAAAAAAATCAGAAATAGGAACAGATCTAGTTACAAGCTAAACAAAAAAAATACCAGAACTTAGGACGAATTAACAAAGGATATCTGTCACAAATTACTTTTATGCAATTACAGTAAATAAGAAAAATGGGCCCCAGCAAAAAAATTGCAACCGACACATGTTTTGAAAATGAACTTTCCACGAAGCTAAAAGTGACCGAACAAATCAGTCGCAAATAAGGTCAATTGCAACTGATCCTTTGTAAATATAAATAAAAAATAATTCTTATATTACGTAAAAGAATAATTACGTACAAAAAAAATATTACGCAAAATATAAATTGAATAAATAAATTAATTTTAATATGACATTACAGGAAAAATATCATATTTGGTTCTATTTATGAGTCATTTCCAATAAATAGTTTTTTATCTTCTAAATTTATCACAGTTGGTCTTTTAAACTGCTACTAAAGGTTAAATCGGTCATTTTTCGAAAATAATTTAAATAAATAAAATATTTGTACTAATAATTAATTATACTAATATTAAATAAATAAATAAATCATAAAAGATAAATGACCGTTGTTGAAAATTATAAATTATTTTCGATTCTTTGTTCAACATTTTATTTATTTAAATTATTTTTAAAAAATGACCGTTATTGGAAATGATCGAGAGAAAAAATAAGAAAAAAAAATATAAAAAAAAGTAAAATAAATAAATAAATTTAAATTTAAATTTAAATATTAATCAACTAGATGTACTATGATTTGTACATCTGAATTGGTTCTAAGTACATATGCAATTCTTAGCTGCAAATGTGAAAGAGAAAGGGCAATCACTTGCCTTCCAAAGTCCCGGTAAGGGATCTCCTCTACTTAGCTACATGAATAGGCGCCTCTGCACGCCATGGAACGGAACTGTCTTAGGAAAATGGGAAAGACAGAATGGGTAGTTGTACGTTATAAATTGACGCAAACAACTGTATACAAGAGGTAGTTGTTTGTCTGTTTCTGGTGACACGTTTCTTAGCATTTGGCTTATTTATCAATCTCCAAAAATTGAATTTTAGCGGAATAAAATTCTGTAATTATGTACAAAATGTATATCACACTAATAAATTTCAAATCGGAAATAATTTCAGAACCAAGCCAATTGAGTTGAAAATTTTCCAACAAATATAAAATTAGTTTTTATTTAGTAGAAGTAGTACTTAAAAGAGCATAATTTCAGAACCAAGCCAATTGAGTTGAAGATTTTCCAACAAAACATAATACAAGGAGTATAAAATTAGTTTTTATTTAGTAGTAGTAGTACTTAAAAGAGCGTATTAGTGACCAGAACGCCGGTCAACAAACGAGAGACAATAAAAGTGACTATTATTATTATTGTAGGAGTATAGTAGTATGAGAAATTAAGACAAGTGACTGCACTCGATCGATTACGTCTGATCAGTATCCTTGGATGATCTTATGCTTTCCGCAGTCATTAGCATCACTATGGGAAAATGTCACATAGACACCAGTTCATAGACACCGAGCGCCTTTGGGAATGGTGTTAATAATGTTTATAACACCGGTCGCGAAAAAAGTGGAGGTTAAACTATTTTTAACGCCGAATTTTATACAAACCGGTGTTAATGTTCCACTTTAAATTTAAATTTTTAGTGACCAGAACGCCGGTCAACAAACGAGAGACAATAAAAGTGACTATTATTATTATTGTAGGAGTATAGTAGTATGAGAAATTAAGACAAGTGACTGCACTCGATCGATTACGTCTGATCAGTATCCTTGGATGATCTTATGCTTTCCGCAGTCATTAGCATCACTATGGGAAAATGTCACATAGACACCAGTTCATAGACACCGAGCGCCTTTGGGAATGGTGTTAATAATGTTTATAACACTGGTCGCGAAAAAAGTGGAGGTTAAACTATTTTTAACGCCGAATTTTATACAAACCGGTGTTAATGTTCCACTTTAAATTTAAATTTTTAGTGACCAGAACGCCGGTCAACAAACGAGAGACAATAAAAGTGACTATTATTATTATTGTAGGAGTATAGTAGTATGAGAAATTAAGACAAGTGACTGCACTCGATCGATTACGTCTGATCAGTATCCTTGGATGATCTTATGCTTTCCGCAGTCATTAGCATCACTATGAGAAAATGTCACATAGACACCAGTTCATAGAAACCGAGCGCCTTTGGGAATGGTGTTAATAATGTTTATAACACCGGTCGCGAAAAAAGTGGAGGTTAAACTATTTTTAACGCCGAATTTTATACAAACCGGTGTTAATGTTCCACTTTAAATTTAAATTTTTAGTGACCAGAACGCCGGTCAACAAACGAGAGACAATAAAAGTGACTATTATTATTATTATTGTAGGAGTATAGTAGTATGAGAAATTAAGACAAGTGACTGCACTCGATCGATTACGTCTGATCAGTATCCTTTGATGATCTTATGCTTTCCGCAGTCATTAGCATCACTATGGGAAAATGTCACATAGACACCAGTTCATAGACACCGAGCGCCTTTGGGAATGGTGTTAATAATGTTTATAACACTGGTCGTGAAAAAAGTGGAGGTTAAACTATTTTTAACGCCGAATTTTATACAAACCGGTGTTAATGTTCCACTTTAAATTTAAATTTTTAGTGACCAGAACGCCGGTCAACAAACGAGAGACAATAAAAGTGACTATTATTATTATTGTAGGAGTATAGTAGTATGAGAAATTAAGACAAGTGACTGCACTCGATCGATTACGTCTGATCAGTATCCTTGGATGATCTTATGCTTTCCGCAGTCATTAGCATCACTATGGGAAAATGTCACATAGACACCAGTTCATAGACACCGAGCGCCTTTGGAAATGGTGTTAATAATGTTTATAACACCGGTCGCGAAAAAAGTGGAGGTTAAACTATTTTTAACGCCGAATTTTATACAAACCGTGTTAATGTTCCACTTTAAATTTAAATTTTTATTTATAACATTATTTATTTTTTCGACTGATTTTAATAGTAATTCTATTTTTTTAATAAAATTATTAGTTTTTTTTAACACCGATCCTATTAGCCAAGACCGGTGTTAAAAAGTGGTGTTACAAAAACTAGTAATAATTTTTAGGGATAATTACATTTTGCAACCTGAGGTTTGGGTGTTTTTACACTTTGCAACCTCACCGGAAAACTGTTACCGATCACAACCCGAGGTTTTACGATTTTACATTTTACAACCTCCATCTGACCGGAACGGAATATTCCAGGGAATATTCCGAGCGCGTGTGTTTCACTCCCCAAATGTGAGTAAAATTTTTAACCGTTTGTATGGTGAAGGACAAAAAAGTAATTCCATAATTAAAATTTATTTAATCAATTTATTAAAAAAAATAAAAAAATTAATCAATTTATTAAAGAAAAACAAATAAAAAAAACGAAATATTGAATTCATCCCAAATTCTCGAATTCATTTCCTTAGAACCATAATCCCAAATTTTTTATTTCGATTTCTTCATTTCAATTCAATCTCGTAATTAACCACATTCAAAACCCTAATTGCGTCCCAAATCACTCAAAGAGGAGGTTTTTTCGATTAAATCCGTAATCACAATGGTATCCAAATTTGAGGAGACAGATGAAAATCAAAACATCGAGGCCCCAAGTGTGAGAATCTCTTCTCTCGATGACGGAGAGGGAGAATTAGATCCAGTCGAGGGAAAGGATGAGTCGGCGGAAATTGAAGCGGCGGTGGAAGGGGTATGTAAAAGAATGGTGGTTGCGATGATGGTGCAATGATTTTTTTTTTTAATGTTTTTTTTTTCTGCAAACGATGGAAATAGTGGGTGGAAGATGGAAATGGTAGGTGGAAGGATTTTTCATTTTTTTTAATGTTTTATTTTTTTTTATTTTTTTTGTGTAACCGACGGAGATGATGAGGTGAAAGGATGATGGTGTGGTGAAATTTTTTGATTTGTCTAATTTTTTTTTCAAATAATCCATGAGGATGGAGCCGGAAAGAATTAGAAAAGATTTTATTTATTATTTATAAATATAAATGTTGACAATTTTTTTAACAAAGGGTAATGTAGTAATTAGCTATTTATTTTTGCAGTTTATTTACAAAATTGCCATTAAAACGGAATATTCCGATCCGGCCAGAGGCGGGTTGTAAAGTGTAAAATCGTAAAATTTCGGGTTGTAATCGCCAACAGTTTTCCGGCGAGGTTGTAAAGTGTAAAAACACCCAAACCTCAGCTTGCAAAAAGTAATTATCCCTAATTTTTAGTTTAGCGAAATTTTCTCACCCACACATAAGTAAATCCTTCCTTTCTACGTAATCATTTTCGTCGTTCTCTCTAACACACAAAACCCTACCCCTCTTCGGCTCTTCCTCTTCAGCTCCCGCCTTCGAAGAATCGAACCGGTCGAGATGACGCTGGAGCATGAGGAACAACCGCGAAAGTCGAGACTGCGTCTTCCCGGAGTCCAGATCTGGTCCTGTCAAGGTTGAAGTCGTCGTTGTCACCGCAACAGAGGTCGATCGATTGAGCCCGCCACCCCGTTTTTGTCTGCGCCTCGTTGACACCACTTCGATCCCTAGATCTGCAACCGCTTCTTTGATCCCCGCCGTTGCAGCCCAGTCGATTTTATCCTTCGATTTGTTATTTTTGTTGTCGTCTGATGTTCGGGTTGTTGCTGTCGTCGAAAATCGGGGTGAGCCCGGGCGGGGTTAGGAAAAGCTGCGGGGTCGCGACCACGCCTTGTGGGGGAGGCAAGTATTCGAGGAGCAGGAGTGTGGTTTTCGATAGGGAGATGAGGGTTTTTAAAAGCACCTCCTCCAACACATCTGTAGGTATACTAACTTTTGGATTTGATCAATTTTATTGTGTTGTAGCTGCTGCTGTTGATGGTGATTGGTTGTTTTTTTTTATTTTCTTTTCTTGTTTTGTTTATAGAACAGAAAAAGAGCTGGACTC
The DNA here is from genome assembly GCA_954870475.1 of Euphrasia confusa. NCBI lineage: Eukaryota > Viridiplantae > Streptophyta > Magnoliopsida > Lamiales > Orobanchaceae > Euphrasia > Euphrasia confusa. The sequence goes on from OX940962.1 coordinate 4,132,396, forward strand.
CACCTCCCAGTGTGATGAGTGAGAATGCAACAGCGTCTCCAACGAATACTTCATCAGAGTCTCAGTTTTTATCCGGTGACTTTGATGCAGACCCAGAGTCGTCAATGATACAAGACCCGGTACGAGTTCCAGTTGGACCAGTGACGCGCTCGAGAGCCAAGAAGTTCAAGGCAAGCTTGATGGTGATGATCCAAGAAGTTTGGGCACAAGAGCTGTTGAAGAAACCCATTGGAGAGGAGGAAAAGCCGAGCCTTGTTAACGTGATTATGTACGAGGAGGCCGATCCATCAGAAGACATGGAGTTTCAAGCTGGCACGTTGAAGACGAAGCTGGAACGGAGGTCAGAAGTGAGTCGAGGACGCGCCGAAGAGTTCAGCCACGAACATGGTGAAAATGGCTTGGTGTCGTCCGACACCAAATCCATGTCGGACGACAAAGTCACTGCGAGCGACGTAGAATGGCTGCAGCGACGTGGGGGTCCAGAACATCCTGGCTGCGAGCGACGTGAATCACCGCGCTCGACGTGAAGATGTCGGACGACATCCATTTCATGTCGTGCGACAAGTTGATTGTCGGACGACAGCTGATTCCTGTCGGACGACATGAATTCTGATTTGGAAATCGCGGACGTGATTTATGATTTCAGCGTTTTTATTCCTTTTCCTTTAATTTTTAGGACAGCCTATATAAAGGCATTGAACCCTATTGTTTAGAACACAACTTTATGATATTGAATTATTTTGTGAGGATTATTTCTCTCTCTCTTTTCGTTCTCTTTTCGATTGTGCCAAAAGAGAACAACCCGACGAATCAACGAAGCATACATACTTCGTTCGTGTGTCATACATCGATTTCCGAGTTGCTGCATCGATCTCGAGTTGGGGGTTAGGGTTCCGTCCTTAATTGATTTCTCGATTTCAGGTTCAGAGGTTTGGGATCATCCGCCAGGTATCCAAATCTATCGTTTCTTCTTTCTTCCGCTCAATCCATCAACGAGGTACGTATCATCTGGTATCAGAGCCCAGGCTAGGGTTTCTAATTTCTGATTACGTGACCTCGATTCTTCTTTTCTTTCCGTATTTCTTTTCTTCTTGCTGAATCGGATCTCTTTCATCCGTAAGCACAAAAAAAAAAAAAAAAAAAAACAACAAAAAACAAAAAAATTCAACAAAAATTATTTCTAGTCCGATTTTCGCGAAATTTTTTTTGAGAGTCTCGTTCCTGGTCGTGAGTCGAATACTCAGCAATTAAAAAAAAAAAAAAAAAAGTATTTTGGCGGGAAAAATTTTCTTCGACCAAATTTTTGTGTGTGATTTCTGAGTTTTCCGGCATCGTTTTGAGCCAATTTGGTGCTATCGTATTTTTTCGTTCCGAAATTTTCCGAATTCTTTTGTCCTTTCTACGTCGTATTGTGTGTGTTTTGTGGATTTTGTCGGTTCTGCTCTCGTCTGGTAGATCGAGGAGTTCGTTAATTGGAGAGAGAATACGAGTGGTAAAAGGCAGAGTGTGTGAGAACATTAGAGTGAAAAAAGCCATACCTGAGTGAAACACGAGTGCTGAGTGAATCTCATCTTGAGTGTGATACACGAGCGTTTGTGAGGTGGTGAGGTTTCTTTTACTTTCTTGCTTTTATTACTAACGTTTTCTGTGCAGGTATGTCTGAAGATACGAAAAATAAGGGAACAGCTGAGGGATCTAATAACAACGCCCAAATCCAGTCCATGTTAGATGAGGTTTATGGGCGAATGGAGAGGCTCTTACACACTGAGATGAATGTGGTACATGACCGACTACTTGCACTGGAGGAAAAATCTCGGCGAGAGAATCCAGAGAATCGGAGAGTAGCATGGCGTAACGTCGGTCGAAATGACCAGCATCGTCAGAATGGGCGCAATAGGGATGCCAACCCCGAAGACGATGAGGCTGACGAAATGGATAATAATTTGAGCACCATCAAGATGACTGTTCCTACATTCATGGGGAAGAACGATCCAGAGTTGTACATTGAATGGGAGAGAAAGGTCGAGATGCTGTTTGACTGCCACAATTATTCAGAGCTCAAGAAGGTGAAATTGGCGGCAATCGAATTTTCTGACTATGCCTTGGTTTGGTGGGATCAGCTGGTTGCCAGTAGGAGGAGGAACTATGAGCAGCCTATTGAAACATGGGCCGCGATGAAGTCTGTGATGCCGAGAGTTGTACATCAAACTGCAGAATCTACGACAGGGAACGAAGAGCGTCGATGAGTACTTTAAGGAGATGGAGGTGGCAATGATTCGGGCCAACGTTGAAGAGGATCGGGAAGCTACCATGGCTCGGTTCTTGGCTGGACTTAATTGGGAGATTCGTAATGCGGTAGAGTTGCAACCGTACGTCGAGTTGGAGGATATGGTTCACATGGCGATCAAGATTGAGAACCAGCACAAGAGGAGGGGTAGTTTTAGCAGTGCAAAGCTGAATCAGTCTTCTTGGAGATCATCCCAAGGTACGAGTGGTTCTACACCTAAAGAGAACCAATGGAAGAGAGAGGTTCCACCTCGAGACGAGAAGAAGACCTTCTTTAAGGGTCGTTCAGAGGGTGCAAGTTCAGCAACTCAGGTCAGGCCATCAAATCCTGATAGTCGTAACCGAGACAAGAAGTGTTTCAAGTGTCAGGGATTTGGGCACATTATGAGTGAGTGTCCTAACAGGCGACTCATGATCTGTCGAGACGACGGAGAGGTCGTGACTGATGATGAAGGCGAGGAACCGGCACCTACAGCTACAGTGGATTCCGAGGATGAGGAGGACATTTTACCAACCGAAGGCCAACTGTTTGTAGCTAGGAGAGTATTAAGTGCCCAGACACAGCCCGTTGAGAGGGAGCAGCGAGAAAACCTTTTCCACACGAGGTGTCATGTGCAGGACAAGGTGTGTAGTGTCATCATTGACGGAGGGAGCTGCACGAATGTGGTTAGTGCTACCATGGTTCAGCGTTTGGGATTGACTGTGGTGAAACATCACAAACCATATCGTCTGCAGTGGTTAAATGAGTGCGGTGTCATCAAGGTGACCAAGCAAGTGAAGGTACCTTTCCGCATTGGGAAGTATGAGGATGAGGTGTTGTGTGACGTCATTCCGATGCAAGCGAGTCACATCTTGTTGGGACGACCGTGGCAGTTCGATAGGAGAGCCATACACGACGGCTTCACCAACAAGTACTCGTTTGAGTATAACAATAAGAAGGTATCACTTGTTCCTCTAACTCCTATACAAGTTTATGAGGATCAAGTACAAATGCAAAAAGAGGCAGCGAGGGCGACTTCCAAAGAGCAGCCCTTACCCACGAAGGAGAATGCTTTGATTCATAGAGCCTATCTTGCTCGGGCTAGTGAAGTGAAGGAGGCAGTGAATGAGAAGAGGCAACTGTTCGTGTTGTTGTGGAAGGGGAACCTGGTTATTACTAACGATCTACCCCCTCTACCCCCTTCTATTCAGTTTGTTTTGCAGGAGTTCGATGATGTTTTCCCGGAGGATACACCACCTGGTCTACCACCCATCCGAGGGATCGAGCATCAGATCGATTTTGTGCCCGGAGCTGTGCTACCAAACCGCCCGGCTTACCGCACCAACCCGGAGGAAACAAAGGAGTTGGAGAAGCAGATTGGCGAGTTGTTGACCAAAGGGCACGTGAAGGAGAGTCTGAGTCCTTGTGCGGTACCTGTCCTTCTCGTACCCAAGAAGGATGGATCGATGAGGATGTGTTGCGACTGCCGAGCTATTAACAACATCACGGTAAAGTATCGACATCCCATACCTAGACTTGATGATATGCTTGATGAGTTATGTGGATCATGCGTGTTTTCAAAAATTGATTTACGTAGTGGATATCATCAAATTAGGATTAAGGAAGGAGATGAATGGAAAACTGCGTTCAAAACAAAACTTGGTTTATATGAGTGGTTAGTTATGCCTTTTGGACTTACTAATGCTCCTAGTACCTTTATGCGTCTTATGAATCATGTTTTGCGTGCTTTTATTGGTAAATTTGTTGTTGTGTACTTTGATGATATTTTAGTATATAGCAAAAATCATGATGAGCATGTGGTTCATTTGAGGATGGTTTTGATTGCACTTAGGCAGGAGAAATTATATGCTAACCGTAAGAAGTGCGTCTTTAGCACGGATAGAGTCGTTTTCCTTGGTTTTGTTGTTAGTGCACAGGGTGTACAGGTTGACGAGGAAAAGATACGAGCTATCAAGGAGTGGCCAACGCCAAAGAGCATTGGAGATGTACGGAGCTTCCATGGTTTGGCCAGCTTTTATCGACGGTTTGTGCCTAATTTCAGCAGCATGGCGGCACCTTTAACCGCCGTGATCAAGAAGAACGTGGAGTTCAAGTGGGGAAAGGCACAAGACGAAGCCTTTCAGAATTTGAAGGACAAGCTGACACACGCCCCGGTATTATCTCTTCCTAACTTTTCTAAATCTTTTGAGATTGAATGTGATGCTTCTGGAATTGGTATTGGTGCAGTGTTGATGCAAGAACGACGTCCGATAGCCTACTTCAGCGAGAAGCTAAATGGAGCTACGTTGAACTATCCGACGTACGACAAGGAGTTGTATGCCCTGGTGAGAGCTCTTCAGACGTGGCAGCACTATCTCTGGCCTCGGGAGTTCATCATTCACACCGACCATGAGTCGTTGAAGCACCTCAAGGGGCAGAACAAGCTGAACAAGCGCCATGCGAGATGGATGGAGTTCATTGAGACGTTTCCATACGTCATCAAATACAAGCAAGGTAAGGAGAATGTGGTGGCTGATGCCCTTTCTCGGAGGTATGCTCTAATTTCGACTTTAGATGCTAAGTTACTTGGTTTTGAGCATATTAAAGGTCTATATGAGCATGATGATGATTTTGGTGAGGTTTATAAAGCATGTGAACATTCTGCTAGTGGGGATTTCTTTAGGCATGATGATTTTCTGTTTAGGAAAAATAAACTGTGTGTGCCTAAATGCTCCCTACGTGAATTACTGTTGCTTGAATCTCATGGTGGGGGATTAATGGGACATTTTGGTATTTCTAAGACTTTTTCTGTTCTGCATGAGCATTTCTTTTGGCCTCATATGAAACGTGATGTTGAAAGAATTTGTGGTCGATGTATTACTTGTAAACAGGCTAAGTCTAGAGTTAGTTCCCATGGATTGTATACACCTTTGCCTATTCCTGCATCACCTTGGATTGATATTTCTATGGATTTTGTGATGGGATTGCCTAGGACTAAGCGAGGTAGTGATTCTATTTTTGTGGTAGTAGATCGTTTCTCTAAAATGGCACATTTCATTCCATGTCATAAAACTGATGATGCATCACATGTGGCTGGTTTATTCTTTAGAGAAATTGTTAGATTGCATGGCATGCCTAGGACTATTGTGTCGGACAGGGATTCTAAGTTTCTTAGTTATTTTTGGAAGACATTGTGGTGTAAGCTAGGTACGAAATTGCTATTCTCTACTACTTGTCATCCCCAGACTGATGGTCAAACTGAGGTAGTAAATAGGACTTTGTCTACTTTACTACGTGCTATAATTAAAAAGAACATTACGTCTTGGGAAGAGTGTTTGCCTCATGTTGAGTTTGCGTATAATAGATGTGTTCATTCTGCTACTAAATTTTCTCCTTTTGAGATTGTGTATGGTTTTAATCCTTTGACTCCTTTGGATTTATCTCCATTACCTGTGCATGAACATACTGACCTTGATGGCCAGAAAAGGGCTGATTTTGTGAAACAGATACACGAGACGACAAGGATGAACATAGAGAGGCGAACCAAGCAATATGCCGAGCAAGCGAACAAGGGACGTCGCAAAGTAGTGTTTGAGCCTGGTGATTGGGTGTGGTTGCATATGCGCAAGGAGAGGTTTCCATTGCAGCGCCGATCGAAGTTACTTCCTCGTGGCGATGGACCATTCCAAGTGTTGGAGCGTATCAACGACAATGCCTACAAACTGGACCTCCCAGGTGAGTACAATGTTAGTGCTACTTTCAATGTTACTGACTTAAGTTTGTTCGATGCAGGTGACGACTTGGATTTGAGGACAAATCCTCTTCAAGAGGAGGGGAATGATGCAGACCCAGAGTCGTCAATGATACAAGACCCGGTACGAGTTCCAGTTGGACCAGTGACGCGCTCGAGAGCCAAGAAGTTCAAGGCAAGCTTGATGGTGATGATCCAAGAAGTTTGGGCACAAGAGCTGTTGAAGAAACCCATTGGAGAGGAGGAAAAGCCGAGCCTTGTTAACGTGATTATGTACGAGGAGGCCGATCCATCAGAAGACATGGAGTTTCAAGCTGGCACGTTGAAGACGAAGCTGGAACGGAGGTCAGAAGTGTGTCGAGGACGCGCCGAAGAGTTCAGCCACGAACATGGTGAAAATGGCTTGGTGTCGTCCGACACCAAATCCATGTCGGACGACAAAGTCACTGCGAGCGACGTAGAATGGCTGCAGCGACGTGGGGGTCCAGAACATCCTGGCTGCGAGCGACGTGAATCACCGCGCTCGACGTGAAGATGTCGGACGACATCCATTTCATGTCGTGCGACAAGTTGATTGTCGGACGACAGCTGATTCCTGTCGGACGACATGAATTCTGATTTGGAAATCGCGGACGTGATTTATGATTTCAGCGTTTTTATTCCTTTTCCTTTAATTTTTAGGACAGCCTATATAAAGGCATTGAACCCTATTGTTTAGAACACAACTTTATGATATTGAATTATTTTGTGAGGATTATTTCTCTCTCTCTTTTCGTTCTCTTTTCGATTGTGCCAAAAGAGAACAACCCGACGAATCAACGAAGCATACATACTTCGTTCGTGTGTCATACATCGATTTCCGAGTTGCTGCATCGATCTCGAGTTGGGGGTTAGGGTTCCGTCCTTAATTGATTTCTCGATTTCAGGTTCAGAGGTTTGGGATCATCCGCCAGGTATCCAAATCTATCGTTTCTTCTTTCTTCCGCTCAATCCATCAACGAGGTACGTATCAGACTTGAACACTAATAACACGAGTTTTCATTTGAATTTGCCTGGAAAGCTTAGTGTTCTTGGAAAGGTGTGTCGTTGTGTTAATTTTTTTACTTTATTTCAGAATTCGGAGTATGAGGGTGCTAAGGTTGGTCGTTTTAACGCGTTTAGGAAACGCGAGAAATGGTTCAGAAGATCGCACTTCAAGCGTTAAGAGATGCCTCCGCCACTGAGAATCTCGTTCGATCTCTCAAGTAATATATTATTGTTTTTAAGAAGCTTTAGATTTCTTGTTTATAAAAAAATGCTGATTGACATTCTTGGGTTCTTGTCTCTTCTTATTGCTTACAGGATATTTTCGAACTTGAAAAAATCTGCCAAAGGTAGATGCCCCAGGCAGTTGTTTCGATCAATTTCTTGATTTCCACAACCAAATCACGCAAGCCGTAGCGCAAATGGTGTCCATCCAAGCAGTATCAACTAATGAGACGTCCTCCAGAATACAAAACGATGAACCAAGAGACGAAAGCATCTCAGTTTTGAACGAAATAGGCCCCAATTCCATTGACCAATCGAACGCTTCAAAAAGGAGGGCCGCAATATACAAGTCAGTCTCAAAATTTCTCGAGAGGGTCGAGCAGAAGTCAGCCCTCGAAAAGCCTTTGAGATCATCATCAACGGAAAGCAAGAGTAATCCGGGTAGCTCTTGCAGTTTGTCGAGCAGCATCAGATTGGGAAGTCCCTTATCAAAGGGGAAGTCGCCTCGTTGACAACCACTTCGATCCCCAGGTTTGTTATTTTTTTTATCCTTCCATTTTACGACTGGATTTGGGATCCAATCTTATTCGCTTGTTCTTTCGAACTATTTTCGTGTTCTATTTGAAGTAATTTTTTTGTTTATTTTTTTGTAAACAACTTAGGCAGAGACAAGTATGAATGTGGTGGCATTGAAGAAATTCGTCGAGGAAAATCAGAAATTGGCAAGTATACATTGAACCCTAAACCTAAGTATACATTGGCAAATATTTTTTTAATATATACAAGTCACTATTGGTATGGTTCAGTGTATACTAATGGGTGGTAAAAAAATCATTTATCAATACTCATCTCAGGTCAATAAGTGTGACATCTATTTTACTTTTGTGGGAATACCACTTTTCATTCACAAATATAAAACATCTATCATTTTTGAACCCACATATAAAACTACACCCAATCTATACAAAAGGTATTGGAAAAGTCTTATATACCCTTAAGTTTCTTTTCTCTTTTTTAATAACATAAAAAAAATTAAAATACATGAATGACTCCACTAATAACAAAAATCAGATTCTTGAGGTTGGTGGGGGTGTAAATGCATGCATGAATGCATATCTTCTTCCACCTCCAACCTTCAAACCATATCAAACCCATTTCAAAAAAAAAAAAATGCTCTCATTTCTCCCAAAATAAAAGCTAAGATCGGTCGGAATGTACGTGAAAAGAGCTGATTTCGACGGGAAAAAGGTTAGTTGCACGCAAGGATTCCTCGCACGTTTTTTTTTTAATTTTTGGGCCGATTTTTTCTGCACTCAGTCGAAGCACTTGGTCGAAAATATTACCAAGTGCTCGACCAAGTGCTGCTGAGTTCTTGAGCACTCGGTCAAAAAAATTGACTGAGGGCCCTCGGTCAACCGACCAAGTGACCGAGCAGTACTCGGCCCTCGATGATCGAGAGCTCGGCCAAGTGACCGGATAGTCACTTGGTCGACCAAGTGCACTTGGTCAATATCGACCAAGTGCAGAAACTGATTTTTTTTTTTAAATTTGTATATTAATGGCTTGTTTTATAAATTTGTTTTTGGATGCATATTTTTGATTTCCTAATCGAATTTAATTGTTATTTTTAATTGTAGATGTCGAATCAACAATACTCGTCACTTGGTCGCCGGTTAACTAACCGAACAATACTCGGCACTTGGTCAAAGTGACCAAGTGCACTTGGTCAAAGTGACCAAGTGCACTTGGTGGTGACCGAGGATAGAGGCCACCAAGTGCACCACCAAGTGCCCCACCAAGTGCACGACCAAGTGCCTAAGAAATTATTTTTTTTAATTAATTTTAGGTCAACGAGCGATAACTAAGTTGTTATGTTGACGTTAAAGATCATTTGAATCCTATAAACATCGAATAAACATGAAAACAAAGCCAAATTAGTACTATTTAGTTGAAACGTAGAAGTTTGACAATTTTTTGAACTTTCTAGTAATATTGTTACAATGTTAACAACATGCTTTCCAATTTGTTCACGATCCGAATGCGTAATAAATTAATTCACCCAATTCAACGTTTGATCATGTTTTTTGAATTATTTTGATCATGTTTTTTGAATTATTTTGACTATGAAATTGATGTTTAATTTAACACAACAACTTTACAATTGAAAAAAAAAATTTAAAATCAATTAAAATGAATTTATGTTCTAAAGCACTTGGTGGGGCACTTGGTGGAGTACTTGGTGGCCTCTGCACTTGGTCACCATGTTATACCCAATAAAACAGTCACCGACACGTGTCACGAATCAAAGGGCCACGTCATCAAGAGAGAAATTCAGCCAAGACAATCATGAAAGACCTTCAAAGGCATATCTAAGAAGAAGATGAGGAGCTTGGACAGTAGAGAGCGCACGGTAGAATCAGACTCCTTTCACAGGGGAATCGCCTGGGGAGACTCCTGGGACGCCCGTCAATGAACTGGGACTTCACGGGGAAAGAGGCAGATTAAGCACTAAGGGAAATTAGTGGATATTTAATGCTTCATATTAGTGGAGTAGAGGTCCAATAAGAGGCCTATATGTGGGCATTAGGTGGCATAATTAAGCCATGCATGGAGTATTATAAATAGTGGGAGTTAGATAGTGGAAAGGGGGACATGCAACCTTGATTTTAATCATGTACTCTAAGTATGGATATTTGAATAAAGAGGAGCCTTGAGCTTCCATTTCCAGTACTTATGATTTCTGCATTTAGCTTAATCCTCTTGCTTTCTTACCTATAACAAATTTACCATTTTGTGTTGTTTACCAAAACCCTCTATTACCAGCAAATACTACCGACAAGTACAAAAACAACCAAAACAGTTGGCGCTAGAAGGACGAGCATCAGGTATTTAAGTTGCAGAAAAAGCTCGATTAAAATCAGAAATGGTGAACGAAGGCGAAGGCACTACAGTGTCAGGTGCATCCGGCACAAGCGGCAGGTGGCGGGCTGTGATGGGTAAGGCCGTGATGGTGGAACCCGAGGTTCCATCTCCGCCTAAAAACCCAGAACCTGAAAATAAGGAACAGCCGCCGCCTACCCAAATCAGCTCCGATGAGCACAATAGCAAACGTGCAGAGGCCGATGAGCCCACTGACAGTCAGGCAGATCAACGACAACGTCGACTTCGGTCACGGCGTCGGAATCGCCGTCTTCATCCTTACGAAATCGGAGGGCCGTCGACGCCTATGGCTCCACCTCCGATTAGATTCGCGAGTCTTGATACTCCACAGAAAATTGATGAAGCAATGGCTGAGTTGATGTCTTTAAAATATGTGATGACAACCCCTGTGATCCCGGTGAGGGGCATGCATGCACCCGCCGGGGAAAATCCAGGGAAGGGCCCTGAGAGAACTGCCCGAGCTCCCCGGGGGAACCGCAGAACACGCCGGGCTTTAGATCTAAATAAAAGGGCCGAATCAGTAGCTACTTCTACGGATCCTCATCGACAGGCAAGTGACATGCACGGTCAACGTGTGAATTTCTCACCGACGAGGTCCCGCAGAGCCCCCGGTGCTGATCTTGAACTGGCCGATTTGAGGCAAAAGTACTCTGAACTGGAAAGGCGATTGAACGAAAATCAAATTCTCGCCGCCCCGACAGGTCGTCATAATGATCCCTTGGCTCCCGAGGTTGAACAAGCTCCAATGCAACTGGAAATTCAGCCCATGCAAACTACTTTGTACAGCGGCAAGACTGACCCAGAGGTGCACTTGAGCAGATTCAGGACGTACATGTCCGGCCGAGGAGCCACTGATGCTACTCGGTGCAAACTATTCCCACTCACCCTGGGCGATATTCCTCACCAATGGTACGTCAGCTTACCTACACATTCTATTAAGTGTTTTGACGACTTGGTGCATAGGTTTGTGTCGTATTTTGCATCCAAAGCTTCCTATATGGAGTATAGTCAGAAGCTGCTTGGGGTCAAACAGGGTGAGAACGAAACAGACGAGTCGTATGTGGATCGCGTGGAGGAACTACTGATGGCGGGCGGAGAAGAGATTGGCGATAACCTCAAACTGCACACAGTGTTGGCAGGTTTGAGAAGAAATTCTAAGTTGTTTAAATCTGCAATGTTGAACTATCCCCGATCGTATGAGGATTTTAGGAGGAAAGCTGGGGCCCAAGTGGCCTACCAGCGTCTTGTTGCCGGCGGGGGACACTCCCCCGAGCAAAAGAAAAAACCTCCTTTTTCCTCCGATCGAAGGCCAAACTATATTGGCAAAAAACCAGGCCCTAGGCCAAATGACCCACGAGTGGATGAGATCCGTGAGTGGGAAGGAAAACTCACTGCTCAGACTGGTCATACACCAACAGATATCCTGAATATCATGGTGGTACAAAAATCCGATCTGTTGGAAAAACCACCACCAATTCTAACTTCCCCGGACAAGTTGAATCCCAACAAATGGTGTGCCTTTCATGAAAAGATTGGTCACAACACCAGCCAGTGCAGACAACTGGTACAACTGTTGTGGAAACTTTTCAAGGATGGGAAACTATGGCAATTCTTGCCCAGGCCAGGTGCCGGGGGAAATCCGCAGGGGCCTCCTCCCCGGGAAGTACCCGCACCAGCTCCACCACCGCTTCCTCCGGCTCAGGATCCCCCAAGAGTGGGTCAGATCATGATGATCGGTGGTTTAAAGCCGGTGAACGAGGAGAGCCGCCGCAAAAGGAAAAGAGACTTTCAGATGTGGGAAGTTTGGTATGAAACTGCCCCATCGAAGGAAGCAACAATTAATGAAACGGCGGTGATAACTTTCACCCCGGAAGATCGAGCCGAGACAAAGTTCCCGAAGGATGTGCCTTTAGTGATAAAGGCAAGAATCCTCGGTCTGGACGTGTCTCGCACGCTGGTAGACAATGGCGCGCATCTTAATGTTCTTTACAAAAAGACCCTGGATCTGATGGGGAAGCTGGCGCGCTATGTCAACCCGTGCGATATGGTGCTGAAAGGTTTTGGTGACGACGTAGTCATCCCCTACGGAGAAATAATCCTCCCGGTGGAAATGATGGACGCGAAGAATCCCGAAGTCGTGATGGTTAGGAATCTTAAGTTTGTAATAGTTGATAAGGTTAGTGGCTATAATGCTTTGTTAGGCAGGCCCTTTCTGGACGCTTTTGAAGCAGTCGCCTCGTCCTATTACTACTGTATCAAGTTTCCAACACCCTCCGGTGCAGTTGGCACCGTCAGAGGGGACCTAGTAATGGCTAAGAAGACTTTGATGTATTTTCGCGATCTTGATAAAATCAAAAACAAAGTAAAAGCTAACATTCCCCAGATCATTTTGGAGGAAAGCAACATAAAACAAATCGATCACATCAAAGATATCATTAAAATACCCGAGGAAGGAATGAGCTCCCCTGGGAAAAACCCGTGCGGAGAAGTTCTTCAGATCCCCTCGGATGACATGAATAATCCCCCCGAAAAAGAACCCAGTGAATACTTAGCATCTCCTGGGGAAAAACAGCCTAAACTCAAAACAAACTTAGAGGATTGGGGCTCACGGGGAGGATATCAATGCAAAAAAGCACCCGGGGTAGAGATGGTTGAAACTCTGGACTCTATAATTGTAGATCCAGAGCAGACCGAAAAACAAATACTTGTGGGGTCTCATATGGAATCCACTGTCAGGAGCGACTTGATAAAATTCCTAAAGGAGAACATCTCCGCTTTCTCATGGTCCAGTGCGGATTTAGGAAAGATAGATCCTAAACATGCCTGCCATCGATTGAAAATTGATCCCTGCAAAAGGCCAATTGCGCAGAAGCGCAGGAAAATGGGCCCCGAGAAGTGTCAGGCACTCGCCGGGGAAGTAGATAAACTAATTGAAAGTAAACTGGTCAGGAAAGCTTCGAGTGATGTCACTTGGCTTTCCAATGCGGTAATGGTGACAAAAACGGCCGGAGCATGGCGTTTGTGTATAGATTTTACAGATCTAAACAATGCTTGCCCGAAAGACCTTTTTCCCATGCCACACATCGACCATGTGGTTGATAATTTGACAGGTCACGCGATATTCTCGACATTGGACGCTAAGGCCGGATACCATCAAATTCCCATGCATCCAGATGACGTTGAACACACGGCTTTCTACTCAGAGAAAGGGATCTATTGCTGGGAAAGAATGCCCTTTGGCCTAAAGAATGCTGGGGCCACCTATCAAAGGTTGGTAAATCTAATGTTTTCTGAATTAATTGGTAAAACCATGGAAGTGTACATTGATGATATTATTGTAAAAAGTAAAAACGAATCAGACCATATCAAAGACCTCGAAGAAGTTTTCAAAATTCTGGGGCATTATAATATGAAACTGAACCCCAAGAAATGTAACTTCGGAATCAAAAAAGGGATGATCCTGGGGCATGTGGTTAGCGAGAAAGGCATTGAGCCCAACCCTACCAAAGTCCAAGCTATCTTGGACATGCAAGAGCCCCGGGACGTCAAAGGCGTACAACGACTCACGGGTCGTCTAGCCGCCCTGAATAGATACATTTCTTGCCTGGGAGATAAAACTCGACCGTTCTTTGCCTCCATTAAAGGACAGGAATTTCACTGGAAGAAGGAGGCCCAACAAGCTTTTGTACGGATAAAGGAATATTTATCCAATCCGAAAGTAGTTGTGGCACCTAAACCAGGAGAAAAGTTGTATTTATACCTGGCCGCCTCAGAACATGCCATCAGTGCAGTTTTGACGAGAGCGGAAGGAATACAACACTTCCCGGTCTATTTTGTGAGCCAAGTATTACATGAGGCCGAAATTAAATACACTCCACTGGAAAAATTAACATATGCTTTAATAGTGTCAATTAGAAAACTCCGGGCGTACTTATTCGAGCACCCCGTCGAAGTCTTGACTACTATGCCTTTAAGGCAAGTATTGCACCGGTCAGATATCTCCGGGAGACTCCTGCGTTGGGCGTTAGAAATTAGTCAGTATGACATAACTTTCGCCCCGAGGACAGCAATCAAAGCACAAGCCCTGGCCGATTTCATTGTGGAATTAACTTTCCCTGAGAAATCCCAGAATCAACCACGCGCCTGGCAGCTGTTCGTAGATGGATCATCTACCACCACGTGCTCGGGGGCAGGAGTGGTATTACTCAGTCCCGATGGAGACTCAGTAACCCATGCGGTAAAGTTTGAATTCCCCACATCTAACAATGAAGCAGAGTACGAAGCTCTCATTTCTGGGTTGGAATTGGCTATAGCCGTCGGGGCAAGAAAACTCCATGTGTTTATGGACTCCCAGCTAGTAGTAAACCATGTAAGTGGGGACTACGAAGCCAGAGGGGAACAAATGATAAAATACCTGAAACTGGTATGGGAACTTTGTGAAAAAATCCCTGAAGTTCTAATCGAACAAATCCCACGGGAACACAATTCACAAGCTGACGCCCTGTCGAAATTAGCATCAGCTGAGGGCTCAGCAGACTTCTCAAATATTGTTCTGACAAAATTAATGTCTCCATCAATAGAACAAAGAGAGATACAAATGCAAATACTTGCCGGGGCCGGAGAAGACTGGCGAATTCCCATTCAACGGTACATAGATACCGGGGAAGTACCAGCAGATAAAACCGAAGCAAAACAACTCCGATCCCGAGCAGCAAAGTATGCTTTAATAAACACACAACTTTATCGAAGAAGTTATTCCCTTCCACTACTAAAATGTGTGTCGAAGGAAGAAGGATTTAAAATCCTGGAGGAAATACATGATGGTGTGTGTGGAAATCATGCGGGGGGAAGATCCCTGGCACACAAAACCATGGGGCAAGGATTTTACTGGCCAAGCCTGAGAAAGGACGCAGTCGGATATGCACGCAAATGTGTTAAATGCCAGACGCATGGGCCTAACATCCGCATTTCCCCAGAAGCCTTGAAATCCATTTACAGCCCGTGGCCATTTGCTCGGTGGGGTATCGATTTGATCGGACCACTAGCAACCGCACGGGGCGGAGTGAAATATGTGTTGGGATATGTCCTTCGATCCCACGTGTGCAATCGATAAAGTCATAAGGTCGTCTATGGATGTTAAATGATTATTTGATAATATTAATTGTTGGGAACAATATAATATTGATCAATTAAATCATACCTACAGGGTCACACATGAACTCGAAGATAATGTACGATGCTTGATATATATATTGATTTAGAATCAATATTTACGTGGAATTAATTCACATGCATGGGATGCATGGCTTGCATGGATGCATGTCACATAGTGTGACATGGCATGCCACACAAGCAAGTGGGACCACACACAATGCATAGTGGCATGTGTATGTGGCATGACCTTTCACCTCCTTTGTAACTCCTTTTGCATGTTAATGGTGCATATTGATGCCCATTATGTAGGAGGTTACAATGGAGTGTTATGGCATGTATAATGAGGCTTTTATATGGATGAAAATCAGATTTTCATCACACACTAAGACTACCCACGAAATTCACAAAAGAAAGAGAGAAAAGAGATTGTTCTTGGAGAATCAACTCGATCAAGCAAGCAAGTCATTATCCGGGTTCGTGTGCAACACGTAGAGGCCGGGCCATTTGTGCGGCTTCAACATCCGGACGATCCAAAGGAGTGAAGAGTTCATTCACAAGGAGATCTTTGAGTTGCTGATCTATTAAGGTGGTTCAATCGACTCAACACCACCTTAACCGAAATCAACGATCACAACAAGTAAGTAATCGTTGAACCTTATATATATATATATATATATTGGATGTGTATATATATATGTTTATATGTGTTCTTATACACATTAAGTGTGCACTAAGATCATGGCATAGTAGATCTATTGCTTTACACGCTTCCGCACACACGGTATATCGATCGGATCGGTATATAGGTACCATCAATTGGTATCAGAGCCTAGGGCTCGTGCACACTTTTGTGTTGGACACAAAGGTTAAATCAACATAATTGGATTATTTATTTAATTGTGATTGTGTGATTAGATGTAAGGCCGGCCACCGTTAGTGGTCGGGTGAATGATTTCGTCGTTTTTTGCGTTTCGATTGGCCGTAGTATTTGAGGGCTGCGTCCCTTGGAATCATTTGTAATAGATAGGTTTTTCTATTATATTTGTATTGTACTACTTGTAAGCGATGGACTTGGTCCATGGTTCGATAGAGGATCTCGGCTCTCCGGCGAAAACGAGAAGAAACGAAGCAAAACGAATCAAAACGAAGCAAAACGAAGCAAACCGGGGCTGCTGGAGCCAAACGGCGGGCGCCGTTTTAGCTCCGGCGGGCGCCGTTTTGATTCGGCGGGCGCCGTTTTGGAAACGGCGACCGCCGAAAGCCCTGTTTTTGGGTCAGATTTTTCCGAACCCTTTCGGCGGGCGCCGTTTTGGAAACGGCGACCGCCGGTGGTGTTCGGCGACCGCTGATTGTGAAACGGCGGGCGCCGTTCGTGGTTTTTTGGGTACGGAATAGATTTGACCAAAATCGGAGGGCACGGAACTGAAATGGCGGGCGAGGAGCAGTCCAGAAGATGTTCAAGGCTTTTGTTGTTACTTTAATTCTTTTCTTTTGAGAGTTGTGAGGTTCTAGGGGCCTTTCGATTTCGTATTTATTTGCTTTGCTAGTTATAGGTTGTTTTATGTTATAAATGTTCAACTTACATATAAACAAACCTATGCATGCAAGTTCCCAAAATAATGAGTATAATGTCTTGTCCAAAACATCACACCCATAAAGCCCTCGATCATAAGTTGGTAGGTCCGCCTCAGCGGGGTACTACTTGTTATCTTGGGATAAGTGGGAGTAAGGGTTAGACCCTTACAAGTGAGTTTGGTTTTCTCATCGATAGATCCACTGCAGGCGTGGCTATCGAGACATGAGATGAGAATGGGACTCTCATCGACCGAGAATGACATTGGATGTCATTGACATGGGATGTCTACCTATCTTGGAGTTCTTAAGTGCGGACTCAGTCGGCTTAAGGATTCGCAAGATGAGGGTCTTGGGATCGTTTTGTTCTAATTTATTAAAATGTCAAAAACCAATGCCTAATCTGTTTTTCAAAGACTAAGTTCAACTCGACTCATTCTCACCTCGGGGAGTGGAATGGAGCCAAAGCGCTTGCTTATGTCGATGACACAGATTAGAGACATTCGATCCATTGGATGGCGTGAATCGATTGTCTGGTTGGCTCCCTCATTTTAATGAGAGATAGGGCTTCAATTGCATGATAAGATCGCTGGTTAGAAAACCTCGAGTTTTCACTTACGATTTATCACGGTTTTGATATTAAGATAATTGGGAACGACGATATTGGATATCGAATGAACAAAATGAAACAAATAAAGTAGTTATGCGAGACAACCTTATTTGTTTAAACGCTTTGTGGATGTTTACTTACTTAATTTATCTTTCTTCTGTAGTTTAATATGTCTGTATCAACTCAATTCAAGTTCAGCTCTATCTTGGATAGAGAAAAGTTGAACAACACCAATTTCCTTGATTGGCAACGTAACTTGAGGATAGTCCTCAAATACGAAGAAAAGGAAAGTGTGTTGGACAAACCCCTTCCCGTGCTTCCCGTTGATGGGGGCACGGATGCCCAAAAGGCATCATATGCCCTTGCTAAGAAAGCCTCGAATGAGGTGACATGTTTGATGTTGGCATCCATGGTACCCGAGTTGCAAAAACAATTCGAGTTCATGGAAGCCTATGACATCATAGAAGAGCTCAAGAGCATGTTCGGGGAACAGGCTAGGATTGAGCGCTTCGGTGTCACCCGGGCTATAGCAACAGCTAGGCTGGAAAAGGGTAAACCCGTGGGACCACATGTGCAGCAAATGATTGGATTATTTGCTTCAAGTGCTCGCCTCGGTTTTGCATATGATGACGAGTTGGCTACCGATTTCATTCTTCATTCTCTTCATGATGGATATGACGCCTTTAGGCTAAATTTCCACATGAATGGACTGAAGAAATCGCTTCATGAGCTCCATGGGATGCTTAAGGCTGCTGAGCCGGCGATTAAGAAGGACCCTAGGAGGGAAGTTCTTATGATTCGGGAAGGAGGTACCAAAAAGTTCAAGGGGATTAAGAAACCGGAAGTGAAAGGCAAAGGGAAAGGGAAAGTTGTGGCAACTCCTTCCAAAAGGTTCTTGAAAGCTTCTAAGGTTCCTGGGGAATCTGAGTGTTTCTACTGCAAGCGTGTTGGACACTACAAGCGGGATTGCCCCAAGTTCCAAGAGGATGTAAAGAACGGTGTCGTTCCTTCATCTTTAGGTATTTATGTCATAGACATAAACTTTACAAATTCTTCTTCTTGGGTATTGGATACCGGATGCGGTGCTCACATTGTTTCACATGTGCAGGGACTGCAAAGAAGTAGAAGTTTGGTAAAGGGAGATGTCGATCTGCGGGTTGGAAATGGAGCGAGGGTCGCTGCATTAGCCGTAGGATCTTATGATTTGTGTTTGCCTTCGGGCCTTGTTTTAGTATTGAATAATGTTTATTTCGTTCCAAGTATTACCAAGAACATCATTTCTATTTCAGTATTGGATACTGAAGGATTTTCCTTCACTATAATAAATGGTTTATTTACTATTTCAAAAAGTGGAGTGTTCTATGGTTCGGCACGATTAGAACATGGTTTATATATACTTCAACTTGACAATCATATATATAACATTGATACCAAAAAGGCCAAATCGAATGAATTCAATGAAGCATACCTTTGGCATTGTCGATTAGGCCACGTCAACATTAAACGTGTAGAGAAACTTCTTAAGGAAGGTATTCTCAAATCTTTTGACTTGGAGTCATTTGATACATGTGAAGGATGTTTGATGGGCAAAATGACAAAGTCACCTTTTCTGGGAAAAGGAGAACGTGCAAATGATCTATTGGGTTTAATCCATACTGATGTATGTGGTCCAATGAGCTCACAAGCACGTGGAGGTTATTTCTACTTCATAACTTTTACCGATGACTTAAGTAGATATGGTTATGTCTATTTAATGAGGCATAAGTCGGAAGCCTTTGAAAAATTCAAAGAATTCCAAAATGAAGTTGAGAATCAACTTGGTAAGAAGATAAAAGCCATTCGATCAGATCGAGGTGGTGAATATCTTAGCCAAGAATTCGATGATCATCTTATGAGTTGTGGTATTTTATATCAACTCACTCCACCTGGAACACCCCAGATGAATGGTGTTTCCGAAAGGAGGAATAGAACCTTATTGGATATGGTTCGATCGATGATGAGCCTTAGTGAACTACCAAAATCTTTTTGGGGACACGCACTTTTAACAGCGGCCTATACACTGAATAGGACACCGTCAAAAGCTGTTGATAAGACACCATACGAGTTATGGAAAGGGAAGGTCCCTAACTTGTCTTATATCAAGATTTGGGGATGTGAAGCTTATGTGAAGAGAAATATCTCTACAAAGCTTGAACCCAAATCGGATAAATGTTTCTTTGTGGGTTATCCAAAAGAAACACGAGGGTACCACTTTTACAACCAATCTGAGAACAAAGTTTTTGTTGCTCGAGATGGTGTATTTCTTGAAAAGGAATATCTTTCCAAGAAAGTAAGTGGGAGCTCAGTTGAATTGAACGAAGTTCAAGAAAACTTGAACGAGGTTCAAGAAGATCAAACTGAGATGGACACTCAAGACCAAGTCGAGAGTACTCCAATGGTTTTGGAAACCACACCTAACCCTCGAAGGTCCGGAAGGATTAGATCTCAACCTGACAGATACCTAGGTATTCTGACAAACGAGAGCTATGAAGTCATGCTTTTAGAAAGCAATGAACCTTCGACCTATATCCAAGCTATGACGAGTCCAGATGCCGAGAAATGGCAGGGTGCCATGAAATCCGAAATGGAATCAATGTCTGAAAATCAAGTTTGGAACTTGGTCGATTTGCCTAAAGGGGCTAGGCCCATTGGATGCAAATGGATTTACAAAATAAAAACAGACATGAATGGAAAACCTAGTGTTTTCAAAGCAAGGTTGGTAGCAAAAGGATATAAACAAATTCACGGGGTGGATTATGATGAAACCTTTTCACCAGTTGCTATGATTAAATCCATTCGGATTCTCTTAGCCATTGCTGCTCATTATGATTATGAGATATGGCAAATGGACGTTAAAACCGCCTTCTTGAATGGGATTCTAGTAGAGGAAGTGTTTATGACACAACCAGAGGGTTTTATCGATCCTAATCAGGCTGAGAGAGTATGCAAGCTTAATAGATCCATTTATGGATTAAAGCAAGCATCTCGGAGCTGGAATCTTCGGTTCGATGAATCCATACAAGAGTTTGGATTTCAAAAGAACATGGAAGACTCTTGTGTTTACAAGAAAGTCAGTGGGAGTTACGTTGTATTCATTGTGTTGTATGTCGATGACATACTCCTCATTGGAAACAATATTCCTATGCTTAATTCTGTTAAAGAATGGCTGGGAAGATGGTTTTCAATGAAGGATCTTGGAGAAGCACAGTACATATTGGGCATCAAAATCTGTCGGAACAGATCACAAAGGATGCTTGGACTTAGTCAAGCAACCTATATTGATAAGGTGCTTGACAGGTTCAGAATGAAAGACGCCAATAAGGGTCTCATTCCAATGACTCATGGCACATCTCTGAGCAAGAGGCAGTGCCCTTCGGGACCTGATGAGCAAATGAGGATGGCAAATATTCCTTATGCTTCGGCAATAGGGTCTATTATGTACGCCATGATATGTACACGACCGGATGTATCGTATGCTTTGAGCATGACGAGTAGGTTTCAAGGAAACCCAGGTGAGGCGCATTGGACTGCGGCCAAGAATATTCTTAAGTACCTTAGAAGGACTAAAGATTATTTTCTTGTCTTTGGAGGACAAGAAGAGTTGGTTATGACAGGCTATACGGATGCAAGCTTCCAAACAGACAGAGATGATCTCCGGTCTCAGTCCGGTTTTGTCTTTTGTCTGAATGGAGGTGCGGTGAGCTGGAAGAGTTCCAAGCAACCCACCGTAGCTGATTCTACTACAGAGGCTGAGTACATTGCTGCATCTGAAGCAGCAAAGGAGGCCGTTTGGATAAGAAAGTTCTTAGATGAGCTTGGTGTCGTACCTAGTTCGGCCCATCCGATATCTCTCTATTGTGATAATAGTGGAGCTATCGCGCAAGCCAAGGAGCCTAGGGAGCACCACAAATCCAAACATGTGCTCAGGAAGTTCCACATTCTCAGGGAGATAGTTAGTCGTGGAGACATCGAGATAAATAAAGTTGCAACTGATGATAATGTTGCAGACCCGTTAACTAAACCACTCCAGCAGTCAAAGCATGATGCTCATACGACTGCAATAGGGATACGATTTCTTAGAGATGGATTGTGATTCCTATTATTGTATTGTCTACTTTTGGAGTTTATGTAAACATTCACGTATCTTTTATGATATTCAATAATTTCTTCATATAATTGTGGTTTAAATTGTATGAATTGTCCAAATGATTAAATTGTATTAATTGGGTTATGAGGTCGATTTACCACATAATGAAGTCCCAATTGTTGAACTAATATAATTAAGTCATAAATTGTTCCTAGTTCATATCATCGAGTATGGACAAACTGACGATACAAAGAACTAGATTGTAATGTGTACTGTAGCGCCGCTTCATGGGCTAGTGATGTGGGACATCAAGTACAATTACATAGATATTAGCTGGGAGCTAATGATCGAACAGACCCGACTGGAATAGTATTTAAGATTTCGAGTCATAATACTATTTCATTGACTGTCGAGCAATTTCCTCTGACCTGAGTAGTCCAGAGTGATTCCATTGTGAAATAGTGTACTTTGATACAAGTAAACGCCTTTCGTAAAAGGAGGTTATAAAACTTGTTATTGGGTATATCAGGAAGCAAGTGGGAGAGCTTGGATTGACAAGATGGGATTGTCCTCCATTCTATAATGGGATACATGTCTTACTGGCCACTTGGAGAGTCGAGACTGTGGAAAATACGTGGCCACGTCCAGATTCGTATCATAGTGATAAATCTGGTTTTACAGTCTGTCTCAAAGTCCAAGAAAGGTTTGAACCGATTGAGGATGACTCGAGTCTTGCCTCAAGTTCAAATTAAGACATAAAGTGACAACAGGAAATTGGCAGCACACTGGATCTGAAGGCCAAGTGGGAGATTGTTGGGATATGTCCTTCGATCCCACGTGTGCAATCGATAAAGTCATAAGGTCGTCTATGGATGTTAAATGATTATTTGATAATATTAATTGTTGGGAACAATATAATATTGATCAATTAAATCATACCTACAGGGTCACACATGAACTCGAAGATAATGTACGATGCTTGATATATATATTGATTTAGAATCAATATTTACGTGGAATTAATTCACATGCATGGGATGCATGGCTTGCATGGATGCATGTCACATAGTGTGACATGGCATGCCACACAAGCAAGTGGGACCACACACAATGCATAGTGGCATGTGTATGTGGCATGACCTTTCACCTCCTTTGTAACTCCTTTTGCATGTTAATGGTGCATATTGATGCCCATTATGTAGGAGGTTACAATGGGGTGTTATGGCATGTATAATGAGGCTTTTATATGGATGAAAATCAGATTTTCATCACACACTAAGACTACCCACGAAATTCACAAAAGAAAGAGAGAAAAGAGATTGTTCTTGGAGAATCAACTCGATCAAGCAAGCAAGTCATTATCCGGGTTCGTGTGCAACACGTAGAGGCCGGGCCATTTGTGCGGCTTCAACATCCGGACGATCCAAAGGTGTGAAGAGTTCATTCACAAGGAGATCTTTGAGTTGCTGATCTATTAAGGTGGTTCAATCGACTCAACACCACCTTAACCGAAATCAACGATCACAACAAGTAAGTAATCGTTGAACCTTATATATATATATATATATTGGATGTGTATATATATATGTTTATATGTGTTCTTATACACATTAAGTGTGCACTAAGATCATGGCATAGTAGATCTATTGCTTTACACGCTTCCGCACACACGGTATATCGATCGGATCGGTATATAGGTACCATCAATATGCGATTGTAGCAGTCGACTATTTTACCAAGTGGGTTGAAGCAGAGCCATTGAACAAAATTGATCAACCACAGGTTATCAAGTTCATATGGAAAAACATTATATGTCGATTCGGTTTGCCCGAGTCAATCATTTCTGACAACGGAAAACAATTCGATGGGGCTGAGGTGGAGGAATTCTGTGAAAAATGGAAGATCAGAAGGTTATTCTCTACTCCTTACCACCCCCAGACGAATGGTCAGGTTGAAGCAGTGAATAAAATACTAAAGCACACCATCAAATCAAAATTAGAAAGTCGCAAAGGAAAGTGGGCGGATGAACTTCCAGAGGTCCTGTGGTCGTACCGTACCACAGCCAGAAATGCCACTGGAGAAACCCCCTACTCTTTAGCTTTTGGAACAGAGGCGGTAATTCCAGCGGAAATAACGGTGTTATCACATCGGACCGCCCAGGAAATCTCCCCGGAGAATGAAGTAACCATCCGGAAAGAGCTGGACCTTCTTGAAGAAAGAAGGTTAGCCTCGGATTCTCTAAATGCCATGAACAAACAAAGAATTGCAAAACTATTTAACTCTAAAGTAAAAGCACGAGAATTCCAAGTAGGAGACTTGGTGTTGAAGAAAATCTTGGGGACGCACCAGGGAGCACTGGGGCCGAACTGGGAGGGACCGTTTAGAGTGAGCCACTGCCTCCAAAACGGAGCGTACGAGTTAGAGCTTCTCGACGGGACCAAGGATCAGTATCGGTGGAATGCGTTGCACCTAAAGAAATTCTATCACTAAAACCGAAAGGTTAATTTTGGCTTTTTTGTAAGAGTATTATTTTATAAAAACCTTTTTACTATCTTATAAATCTTCTCGGTATTTAAAAATACTTGTATGATTTCAAAGTTATATTTTCTCTATAATAAAGAAAAACATTTTCCCGGAAAAAGGAATAAATTTCCCGGTCAGAATAAAGAATGTTGAGTATTCCTAAAAGAATACTAAGGTTCGGTAAAGACCCAAAAGATCTGCGGATTAGGGGCCGAACACTTCTTTCTGCGTACGGATTCAACAGAGTAAGAGAAACTCAAAGAATCGCGCGGGAGGAAGATATTGGTCCGAGGACTATCCTAAGAGGTATTTCATCATGGACTGAACCTCAAAAGGGTATTCATGATGGACAAACCACAGGATCGGACAGTCTTTGTAAAAGGAGAGATGGAGGAGAAAAATGTTACTCAGAATCAAAGAATTCCAAGAGGTAACTTAATCCGAAAATCACTTTTGCAGGACAAAGAGCTCACGAAGAAGTCCCAACAAAGTTTTAAAATAAAACGTGGGTGTGAGCCAAGAATTATCTGATTCACAAGAATTACGATTCACCAAACAAGCTAGAATAGACTTGTCAAGTGACAGATAATTATGGTAGAAAAAAGCCTAAACAAATGGTGGACGGGCTATGTGTAAGACCCAAAGGATAATATCCAAAAGTAACTTACTAAGTTATTACACACCAGCAAAATATAAAAACTTGTCCAGGCAAAAAACTGCCTCTGAAATTCAAGCAGAAATAGCAAATATTGTCTTATGGCCTTGGGCCCAAATAAGAAATAAAACATAAAAACCCCTGAGCTTTTTACACTCAGGGTAGGGTTCATCTTAGCAGACTCCTGAGTTGTTAAACTCAGGAGGTGGAATTACCATCACCAGGGGGGTTACCAGAGGATCTTTTGGCTTGCCATCAGGCCCAACACCAAGTAGATCCACACCCTCATCATCAAATTCATCCTCATCAGCAGGAGCATCATCAGCTAACTTTGCAGGTTCACCAGGCATAGAAAGGAGACTGTATGATGGCCACCATGTCATGTCAATCCCATGGACAACTTCCAGATCCATGAAAGGTTGAGGAACTCTGGAATCCAGGGTGCATCCCTTCATGTGATCTTTGAGGAGTTTGAGTCCATACTCTTTGGCCACATCATTCTTCTCCTTTGCTGCAGACCTAATGAGATCAGCATATGCAGTTACATAAAGGAGGTCAGTCAATACCCTGGGATTGTGAGCAGGTGAATCCAGTAGAGTTTCAAGCTCCACAACTCTTTCCATGGACTGTGCGAAGTTATCCTGGACCTGTTTCAGTTCATTGGTGACTTTGACCACCTCATCCTTTAGCTCTTTCTTTTCCCTGACAAAGCTGTCCTGGGCATCCTCAATCTGTTCTTCTTTTTCCTTGATGGTTTTCAAAGCTTCCTGCATCTCAGACTTCAACTTCCCCATCTCTGCCCGTGCAGTGTCTGCAACCTTCTTCCACCTATCCCTGTCCCCTGCTGCGGCTATGTAGGCTGCATTGAGCTCCTTCACTTGTGTTTCTTGACCAGTGCTGGTGATGCGTAGCTTGGTAACCTCAGCTCTGAGTTTCTCAGCCATGGTATGAGCACCAGAGATGGCAACTGCACTTTGACTGGCCAGTTTAAGGGCCAGGGAAAAGGCATGTTCCTCATGGTCCATCAGGTCATTGAGCTCTGAGGTCCAGCACCTCCCAACTGCATCAATTGAATCACCAACAGGATTGCCCAGGGTAGTGACAGGGTCAATGGGGCCTTTACCAGAGAAGAAGGGAAGGAGCACAGATGGAAGTTTTTCCTGGGAAAACCTAGCCGAGAAATAAAACATAAGGATAAGAGTGAATATTTTGTAAAGATAAAGAAAAAATATAAAGTTAATAAAAACTTACTTATCAGAGAGAACTTTCTCAACTCCAAAAACAGACTGACTTATGTCAGCGCGGGGAGGTGATTCAGTCACATCAATAATACCCCCATCAACTTTCTTCCTTTTCTTGTCGCCCTCGAGCTTGACTTGTAGAAGAGTGGACGACCCAGAAGGAGGCAAACCCTGACTGGGAACAACATCAGTCATCACAGCATCAGCGGGGGCCGGGGAATCTTTGTAGGAGTCCACCACCTCCATGATCCCCAGAGAATCTGTCTCACCGCCCTGGGCGGAGACAGTTCGGGATCTGGTCCGGGAAGCCGGGGCACCTACTGTTCCACCCCGAGTCTTCACAGATCCTCGGCCACCTATGCTGGTTGAACTGGTTTTTGCTTTACGGGCTTTCCCCACCTGGGATGGATCCACAAGTCCAAGTCTCTCAAACAATCTGTTATCCGCCATCTCTGGGGGTTTCACGTCAAACACTGTAGAGAAAAATTCTGCACGGGGAAAAGTAAAGATATTACACCCGACAAAATTGACAATATTTCCCCGAGGGATATGTCCCCAGGGAATAAGACAAAACAAAAACTGTAGAAAATACAGGACTTTACCAAAACAAGGTTTATCTTCAACGAATGGAGGACAGAACAAGCCTGCTGCGTCACGAATACTGTCGTCGTTAAGGTACGTCGAATCCCTCTCAGTAGTAGGAATGCACTGGGCCAAAAGATTCGCTGTAGCCAAATCCCACGGGATGCTATAGTCAGTTTTGGAGATCCGGGCACCTACAAACATAAGAACAATTTTAGATCAGTCAAAACTGTAAAAAACTTAAAAAGTATAACTTACTTTCATCTTTAACGCCATAAGTTAGAGGAATTTCAATTTCTCCCTCTCGGGTCTGAGTTCTCCATCTCCCCGAGACATAAAACCATCGATCCCAACAAGTAGGATCTTTAACTTCCGGTTCCTTTATCTTCACCATGTTTTTCCTGCATCGAACTGTGTAATCACCCAACAACCCTTTCTGGAAATTGACCGGACTAAAGAACAAATGGAATTCATCCCCCGTGAGGGGTCGAGAAAATCCCACTTGTCCTAGAACCGTCAAAACCCCATACAACTGAGCCCACCCGTTCGGATGAATCTGATGAGGAGCCACACCCCACCGGTTCAACAGGCCTGAAATTGAGGGATGCAGAGGGAACCGCAGACCTTGATCCATCGCGTCGACGCCGATGGCCACCATGCCTGGAGGTGGACAACAGGCGGATTCTCCCTCTTCTGGCGCATGCAAATGCACGTTGAAGGGAACCCGCCAGTCATCCCTCCAGTCGGTGAGTTCGTCCGCCGTCACCGTGCTATCTCGGCCATGCGCACCCCACTCCTGGTGATTTGGGTCCGGTTGAACCGAAGTGATGGTCCTCTCAGCGGGAACGTAGGGATGGGCCGCGTCTAGTTCGTCCAGTCGGAATTCTGGCAAGGCCGGTTCCGCCTTGTCCATAAATTCCTTGTACTGACGAGCGAGCAGGACGTGAGGCTCTTCGACCACCTTGGGGCGAACGACTCTCGTGTACTTTGGCATGATGGTGAGGGTTGCAGATGGAAATTTACGCTACAAACTAAATAAATTTACACAGTAAAATTGCAGGGGGAGAAGGTTCTTACCGATCTTTAGATCTGAGAATCGGGGAAAGAGATGTGAAGTTTTGAAATTTGAAAAGGGTTAATGTGTTTTGAAAGTTAACCCTGCCTCCTGATTTGATCAACGGCTGAGATCAAGGAAGGGGAAGAGAGGGCGGTTACCGATGAGAAACGCACTCAAGTATCCCCCACTACCCCGTAAAACCTAAAATACTTGGTCAGGATAATGCCACGTGGCAAATATTTACTGACAAAATCCAGGTTGAAAAGAAACCTCTCTTTTTACATTCTTTTATTATTTATTTGTTAATCAGTTTACTGATTTATCACAGAAAGAAAGTTTATGATACTTATCACGATTTACAAAATAAAAGAGTCCTTCAAAGACAACAAAACTTATTCATTTCACCGGGAAATAAAACCGGGGGAATATGATTTAACAAAGAAAATACCAATTTCCTATATTCTGGATAAACCTCACGGGGAAGAATATCCCCAGTCATCTTTTACAGGAAGATTTTCAGGTTCGGAATCAACCGAGCTGTCTTCAGAATCAGTTCCCAGATCAATGATCTCCTCTCCATCTCTCCCAAATACTCCAGTACTGAAAGACTTTTGCCCACGCAACTCCAGAAAGATGGTCACATCCACCGAGACAAAACGGCGTTCACAGAATTTGTCCCAACCGTCACTCAGAGCGAGACGTCGACCATCCTTCTCTACCTTAACTGTCCAGACCCGTTCAAAAGCATCTACCAAAGCAACATCCTGTCCATCAAGCTCCGGAAACTTCTGAGAAAAAGACAAAGAAAGAGGCAACTTAGTTTTCATCGACCGATTCCTGATCCGAGAAGAAAAGCTAGTTATTTGATTCGGGTACACCTCTCGGTTCCAAATAAAAGCCATGATATGAAGACATAATCCAGAGTCGAAGAGCCTTTAAAGGCGTAAAACTCAGTATTAAATGAAGTCTCAACCACCAACAGAAAGTCAGAATGCAATTTCCGAGACAAGTCAACCGAGAAAGACGACCATAAACTTCAGGGAAATCAGAGTTGAAAGCTCTAATTTTCCTGGGGGCCTATGTTATACCCAATAAAACAGTCACCGACACGTGTCACGAATCAAAGGGCCACGTCATCAAGAGAGAAATTCAGCCAAGACAATCATGAAAGACCTTCAAAGGCATATCTAAGAAGAAGATGAGGAGCTTGGACAGTAGAGAGCGCACGGTAGAATCAGACTCCTTTCACAGGGGAATCGCCTGGGGAGACTCCTGGGACGCCCGTCAATGAACTGGGACTTCACGGGGAAAGAGGCAGATTAAGCACTAAGGGAAATTAGTGGATATTTAATGCTTCATATTAGTGGAGTAGAGGTCCAATAAGAGGCCTATATGTGGGCAGTAGGTGGCATAATTAAGCCATGCATGGAGTATTATAAATAGTGGGAGTTAGATAGTGGAAAGGGGGACATGCAACCTTGATTTTAATCATGTACTCTAAGTATGGATATTTGAATAAAGAGGAGCCTTGAGCTTCCATTTCCAGTACTTATGATTTCTGCATTTAGCTTAATCCTCTTGCTTTCTTACCTATAACAAATTTACCATTTTGTGTTGTTTACCAAAACCCTCTATTACCAGCAAATACTACCGACAAGTACAAAAACAACCAAAACACACCACCAAGTGCAACGACCAAGTGCCGAATTTAAAAATACTTTTATTTTTTTCAGCCACCAAGTGCACTTGGTGGCGCCAACAAGTGCAGTCACCAAGTGCAAAAAAAAAAAAAATATTGTTTATAATACTTAATTTAATATATTTTTTATATACTTAATTTAATCATATACTTAATTTAATTATATATTTTTTTATATACTTAATTTAATTTTTTTTAATATACTTAATTTAATTTGTTTTATAAAATCATATATTTGTTTGATTTGGTTTATAAAATAGTATTAAAATATATTTTTTTTTAACAAATTAATTCAATTTTTTAGTCTCATAAATGAATTGTGGCCTCCTCGAACCTATCCTGCAAAAACACAATTAAGTTAAATAAATAAAACATAATATTTTAAATATAATAAAGCAAAAAAAAAAAAAAAAAATCGCACTTGGTCGACCCCTCGGTCGTGACCAAGTGCCCTCGGTGACCGAGGGCCTGAGTGACCGGATAGCAGCCCTCGCTCGGTCACTTGCTCGGTCACCAAGTACCCTCGGCCGGTACCTTCTTCCCCGCGGCCGAGGGGTCGACCGAGGGGTCGGCCGAGGGCCGAAGAACTCGTGATTTTCAAATCGTTTTAAACGCATTTCAACACACAATTTCGACTCCTAACCAACTACAACACTCATATACACTCAAAGGCAAGCAATTCAAGCATGAAATTGAAGAAATTATGGAAAAAAATCGAAATTCGAAATTTAGGTTTTCGGAAATTTACCGGAGCTTGGAGCGGCCATTGATGCTCTTCTTGGTCCTCGACTTCATGCTCGACTTCGTGCTCATTTTCCGACATGGTAGCGGCCGGAATTCTCGAAAATTGCCGGAATCGATTTTTGTGTGAGGACCGAAAGGGGAGAGAGAAAATGGGGGGACCAATTTTCTTATTTTTTTTTGTCTTTTTCTTCATTTTTTAATTACTTTTGTTGTGTTTTGAAAATGAGAGGGTAAATGAGACATTTTTTTTACAAAATGTATAGATTAGATGTAATCTTATTTATGGGTTCAAAATGTGTATCTCTTTTATATTTCTAACCATTTAAAATTTTCTCTCTTTACTTTTTTCCATATGCTATACACTTTAATACACGAAGAATTGTGTTTAGCAACTTTTCATGCTATGCACATCAAGTCTTTAACACAGAAAGTGAAATTGAATTTAACACTTTTCATGCTATTCCTATGTATTCTGTTTCACTTCTACTTTTTATCAATCAAGTTTCGATGAGACTTTTTATGTAGGGAACTAAAAATGAATTCTGGATCACATTTAGGGGGTGTATTCGTTCCGGAGTTTGTAGGATTCTAATGGACTTTCAAAATCCAGAAGTATTCAATTCGGATTTTTAAAAGTCCATTAAAATCTGTAGGTATTCAATTAAAATTTTAAAAAGTCTTTAAAAGTCCATATGTATTCAAATGTTTATGGATTTTAATGGATTTTAATAATTCATGGATTTTAATGGATTCTCTTTAAAAAATATAAAACTTGACTTTTCAAAATCTCTCATAATTATGAGAGATTTCGATGGACTTCTTTACTACATGAAACTTCTAACATTGAAACTAAAAAAAAACAATCATCATTTAACAAGAATATTACACAAATCTATCTATATAAAATAATCAAAATTTTATTTGAGAAAATTGATCTTATCATATTTTATTTAAAATTAATTATTTATATATCATATTAATAATAAATTATTTTATGTGTTTATTATATACAATAATATATTTTTTCAATAACAATCCAAATATAATAAATTTATATTATTAATATTATTATTATTCAATTTATTTGAAAAATTATTTATGATCTTTTATTTACAATGGTGTATTGTTTATTATTTGATAAAATATAATAAAAATTCACCCGTCTCGACATCAATGAAGATTTTTTTATTTTAAATATGACGAGGGAAGTAAACAATACGTATATTTTATATATACGTATATATACGTAGTTGTATAACGATCATATAAATGAAAATGAAAATATAATGTGAAAAATGAGATTGACGTATAACAAATGATGTAAATGAAAATTAATAATAGTGATTGATAATAATTTATTTATTTTAAAATTTTGAATTAATGCATTTTTAGTTTTTTATTTTCTAAATAATTTAGATTTTTTTAAAATAATTTATTATTTTGTATAAATAAAAGTCTATGAAAATTAATGTTAATAATTAAAAATATATTTCACAAACTTTATGAAAATCCATGAAAATCAATTAATGTTAATAATTAAAAATATATTTCATAAACTCTACGAAAATCCATGAAAATTTAATAATAGTGATTGATAATAATTTATTTATTTTAAAATTTTGAATTAATGCATTTTTAGTTTTTTATTTTCTAAATAATTTAGATTTTTTTAAAATAATTTATTATTTTGTATAAATAAAAGTCTATGAAAATTAATGTTAATAAATTAAAAATATATTTCACAAACTTTATGAAAATCCATGAAAATCAATTAATATTAATAATTAAAAATATATTTCACAAACTCTACGAAAATCCATGAAAATCTCTTCATAGACTCCGTGGATTTAAAAAATCCATAAAAATCCACGGACTTTTAAAAGTCCAAAAAAATCCTTTAAACCTATGTGACTTGCTTAATTTAGTGTTTTGTATTATTCAATAATTACCCACTTATTAAATATTATACAAATATGTAAAAAAAAATTGAATATATTTTATTTTTTAAAGTCATGTTTTTGTGACTTTCACTTGATTTGAAATTCCACTAAAAATCTATAAATAGGGCAAAATTTGATTTTTATAAACTTAAATGACTACATGTAGAATTGACCTTTGTTACGAAATATTTTATAATATTATCTCAATTGACAAATCAAATCACATTTTAAGTCAATGAAATTAATTATATATATATATATATATATATATATATATTATACCAAATGAATAATAAGAGTATTTATAATAAGAGTATTGTTAAGATAATACTACTCCATAAGAATAAGGATATCATATCTACCAGATATAGAAAGTGCAAAGAACAGTATACAAGGTAGTTGTTGAATTTGAGATTTTACATGAATTCAGCATTCTTTATTCACATTATTTATGCATCATCACCTTTCTTTGTGCAGACCTCCTTACCAAATCCATACAATACTCCCCATCTCCAAACAATAAGAAAATCCATGAAAATCTCTTCATAGACTCCGTGGATTTAAAAAATCCATAAAAATCCACGGACTTTTAAAAGTCCAAAAAAATCCTTTAAACCTATGTGACTTGCTTAATTTAGTGTTTTGTATTATTCAATAATTACCCACTTATTAAATATTATACAAATATGTAAAAAAAAATTGAATATATTTTATTTTTTAAAGTCATGTTTTTGTGACTTTCACTTGATTTGAAATTCCACTAAAAATCTATAAATAGGGCAAAATTTGATTTTTATAAACTTAAATGACTACATGTAGAATTGACCTTTGTTACGAAATATTTTATAATATTATCTCAATTGACAAATCAAATCACATTTTAAGTCAATGAAATTAATTATATATATATATATATATATATATATATTATACCAAATGAATAATAAGAGTATTTATAATAAGAGTATTGTTAAGATAATACTACTCCATAAGAATAAGGATATCATATCTACCAGATATAGAAAGTGCAAAGAACAGTATACAAGGTAGTTGTTGAATTTGAGATTTTACATGAATTCAGCATTCTTTATTCACATTATTTATGCATCATCACCTTTCTTTGTGCAGACCTCCTTACCAAATCCATACAATACTCCCCATCTCCAAACAAACCCTTTATTTTGATGCTCATCAATTATCATGAATCGAATCAACTATTAATATTTGCAACAAATTAAAAATCGAGTCTTTAACTTCACCTGTTATATATATATATATATATATATATATATATATATATATATATATATATATATATATATATATATATATATATATATATATATATATATATATATATATAATTTGCAACTTCTACCGCATCATGCAAGCTCTGGCCCTGTGGGCAATGGCTCATAGCCATCATGATGCTTCACAAGTCGAATGTTCTCCGTGGAAACTGGGATGCATTTTAGGATGGTGCCAACGATCAGGCCTAGAGATCCAATCAAGATGCTGACCAACCACAACTCCCCACTCAGTGGCACAGTTGCCGCGAATTTGCCCAAGAACTCCACCATGATGGTTTGGAAAGCCACTGTACTAACCATCACAAGTACAAAAATCCAACTGCTAAATATGCCCCGGAATACGTTTATATCCTCCATCTCACGGCTGTTGATTTCATTGAAAACCTGGCAGAGTACAAAGCATATATTAATGAAACCTTAATTCTAGAAGGTAATTTTGCTGGTAGCGTTTGCAAATACTAGAAAGAGTGATTCCAAGTAATCCCTCACTTGAAATCAAACAAAATGAGTTTGCTTTTGCTGAGTTTTATTTTCATTATTAACTTAAACAGAGATCTACCTGGCAAAAAACAAAGGTGTTGAATATCAAGGTCTTAAGGGTTGCATCTGCACTCGGACCATTGAGGTTCAAGAGCCGCTTCCCATCGAAGGAGAGCACTCCCAGCACGATCAACTGAAATATACTTTGGCCAATTATATTTCTCCACATAACTTTTGTAATAATATTAACATTTCTTCCAACAGGTGGTTGCTTCATCAATCCATCGTGCGGAGGTTCTGTCGCGATAGCTAATGCGCCAAGTGTGTCCATTATCATGTTAACCCACAGCAATTGCACGGCAGTGAGTGGTGCAGAGCCTGACCAGCAATGCATCAATCTGGGTTTAATAATTCTTCATGTACAGTACATGGCTCAAGATAATTATGATGAATTCTTAGAACAAGGGATTGGCAGCTACCTGAGATACAGGCGGAAATAAAGTTGATCATTAGTGCGACCACGTTTACAGTCAGCTGGAACTGGACAAATTTTTGAATGTTGATGTAAACCGAGCGGCCCCACTTTGCGACATTCAGTATGGTTGCGAAGTTATCGTCCATTATCACAACGTCTGCACTTTCTTTTGCTACCTAGTGATATTTAAGAGCTCCACTTTAATAAATAAAAAAACACATGAGGGGCTCATCTTTGATACGCATAATTGGTTCATGAGGTGGTAGGTCCCAACATATTTTCTCATAATGACCTCTTACATTTAGAGCTAGCAAATAGGAAGGACAGACCCCCAAAATAAATGGGACTTATTTTCATGGCCCAGGACAAGCAAAATTCAAAATCAGACATTGAGCATATTGGTCAAGACCGACACATTGAACCAATGGTCAGGGTAAAAAATCTCTGTGCATCTAAATGAGTAGATGGTAAAAGTATTCAGGTAAGAAACAGAGGAACTCAGTAAGGATCCTAGGCACAAAGAAGTTACTAAACAACGCATATTGGTTAGCCAATTTACAAAAAGAAACCAATCATCTTAATAACAAATATCGCCTTGATACAAACGCAGATGATGGAGGTGCATGTAACACTTTGTGGAGGTATTTATTATTTTGAGAGATACTTGTTTTTTTAATCAACTCCAGGTGTAGTTTTTGTAACTATGACAAGATTCCTTTTTAAAAGAATGGAATAATCAAGCAAGCAGATAGTTTAAAGCCACGGACTATAAATAACAGTTGAGAAACATATGAGCTAAAACACAGATATTTCTTGCATGGAATATACAGACCTCAGTCCCAGCTATACCCATGGCCAGTCCAACATCCGCTTCGTGGAGAGCCGGAGCATCATTAGTCCCATCACCAGTCACGGCCACTATTTCTTTAAACTCTTTCCTTAAGAGGGATACTAGTTTGTGTTTGTCCAAAGGCAACGATCGTGCCATAACCTGCAAAAAAAAATATCCTCAAAGAAATTACACGTTTAACCTTTTTTTTCACTTAAATTTTGCAGGACTGATTGCATAACTCTTATCATTAAACCTGCAATCTGGGTATTATCTCTTTCATGTCCTGCACACTTTTATCACGGAAATCAGAACCTTCCATGGCTATACCATCATCAGTCAAGATACCACATTCTCTAGCTATAGCCTTGGCAGTATTTATATTGTCTCCAGTAACCATTCTCACTGTAATCCCGGCAGCCAAACAAGTCTCAACTGCCTCTTTAACACCAGGACGAAGCGGATCCTTTATCCCAACTACAGCAATTAGTGTATAGTTGTCATCAGGAATAGATTCGTTAGATGTCTCTATATCCTTGAAAGCCAGGCAAAGGGTCCTGAGACTTTCACATGCAAAACTATTAATGACATCTGTGATTTTCTTTCTCCCTTCTTCTGATATGGAAACCGACTCCTCAGTCTTACCCACAACCTTGTCACACATTCCGACAATAATTTCCGACCCACCTTTGACGAATACTCTCCGACTGCCACCTGGAGTTTCCACCAGCACTGACATCTTTTTCCTGACCGAATTGAAAGGTTCGACTTTAACTATTCTGGACTCTCGTCTTACCGCGTCCAAATCCTTTTGGAATCGCAACCCGAATTCCAGAAGAGCCATCTCAGTCGGCGAACCTAACACTTCTGACTTCCCATTCTTACCATTCACGACTTCAGCCCCCGTATTTAGAAATAAGGCGCTCATCAGTGTTTCCATTACATTCTTGGGTATAAAAGTCTTGAGTGCATTACTTTCCACCTTTTTTGCTTCCCCGCATATCCAAATCTTCGTCACCACCATGTGGTTCGTGGTTAGTGTCCCCGTTTTATCCGTACAGATGCTAGTTGCGGACCCCATAGTCTCGCATGCAGAAAGATGCCTCACGAGCGCCTTATCATTCATCAGTTTCTTCATAGCAAAGGCAAGACTCAGTGTTACTGCCAACGGGAGCCCTTCCGGTACAGCAACCACGAGAATAGTTACTGCAATAGCAAAGAAATTAAGAAAATCCATCCCATCAGTTATCGACCAATCTTTGATATGACCATTAATAGCCTTCATTGTAATCAACCGCACAGTAAGCACTAAAAAGGTTAAAACAGCAAACACTAAACCGATTTTGCCAATAACTGTTGCCACTCCATTTAACTTCACTTGTAATGGGGTCTCATCTTCTCCTCCTTCACTTAGAGTCATCATCAATCTTCCCCATTCAGTCCTCATGCCAACAGCTATCACAAGCATTTTTCCCGACCCGTCTTGGACTTTGGTTCCGGACAACAAAAAAGGTCTCTTTCTATCAATATTCACTGGCTCACTCTCGCCTGATAAGCTTGATTCATCAATGGACAAGCTATGGCCCGATATAAAAATCCCATCTGCCGGAACTTGATCTCCTATAGACAGGTTAACAATATCTCCTACCACCAGTTCGTAAATGGATACTTTCTCTCTAGCCCTGTTTCTGGTAACCTGAACTTTTATGTTCTTTTTTTCCTTATCGAGGTCCCTGAATTGCAAAGACTGCTTATAATCACTAACAGCAGTGACTAATACAACCAGGAGAATGGATAGGATAATCCCGATCCCATCATACATACCCTCTGGCCACCCTTCAGTTGCAATTCCAACACCTACAGAAATCACTGAACATCCCATTAGGATTATCAGAGTTAGGTCTTGCATGGCATCCCACACAAACATCCACAAGGGTCTAGGAGGTTTCTCGACGAATTTGTTTTGGCCATAGAATTTCTGTCTGGTCGAAATCTCATTCAAGGGTAACCCATTTTCAAGCGAGACTGATAAGCCTCTTGCCAATCCATCTGCTCCTCCATGGGACTCCAGTCGCTTTTTATCTTGTGAACGTACTATTGAAGCAAGTTCGTCTGGACCTATGTCAAATCCAGCTTGCTTCACCTCATCAGGGATCATGTACCTCTCTGTTCGGTCCACAGCTGTGATACCAACAAATGAAAATGAGAAGGAAATGTGGTCACAATGGAAATCAATTTAGCACGTAACCACAGACTTTAGTTATACCATCAATGAAATGCAATGCGGCCTTTTGCACATACAGAGCTATTCGAATCTTCTCCTGAAAAAAGGTTGGCATTTAAATTGAGATCACAATAAAAATCAGGGAAGCTAAAAAATGTATTAAGGCTACATTTCCAGATTTTTACTCATTTGGTAGGGAAGACTCTTTAGGAAAATTGAGATCAAAGGAACTCAGTAAATATTAATTAGAAATAAAATTACTAAGCATTATTCAATTTATTACAAAATTAAAATACTTCTAAAATGCATAATATATCAACTAATTATTTCAAATAAATACGTTTATTTAGATATTTTGTGTCTTTATCAAATACAGTATTAGTTTAACTTGCACAAGCATGTTTCGTGTGCCTGCTCACGAGCTAATCAGCAAACAAAAAGAATAAGTAAGGCTTGAGTATGGTTCTTTTATTAAACAAGCCTTTTTAAAAAGACTCGAATGAGAATTTATGGAGTCGAAACCCAAATAGCCCGCAAGCAGCTTGGCCATGCTTGCCACTCATACACCAACACAAAACCTGAAAAGGCGCACACTAATTACAGCTAACCTGCATCACGGAATTACAGAGATACAATGGATCGCCTAGTATACCAAAACACACTCCAACACAAAAATCACAGGCAGTTGTTTTTTCTGGTGGAAGGTTTCTCTTTTCTTGTGGTTTCAGGATTAGAAATTTCCAATCTATTTTACCTACCAGGACTATTAGCTTGTTTTTGTGTGCGTTGTGTGAATGGCAGAAAAGTATGAAACAAATCAACAATCAGGAAATTGCCTTCTCTTGTGAAAAAGCAACATCAGCAATTACCTGTTTATATCAGCCCACAAAGCACACATATTTTATTGAATCAAACATGACCAAAATACAACAGGGGGGAAATATGAAAAATACCAGAAACACAGAACAACCCAATTACAATTTACAAAGCATACACACGTATAGATACAATACACTTATGTATGTATACATAGAGAGTGAGTGAGTGAGTGAGATTTGAGAACCTGGATTTTTTGGCGTTTGCGGTCGGCCTCGGCGCGCTTGGCGAGATCGGCGACCATCCGGAAGCGGCGGCGAGGGTTTTTGACGAGCCAGACAGCGGATCTCCATCGCTTCAAAGCGTCTTCGGACGGCCGCTTCGCGTCCACCTCGAAATTCTTCTTCAGATAATCCTCCATAGCTAAAAATGCTCAGCCAATGCTATCGGGATTCGATTAGGGTTGATTTGAAGAGAAGACGACAACGGAATAATTGGCTTCGTTTTCCTTCACCATTTTCGAAAAGCTGGTTTGCAATTTTCCGGAGGTGATGAAGTGAATTTGGGTGGTGGAGTCGAGCGAAAGACTGATTCAAAGCTTCCATCGGAATAGGCGGGAAGAGAAACTCAAGCCACACCTCCGTATGACTGTATATTCATAATTCATTCATGCATCCTGCTTGTGCTAATGGGCTCCTTCAGCCCAATAATTATATTATGGGCCATCACTATCTATCTCAAATA
Source organism: Euphrasia confusa (assembly GCA_954870475.1). Taxonomy (NCBI): domain Eukaryota; kingdom Viridiplantae; phylum Streptophyta; class Magnoliopsida; order Lamiales; family Orobanchaceae; genus Euphrasia; species Euphrasia confusa. The sequence goes on from OX940962.1 coordinate 4,171,382, forward strand.
ACGGGCTTTACTCAATGCGAGGCCCTCATTTGTTTTTTTAACATTGCAACTAAATCAATGAAATTAATTTCTAGGAACTTCACTGCATTTTTTAAATGATTGTTGGTCAAATGCATTCATAGTTGACTTTATATAAGTAGTTCAAATTTTAAATTTTCAAATGTTGTAAAAAAATATTGAAATAATGTAAATTAATATTTAAGAGAACATCGATAAAAAAAAATGTTCTGTAATATTTACATTTTTTTTCAAAACTCTCCATAATAATATGTACAATGTTTAAAAAATATATACTCTCTATATAGTTTTATTTTAAGGTAATTTTTATAAAAGGGTAAATTTAAAAGTTAGTATGTAATTTAGAATATTAATTTTCTTAATTATAAATTAGAGTAATGTTCCAAAATTATCCTTAATGATTATACATTGGTGGGTAGTTATTATAAGGGTATTAAAATAATTAGTTGTGTTTTTTTATAATAACAAAATTAATAATACTCCTATTAATAAAAATGGTTATAAAAAGTTATCCTTAATTAGAAAGATTAATTTATGATGCTTGAAATGTAAATTAGTAAACTAAATTACCAATTTTCATAAATATTTCTTTTATTTTATGCACAAATTTACCTTTTTTTTAATTATACTAACAACTTCTTTAATTGGTAAATTAAAATATATTTTAATTTTTTTTTCATCAAAAAATTACTAAATAATACTGATTTTTTTTTTAAATTTACATGTCAAACAAATTTGATGCATCTTTGAGAATAGAACAATACAATAATTTTGTTTGTTTTAATTTTTAATAAAATATTTATGAAATACTTTTGACATATATCAACAAAATCATTAAAATAAAAGTTTGTAGTTCATAATAATCACATATTATAAGTCAGTAGTGATAAGTGAGATAAATGTAAGTAATGATGATATCCCACATATAAAGCACGAGTAGAAAATCCATGTGGGCTCGTGCACATACATTTTTGCCAGTGTGTCTACTTTTCTTAATTTTCTACCTCTCCTTTTAATCGCATTTTCAACATTTGAACTTTGAAGGGGTCACTTTGCAATTTTAGAAAGATTCGTTTGTGCCCATTTTACCCCTCTAATGGTTTGCATAAATCTATCAAACATTTGACTCTTCAAAAGAAACCCAAACTTGTCTCCGAGTAACATGTGGAGTAGGTTATGTGTATGATTAATCAAAGTAAAAGCCATGATTGAGATCAAATCTCAATCAAGAATCTTACCACATTTCCTCCACACTCCTCATACCATTATTCAATTTAAATGTCCTTTTTTATCTAAACTTGTAAGGATGATACAAGCAATATAAGAATTCGAACACAACTATCCATCGATGTTTTATTTCGATTTATATTAAAAAAAAAATGATCAAAGTACCACGTGTCATTCGTCGTTAAAATTAAAATGCATAAGCTCGCAATTTCTACTCCGATTATAAGTTGCCATTTTTGAGGGGGCTCGTTTCCAAAATGCCTCATGTGGTGCAACAAATTTGCATCAAGGGGGGAACAAAGAAACGAAAGCCACCAACCTTTAGCAATGCATGCATCACCCATTGAATTCATTGGTTTCCATATAGATGGATAGATACAAAGCTCATGTTATGCATCAAAATATCCATGTGCATTGGCCCAATATTGAGGTAGATTTTAATTTCAAAACATGGTGAGAAAAATGATCATAGCATAGTCGAGTGACAAGACATTTAGTGATATAAGTGAATTTTTTGTTGAATCTCTTTTATAAATATCTTCAAAGAAAAAACATCTTTGGATTTACATTTACTCAATCATAGAGAGATCCAAATTGAAAATTTTAGTCTATGCTCTCAACAAAAACTTGAGAGAAAAAGAGTTTGAATTGTGGATCAATCACATGGGTGTTGGTGGCATGGGCCCACACACCATTGATAAATAAGTAGGGCCCACATGCATGGTCACCCCCATGTGAGGTTGTCACTCCCCATCAAAAGGACAGACCCCACCCACACAAATATAAAAAGAAGCATAAAATTAGCTGCTGCAGCTAAGTGACAAAAATCATTGGAATTCTACAATAGAAAAGATTTAACAAATATTTATAACATGTTCAGTCCATTAATCACACTCAGAAAGGGACACCAACCATGCACATTAATCTGTGTTTTATTATCTGTGTTTTATTTGTATTATAATGACAACAACAACAACTCATTCAAAAAGATTTCATTTTTATTTTTTTGTTTTTTTTGTCTCTTTTGTTTGTTGACCACATCAATCACATGGAAATTGAGACCCACTAGCAACAATTTATAATTATTTCTTAAATTTACAAGTGGAAAACAAAATACTAATACTAATAATAAGGAAATTAAGGAGCAATTATATTTCATTGGGTGAAAAAACCCTTGACCTAATTTCAAGATCTTCCTCACATAATTTACTTTTTTTTATACAATAATACAACATGAAGGCAAGATAGAACTGCCCTCTTTTTTTTTTTTTACCTCAAATTTGTACCTAACAAGTTACTCTCCTTGATTCTTTGATTTCTACAAATTTCACTTTTTTTTATCAGATGTGGTCCAACCATCTCAACTAAGTATGTGAGCAAATACATTAGACAACTTGGAGAAAATAGAAGGCTTGACCCACTCTTCTTTTACTGCCTTTCTTTTATGTATCCATCTTGTGTGGGGGGTAGTATATAAGTAGTATATATATATATATATATATATATATATATATATATAGTATATAAGTAACTAACTCCGGTGGTGGCCGGCGGTGGTGGTTGCGGTGGAGCTCTACAAGTATCGATTCCCATGGTCAGCCTGTGAAAACCCAACAACACCCTTAATAAATGAGCAAAGCAATTAAGCACCAACTTCAATTATAGAACCAATTAAGTACTAAGATGGGTGTGAGGGGTTCACCTTGGCGAAGGTGGTTAGAAAGGCCGACAGGATTATATAGTCCTACATTCCAACGGTCTCGTGACCAGAAGCAAACCTACATCATAGTCATGAGGATTCTCACTAATTAATCAAATGGTTCTAACGAGAAATGACTCCCTTGAATGAGCAAATATTTTTACCTAGGCAATTGGAAGTAGCAAGATTTGAAAGGGGACACGTCTAGTGAAGAATTAGCCGGGAACAAAGATGGGCCGGTGATCAAATTATTGTTAGTCGATGCGACGGAAATGCCCTTCTCCACCTCGGAGTTGCCGTTGGAAAAGGCGGTGGCATAGCCTCCGGAAGCCTTGGGAGAGGCAAATGGGCTATCGGGGAGGTTGTGCTCCGAGCTACATTCAAGAAACATTTCCATATACAATAAGCTTTTATCAAAAGGTCTCTTTTGTAATTTGCAAAGTTGGACAATTGTGAATTACCTTTCATGTAAGCCACTTTCTTTTGTGGAGCTTTCTTTGCATATGAGGTTCTGATCATCCTTCCCAGAGTAGTCTTTGTCATTCTCGACCCCATATACAGTAGGGGCTTCTTTCGCCATCGGTCCAATCGACCCGATTTCTGCAAAAAAAAAAAAAAAAAAAAAAAAAACAGTGATATTGGCCAATACAATTACATTTTGAGGCTTGAAAGTAAGTCGAGCCTCGAGTTAATTTTCGATATTCGAAAAAAGGTACCTTCTTGGGCCTCTGGGCTGCTGCGATTGCTCGGAACGTTCTGACCGAAATAAGTCGGGGAAAACCCAGTCGGAGATGAAATAACAGCGCCAGTAGAAAGAGCTCGGTGATGGCTGTTACTATTATTCCTCTTCACATCAAGAAGCTGAAGACCCATAAGCCTACGGTTTTGAAGCTCTATGGCTTGTTGCAGCATGTCCTTGGTGTTATTATAGAACATTCTTGTTGCCCCTATAGTGTAATTAAACCCAACTTATTTCAGAATAATACTAACAAATCAAAGATTTTATTCTATTTTTTTTGCATAAATCTCTTAGAGTACCTAGCTGAAAATCGTAAGGATCTCTCGATTCGAGACCAGTGGGGCTTCCACACCCGATAAAATCGCCTCTTTCCATCTGCTGCTGCTGTTTCCTGATATTTAAAAGATGACCGTAATTAGAAAACACAGATTGATTGATTAAATTATCAGCACATATATATTACTTTACTAATACAAACCTGTGCTTATCTGGAATTTTGCCCTTCTCCTTGTACGGCTTCACAAGAACACGAGCGTCGCAAACGAAATGCGGATTGCCTTTTGCAAGAATCAGCTTCACAGTCTCTGGAAAATCGAACGTCACGAACCCGAACATCCTCTTCTGCTGATACGGAATCCTCACATCTTGGACCGGCCCAAAATTACTTCACACCGAAAACAAAAATGCAACCTCAAACTTACGAACAATATAAGACATTTAACGAACATAAATCAAGACACGCGAAAACAAAATGCAACCTGAAGTAATTAGACACATCCTCTTCTTTGAAGGCACTGTCAGCCGGAAAGGTCAAGTAAATCTGCCTTGCACCGGGGTTCAAACAATTAATACCGAAATCGCCCCTCCGCCCGAATTTATGCATCCCATCGCCCATCATCAATCCTCTACAGATGATAAAAATGATTAAAATCTCCAAGAACGTAAATAGTTAATTCAGGAAAGAGAAAAAACAGACCTTGGGCTATCAGGTGGAAATTGAAGAAAGTTGACGCCTTTATTTGCTCCCGTGGGAGAATAAGGGAAACTACCATTCGAAGCCATGAGCTGCTCCAGCATCTCGAGCTTGGTCGGCGACCCCATCGCCGGACCTCCGCCGTCCGCCGCCGTCTCCCCGTGAAGGAACCTGCAGGCGGCCCCGTTCTTGCAGTACCCCCTCGCGTAGAACAAGCAGGGCTTCCACCCGAACCCGCCGCTCGGGTCTTCCGATCCCAAGCAGAGGTCGCTGACCGAGCAGCTCCGGCGGTGGTGCAGCCCGCCCCACGGGTCGGTCCCCGTCGGGCCCGGGGAGGACAGATCCTGCTGGAAAAAGTCGCCGTCGTTGAGGAAAGAGAGCTGATCTTGGAGGTGGAGCTCGTCGATCAAGTCGACTTCCTCTCCTCCTCCGCCGCCGCCGCCCGGGCTGATCAGGTCGTCGGAGAAGCTGCTCCGCGAGTTCGTCCACGAGGAGGACGAGAAGGAGTGGTTGTTGGCGGTGGCAATGCTGAGCGGAGAAGGGATTCTGGAGGAGGAGTTCTGCCGGGAGATGGAGAAGGGGTTCTTGCTGAAAGGGGAAGGGGAAGAAGGGGTGGAGGAGGGGGTGTTCGGAGAAGACGACAAGTTGAGGTCTTTCTTGGTTTTGAGGATTACAGAGTGAAGCAGGGATTCCGGTCCGAAAGCCAACCGGATCATCTCCTTCTCGCCGTGGTCCTGGATGAGGAGGAACCCCATGATTTTGGATGCGTTCTGAGGGTCCGAGTTTTGGATCCTCTGGAAAACGATCTTCGTAGCTTCGTATGCATCCATCCTCTGTTTCTCTCTTTCTTTCTTTACTTCCTCTGTTTTTTCCTCTGTTTTTTATGGGCAAGAAAAAGGGAACAAGAAAGCAGCAAAAAATGTTTTTCTTCAAAAGGGAAAGAAGAAAAAGGGAAAGGAAAAAAAAAAGAGGGGTACTTTTTTCTTTATCTTGTTTCACTTCATCTTCCTGCAGAAACAAAGAGAACAGAGTTGAAAAACGAAGAAAGAAGTGTATTTATTTAATTTTAAGTTTTGGGGCAAGTAAAGAAAAATGGGGGTGGTTGGATTTCTGTATAAAGAAGTGGTGTGGTGTGATATATAGAGTGTGTAAGTGTAAGTAGTTCTTGCAGCATCAACCACTATAGCACAAGCAACAACACAGAAAACCAGATTTAAAAATAAAGATTTTCAACTTTCAAGAAAACAGGAAAAAGCTGGAATCTTTTTTTTTTTGTCTTTTGAGATTTTTCCTCAAGCTTCAAGAACTAGTGCTTATCCATGAAACCCAAGTGAGGAAGAAGAAGATAATCAACTCATACCAGAGCTCATGTTTATATATATATATATAAGTATAACTAAGGTATTTATTTATTTATTTTCTCTTTGTTTGAAGTTTTAGTAATAAAGACCAAAGCAGCACCTTTTATTTCCTTCTATTCTCTCTCTATGCTGCAGAATTTAGCAGCAGTTTGAAAACAACAGCAAAATTGCAGAGGACCATTTAATTCAATTTCTGTGCCACCACACCAGCAGCTGCATCACACTCAATTCTGATGAAATCAACCCACATTTATTACAAAATTTTTACCTTACATTTTCATGTCCTACGGTCAAATCTTGTTTCTCCCTACCAGTTTGTTATCCATAATTTCAATTGAGAGGTAAATTTTTATTTTTATTTTTTTTAAAATTTAAAATATTTTAAATTAAAAGTTATTAAATTATTAAAAAAATATTGATAAAATTATTATTAAAAAAATTGAAGTGTAAATGTTAATTACAAAAATGTCTGACTGTGTTTTTGGACAAAAAATACATAAAACATCTTCAATTGATAGGTACAAATTGTATGTGTCAAACTTTGTTAGTACACAATGGAAATCAAGGTATAAATTGAGAGAAAGAAAAGAAGTATCAAATATTAAATTCTAGTTACAAATTTGATATGTGTCTTGTATTGTGGGAGTCACATGCATAAAGAAAAAAAAATATACTTCAAAACCATTGAAATGAGTACAAATTGATGAGTAAAAACAATATTTGATGTGTTAATTAAATTGTAACTACACAGAAAGTTATTACATAGCCAAATCCACGTTGATCCATGGTAATTGAATTCAAATATTGAATTTTTCTCAATATATTTTTAGGATATTATACTATTACATTTTTCATAAAAATTACTATAATGTATTACTATTATTCACAATTTATTACTTCATATTATTCAAAAAATATATTTTAGTTTTGATAAATAAGTATAAAATACATTTATAACAATTATTGATTTTTCTATATTATTTTGTCATCATATATTTTTTATTTATTTGTGTGCAAAATTTTAAATGACAACAATTTAAAAAAAAATGACAAACTTGTGGGCAGTGAAATATTATTTATTTATATTAATAAAAGAAATTAAATAAATTGAAGTGGGGGCAGTGAAGTTGATGAAAGCTGTCTCAGTAGTATGAGTAATGAGATTATTATTATTCTGACACTGCCACTAACTCTCATCTTGATCTCCATTTACTATGTTTAATGTCAACATTTATTTCTTAAGCAGAGCTGAATCTTTTTCACAAGTCTCATTTTCTGTGAAAACTTGTGTTGGATTTTCTGCATATGGTTAATTTGGCCAAGTATTTAATCATCTTCAAAACAAAATTTGAAAATTGGTACACATTTTTCATCAAAATTTAGATGAAATTATTATAGTAGTAGTACTATATTAGTTATCCCCATGCATGTAATTTATGTTTTCCAGATCTGACAAGGTCAAGAGTATGGGGTGGGCTGAACTTATGAGGAACCAATAATGGTCAAAGCCCATTCAAATTCAAATGTTAGAAGTTTTGCTCCCTCCCCATGTTGCAAATTTAAGCAAAAACTCAACAACATTTACAAAACATAGTGTATATTGATCATGCCTTTCTTATATCTAGTCCAAACTCACTTCCAACAGAACTAACGACCTTTTTTTTTTAGATTAACCCGTCCCATGACTTCTTCAAGTACCTCGATTTATCGCAGCAACCCAAATCGAAGCGAAACTACCGTGTATATTATAAGATATATATGTTGCTAGCAATGAAGACTACTTAGGCCAAGAATGATTATTGATTAGGGTCATTCTCATTCCTTACCCCACTTGTTTGACATGAGTATAAGCTCTTGTTATCACTCTTTTTAGATTTTATAATGCAATTGCACATAAGGCTCCTACTCATACACTAAATTAAATAACTTGTAGTAGTATTATTTTGACAAATGATTAAAGATGATTAGTATTATATCCAAAAACATCTTTATTTATAAAAAAAAAATTAATTTTTAGTAGGACATTTGATACAACTTTAGTAGAACATGCCCCACCCTCAATGACCCCATCATCAACCACTACACCACCAACAATTGAAATCGTAATTTACAGCACATAGCTCAATCGAGATGTGCTACTTTTTTTTTTCATGTACAATATGTGCCGTGATTGGAGAAGGAAATTAGTGTGTTTCCGTTTCAAAATATTGAAGCAAAACCTACTTTACACAACAAAAGTTGTCACAAATATGTAAATACTTGGGGGAGACTTTCTTCGTCTCACCTACTATTTTACACGTTTGTCATCGACTTATCGTTCTCAATTAAACTTTCGATTTGGACTTGCGGTTTTGAAAACGAAACCATCAACTGTCAAACGTCACATTTTCATATCGGCTATGTTAAAAAACCAAAATCGACCCGCAACATCACACGAAACAAAAACAAACTCAACGTTTCTTTTTTATGGTTCACGTGTAGTTGAAAGGCACTTTGGTTTGCTTTTCGTGTGATGTCTACATACGCCTTCTTCCCTTGTTCGGTTTGGGTCACATTCGATGCTGCAAATCGCACCCACTTGAATTCTATAAATGAAAATAGACAACTGCACTTTAATGAATGTACTGTAGAATCTTGTCATTGCATTTGTTTATTGTTCAAACGTTATAAGTTAATTTAAAACTTGAAATTTTGAAACTTGAATATTTCAAACTATGGAACTCGGATTCAAATTCAAAATTTCAGAATCAGTTATCAAACATAGTAACATTAACATTGGCCTACTACAATAATAGCAAATCAAAAGAGGCAGGCACAATGTAAATTCTAAAACCTTCAATTCATTATAAGTGCTCTTAATCGACATGGTGTTTTCTTCCTTGGCCGGAATGCATTTCTACTTCCTGCAAAAATTAATATCAAAACGCAATCATCAGAAACCATACTACATTAATTCTGCAACAGACTTTCAATCAGAAACCAAATCTAATAACAAAAAGTACAGTGTTTTAACTATTTTTCAACACCATGGATTGATATTTGAAACAGCTGCAACAGCTTCAGAAAATGACTAGAAGCCGGTTTTGTCAATTGCACACAAGAAACCTATAATTGTGTTTAGGTTGACAGATTTGAAATCCAAGCGCTCATTTCAAGTCATTTTGTTTATAGACTATAGTTTGTATCTCTGACGATTTCAAGTAAATCTTAATTCATAAACTTTTATTCTCAATTATTACATTAGAATTAAGACAAATATATTAATTAAAGACAATTTTTTGAGAAATGTGAGCAGTGCATTTGAAGCATGTAGTCGTGTTTGTGTGTGTGAAAAGGGTAAACTAAAAATGAAGGGAAGGATTTGAAGTTCATTAATATCAGATTATCGGTCAAAATGAGTTGAGTTGATTTAGCATCAAATTTCAAATATTTTCCCCCAAGGCACTCGATCCAAGTATAGCCTAATACTTAAACAGTTAAACCAGAATGCAATGACAATGCTAGGGGCACATACCCACCCATCAGAGATATCCAGAAAAAAAAATAGTGATATGTAATAATTATTTAACGTGCAAAAAATCCCGTGTATATAAGAGTTTGACTGACCTGCCACTTTTCTTTGATACGAGAACTAAACCTCTTTTCTCCAAGCTCTTAAACCGATCTTTCACAAGAGTGCAACATCCCTATTTTCAAAGAAATTACATATAAATGTTTAGGTTAGTCATCATAGTCATAAACTCACTAATGCTGTTGACACTAAAAGTTAAGTGAACAAGTAAAGACAGAAAGAAAAATAAAAACACAAACCTTCAACTGCCTAAGTGATCCAGTTTTCTCTTCAGATAAGAGGACTTGCATAGGAGCAGGATCAAACCTTATAAGGCAAAGAAATGTTTCAAAGATATTAAAACAATTTAAAAAATAAACTGAAAAAATGTAATATCATAAGCCCACTACATACTTGTACTTTCCTAAGCGAGGTGGACGAACTTTCAGTCTTTCCTGTTTAGCAACCACTCGCCTCGTATGCCTATTGCGTTTTTCTTCGTCCTCTTTTTCTATTTCTTTCATTATATCAGGTACACTATTCGCACAAGAAAAAAAAGTGCATTTGAAGTTAGCAAAACTTAAAAGGTGGGGAATCTAAAGGATCCATATTCGCTGTACATAGTTGATTCGGTACCTGTCTATGTCTTTCGAGAATTCCTGAAGTTTCTTGGCTTCCGCTTCAGCTGTCAATCTTACCTTTCGTCTAGCCCTTTTATTCAATTCAACTCGTGTAACCTTTTTGGTTTTTGAAGGTCTGTAGAAGTATCACAATTGAAAGAATTCAGAAGATTCCATTTCTCAAAAAGTGCATTGTCTTGTTAAACAATGCGCCAAAAAGAAACATGGTTTCTTTACCACCAATCATTATTTTACCATTTTCATTACATTTGCATCACCGTCCACTAATACTATAAAGAGAGTATTGTTCTTTCTAAAGTATTTCATTACTTTCACTTATTTACACAATATGAAATGATATCTGATCGCAACCTGACTACAGATGAAAATGAAAAGGAAAAACATGACATACATATATTTCTAAAAAATGAAACAGACCTTTTCTCTGCATCTTCATTATCAGCCAGATTTTCATTTTCCTCTTCATCATCACTTCCGAAATTCGCATCAAGGAAATATTTCTAAAATTTCAATAAAATGCACAGAAAAGTGAATTCCAATCGCACAAAAAAATGTATGTGCACATCATTTCATGTTAAGTGTCTGGTTAATAACACAAGAGAACAAGCTGCTAACCTCTTCGTCATCTAAAACTTCCCCAGGAACAATTAAAGGGATAGGCTCAGGCCCCAATTCATGTTTATAAATCTTCTGCATTTCATCTGCAACCGCATGAGCCAATGCATCCTACACATAACAATAACAAAATGATAAGGTTATATCCAATTATTTGGAAAATCAAACATAACAATAATAAAAAGAAAAGAAAAAGACCTGATGGCTATCGGGGTCAGGGTTGAATGAGCATCCAGAAGGTTCCACCTCAACAGCAGGTATAGTACAAGTCTTGTATTTCTGTCATCAACAATGGTTAGTTAACTGGAGGCAGCAAAAACTCTTTTTCTAATTAATTTAATTGAAGAAATATTAACATGGAAAAGTCCATTTGCAAATAGGTTAAACCAATAAACTAACATGACATGCCTCCCACACACATGTGACACCAACTTACAGATAGTCAACATTGAAAACGACACAAGTCCAAGTGAAACAACATTTACCTTTTTTGTTTTGGCCGTCTTTCCTGCAGGAGTAAAATAACAATCTCCATCAGAAATGACACGTTAATCAAAATTATAACAGATAAGAATATGTACAAATATAACTCACCTTTATCTCCCCATAAATCAACCATGCCCGAATCAGTTCCACATTCATTCTGCAATTAATTGGAAAATAAATACTGAATTTAAAAAATCGACTAATGTTTTGCATAATCAGTATGAAATATATACAGATATGTTCTAACTTTTTCATCGACGACAGCTTTAACAGTTTTCTTGGACGTCTTCTTCTTTTGTATGGAAGACGGAATTGGTTGAACAAAAGGGTTTCTCTGCAACAAACTATCACACCGCAGTACTTTTTCTCGGTTTTTCTCGATCTTTCGCTTCACAGAAAGATCTGCAAGTAAAAAATGAAATATATATATTCATCAAACCATTTAGTGTTTTTTTTACCAACATCACAAGTGAAAAGGAACCTTTCAGTAAAACAAAATCAGCTATCAGACCCTGTAAAAAACTTCATTTATCAATCCTCCAAATTTAGAACATGTTTAATTTGCAACAATAAGGTTCTTTCATAGATCAATATCACTTCTATAGCAAAGTAAGCATCAATCACAATAACTCACATTCTCTCGTTCTCCCAGCAGTTTTTACTGAGTTAACATGAATTAAAAAATCCAAAATTTACCCTAGATGAAAATAATCACCAGCATACCATCAACATATCATTTTCGCAGGTCCACAATAAGCTCAAGATCAAAATGCAGGAGGGTTCATGGAGTTCGAGTGTACCTCTGGATTTATCAACGAAAAACAGAGAATCGCTGGACGCGTTAGCCAAAGAACCTCCTGAAAGCGCGTCTTTGGTTGACTTCTCGAAATAATCGTCAAAATCTTCGGTGGTAATGTTAGCCCTCCATGCCTTTTTCCCTTTCCTCGAGCCCTTTGCTTTCTTCCCCATCTCGCTTCTTGCTTCTTCGTGTTCGAGTGCTGGCCAATACCTTAAGCAACTTCTTTGTATATCTTCTGCGCGAGAGGTGCTATGTAATTCCCAAATTCGAAACCCTAAGATGCTAAGCGTGTTACTAGCCCAAAAATTAGTCTTCAGAATCGGCCTGTCCTCTTTTGGGCCTAAAGGCGTATGAGCCCAATTGTGAACAATTAGGGTTGAACTTCCACAGTATTGTTTTGTTGATTCCCCAATGATAGTCCCAATTTTATTTTATTTTTACTTATTCACTATAAAATTACATTTTAATTTTTAGTCTGCAATTTTACATAAAGTATTTGTTCTTTTGAATTTAAGTTCCGTCAATTTCAGTTCAGTTCAAATCGCTTTTATTCAGCTCGATACAAATTATTATTTGATAATTTATAAAAAATATAATTATTTTTATAAAAAAAATCAATTTAGTTTAGTTCATGACTTCAGTTTAGATTGTTTCAATTTATATAATTCAGTTCAGTTCAGATTGTTTCAATTTAAATTGTTTCAGTTCAGTTTAGATTGTTTCAATTTAGATACTTCAATTCAGTTCAGATTGTTTCAATTTAAATTATTTCACTTCGGTTGAAACAATTCAGTCCAATTTCAGTTCAGCCGGTTTCCGTCGAAAGGAACAAATCCTTATTTTGACTACTTATATAATTTTACTAATACTATTTTCAATTAATTTTATTTCATAAAATTAGAAATATACAATAATAAAAATAAATAAATAAATATTATAATTAAAAAAAATCTAAAATTGAAATTATATACTTGAAATTATTAACATTAATTTTATAAATACACTAATATTGAAATGATTTATGTACAATCACAAACAATATCCAACTAAGTTTAAGGACTTGTTTCTTTGAGCAAAGGTTTGAAATGGGAGGTTAGCCAATTCCAAATGGTGAACTTTGAGCCGTGAAATTCCACCCTCACTGATTTTCTGGACCCTTGTCTACAAAACTCCAAGTCCTTGGTGACAGTATATCCGCCGCCGCTTTCTGGGTCGTCGATCAAAGGCAGCGCCACAGAACCGTCTGATTCCAGGTTTTCGATCCAACCACGCAAAAGAAAATTCACAACCTGAAAATTGCAAACACACCCTTATGGCTCGTCTTTGTATCACATGATACAACGTGGGTATTCACTATTAATAGGGTTCTTTGTAATTTGGCTCAGCAAGGGTATGCATCAAATGTATCATTAACTAATGTAAGTATGTAACTAATAATATTATACTCTATAATTATAAAACTAGCACTGAATTTTGTGTTAATTACAGAAAAGCCCAGATATGTTTGAATATTACAAAAAAAATCTCAACTTTACCTTTTTGTGTGTGTGATTTCAAAAGGTTTTGATATTTTCCTTAACCCATTACGATGAAACTGCTTATTTACCTCTGGGACCTCGTCGTGAGGGCAGTGTCCAGCTGGACTTATCTCGTAGTACGGAGCATCTGGAACTTGGCGTTTTACCTGCAAACCCCATATGGGCCTCACCCAAGGATCTTCCTTCCCGTACACAAGGCATACAGGTGTATTGTTCGTTTTACACCTACCATCATTAGCGAGATCCGAGAGGATATATTCCTCAACTTATAAAACGAGTTTATGGATTTCTTAGTAAATGAATAAATGTTTTTTGCAAACTGAGTTGGAAGTGATTGAACGAGCAAATACTGAAATAGTATGATTTTATGACTAACTAACCTAGCCAAGGCTTCGTTAAAGGATAAGTGTCCTTGGGGAGCAAATATGATTGAGGCGAATGAGGCAGCGGCTGCTGGATGCTGTGCAGTCTCAATGATACGAGAAAACACTTGATCAATCTTCATTGAGTGATCGGCATAAACTTGCTTTAGTATTTCTGCAATAATTCTTGGATCACTTATTTTACGCCATCTGGAATGACAAAAAAGACACCAAAGTTAAGGAGGTTACAATTATTTAGACGACAAAAGCAAAAGGGTTTGAGAATAAATTGGGTACATAAATACCTATACAAGTTTTATTTTATCTGTTCTTTGACCATGGACTAATTGAAGATCAGTCGTCTTAAGTTACCACTTTCATTTTTTTTCGTCAAATCACACATCCTAGTCAAAAATACCGTTAAGATCACAGAATTCTGATCAAAATCGGGCTACCGGAATCCAAATATATATTGGAACAAGATTCAATGTTTGTTGACTACTTACAATGTGGATTATGAGAGGATATAAGAACTTACAAAGCTTCTGTTAACTTTCTCACACCAGTAGGAAGAGGGAATGTTCCAGCCCACGGAAAAAGTCTCGACAATCTCGGAGACCTTTCGGGATTGGGGATAAACCCCCAAAAAGGAGTTGCATTGAGCAAGGTCACACCTTTCACTAATTCAGGGTTGCATGCGGCAAAATAGAGCGCGACAAATCCTCCGAGCGAATTTCCCACTACATAAACGGGCTCCTTGATAACCTGTGTATATATTTATATCAGAAGATTAAGATATTTCTAAACACAAGACACAGCAATTATACGTCATCGATTTCACATTATTAACAAAACAATACAGATAGATGACTGCATAAGCACGATTGTTCCCAAACATGGTGAGAAACAAATAGCAAGAAAAGGTTAAACTTCACAGTAAGTTAAGTACCTCTTCTACAAAATACCGTACTTGGTCCCTCCACAAGTCAACCGAAAAAACGAGCCCTTCTGCCCAAGTATCACTTTCATCCCCAAAGCCCCAAACGCTACAATCCTCAACTCCATCCTTCGACCCTAAAGTCGGATCTTCCCAAGGCAGGGACATGCCCTGACCCAAGAAATCAAGAGCCCAAGTTCTATAATCACAGCCGAGATCTCTAAGCTGTTTCTCAAAGTGAAAGGACCCAACGCCGAAACCAGGAAGAAAGAGGACCGGCGGGGCCTCTACGTTTTCAAGCCCAGATACTTCGTAGTGGACTTTCAGCTTCGGCTTCCACTCACAAAAACGGCTGCTAATGGAGCATGCATTGTCTTCATCCAGTAAGTCAGGAATCGAAAACTTAGGAGTTGAATTGTGACCACCGTTCTCTCTCTCTTCACTGTCAAGAACGTGAAGAGAGCAAGTTGCCCTCGAGGGTCGAGGCAATGGGCGTTTCTTTGACCTCGAACAACTATGCGAACGGGAGTGGTTTGAAGAGGCGGGAAGTGATTCGAACACGACGAGAGGGCCGACATGGCCGGACACAATCGCCATAATATGGAGTAGCTATCTGAAACTGAAGGCATAAAAAAAGACTGGATTTTTGAGTGAAGGGGCTTTAGTTGAAGCCTGAACATTCATAATTTCATCCGAGCCCTAAGGCCCCTAATACATCAAGAACACTTTCCTCTCGAAAAATGATATTGACATTAAAGATTTTTTAATCATCCAACAGAATAATCAAATCAAAGCAGAAAGCCTAATATTTGATCAATGCCCAGAAAAGCAATAAGCGAAAGTCGCTGAATAAAACATAAATTAAAAATACTGTGAAAAGCAAAGAAGTAAAATGATGAAAATGTTAAAACACATTCCTTTACCTCTGAGAAGAAAGCCCAGAAATTTAATAAACGGATTGAATTGAACGATAGTGTTCCATTTGAGAGTTTGAAGATTATCACTGTAAAAAAAAAGTGAACAGAAAATATGAAAAGTGTACTCTTACAAATCTCAATAATGTTTTCATGTTTTAAAACGCTATTTTGTGTTTTAAAAAAGAATTGTGACAAAAAAATTGTATTTTAAATTAAAAAATGTAAACATATTGTTGGTTTGGGCTATTAATATTTCCGACTACGCAAGCCAGAAATGGGGTTGGGTATGTCCGGCCCATATATGTACTAAACTGATCCAATGTTTAGCTGGTCTCAGCAGTTCCAGCCCATAACTACTAGTGGGCCAAGGGTAAATAATAAGCCATTTCATACAAATAAAAATGAAATACGGAGTAACGTATTGATCATCATCAAATGACATAAACAAATAAATAATGACATAAATAATTTAAGTTATTTATTTCCATCTGTTATGAATATTATTATATTATAGTGAATGACTTGTTGGCTAAGTCAGAAACTTGTATCCTATATAAAGGGGTCTCCCCATATGAATGAATACAACAATTCATAACAATTTTATGCTCCTCTCATATTGTCTCTCTTTCTACTATATTATTCTCTTTCAATTCTCTTGAGTTTATAACACGTTATCAGCACGAAAGCTCAATCCCGTTCTTCATCGAAGTTCTACTCATCAAAGATCCGAACTCCAAGGCAAGAATTTATATGTTTATTTATATTCATTAATAACTATAAATATATCTACTTCTCATCCCTTCTTCTTAATATCATATGTTCCCGAAGAACATTATAATATGATTTTCCTGAAGTAATTATATCATATGTTCCCGAAGAACATTATAATTAATCTGATATTCAAGTAATATCATATGTTCCCGAATAACATTATAATTGATATTCTTGAAGTAATATCAAATTAATTATGCTTAAGTTCCTGAAGAACATTATAATATGATATTCTTGAAGTTATATCAAATTAATTATTCTTAAGTTCCTGAAGAACATTATAATATGATATTCTTGAAGTAATCTCAAATTAATTATGTCTAGTAAATCAATTAAAGTTTTTAATGTTCCTGAAGAACATGATATGATATTCCTGAAAAAATATCAAAATAAAATGTTCCTGAAGAACATCGTGCGAGTATTTCGTGGTCGAGTCATGTATGTACGAACTCGACCCATGAATCAATTGAGGTGCTTCGTGAATTCCAAAGTGGGTGAAACTTTAGAAAAATTTAATTCAAACCTTGTTGAATAGCATGGTTATTTGCTTGAATATTGGGATAGCCACATGAAAATTTGATATTCCTGAAGTATTATCAAATCAATTATTTTTAATATATCAATTAAATTGATTGTTCCTGAAGATAATGTACTACTGGTTTAAATATTATATTGATCTTTTAAGATCATCCTGATATAATTCGAGAAATAACAAATCAAATTGTCCTTTGAATATTCCTGAAGAATTATTACGATAATATCATCGTATGATATTATATCAAATTAAATTGCTCCCGTAGTAGCAATAGTTTTGAAAATATCAAGTTAAATTGCTCCCGTAATAGCAATAAATTTTAAATGTTCATGAAGAATATTATGGTATGATATTCATGAATAAATATCAAAATTAAATTTTAAATGTTCTTGGAGAACATCATGATATGATATTCCCGCATAATATCAAATCAATGACTTCTGATGTAACCATTATTATTATTAATTGCTACCGAAGAAGCAAAGTTCAAACCTTAAATGTTTTTAATAAAGTTACATCATGATACTCATAGTAGCCAAATTCGATTGTTCTGTCATATGAATTATCCCTGAAGGATTATTGATAAAGATATTATATCCCCGAAGGATCATTGGTAAACTACTGTTATGCAAATTATGACATATTAAGAGTAGGCTCCGGAAGAGCAAGACTGATTATCTCCAAGAGTACTACACATGTAGTTTAAAAATGAAGATGATGCATATCATGATTATTAATAAGTGCGTGGAAATGAAACATTTCCCATCTGTGAATTAATTTGAAATATGCAATTTATATTCATATCACCACTAAAGTGAACGGGCATAATAGAAAATAAGGTATATTAAATATCTCGAGCCCATGATCCAGAAGATCACGATCCAGAAGATCGGTTTATAGTAATTACGCTGATTTGCATATTAAAAGAAGATCATTTCCCGGCATTAGGGGGAGATAAGAATATAAAAGATATAAATGCCGAGAAATTTTATGGAATGAAAACGATCTATAATTCTAGATCCACGCATCAATCATTTGAACCCGAAGTTCATGAAAATAAGTGACTTGCAATATTCAACAAGTAATCTGCCAAATTCATATTAATGAAGGTGTGACAAAATCACATATATTTGTGATAAAATGAACTATAAGAGTTCAAAAGAGATCAACCCAAAGTTGATTCTAATATACGCCGGAAGCGTAGTAGATCGATCTGAAAATATAAAATAAATTCGCGGAAAAACAAAGAAATTAAGTCACCCTCAAAATCTCCTGAAGAGAGTTAGATGAAAATCCCATTGAAAAAGTATGTGCACATGATAATAGAAAATCGTGGGATTGCGGAACAACCAAATTAAATATTTTGGGAAATGATTAAAGATTTGGTTGATATATTGAATTGTCATCAAATGGAAAAATAAAAAGTCGTCAACGACATATTTGCCTCAAGAGTTGCTCTAGAAAAACTGGATCCAAAACTTGATAATGTGCCGGCAGCACTCAAATAAGAAACGGGCAATTGAGGCTGAGCATGACTCGCTAAATAAAAGTGATATTTTGACTCTATAATACACACCTCAAAATATTATCCCAAAAGGATATACGTGGGTGTTCGTAAGAAAAACGAGTAATGATGTGGTGAGATATA
Source organism: Euphrasia confusa (assembly GCA_954870475.1). Classification (NCBI taxonomy): domain Eukaryota; kingdom Viridiplantae; phylum Streptophyta; class Magnoliopsida; order Lamiales; family Orobanchaceae; genus Euphrasia; species Euphrasia confusa. The sequence continues at coordinate 4,190,198 of OX940962.1, forward strand.
AAAGCGAGATTAGTTGCTCAAGAGTTTTTCGCAGAAACTCGATGTTAATCAAATATTTTAAAGGATGACATTAAGTTCCGCTACCTAATATTTATGGCAGCAATAACGATAAATATATGAATCGAATGATACATACATGAAAATCCTGGATGGATTTTAAGATTCCTGAAATGAAAGGAAATGAAAATCAGAACATGTATAGAGTATCATATTAAATATGTCATTATGGACAAAAATGATATTGAAGACAAGGTCCTGAAGACCAGTGATTGGTCCTGAAGACCAGTGATTGCACTCTTTTTCCCTCTACTAAGTTTTTTCCCACGGGGTTTTCTTAGTTAAAGGTTTTTAACGAGACAATCACCACAATATAAATGTGAATGTCATGTACTCTTTTCCTCAAGTATTTTTTCCTACAGGGTTTTATAACGAGGTTTTTAACGAGGCATGTACATCACTCGATAAATAATGAGGACATTAGAATGTTCCATATGAGTTTATTTTCGAGATAAAGTGAGATATTGAACCTGAAGTTCAAATGGTTGTGAATTGAAGTTCACATTATTCAATTGTCAAGAAATGTATATTGAACACTAGACGCATATAAAATACTCCAGAAGAGTTACCGGCCGGTTATAGCAATTGCGAATGTTTTAGTCAATATAGATGTCTGGTAAAGGCATGTTCCAGAAGGACGAAAAATATACAATAATACAAATGAATGTGAAACTCAACAATTCGAAGGTTGTGTCCTGAAGACCAAAATGTATATTTGAATAACTAAGTTTTTCCTATATGGTTTTATTAGTTACAGGTTTTAATGAGACTGATTGATCACAAAGTCAAAGATTTTCGGTGATTACAATCAGGGGGAGCAAGTTGTACTCTTTTTCCTTCGTCGAGGTTTTATCCCACTGGGTTTTCCTGGCAAGGTTTTAACGAGGCAATAATCCTGTAAATAGTCATTCAAGGGGGAGTGTTATGATCAATATTATTATATTATAGTGAATGACTTGTTGGCTAAGTCAGAAACCCTAGATTGTATCCTATATAAAGGGGTCTCCCCATATGAATGAATACAACAATTCATAACAATTTTATGCTCCTCTCATATTGTCTCTCTTTCTACTATATTATTCTTTTTCAATTCTCTTGAGTTTATAACACCATCGAAATTTTATTTGTTATTCTTTTTCATTTTATTTTTCTTCTGAAAGTCAAGTTGTTGTCTACCTTGTTCGAATCAAACAGAATGAACACGTTAAAGTGTTAAACGCTCATGTCAGAATACATAATTCATAATTTTATAAATTTAATTTTTTTAGAACATAGTAGTAATAAATATTCAAAATAAGTTATCTCTGAAATAACACATTCAATTCTAGGGGCGACTATTCGGGTTCGGGTATTCAGGTTTGTACCGAAATACCCGCACCCGTTAGGGTTTTTGGGTACCCGTACCCAATAAATTTGGGTAAAGGGTAGGGTTATGGAATTCATTTTAAAAAATATTGGGTATTAGGGTACCCGATTACCCGTTCGGGTATACCCGAAATACCCGATTAATTATTTAAATTAAAATAATAAATATATTGATATATTAATTAAAAATCTAAAACATTATATATATAATAAATGACATATTTTTATTATTTTTAATTATAATTTTTGTTTTTTATTGTAATTTTAAATTTTAATTAATAATTTTTTATTGTTAGTTGATGAAAATAAATCATTGAATTTGAACATTATTATTGAATTTTTGTAAATTAAAATTTTAGGGTAATTTTGGGTACCCGATTACCGTAGCCGTTTACCCGGCCCGGGTATTGGGTACCCGATTTATTAAAGAGGGTCGGGTTATGGGATTAATTTTTTTGATTATTAAGGTACGGGTACCCGAAAAATTCGGGTGCGGGTACCCGTCCGTACCGAATAGTCACCCCTATTCAATTATGTCCTATTTATTCGAATTTGTCTTGTTTAAAGGAGGCATAAATATTAAAAAATATATATAAATGTTACTATATCAAACTATAAATAGGATTTTTATTTATTTATTTATAAGGTGAAAATAGTAATTAAATACTTTTATAAAAAGAGGGACACAACTTATTAAAAATACATTTGACTTTTTTCTTTTAAGCTTGAGTTGCCAATTCGTTTGAGAAAAACTGGCTTTGCAATAATGGTCAATCTTTTCAACTCTTAAAGTTGGCACCCAACATTCAACTAACCTTCCACCAAATTTAACTTTATTGGATGCTGCACTACAAATGATAGCTCAGATCAAGCTACATTTTTTTATAATTATAAATAGCCTTTTTTATATACTAATGTAAATCTACATTTTGCTTTTCCGCTCTTTCTAAAACTAGGTTAAATTAAAGAGCACTTGACCATCAAAGTCATGGGGCTATCACCCCCATTAACCTTAAACAAACAAGCTCAATCTCAAGATTCAATAAAACTACAAAGTGCCAATCACATGAGTACACACCAAAGAAAGACTCCCTAGGTCGTATTTGAATTATTTTTTTGGAAGTTTTTGACACCATATTGTCACGTTCTACTCTTAAGTTATGGCTCAATCCAACTATATTATATCGAATGGAACATTCTATAATCATAGACGGTCACTATACATCTTCGGGTATACAAATAAAAAATACACTCTTCGCGTTACAAAAATAAGCCGGAAAATTACACTTACTTACCTGACATCATTACATGCTTTACCACTCCTAACTCTATTACAAAGCAACAAATGTAATAATTTACAAACAATTTTCAACTTTTTATGTCTACATTTGATCCATCCACCACCTTGACCGAGGTCAATAAAGTTTTACTTAAATCCTTGCCAAAATTTGGGGTCAAACATTAACACGTCTAATCATCCAAAAGGAAGGGTAAAAAGGTAAATTCAAATTGAAACCTTCCAGAAAAGAGTCTCATCTGATCTTCATGAACAAACAACCCTAACTTAATTGCAGCTTGGCTTTTGTGTGTACTGTGTAGTCCTTCTCATGCAGCACATTTTATCAAAATCATTATACACCCAATCCAGAAATCAAACAATAATCGATCAATCTATAATACAACAACAATCGTCAATAATCGAATAACAAACAAAATTGGATCAAATTAGTATCGTCGTTTCTCCAATAGGCCTTGACATCAACTCCATCAAATTACTCCTCAGCCCCAAATCCGAATACACCCTCCTTTTATCCCCACCCACCACCCTCGACTGCTCCGGCCTACCCACACTCTCCACCATCAAACACGGATTCCAAGAACTAACCGGAACCAATCTACTCAGCTCGCCCAGGCACTCTGCCACCTGTCCCATCGACGGCCTTCTCTCCCTGCACGATCTCACGCACTTGGCGGCCACCACCGCCAGCATCTTCCGGACGGCGGCGTCCTTGGGCGGCGGGACCCGGGGGTCGTAAACGGACAGCAAATTCCCTCTCCTGATCAGTGGGACCGCCCAGTCGAGGATCGACGGCGGCGAGTGGGCCACGTCGATGGCCTTCCGCCCGCTGATGATCTCCAGGAGCAGAACCCCGAAGCTGAAAACGTCGGTTTTCGGGCTGAGGTTTTCGGGGGTCAGGTAGCAGGGGTCCAGGTAACCCATCGTGCCCGCCGGCGGGGTCGCCTTCAGCCGGAAATCGTCGACCCCGCACCGAAGCGCCAGACCGAAATCGCCTAGGCGGGCGTTGAGGTTCCGGTCGATTAGGACGTTCGCGGACTTGATGTCGCGGTGGATCACGGGCGGGGAAGAGGAGTGGAGCGCGTGGACGGCAACCGCGGTCTGGTGGGCCAATTTGACCCGCCGCCCCCAATTTGGGGAATTAGGGTTCAGGTGGAGGGCGTCGTAGAGGGTGCCGTTGCTCATGAATTCGACCACGAGGAGGCGGTCGCGGCCGCGCTCGCTCCGGGTGAAGCCGACGAGGTTGACGAATCGGGGGCTGCGGAGGTTGGAGAGGATGTCGAATTCGTTCTCGACCTCGGCGGCGGCGCGGGAGGGCTTTTTGACGGCGACCGAGCGGCCGCCGCGGAGGACGCCCTTGTAGACGAGGCCGTGGCTGCCGCGGCCGAGGAGCTTGGAGCGGGAGAAGTTGCTGGTGGCGAGCTCGAGGTCGCTGTAGCTGAATTCTTGGAGTTTGATGGGTTTCTGTTTTTCTGATTCCGGCGAAGGGTTGCCGTCGGCGGCGGCGGTTGAGATGGATGACTCTGCTTTACACGAGAGGTAACCCATCTCGTCGAAACTATTAATTTCTGTACAGAATTGATTATCTTGAAATTGTTGGTATATATATGGTTGTGAGTTGTGACTTGTGAGATGAATCGGTGGTGGTGGGCCGGAGGTGGAGGTGGAGGTGGTGGACAAGAGTAGATTGTAAATGGAGGAGAAAGAAGTGTGGATTTTGGATTATATACTTAATTCTCTCTTATAAATAATCACACTTTTCATAAATATTAGTAATATTTTAAAAACATACTCCACTTTTGTAATAATTACCTTTCTTTTATACTTACGTATATTCATAATATATTAATCAAATTTCTCGAAATTAATTTAATTTTTTAACTTAAACAACTTTTTAATATTTATTTTTTTTATAAAAAATTAAATTCAATACTATTTTTTTAATATTTGTGTCAACAAAAATATTATAGAGTATTATTGTACATAAAAAATTGGAAAATAAATTCAATTGAGTATTTTGACAATAATACTTATCATATCATAAAACGTATACCTTAATTAAAGATATTGACTTGTAAGTATACACTCCATATACGGGTGAACACTTGAGGATTGACAAGACTTGCAGGTTACGTGTGATATACTCCGTAACAACCAAAACCTATATTCATTCATTCTGAATGGACTGTGGAGTAATCACTAATCACTTTTCTATAGAATGATTACGCTGCTTACTAAATCACCGATTCACCATAATTATTCTAAAGACGTCATAAGGTTTTATAAGAAATAATCATTTCTAATGAAAATAATACTATTATCTATCAAAAATCATCTTAATATGCAATTGACGTATCCGGAAATTTTAGTATAAGAAAATGGAATTTGATAATAAAATTCCAGATAATAGTAAAATTTCATTTTTATTATCAAATTTCATTTTCTTATGAATGGAAATTATAAAATTAAATTTATATAATTTCTCTCTCAATACGATCTGTTGAGGTGAGTACTGTTGTGTTATGCGTGTGGATGATGCTGACGAATTTGAATATTGTTCGATTCGAGTTTTCCCCAATTTTTTCGTGCAGATTTGATTCAAAATTTCCCCCAAATTTTGTTTTCAGATTCGAGTCCGTTTTTTTTTTATTTCAACTTCTGTTTGCAGATTGGATTTGAGTGCTTAGTTCAAAATGTGTTTCATTTATATTTTTGTTTTTGTGTTTTTTAATTTATGCAGAGATATCTCATCTTGTCAAACTATCTCATCTACAACAACAACAACAACAACATAGACTCTCGAAGAATTTTACAATGTATGTTGAAGTTGATCTATGAGACCACCATTACACAATATCTCTCCTCACTGAAGTCTCAACCCTTGATGTGTGCTCAAATGTTGCTACATCAAAGCAAGATGAGATGTTACTACATCAAAGCAAGAAGAAAAAAAAGAAAAATAATCCCTTCACCCCTTTAGAAAAATACTTAAATAATACTACTGTACTAAAATCTATACTGCAAAATGCAGCCATGTATATTCCATCTCTTAACCTGCAAAAGAAGCACTATAAAGTTATTACACTAACAAAGGAGCATCTTCATAAACTCTTCGTAAAAGGAAAGGAGAAGATGAGAACAAGATTAAACGTGTTAATTAGCCTAGTTGTGAAACGGCTGATACCACCACGGATGGAAGGCACGGATAGAAGGATTCTGACATGCACAATGAATAGCACTTCAAGCGATTTAACTATTTACGATTACATTGACTCGGATAAATCATGAAACGTGGGATGTACATGTAAAATGAAAGACAAATAGTTGGGGTTGCTTGTAATATTTGAAAACTCGAGGGGCGCAATTAAAATAGAATTTGCAAGAATTATAGCCATTTCAATTAAAGGTATGTGCAAAGTGAAAGGCGAGTGTAGGGTGATTCTGCTTTTCAAAGTTAACCGGTTTTCTTCTAAAGGACAAACCTCGAGGCATGTTGTATTGTAATCAGCTCTAACACATATTTCCTCTGCACGTCTACCTCCGACCCGTCCCTCTATTTTATAAATAAACAATTACATTTTTCTTTTCTTCTTCTTACTAACCACAATCCTTACCTCCAAATAAGAAACTGTCCAATCTCAGGATTCATATAATTTCCAAGGAATTTTGAACCTTAAGTAATTAAAGAAACACGAGTATACATTTTCTAACCGTTTCCAATGGATGAATGTCATTAGCAGCGGATTCTCATTTCTCATTCAAAACATTTCCTCGTATATATGTTTTGCTACATTTGATATATTCAAAATGCCACTCTAAACGGATCATACTAAACGACACATACGTTACAATTTGGGAGCCACTAGAGATTCAACCATAAACCTTACAAATTAGCAAGAAATCCAAACATGAATTTTATGCACCACTAAAATAGATCAAAGATTAAATAGTACAAAAAAAAAATCAAATTTTGTTTGAATAAAACAGACTTACGGTCGATGATAAGTTACAAAGGATCCAAGCTCCAATTGATTTCAAGGCAACTACAATCAACCAAATCCTTCACCTTATTCAAAGCAGCACATCTGTGTTGCAAAAGCCAAGGCTGAGATTCCTCTTTTAGCTCCACATTCTTGCTTCTTCCCTTTCGGGGCAATTTTCTCGAAATGCTTTTCCATTTCGATTCAAATGAATACGCTACAATCGAAGAATGCAACGAGGCGTATAACATACAGATTAACCGAACAACCTAAAGGTAATTTGTATTTTAAAAAAAAAAAATACTAGTATTACATTATCAAATGTTTTTTTACCTTTATTTTTGTCCAGAAATCCCTGTACAAGGCACGCGCAAATCCATGGCCTTCCTGCACGGGATGATTTTGCACCACCTTTGAGCTCACCGTTGTGCTGTTTCAAGCTACGGAATTTAACAAAAATAACTATCAACTGTAAAAATAAAATATAAATAAATAAATAAATATTCCGTGAATAAAGAAGGGGTACCGGTTAGGGAAATTGTTGGTGACGCCGACGTAAGTCTTGATTGGTGGGTTCGTGGAGAGAATTAGATACACGGTCCACGAATTCTTGGTTGCGGGTTCCGACAGCGGCGGCGAGGGCTTCTTCGACGGAGATGAGGGCGGCGTGATATGAGAAGGGGGTTTCGGTGATTTTGATGGGTTGGAAAGGGAAACAACAACAGATTTACAATGGGGTTTCACTGATTTGAACGACGATGACAACAGCGTCGCCATTTATTTCAATTATCGTTCTTCGTCTCCGAACAGCCGACCGTTGAAAGGCATCGCCTGCAAGATTAGGATTACTGAAAATATAAAAATGTTAAAAATTCAAAATAATTACTTATTTATTTATATAAAAACATATTTTAGTACTTATCCCAAAATAATTAACACGCTTTCTTTTTTATGAAATGTTTGACCCTAAAAAAACTATTAAAATATAAATTATAAATTATATTTAGAAAATATAATTTTACATCTACTTTAAATACAGTATATATTTATTTTTCAAATTTTACTCTCAAACAACTTTTATTTTTTAAAATTAACATTTTCTTACATTAAAATACATTTTACTTTATAATACAATTTTACATCTACAGTAAAACTTCTATAAATTAATAAGGTCGGGACTATAAAATTCTATTAATTTAAAGAGATATTAATATATCGATAAATTAATATTTTATTAATTAAAAGAGTGTTTTGTATAAATTTATAAAATTTAAGCAAATATGTATTGAGATCAATGAATTTATATGTTTCATTGATTATATTCATTTATCTATTCATTAAAACTAATTAAATATACACATATTTTCACTAAATCATTGCTATATTCATGTATTATCGATTCATTGTAATAATATACAAATATTCATGTATTATCAATTCATTGTAATAGGAGTAATATACAAGTGTATATCATTTATTGAAATTAATTAAATAAGCATATTACATTAATTCGTTGCAGTTAAATATATTTATGCACCAAAAATAAAATATTTATTCAACAATAAATGACTTAGATAAAAATATAAAAGAGAATCTCAATATGAAAATAAAATATGATAAATGAAAAATACATAAATTTTAATATAAAAATAAAATATTAAAGACATTTGATTTTAAATAAAATTCAATTAAAATCAAATAACAATAAAATTCATATTTTAGCAAATTATAATAATATTTATAATTGTAATATTTATAAATTATTAATTTAGAGTTTTAACGAGACCTTTTATTTATAAAGAAGTTTTCCAAAAAATTATTATTATATTATCTTATCGAATTTGATAAAAAATTTCAAAGGCCAGAGTCGGGACCAGGAAATTTTATTATATTAGAGAGGTTATTAATTTATGGAGTATTAATTTATAGAGGTTTTACTGTACTTTTTATTCTCAACTCCCAACAAATTTTACATTCTGCCAAAAAATTAAAATTAACATTTTTTTTTTAATTCAGTGACTATCAACTTTGGTGAAAGAGAGTATATATTTTTCAAAACAATGCCCAACCAACTATTATTTGATCAAAATTACTCTACTGAATATTTTAACATTTAAAATTTTATTTAATTAGGCCACAAATCAGTAAACATGTAAAGTGTAGTTTCTTTGTATCTGACTTGTCATATGTATCTGACTTGTTTCTTTTACCTTGATTTGAAGGTCGGTGTCGGAATCAGCATCGTCGACAGAGTCAGACAAGCTTTTGGGTTTGCTGGTCGTCTCAAGGCGGCATCATCCCTTGTCTCATTAAAAAGTATCGTTACAGTTGCAATAACCGGCTTCATTCTATATATTGTGCTGTATCAGTTAATAAGAGGATATAAATGTAAGCCAGTTGAAAATGAATGAAGAATCAGATTCACGATCAGAAAAATTCAAGAAAAAAAATGAAATATATACTAATCATGAATCAAATTAAAAGGCATGATCGATCATCCAAATAACTGATTTAAACGAATTCATGATCAAGTGCTGAACTAGTTAGCATGGATCAAATTAGTAGCTACCCATCATTTCTTAAAAAAATTAATTATACTGACTACCTAGTAACTATTTTTTGAACTTCAACTTTACTTAATCCATTATTTTTAATTAAAAAAAAATCTAGCTAGTCATACTGTGTTCTTTGGTTAATTAATTATGTCCAAAATCCAAAGACATTGAGACTCTTCCTTGAAGTATAATTTTGTTTGGCAGAAAGTATAATCTGATCTCCAGTACAAGGCAAGATGATGAGATTGCAATCTCTACAAACTACATATCCAAGAACCCTATACTTCAACTTCAACCAAACAGCTAGCTAGGCGCCCATATACTGTACCATGACTAAAATGCGTCGACCAAATACCGAATCTGAACAGTAAAAAGAAAGCCGGCCATCATTTTGACAAAATATTATATAGAAGAATCTAGCTATTACAAACTCGATTGTAATTTGTATCATTGTATGTATAAAAGGGTACTTGTGTGAGAAATATGATTAGTTAAGTGATAAAGATATGAATTGTCTTAAGCATCAATAAAGCATTATTTGTTTGCAAAGGTATAACTACCTCTACTACTACTACTACCTAATCAAAATACAAGCGATTAATGATGTAAATGAGACGTATAATTCATCGGGATGTATTGGAAGTTTGAACACGAAACGAAGTATAAACATGAAACTTTCCTCAATCATCCTTCATGAACACACCCCATATACATATATATGTTTCCCAAACCACCTAACTATTTCTTAAAACTATATATATATATAAAAAAAACCATCTCACAAACTAACAATAAAATAAACCAAAACATGGGAGGCACCTCAGGCCATGTATCCCTAGGACTTGCTTTCTTGCTCATAGGCCTTTGGCATCTCTTCAACTCCATCAAACTCCATTCCCTCCGCCCAAACTCCTACTCGACTCTCCCATGGTTCCCCGTCTCCAACCCAAGGCTGAGGCTCTCCGAGCCCATCACGATCATGCTAGTCACCGCCTCCTTCATAACATCCGAACTCTTCATCTCTTCCAAAACTACCCTCCCCCACTTAGAGCACTCCATCATCGCCCTCTCCTTCTTCGTCTACGCCCTCTTCTCCCTCCTCCTCGACAAGCTCGCCCCGAACCACAACAACGGGCTGGCCCACTTCCTCCTCTCCATCGCCTTCGGGCAGCAGCTCCTGATCCTGCACCTCCACTCGACCGACCACGCGGGGGTGGAGGGGCAGTACCACTGGCTCCTCCAGCTCATCACCTCCGTGTCCATGCTCACCACGCTCATCGCGGTCGGGTGTCCGCGGAGCTTCGTGAACTCGTTTGCGCGGGCCCTCAGCGTGGTCTTCCAGGGGGTCTGGCTGGTCGTCACTGGGGTCATGCTGTGGACCCCGCGGCTGGTCCCACGGGGCTGCTACCTGGACCCGGAGTTCGGGCGCGTGGCGGTTTTGTGCCGCGGGGACCGCGCGCTGACCCGAGCCAAGGCGCTGGTCAACGTTCAGTTCGGGGTTTGTTTGACTGCGTTGACCGTGTTTTCGATGTCGGTGTATTTGGTCGTGGTCAAACGTTATAATGATCGAGAGGGAGTAGTCGAGTATAAGCCGTTGACAAAGATCGAGGCGGAGGAGGAGCGAGATGTCGAGGGAACTCCTGCGCCAATATCATGAGATTGTGATTTGCTACTGTGTGATCACATTGGTTTTTACTGTTAGTAATTTATATTTGTTGGGTAAAATGTATATATATATATATATTAAAAGAACAATATTGTTGAAATCTATTATATATAGATCACGAGCCCACACTTAGCTTGGCTTAAACTCGTCCATGATTATATATACAGTATATTGCGAGATCTGAAATTAACTTGCAAGCTAAACTTTGCATCACCCAAAGTCCCAACTGCCGTGCCTTGCTCCAAACAACAAACTATATATAGTAAGTTTTTGATTAAATATTATTTTTTTCAATGAACTAAATAAAAATAGATTAATGATATTTACATTTATATTTACTTGATACATAAACTTAAAAATAGTTAACTATCAATTCAGAAATCAAACATCACCATTAAATTTGACACAGAATGCCTAATTTTCAATCTCATGCAAAATAGTATTCCACAAATATCTTTTTCAAGAAAAAGAGATAGAGTGGGATTTCTTTATTTATAACGATTTATGATTTCAACGTGTACGTATAATTTGAAAATATTTCGGAAATTTCTTTAAAAAATAAATTGGAGGTTTTGACTTAAAATTTCAAAATTTTGACAATATTTGATAACATACCTTTCTCAATTTGATGATTAAAAATTTAAAATTATGAAAAATTTATTAAAAAATTGAACTTTATTTAATAAAAAATAGTAGTAATATAAATATTTTTCCATATTCATTTTATTTATTTATTTATGAATAAAGTTTAAGCCCAATCCGTTCGGGCTGAAGCCCAAAAATAGTAAAAACCGTAGTGTAACTGTCTACGTTGACAGTAACCACTAACCAGGTGGTCCAGGTTTTCCCTAGACAGTACGTTACGCTACAGGACTTGTACCCAATCGCCACCGCTATCCGTGAAAACAAGGCGAACCGTAGACTTTGCCCCTACTCCTCCCCAAATCCCCCACAACTCAACCCCTCCAATCGCCCTTTCTCCGCCGTCGCCGCCGCCGCCATGTTCAGGGATGTGTCGGCGTGCAACACCTACAACTACGGCGACGCCCTCTACTGGGACGCCCGCTACATACAGGAAGCTAATTGCGGCTCCTTCGATTGGTACCAGCGTTATTCCGCCCTCCGCCCTTTCATTCGAAAATATATCTCTCCGACTTCTCGCGTGCTCATGGTTGGCTGCGGAAATGCCGGTACAATCCCCTGTTTTTTTCCACCGGATTCGAATTAGTTTCGAAAATCTGCTTCTGTTATTTCAGTGTCTCTGTTTTTTTATTTCTCGAAATACGGAATTCAAAACTGATGCGTGTGTGTGTGTGAAGGCTTAATTTTAAAATTTTAATATGAACCGAGGAAATAAGTTTACCAGAAAGAGGGGGTTCGAGTTATCTACTCTGTAAATTGTTGATGGGATAGAAGAAAGGATAGAGGTCCTTCCTTTTACCCTTGTTAAAACTGTAGTTTGATGTGAATTCTCATGGAAAGGGAACTCAACGTATAAGCTTAGGCGTTGGACCACATCTCTGATTTGTACACCCCGACTGGGGATTTGGTTTCCGGAAACTGTTTTAAAAGTCCTGTATGTATTCACGTATTGTGCGGTGTAACATTGGTTTTGTGTACTTAAGCATTGTTAAAAGTTGTTATATAACTTGCTTGCTTAGTTATCTCGGAGGACATGGTTAGAGACGGTTTTGAAGATATAATGAACACAGACATATCGACTGTGGCTATTGAGATGATGAGAAAGAAGCATGCACACGTGCCTCAGTTGAAGTGTATCCTTGTTGTAATGACTATATTATTAGTTGGATCTTTATACTAGAAATTACTCTTCCAGGTTGGGCATATTTTTCGTTTCGTTATATTTTATTTTCTTCTAGATTTAAAATATTAAAACACTCGATCCTAGAGATCCTTACAATTTTATCCAGACATGCATATGGATGTTAGGGACATGAGTTTATTCCTTGACGATTCATTTGATAGTGTCATTGATAAAGGTAAGTTGGTGTCCTTGAACTACGTCTAGTTTCTTGTAACTTTAGTATTTGTTCATGTTCTGTAACTACCATAATATATTTGGCCTTGTATACCTCATGACCTGCTGATTTGCAAACCAGGGACCCTCGACTCATTGATGGTGAGTTATATTTATACATTTTCTTCTATTAATCTTTCCTTATTTCATCTTCTTATTTTTTTTCTCTCCTCTTTTTTTCTATTTCCGTGTAAAGTGTGGCACTGATGCTCTACTTAGTGCTTCTCAAATGCTGGGCGAAGTTAGCAGGTTCTGGGATTAATAAATATTCTTTTAGATTATTTTATTTATTTTCAGTTTTTTTTCCAGTGACTGATTTATCTATATTTTTCTTATTTCCCACATATAGGCTTCTGAAACCTGGAGGAGTTTATTTGTTGGTAAACTTATTCTCTAACTCGCCATGTTTTCTACGTTTGATTGCAACCCAAAGCTGATTTTTTCCCTTTGTAAACTATTTTCAGATAACATATGGTGATCCTACAGTGCGCATGCCCCATATAAATCGGCCAGTTTATAATTGGAAAATTGAACTATACATCATTCGTAAGTGATTTTTGTTCCAGCACACTAGTTCTCTTTGTTATGGTTTAGATAAATAGTTTCTATAACCTGAGTGATCTTATTAGGGGAACTTATGTAGTTGACGTGTTTCATGGTGTGACCCTTTTCTGCCCTCTTATTTCAAAATGCTTATATTGGCGATAGGATTATTATTTTCTTGCGCAGTTGATGGTATGGTATAGTTTTTCTTATTTTACTTATGATGATATCAAGTTGGGGCCAGACTGGCATCGTTGGACTCCTGCTAAATATTACAACGAATGATTTATGTTGGCTGTTCAAGGTTGAGTTAAAGACTAGAAGTTAAAGACTAGAATACGCACATAACTTTGTGACTTCTTGCGATAATCTTGACTGGTACTGGCAAGGATGGATCCAGAATGTTTAACCGTGGCAGTAAAATAGACACTGTACAATATAAAATACGTGAAAATTATTAGAGAGTACACTTTGTTCTCGTTTTTCAAACCTAATTAATGACAGAATTCATTACTAATGATTTTGTTGATCAACTATGGGAAAATCACCCGCAACCCATTTAGTTGCACTCTACAGTTTTCTTATATTTGAATAACTTTTTTTTATAGTTCTTTTGTTAATATAAGTAAGAAATAGAAAGACAAGCATACACATAACACAATTAGTGGGGCATAGTTTGTTTGCTTTGTTAAAAAATATGTTGAAAAAGGTGGCGGGGCACTGCCCCCTTATAAATAAGGCAAGATCCGTCAATGAGCCCCGGTGCTGAAATCTAAGGAAAAGACGATGCATTTTCGCATTCCTTTGTATTTCTAGAAATTGGCTGAGTGTGAGAGTGGGGAGTTCTTGACTTGCGTTTAATTTCCAATTGTTTTAGATTAGTGAATGTGAGTAACTCGCCTGAGTAATAAGTGTTATGCCTTACATATGTTGTGGAGAGCCATTAGTGCAAGTACAACATTACATTTTTTACAAGTATCATTTTGCATTCTCTATAGTCCTTTTGAAGTGCATTTAATTTTTTCTTCACTCTTATATAGTGCTTGATTTTAATTATCCGGACATGTAATACTACTTCTGAGATTTATTATCACTGATTCACTGGGGATGTCTTGAGATCGGATTTTATGAAGTTATAATTATTTGATGGTGATTGCTTGATATCTAGATGCTTCTGTAAGACCATATTTCGAAACCATCCATATATCTCTATACGCAGCTAGGCCTGGATTTCAAAGGCCGTCTGGGCTCGCTGCTTTGAAGTCACACTTGGAGCCTATACCCCTCACAGAAGAAGGTCTACTTCCTGCCGATTATGTTATTGAAGATCCAGATTCCCATTTCATTTACGTGTGTAAAAAGATTGACCAAACAACCGAATCCGGCGATAAATGATAAATCTGAAATCCTTTTGATCGATGATGCAAGGCAGAGATAACAAAATAGCATGGTACGTAATTTTTTTCTTTTCCCTTCAAGCACTAACCGATTGAATAATAATTTGTTTTTATGCAACTTATATCTGTAGGAAAGTCGAAAATTGGTTGCTGTTGCCGAACTACAACCTACGATCTAGCTAACGCAGACGGTTGGCTAGCTAGCTAGCTAGCTCTTGTATTGTTGTATCATATTATATGCTATCAGTGCATGTCTTTTTTTGGGAACATTTCCCACCTCACACACATCCATTCTGGTGGATAATTTCTCAATGGGGTTGAAATTTCACAGGAAAAATATGTTTTCATGTTCAGTTTTCAGATTTATGTTACAACTGAGTTTTGAGAATTTGATTCCTTTTATGTTGAAATTGCACATTATACAGAATTGGATTCCTTTTATGTTGAAATTGCACACTATGCTATACGTTGATATAATTAAAAATCATTGACCGAGTCAACACTGAATTCATATTAATTTTTTCCTAAAGTAAATAGTATTTTTTTCTAACTTTTGGTCTGGAGGATGACCTTTTTATGTTGAAATTGAGAGTATTTATAGTATAACATTTTACTGGGTGAATCTCAAACCTAGTTACATGAAGATGCATACAAAAGTATTGGTGATCATTTGGCTGGTGACGATGTTGGTTGTGGTGGGCGGATCTCGATTTGCCCCGCCACCTGCAGTAGTATTTTCCGAAGAATTTGAGACATCTGAGGCTGTGGCTCCTCATGAACCAGCGACAAACGATTATGCCCGAGTGGATCCACCACCACAGATGAGCCAGCCAAATAACTCATTCTGTCCCTCATGCGGATGAACGACGAGCTCGCTCACCCGATCGAGCTTCGAGATCTTTATTTTCATGCCCAACATTTCAACGTTCAGCTTGAAAACCGTTGTGTTTTTTTTTTTTTATTCTAAGCAAAGTTTTATGTTATTTTCTTGGTGGCAGCTGATATGATGCTAATTAATAAACTGGAGCTACATGTCTATGTTCACGATTTTAATGTGAAAATGTAACGCTCTCAAAATGTGTTTAAATAAATTAAATATGTTTACTCATACCAAAACAAGATGTACTCCGTATTTTCTTTTTCAAAATTCTTTTATAAGAACTTCAAAATTAAGGAGATAACCTCCTAAACTCCTAAAGTACAAAAAATATACAGAGTTATGAATTATTCTTTTTGTGTTAAAAAATATTGACGTCTTTTAATAGAACTAGTCCTCCTACCCGTGCGATGCACGTGTATTTAATTCCACTTTTTGTTACTCGGAGTAGTGCTCTTTCTACTTAATATTAGATGTAAACATTGATAATGGACAAATAAATATTAAGTGAATGATTGAAATAGTACAATATAGAAAAATACATTCATATTACAAATTTTGTAATACTTCTTTATAGACTACATTTGTTCTATTCATCCGACCACGATGGTTACAAAGGAGAAGCTTCAACCCGGTCGTGTTGGTTACTCTAGACAACGTAACGTACAATTGATCGTTCGTAAATACTGATTTCTTCTAAAATATTCCAACATTTGTCAACGACTGACATTAACTCTTATTAATAGTCATGGCATAAGATATCACTACAAAAAAACCAGGGAATCCCTACGGGGATTCCCTACGGCATTCCCTACGGAAATCATATTCAGAGTTCCCCTACGGCATTCCCTACGGCCTCAGCCGTAGGGGTGACTCCCGTAGGGGATTCCCGTAGGGAACTGTTCCCTCCATTGTCCCTACGGCACAGCCCGTAGGGGAATAATAAATCCCCTACGGGAATTTTTCCCGTAGGGGTCCCCTACGGCTATTTCCCGTAGGGGAGAATTTAAAAATATTCCTTACGGCATTTGAGTAGGGGAATTGTTTTTTTTTTTTTTTTTTTTTTTTTTTTTTTTTTTTTTTTTTATTCTTTTATATAATAATAAATAAATTAAGGGAAAAATGGCAATAAGGCCATTTTTCAGCATTTTTTGACCAATAAGGCCAATTTGTAATTTTGGTGTCAATTAGGCCAAAATGTTCCAATCAGGCCACAAAAATGTATTTGGAAGGACGAAATTACCCTTCCATATTATCTTTCGCAAATCAAATCGAGCTGAGGGGAAAAAAAAATCGGGCACATTCAATTCTTCTCTCTCTCTCTCTCTCTCTCTCTCCCTCAGCTCCGCCGCCGCCGCCGCTGCTGCTATTCACAATCGAGCCGAGGGAATTCATCTCCGTCGCCGCCGCGTTCAAGCAGTCCGTGTCAGATGCGCCGCCGGTGAGCAGCTCCAATTCTCAGCCGCGATAATCGATTCCATGCAGTCCGTGTCCCTTGGCATCCATCGATCGATCGATTTGCTCGCCGCCGCCGCCGTTCCTGTCTCAGTTCAGATGTCAGATGCGCCGCCGCCCTCCTTGCCGTCGATTTCGAATCCAGGTACGCGATTTCGAATCCACGTACCCGATCAGTGCTTAAAATTAAGCTTCATTCAGCATGTTCATGCACAGTGTGTGTGTGGATTGATTCAGTGTGCATTGTTCATGCATTCAGTGTTGATTGTTTTTTATTATGCACGTTCAGTGTTTTTTCGTTGCATTCAGTGTCTAATTCACCATGCACACTCAGTGTTCAGTGTGCATGCATTCAGTGTTCCTGCACTGAGCTTGCCATTCAGTGCTTATTTTGTTCAGTCAGTGTTTAACTCACCATGCACTCAGTGTTCCTGCACTGAGCTTGCCATTCAGTGCTAAATTGGTTCAGTCAGTGTCTAATTCCTGTAACACATTGTGGGGATTGACTGAGCTTGTTTTCAGTCAGTGTCTAAATGCTTGATTCAGTGTGCATTGAGCCGGACTAATTGCTCTTCCACACTGTAGACACCTGTTGTCACACTGAATCCATATTCAACCATGTGGATTCAGTGTTTGTTTGATTCATTCAGTGTTTAATGGCTTTGTTCAGTGTGCATTTAGCTTGGCCAATTGCACTTACACACTGTACCCACCTTGTTGCACACTGAATCCATCCATATTTAGCAATATGGATTCAGTGTTTATTTGATTCATTCAGTGTCAGAATGAATATGGTACCTGTTATTATCTTGTTGGAAATGCAATGTGTTACAGGAATCAGTGTGTGTTGACTTTGTTTTCTTTGATGCATTGACCTGTCCCCTTTTCAATAAATGCCTGCCATGTTAGTTGAGGGTTGAGGCATTTACTGCCAGTGTTATAAGTGTGAGGACGGTTATAAATACCTCGTCATTTTTCTGTGGTTTCCTCATCTCATTTCTATTCGATCGGGGGGCAGCCAGCAACGATGCCGAGGCGAACGGGGACACTCGATCGGGAGCCAGGGCAGACACCAAGTGAGGCTGAATTTTTCAATAACAGTCCTCCTCCCTCGCCCGAACAAAGATTAATTGGCGGTCCAATCTGTCGGGGGCCAGCAACGATGCCGAGGCGAACGGGGACACTGGATCGGGAGCCAGGACAGACGGCAAGAAGTCGGGGGGTTGAATCTTGGAATGGTTCTCACTGGACCGAACAAAGATTCAATGGCCGTTGGCATAAAGAGAAGTTTCCTCTCCCGGCTGTCTTTGTTCGTCCGATCAAGGACGAAATGGTGGGGAATTTCATCGTTCTGACGGACTCCCTGGACCAGAAATGGCACGTGCCGCTCACCACTCATCGGAATCAAACGGCCATCCACGGATTCAACTGGGAACGCCTCGTTCGAGAGTTTGGAGTGCAGGAAGGCTGGAACATCCGGGTTACCTGGACCGGAGGAAGAAGTTTCTCGGTTGGCGTATTCGATCAAAATGGCCAGTCGATGGTGCGCCCGGTCAGGGACCCCCCTCGTCGTGACCCAAGACTTCCTCCATCTCATTATTATTGTTGCTAATCTTTTTTTTGTTTTTTTTTTTTTTTTTTGGTGTTTCCTGTGATTGTCTACTTGTCTTCGTTGTACTGCTCGTCGTGACTTGCTGCTTGCTTAATAAGACTTTGAGTTTAAAAAAAAAAAAAACACTGTCTTGTCTGACTTTAACACTGAACAGGCCTTAAAAACACTGACTGATTGACTGTGCATTTAACACTGAACATGTCTTAAAAACACTGTTTGAGGCAACACACATTGAATCACACAGTCAAACACTGATCACACTTTTATAGCACTGAACACACTTCAATAGCACTGAACAGCATTGAGCACACTTTAATAGCACTGAACACCCTTTATTAGCACTGAACACACAGAGACACACACTGAATCACACTGTTTGAGTTCAGTTGTTCATTTTTTGACTGACTGTGAGTCGTTATTTTTTTGTTATTCAGCAGGGACCGCTGTTTTCGCGTTTTGTGCATTCGGAGGCGAGAATTTGGTGTCCAGAATCGATTCCTCCCGTGCGGCCGCCCTTCACCAGCTGAAGGAAACAGTCGAGCTTCAGTGGCCTGAACTCCGAGACGTTGCATACGGCATGCATTACTCCGTACCAGATTTCCCAAACTGTGTGCTCTCAATCGATGCGGACATGTCGAACATGGTATCCCTAGCTGCGCTTCACAAGCTGCCTCGGGTGAGCATCGACATTTCCGTCGAGAATGAAGACCACACCTCTAGTTCTGTGTTCTCGACGGTGTCCAACAGTACCTGTGTTAGTGCGACCGGAACAGAAAACAACGAGGGCGGCCTTGAAGCAGCAGAAGATATGTTCCGCCTGTTTGGTCCGTCGAGTTCTAAAGTGCTGTTAACCGATGGCTGGGACAAAGAGATCTCGGGTGTCGGTCAGATGTTCAGAGGAGGTGCCCCGGACTTTCGAAACGCACTCTGTAAGATGGCAGTCGGAGTGGGATTCGATTTCGAGTACGTGAAGAACAGACCCGAAAAGGTTTCTGCCGTGTGCTCGAAGAAAAGCAGCACGGGATGCAACTGGTCTGTATGCGCCGTGATGGATCGAAGCAACGGCTTCTTCTACGTCAAGAAACTGAGTAACGAGCACAGATGCGGTGCGTGCTTTCGATCCCTGAAGCACAGGCGCGTCTGCTCGGACTTGGTTTCCAGCTTGATAGTCGAGGAGGTACGGAAAAGCACACTGACTCGTCCGATCCAAATCGTGAGAAACTTCCAGCATCACTACGGCCTGGAGATCTCGTCTGGCCTCGCTCTGGATGCGCTCGAGAAGGCCAGAAAGATGATTCACGGCGACGATAAAGATTCCTTCGGCGCGCTGACTAAGCACCTGCAGGCAATATCGGATTCCAACCCTGGGTCGCACCTGCTGCTCGAATTCAACGAGGCGTCCAGGAAGTTTCGCAGGGTCTTCATCTCGATGAAGGCTTGTATCGACGGGATGAACCATTGTCGCCCTTTGCTGTTTCTGGACGGCACATTTCTGAAGGGAAGGTTCAAGGGCCATTTGCTCGCTGCTACGGGCAAGGACGGCGACGGAGGTATCTGCAGTACAGTTTTGAGCACTGAATCCCTCTTTTTAACACTGACTGATCTGAAATGCACACTGAAACTGACACGTGTTGCTTGCAGCACTGAATATGTATTTTCAGCACTGAATGAGTGCTATTCACACTGACTGACTGAAGTGTTTTAATTTTTTTTTTTTCTTGTTCGTGTCCTCGTGGATGCAGGGTTGTACCCATTGGCTTACGCCGTTGTCGATTCCGAGAACTATGCTAACTGGAAGTGGTTTTTGGACAACCTGAAGCACATCCTATCTCCTTCTCGCACTGTTACGTTCGTGTCGGACAGGAATCTCGGGCTGCTCGAGGCGATGAGCAGGGTGTTCCCAGGGTCCCCGCACGGCTACTGTATCAATCACTTGAAGTTGAACCTGAAAGACAAGTTCAGAGGCAGATGGGCAACCAAAATGTTACGAGACGGCGTGGTGTGGAATTTCCTGAAATGTGCGTACGCAACCACCGTCGATGCCTACCAACTGAGCATGGACAAGCTGTTGGAAGAGGGAGGCCAGACAGCGAAAGTGTTTTTCCAGAACATGGATCCAAAGAATTGGGCCAACGTGTACTTCTCAGGGAAGAGATACGGGGAGATGTCGTCCAACGCCGCGGAGTCGTTCAATAAATGGATCATGGAAGCCCGGCATCTTCCTATCACAGCGTTGGTCAACAACATCAGGCTGAAGGTGATGACCTTCTTCCACGGTATGAAAAAAAAAAAAAAATACACATCTCAAACACTGATGGCCCTTTTTTAACACTGTTTGTTGGCCCTTGTTCAAACACTGACTGGCCTTGTTTAACACTGAACCAGACAGGGGGGCCAGGAGCAGGGGATGGACTTCGGATTTCTGCCCGTCCGTCGAGAAGACGCTGAGTAAAGCCGTCAACGAAGGCAGGAAATGGGTGGTTGTGGGGTCGTCCGAAACGGTTTTCGAAGTGCAGTGCGTTCCGTCCGTCGTGGTCAATATTGCGGATCAGACGTGCACCTGCTGTCAGTGGCAGATTACAGGGGTTCCGTGTTCCCACGCAGCTGCGTGCATTCTGCGGTCCGGGAAGCCGATGGCCTCGTTCGTGGACAAGTTTTACCATGCAGAGAGCTACGTCAGGTCTTATGCCGATCCCCTTCAGCCGGTTTCCATGTTTGATCAACCTTCGAACGTACCAGAGAACGTCATGATCGAGCCGCCAACATCGAAGAGGCCTCCTGGAAGACCTAAGAAGAAGAGGATTCCGTCCAGGGGTGAGCACATCCCGAGAGCCATGAAGTGTGGGAGGTGCGGACGTGTCGGCAATCACAACAAGAAAACGTGCACGGAGCCTATACAGTAGTTAGTAGGCTTTTTCTTATTGGATTTTTGTTGTGTTTTTTTCTCGACATGATTTCTGTGATCAGTGACACTGAATGGGGTGAAAAAACACTGACTGTCAGTGACAGACACTGTTTGGCTCATAAACACACTGACTGACTGCCTGTCATTTATTAAGAAAACACAGGATTTTAACATTATGTGATTTTGCTTTTGCTCAGTTTATTATGGTCCTGGAGTGTTTTTTATTGTTCTTTGTGTTGTAATTTTTGCATTTGGTTGTTTTTAAATGTTGCAATTCAGTAAATTTCAACTGCTGACACTGAGTAGACAGTATTAACACTGATAACAATGAAATACAGAATAAAACACTTATAACACTGAACAGACAATATTAACACTGAATAATAGCAACACTGAACAGACAATATAACACTGCTGACACTGAGTGGACAAGATTAACACTGAGTGCATAAAATGAAACACAGAATAAAACACTGCTAACACTGAACAGACAATATTAACACTGAATCCCACCAATTACACAGAAATATGAAGTAAAAACATTTGTTCTTTTTTTTTTTTTTTTTACAGAAACTAAATCCAAACACAATCATAATTCGTGTTCATACATTTACAGCAGAAAAAACACTTCTTGTCCACAATCACTACTTTTCCTTCATGGTCAGGATGGTTCGTATCACGTGAGCCTTGAATACTTGGAACTCTTCCGTCCTGACCTTGTCCGGAATTGCCTCTTTTTTCAGAATCTTCTCCATGTAGTAGCATACGTACAAAGCACATTCATTCCTGGGCACACACACACACAGACGCAGAGTAGTTAAAGTTAAAAAGAAACACTGACACTGAATGCATAAATATAACACTGAGTGCATAAAATGAAACACAGAAACACTGAATGAGTTTAATTATGCACTGAGATACTTACAGAGATGGTGCTTGCTGTGGGAGAGGCTTCACGGCCTCGATTTCATGTATCGGGAAACCAGACTTCCCCGCTTTCTCAAGCCTTTGGTCGACGTTAGTTTCTACCTTTTCCTTCTGAAACGTACGAAACAAACATTTTATCAGTTATCATTTAAAAAGGGAACCCACATTTTATCAGTTATCGACTAAAAAAACAGTACACGTACCAATTCCGCTGCATTCGCCATGTAATGGTCCTTAAATTTCGACCCCCTGGGTTGAATCGAGTTGTAGAATCGCCATTTCCGTTGGACGAAGTCGCAGACGAGCAGCGTCTAATGGTTGGGAGTTGTATTCTTTCTCATCCCAGGTGACAACATCGGGAACATTATAATCCCTTCCCGCACGCATGGAATCATTTCTGTGATTTTTTCATACAACTTGTCGTGGTCAAGAGTTCCCAAGACAATGGAGGTCTGCGAGAAAAAAAAAAAAAAAAAACATAGCATAAGACAATGAACATGACATGAAAGACACTGACTAACACATAAAAGCACTGACTGAATATGATAAGCACTGATCAACCATCATTAACACTGAACAGCCCTAACAGCACTGATCAACCACCAATTACACATATACACTGAACAGCACATATAATGGCACTGAACAGCCCATATAAACACTGACTAACACATAAAAGCACTGAATGAATCAATTAAACACATATAAACACTGACTAACACATAAAAGCACTGAACAGCCCATATAAACACTGACTAACACATAAAAGCACTGAACAGCCCATATGAACACTGACTAACACATAAAAGCACTGACTGAATTCAAAAGGAAAAAAAAAAAATAAACTCACCCAACAGTGCCCAGGAAGTATCAGAGCCTCCAACTTCTTGTTGTAAGCTCGATTCAGCGACTCAGCAAAGGCGTCGACCACGTGATTGCTGATGAAGGTGCATCTCATTATCTCAGTCACGTCAGACACCGTCACAGCCGTGGATATCTTGGGAAAGTACCTCATTGTGAGCCTGATTGGTCAAAAGCACACTCTTATCAAAAAGAAAGAAAAGAAATAAAGAAACAAAGACAGAATGTGAAATAAAAGAAACTTCACTTACATGTTTTTGTTGCTGCTGTGGTCCATGATTTTGTCGAGGACTTCCGGCTCCAATTCGAAACCGCAGTTCAGGTCAAAGTTCTTGTTCACGTCGATCAAGAAATTGACATGTGCATCATTGAAGTCAGCCCGTACCGGTTTCTGGCTTGCCGCCACCTTTTTACCCTTCTTGATCGCCTTTTTCTTGGCAGCAGGGGCAGGGGGATCGTACTGAAAATCATCGTCATCGCCGTTGGCTGGCTTCCTTTTCCTGCCCTTGACCAGTCGCACCATCGACCTGGTCTTCGCCTTGGTCGAAGACTCTGTTTTCTCGGCTTCTGGTCTCAACGGGCTTCCTTCTTCTTCTTCATCATCCTTGTTGCCGTCAATCTCGTAGACGCACAACTCGGCCTGGAGACTCAAGATTTCATCTTCCCGTGCCTTGACGCTGTTCTGCAGAGCCTCGATCTGGGCTCTGTGGACGGTTTCTTGTGCTTTCATGTCCGCGTCCAGATTCTCGAGCCGGGCTTTGTCGTAGTCGTTCATGACCGACGACATCTGAAGGTCAGCCAACGCATTCTTCAAGAATGCCACTTCATCCTCGAGCTCTTTGACTCTAGCCCTCAGAAGTCGCACTTCCTCCTCACCAGAGCTTCGATCCTCGCCCGCCCCGGGGTCCTCGGTCACTGTTGGATGAGTCTGATCATTCGCCTTCTTGATCAATTCTTCCTCGAGCTCTTTCACTCGCGTCCTCAGAAGTTTCAATTCCTCCTCCTCCTCGGAGCTTCCACCTGCCTCGCCTGCTGCCACCTCCGTCTCCGCGTCGATCTTCGCAAGCTGCTCCGAAAGCTCGCTCTTCAGTCGCTGGTTATCACCTTCCAGCTCGACGTTAGCACTTGTCAGATCGTTCAGCTGAGAAGTCGTGCTCTCGAGCTTGGATTGGAGATCCCTCACAGTGGCGGAGAGATCTTGATTCTCCGACAGAAGGTTGTTGAGCAACTTCTCGGCTTCGGCAGCAGAAACAGCAGGGCGTTCCTCATCGGGCTGCTGCTGTTCAGAAGGCCGCCCACCCTCCTCCTCCGGCTCCTGGACTACGCAGGTCATCTCCATCGGATGCCCCTCGGAAGAAGAACTGTCGTCGTCATCCCCATCGGACGACTGCTCGTCTTTTCCAGAAGGCCCTCCCTCAGGGCCTTTTCCTTTTCGTCGTTCCTCTTCCTCCTCGCTCGACGAATCAGAGCCCGGATGCTCGTCATCGTCACTGTTGTCCTCTCCAGAAGGCAGCTCCTCAGACTGCTCTTCGTCCTCGCTCTCCGCCGCACGCGGAGTGTTCACGATTGCTTTATAAGAAAGGTGGCCCCTGTACGCCTGGGTCTCCGCCACCGTCTTGCCGTGTTTCAGAAGACGAGCATCCACCTGTCAGACACGGACATCACGCGTTAGAACTCAAACAAAAAAAAAACATCATCCGCCTCAAGTGAGTGACACTGAACAGCATTAGTAAGCACTGAACATCACAGTCAGTTATCCTAATTGACACTGAACGGCATTAATAAGCACTGAACATCACAGTCAGTTATCCTACTTTGACACTGAACGGCATAAATAAGCACTGAACAGACAGACTTTGACACTGAACAGCATAAATAAAGGAGAAGAAGAAAAAGAAAGAGAGAAGATATTTACCGCCTCGTCCGCAAGGCCCGCTAGGGTCCCCTTGGTCACGTTCGAAAGATCAGGGAGATGCCAGTTCAGGACCCGGGGGAGGTGCTCGTTCTCCAGCCTCTTTGCCAGCTTCGTGTGCTCACAAAGCCAGAACTGCACAAAAAAAAAAAAAAAAACCCAAGGTAAATATCAAGGAATGAAAAATAAAAAAAAGACGGCAAGTAGAAGTAAACAGCAAGACGAATGTGAAGAACAGCAAGTAGAAGCACATACCAGTAGCAGTATCGTGCAGCCTTGTGTTTTCTGCGGGTTGTCCCTGTGCAGAGCTGCCGAGTCGCAAAGGGCCTTCAGAATAGCCTCGCCCCAGTTGTAGGTCTGCATTGAGTCCAAATCCACCACATAATCCAACCATTTCCATTGGATTGTGACGGAGGAAGTGGAGAAGAAGACAGTGCCGATCAGTATCAACGACAGGAGCCGAGCTACATCAGCAAGAGCCTGAGGCGTGCGACTCCGACGCTTCACCAAACTATCAAGCTTTTCCTTCAGCACCTTCGGGTTTAGCGTCTTCTCTCCTGGGAACATCCTCTCCCTGAATCTTTTATTATTACTCTTGGACCTCGAACTGATGTCGAGCTTCCTACTGCCGCCTACGATTCCAAAAATGAGATCGACATCCTCGGGAGTGATCAGGACATCTTTGCTGCCCAGCTTAATAGTACGAGCACCGACATCCATCTGCTCCAGCACGGCAGCTATCGCAGCGTCGCTCTTGCGGGTGTGGAGGATGGTCAGCCTCTGATCCTTTATGGCCTTGAAGAGATGGTAGAAGGGGGTCATCTTCAAGTACTCGTCGTGCCTCGGTTTCAGATTGTCCTTGATATCATCAATAGTCCGGATGATGGTCAGCAAGTTGGACCTCATCTGTTCATAGGACCTGGAACACCAAAAAAAAAAAAACACACCGATGTGAGTACAAAGCACTGAACAGGCATATACAACACTGAACAGGAACAACCAACACTGAGTGGCCATGTAATTGCACTGAGTGGCATGATGAGGCACTGTACAGGCATACACAACACTGAACAGAACATTTTAACACTGAACATACACCAACACACACAATCAACACTGAGTGGCACACACAAGGCACTGGGTGGCATGCAGAGACACTGAGCAGGCATAATTTAACACTGAACAGGACAATTTAACACTGAACAGAACATTTTAACACTGAACAGCCACCAACACACACAATCAACACTGAGTGGCACACACAAGGCACTGGGTGGCATGCAGAGACACTGAGCAGTCATAAACAAACACTGAACAGGAAAATTTAACACTGAACAGTACATTTTAACACTGAACAGCCACCAACACACACAATCAACACTGATGAACACATAATCACACCGAACCTCCATCAAAACACATACAATTCATTCAGGCAATGGAAATTAACAGATTGAAAATTGAAAATCGAACTAGGGTTCGAAATACTTACTTCCTCTCCTTCTTCTCGCCGGCGGCAGGCTGAGGGATAGGGCTCGCCTGCTCTTCACTCGACGGAGTGTACTGAACAAGCCTCCGTTCAGTGTTTTCGGAAGCAGCAGCGGCGGTTGGGGTCGATTTCTTCCCGGCGGTTTTCTTCGCGGCGGCGGTTTTCTTCGACGGAGCCATATGATAATCGAAAAGCTAGCTTGAGATTAGAGGATTTTCGTGTGTTGTTTGTGGTGGTCACGAAGCTCAGTTGCTGAGAGAGAGTAATGGTTGGTGATGAATTTTTGTGTGTTGTTGTTTTAGCGGGAGCCGAGAGAGAGTAAATGTGGAGGTGTGGGTTTCGTGGAGGGCTTCGTGTGCGGGGGAAATGAAATAAATGCTGAAACCGTTTGTTCAAACGTGTATATATGCGGGGGCAACAATGTCTTTGCACATTTTAGTCGGCTTAATTGACACGCGTAATTTTTCGAAAGCCTTATTGCCGAAAAAATGCTGAAAAATGGCCTTATTGCCATTTTTCCCATAAATTAAATATTATTATAAAATTATGATAAATTGTTTGAAATGTTTTTTTAAACCACTATTTCACTAAATAATAAATTAGAATTAAAGTTTTTTTTTTTTAACTTTACGCAATTATACAACTACGCAATTATAATTTTATAAAAATAATTAATTACAAAAATTATACAATTACGCAAAAAATTACACAATTTTATAAAAATAATTAATAACAAAAATTATATAATGTTGGTTCAACATTTTGACAAGTTTTTTTTAAGCACTACGAAATTATACAACTACGCAATTATAATTTTATAAAAATAATTAATTACAAAAATTATACAATTACGCAAAAAATTACGCAATTTTATAAAAATAATTAATAACAAAAATTATACAATGTTCAACATTTTGACAAGTTTTTTTTAAGCACTACGCAATTATAATTTTATAAAAATAATTAATTACAAAAATTATACAATTACCCAAAAAATTACGCAATTTTATGAAAATATTCAATTACAAAAATTTCGGAATTTAATATATTTAAATGGTGTTTTATTTAAAATTAGCTTTTGTTAAACCACTATATATATATATATATATATATATTGTATTTTATCTTATTATTACATTATACTACATAACTAATATAGATTAATGAATACATATATATTATCTTTTAAAAAATACACATTATTAATTAATACAAGGAGGGCCGGGCTTGGATAAAAACGTACATACAAAGAGGGAATACACATTATTAATTAATACAAAGAGGGTCGGGCTTGGGTCGGGCCATGGGTTGGCAATACACATTATTAATTAATACAAGGAGGGCCGGGCTTGGATAAAAACGTACATACAAAGAGGATACAAAGAGGGCCGGGCTTGGGTCGGGCCATGGGTTGGCAATACACATTATTAATTAATACAAAGAGGGCCGGGCTTGGATAAAAACGTACATACAAAGAGGGAATACACATTATTAATTAATACAAAGAGGGCCGGGCTTGGGTCGGGCCATGGGTTGGCAATACACATTATTAATTAATACAAGGAGGGCCGGGCTTGGATAAAAACGTACATACAAAGAGGGTCGGGCCGACATTATTAATTAATACAAAGAGGGCCGAGCTTGGGTCGGGCCACGGGCTTGGGTCGGGCCGATGTGGGCCTGAACCTTGGGCTATGCAATACACATTATTAATTAATACAAAGAGGGCCGGGCTTGGGTCGGGCCATGGGTTGGCAATACACATTATTAATTAATACAAGGAGGGCCGGGCTTGGATAAAAACGTACATACAAAGAGGGTCGGGCCGACATTATTAATTAATACAAAGAGGGCATACAAAGAGGGTCGGGCCGACATTATTAATTAATACAAAGAGGGCCGAGCTTGGGTCGGGCCACGGGCTTGGGTCGGGCCGATGTGGGCCTGAACCTTGGGCTATGCAATACACATTATTAATTAATACAAAGAGGGCCGGGCTTGGGTCGGGCCATGGGTTGGCAATACACATTATTAATTAATACAAGGAGAGCCGGGCTTGGATAAAAACGTACATACAAAGAGGGTCGGGCCGACATTATTAATTAATACAAAGAGGGCCGAGCTTGGGTCGGGCCACGGGCTTTGGGTCGGGCCGATGTGGGCCACGTTTTTGGATAAAAACGTAGTTTTTGGATAAAAACGTACTCCCTACGGGCTTTGCCGTAGGGAATACCCCTACGGGCCATCCTACGAGGATGCCGTAGGGAACCCCTACAGGGAGAAGGGGAGGCGGAGACGAGTTTCCCAAGGGGCTCCCCTACGGCCAGCCCGTAGGGATCTCCCCTACGGCTCTAAAATTCCCGTAGGGAATCTGTTCCCTACGAGGAATCCCCTACGGCGTGATTCCCGTAGGGGATGCCGTAGGGAACCCTGTTCCCTACGGATTTTTGCGGATTTCCCTACGGAAATGGCCGTAGGGAATCTGCGAATTTTTTGTAGTGTATCATAATCGGAAATTGTCTTCATAGGAAAGCAAACTGGAATTTGGTATCCGAGGGCGTCAGAGCAATTCGAGTATTAAAAATTATTTCCCCAGAATTATTTCCTCGTAATACTTTCGCGTGGATAATATAATTACCAAGTTGTAGTACCATTGCATAGTCCGACAGAGACATCCATATTCCGCAATAGCATAACGGGCATCCCAACCTAATACGAAACAGTTCCAAAAACTATATATCATGTCACAACATTTAATTCATTCGTTAATTATATACAATAAATAGAATATGGCATGACTATATAAATTGTTGCTAAAAGAAAAATAAGTCTACATATATATATATATATATATATATATATATATATATATATATATATATATATATATATATATATATATATATATATTACTATATATATATTACTATATTAATTAATAGAATTAGATTTTAGTAAAAAAGTTTATAATAATACCAACCTTTAACTTCATGGGTTGGTAATTTAGAACACTTGTTGGTATTTAAGAACTCAACCGAATACATTTAATCAAACATATTATCTCCGTGTTCGGTAGGTGAAATACTATCCGAACTCATGTAGATCCTTTCGTCCGTATTATGCATTGCAGCCATGTAATCGTTGATTTCATTAACGTCATCCAGGGTTGGCGCTAGAATAGCTCGTCCTTCTAGAAAATTGATATTCTCGATGTAATCATGGAAAGATGGGTACGCGGCATGAACAACCGATTCAATATAATTATCCTATTCAATTATCAAATATTCATTCGGGATCTCTATATCTACTTCCCGTCGTTCTCGCCGTCAATAGTACCATCCCTTATAGAAGAGCCAATCAGAGAACTCACGCAACCTACGATCATCATTTTCATCGCCGATATATTGAACCTCATGTTCTTGGTCAAGCGCAAAACTTTGCAATTTATTCATATATTAGAAGAATTAATAGTGATGTGAACTATATCCTACCTCGTACATTTAGGCATGACTGGTCAAATTTGAAGAAAATCTCCTCCTGAAAATATATTACTTGAAAATTATAAAAGTTACATGATTGCTTTTTAATAAAATTAAATTGGTGAATAATTATTTTTGTTTGTATTTGAAGTATCTTCGATCTATATATAATTGATTTATTAATTTATTTGTCTTCATAATGATATAGAAAATTAAAAAATGATATATTCATCAGAATTTAATATAAAAAATCAGTATTTATTTTTCATTTTAAATATAAAATTTATGTGAATTATTAAAAATAAATGTTTTATATAAAGAAAATAAAATTAAAATATAATTTAAGAGTGTTTTTAAATAATGACAATCTGTTAATTAGTCTCTTGAAACATATAATCTTCTAAATTATAAATGTGGAATGTTATAATTAATAAAATTAGATTATTCGATAATTTTATTTTTATTTTATCTATCTTATTTCTTAATTTGTTTTATTAATTTTTATAATGATAAAAAAATTAAATAAATTAAAACTTAAAATTTTTTTCAATCATAATTATCACTTTTTGATTGATCTTTTAAAATATATAATTTCTATGAATTTTTATATTAATATTAAATTATTAATGAATAGTTTTATTATTTTTATTTCAACTATATTTCTCAATAACATTGTTTTAATAATTTATTTATATTTATAATTATATAGAAAATCAAAAACGATATTTGAAGTGTTTTCTAAGAATAATTTTCACCTTTTAATTGGACACTTGAAAGATATAAATCGTATGAATAATAAATAGTAAATAATTGTATAATTAAAAATGTTAATTAAAAATATTAAATAATCGTACAAATTAAAAATAAAATTTGTCACAAATAAGTTAATTTGAAATTCTAGAACAATATTTAATTACATAAACTTCTATTTACTATTATTTTGTACTACAATTCAGCTGTTAATGATATTCATTGTAAAATAGAAAATATCAGTAAATTTTTTTAATTAAAATTGAGCTATTAATAATATTTATTATAAAATTGAATATATGAGTAATTTAATTTTAAATCAATACTCCAATAACCTACTAATTCTACCTTATTAAAAATTTAAGAGGTAATTCTACCTTATTAAAAGTTATACACTATTTGATTACCCAAATCCTAAATTTACTATTATTACCAACATTTTATATAACTTAAAAAATAAATTATTAATATTTATTCTATAACTATGACCGTGATATATGCTTATATATAATTTATTATTAAAATAAATCATAATTAATCATTATATTTAGTAATTAATTATTATTTTTATTAAAAATAAATATGATTTATATTCTTCTTTAAATGAGTTTGGGTTATTATATTCACCTTTTAAAATACTATTTGAAAACATTTTTATTTTTTATTAAAATTTAGCGTATCAATTAAATTTTAAATTATATCATTTATTATATTTAATAATATTAATAAACACAATCAATTTTAAATTATAGCAATTTTAAAGAATTTTCGTAATTATTAAATTTTGGTAATCTAAATCATAATTTACAATAAAAAAATTGAAATATAAGTATTTCTTAATTGATAATTTTATTTGGATTTATATAATGATAATTTTGTGCTAATATATATTAATATTTATTTAACTTAGTATTAGTAAAATAATAATTATATCTATAATAATAATTTTCAAGCTATTATAATTAATAAATTTTTTTGTTTATTGCATAAAAATATAAAAAATAGTATATTAATTTTCAAATGAGTGATCTATATTAATAATAAAATTTAAAAATTGTATAATAATTTTTTTTGAATTGATTTAAAATAGAAAATTACTATAATACAAATAAGGAGCTGATTAATACAAATTAATATTAATACTATTATTAAGGTAAATAAATAAATAATAGCAATATACAAATGTTAATTATAAAGATTGTAATGCTAAAAATAAGGAGTTGCTTAATACAAATTAATATTAATACTATTATTTTTAAATTTTATATAGTAAAGTAAGTAAATAAATAATAGGAGATAAATAAGGAATAAAGTGAAATATTAATAGAAAGATATTAAAAAATGTTTTATTTAATAATTTGAATTTTTTAAGTCAATCTTTAATTCATGAGTTTATAAATGTAAATTATATAAAAGAAAGAATAAGAAAAATATAAATATTATTATTAATTTATTAGTTATGTATTTAATATTTACTTAATAAATTGATTAAGATTAAATATTAATAAATATTAGCAGTAGATAGTAGGTGTGAACAAAATTATTAATCTAACGATTATTAATTTTTAATAAGTGTGAACATAAATATATTTTTTAATAATTAAGTGTAAATACAAATAAATCAAATGATTTTAGCTAAATTATATATTATAAAGATTAAATACAAATACTCTTTCGTAAGTTACAACACAAATAAAATTAACATAAAATTAAATAGAAATAATATAAATTTTATTATAATAATAATTGTGAGTTACATAAAATATTATAAATTACATAAATTAAGTAAATTACATAATAAAATAAAAGATAAATAAATTATCATCGCAGAATACTCTAAAATTATTAGGAAACATAAAAGAAAGCTTGAAGCTTGATTCCATTTAAAACTTTTGCAATTCAATGTTTCGATCTTTTTTATGGAGTTATAATTGTTCGATTTGCAGAGTCTTTTACTTATAAATAAACCTACAAAAAAAAGAGTAATAAATAAAAAAATGCTGCAAATAAATGAATCATTAAAAAAAGAAAAAAATTTCAAAAAGCTTGAAAAAAAAATATTAAAATCATTATCAAATAAATTGTTATATTTACAATACAATTATAATCAATAAACAATAATATTAAAACTAAAATTCGAATTAGTAAAAAATACTTATATCGAAGGCTGCACAAAAATAAAAATATTAATGATCAAACAATAATATTAAAACTAAAATTTAAATTAGTAAAAAATACTTACATTGAAGGCTGCAAAAAATGAAAATATTAATTATTAAACAATAATATTAAAATTAAAATTAAAATTCAAATTAGTAAAAAAATGCTTAGAGATTGAAGGTTGCAAAAAATACAAAAAACAACAAAACTTATATAGAGCATTGCAAAAAAAAATGTTAGCATGAACAAATAAAAAAAATAGAATAGTGAGAGGTAGAGAATAAGTACTTAGCTTGTAAAAAAATTGTCAGCATCAACAAATAAAAAAAATAGAATAATGAGAGGTACAGAGTGAGTGAATATAATATCATTTATATAGACACAGATTTGAATTATTCATGATTATAATAATATAAATAGTAGATAATATCAAATTTATTTAGTTGCTTAAAATAAGGATTAGATTTAACTTAAATTCCGATATTATTGTTTATATAATACTCCCTCTGTCCCAGAGTTATAGCAAAGTTAACGTTGACTTTTTTCGTTCGTGAAATATATATGATAAATAGTATACAAAAAATATGAAAAAATTACTAAAATAAAATTTAATAGTTCAATTTTATTTTAGTTATTTTTTCGTAATTTTTGTATACCGTTTATCATATGTATTTGATGGACAAAAAAAGTTAACGTTGACCACTTGTGTCTATAGTTCTGGGACAGGGAGTATAAATTAATTAATTAACCTGTTAAATATATTAATTAAAAAATGCAAATTCTCTATAGAATTAAAAAATAAGCGTAATTAAAGGAGATAAATAAGGAATAAAGTTGATATTTTAAATATTTCAAGTAAATATTTACTATAATTAAATTATAAATGTAAATTATATTATATAAAGAAATAAATTATTACGCTAATTAATTAAAAATAATTACGCTAATTAATTAAAATAATTATCAGTGTGAACACAAATTTAATTTAACGCTACTTGTTTATTAATAGGTGTGAACACAACAAAATCTAACGGCTAAAACATATGCGACAATTGCTAGCTGAATTATATATTATAAGGAAGGATATTAATAATACGAGAATTAATTACATTGATCGATTTTATACTTAATTTTAATATAAAATATATTTTTTAAATTATTTTATAATATAATTTTCAATTTAAAATTTTACATACTACTACATTTTTTAAAATTTTAGGAATAACAATAAAAGCTAAATAACTTTACTACTCGATGACCCACGCATTATGCAAATTTGTTTTCGTTGGGGAGAATGATGTGATCTGTCCCAAGAATCAAACAAAATCCTTCAAGTTTCAAAACAGCTAAAAAGGCGACATCCTTTTCTCATTTTCTTTTTAATGTTTTATTTTATTTTAATTGATAAAATTTGATTTCTCTCAATATAGGACTAAATCTTAAAATTGTAGATTCGAAAAATCCAAGATTAAAAAAATACATCTATGGTCCCGTACATATTTGTCACACGACTCACACCTCAAAGAAGGTAAAAAAGTTTGAAAATTAATACAGTACGAACGAGGGAAATAGTTTATTTACAATATTTATAGTTATTGCACTGTGACCCCGTGACAAAGGGAAATTTCCAGGAAATAAACATGGCATAATTGTTTTTACAGACAAGTGGGAAATTATAATACAGTACCATATCATTTTTGGTATATTACAAACAAGTACACTCACACACTTCTATATCACTGTTTGCACATGCCACCACATACGGTTTTGACTCTAATCAATCATTTCTAATTAATTTATACTGTATTAGTTTAACTACTTTTCAATATTAAATATAAATATTAGGGATAATTATAGTTTGGTACCTGAACTATAGGCACTTTCGGGCTTTGGTGACTAATCTTTTTTTTTTTGGGATTTGGTACCTGAACTTAGGCGAAATTAGACTTTAATACCTGAAACGGCGGATCCCGGCAACACGTGCAAATCACGTGCCTTCAGTTGACAAGTGTCACAACTACAATGGCTGAAGATGAGAAGTTACGCTTGTACCCTTTTCATTATTTATCATTTATATTTTTAAAACATATTATACGTATTTCATGTTTAGGATACGTATTCATAACCAGAATACGTATATACGAATTCTATAAGAAACAGGCTCTTCTCAGAATTCCCAAATTCATATCTCTAAACCCTAATTGCGATTTTCAAAGATCAATTGAAGAACAAATCTTCATGGAGGACCTATGCAGATGCGGAAAACCTTTGGTGATGAAAACCTCTTGGACAGACGCGAACCCAGGTAGACGATTCATGGCCTGCGGAGAATATCGGGTAAGCATCAATTTCAGTATATAAACCCTAATTTCTGATTTCCTATATATAAACCCTAATTCCCTATATATAAACCCTGATTTCATACATATAAACTCCAATTTCTGATTTCATACATATAAACCTGAATTCTGATTTCATACGTATGAACCCTAATTTTTTTTTCCAGAAATTTGGGGGTTGTAATGATTTCTCTTGGACCGACCCACCTGCATGTGGAAGGTGTTCTCAGATCATACCAGGCCTCTTAAGGAACATAAACTCAAAGGTTGAAGATTTGGAGATGATTGAGAAGAAATGTGCTGTGCTGGAAAAAAAACTTATGAAATTGCGCATTGCTGTAGTTCTTGGTGTTCTGGTAGCTGTGATGTTTGTTTTTAACAAGTAGTGTGTAGAAATGCTTGTCTTGTGTTTCTTGTAACAGATGTTTCTGGTAGCTGTTGTAATGCTTTTGGTAACCAGTAGTGTTGTTTTGATGGTTTTGTAATGCTTCTAATGTCTAATGTAACAGATTCTGAATTTAAGCAAAATTTGGCCCTTCTGTATATGATCATTGTGAAACATAACTGAGAAAGATCAAAAACACAACATCAACAACTCAAACACAGAAAATAACATCCAAACACAATATCAGTTCAAATAACAACAAATCCTTACACAACATCAGTTCAAAACCTAACAAATCCAAACTTAACATAAGTTCAAAACACCACAAATCCATACATAAGATAAGTTCAAAACACAAACAAATCCAGCACACAACTTTTGTTCAAAACATAACAAATCCAGTCCACACTATTCTCCAGGCTTCTTGAACTGTTTTATGCTAAACATTGCTTGGTGAGAAAAGGCCAAATTCCTTTGCACAGGTAGCTTTTGCATAACTGAATCAAATCCCTTCTGAAATGCCTCACTGTGCTGTGTTGCAGGCTCCTTTTTCTTATGCTCAGTGACTGTGGGTTGAGATGAGGACACATTAAATGCAGGCTCCTTTCCCTTGGACTCAGAAAATGTGGGCTGAGATAAAGAGACCTTGTTTGCAGGCTTCTTTCCCAGAGGGCACTGTTTTCTTGGTTGTGATGAAGACACATTCTGAACAGAATCACTCACACCAGTCTTCTTAAATCTTGGACTTCTTCTCACATCAGTGGCAGTTGGTCCCACAGCCTGTCAAAAAATACACATGTTAACATGAAAATGAGATGACAACTGAAAATAAGATGAGTCAATAAAAATACCTTCATTTTCTCCTTTTTATTTTCAGTGTTTGTTGCAGCTGGAATTGGACTGCTCCTTCACAGTTTTGCCCTTATTCAGTGGACATGTTCTTGAGTTATGTCCTGTCTCCTTGCAAAGCTTGCAGCTCATCTCCACACCTCTTTTAGTCATTTTGCCCTTGCTCTGAGATCCAATAATTTCTCCTGCCTGAAGCTTCCTTTTGTGTTTCTTGGGCCTTCCAGGCATCTGAGACACAGTGGGAGGTACAATAGGAGGCAGGTTATCCTGAGTTACAACAGGCCACTCATCCTTTCCATACAAAGGCACCATGAAGTGGTTATAAACCTTCAAATATGTCTCCCTATGAAAACAGCTAGCCACATACTCTTCAGGTCTGTATCTCATGTGATTGAGACATGAGATCACATGTGGGCAAGGAATACCTGACAATTGCCACCTTCTACAACTACATATCTTCTCTCCAAGGTGCACATAAAATGATTGTTCATAAGGCCCAGTGACTTCAAACTCCAAATGTCCATTCCATGCTGCTGCCCACCCATATGACTTCACTTTGTTTTTATCCAATTTTTTTTGAATGTTAGGGCAAAGCAATCCAGTGTGAGCCAACATTTCTTTTCTTTTATCTCCTATCCTTTTCATCAGTTTTTTCCTAATTTCCTCCAACATGGAAATAATTCCCTTGCTCCTGGCTTGTAAAATCATGGAATTAAAGCACTCTGACATATTGTTACTTATCATGTCTGTGTTGTTCAAGGTACTGAAGTGAGCCATAGACCAGTGTTTAGGATTCCTCTCCCTTAGCCACTCCAGAGCTGCAGCATCATCAACCTGTAACTCACTCATCACAGCCTCAAAATCAACCAACCTACTTGATCTTGCAGCTCTCCAGACAATCTTCTCAAGAGTCAAGCCCTTATGGATCAGTTTCATGTTGGCAACCAAATGTCTCACACAGAATCTGTGATCACAGTAGGGGAGCATCTGTGTGACAGCATCCACTAGTCCTTTTTGCTTGTCACTCATCACTGTCCAAAGATATGCATTACTCTCAGTGATCCCCAAGTCTTCAGTTAGTAACTCCAAAAACCACAACCATGAGTTGAACTTTTCTTTCTCAACAACTGCATAGGCAACAGGATAGATGCCATTGTTCCCATCAACACTTACTGCTGTCAAAAGCACCCCACCATACACTGTTTTTAGATGGCA
Organism: Euphrasia confusa; assembly: GCA_954870475.1. Classification (NCBI taxonomy): domain Eukaryota; kingdom Viridiplantae; phylum Streptophyta; class Magnoliopsida; order Lamiales; family Orobanchaceae; genus Euphrasia; species Euphrasia confusa. The sequence goes on from OX940962.1 coordinate 4,228,311, forward strand.
GCCATCTAGACATATTATTCTTTTGTTCCCATCTAACATACCTAGCTTCAAGGCATTCCAACAAATATACAGCCTCTGGAATTCTTGCTTATCCCCAACAGCTTTAGACTTGATCCTGAAAGTGCTGTGTGGATTGCTTCTAAACACCTCAGCAGCATATTTATACAAGTCTCCAAACTGTCTCTCCAGATCACCATCTCCCATCTTAGCCACCTTCTTCTTCACAGTATACATTTGCCATTTGGAAACTAGGCACCCCACTTCTTGTTGCATTATTTCAACCATTGAGTTGACTGGCCAAGATGGATCAGACTTCACCTTCATTTCATATCTCTTAGAAAGGTACCTGGAAGTGGCTTGAATCACCCTTTCTTGTCTGACACATGTGTGAGTATCAGTCAAAGTCTTCACCATGACAGTGTTGTCTCTTGGTGTTCTGGAGCCATAAATAACCCAAGGGCAGCCCTTCTGATAACACTTTGCTTGTACTTTCATCAAGGTGTTGGTTGGGAATTTCAGAGACCTACCCTGCTCAGAAAAAAGATGAATCAGAAAAAAACATGAAACAAAAAAAAGATGAATCAGAAAAAAGATGAAGTAAGTTACCTGCTCAATAGCATACTGGTTCAAAGCTGCTCTAAAGGTAGGTATGTCGTTGAAACATAAACCAACAAAAAACTTCACATTCACCATATCAGTCTTCTCATTGAAAATCTTTAACCTTTTCTGCTTCTTTGCAACTGGATTGCTAGCTTCTCCTTCATCTCCACAGTCTTCATCTGAATCAACAAACTTACTGAAATCCTCATTATCCAGAGCATACTCATCCTCACTGTCAAGTATGTAATCAGACAATTCTGAGTCTTCACCATCTGATATATCAGACTCACTACCCTGTTCCTCAACCCCATCATCAATCAATTTATCTAAATTTGCTCTCAAAATATCTGCTGGATCTGCACTATTACCCTCTGCAGGAGCATCACTGATGTTGTCAACCTCATCCCTAGTAGCAGCCTCTCCCTCATCTTCTTTCTGCTCATCCACCATATCATCCCCTCCCACATCTTCTTCCTGCTCCTCACCCATATCACTTATATCTTCCTCATCAACATCATCTAAATCCTTAACAGAAAAAATTTCTTCAGGATCCAAACCCTCATGATCAACATACACTGAAACTGTTAAATCAATACTAACACAGGCACCAATCATAGAGGAGTTGTAGTCATCATTTGCATGATCAAGATGATTACACTCATCATGTCCATCCATACTAAAATAAAATAACATAGAGCCCTGAAGACCTACAGCCGCAGCCATCATATCCAAATCTGAAACTCTCAATGTGTCACCTTCAACAAAATCTATATAATTCACTCTCCCACCTACATAACACCTCTTACCATATTTTTGCATAAACGAGCCTGAGTGGTGGAAAATCAGTGTGCAAACATCTTTCAAACCTCCATAGTCGGGAACGAGCTTGCCGTCGGGTATTTTATCAGCTTCGCTCCTCAATTTCCACGGCATTGCTCAAGATTTCACCTTCACTGAAAATTAGGGTTTTTTGGGGAATGGATAAATCGACCGCAAAAATTAGGGTTTTCAAGGGATTTAGGTTTCTGGAAGCAAATATTCGGCGTCGATTCAGGAATTGGGGTTAGGGTTTCGATGATTTTCGATTTGGGGACGATTGCAAATACTAGGGTTCTTGCGATCTTGGAGAATTGGGGGTTTTTCAGTTACGGGTTTTTTGCAAAGTATGGAGTTAATGAAGTGTATGTAATAAAAAACCGTATACATTCATTTCGTATTTCTCAGTATTAATTTCGTATTCAATGAATATGTATGGAAATGTCAATAATGCCCTCAAGAACCCGCAGCTGATATTAAAATAAGCACGTGATTTGCACGTGTTGCCGGGATCCGCCGTTTCAGGTATTAAAGTCTAATTTCGCCTAAGTTCAGGTACCAAATCCCCCAAAAAAAAAGATTAGTCACCAAAGCCCGAAAGTGCCTATAGTTCAGGTACCAAACTATAATTATCCCTAAATATTATCTATTTAATCTGATAATTACAATCAGGTTCACTCAACTTATCGATATTCACACTTTCATTTTCGTGCCTCACAATAATATCTCTACTTCGTTTTTTTTTTTGTTAACGTGCGATGAATATTAATTGGCCTCATATTGCAGAGTAACATGCCAAGACATTATAACGTGTGGCGTGCATGTGGGTGTAATCTTGTCATGTTATATATACCACGTTATCAAATGTGATTTTACATTTTTCTCCCTCGGCTGAGCTGGCACTCTCCTATTGGACAAACAATCAGTAAATTATTTATCCATGTTAATTAGTTGGGACTTGGACTTTTCATGACAGTTTATGTGTATAATTTTTTATTTATTTGATCACATACATATACTTCAAAACTTGACAAATTTCTCAACAAAACACACACACACAAATGGATAATAAAACTGCAGTGCTGGTTCTATTCTTCACCTTATCATGTATCATAGCTCGAAACGACGCAAAGAATAATCAAATCGAAGCGCTCTCTCGTATTTACAAGGAGAAGCTTAAGAGCGACACAGACATCGACAAATCCCATTTCGACATTGGAAGCGGTGCTCATTTTCACGCGAAGAGAGTGCTTCGTTCACAAGCAGGGCTGAAAGAGAAGGACAGAATCGAAAGACTGCCCGGACAACCCGAGGTCAAGTTCAAGCAGTACGGTGGCTATGTGACTGTAGATCACAAGGCCGGTCGAGCTTTCTATTATTACTTTGCGGAGGCGCAGCGTTCTAAGAAGGCATTGCCCCTTCTGCTTTGGCTCAATGGAGGTAATACAATATTATATGAAAAAGTACTATATAGTATTATGTTTAATTGTGTGATTTGAGCTAGCATTTTATTTTATTTTATTTTGCTTTAGGTGATATGTTGGTGAATCTCTTGTTTTTCATGTCAATGTGATATTAATTGATTTTGTTATTCCATATAATGAAACATTTGATCATAATTAAGTACATGTTACACAACTAATAAACAAATTAATTTTTTATTTAGATCTGTGATTCTGAATTAACTATGTTAGAAGCAGCATTATCTAAAAACTCGAACTGTTAGAAAAGTTGGTCAACGTGATCACATTTATTCTCCAATAAATTAATTGTTGAAATCTGTTAATTAACAGGGCCCGGTTGTTCTTCTCTTGCCTACGGAGCAATGCAAGAGCTCGGCCCGTTTCGTGTCCGCAGCGATGGCAAAACGCTCTACAAAAACAAATATGCATGGAACCATGGTCTGTAATATCATTCAAAGTCAGTACATTATACAATCAGACTTTTTTCGATTCAACTTAAATATAATGATCGATTTTTTTTACTTACTTGGTCCAGCTGCAAATGTGCTGTTTTTGGAATCTCCGGCTGGGGTGGGGTTCTCGTATTCGAACACCACGTCCGATTTCATGTCGGGCGGCGATAAACGAACCGCGATCGACAACTACGTTTTCTTGATAAACTGGTTGGAGAGATTTCCAGAGTACAAAAACAGAGATTTTTATATTTCCGGGGAGAGTTACGCGGGCCATTACGTGCCGCAGTTGGCCCACACCATTCTCCAACACAATCAAAAGGCCAACAATACTGTTATCAACCTCAAAGGCATCATTGTAAGTCCCCTAACGCTCTCTAATAACATGTTAGAAATTAACTGCATCGTCTAACAGCTCGAACTGTTATAGAAGTTGAATAATTTGACATTTATAATATGCAGATCGGAAATGCTGTGATAAACGACGAGACCGACAACATAGGGATGTTCGAGTATTTCCGTACCCACGCTTTGATTTCCTATGATAACGCGGATCAAATCGCCAAACACTGCGATTTCTCCCCTAACGCCACCAAAGTATCGGATGCATGCAACGAAGCTATTACCGAAGCCGACGCTAACACAGAAAAGCTCGATATTTATAACATTTACGCTCCAATGTGCTCTAACACCAACCTCACGGACAAGCCCAAGAAGGCTTCGGTAAGTGATCACGATCGATCATATATATTAATTGAGATTGTAATATATATATAATCGCGCGAACTGAATTGAACTGAATTGAATTTCACGATGCAGATAATGAGTCCTGATCCTTGCAGCGACAATTACGTGTACGCGTACTTGAACAGGCGCGACGTTCAAAAGGCGCTTCATGCCAACGTCACGAACATTCCTTACAACTGGCAACCTTGTAGCAATGTCCTCAAGAAATGGACGGATAGTCCGTTGACCATCATTCCTCTTCTCAAAGAGTGTATGGCGAACGGGGTTCGAGTTTGGGTATTTAGGTAATTTACCACTATATTTATAATAATACAATCAATAAGGTGATCACAGACATATATACCAATTAATTAACTCGTAGTTTTCGGGGTAATGTAATTGCAGCGGAGATATAGACGGGAGGGTACCGGTTACTTCAACACAACTCTCTATCAAAGAGATGAGAATTCCGATTAAAACACAATGGTATCCTTGGTTCCTTTCTGGAGAGGTACGTAATTATATAGTAATTATTAATTAAGAATCAATTGCACAGTACTTTAATTATTATATAATTTTGCATGTGATCTATATATAATCAACAGGTCGGCGGATACACGACTGTGTACAATGGCAATCTAACATTTGCAACGGTTAGAGGAGCCGGACACCAAGTACCAAGCTACAAACCAGATAGAGCTCTATCTCTTATTGTACATTTTCTTGCTGGGACAAAGCTTCCAAATTCATCCATAAATTAATATCTATACGATATATATAACACGTATGTACGTACTCTTTCGACATACATGTAGATTATTTTTGCGTACATGAATGAAACTAAAATTCAGCATTAATTAAGATCACTTCATTTAAGATATAGAAACTTACATTTGGAACATTCGAAAACTATGTTGTACACATATTCAGCATTTTAAGGGCTAGCCAAAGTAATGTATTGATCAAATTGGGCTGGCCAAAGATTGCTTAATTCAAACAAAGTTTATTTCAGTTTTTTCTTTCCTTCTCCCAATATATATACTCTATTATATATAAAAATACAATGCTCATGGACTTAGAACTATAAGATTCCATGCGTTACGCATGCACATACGTAATCTTTTTTGTTTTCCAACAAAGACTACAAATGAAGGGTCTTTAGACTAAACATTTTGTATTGATTTAGTTTCGTTTTCTTGTAAGGAAAAAGAAAATTATAGGAGAAAGGCGAAATTGACGGAGTGAGCACGAGTGTGATTAGTGATAAAATATACTCACATTATAAATAATATACAAAAATTATAGTATATTTTATTTTAGTTATTTTTTTATAATTTTTGTATATTATTTATTTATTGGACGAAAAAAAAGTTATCGTTGACCACTTATGCCCATTATGGAACATAGAGAATAGAGAGTAGCTTGTAACGATGAAGTAAACAAAAGAAGATCCTCTCGACATCTCTATTATTCTGTATCTTCATCTCGATGGAGCGGTGCATAAATGCGTATAGGATCACATAATATTATCAAATTAGTGAATTGAGGGAAATTGATTTCAGCAAATTTTAATAGAACTATTAAAAATTGAACGAAAAGAATGACATTTGATGTTTTTGAAAGACACATAACCACAATTGGATTCGTCAATAATTACATGACGAAAATTGATATTATAAATAAAATGATTTTTCAAATAAAGTTTATTACTTGTATAAAAATTAGATAAACAATATTTAAAAAATATAATAATAATTTTTAATGTAACAATTATGAAAAATATACTGTAAATGTTTTCTTGATAATAAATTAATTAAAATGTAAGTAAGATTGGTTATAATGTTTTTTATTGCTAACTTTTTTTTTTTATTGCTGAAAGTCATACGAGAAAAGTAGCCGTAGGGGATTTATTATTTCTCTACGGGATTGGCCCGTAGGAAAAATTTCCTTATTACGGCTAGTTGTAGGGGATCCCGTAGGGAATTTTGGAGGCAAACTATGCGCGCGAACGCGCGCAGTCCCTTACGGGGGTCACCCCTACGGCTGGAGGTAGGGGTTGCCGTAAAGGATGTTAGAAATTGTTTTCCGTAGAGAATGCCGTATGATAATCACTACGAGAAAAAGGCCGTAAAGAATCCCCGTAGGGATTCTCTTGTTTTTTTTGTAGTGATTGATTTCTGTATATACTTATGTCATATAATCAATAACTCTATTTGTTCAAATGGCGATCCATAATACCGTACATACTCATGTAATATAATCAAACATACTTTTTTATAAAAAAAAATCTCGCGCTTCAGCCCAGGCGTGAGATGAAATGGTCGAACGTGGGCATTACTGTATTTTCATCTTGTATTTTTTTCTTTGTTTATTTATTTTATTGAAAACGAGGCGTGAAGTTTAATTAGCTAAAAAGTAACGATGTATTTATTGACTAATACTGTAAGAAAACATCTTTCCGAAGGAATATTGGAAAAAAATATACATTATATTCTCATACTTCAAAAGTAAAAAAGCTACAATATTCTCCCTCGGTTGGTCGTTGAACTTAACAATGCTCACAAATATTCGACGGTAAAATTAAGTCTTCCTTTTCATTCTGAACCTTCCGTAAAAGTTGACCTCAGGCTCGAATCTTGACATTTTAAGGGTCATGGCCCAAATATCAAAATTGGGCCCTAAGTATAATATTATATAATAATAATAAAATTAATTATAAAATAAAATTTATTTAAAATGTGGTAAGAGTATTAATTAAACAAAACACTACACATAAAGTTAGGAATTGTTCTTTTTGACCAAAAACCTAACTGAACTGAATGTATCTGAATTGAACTGAAACAATATGAAATGAATTGAATTGAATTTTTTTATTATAAAAATAATAATAAATTTTAAAAATTGTTAAATATTTTTTTTAAAATATTAATAATAATCTATTATTAAGTAGATTGTATACTTAAATTATTTTTTTATTTATTTTGAAACGAAATTAATCGAACTGAAACAATTTAAATTAAACTAAAATTAAGTCCAAAAGAACATATCCTTATACCTATAATATTTTTTTCCATATATAGGAAAAAGAAAATAAGAAATGAATCGAAACTAAGTAATTCTACGACACATGCATGCTGATAAACAGTAGGTGACGCCCGGAGCTCTATATATACATATACGAATCACCAATTAACGATCATCTCTCATCTCTCATCTCTCTCTTTTAATTATTAATTAATTTAAATTTTATTCTCTCTCTCTCTTTTTTGTTTTTAATGGAAAATAAAAGTGGCCAGCTCCTTATTCTTTTCTTCACTCTACTGCAGCTATCATCATCATGTTGTATAGCACACACAAGTGCGAAGAAGACCACCCATCTTTTTCCCCATTTTACATTGAATAAAGCCAACGAGCCTAAAATCGATAGAAGCCTTTTCAACCCACAAGATGTTGATGTAGAAGAAAAACTTCACTCCCAAGAAGCTGGGAGGAGCAAAGCGAAGGACATGATCAAGAGTTTGCCTGGACAACCACTGGTTACGTTCGAGCAGTACGGTGGATATGTTAACGTGGATAAGAATTCCGGTCGAGAGCTAATAGCCTGGTAGACGGCCCATCTATTAATAGAGTCCATGCCCAACATCATGCTTAAAGCCCATACATCACTACGTACGGATCATGCTTTGCATGTCCTAGTATTTTACATATTTACCCTAGCTACATTTATTAGGGCTTGTCTTCTTCCAATATATTTGGAATGCTGTAAGCCGCCTTTCATTGTATTGAATCAATAATACCTATTTCACTGATATAGAAAACATCAGTCATGTTATCATGGTATCAGAGCTATTGAAAGCTCAAAGCTGAGCTAGATCCAAGATGGCAGAAACCATATCATCGGCTCAAACGGGCCCTATCCAGCTGCACCATCAACTCATCTCGTTAAAGCTGACAGATGAGAATTTTTTGATTTGGAAACAACAAATCTTATCCACAGTGAGAGGTCATGGTCTAGAGGGATTTCTTGATGGTTCAACAACACCACCACAGAAGCTCATTCCCGCCGGAGAAGAAGGGTTGTTGCGCATCAATCCGGCATACACAACATGGCAGAGGCAAGATCAACTCTTGGTTTCTTGGATCCTTTCCTCTCTTTCTGAAAGTATCCTTATTTCTGTTGTTGGGCTCGACACAGCATATGACCTTTGGCAGAGTATTCAAACCACCTTTTCTAGCCAAACTACTGCCAGAAAAATGCAGTACAAAATCCAGCTCCAAACCCTTAAAAAGGGCAGCTCCACCATGAGAGAATACCTCAATAAAATAAAAGCTTGCTGTGATGCCCTTACCAGCACAGGAGAGAAAATGAGTGAGCTAGATCAAATGATGTACGTTCTCAGTGGCCTCAGCAGTGAATATGACCCTGTTGTCATCACTGTCACATCCAAGAATGATGCTTTCTCCATGAAGGATCTCACCTCTTTGTTGCTGAGTTATGAGAATAGATTGGAGCTTAATAATACTGCTGAGAAGACCATTCCCAATGCTAATTTGGCTCATAAGAATTCCAGTCAAAACCAGTCTCACAGAGGAAGGGGTAACCAAAGTTACAGAGGCAGGAATTCCTCTTCTAGGGGAAGAGGTGGAGGTAGAACTGGACCTCAAACTCAGAGAATCACCTGCCAAATATGTGGTTATTCAAACCACACAGCTGATAAGTGCTATCATCGATTTAATTCTGAGTTTGTACCCAATCAAACTCAAGGGAGAGGCACTTCTGATGGCAAGAGCACCACCAATCAGTATTCTCATCCCTCTGCTATGTACTCCCAATCTGATTCTTACTCTGAGGCTAGTTGGTATCCGGACAGTGGCGCTTCTCACCACATGACGAATGAGATGTCGAATCTTGGATTGGCTTCTGAGTATGGTGGCTCAAACAAGGTCCAGATTGGGAATGGTGCTCTGCTTGACATCTCTCATATTGGTAAGTCTTATGTCTCCCCTACTACTCCCTCCCACAGAACCTCCAAAATTTTCCAGCTAACCAACCTTCTTCATGTTCCCAAAATCACCAAAAACCTTTTGAGTGTTGCTCAGTTTGCTAGGGACAACAATGTTTATTTTGAATTTCACCCTTTCCATTGCTTTGTGAAGGATCAAGCAACAGGAACCACAATGTTCAGGGGAACCCTTAAAGATGGCCTCTATCAATTCACTTTGTCCACAATTCAGCCCTCCCAGACCTCCACAAAGTCAGCATTCTCACCTTCAACCACCATCACCAATAACAGTGCTGGAGTGCTTAGTTCATGTTTTAATTCTGTCAGTAGTTCACCTTATGTAATAAAGTCTCCTCATGACATTGTATTATGGCATAGGAGGCTAGGCCATCCTTCTCTTGATATCACCAAAAAGGCTTTGCAATTATGTAATATACCTTTTATCAATGAGAAGAGTTTGTTATTTTGTTCCAATTGCGCATCAGGAAAATCTCATAAACTGCCATTTCCCACCAGTGCTACTGTGATTGATAAACCCTTGGCTCTAATTCACAGTGATGTGTGGGGTCCAGCCCCTACTCTCTCTTCTTCTGGGGCTAGATACTATGTCACCTTCCTTGATGCCTATTCCAAATACACTTGGATTTATTTCCTTAAACAAAAATCCCAAACAACTGCTGCCTTCCTTCATTTTAAATCCCATGTTGAGAATGCTTTAGGTCATAAAATCAAGGCTTTTCAATCTGATGGGGGAACAGAATTCAAGCCTCTAAGCACATTTCTTTCTCAAAATGGCATTTCACATCACATTTCTTGTCCTTATACCCCTGAGCAAAATGGAACTATTGAAAGAAAACACAGGCACATCATTGAGTCAGCTCTAAGTATGATGTCCCTCTGTGGTTGTCCTAAAAAATATTGGGAGTTTGCCTTTTCAACTGCAGTTCACCTTATCAATAGGATCCCACAGCAAACTATCAATTTTCAGTCTCCTTATCAGAAGCTCTTTCATTCTGTACCCTCTTATACCATGCTCAAAACCTTTGGTTGTCAAGCATTCCCACATATGAAACCTTATAACCATGACAAGTTGGATCCAAAATCCATTTCCAGTATTTTTCTTGGTTATGATAATCAATTTAAGGGATACAGAATCCTTTTACCTTCTGGAAAAATCATTTTTAATCGACATGTTGTCTTTAATGAAAATGTTTTTCCTTTTCTGCATTCTTCCAACTCTCCTGTTTCTCCAGCTCACACAAACCCTACTTCTATTCTACCAGTTATTTCCCAATACCATACACCAGATAATCCTAATCCCTTATCTTCAGAATCTCAAGCTTCCTCCAGTTCTGAGATTCCAAATAACTCCCATCATTCTACTGATTCTCCAGCTTCTACTTCACCTTCCTCATCTTCTTCTTCATCCAGCTCATCATCTGATAATACATCACCTTCCCCACCTCATAATATAACCATTGTAAACCCTAATCCAATACCTATTCATCCCATGCCTGCTACAACTCATCAAATGACTACCAGATCAAAACATGGTATATTTAAACCGAAAACTTACTTGTCAGCTCTCCTTACTACCTCACATTCGCCACCCTCCAATTTTGAACCAAAAAATCTACCTCAGGCTCTCTCTAATCCAACATGGAAAGAAGCAATGAACACTGAAATTCAAGCTTTATTAAAAAACCGAACCTGGTCTCTTGTACCCCTTCCCCAAGGAAAAAATGTGGTTGGCTCAAGGTGGGTTTTTAAAGTCAAGCATCACTCTGATGGATCTATTGTCAAGCACAAAGCCAGGCTAGTTGCCAAAGGGTTCACTCAAATTATTGGACAAGACTACATTGATGTTTTTAGCCCGGTTATAAAACCTGCTACTATCAGATTATTACTCACCCTTGCTATCTCCAAAGGGTGGCTCATTAAACAGCTGGATGTAGATAATGCTTTCTTAGATGGAGACTTGGAACCCTCTACCAATATTTACATGCAGCAGCCCCCAGGTTTTGAAAGCTCTGTCTACCCTAATCATGTTTGCAAACTCCATAAGGCTATATATGGTCTTAAACAAGCTTCCAAGGCTTGGTTTGAAAAACTGAAATCTGTTCTGATTCGACTTGGTTTCCATAGCTCCAAGGCAGATTCCTCACTGTACATTAAACATTCTCCATCCTTTACTATCTACATTTTAGTTTATGTAGATGACATTATCGTCACAGGAAGTCAAACCTTGGCCATCAACCAGTTTATTAAAATCCTAAGTTCATATTTCTCTCTTAAGGATCTGGGTAATCTGCATTATTTTCTTGGTATTGAAGTCACTCCCACTCCCACTGGTCTTCTCCTTACTCAATCCAAATACACTCATGACATACTTCAGAGATTCATGATGAATAATGCGAAATCGTGCCCTACACCCATGGTCAGTTCTACTGTCATTTCTAAATATGATGGTTCTCACATGACTGACCCAAAACCTTATAGACAAATCATTGGGGCCCTCCAGCACCTGACCATCACACGGCCTGACATTGTGTATAGTGTCAATAAGCTAAGTCAATTTATGCAATCACCTACTGATACACACTTTAAAGCCGTCAAAAGATTATTGAGGTATGTTGCAGGTACCTCAACTCATGGTGTTCATCTTGTCAAAACACCTCATCTCAGACTCACAGCCTATTCAGATTCAGACTGGGGAAGTGACCCTGATGACAGACGCTCTACCTCTGGTTTTTGCATCCTTTATGGAGACAGCCCAATATCCTGGAGCTCCAAAAAGCAACAGGTTACAGCAAGATCCAGTGCGGAGGCTGAATATCGCAGCATTGGCCTAGCTATTGTTGAGCTCCTTTGGCTCAAATCTATTCTTTCTGAGCTCCATCAACAACCTGTTCAACCTCCTATCCTTTGGGTTGACAACATAAGTGCAGTTTTCATGTCTTCTCATCCAGTTGTTCAAGCGCGCACCAAGCACGTTGAGCTCGACCTTCATTTCATTCGAGAAAAAGTTCAATCCAAGGCTGTGCTCATTCAACATGTACCTGCTATGGATCAATTGGCTGACATATTCACCAAGCCGTTACCAGTTCAATCCTTGCTTCGGCTTCGAAACAAATTGCAAATTCTTGCCTCACCCTCATCCGGATTGCGGGGGGATAATAGCCTGGTAGACGGCCCATCTATTAATAGAGTCCATGCCCAACATCATGCTTAAAGCCCATACATCACTACGTACGGATCATGCTTTGCATGTCCTAGTATTTTACATATTTACCCTAGCTACATTTATTAGGGCTTGTCTTCTTCCAATATATTTGGAATGCTGTAAGCCGCCTTTCATTGTATTGAATCAATAATACCTATTTCACTGATATAGAAAACATCAGTCATGTTATCAAGAGCTTTTCTATTACTTTGTAGAGGCTAAGAATTCTTCCGAAACCGCGCCTCTTCTTCTCTGGCTTAACGGAGGTACGTATATTATAAATTGTAATTATATATATATATATATATATATATATTAATTGTCGACGATATATGATGAATATATATATGGATATATCTTAACAGGGCCAGGTTGTTCTTCTCTTGGATATGGAGCAATGGAAGAGCTCGGCCCATTCCGTGTCCACAGTGATGGCAAAACACTCTACGAAAACGAATTTGCATGGAACCGCGGTATGTATCTATATATATAAATAGCATAATTAATAGTAAGTATTTATTTTGAGTTAAAATTTTAATGTGTTTTGGTTCATCAGTTGCAAATGTGTTGTTCTTGGAATCTCCGGCTGGGGTTGGATTCTCGTATTCGAACAACAAGACTGATTACGTGGAAGTCGGTGATATAAGAACCGCGAGAGACTCTTACATTTTCCTATTGAATTGGTTGGAGAGATTTCCGGAATACAAAGGCAGAGATTTTTATATTTCCGGGGAGAGTTACGCCGGTCATTACGTGCCGCAGTTGGCACAAACTATTCTCCATAACATGAATATTCAAAAAGCCAAATTAAAGACTATTATCAATCTCAAAGGCATCATCGTAAGTCCTTTAATTTCAATTCTCGTTCGCTTAGTGTTGGAAAACATAAATAAAGGCAAAGATACAGAGATTCAAACAAACAAGAAAAAGCCCAGAAATAATTACACTATTGGCCCAAAACAGGGACTGAATAGCAATTAATAAAATTTGAGCTAAGAAGCCCTTTTACTGATAATATATTTCATACTTCAGTCCATTACATTTCCAATGATCAGATACAAATATATATAGAGGTAAAGAGAACAATCTAGAATAGGGACCAATGCGCAATATTGTAAAGATATTACATGCACAGCTGCAAACGGTATTTGCAGACCCTTGATCAGCTTTACTTGGTCCCCAATCCAAGATGTCATTCCTTAGATGTGTGGCTAAGATCAATGGGTGCATAGCTCCCATGCACACGGGATTTCTCTTTCCAAGTTACAGCAGCTTTATTTCTAACTTGGTCATTTTCATGCTTATATGGTTTTTGACCATATAATGCAAGTTTGCACTTGCTTTCACCCCCTCTCAATTCGAGTGTACCTCTATTAGTAATATTCAACTTATTCCTGAGGTACATGAAAAATTGCCCAGACAAAGCCTTTGTGAAACAATCTGCAATTTGTTCAACACTGGGGACATGCTGAACTTTTATCTCTTTACTCATGACCTTCTCTCTGACAAAGTGGATGTCCAGCTCAATGTGTTTAGTCCTAGAATGAAACACAGGATTAGCTGCCAAGGACACAGCCCCAATATTGTCAACCCAAATGATGGGTGTTCTATCAACTTTTCTACCAAGTTCTTCCAGTAAAGATTTTATCCAAACTACCTCACAGGTAGTGTTAGCCAAACTCCTGTACTCAGCCTCAGTGCTAGACCTGGATACTGTGGGTTGTTTCTTTGAACTCCATGCCACTAGGTTTCCTCCCAAGAACACACAATAACCACCAACTGACCTCCTGTCATCAAGATCATTAGCCCAATCAGCATCACAAAAAGCTGATATGTTAAGATTCTGTTGTCTTTTGAAGTTTAAGCCAAATGATCTGGTTTGAGACAGGTATCTTAATATTCTCTTGACAGCCTTCCAATGTTCATCAGTAGGGTTTTGCATGAATTGACTGACTTTGCTCACTGAGAAAGCAATGTCTGGTCTAGTTATAGTGGCATATTGCAGAGCTCCAACAGTGCTTCTGTACAATCTACCATCTCTGAATGGTTGTCCCTTATTTTTTCCAAGAAAATTTCCAGTGATCATGGGGGTACTTATGCCTTTAGAGTTATCCATATTCACTCTTTTCAGAAGCTCTTCAACATATCTAGTTTGATTGAGGAACAGACCATGCGCAGTGGGAATTATCTCAATTCCCAGAAAATAACTGAGATCACCAAGATCCTTTAGAGAGAAATGACCATGTAATTGATGGATAACTTTCTGAATCTCATTAGTGTTAGAGCCTGTGATGATTATATCATCAACATAAATCAAAATGTAGATGGTTGCCATAGATGAATGTCTGTAAAATAGAGAATTGTCAGCTTTGTAAGAAGAGAACCCAAGTGACTTAACAGTGGCCCCAAATTTAGATGTCCAAGCTCTTGAGGCTTGTTTCAAACCATATAAGGATTTGTGCAGTTTACACACCAGTCCCCCCTCTTGCTCAAATCCTGGTGGTTGATCCATGTAGATGTCAGTATCTATATCTCCATTCAAGAATGCATTATCAACATCCAATTGTCGAATTGGCCAGGATTGAGAGAGAGCAATGGAGATGATGACTCGAATGGTGACTGGTTTGACCACAGGGCTAAATGTCTCAGTGTAATCAAAGCCAGGTAGCTGTGTGAACCCTCTGGCCACTAACCTTGCTTTATGTCTAGCAACAGAACCATCAGCATTATATTTCAACTTAAACAGCCATTTGCAGCTGATGGTGTGTTTATCAGGAGGTAGAGGAGTGAGAGACCAAGTGTTATTTTTAATGAGAGCTGTATATTCTTTATCCATAGCTTCTTTCCAAGAAGAGGAAAGCAAAGCCTCTTGATATGTAGATGGTTCAGTAGGCTGATTTAATTGAGAGCCATAGACTTTTGGTTTAAAAATTCCTGCTTTGGACCTTGTCATCATATGATGAGAAGGAGGTGGAGGTTGATAACCTGTTCCTGCAGAATCATGACTAACAGGGGAAGGATTGTTATCAATCACAAATGGTAAATTAACATAGAGTTGACCATGTGAATCCACATGAATGGGGCTGGTAGAAGCTGAAGAAGAATGAGTATTAGAAGCTGAAGAAGAATGAGAATTCGAAGCTATAGGAGAATGGGAATTAGAATGAGTTGGAGTGGGATTTTGAAAGTCTGCAAACTGTGGAGAAGGTGAGGGGCTGGAGGGTGGTGAATGAAAATTCTGATGAGATGGAATATGATTTATGATAGGTGGTGAAATGAGAGGTTGATGAATACTGGTATGAGGTTGAGTTATATTGGGAGCTGTTTGGAATGGAAAAACAGTTTCATCAAAGACAATATTTCTGGTGACAAGGATTTTGTGAGGAGGAATGAGAACTTTGTAACCTTTGTACTGAGGGCTATAACCTAAGTAAATACCAGGTGAGGCTCTAAAATTGAGTTTGTGTTGATTGTAGGGTCTGACATGAGGGTAACAAAGGCATCCAAATATTTTGAAATGTTTATATGGAGAAGGCTTTTTGAACAGCAAGGTATATGGAGAAGTGTAGTTAAGTAGTTTGGATGGGGTATGATTGATTAAGTACACTGCATGGGTGAAGGCATCAGCCCAATATTTTTGAGGAACATGAGATTTGGCTAAAAGGGATAGACCTACTTCCACAATGTGTCTATGCTTTCTTTCGGCTAGACCATTTTGGGCAGGAGTATAGGGACAAGATTTTTTATGGACAATACCAGATTGATTTAGGAAATCAGTTAATCCAAAATATTCAGTTCCTCCATCAGATTGTAAGGCTTTGACTTTCTTGCTGAATTGAGTTTCAATGAGGGTGTAAAAATGTTTAAAAGCTGCTGGAACTTCAGATTTGAGTTTTAGGAAGTAAATCCATGTGAATCTACTAGCATGATCAATAAAAGAAACATAATATTTATAGTTGCTAGCAGAAGCCACAGGGGCAGGGCCCCATAGGTCACTATGAATGAGGTCAAATGGAGAATAATTATGAGAAACAATTTCATTAAAAGGAAGAGTGTGACTCTTAGATTTCATACAAGCATCACAAACATAGTTTTCACAATCATTGAAATCTATAGAAGCTTGCCTAAGAGCCTTTCTAACAACATCAAAAGAAGCATGTCCTAGCCTATCATGCCAAGCTTTGAGTGACAGTTTGGTTTGAGCAGAGTTGACCCAAGCTGGATTGACAGACTGGTGTTTATTGAAAGCAGGTAAAGGGTGACTTGGGTTGGTGTTGAGTTTGAAAGTGTATAATCCATCACTGACTCTCCCTTGAAGAAGGATTTGACCTGTTTCCTGATCCTTCACAAGACAAGAGTCAGGGTGAAATTCAAAAAACACAGAGTTGTCTTTAGCAAATTGGGATACACTAATGAGGTTTTTGTCAATGCTAGGGACATGGAGTAAGTTCTGTAAGAGGAAAGATTTATTGGAATTCACAGGCCTAACTATGGAATTACCAAAGTGAGAGATAGTCAAACCTGTTCCATTGCCAACATGAACTTTCTCCTGCCCTTGATACTCA
Organism: Euphrasia confusa; assembly: GCA_954870475.1. Classification (NCBI taxonomy): domain Eukaryota; kingdom Viridiplantae; phylum Streptophyta; class Magnoliopsida; order Lamiales; family Orobanchaceae; genus Euphrasia; species Euphrasia confusa. Next base: position 4,245,159 of record OX940962.1, read on the forward strand.
GAACTGATGTTGAGGTTGCTGAGGTCATAAGTCACATGGCTGTTGGCTCCAGAATCTGGAAACCAAGAATCTTCAGAGGCTGAAACAGGTGTGTTGTGACTGTTTGATGTTGACTGATTGCTGTAATTGGCACTGATTCTTTGAGGGCTGTTGTTCACATTGCCTCCAGTGTTGTTGCCATTGTTGTTGTAGTTGGAGTTAGGTGTATAACTCAAGTCAGCCCTATAGAAACACTTGTCAGCAATGTGATTGTTTCTGTGGCATATTTGGCACTTGACTCCATTTCCACCAAATGAGTTGCCTCTACCTCTCGCTTGACTGCCACCTCTCTGAGTGTTTCTGCCTCCCCTATAACTGCCATTTCCTCTGCCTCTACTGCCCCTCTGGTTGTAGCTTTGATTAGTGTAGTTGACATTTGGTGAGGATCCTTCAAATCCCAACTGCAGATTATCAATTTTTTCAAGTCTTGCTTCAAATGTTAGCAGCAGTGAGCTGAGTTCCATGACAGAAACTGGTTCAAACTTAGATGACATGGAGACTATGACTGGGTTATATTCAGCTCCCAATCCAGACATGATGTATAGAACTTGATCATCACTAGATATTTTGCAACCTGCCTCAGCAAGAGTGTCACAACAGCTCTTTACTTTGTTTAAATAATCCCTCATATTGAGTGTTCCCTTTTTCATGTTCTGCAGCTGTTGTTTGAGTTGTAAAACCCTAGCTCTAGATTGACTACCAAAACCAGATTCAAGGCTTTTCCAGATTTCACAAGAAGTACTCAAACCAACAGTGCTAACAAGTAAACTTTCAGTTAAAGATGCTAACAGCCAAGAAGCAATCAACTGATCTTGTCTCATCCAATTAATATAATCAGGGTTGAGGTTACCTTCATCCCCTGCACTCAGATTTGATTCAAACTGTGGAGGGGCTTTCTTTCTGCCTGTGAGATAATCCTCCAGCCCATATCCTCGGATAGCTGCCATGATTTGGTGCTTCCAAATGATGTAGTTGTTATCATTGAGCTTGATGGTGATTAACTGGTTCAGGGGTTGAACCACTTGACTTGGTGGTGAGTTAACTTCTGATAATATGCTCATCCTTGCAGATCTGAGATGTTATATTGTGGAAAACCAACTATTGCTCTGATACCATGTTGGAAAACATAAATAAAGGCAAAGATACAGAGATTCAAACAAACAAGAAAAAGCCCAGAAATAATTACACTATTGGCCCAAAACAGGGACTGAATAGCAATTAATAAAATTTGAGCTAAGAAGCCCTTTTACTGATAATATATTTCATACTTCAGTCCATTACATTTCCAATGATCAGATACAAATATATATAGAGGTAAAGAGAACAATCTAGAATAGGGACCAATGCGCAATATTGTAAAGATATTACATGCACAGCTGCAAACGGTATTTGCAGACCCTTGATCAGCTTTACTTGGTCCCCAATCCAAGATGTCATTCCTTAGATGTGTGGCTAAGATCAATGGGTGCATAGCTCCCATGCACACGGGATTTCTCTTTCCAAGTTACAGCAGCTTTATTTCTAACTTGGTCATTTTCATGCTTATATGGTTTTTGACCATATAATGCAAGTTTGCACTTGCTTTCACTTAGCTTGCACACTTAGGTTTCATTCGGTACTCATGACTAATATCAATTATATTGTATTATATATGTTACTCATTGAAAAATTGGAAACGCTGTGATCAACGACGAGACTGACAACAGAGGGATGTATGAGTATTTTGGAAGCCATGCTTTGATTTCGGATGATACCGCTAATCAAATTGCAAAATATTGCAATTTCTCCCCTAATGCCAATTTATCGAATGCATGCACAGCCGCTTTAAATGAATCTGATAAAGTCTTCAACGAGATCGATATTTATAACATCTACGCTCCATTGTGCTTTGACACCAACCTCACTGACAAGCCCAACAAGGCTTCTGTAAGTGATATCGATCGTATATATAGTAGCTAGTACTCACACATATACATAATTCCTAGCTATATATAATCGTGCAAATTTCTTTATGCATGCATGTGCAGATAATGAGTCCTGATCCTTGCAGCGGTAGTTATGTGCATGCATACCTGAATAGGCTCGATGTTCAAATCGCACTTCATGCCAATGTCGCAAAAAATATTACTTGGCAACATTGCAGGTTCAATATTCATGCATTATATATATAACCGACTTATAATAATATAATATACACATTTCTTCATATATAATCAAAATTCTCTAATTTTAACTTTTAAGAGTTGTTGATGATAGTTATATTTGTTGCTTAATTCTGTTTGAAAATTGCAGTAGTGTGATCACTAGTTGGACAGATAGTCCGTTCACCATCATTCCGCTTCTCAAAGAGTTTCTGACAAACGGGCTTCGAGTTTGGATATTTAGGTGATCGCTCTCTGATTTATCATTCATTCATTTTCCTATTAATGCAGCTTATCATTCGAATATATATATATATATATATATATATATATATATATATATATATATATATATATATATATATATATATATATATATAGCTGATCGACCAGCTTTAATTTGACGGTGTTTAATTTATTACTGCAGTGGAGATATAGACGGGAGGGTACCGGTTACTTCAACACAACTCTCGATCAACGAGATGAAAATTCCGATTAAAACACCATGGTACCCTTGGTTCCTTTCTGGAGAGGTAATTATATATATAATTAAGAATCAAGTACTATATATTATATTATATATAGATCACAAAATTAATATTTGATCATCAACTTAACAGGTCGGTGGATATACGACTGTGTACGACCACGGCCTAACATTTGCAACGGTTAGAGGAGCCGGCCACGAAGTACCACTTTACAAACCGGATACAGCTCTCTTTCTTATCACACATTTTCTTGCTGGGAAAAAGCTTCCCTAATCATATATAGCAATTTTACATACAATATTTTACGAGCTTCTGGTTTAAGTACTTGCAATTTTCTTTTTAGATATTTACTTCATGGGCATATCAACAATCACACTTTCTATTTTGTCATATTCTATTTTAATAAATAATTAATCTTTTTCTGATTTAAGTACTTGCAATTTTCCTTTTAGATATTTACTATATGGTCATATGATCAACTATATATCACACTTTCTATTTTGTCATATTCTATTTTAATAAATAATTAATCTTTTTTTTAGTTTATGTCAACGGCCTAAATTTAAAATTCAACAATTCAAGTGCTCAACCAATTTGAACTAACAACCTTTACTACAAAACTCATTCATATTAACACCAATCTAAATAATTAATCTTACTTTTTTTAAAAACAATTTTATCTTTTATTTTTCACTTTTTTTAAACATTACTTTGTATTATTCAAAAGTCTTGAACTAATTACTTTTTTAATTTAAAAATAATTTTTTACTTTTAAATATTTTTTATCTAAAAATCAATAAATATTTTCTTAATTTCGTACATGTGACCACATGTGACCATTGGTCGGGCAAATACAACTCTCAAAACCTAAAATAAAATATAAATATATTTAAAATTAGTATATTTGAAAAAATAAATAAATCCAAATTCTTAATCTAGCTATATGACAAATAATTAAAATAAAATAAATTTAATTTTTTTAATATTTCAACTTCGCTTCGTTCAAAACACGAGCCGCCGAGGTAGAGTTGATGGCTGGTTCTAAATCGGCCAACAATGTGGTTCTAAATCGGGCGACGACATGGTGGGCAGGGGCGGATACACGTTAAGCCTCCTAAGGGCTTAAGCCCCCTTAAAAATTTATATTTTTGCTTTTTATAATTAAATTTTATAAGTAATTTGTTAAAAATAATGATAAACTAGGATTCAACCCCTGTTGTAGTGATGTAAAACACATTTATCCCTTTTATACATATTAATTAGTTATTTTAATTGAATATATATATATATATATATATATATTGTATTTTAAATAAAATATTTTATAAATTAGTTAAATTTGTTCAAATAATGATTATTTTTATAATGCATTTTTTTAATATTATTGTACCATGATTCAAATAAAAAAAGTTAACTTAAATATATAACTAGTAAAAATAATTGTAGAAAAATATAAAAAATTAAAAATTATTTGAAAATGATATAAATATACATTTTAATATTAAAATAATTGTTTTCATAGTTCGAACAAATTAAAATGAAGTATTTTAATTAATTCAACAGGTCGGTGGATACACGACTGTGTACAATGGCAACCTAACATTTGCAACGGTTAGAGGAACCGGGCATCAAGTACCAAGCTACAAACCCGATAGAGCTCTCTCTCCTATTATACATTTTCTTGCTGGGACCAACCTTCCCATATATTAATATATAACACGTACTCTTTTCGATATATATAGTTAACACTTAATTATTTTTACGTACATGAATGAATTTAAAATTCATCAGTTTCAGATGTTTTTTCTCTAGCTTTTTAAGATATAGAGACTTTCATTTGGAACATTCGAAAACTATGTTGTACACATATTAGGCTCCTTCCTGACATTTTAAGGGCTACTCAAAGTATTGTTATTGGGCTTGCCAAAAATTGTACTACAAATGAAGGGTGTTTAGTCAATTTGTACTGATTTTTTTTTATAAGGAATAAAAAAATAAGAGAAGACAAAATTGACCGAGTGAGCGTGAGTGCGAATAGTGATGAAACGTAGGTACTGATAAAATTAAGGGTCCCTAAAATTAAATAAAAGAAGATCCTCTCAATCTCTATTCTGTATCTTCATCGAGCGGTGCATGCGGATGACAAATTAATATTATCAAAGTGAATTGACAATATAGTCCCTCCATTAATTACTTTGCTTACGCACGTACGTAATGATCATAAGTGAAAGTATACCATGCAACATGCCTACCACGACTATGGAATCGTGGTATGTATCTATGTATTATAAATGGCACAATTAATTAATTAATTAATTTCCAGTTAAAATTTTAATGTGTTTTGGGTTGTTCAGTTGCAAATGTGTTGTTCTTGGAATCTCCGGCTGGGGTTGGGTTCTCGTATCAAGACCGATTATGTGGAAGTCGGTGATAAACGAACTGCGAGGGACTACATTTTCTTGTTGGGAAAGCATTAATCGCAATTCCTCAAAAGATTTCCTGAATTTAAACACACAAATTTTTATGTTTCCGGCGAGAGTTACGCCGGTCATTTCGTGCCGCAGTTGGCACAAACTATTCTCCATAACAATCAAAAGGTCAAAAATCATACTAGTATTATAACTCTCAAAGGAATCATTGTAAGTCCAATTTTACTTTTATATCCAATTCAAAAGTATTAGATTCGTGCATATAAAATGATTGACTAAATTAAACTCACCCATGAAGATTGGAAATGCTGCGATTAACGACGAGACCGACCACAGAAGGAAGTTTGAGTATTTCGGAACCAATGCTTTGATTCCGGATGACACCGCGAATCAAGTAGCCAAACACTGCGATTTCTCCCCTAACGCCACCAAGCAATCGGATGCATGCAAAGATCGATGGCCGAGGCGTTTGCACTTTCCGTAAATCAGTAAAGCCCCGTGTATGCTACGGTTACAGGCTCTCTGATTCCAAAGATACAACGGGGCTCGAACGATTTGCACACTGAATCGAATCCTCGGTTGAACAGAAATTGTGATAACATAGCACACTTATGCAAATGATATGCTGATATGAATGACTGATTTTTCGTGTGTGAAATGAATGCAAGTATCGTCTTTTTATAGACTGCACTCAAGGGGGGAGTTACACACCGTGTACACCACTCCCGAGGTGGTTAGTTGGGCCAGTTAATCAACTTATATGTGAGCCCAAGGTGCCCGTGTCCAAAAAGATAAATAGGTTGCACTTTCCGTAAATCAGTAAAGCCCCGTGTATGCTACGGTTACAGGCTCTCTGATCCCAAAGATACAACGGCAGCGGGGCTCGAACGATTTGCACACTGAATCGAATCCTCGGTTGAACAGAAATTGTGATAACATAGCACACTTATGCAAATGATATGCTGATATGAATGACTGATTTTTCGTGCGTGAAATGAATGCAAGTATCGTCTTTTTATAGATACATGCATGACCAAGGTGCCCGTGTCCAAAAAGATAAATAGGTTGCACTTTCCGTAAATCAGTAAAGCCCCGTGTATGCTACGGTTACAGGCTCTCTGATCCCAAAGATACAACGGCAGCGGGGCTCGAACGATTTGCACACTGAATCGAATCCTCGGTTGAACAGAAATTGTGATAACATAGCACACTTATGCAAATGATATGCTGATATGAATGACTGATTTTTCGTGCGTGAAATGAATGCAAGTATCGTCTTTTTATAGATACATGCATGACCCTGTAATGCTAAGGGTGCATGGACTTAATCAACTTGTTGTACACTCATACTCTCTTATCACATTTAAAGAGAAATGACTTTTGGTATTCTTTCTATGTGGGATAACATATTTCTCAATAAAATAACAATTGCTTCCATTTACCAAAGTAGTATTTATGGCAATCTTTACATATTTATTTCTCACTCACCGATTTTAACGGATTTTGACGAAATAAAATATCATAATTACCTCGTAACACGTAGATAATTATAGTAACGATTAAATTCGAAATCGAATATATTTTATTAGTCATTAAAATTATACAACATTGGTCAAAATACATGAATTATTAAAATACAATTAAAATAATTCCAACATATAGGTGATCTATATATATATACATATATATATATATATATATATATATATATATATATATATATATACTAGATTTTCTCTCGTCTTGCGATGCAAGACGGGCCCAGTCATTTTATAATTGCGGTCGATCAGCAGTATTATTCCATAATAGAACTCAGAATCAAATCAAATCATGCTTCATCTATAGTTTGATAATCTATAGAGTCGGCGGTAAGATATAGCCTCCTCAAATTTTAACTTCATCACTGCTTTGTCACATTCCTTCAACTTCTTGGTGGCAAAAGGGTCGTTTGGACATATTTTTTTCAACTTAGTGCTTCCATGTGCGCCATAACCAAAATGTTTCAGATGTAAGATCAATACTTTTGGGAATGCTTTGATCATATTGACAGATTTCCGGGCAACCACAACCCCAGCCTAAAATTAAATGAGATATTGACACCATAAACAACTGTCCTCAGAGATATCATTGGCGGACATGTTGGCATTTTTTGATTTTAAAAATAAATGTTGGTGAAAGAAAAAATACATGTCAACGAGTGCTAGGTAAATTTAAAAATAAATCAATCCTAGAGAGTAGCTTTTGTAGTTTTGTAAATTAGCATTTTTCTATTTTATAATTATGCCAATCTTCGAGGGAATTTTTTCTGCATAAAATCCTTTCAAGATCTTTATGTCTATAAAGCAACAATATTAATGTATGATACATATGAAACCACATAGAAAAAATATTAGATGCATATACTGGAAACAAATTTGGATCAGGTCATGAATAATTAAATGATATAAAATGAAGCAAGTCACCTTTTCAGCTGTCGATGGTCGGAACTCATCGAGTGTTTCTGGTGCAAAAAAACAAATGGAGGGCGTCTTCAATAGTTTGAATAACTCCATGAGAGATTCAAGATGGAGCAGAAAAAATGTCTGAACAGTGGCAGAAGGTTTGAAGCCTGTCCATGACAAATATTTAGCAATCTCAATCATATCAAATACTAATGCTTGCTTCTTGATGAAATAGTATGTCAGTTATAGTAACGAATAGCAAAATCATATAATAAAATGGCATGTACATCAATGGAACGAGAGAAACTTAATTGATAATTAAAAAAATAATTGGAATGCAGAGAACGAACCACATTCTCATCAGTGCCGTCACATGTAATAACAAAACGAGCATGAGACACAACTAAACCAAAAATAAATCAAGCTTATGTCAGATAAAGCATTTGTCAAATTTTCAGATAATACTGTTGATGTCATGATTTTTTTTTTCTCATATGCTACTGATCAAACACCATGTATATAAAATTAGAGACGAGCAACCAACCTCTTGCCTTCACAAATTTTGAAATTGTCCAACAAAAATAGAACTCAGTTCAGATTCAGAAGCAGCAAGGCTTTGAGTTTTTGTCACAGCAGATTTATTCTTTGGGCCTACTGTCTCCCACTCGTCATCTTCGAATAGCAGAAACCAGAGAAGATTTTTTTTCCGTCCAAGTTGGACTGCCCTCCAAGCTTTAGCAACTCATCGAGCATTTGATCCATATGACCATTATGAAACTCAAAAAGTCTTGTGCATCCTACTGTCTGTGAAGGAAGAGTAAGTACAAAACATGATTCTTTCACTTAAAAAAAGTGCAATAATAACAACACACATTGAATAGCATCAAATTGAGGAATATAAAACATGATTCCAGAAAAAGAAGCACATATATAGGTTACCTCTCACGAGGCAAATAGAGCTTTGCTGAAAACGTCATCACTTCACAAAGCACTAAAAGAAGGAAAGCACGAGCAGCTGAAATACAACATATTTTCTTCAGACGGGATGTACTTATTCCCGGCGCTGCATTGCTGCATTCACACGTCCAAAACATCTCAACTACATCGAACTCGATCATAATAATTACTACTAAAAGTCGATTATTTTCAATGGTGACTACCTTCTGTGATCATACACAATCAACAAACATCCAAAACAAACCGAATCAAGTGATAAAAAAATTCGGAACTAAACCTTCAAAAGCTAATACAACCTTTATCAGTATTTATTGAAAATTACAGAAAAATTGAAGTTCAAACCTGGTTACTTGAGTAGAGGATGCATCTCATATCAAACTCTTATACGGTACGCATCCTCCTAATACCATCATATTATATGATTATATCTCAATACTTGATAAAAGTATCAAACGAGTATTGAATCCCATTTTGAACAACTATTTAACAACCTCTCCCCCTTATACAAGACAAACTTCATTGAGCTTCATGTAAAGATGATTCAGAATATGGAAAATAATATCTGCAGCTGGGACATAGCCATCAACCTCGAAATATAATGGATGAATAGCACCATGTACTATTTGAAACAAATATTGAGCTACTGCACAAAGGCTATAAATAAAAAATAAAAAAAACATAGGAAATCAATAGACTGGTCCTAAATAATTAAGTCAAATATATTTCTCAGTATAGAGCATAAGTTGCTTTGAAGAAGGCAAAGCTGTGGAAGTCATAGAAAATAAGAGTAAAAGTGAGTATTGATTTTTAAAGAAGCGAGAACTGAAGTTTTGTATGGTAGTTTACTGAACTGGCCTTCAATATCTAGGTTATGAACCGCTTCACCAGCAAGCTAATAAACTCCAAGAGAGTGCTCAAACCTAGAATGTACTGCCCCTGGATAAACCATGTGTACCATCCTTGGAAAAGAAATTAGCCTGAACTTAAAGGTAGGCGACTATTAGGTGATGTTTCAAAGCCATTGTTCTCTTCATGTACCACGTGTAAGGCCTATGACATTTACAAAATATGCAAAAGCTATAGCTCACAATACAATGCCTGTCAATTAACATAATGTTAATTTACAATTATAAAAATGCTCAATCAAATGAGAAGTACTCCCTCGTCAGAAGATTCGGATAAACAAACGAGGAGACAATACCCAAATGTAGCACTCACGTAGTTGTTTAAGATCATGCATCATGTCACCATACAAACAATGTTAGAAACTGAATTTCCACAACTACATTCACAGCAAAAAAAAAAAAAAAAAAAGGTAGCTTGCCTTTAGTTTACCTCTGAAACTGCTCGGTGTCCATGAATTTCAAAAAGAACTGCATACCTTATCAACAACATATCAAAGATACGCAAATTTATTACTTCATTAATACTTAATCAACATCATAATAAATAAAAAACTACTTCGTAAGGAAACCAGATTGGAAAAAACCATCAGAAATCCACAAATCGAGAACATTCCAAATCGATCTGCAATCGATAAATATACTCACACGACACAAATCAAATACGTGATAGGCACTCGTGAGGATGTTACTGGCTCCAGGTAAATGCTCCCGTGGACATTGTCATGGACGTGCTTGGAGAATATGAGATTCTGAGCTCGAGAAACTGTAATTTGAGGAGTATGGAAATGGGTCACCCATTTTCTCGCGTTTCCGATATGCTGTAAATCACGAGTACCGGAAATTTACAATGAAAAAAAAAGGTTTAGCATATATATAATATATAATCGCTGTAAACAAATGGAAATTGATGATGTGCGGAGTGAAGAAGACGATTACGAGTTTTTCACGCCGTTACTTAAAAGACGACAGGAATTTCTGTGATTCAAAGATTCTGTGTAAAACGCGAAGAAGAAACCAGAGCGAGAAAGCAGATCTGGATTCTCGTTGTGTGCTTTTCTTGGTTAGATAATGTACGGATTAAATTATATCTAATATACATAATTTATATATAGATACAAATTATTCATATAGGATATAGAAAATACATATGAATGTACGTAATCTGTAAGTACATTGTAAGTATAGTCGAGAGACGTGGCTCATTTATATGCAAAAATCCATCTTTTTATATAAGGTATAGATATAGATACGTGCATCATTGCATTGGTATATGTACGTGCATGCGTAAATACATTAATTTTGACGTGTTATTGCATGCAGTGGAGATGTAGACGCGGTAGTACCGGTTACTTCGACACAACTATATATCCATCAAAGAGATGAAATTTCCCATTAAAATTTTGACTGTGTACGATGGCGACCTAACATTTGCAACGGTTAGAGGAGCCGGGCAGGAAGTACCACTTTACAGACCGGATAGGGCTCATTCTCTTATTACAATGGCTCCAGGGGCTTAAACCCGACCCCACGGAAAAAAAAATTGTATTAATTTTCTTATTAAAAAAATAATAAAATACAATTTTATTTATGTTCAGCCCTCTATAATATTTACATATATAAGTATATAATTCTATAAATAATATTTACATATATTTGCGTTGGCTCCCAATAAGGAACTGAATATGTTTTGGTGTAGTAGGTGAAAAATATCACAACATATACTTTTTTTTTTCTTATTGTGTTTTTTTTATTTGCGCACTATTAGTTTAATAGATTTTTATAAAATTAATAAAGGTAGAAAAATTAAGATATCATTAGATTTTTTAATAAAATTATGATTCTTCTATAAATTTTGATTAATACAATATATACACAATATTACGTTTGTCTCGAACCAATTATCATATTTTATATTTAATTTACAAAACGAAAAAGTGTGATTATTGATTTAAGATGGAAGGAGTATAAAAATTCAAGTAGCAGAATATAATCGGCGTGGGCATAAATTTAGCATTTTCCTATTTTTTTCCTTGATAAACATCACAGGTGATGTCAACATATTTTTTGAAATCAAATACTTTTAGAAATTCCTAGTACCAAGAATTGACTATTATTCAAAATTGCAGCTAACTTATAGGACAGAAAAATAAATTGATCCAATAACTATTTTTCGATTTAATGTCACATAAATTTAGCATTTTCCTATTTTTTCCTTGATAAACATCACCGGTGATGTCAACATATTTTTTAAAATCAAATACTTTTAGAAATTCCTAGTACTAAGAATTGACTATTATTCAAAATTGCAGCTAACTTATAGGACAGAAAAATAAATTGATCCAATAACTATTTTTCGATTTAATGTCACATAAACAGTTTTTTTTCATTTGATTTCATATGTATATAAAAAATTAAACACTCAAAAATTTAATAAAATTAATTAAACACATAAAAATTATATTTTATCTAAATTTTATTATTTTAATATTTAAAATACGATATAGTAAAAATGTACTTCACCTCAAAAAATGTCACATATAAAAAAAAATTAACTTAAAATTTATTTAACTTACTACTATAATTTTATTTATTCTTATATATATATAGCCATACAGGGAAGGACTCTCATACTTAAAAAGTAAAAAGGCTACGATATTCTCCCTCGGTCGGTCGTTGAACTTAACAATGCTCACAAAAATTCCACGGTAAAAATTAAGTCTTCCTTTTCATTTTGAGCCTTCCGTAAAAGTTGACCACAGGCTGGAATCTTGATATTCTAAGGGTCATGCTCATGGCCAAAATATCAAAATTGGGCCCTAGCATAATATTATATTATAATAACAAAATAAATTATATAAGAAAATTTATTTAAAATGTAGTAAGAGTATTAAATAAATAAAACACTACATATATAATCTTAAGAGATACTTATACCTATAATATTCTACGACACATGCATGCTGATAAACAGTAGGTGACGCCCGGAGCTCTATATATACATATACGAATCACCAATTAATGATCATCTCTCATCTCTCATCTCTCATCTCTCTCTTTTAATTATTAATTAATTTAAATTTATTCTCTTTTTTTTTTTAATGGAAAATAAAAGTGGCCAGCTCCTTATTCTTTTCTTCACTCTACTGCAGCTATCATCATCACACACAAGTGCGAAGAAGCCCACCCATCTTTTTTCCCATTTTACATTGAATAAAGCCGACGAGTCCAAAATCGATAGAAGCCTTTTCGACCCACAAGATGTTGATGTAGAAGAAATATTACTTCACTCGCAAGAAGCTGGGCGCAATGTGAAGGACATGATCAAGAGCTTGCCCGGACAACCACTGGTTACGTTCAAGCAGTACGGTGGATATGTTAACGCAGATAAAAATTCCGGTCGAGAGCTTTTCTATTACTTTGTAGAGGCTAAGTATTCTCCCAAAACCGCGCCTCTCCTTCTGTGGCTTAACGGAGGTACGTACGTATATTATAAATTGTAGTAATTATATATATTAATTGTCAACGATGATGAATATATATATGAAAATAATCTCTTAACAGGGCCAGGTTGTTCTTCTCTTGGCTACGGAGCAATGGAAGAGCTCGGCCCGTTCCGTGTCCACAGCGATGGCAAAACCCTCTACGAAAACGAATTTGCATGGAACCGTGGTATATATATATATATATATATATATATATATATATATATATATATATATATATATATATATATATATATATATATATATATATATATATATATATATATATATATAAATGACACAATTAATTAATAAGTATAATATTTATTCAGTTAATTAAAATTTTAATGTGTTCGTTTTGGTTCAGTTGCAAATGTGTTGTTCCTGGAATCTCCGGCTGGGGTAGGGTTCTCGTATTCGAACAACAAGACCGATTATGTGGAAGTCGGTGATAAACGAACCGCTAGAGACACTTATATTTTCCTATTGAATTGGTTAAAAAGGTTCCCGGAATATAAAGACAGAGTTTTTTATATTTCCGGGGAGAGTTATGCCGGTCATTACGTGCCGCAGTTGGCACACACTATTCTCCGCAACAATCAAAAAGCCAAAAAGACTATTATCAATCTCAAAGGCATCATCGTAAGTTCTTTAATTTCAATTCTCGTTCGCTTAGCTTGCACACTTAGGTTTCATTCGGTACTCATGACTAATATCAATTATATTATATTATATATGTTACTCATTGAAAGATTGGAAACGCTGTGATCAACGACGAGACTGACAACAGAGGGATGTATGAGTATTTCGGAAGCCATGCTTTGATTTCGGATGATACCGCTAATCAAATTGCAAAATATTGCAATTTCTCCTCTTATGCAACCAAACAATTGAATGTATGCATAGACGCTGTATATGAAGCTTTTAAAGTCTTCGACCAGATCAATATTTATAACATCTACGCTCCATTGTGCTTTGACACCAACCTCACAGACAAGCCCAACAAGGCTTCTGTAAGTGATATCGATCGTATATATATATATATATATATATATATATATATATATATATATATATATATATATATATATATATATATATATATATATATATATATATATATATATATATATATATATATAGTAGATAGTACTCACACATACACATAATTCCTAGCTATATAATCGCTCGAATTTCTTTATGCATGTGCAGATAATGAGTCCTGATCCTTGCACTGATAGTTATGTGCATGCGTACCTGAATAGGCTCGATGTTCAAATCGCACTTCATGTCAATGTCGCAAAAAATATTACTTGGCAACATTGCAGGTTCATTCATGCATTATATAAATATATATAACCGACTTATAATATACACATTTCTTCATTATCAAAATTCTCTAATTTTAACTTTTAAGAGTTGTTGATGATAGTTATATTTGTTGCTTAATTCTGTTTGAAAATTGCAGTAGTGTGATCACTAGTTGGACAGATAGTCCGTTCACCATCATTCCGCTTCTCAAAGAGTTTCTGACAAACGGCCTTCGAGTTTGGATATTTAGGTGATCGCTCTCTGATTTATCATTCATTCATTTTCCTAATGCAGCTTATCATTCGAATATATATATATATATATAGCCGATCGACCAGCTTTAATTTGACGGTGTTTAATTTATTACTGCAGTGGAGATATAGACGGGAGGGTACCGGTTACTTCAACACAACTCTCGATCAACGAGATGAAAATTCCGATTAAAACACAATGGTATCCTTGGTTCCTTTCTGGAGAGGTAATTATATAGTATATAATTAAGAATCAAGTACTATATATTATATATAGATCACAAAATTAATATTTGATCATCAACGTAACAGGTCGGTGGATATACAACTGTGTACGACCACGGCCTAACATTTGCAACGGTTAGAGGAGCCGGCCACGAAGTACCACTTTACAAACCGGATGCAGCTCTCTTTCTTATCACACATTTTCTTGCTGGGAAAAAGCTTCCCTAATCATATATAGCAATTTTACATAAAATATTTTACGAGCTTCTGGTTTAAGTACTTGCAATTTTCTTTTTAGATATTTACTATATGGGCATATCAACTATCACACTTTCTACTTTGTCATATTCTATTTTAATAAATAATTAATCTATTTCTGATTTAAGTACTTGCAATTTTCCTTTTAAATGTTTACTATACGGTCGTATCATCTATTACACTTTCTATTTTGTCATATTCTATTTTAATAAATAATTAATCATTTTTTTAGTTTATGTCAACTGCCTAAATTTAAATACTCACACACATGAATCGGTTCGAATCTTGACTTCAATTCAAGTGCTCAACCAACTGAACTAACAATTTTCACTACAAAACTCATTCATATTAACACCAATCTAAATAATTAATCTTACTTTTTTTTAAAAACAATTTTATCTTTTATTTGTCACTTTTTTTTAAACATTAATTACTCTGTATCTTGATTTCAATTCAAGTGCTCAACCAACTGAACTAACAACATTCACTACAAAACTCATTCATATTAACACCAATCTAAATAATTAATCTTACTTTTTTTTAAAAACAAATTTATCTTTTATTTTTCACTTTTTTTAAACATTACTCTGTATTATTGAGGCAGAGACAAATAAGGAAAAAATCATGTCTTTTTGCTCAAATTATTAGCATTATTTTATTTAATATTTTAATTTATTTTATTAGGGTTTCAGAACTTATTTATATGTCGTTTTCTCATTCAATTAATAAGTTGTTTATGATGAAATAAAAAGTGTCTTCCTCTGTTGAGGGTTTTTATCAGATTTCGGTATTTTTCGAAATGTTTGATATTTTTTTATTTTCGGGTATTCTTAGCATCATCGAGTTTTAATTGTTTATTCTATAAGCTTCCGCTGCATCAATTATTCAAAAATCTTGAACTAATTACTTTTTTAATTTAAAAATAATTTTTTACTTTTAAATATTTTTTATCTAAAAATCAATAAATATTTTTTTAATTTCGTAAATGTGACCATTGGTCGGGCAAATACAACTCTCAAAACCTAAAATAAAATATAAATTTAATTTATTTAAAATTAGTATATTTGAAAAATTAAATAAATCCAAATTCTTAATCTAGCTATATATGACAAAACTTAACACTCTCTCACCAACTCAAAACAAAATCTAATGAAAAAATAATAAATATAAATAGGATTGGTTAAAGTGTTAAAGTAAGTTTTAATAAAATAAATAATTGAGAAATTAAAAAAATGATTAATATTAAAATAATTGTTTTCATAGTTTGAACAAATTAAAATGAAGTATTTTAAATAATTGATGGGAAAAATCTACTTCTTGTTTTACACTTTTAGATATAAATATAAATAATAAATAATTCAATTCTATAATTACAATTTGCACATAATTATATTATAAACAAAACTATTTTATACGTGACAAAAATAAATTAGATTATTAAGTTCATTATAATAATATTTTTAACAAAATCATACATTCACAACAACATCATATTTATAAAAGAATATTGCATAATAATTATGTTCATTTTTTAATTATTAAATAAGTTTAATATTAATTAATTATTTAGTATTAATTAATTAGTATGATTTTAATAAAAATAATTTGAACATAATTTTTATTAAAAGAATTAAATATGTTATTGACTTGGACTATGTTTATTAATGACCTGTTAACACCAAACATATTAATAAAAATAATTATTGCACTTTTCTGAACGATCATACTACTCCATATCTTAGCTACTTAAATTTTTGTATTTTTTCACACTTCATCAATAACCAACAACCCACAATAATCCAATTCTTTTTTTTTCCTCATTGTTTATTGTTATATTTCAAAATGTGAAAAAATATAGTACTCCATCCTATTTTTATTATAGGTCGTTCAGGTTAGAGTGTTAATTCGATTAAACCAAATCAAATCAAATTGAAATTTCGATTAACTGAACAAAATAAAAGTTATTTTCATGAACCGAAAACCAAATCGTTTAATAAATGGTTTGATTCTATTTTAACCGAATAATTTCGATTTTGTTTGGTTTTAACAAAATTTTAATTAAAAAATAATTTTTTTTAATATTTTAATTTAAAAAATTAAGACAATATATATATATTAAAATAATTAAAAAATATATAAAAATGTAAATTTTAATTTTAATTAAAAATAAAATGTTATTATTAAAAAAATATAAAAAATATAAAAATTATTATTATTTACATTTAAAATAATATATATATATATATATATATATATATATATATTATTTTTATTTTATTTTTATCGGTTAAAAACCAAACCAAATTGAAAACCGAAAAATCAGAAAAATCAAAACCGAAACCAAACCAAATTAATTTTAATCGGTTTGGTTTAACCGATTAGTGTCGGTTTTGTTTGATTTAGTCGGTTTAACCAAACTTTTGACATCCTTAATTATGATATTTTTTATTCTTTAATTTTCAATTGTCGTTTTACTTTTATCTACCTTCAATACCCACAATGTTAATACTAATCAATACTAATCAATGTTAATTAAAAGGAAGAAGAAGGGAAGGAAAAAATACATGGGGGCCAATACCCACAACCCATATATACAAGTTAAAAACAAACAAACAAACTATTCGTAAGGAAGAAAAAAAAAATAGCACCCTACTTTTGTGAATCTCTTTTTAATAATTTTGTTTCATTAAAATTTTGAACACAAAATTCAATTGTATTTGAGAATTGAAAGAAAAAGATTTTTTTGGGCGGAAGAGTAAGTTTTTTTATTTTTTGATAACCCTAAAAAATATTTAGGAGAAGACAAAACGTATGCTAGCATAAACATATTTTTGGCTAAAAATATTTAATGGGATTTATTTTATTTTATTAAAAAGTGTGCAAATTACTAAAAGACATAAAAAAGATGGGAAGGAGTACTAAATTTTTGGAGAATTTTGATAATTTGAAATGTTTGAAAATAATAAAATTGAAAGAGATTGAAGAGATAATAGAAAAAAATAACTAGGGTATAAAATTGTGATACTGTTATAAACTCAATAGAAATTGAGAGAGATAAACTCAATAGAAATTGCATTAAGAATAATAGAGTATAAAGAGAGACAATGACAGGAGAATAAAATTGTTTTTTCATTCATATGAGAAGACCCCTTTATATAGGATACAAAATAGAGTTTCTGTATTGTTCACCAAGAAAGGGTAAACTAGTCATTCATTAATTAATAATATTCATAAAACTCCCACTTGAATGACTATTTACAGGATTGCTGCCTCGTTAAAACCTTGCCAGGAAAACCCAGTAGGACAAAACCTGAGCGAAGGAAAAAGAGTACATCTTACTCCCCTGATTGTAATCACCGAAGATCTTTGACTTCTTGAAAGTAATTATTTGTGATCAATCAGTCTCGTTAAAACATGTAACTAATAAAACCATATAGAAAAAACTTAGTTATTCAAATATAAATTTCGGTCTTCAGGACCCAACCTTCGAATTGTTGAGTTTCACATTCATTTGTATTATTGTATATATTTCGTCCTTCTGGGACATGCCTTTACCAGACATCTATATTGACTGGAGCATTCGCAATTGCTATAACCGGCCGGTAACTCTTCAGGAGTATATTAGATGCGTCTAATGTCGAGTATACAATCCTTGACAAATGAATAATGTTAACTTAAATTCACAATCATCTAGAAGATAATATTTTTCTTTGAACTTCAGGTTCTCTCGAAAACAAACTCATATGGAACATTATGATGTCCTCATTAATTGTTATCGAGTGATGTACATGCCTAGTTAAAAACCTCGTTATAAAACTCTGTAGGAAAATATACTCGAGGAAAAGAGTACATGACATTCACATTTATATTTTGGTGATTGTCTCGTTAAAAACCTTTAACTAAAAAAACCTGATAAGTCGTTTTCGTACGGTTTAAATCAATTAAATTTGTAATCGAACTAATTGCCGAAGCAACTTGCCCGAGTCGGTCTCGAGGAACACTACTATTGGCGAGCACAAGTGTTTAATTATTTGCAACGAGAATGAGAAAGTGAAATTGCATAATGCATTGACTTGTTTTTTATTTTGTTTATGAACTAAAAATTAACTACTTAAAAGAAAAGTCGAGAGCTAGTGAAAATTGTTTTGAAACAATGAAAAAGTGGATTAGGGATCGGGAGCTTCGATTCTCTAAGTCAAGGTTTAATTTTTATTTGTACAAGTCTTAAACGAACGCCCGTTACCGGTTGGCTCGATTATGATTTGATTAATTTCAATATATGCTCCGAAGACATTTTAACAAACACCTTAACGAACGCCCGTTACCGGTTGGCTCGATTATGATTTGATTAATTTCAATATATGCTCCGAAGACATTTTAACAAACACCTTTCAAACGATTTAAAATCAAACCTTTTCTTTTGAGAATAAAAACTCCCTACCCTAATCGAATAGTTTAGCTATTCATCTTTTGAATTGAAATCAAACAATTTGGTATAAACGAAAGCATGATTACGAGACTTAAATAAGAAACGAATACGTAAAACAATTAAAGCAAGAACACAAGAAGAAAAGAAAAGCTTACTAGAATCAATAACGGAAAACAAGCATCTATCGGCGGCTAACTCCGACTTTTACCGAGATTCGAAAACAAGAAAAACGAGAGTGAAATCTTCCTAGGGAACCGAGTTTAGTATCTCCAAACGTGCATCCAAAAATCCGAGAATGAAAAGTGTAGTCGAATAGGGTAAAACCCTATTATTATACAAAAGTCGTCGGTCAAACAAAAGTCAACACTTCAAAAAACGGGGGCCAAGCGGCCGCTTGGGGGGCCAAGCGGCCGCTTGCCCCGTATTCCAGGAGGTCTGCTCAGTACAGCGACGCGGCCGCTTGGGGGGTCAAGCGGCCGCTTGCTCAAAGTTTCAGGAAGATCTGCAGAGGCCCCCAAGCGGCCGCTTGGGGGGTCAGGCGGCCTCCTGCCTGGGTGGTCAGCTTCGTCCTTCACGCCTTGCCCACTCGTCGCCTCGATTCGCTCGAAAATGCCTCCAACTTCGCCAAAAACGCCAACGTGACCTTCACACTACACAAACACGTGAAATGCTCCAAAACCAAGAGGAATACACATGAGACGACACAAAACAACACAAGACGACATCAAACGACACAAGAAAAACTTCACAAAATCTAACTCGTCAAAACCCTGTGGGAAAAACTTAGTAGAGGGAAAAAGAGTGCAATCATTGGTTTTCGGGACCAATCACTGGTCTTCGGGACCTTATATTCAATATCATTTTTGTCCATATGTAATATGATATTTTAGATGTTGTAATTTTCATTTCCTTTCATATCACGAATTTTAAAATCCATCAAGGATTTTCATGTGTGTATCTTTCTAGTGACTTTTAGATGGTCAGATCATACATTCGATGCATATATCTATCGTTGTTGCTGCCATAAATATTAAGTAGCGGAACTTAATGTCATCTTTCAAAATATTTGATTAACATCGAGTTTCTGCGAAAAACTTTTGAGCAACTGATCTCGCTTTTATATCTCACCACATCATTACTCGTTTTTCGTAAGAACACCCACATATATCCTTCTGGGATAATATTTTGAGGTGTGTACTATAGAGTCAAAATATACATTTATTCAGGGAGTCATGCTCAACCTCAATTGCTCGTTTCTATTTCTTCGAGTGCTGCCGGCACACTATCATTGATTTGAGTTTTGGATCCAAAATTTCTAGAG
Source organism: Euphrasia confusa (assembly GCA_954870475.1). Taxonomy (NCBI): domain Eukaryota; kingdom Viridiplantae; phylum Streptophyta; class Magnoliopsida; order Lamiales; family Orobanchaceae; genus Euphrasia; species Euphrasia confusa. Next base: position 4,265,836 of record OX940962.1, read on the forward strand.
CAACTCTTGAGGCAAATATGTCGTTGACGACTTTTTCCATGTTGAAGACAATTCATTCTATCAACCAAATCTTTCATCATTTCCCAAAATATTTAATTTGGTTATTCCGCAATCCCACGATTTTCTATTATCATGTGCACATGCTTTTTCAATGGGATTTTTATCTAACACTCTTCAGGAGATTTTGAGGGTGACTAAATTTCTTTGTTTTTCCGCGGATTTATTTTATATCTTAAAATCGATCTACTACGCTTCAGGCGTATATTAGAATCAACATTTGAGTTGATCTCTTTGGTATTTGAACTCTTATAGTTCATTTTATCACAAATATATGTGATTTTGTCACATCTTCAATAATATGTAAATTAATTTGGCAGATTACTTGCTAAATATTGCAAGTCACTTATTTTCATGAACTTCAGGTTCAATCGATTGATGCGTGGATCAAGAATTGAAGATCGTTTTCATTCCATGAAATTTCTCGGCATTTATATCTTTATATTCTTATATCCCCTAATGCCGGGAAATGATCTTCGTTAAATATGCAAATCAGCGTAATTGCTATAAACCGATCTTCTGGACCGTGGGCTCGAGATATTTAATATATCTTATTCTATTATGCTCGTTCATAAAAATACACTTTAATGGCGAATATAACTTGCATATATAAAAATAATTCGCAGATGGAAAATGTTTTATTCATTTTCACGAACTTAATAATAATCATGATATGCATCATCTTCATTTTTAACTCGTGGGATAATTAGTAAAGCTCTTCTGGAGCCCACTATTAATATGTTATCATTTGCATAACAATATCTTTATCAATAATCCTTTGGGGATACAGTATCTTTACGAATGATCCTTCGAGGATATAATATCTTTACTAATGATTCTTCGGGGATCAAAATAAATCCCAATATATAATTTTCTCATAAATTACATTTAATTCGAATAGACTTTATCGATATTCCATGAGTACCCATATAGGTAACTTGTTCTCGATTTTCAAAAGATATCATATGTAATTATTGTTTCAACCAGAACAATCGAATTTGACGTTTCACTATGAATATCATGATTTAACCTTATTCAAAAATATTTAATGTTTGAACTTTGCTTCTTCGGGAGCAATCAATAAAAATATTATCTCAAACATATTTTGATATTTATTCATGAATATCATATCATAATGTTGGAACATTTAAAACTTATTGCTACTACGAGAGCAATTTAATTTGATATTTATCGAATAATATCAAATCATGATGTTTTTTTAGAACGATCAATATAATATTTAAACCAGAGTTTATGTTCTCAGGAACATTCAATTTAATCGATATATTAAGAATAATTATTTTGATATTACTTCAGGAATATCAAATTATAATGAGACTCAAACTTGTGAGTCGGACTTCATGATTTTTACACAACCAAATTATTCAGAATATTTGGTAAACCCTTTTTGTCTTTATCAGTTATAGTTTCACCACATAATTTTAATTGAAAAACTACTTTCATGATAGCTTAATTATATGCCTCGACAGATTTCAAATCTTGTAATCGAATTTGATATTGATATAGTCAAAATATCATATCACGATGATCTTCAGGAATTAAGCATAATTAATTTGATATTACTTCAAGAATAGCATATTATAATGTTGTTCAGGAACTTAAATCATAATTAATATGATATTACTTCAAGAATATCAGATTATAATTATTAATTTGATATTACTTCGGGAATATCAGATTATAATGTTTTTCAGGAACATTAGACATTTACTTGGTTCAAGATGAGCAATTTATGAAGAAGTTCATGAATATCAGATTACAATGTTCTTCGAAAACATTTTATATAACTTCAAGAATATCATATTATAATGTTCTTAGGAACATGTTACTTTTGTGAAGAAGAAAAGAAGAAGTAGATATATTTATAATTATTAATAAATATAAACAAACATATAAATTCTTGCCTTGGAGTTCGGATCTGGGATGAGTAGAACTTCGATGAAGAACGCGGTTGAACTTTTCCTGCTGATAACGTGTTATAAACTTAATAAAAATTGAGAGAGATAAACTCAATAGAACATGTTATAAACTCAATAGAAAATGAGAGAGATAAACTCAATAGAAATTGAGAGAGAATAATAGAGTATAAAGAGAGATAATGAGAGGAGAATATAATTGTTTTTTCATTTATATGGGAAGACCCATTTATATATAGTATATAAAATAGGGTTTCTGTCTTGTTAACTAAAAAAAGGTAAATTAGTAATTCACTAATTAATAATACTCATAACAGATACAAAATTTGTCTACGTATCAAAATTTTGATTTATAAAACAATTAATATTAATATAAAAATAGACCAATTATTAGATGACATGTGTCACATTTTTTTTTAATTAAAAATCTCACACCCCTTGAGGGCCGAGGCCTCCGCGTGCAGATATAACATGTATTTTTGAATTTTAGTGAATGTTAGTAATTAGCAGTTAGCACGAGGTAAAGATGGTACTTATTTATTGACTAAGAAAACATCTTTACGAATAAATGGAAAAAGGCATTTTGTAGTATACCAAATCCCTATAGACTAAACAGTTTGTACAGTATATATTTTTATTTTTTTTCCAAGGAAAAAGAAAATAAGTCAAGATACAGTAGTAAAATTGACTTGGAGCTCCGACCAATTCATTTTTTTATTTATCCATTCAAAGTGTTAGCGGATGTCGCAATCAAAGTGAATTGTCAATATTATCCCTCAGCGATCAGTCGTCAGACGCGGGTACCTTGCATACGTACTCAATTAGGTAATACAGTATATATATTACGATTTACGAGTGACTGGAAAAGTAGTACAGCTACCATCCATCGATCCTAAAAGACTTTGCTAACGTTAATTAATTATGTCAAAGTTTTTTTGGATTGAATCGAATTAATTTTCCGACACATGCGTACGTGCTGATAAACAGTACGATGTTTCTTGACGCTGGGAGCTCGCTATTATATATACTTACTATATATATACATAATAAATATACAAACCAACTCTCTCTCTCTCTCTCTCTCTATATATATATATATATATATATATATATATTTCTTTTAATCAATGGAAAATAAAAGTGCCGAGCTCCTTCTTTTCTTCACTCTACTGCAGCTATCATCATGTTGTATAGCACACACAAGTCATGTGAAGAAGCCAATAACCCATCTTTTTCCCCATTTCATGTTGAATAAAGCCGACAAATCCAAAACCGATAGAAGCCTTTTCGTCAACCCACAAGATGTTGATGTAGAAGAAACACTTCACTCCCACCAAGCTGGAAGCAAAGTGAAGGACATGATCAAGAGTTTGCCTGGACAACCACTGGTTACGTTCGAGCAGTACGGTGGATATGTTAACGTGGATAAGAATTCCGGTCGAGAGCTTTTCTATTACTTTGTAGAGGCTAAGAATTCTCCCGAAACCGCGCCTCTTCTTCTCTGGCTTAACGGAGGTACGTATATTAAAAATTGTAATTATATATATATTAATTGTCGACGATGATGAATATATATATATATGGAAATCTCTTAACAGGGCCAGGTTGTTCTTCTCTTGGCTATGGAGCAATGGCAGAGCTCGGCCCGTTCCGTGTCCACAGCGATGGCAAAACCCTATACGAAAACGAATTTGCATGGAACCGCGGTATGCACAATTAATTAATTAATACGTATAATATTTTCCAGTTAAAATTTTAATGTGTTTTGGTTCGTCAGTCGCAAATGTGTTGTTCTTGGAATCTCCGGCTGGGGTTGGATTTTCGTATTCAAACAACAAGAACGATTACGTGGAAGTCGGTGATAAACGAACGGCGAGGGACTCTTACATTTTCCTATTGAAGTGGTTAAAAAGATTTCCGGAATATAAACACAGAGTTTTTTATATTTCCGGGGAGAGTTACGCCGGTCATTACGTGCCACAGTTGGCAAAAACTATTATTCGACACAATCAAAAGGCCAAAAAGACTATTATCAATCTCAAAGGCATCATCGTAAGTCCTTTTTCTCGTTTATAGCTAGGTTAATTCCATTCCACTTGGTGTCATGACCAATATCAATATATATTATTATGTTATATACTCATTGCAAGATTGGAAACGCTGCGATCAACGACGAGACTGACAACAGAGGGATGTTTGAGTATTTCGGAAGCCATGCTTTGATTTCGGATGATACCGCTAATCAAATTGCAAAATATTGCAATTTCTCCTGTTATGCAACCGAACAATTGTATGTATGCATAGACGCTTTAAAGGAAACTGATAAAGTCTTGGAGCAGATCGATATTTATAACATCTACGCTCCATTGTGCTTTGACCCCAACCTCACAGACAAGCCCAACAAGGCTTCTGTAAGTGATATCGATCGTGTATATATAGTAGTACGTACTACTCATTTTTGTCGCGCACGCATATATAATTCCTAGCTATAAATTAATTAATCGCGCGAATTTGTTGATGCATGCAGGTAATGAGTCCTGATCCTTGCAGCGATAGTTATGTGCACGCGTATCTGAATAGGCTCGATGTTCAAATCGCACTTCATGCCAACGTCGCAAAAAATATTACTTGGCAACATTGCAGGTTCATTCATGCATTATATAAATATATATAACCGACTTATAATATATATAAGAGTTGTTGATGATAGATATATTTGTTGCTTAATTCTGTTTGAAATTAAAATTGCAGTAGTGTGATCACTAATTGGACAGATAGTCCGTTCACCGTCATTCCGCTTCTCAAAGAGTTTCTGAAAAACGGGCTTCGAGTTTGGATATTTAGGTGATCTGATTTATCATTCATTAATTAATTTTCCTAATGCTATATGTCATTAATTAAATTGACGGTGTTTAATTGATTTATTACTGCAGTGGAGATACAGACGGGAGGATACCGGTTACTTCAACACAGCTATCCATCAAAAAGATGAAAATCCCCATTAAAACCGCATGGCGCCCTTGGTTCGTTTCTGGTGAGGTAAGCAATAAGCAGATTTTGTCGTCTATATATCTAGGTAGACTAAAAATGAACTTAATTAATTTTCCAAATACAGTGTTAATTAATGTTTGACATTTTCGATGATCATCAGGTCGGTGGATATACGACTGTGTACGATGGAAAACTAACATTTGCAACGGTTAGAGGAGCCGGGCACGAAGTACCGCTTTACAAACCGGATACAGCTCTCTTTCTTATCACACATTTTCTTGCTGGGAAAAAGCTTCCCTAATCCTAGCTATATTCATGATTCTATATAAGAATATTAATCAATAATTGAATAAAACTATTTTATCATCTTTTATAAATTAAAATTAAGTTTTTGTAGTAAGCATTACCTTGTGATTTTGCACTGAACTGATCAAGAATTCAAGATATTGTATTCTCTAGCTAGTAATAATCATACTTTTGTTTTTCATTAATACTAATACTACTAATGAAGATATTATATTACTTTTATCTCAATTATTTATGCACATTTTTTTTATGAATTCCTTCAGTTTTGTAGTAAAAAAATAAGATTTTTCTTAGATAAAGTATATTAATTGAAAGAAGAAAAATAAAGTTAAATTGTTAGTCGATATCTAAAAACTAAAACGCACTCGCTCACCAACACAGCAAAAACTAATGCACACTACAACTTCAGCGGGGCTCCGCCCGCCAACGGCGAAGAAGCGGCGGCGTACCTCCCCAACCACCGTGGACGCTCTAGGAAACGATGTTCTCTGCATGATTTTCGCTTTTCTCGACCTCGTCCAACTTATCCGCTGCTCCGCCGTCTGCAAATCATGGTGAATTTCCTTTTTCTGAAAATCCCCAAATTTCTAATTTTAATTTTTAATTATTTCATGTGTTAATTAGATACTGATGCTAATTGAATCACTGACGATATGTTTAATCCTCTAAGGAGGACAGTAATTAATAAACTGAAGCTATTGCAAATACAATATCATAAGCAAAGCCGGACGAATTCTGGCGGCGGTATTGACGGGACCGGCCTTTCGGAGGGATTAATAAATATGCAGATGGAACAGCTAGCCATGGACCAGCAAAGATCATCTTTACAAGAGGGTTCTATCGATATTTTTCAGTGGAAAGCTCACCCGGTAGGGTAAATCATTTCATCTCTTCCATCCAGCTCTTATTGATATTTTTGGTATCTGGTTGTTTTGAGTTGATTCGTGCGGGAACGATTAACGTGTATTGATTTTAGGGATTTATTTAAGTAGCAACAAACTGCATGTTTGGCTTGTTCATTTAATTAATCAAAATGTAGAAACATTTTAGAAAGTGATCCAAGAGTATGTTCTGAGGTATTCTGATGTGGGGTAAAATTGTTGTGTTACAAATTTAGTAAGATTGAATTTATTGAGTAGTATAGCCATTTTGTTACTATTATAGGTTACTCGTGTTACGGTGTTAGTGTTTCTTAAAATATCCTTCTGGAATATCTTATCAACATAAATTTCTAACATTACGAAGAATTAGGTTGTTTCTTAGTTTATTTTGTTTCGATCCAACGCATGACAAATGACTTCAAAATGTTTCCTTTTACCATTTACTATGAATCATGAGACTTGAAAATGGTTCAGGAGACTTATCGATCACTTCGTATATAGACGTAGTATTGATGTATCAATTTTGTTGATTAATTTTGTATCTAAGTTCATTTGACATGCTTTTCTCATTCATTCTTTGATTCTGGCTTTCTCTAATAATTTGTGAAGAAATGTTGTAGATTTTATTTTAACTCTTCTCTAGTTGAATATCCTTATCTTTGAGTATAACTTTCTATGCCCCGGGTTTCCCTTTAGGTTTAATCAGTGCAGAATGAAAATGGGTTTGGTTCTCACTGGTGTTGGAGATAAGGTATGAATATATTCACATTTCAGCTGTTTTATGACTTCAATATTAAATCAAATTTGACTGCAATTACCTTATTTTCTTTATTTTTGTTAAAGATTGTGCCTTCGTGGACTTCATTTTTTTCACGCTAAATCCTCAGTTTTAATAATCTCTAAATATATGAAAGGCCAGACGATTGCTTAGACATAGGAACAACAATTGAGACTCCGAATATAATTTTACTTTGTGAAATAAATGCAACAGTGGAAAATATAAATAGACTGCCATTCTCTAAAGCTCTTTGCCTCTTTGCTTCTTTAATAGGAATTCTTCATAGATTTTAGGTTATGCTACCAGAAATAGAGTATCACACTCACACATATATCACTCATTTTTACACCATATTTTCTGAAAGTTAAGTCTCATTCAGAAACATTTATTTTTCTGAATGTGCTATTTATTTCGTTTGCGACATCAAGTAAACTGAATATATTTTCTCAAATTTTAATGTCAAATTTGTCAATTCAATGATCTGAATTTGCATGCTACTGCCTTTCCTACCAAATGCGGTATCTGATGGTGATGGTGATGGTGTTTGAGATTATAAGTACATAATTCAGATAATATTGTTTACTGGCAGGTGATGCGGCTCTGGTCTGCTGAGAGCTGCAAACAATTGGATGAATACTTTCTACCTGATAAAGCACCACTACTTGATTTTGATTTTGATGAGGGAAAGGTAATGATGTTCTCCTCGATTCTTCTAATATTTGTCTGTTTCTTCTGCAACCTATTTTATTATGTGATCCGTAGTGTCTTTCCAACCCCGCAAAGAAAAGGAAATGGTGCAGTAAGCATGGCTGGGAAGTGGGAAATGTTACGATTTATAGGTCTTTTGTATGGAAAGAAGCCACGTGCTTTATATTTACACTGAGATGTTTATTCTGAATCTGGTCTAAACTACACATAACATTTTGGGATTTCTTTGCTCATCCATTATAGGTTGTTGGTCTTGTGGGGACTCGTATGTGTATATGGCGGCGTGTTGGGACTAGAGATTTATTTTCCTCGCGTGAAGGCTTGTTTACCCAGGGACTGTGCATGCGGTGAGTGATATTCTTTTTCTGAGATGTACCCTTTTAAATTATTAGCCTCCGATTAAACACTAATTCTTCAAAATCTAAAATGCAGTTCCTATTTTATAATTTGATCGCCACTCCCAAAGTGGTTTGTCAAATATTTCACTTTTGATATTTGGAATGCGCTGGAAACTTTGTTCTTTAATTCATGCCAAAATTTGTATCCAAGTAAATTATGTTGATAACATGAGGGACACTACGACTATATGAGACATTAAGATAGTCAACGTATTCTATTTAGCAGTACCGTAAACACTCGAGTCTATGTACAGGTTTGGTGAAAGTCAACTTATTTCATTTAATTTTGCCTTTTTGGTCCATTTATTTTAATTTACATGATGGTGGTGGCCCTTGTTTCATTATCTGGAAATGTGTTCAATGATACCCTCCATAAATTGTAATTTTGATTTTGTATTGTTATGGCGTTAATTCAATATTTACAAGATAGTACTCTTTACTGAAATGTCCATTTGGAATTTTCTTTGTTTGCAGTTACGTGGATCCACATGCAGTGGTTGGGTGCGAGGATGGGAAAGTCCGCGTATTTGATATGTACAGCAGAAAGATTTCACATATAATCAAGTACACAGAACACACATTGCATAATTTTTTTTATTTTTTTTATTTTTTTATTTTTTGATTCTAAAGGTTATCTTTGCTTGTTCAATGTGTTCCCAAATGGCCAAACAAGATTTTTCTTTATCATTTTTTTTTTATCATTGTTGCAGGATGCATCCTGGGGCAGTGTCATGCTTATCTTTCACTGATGACCAATTGGTTGTCAGTGGTTCATCTCATGGTAGTATTTCAATGTCAGATCTTTCATCTGATCAGCATGTGGCCACCTTGGACACGAATAGTTCTGCAGGTTAGTTTGCGATAGAATTTAAGTTGGCATGATCATACAATTAGATGATCCTTTTTTTTCATGTAGCCCCCAGTTGTCACAAAATCCTTGTCAGCTTCAGCTCTTATGTCCATTGAGTGGGAAAAAAAGCTAATTCTGAGTGTATCTTCTAATTTAGAAATACAATAGAGTTTCCCAAGAAAATAAAAAAATTTGTGGTTGATGCCAAATCCTTGACATCGCCTTAATTTGTTTTTCCGCGCAACTGTCGAGCACTTTTCTGTTAGAAAGTAGTTGTATTGACGATGGTTTCTGTACGACTGCTAGTATTGATTATTAAACTCATGTTTCTGTACTTTTTTTGCAGGAGGCATAAAAACATTATGTTTGAACCCAAGCTCATACAAACTATTTGCTGGATCAAGTACAGGCTATGCATCTTGTTGGGACTTAAGGTATGCTTCTCTTCCTTTAAACTTTGGTTTCTTCATGCGAAGGCACAAGTAACAAGACTGAGATGTCATGTACTTAGGTTCTAGAAACCTTACATGACATGCAATATTAAATTATTTACTGGGTGGTAGATGTTAGTAGTGTAACTAATACGTATTCGCCCAAATGGCCCTTAAGATTTGTATTTACCTAACAAATAGCCCTTTCTTGGCCTAATTAATCTGTGATTTTGAAATATACTACTGTAGCTGTTTTTTTATTAGGAGTAGGCAATGTCGAGGGTAATTTTTGTAATTGTACACCTATCAACAAATACAAATTATTACTATTCATAGTCGTATGTATCACGACCCAAATCAAAGCTTTATAATAACGAAAAAATCCATTCAAAACCAATAACCAGGTTTACAGAACTTTCTGATGGTTTTTTCTAACACTAAACACCTACTCTCATGACATTAGTTAATATTAAAAAAAAAATGATAACCAAATTCTATAAAATATGAAGGTATTATGAATACACAATCCGATTGCCTCTAATCCTAATCTATTGGTACAGTATAAATTCAATGAATTACTTTCTATCATTAATAAATCGTTTCGTGCAGAACACTGAGAAGACTATGGGAAACACGAGTGAGTCCTAATGTACTTTACACCATGGATCACTTGCGTAGTGATAAATCCACGTTGGTCATTGGGGGAATAGATGGTGTTTTAAGAATCGTCGATCAAGATAATGGTGAAATATTATCGAGATGTATCGTGGAAGAAAATGGCAACGTGTCGAATCGATCGACGGTCAAGGTTGGAGCTGTTGAGAGAAAGAAAGGAAGGAGGCTTTCGGAAGATGAACGGATAGATTTAATGCGAAACCGACCTCCGATAAAGTGCTTGGCTGTTGGAATGCAGAAGGTTGTTACTGCGCACGGGGACAGATGCATGCGAGTGTGGAAGTTTCAAAATAGTAAATGACAAAGACTTCTTGATCTGTTTTTAAGAGGCATTTTTTTTAACAGAAGTTATTGTTTCTCATTTCTTTTTGCAGTTTTTATGAATTTTTGGCCCTTAGTTGTTATGATTGTATACCATAGTTGATTACACTCGTATCTAGTGTTCGAAAAATGTCAGGAGCTATACCTACGGCACATTAAGGTATATCGTCTAGCCTGACTATGTATTCGAAAATTCAAAATCAATTTTATAAAATACTTTTAAATTCAAAATCGATTTTATAAAATACTTATAAAAGTATAATTGTAAAGATTTCACTAATCAATTACTTATTTTTATAAATATATCCAGTAATTTAATCAAGTAAATTAATTGTCACATATTTTCATTTTTTTAATTTTTTTTATAATTCCTAAATTACGTTCATTTTTTTCATTTTTTTTTATAATTCCTAAATTAAGTTAGTGTATTGTTATTTACACTGTCGCCCTGAAAATCCATCAGCAGCCGTCTTCGCCTCCACTCGCCGTACCCCCAAATTGAAAACCAAAACCCTAATCGAAATTCCTGTAACGATGGTGTGCATCAGGAAGGCGACGGTGGATGACTTGTTGGCGATGCAGGCGTGCAACCTGTTGTGCCTTCCGGAGAATTATCAGATGAAGTATTACTTTTACCACGTTCTCTCGTGGCCGCAGCTCCTTTACGTCGCCGAGGATTACAGCGGCAAAATTGTCGGCTATGTCCTGGCCAAAATGGAGGAGGAGACCACCGAGTGCCACGGCCACATCACCTCCCTCGCCGTCCTCAGGACTCACCGGAAACTCGGCCTCGCCACCAAACTCATGACCGCCGCGCAAAACGCCATGGAACAGGTCGGTATATACGATATGGTGGATTTTTCTTACTTGTCTTTGTTTTAGCTAAAATATATATTGCTTGAGGTTTAACTTTCAAGTTTTTTGTTCATAATTGTTCGTAATTCTTTAGTTAGCCCAGCAAAGTAAGTTTCAATGCAAGACATTTGACATCATTTCATTCCTTTAATTCTTAGTCGACTGATGGATTATCCAAAATCTCTTTTATTTTGACGGAAAAAAATTGCTATATAGCTGTATCTGATCAGTTGTTTTAGATCTTACCCATCCAAGTTATGTATTTTTACCAGGATATCACTATCTATCGACTATGCATCATGAATTGAATCTCCAAAGTTTAGATTTCCATTGATTCAAAACTCAAATTAGTGTAAGTGTTATTTAAAAAAAAATTGAGTTCATATTATGATTAATGCTATAGAAGTTTAAGTGAACTTGTGAAGAATACCTATATTGAAGCATCTGACGATCTTACTATTAATGAAGAAAGTTCTACAATTTCCCAGCCATACATTAGCGACACAAATGATCAATTCAATGCCTTAAGAAAGTTAATTCTTCCAGCATATGACAAATTACGTAATGCGTATGTCAAATTGAAATTCTCAGGCCAAGGTGTGCTTCTTAATAAGGTATTGTAAGTAGTTGTTCTGACTATATAAATATTATGATGTGCCTTCATCGTCCTTAGCTCGAAAAAGCAATTGTTGGTGCAAAGTAAGAACTCAAGGAAGGGTTTGAGTTTTTTCATGTATGGCCCAACCTTAGGTTTTGCAAACTGAACTGTCATTTTTTTTTCACTTTGCAACATCGGACCTGTCGTGATTAGAATATTCTTGTAATATTCCTTGTAAAAATGGAACAATATCGGAGTATATGTTATTGTCTCTGGTTTTGGCTGACTTATATGTTTTTGGTTCATAAACAGGTGTATGGAGCTGAATATGTGTCACTGCATGTTAGAAAAGGTAACAGGGCTGCGTTTAATTTGTACACAGAGACATTAGCATACAAGATTCATGACATGGAGGAAAAATATTATGCGGATGGGGAAGATGCTTATGATATGAGAAAAGAATTGAAGGGTAAGAAGCATCATCACCACCACGGTGGTGGGTGTTGTTCTGTGGATTCAAAAGCTGACGTAAAGCCATCAGAGTGAGTTAGACAAAATTTCGACCATCAAGATTATTTTGTTTCCGTTGAGGTCCCATTGGTACCATGGGTGTACGAGAAATGTAGTGGAAGAAGTCATTTTAAGTCGTGTTTCGGTTTATTACAATGAGAGTTATGTGGGAGATGAAAGAATTATTATTCTCTTAGAACTCTGTTGAGGAAGCTTGTTTATTGCTTGCTAAGAAGAATTATGCATTTTCTTAATTTTGGCAGCATTCTGTTTTGTTTATCTTGAAAATCATAACTATTTTATGTTTGGTAATGATTTGTGGTATATTTGTAATTTAGTGACATACAAACTTTTTCACAAAACATTCTAAAATAAGAATATAAACCCAGCCACCAACTAAACAAATAAATCACTGAGAATTTATAAAATTTCTTGTTCTTACACAGCCAAATGCCATGGTACAAACCACAAAAAATTACCACTATGCCCGTCTACTTCTTGGCCCCACCACTTGACGACTCAGCCTGCGTTTTAACGATACTCAACTGGCCACCCTCTTTATTGGCAATTGTCGCAGCTTTCGACTCATTGCAGTAGTTTATAAACTTGGTGAGCTCCTGGTTTGCACAATAAAAACAAATGCAGCCATGTTCAAATTACCAGAAGAGGTGAAACAAATATCAACCCCATCTTCCGCATTTTTATCCACAATCCACCTTATGTAGGCCATCTTAAATAACACAAAATTTGTGATTTTGTGGTCACATATAGATACAAAGTATGCTCCAGCTTCAACAATACAAATTAGAAAACTAAAACCTATTTATCATTGTTCTATCTCATTATTTATCTACCAATTCATAAGAGATATTAACTCAAGTCCCAAGATCCAAATTTTCTTATACATTTTATATTGATGCAACTATTTTATATTGATGCAACTAATATCTACCAACATTTTTGTTCTGATGGAAGCTGGAACTTGAAAACATCAGAGAATACACCAAAAATTTATCCCTTTTCTTCCTCCAATAAACTGATAGGAGCGAGCTTGAATCCAGTCAAGATGTTAATTTAAATTTACAAAAAAATCTTTTTTTTAACATCAATCACATAATAAAACAAAATTAATCACAAAGAAAATAGATTAAAAAACTGAATTTAAAAGAGATTATTGAAAGAAGGAGAAAGAAAAAACCTTGTCGGTCTCCATCTCTTTGGTGACCTTGGTTGGCTTGACGACTCTCTTCCCTTTGCGCGTGTGTGAGGTTTTGCCGTGACGATTTGCAGGAATTGATTTCTTTTTCTGCTGCCCTTTGAACAGACTCCCCTTCTGCGTCATTTTCGCAGTCGTGTGAATTTCAATCTTAGGGTTTTGTTTGTTTATAATGCGATTGGGGAGGGAAGGTTCAAGTGAACCCGGTTTAAAAATGCGGCCACTACTTTGCTTAAACAATTGGGCTGACCCGAGCTCATCCGGCCCATGAAAATGCAGGTCAGGTCGTGGCCTGTGAGTTGGATTAGCTTTGTACTGCTACTATTATTGTTAGATAATTACTCAAATCGATTTTTTTTTAATTTCATATTGTAATTTTTTTTTTCAGATTCATAATTTTATTCTTACAAAACTTGTTTATTTAAACACTAATTGTATTATTGTCATTTGTTATGTGTAAAAAAGATTGGGGGAGTCTTTTTTATTGGAATGAGCAAAAAGGTGAAGAACAACACATCACATTCAAAATTAACAAGTTAATTCGCCAAAATACAAATATTCAGCAAAATAAAATAGGATTGATTTTGAACACAAAACAAGCACTCTCTCTCAAATCATGCCTAAAATCTCCTCAAAAAACCACGCGGAACTGAGGAGCGTCGGAGCCACTCGATGGCAAAATCTCCCACCGGCACGGCTCGAGTTCTTCGGAGACCGGGCAGAACCCGGCCAGCGTCACCTTGTCGGCGGAAGCCGAGACTGATCCGAACTCGAAAACGGAAACATCGGCGGCGATGGGCGGTCTTCGAACCTCCACTGCTCCGTTCAAGGTCGGATCCTCCACGGCTTCTGTTTTCGGGACGGGCTTGGAGGCCGGAGCCGGAGCCGGAGCCGCTTCCTTTTTGGGTTGGCTGAACCAAGATAGAATTCCCATGGCTGAATTGAATCACTAGGGTTTTTGCGCTTATCCGAAATCTCTGTTTCCCTCAAAAGCTTTTTTCGCAGGTGGGATTTATTGTACTCTGTATAATGTAAATTGACGAGAAAGCCCTCAGCAATGCTATTTATAAGTGGGCCAAAAAGGCCCATTATGAATTGATTGACGTGAAAATAATGAAAGCCCAAATTGAAATTTGCAACATACTCCCATTTTAACAATAACAATTTAATCTATATAATTAAATGTAAATGTCAAAAAAATCATTTATAGATGTCTACAACAATCTATATAAATAAGAAAACAAATCGTGTGAAGAAATTATCACATCACAATTTTTGGTACCACACATAGACATATCAATCATCATACAGAACAAGATATAGCTTTCTGCACATCTTCAAGACAAGCCGTGAGCTCCCCATATTCCACCATGTCAGAGAAACCCACAGCCTGTTTGATCGTATTCTTCAGATGCATCTCCGCCGCAAAAAGCTCTCTACGGCCGGGCCCACGCGAAGCGAGTTCTCGATACACCTCACAGAGGGCCAACGAAGCTCGCGCGAACTTTACAAACCTGTCCCTATCCTTCCACAAATCAGATCCCTGGTACGACCTAACCTGCTTGAGTAGGGCCTCAGAGCACATTGTCAGATCGCCCTTCAGCTTGTGCCACCTGGCATACAGACCCCACGTCTCAGCACTCCCGCCATTCTGCACTGTCTGTCTCAATATTTTTCCAAGCATTTCGATCAAGTGTTCCGTTTCTCGACATCTAGCAGAGTCAACATTTGAGTTAACACAATCACTGTCAATAGAAGCTCGTTTTTCAATCTCAGACGTAATCCTCTCTAGCAGCTCGGGGTCGGCTCTCTTCTTCTTACTCAAATCCAGAACCTTCTGCACACCTTCCATAGCCTGGCTAAAGTTCCCGATATCTGCAGCCACGTGGCTGTAATTCTCCCACATCTGCCAGCTGTCCCTCTTCAGCTTGAGGGCCTCCTTAAATGCCACAAAAGACTCCTTGCTTCTCTTTTTAATCATATGCAGGCAGGCAATATTATTCCAAGCCTCTCCATTTTCCGGGTCGAGTTGAACGGCTCGCGTGAAGGCATCCAGTGCCCTATCGACATCCTTAGACTTTAAGGATGCAGCACCAAGGGCGAACCAGCCGTCTGGATACAAGGAGTTAAGGTTCAGTGCAGATTCCCATAAGATTTTTGACTTTTGGAAGTCTCCTCGGTTGTAGGCTGAGCGGGCGAGGGATCGGAGGGCCCGTGATGAACGATCACCCGAAACCTCGCGGGCTTTCTCGTAGGAGGTATCGTCATTGGTGACATCACCAAGAGAACACCATAGCCGGGAGTCGGATGGCTTTTCAGATAAGCGCTTCTTGATGAGTTCAACGGCAGCTGATTTCTTGTCCATTAATTGGTAGCAGTATATTAGACTGTCCCATAACTCAAGATCCTCGTATGTTCTAATGGCTTCACCGGTTAAGCCACAACTCACCAGAAGATCGGCATATTCCCTGCGTAAAGTGTTGGACGATGGTTATTTGGTGAGGAACTAATCACTATCTATAACTATATAATATGTCAGAAGTCTATAAAAGGATTCCCTTGACGGTTAAAGTTTCTAAAATTGGAAACTGAAATACAATTATAAACGGAATTATGTAAAAAAAGGTTTTCACATATATGTGGTCTGCAATAATTATTACATTCGTCCTTCACTTTCCTTTTAAGAATTTAATAGTAACACACTGTTATGTGGATTTAAGATAAACCTTCCGTTGGAGTTAACTTTAATGAAAAAGGGAAAAGAATCAACATACTTGCGTAGTGCAGGCATTGATGGCATGTTCACTCCGAAACAATATTGTAATCTTTCAGCAACTCCGGGAGAGTGATTGTTGTATATACCATTGACCTGATATAGGAACGAATTGCAAGATTTATATGTCAATTAAATATGATCACACTCCCTCCCTCCGCTGCAGAATTACAATACTCCAATTGACTCAGCACGACGTTCTATATGAATTTGAATAAAATAAAGTTTGAGCATCTTTAAACTATCATCTGAAAATAAGCAACTTTGGGTTTTCCATTTTAAGAAATAGAAGTTGACACCCCAAAGAGGAAATATGAGAAATATTTACCACTGAAACCATCTTCGTATAGACTCACTAGCCTTCTTTTCCACACTTAATTAGAGTCAGCTCTTGACTTGGCCAAACTAAGGAACACTCTAAACTAAGCACAACTATTCCATCAACTTGAATTTAAATAATGGTTGTTCCATTTCAGAAAGCAACAAACTCCATGGAAAACATTTTACTTCCACTATGGATTAAGATGAAAGAGCACATAAGAAAGACATTTATTGATCGTAATATAAGACACAGTAGAGAAAAAGGACAACAATAAATTACCAGATTTTCCATCATCAACAACGCACGCTGCTTTGTTCTGCCACGACTTGACTCCCACCGTACGCGTAGTATGCTGCAGTAACATTGAACCTAGAAAAATTAAATGATCAGTGTTTCAGTAGCTTTTAGAGCTGGAAAAATAGAATGGCCAGAATCAATCAAAGTCTGAATCAAGTAACTATAAAATGCTTGGGTAGTGGTAATGCATGCAAAATCTTAAAAAAAAGGTGTTTCTGGCTTTTACTTGTAAAATAATGAGTAAATGCAAACTCCAACAATTGCTTTAGCTTCTGCTTTATTTCAGTATATATGAAAGTTATGGGTGTTTTTCTTGGAGAACACTCCTAAACCGGCTAAACATCTTGGAGATTACCCATACGTAGCCAATAAGGAGAAGGATATAGGATATTCGCTCACCACGAAGGGAGATGAATCCTGAGAATCAATAGCCTCTATATATGGTGCCATTTCCCAATCTGAAAAAAATGTTATCAACATGAATAAAATTCCAGATACACATAAATTTATATGAAGCAAACATGATCGAAAGTGTGACAGATAATTCAGCAGTTCAATATTCTTCTATTGATTATCATGCTACTCTCTTTTAGAAGTTAAGAAAACCTTATCAACACCCTTTAAGATGTTCTAATATAATTCATCAGGTGCTACCTCTATGGCTCTATATATGTCTATTACACATATTTTCACTAGGGACATTCTTTGTGATATTGGACTCACTTCATATCTATATTCTAAAGGGTAAATAAAATTATACTCCGGATAGAATTTAAATATCAGCAACTATAAGAATACACATTCTCACATGTCCTACCTCTTATAATAAATGATCAAGTTTGACAATAAACACCAAGCAGAGAAATCAACCTTCATTCAATGTTCTAAAAAACGCTAGGCGCTAGCAGGACGGTGACCTGAGGCCTAGCGCCTAGACGGCTAGGCGGGGGCCTAGACGGATTTAGACGGGTCTAGGCGGAAATAGATTTTTTAATTTTTTTTTAATTATTATCAGTTATAATTATATATATGAGATAAAATTAAATAATTTAATTAACAAATATTATAAATAATATAAATAAAAAATAATAATAATCAAATTTTCTTTAAATAAAACGTAAATAGGCTTTATCAAATCATATATTTAATAGACTATATAATAATATTTAAAAATAAAGAATATAATAATATATATTATTTTTAATATATTAGTATGTGATAAGTAAGTAGTTGGACACAATATACGTGACCACACCCACATTCTCTCTCTGGTATTTATTGTGAATCAGAAAACCCTAAAAATTCATGAATGGCCGCCGCTCCATTAAAAAAAAAATTGCAGCAAGATTTTTTTTTTCACTTTTCACGCAGCCAGCGGCAAGTCCGTCTAGACTCGTCCCGGCCGCCTAGGCACTGTCCAGGCCGTCTTGGTGCCGTCCAGGCCGTCTTGGGGCCGTCCAACCCTGTAAAACTCCGTTTTTTTACTGAGATCCGCTTAGCCCTGCCGTCCAACTTGAAATCGGGACGGTGGGCTGCCGCCTAGCGCCTAAACGCCGCCTAGGCGGCCGCCTAGGCCGTTTTTTAGAACACTGCCTTCATTCTATTCTTTATTCATTCTTTGTTAGCCACCTTTGAAAATAATGATGGATCAAAGCTTGCTCTTGACTACATACATTAATTATGGCATATGGTACTATCATGGAACCACAAATCAGCACAAGGATTCACTTCTCGTTTTCATTTTTTTGCTTCTCTAAGTGCACATTAAATACTACCTCAACGACCAATTAAAGCCATGTTTTCCTAGAGTCTTCGACTTCGATTTAAAAAGTGGTAATGATAGTGAAATCATGTCTATTTTTACATCAAAAATATTGAAGGGTCATAACTTTCCTCTCTTATCTATAAGATTTGTCAAATCAATCTTCTATTGAAAACTAGAATATTATACTCGAGTTTTATAAGTTAATGTATACTCGAAATGTTGAGCGAAAAGAAAATGAATTTTATAAAAAAAAAAATTGATAGATGAATGATATGATTGATTGATTGCACATTGGATTCTAAAGGTTTAGATTTTTAGAGGCCAAGTATGGGAAAGTAAAATCATGTCCAAATGGACACGAAATAGACATAAATAATGGAGTAAGTAATAACAGGAAACTAAGATCTTAAACAGGTACAAAGAAAGAACAGCTTACTTTGCAATTCATCACTCCGAGCACTTTTCTCAATAGAAAGACATTGTGCCAGAATCACTGCTTGGTGTACTGCTTTCAATTGGGAGGCTCCAATAGCATTATACTGAACTTCTTCCTCAACACCTTCAGAATGCCTCTTGTCTTCTACAAATCTAGGGGCCATCAATACATCTGACGCTTCATTGGTTTCAGAAAGTTGGTGAAGTTGAGGGTTGCCAGCAATATTTGACTTGTGGCGTGCTGGCACACAGGTATCGCCACCATTTGTTCCAGCAACAAGTCGAAGCTGTGCTTTTGGTTCCACCTATATACCAAATAATTATCAGCGAATGCAAGGAGAAAAGAGAATTTCCAACCGAATTCCGAGTTATATATGTAAAATGTATACCTGATGCTTTGTCCGGAATCCCAGAGTCCCACTAACAAAAAAATTGCAGTTGGATATCTCTGCAGCTGATGTAAAATGCAGCCTGAAACACAACATTTTGATCATAGAAGATGTAAATAAAACTTGAAATTCCACAATCACAACTTTAATAAGGAAACCCATATCTAACAAACAATGTGTAATGAGGTCACAAATTTGAAATAAGAAACTTATGAGTGTACATTTTATTTTATGCAAGGAAATGAGGATACCCAAGTAAAAAAAAAAAAAGGTGTATCAACAAGGAGAAGGGGAAATAATCCACAAGGGTAAGGTGGTGTGTGTGTGGTACTTATTGGAAAATAAATATCATAAAGGAAGCTCAGGATTTTGCTTGTAAATTACAAACCACTGATAGTTCCAAATTTAATTGTTTCCAGAAAGAAAATTTAAATGTATAAGCCATTCATGTAATTATATATGATTCAACAACAAATGTGGTGTTCTCCAGCAACTCTCATATTGATGTAAGAGAAGTTCCCAGACATGAACATGTTCTCAAACGAGGATTATAGATTCTTACAGTTACAGAATTTTGTTGACCACTAAAAAAAGGCAACTGATCGTATGAAATGCAGAGAGAGAGTGAACAATACACCTAATTTTTAGCTCTAGGTAAAATAGCATAATTGAGAATCTTGCTCTAGTTATGACTTGTAGGTTGTGACTTGTAACACAAAGCACTACGCAAGAAACTTGAAAAGGAGACCAATATAGTTGATATGTTGCAGTAAAATGAATACATTCCTCACTCAAATCTTTTCACAAGACATTATTCGTAAGGCATATTTTCTTGTTCCTCTTATCGATGAAGCTAACCCTAAACTCAATTATATCCAAACATTCTAAAACTGTTTCATCACCATCAGCAATCGTTTTCAATTAAATCTTCCGTTTTCAAGACAGTTAACATTATCTTCTGCATTTTAAATATATTTATTGCATCATGTGGTGGCCGATGCATGACATGATAAATTGGCATGAGCATGACTAATGACTCACTTGGCAGCATCCACACGCCCATAATAAAGTTCCAGTATCCCCAATTCTAAATGAAGCATGGGCAGGATTGTGAGACAATCTTCATTTGCACACCAATAATCTTTCATTTTCTCTAAGGTGCCCAAATGAGACAAACTTTCATGAGTAAAAACTTGCAACATGTCAAAAAGAATGGAAGAGCGCCCGTCCAACAATTTCTGATGCATGAACAAAGCTCTGGCCAACCACCATGTAAGGCTTCTTACTCCATCTATTGAAGAGCAATTTCCTTGAAATAACAAATCTTTCGCCCTCATCAATAGGGTTTTTCCAAAAATTAAGTACTGCACATGAAGAAAATGAAAGCAATTTTTTAAAAAAAAAGAAGAAACAAAACACACATTATAAAAGATTAAATGTGGCAAACAAAGCGAGGATAAAAATTCCATGCCACTGCATTGATTTTACAATGAAAATTCATCATGAATTCTGTAATAATAAATAAATAATTGCTGAAAATTGTTCACAAGACCAGGGAAATTAGTGGGAAAAAATAGATTGCCTGTTACACATTAAATGTCATAAGATGTATCTTTATCAGGATAGCAGCAGCAGTCAAAAAACGAATTGATGCTTGGAAAGCCTCGCTCGATGAGATCTAAGTTTTAAAGTGCAAATATAAACATTTATATATAATTCCAGGATAACACCACTTTTAACATCCAGGCTGCTGGTGCACCCTCTCAATAGTAAATATTTATTTTGGTTATTGTATTAAATTTTTTAACAAAAAATGCACTGAATATCCTAATAATTTATGGGAAAATCCGAGCAGCAGTACTGTCATGCTGAAGAAAAACAAATCCCATTCTGATAATAATTATAATAAAAATTCAGAACAAACAGGCTACATGGACAAAACAGAAATATTCATCAAACCGCTGGTTATTGGAAAAGAGAGGGAATAGAATTACCAAGAAATTAGCTATAGATAAGGCACCAAAAGTAAGCAAAGTGGAAAAGTATATTTCTTAGCAATATTGTCAAATTAGCATTCAAGTCATAGGGGAAAACATTATTCACGTGTACAAAGTAACAATCAATATGGGCTATAAGCATTAGATAAGAAGACCATATGCAAAAACTAATATAGTGGACCTCCAAAAACATTAAACCGGATGGCGTTTAAAGGCTACATATATACAAACTGAAGAAAGATAAAAGTGAATAGGAAAAGAGTTCAAGACACTGAAATGAAGTGAAAGAAAAAGGAGAATTGATAGTTTAACTCAAAAGCATATGTGATATCCTGAGAGCAGTAAGAAAATTGTTCCAATCAAAGTCAGAGTCAGTTAACAATTTAAAGATTATTAGTTTATTACCAACGGATTAAAAGAAAATAACACCTTTTAAAATTGAAGAACGGGAAATAACAAAAGACGAATGTGCATGGACCTGCAAATTTGAGAATTTTGCACGCAATTCAGAACCGACAGACATTAGTTCCTTGTGTGCCCATGTTTCCCACTCAATCCAATCACTACCTCCTGTTTCGTTCTTTTGAGTCAATAACTCCGCAAGTGGCATCAAAGGAATGTTATCCAGTGGTCTGTACAGAAAAAAATAGAAAAAGTGATTTACTATGGAGAATCACTAGAAATAACTCCTCAATACAAAATAAAATAAACATTTAGGCTTTGTTTGTTAATCAACTCCGGTATCCTTTATTCGAAAATCACTCATCATAGAAAACAAAACCCACAAATAAAAGGAATTATTTCACTATGGTTTAGATAACAAGCATATACCATTCTAAACTACTCTCAGCATTACTTCACGTAAAAATATTACCAATATGAAGTCAACAGTTAGAGCATCCATTGGCTGAATTTAAGATGCCCACGTGCAAAAATATTGCAAACCTTAATAATGAAACACTAATGTCATTCTTCTTGGAAGCATCTTATAGAGCGATACTCTTCCTATCAAACTATGATACTTCAAAAGTCGATAATTTCCAAGTACTTATTTTTCTGATTACACAGTAGGGCTGGAAAAGAGTCGAGTGGGAGCCAAGTCGTGAGTTTGTAGAAAATACTCAAACTCAGCTCAAGTTCGCATTTAGTAACAGTATAAAGTGTCTGTATAATAAGGCTCTACACCGCCCCCCGATATAATCATAAAATCAGTCTATTCTTAGGTGCAGGAGCATTATTTCAGATGATTAAATTCAAAGTGCAATCACAAACAATTTAAAATACAGTGATTTGGTAAAATGAAATTAATCGACTGACCCAGTAATGTTGCACTGGTTGAAGGCAAGCAAAGCAGAAACTCCAACAGCCATCACAAGCAATGATTTACAACCCAATTCCGACGAGTCCTCGTCTCCATTGACATTCAAAAACGAGCTGACACAGTCGGGAAGTGTTTCGGAATAGAAACGTTCGGCAGAATCGGGCGATTCGAGTTGGAGATTGGAAAATAGAGCTTCAGCAGCGAGAGATGAGTTCAAGGCTTGGAGATAGGAGCCTGACTCGATGAGTGCTACGACGTCGCTGAGGAGGGAGTATAGGTGGGGAAACCTGTGAGCAGTCGGCGGAGGGGATTGGGTGGGTGAAGGCGACCGTGAGGAATTCTCGGACGGCAGAGAGCATTGGAGTAGGCGGAGCTCCAGTGAACGGAGAAGGACGGCGTCGTTCGCTGCCATTTCTGAGAGTATAGGGGAGAAAGAGGGTTTTACAGCTTTTGCCAAGGAGACAATTGGTAGGGGTTTTAAGCTCCAAGTTTAACCAAAACGTACCAAATATTGGTATCCACAAATGTCATTTCGTAATTTAAGGTTATTTAAAAAAAGTGACCAAAAAAAATATTTATATTTTTAATAATTTAATTTACATCTGCACTAAGATAAAAAAAAAATTTAATACATTTTTAAATTGATAACTTAAGTAATTGTTAGTAAATTCTCCTAAAAATTATGTAAAAATATAAAATTATTTTATAAAAATAAAATAAAAAAAATTATGTACTCCACTGCCAATTTTTAATTTACAAAATTAAAAAAATTTGTAAATGTATATTTCATTCACAAATTTAAACACAAATTAAAAAAATATGATTGATTATGACTGAATTTTTTTTATCTAGGTAAATTGGAAAAATTTAAAGGTTTAGATCAATTGTAGAAATTTAAATACTCACGCGCACATGTTTCGGGTTCGAATCCGAACCGTCTTCGATTCAAGTGTTCAACCAACTAATCTAAAAATTGATTAAGTATTCAACTAATTGAGCTAACAACACTTTAATTATTAATTATGAGTCTGTAACTAAAGTTTTTGTGATGTTTTATTGTTATTTTTTGAAAGTAAAATTTGTTGTAAAACACTCAAAAATTGAACAGCGTATACTACTAATTACAAAATAAATGAAACTATAGAATATGTATTTATATATTATAGAGATAATATAAAACATACAATTCGTTCATTCTGCAAATTTTCAAACTCAAATTCAAAACATATGTAAGCATAAATCAGATCCAAAATTGATTTTTCCAATATATCACCACTCAAATCCAATCAATCAATAATCTGTTTATAGGTCTCACAAATATGCAAGTGAAAGTATAGTCTCCATCATCCGCAATCCATCTGAGGAAAATATTCTTGTTCACGTTGACTCATATTGTTAGAGATGATGATACACAATGTAGGAATTACAGCCCAAAAATAAAACAGCAAAATAAACGATACTCAAAAATGCGAGTTACTAAGAAACTCAACCACGCATCTCGTACTCTGAAACAGCTTGTCCATTTTTTGCCAAACAGACGATTGGATCTCCAGAAGCTTCCGTGCCTTATCCTGTAAAAGGGGTTGGCGACGAACACTTTCACCATGAATCTGATCAGAAACGAAATGGGTGTTAGACTTACACTAGGAACACAATCACGTTGAGGAAGATAAAACCAAAAATATATGAATTCCAGTGTGATTTTATGTCATGAAATAAAAAAAATATATAATATTTCATGAAGAGTATTCAAATGCTACTACAGTATACTAACGATACTTCGAAACAGAATATCATCAGAATGAAGCAGTAAGGGATGTATTATTACCATTAAGAATAATCGGATCATAGCCTGTATGAACTCAAAATTGTTTCTGCACGAAACCTCTTCAATAAAATAATCCAGCAAAACTTCAATGAATTGTAGTTCGGGCCTCGTGCTGTACTCTTGCTCATCTTCATCGTCTATAATCTGGAGTATCCTAAGTTCCATATCCAGAGTCGAAGCAGATAAACCTTTAACATAATTTGTAAATGCTCCAACTGCATAAACAACCACGTCAAAAGAGGCTCAATTTACTGTGTCTAAAAAGCAATTAGAAGAAATTTAAAAACAAAATATTGGGAAAATTATAAAACCAACCACCTAGGATTGGGGTAAATTACAGAACAATCTAGAAATGTTTATAAGAATACGAGGTTTATTTCTGTTAAATTTAGGGGGGGGGTGTGTGTGTGTGTGTGTGTGTGTGGTGGTAATTGTAATATTTTTACAAACAGTATAAGGGGGTGTGGGTGAAATGTTTTTCTTGATAAAGTGTAAAGCAGAATCAAACCTCAGGCATTTTTTTTTTTCAAAAGGCTCAAGATTTATCATATCTACCCTATTACTCATCAGGTGGGTAATTTTGTAAATATACATGCAACATTTCACACAACAAATAATCAGCACAGAACTCACAGTTCTTTTCAGCCGCTGAGGATAGAAGGAATTGTAAGAATTGGGATACTGGGATATCAGCTCTCTCCTTTGCCTTTTCCATTTCACCACCTTCCAGAGCCTTACCCTCCTCGGCAGATTCCTTAGGTTTAAATACAATATCACCAGAGAGAGTCGGAATGGAGGGCAAGAAAAAAGGGGCCTTCTCGGGTTTCTTTGGTGGCTCAATTGGCTTATTCCGTTCTTTGATAATATCCAAATTAATTAAGCTCTGCCACTGACTCTTGGGCAACAGCGAAAGAGTGACAAGGTCCGGTATTTGCAGATTCGGAACTGACGGGTGAGCAAGGTCTTCCGGTTCTGCTAAATTTTCCTTAGCCTTGTCCGAATCACCATCCAACGAACTCCCCATCGAAGACACAGATGGTAAACCAACACTAACAATCTCCTTGCCACTCCCATACGAATCACTTTTACCAGGTGCTGAAAACATGGCTCTATTAACCCACAGATAAACCCCATTCTGATCCACATGCGCCGTCGCCAAAACATCCATACTCGGCGATAGAGACAGAGACGTCACGGCCACATCTACCTGTATCGCGTCTAACTGTCTCGCCAGAATCACATCCCAAATCCTGAGGGTTCCATCCATGCTGGACGTAACGAGCCACTTCCCATCATCGCTAAAGCAAGCATCTGTCACCCGATCCTTATGCCCTTCGAATTTCCGAACCATCCTCAGAGCAACAACATCAAACAAACGAATCACAAAGTCATCCCCCACGGCTGCAAGGAGACCATTATAACGATGATATACGATCTTGATGGTCGAACAACCGATCTCCAACCTAGATCTCAATCTGCATCCCTTGAAATCCCAAACCTTAATATCCCCCTTGAAACCGCCACTTATCACGATGGTATTTGTCGAGTCAGAAGCAACCCCAATCACTTCCCCATCATGTGCACAAGGTTTTATTTCTGACTTGTCAATATAACTGCCTCGACTAATTCCTGACTGAAGGTTAAACCGCTCCATAAAACCACCTGAAGTCCCTAATATTGCGAAATTTCCACAAGCGCTGATGACACAGGATTTAACGGGCTTTGGGTCATCCGAACTCGGGGTCAGAATGTGCTCTCCAATAACAAAATTCTGAAGTCTCCACACATAAGCTTGAGCAGTATCTGCATGACACGTGACCACGTTGCACCAATCACGTTCCCTGATCTCGGCCACATCAAACGTGGTCACAGGCTTTAGCTTTATCTCCGACTCCTTCAGCCCAAGCTTCTTTGCTCGTTTGGACACATGGCGCTGGGATAGCTCCCTGCTCTGCTGGTCCTGGATAACAGAGAAGAGGCGGAAGGCCCGGTCCTGGCCAGCGGAGAGCACATGCCTTCCATTGGCATAGAATTTGATACAGGAAGGAGGAGCACTGTGCCCACTTCTGAAACGGAGAAGGCGTGCATCCCCATCGGTTGTATCAAAAATCCACATTTTTATAGAGTTGTCGGATGAAGAGCTCATGAGAACAGGCTCGTTCGCAAAGAAGTGGAGAGAGACTATGGGGCAGTCGTGGGCCTCACCAATTACAGACTGGAGTCTTTTCTTCTCTAGATTCCATATGCTTATGACACCGGAGGAGCCACCAGAGGCTAACAGAGGCCGCCCGTCTGTGCTGAAGGATAAAGCTGTCACAGAGCCTCGAGTGGAGTGATTGAAGGTGACAATTTCCTCGTCGTATCGGATGTTGTGAACATGAATCTTCCCATCCAAACATCCAACGGCTAAAACATCAAGCGCGGGTGAGGACACACAGCAGGATATGGATGAGTTCCAGCCTTTGAATTCATGGAGCTTTTTCTTGGTGCTGATGTTCCATAGCTGCAAGTGACCTTGTTGGCTTGCGAAGATTACCTTGTTCAGATACGTGTCCGGATGCATTATGCAGGTTGGGGTGAAGTTGCTTTCCAGGGAGATATGGCCGACTGGAGAGGGATTACTATCGGTTATCCCCTTGAATGGCCATATGAAGACATCTCCTTTAACGTCTACACTTAAGATGTGGTCGCCGAAAAGTAGCAAGTGTTTGACCTTGTCTTTGTGGCTTACCCAAGTTGCCACCTGTAAAATTGCAAGTACAGTAGTATGATTCGTAAGGTTACATGTAATAAGAAAGGAACTAGAATTGTTCGCTAATAATTTGGTTCAGAATATAAAGCATCCCATATTTCCAAAAGTAATTTAGTCTATCACCAATACCTGATGAGCACGTTTAAAAACAGCGATGTTATGTCCATAGGCTGCGAATGTGTAGTCGCGATACGAAGCCAAAGCTCGTATTTTCTTTGGCAGTTGAGGACCTGCATTTCCACATAGTAATAACTAAGCTACAATAAGTAGACCACAAGTGAACTAGACGATAAAAGTTGCCAGAATTTCCCCCAATCAATACTACAATTTCAGTGATGATGTGTGCCCTATCAAATAATAATATAACTAAATAACACATTTCAATAATCCCAAAAGATATTCTTTCGTTCTTTGAATTATGCATCCAAAAATCAAAACTAAATAGCCTTCTATAAGTAATCGAAAAGGTAGACATCTTACCGACGAGTACTAAATTGAGCTTCGCGCACTGCCAACGGAAAAAGAAAAAAAGGTTCAGCAATGATACATTCTTCGTGAAGATAAAAATGGGGAAAAATTATATACAAAAAATTAAGATTAATTGATTATAAAAAACACTTCATACGTTGTAAATTTGAAAGGCCTTTCCGACGCTGACGGTGACAAATGTTTCGGTGCCGAGGCGCTGTACAGAGAGCGGAACGTGAGTCGTGATATACCCAATTGCTCGAAACGGTTCGAATATACCCATGTTTATTCACGGTTACTTGGATCCGAAATCGAATTCGGAGAAACGGAACAAGATACAGACAAAGAGAAACAAAGTAAGCGGCGCACGGCGGCGCGGGACAGGAGGGGTTTTAGTTGCTGGGGAGAAAGGGTTTTAGGTATTTTGAAAGAGGAAAGACATTTTTTTCCACTTAATACTTCAATTAAAAATCTAAATAAAAATGACTAATTAAAATAAGAATAAAAATAGTGATGCTTACAAAATGTTCTAAAATACTTTCAAGCCCGTTGTTCTTTACATGGTTTAACGAAACTTTGAAATTTTGATTTGAGTGTATAGAGAAAAAAAAAGGAATTTGAAACATATATCAAATAATATATAAGTAATAAAATAATAAATATTTAAAATTTTTGATTTGAGATATAGAGGAAAAAAAAGGAATTTGAAACACGTGAGAGAATTTCGTGGAGAGGCCGAAGGAATCGAGGAATCGAGCGGGGTTCGTTCCAAGTCAAAGTTCACGTCGTTTCAAGGATCAAGGAGGGTTCGTGCAACGAATTGAGGCCGGGTACTTTCGCGGCTGATCCATCTACGTCCGGGCATCAGTTATTAAGAAGAATCACAAGGTACACGATTCTTAAACTAACTCATTAATTGTTCTTACTACATACGTGCGCACTAGATCCATGATTAGGATTTTACGTGTTTATGCATGATTCTTTCTTCCGCACCTTTTCATGCTTGTAAAATACGTAAATCCATATATTGGGTATGGATGAGATTCATACATATATCAAATAATATATAAGTAATAATATAATAAATATTTAGAAGACATGATAAATTGATAAGTACTGGTACCACTGACGTTGTTCTTTACATGGTTTAACGAAACTTTGAAATTTTGATTTGAGAGAAAAAAAAGGAATTTGAAACATATATCAAATAATATATAAGTAATGAAATAATAAATATTTAGAAGACATGGTAAATTGATAAGTACTGGTACCACTGCCACGTGCTTTATTTGTTTGAAATAATCTAAAATTTTATTTAATTTCCAAATATTTATTAATGGACTAACAAATTATTTTATTTAATAATCAAACTCTCACTTAAATTTGCAATTTATAGTATGTAAGATTCTTGGGGCATAGTTTAATAATCAAACTCTCACTTAAATTTGCAATTTATAGTATGTAAGCTTCTTGGAGCATAGCCGAGTGGTAAAGTATGCGTAATTTTGGTGTAATATCTCATATATGACAAATTTTCATTGAAATATTATGTAGTTAGTCCTGGGATGAGACCTATTGGCTCTCTTCCACATGTGTTTACTACTCGTGCACATCCCTCAATTTATATCATACCCGATTGAGGAGACTCTGATCTGGTGGGGGAGGAATTTCTTGTCTCTGCATTATGTTTCTTGTCTCTACATTTCTTAAAAATATAAAAAATTGAATTTACTTTGAACATGAAGGAGGGATAAGATAACATAAATGCAATTATATTAATATAACATACATTAACCTGCAAAATAAATTTTACAGAATTGAATTAGGGATAAACTAAAAAATTTAAAAAAAATCTAGTCGAACATAATTAATACTTCCACAATTTGATTATGGAGTATGCGAAAAAATCATAATTAATACATAAAATTAAATAAATCGAGGAAAAAAATGAAGATTTAATGGTCAGAAAAATAAAAAATAATATACGAAGCCAAATTACAGTAAGAGAAAATAATATACCTACAAAGTTTATCAATTTTTTTTTGGATTAGGGAATAGGAGTATATCGATTTTTATGAAATACGATTAATTATAATTAAATTAATATTAACGGAATAAAAAAGAAAATTATAATTAAATTAATATTAACGGAATAAAAAAGAATTCTGAGAAGAGAAATATAACGTATATATTTAAGATAATAATTAATTATCATTATCAAAAATATATAATTTCAAATTATTATTTAGAATTTATATATAATTTAAATATGCTTAATAATATTACTATTTAAAATTTATAATTTTTTTATTTATAATTTATAGTGTAAACATAACATTATTATTACTTTTGATAATAATTAATTATCATTACCAAAAATATATAATTTCAAATTACTATTTAAAATTTATATATAATTTAAATATGATTAATAATATTACTATTTAGAATTTATAATTTTTTTATTTATAATTTATAGTGTAAACATAACATTATTATATATGTATAGATTAAATTTTATTTTATATATACCTTTCAAAGAAAATTAAATTAAATATTTTAAAATAGTTTTTAAATGATTTAAAAAAAATTTAAGTGTATTAAAATACTTTATATGTTCTTTTTAAATAGATATAAATTTAAAAACACTTTTATTTTTTTATTTTAAAATCAAAATTTATCTTTACATTTAACTTAGAGTCCGTTTGGACGAGTTTTAAAAAAAACTTATGAGATGTTAGGTTTATAAGTTGTTTTAAAAGTTAAAAAGCTGTTAATCTGTTATGTCTTATTATAACCCGTTGGGAGAGCTTATTTAAAAGTGCTTAAAAGATGTTTTGTCTTATAAGTTATTTTAAGAATGATAAGTTATTATGTCTTAGAGTACATTTGGGCGACCTTATTTAAAAGAGCTTATAATATGTTATGTCTTATGAGTTGTTTTAAGAGCTGAAAAGCTGTTATGTCTTATTTAATTAAGTTGCTGATATGTCTTATTTAATAAATAAGTTGTTAAATTAGTTGGATAAAATAGATTTATAAACGTATAATATGTTAATTTGTTTGGCAATTTAAGATCTTATATAAATAAAATTACCAAAAAATAAATTGTTTTATATGAAAAAAACAATTAAAAATATTTATATTAACTAAATAATAAATTTGGAATTTTTGTATATATAAAATGTAATAATTGTAAGGGTATTTTGGTCTTTTATTTTTAAGTTACAAGGGCTTATAAGCGGTTAAAAAAAAGTACCTCGCCCCTTATTTTTTTTTAAACAGCTTATAAGCTGTTAAACTGCTTATTTATAAGTTTTTTAAGATCTTTTGTAAAAATGTTACCAAAAAAATTTTAAAAGCTTATAAGCTCTTAACAGCTTATAAATTGTTTTAAAGAGCTGAGAGCATCTCCAACTGATACCAAAAACCTATTTTGAAGTAGGGGATGATCCAAGCATACCAAAACATAAAACTATTATAGGTTTTAAGGTGAGACCCACAGAAAAAATACTTAAATTTACGTTTACCTTAAACTTAAACCAAAAACTTTATTATTTATAAAATAATCATTCTTATATAAATTAATAAAAATAATTTATCAACATTTTTTTAGTTTCTTATTTAATAATTTTTGTAATGTAATTTTTTTAATAATAATCGTATCATTAATAATTAAAATAAATTTTAATAAAAATATTTTAAATAACTAAATAAAAATAAACTTGACAATACAGAATATAATTAAATATTAAATTATTTAATTAAAGTTAAAAATAAAATAATAGTATGGGATATCACAATATTTTTTTTTTTAATTTGTAAAAATAACGGTTATTTATAAAAAAGTTGTATTAAAAGAATATTTTAAAAATATTCTTTTAAGTTTGAGTATTGGAATCTCGGTTGGAGTAAAATTATGTAAACTTTAAATAAAACTTATTGAGTTTAAGTTGTCGTGTTCGGTTGGAGATTGACTATTTTTAAACCGTTTGGATAAAATATATATATATAAACTTATAAAATGTTAATTTTTTTGGTAATTTAAGATCTTATATAAATATAATTACCAAAAAGTAAATTGTTATATATGAAAAAAATAATAAAAAATAATAATATTAACTAAATAATAAATTTGAAATTTTTGTATATATATAAAACGTAATAATTTTAAGGGTATTTTAGTTTTTTATTGTTAAAGTTAAAAGAGCTTATAAGTTCAATAAAAAAAATACCTTCCTCCTACATTTTTTTAAACCGGCTTGTATATAAAATGTTAAACAACTCTTAAGTTTTATAAAATCTTTTAAAAATTTACCAAACAAATTTTAAAAACTTATAAGCAATTAAACAGATTATAAGTTGTTTTTAAAAAGCTTATAAGCTCTTGTCAAACACCTTATTTTCAACTATTTTACTTTTAAACTTAAAAATATTTTTATAATTTTTATTTTTTTGTCAAAAAATAAAAATGTAATATATATATATATATATATATATATATATCCTAGAAAAAATGTAATTCGGGATAGAGTATTTTAAAATAAAAAAATATAATATATTTTTTGTTTATGGCACATGAGTGAATCTATTTATTAATAATATATTTATAAATACAATCATTATATATTTACATGCTTTTGTGAGAGAATAAGTTTATTTATAAAAGAAATTATTATTATATACCACACGTAGTAAATAGAATCAATAAAGTATAATAAAAATGATCACATGGTATTGAAAATAAAATTTATGCATGTTAATTTCATTTTATAATATTTATACATGTATAATTTCGGGATCCACTAATAACACGTCACACTTTGACCAATAGAAAATCAATAATAATGTTATGTTTTTTAATATGTTGAAGTGTCTAAAATAAATCAAAATTTATTAGCGCAAAATTAATTACACATTTATAATAGTGTGTGCTAAATTATATCAATAAAAATGTTCTCTATATTATTAAACTATATCAATAAAAATATTTTTAAATATGGTGGCTAAAATATATCAATAAAAATATTCTTTAATAATAGTCAATACAAGAATTTGAAAATATATATATATATAAATTAGATTTAAAACACTCTGTAATTATATTTATTATAATATTTTAAAATAAAAAAATTCAAAGCACTTCTGCGCTAATAATTTTATTTATTTTATTATAATATGCTAATAATTTTATTTATTTTATTATAATATTAATTTAAAAAAATTAAAATTATATTTATTTTATTATAATTGTACAAATAAATAAATATTTACTTTTCAACCTTTTATATTAAACAAAAACTCATTTTTAGCTGTTAAAATATTTATAAAATACCTGCATACTAATTAACATTAAAATTAAATTAAATAATTTGTTACAATAAAGTTGTTCCTTAGTTTAATCATATGTACTTTGAGGAAAATATATATATATATATATATATATATATATATATTTTTTTTTTTTTTTTCCTTCAAGTACATATGATTAAACTAAGGAACAACAAAAATAAAGTTTTTTTTTTTAAAATTATAACTCTTTTATGTCATAATTACGTTTTGGTGAATTTATTAACAGAGTAAAATAAAAAAAATCAATTTAAATATATGAAAAAATTTAAGAGAATAATATTTTTCTATTTCTCGGATGCTTACGCATCAGTGCGTATAGGAAGAGTCCTTCATTTTATATATATATATATATATATATATATATATATATATATATATATATATATATATATATACTGAACAATTGCCTATGTATATCTCTTCATTCCATCATTTCGAGTATATTATATCATTGAAGAGAGAAATTAAAGACAATGGAAAAACCAGTTTTCTTTCTTTTCTTTACTCTATTAATTTTATCATGTCTTATAGTAGCACAAGTCAACACCGCTGCACCAACGATTTCGCGTTATCCAAAAGAGGCGCGAAAACGATCACACAATAACACTCGAATCGATAAAAGTTTGTTCGATGCAAGCGAAGTAATTATCGACGAGTCTTTATTAGTAGCCGGTCAAACAGCTGGGCTGAAGGAGAATGACAAAATCGAGAGTTTGCCCGGACAACCAACAAATGTTAAATTCAATCAATACGGTGGGCATGTCGTAGTGGATGAAAAGGCGGGCCGAGCTCTTTTCTATTACTTTGCGGAGGCCCGGGACTATCATCAGGACTCGTTGCCTCTTCTTATCTGGATCAGCGATTGTTCTTCTTTTGGTGTTGGGGCAATGGAGGAGATGGGCCCGTTTCGAGTATACAGCGATGGCCAAACACTCTACGAGAACAACTATGCATGGAATCAAGGTAGTGAACTTACTCCTATGTCTTGTAACAGTTGACACACTTTCTTTTTTTGACATTTTCTGTCTCATCTCATTATAGTTCACACTAAATAAAATTAATTTTTTCATTTTAAAATATTATTTTATTCTTATCTTATCCTGTATGTTTTGAGTCAAAATGTCAAAAAAGTTATATTTTTTTGTTTTAAATATCCTTGCCTAGAAAAGTGTCTCAAACCGATCCAAGCATGCATATACAGTATATATATATATATATATATTATAATTAATGTTAATTAATTAGTTATACGTACTAATTGCATCTCTTTTGGCAGTTGCAAATGTGTTGTTTTTGGAATCTCCGGCTGGGACTGGGTTCTCGTATTCTAACACGACGAAGGATTACGTGACGGGAGATAGGCAGACTGCAATCGATAATTACAGTTTTCTTGTGAAGTGGTTAGACAGATTTCCTGAATACAAAATGCGGGATATTTATCTAGGTGGGGAGTACGACGGGGGCCATTTCGTTCCCGAATTGGCTCAGATCATTCTCAATCAAAATCCTAAGAGGGCGAGGAGTAGTAGTAGTATTATCAACCTCAAAGGGATCATCGTGAGTCGATCTCGTACTTTCTATGTATATATGTCAAAGTTAAGTATCCCACGTCGGTTGAATATAGATCCTAAAGCTCATATATAAGTAAAACAATATTAATACCTTAACAAGGCCTTTTAAGGTGTTATTGGCCCAACTTTGACATGGTATCAGAGCAGGCCCAACACGATGTGGGGCCGCGGTCGATGGAATTTCGGACTGTGGGCACCCCTGCCGATGAAATTTCCAGCCACGAGTAATTCCGACCTTAACAAGGCCTTTTAAGGTGTTATTGGCCCAACAAGATGTGGGGCCGCGGTCGATGAAATTTCCGGCCACGAGTAATTTCGATGGAATTTCCGGCTTACTCGTGAGGGGGAGTGTTAGAGTATCCCATGGAATTTCCGGCTTACTCGTGAGGGGGAGTGTTAGAGTATCCCATGGAATTTCCGGCTTACTCGTGAGGGGGAGTGTTAGAGTATCCCACATCGGTTGGTTAAAGAATATTGAGCTCACATATAAGTTGGACAATCTTAATAAGGTGTTATTGGCCCAACTTTGACATGATATCAGTTGCGGGCCCAACACGATGATGGGTGCCCCAGCCGATGAAGCACTCTATCCACGAGTAGAGCCGACAAAACCGAGCCCCTGCTCTGATACCATGTCAAAGTTGGGTCAATAACACCTTAAAAGACCTTATTAAGATATTAAGGTTGTCCAACTTATATTTGAGTTTTAGGACCTTTGGCCAACCGATGTGGGATACTTAACAATATTGGGTCAATAACACCTTAAAAGGCCTTATTAAGATATTAAGGTTGTCCAACTTATATTTGAGTTTTAGGACCTTTGGCCAATCGATGTGGGATACTTAACAATATGTATGTATAAATGAATTGATCGAATACTTATTACATGTACAATGCATGCAGATCGGAAACGCCTATCTCGACGAAGAGACCCAAATAAAAGGGAAGTATGAATATTGGGGAAGCCATGCTTTGATTTCCGATGATTCGGTAAATGCGATTTTGAAGTACTGCAATTTCTCACCCTCGGCAGACGATCAATCTCCTCTGTGCTTTGAAATGTTTGACATAATTCACGAAACAGTGGATTCGATTAATATTCATAACATTTATGCTACACGTTGTCCTTCTTCCAGCACACCCACAGAAAACCCCAACAAGGCTTCGGTACTATATAGTAATTCATTTCTTATATGTAAATCGTTTTAATTTTTCCGTCGTTTTTAATGTTCGCGCGTGCAGATATTGAGTAGGTTAACTATATATAATTCATTTCTTATATGTAAATCATTTTAATATATGTATGTAGTATTATTATATTTTCCGCGCATGCAGATATTCGAGTATGATCCTTGCAGCGACATTTATGTTACTGTTGATGATTTAAGTGAAATCATTGTCCATTTAATGTAATTGGATTCATACAAAGTTTCGGTAATGATCCTAAAGCACTACAATATGATTTAGGCGAAGTGCGGAGTGCACGGTTGTATAAAAGTGATAACGGATCATTGTTTGGTTAAGTGAATGTTGGTGTTGATTTATTGTGTGTAAATTAGCATGAAATATATGTTAATTTCATGGTTTGCATGGTTATAATATGCAGCCACGAAATTGCATGCATGGCACCTAAAGAAAGTGATTTCGAAGAGGTGTGACCATTCTTAAAGGGTGCAACTCTTCCCAAAGGGTGCAGCCCTTCATGAAAGGGTATTTTCACTATCCAAAGGGGTGTTTCAACACCTATATAAGGGTGTTGAAAATCAGATTCTAAGACCCACGAAAATTAAGAGCTTTGTGTTAACGAAGTATAGCGAATAAACATTCTATAGTATACTTGTTTCTACGCCAAAGAACAAGTGCGGTATTGTCTTATCCTAGAAGAAGTTTCGTGATACCTTGGCTGTTATAGGGTCGAAATATTCTTTAAGGAAAACGTGTAAACGTGATTCAATATTTTCCAAAGCCTCCACATTCAGAAACACACAAAAGAAACAACAATCTTAAAGAATATTTACTATTCTGAACGATGGAGTCGGTTCGTGAGATGAACAGCAAATTCGGAAAATTGGAGAAGTTCGAAGGCGTAGACTTTCGAAGGTGGCAAAAGAAGATGCATTTCTTGCTAACAACGTTGAAGGTGGTGTACGTTCTAAGTACTCCACAACCAGAAGCAGCAGACAACGAATCGCCGGAGGAAACTCGGAAACGCTGCAAATGGGAAAATGACGACTATATATGTCGTGGGCATATATTAAACGGTATGTCTGACTCTCTCTTCGATATATATCAAAATGTGGAGTCTGCTAAGGCCCTTTGGGATAGCCTTGAATCCAAGTACATTGACGAGGACGCTTCTAGTAAGAAGTTCCTAGTTGGTAATTTTATGAATTACAAGATGTGCGACGGAAGGCCGGTAATGGAGCAATATAATGAATTGCTCCGGATATTGGGTCAATTTACCCAACATAATATGAAGATGGACGAGTCCATCTCGGTGTCTAGTATTATAGACAAATTACCGCCGTCGTGGAAAGACTTCAAACACACCTTGAAACATAAAAAGGAAGAGTTGTCTTTAGTACAACTCGGTAGTCACTTGCGCATAGAGGAATCTCTAAGGGCGCAAGAGGGTGAAAAACCCAAGGACAAGGAACCGATAAGGTCTGCAACTATCAATATGATGGAAGCAGGGGAGAGTTCGTATAAGAACCGAGGGACAAAGCGTCCCTACAACAACAACAACGGCAACAATGCTGGGAGTAAGAAGCCTAAGGGCGCTTGCTGGATATGCGGAAAAACGGGTCACTTTAAAAGTGATTGTCGTGCGAACAAGAATAAAAAGGGAACGATGAATAATCGCTCGGGACAAAGGTCTAATAACCAGGGTCCGGACACCAATCAAGGTGAGACTACTATACATAATTTTGATGTAAATTTAAATTATGTCCCTATAGTTTCTGAAGCATTTTATGTGCAGGATGATTCGGTGGCGTGGTGGATTGACTCGGGTGCTACTAAGCATGTTTGCAAGGATCGTCATTGGTTTCAAAAGTATGAACCAGTTGTAGATGGATCAGTGCTTTACATGGGAAACGAGTCAACAGCCCCTATTCTTGGTCGCGGCGAAGTGTTGTTGGAATTCAGTTCCGGAAAGTCCTTAGTATTATTAGATGTATTACATGTACCTGGAATAAGGAAAAATCTTGTATCCGGTAGTGTTTTATCCAAGTATGGATATAAACAAGTATACGAATCTAATAAATATGTATTGACTAAGAATGGTGTATTTGTCGGTTTTGGATACCAATGTAACGGGATGTTTATGCTTAATATTATGAATAAAGTTGATGATTCTGTTCTTATGGTTTCTTCTAAAGTGAATGATTCATTATTGTGGCATGCTAGACTAGGACATGTTCATTATAAGCGCATGATTGATATGTCCAAACTTGAATTAATCCCTGCTATGAACATAGAAGAAGATAAGTGTAATACATGCATGCTAACTAAAATCGTTAGGCAGCCTTTTAAAGATGTTCAACGTGAATCTTGTATGCTTGAACTTGTGCATAGCGACTTATGTGATTTCCATGCTACACCTTCGTTGGGGAATAAGAAATACTTAGTAACTTTCATAGATGATTATTCTAGATTTTGCTATGTATTTCTGCTAAGTACTAAAGATGAAGCGCTAGAAAAGTTTAAAGTATTTAAAACTGAAGTTGAACTACAACAAGAGTGCATGATTAAAAAGTTGAGAACCGATAGGGGAGGTGAATATTATGATCCTGTTTTGTTTGAATCATGTGGTATTATTCATGAAATAACTGCGCCCTATACTCCTCAACAAAACGGTATATCCGAAAGGAAGAACCGTGTACTAAAGGAAATGGTGAATTCCATGTTATCCTATTCGGGTTTGAATAGTGGATTCTGGGGAGAAGCCGTGTTAACAGCTTGCTATTTATTAAATAGGGTTCCTAACAAAAGGAACAAAGTTACCCCCTACGAACTTTGGTACAAAAAGAAGCCGAACCTTAATTATCTTAAGGTTTGGGGCTGTCGGGCTGTCGTAAGACTACCGGATCCCAAAAGGAAAACTTTGGGAGAAAGAGGCATTGATTGCATCTTTGTTGGATATGCTGTGCATTCCAAGGCATATCGATTCTACGTGATTGAGCCGAATGATTCAGTAGCGATTCATTCTATCATAGAATCGAGGGACGCCATATTTGATGAAACTAGATTTTTATCAATGGTTAGGACCAAGGATCTGGTGCCTAAGGTGGCTGAAAGCAAAGAATTAACTTTGCCCGAGCCTGAGTCGCTTGAACCTCGTCGAGGCACGAGGATAAGGACTAAGAAATCGTTCGGTCCTGATTTCCAGACCTTTCTGGTTGAAGGATCAAGGGACGAAGTTGGATTTCAATACTCGTATAGTTATCATGTTGATGATGAGCCTAAAACATACGAGGAAGTCTTGAAATCGCAAGATGTTGCATTTTGGAAAGAAGCCATCAATGATGAGATGGATTCCATTATGGGAAACAACACTTGGGTGCTTGCTGATTTACCTAACGGTTGTAAACCATTAGGATGCAAGTGGATCTTTAAGAAAAAGATGAAAGTCGATGGTTCAATTGACAAGTATAAAGCCCGATTAGTCATTCAAGGCTTTAGGCAAAAGGAAGGTATTGATTACTTCGATACCTATGCTCCTGTTGCGCGAATAACTACGATTAGATTATTGATAGCCTTGGCTGCAATACATAATCTAGTGATCCATCAAATGGATGTAAAAACAGCATTCCTTAACGGTGAGTTAGAGGAGGAAATTTACATGAAACAACCCGAAGGGTTCGTTATGCCTGGTAATGAGCATAAGGTATGTAAACTTGTTAAATCCTTGTATGGATTAAAACAAGCACCTAAGCAGTGGCATCGGAAATTTGATGAAATAATTTTATCGAATGGTTTTAAGTTAAACCAATCGGATAAATGTGTGTATAGCAAATTCGATGACTTTGGTAAAGGAGTCATTATTTGTCTATATGTTGATGATATGCTTATCTTTGGTACTGACCAAAGACAAGTGGATTTGACTAAGTCATTTTTATCATCAAACTTCGATATGAAGGATATGGGGGAGGCGGATGTGATTTTAGGAATTAAAATCATTCGTGAAAACAATGCCATTACTTTAACTCAATCTCATTACATTGAGAAAGTGTTAAAGAAATTCCATTGTGATGACTATTCTACGGTCAGTACTCCATATGATTCGAGTGTAAAACTCATGCCCAATATGGGTGTTGCTGTGTCCCAGTTGGAATACTCCAAGGTAATTGGGTGCCTTATGTATGCTATGACTAGCACAAGGCCAGACATTGCATTTGCGGTAGGCAAACTAAGTAGATACACAAGTAATCCTAGCACGCATCATTGGCAGGCTGTTAGGCGTGTATTAAAATACTTAAAGGGAACCAAAGATTTTGGTTTGACATATGTCGGATATCCTTCGGTAATAGAAGGGTATTCTGATGCGAGTTGGATAACCAATATAGAGGATCATTCCTCTACTTCTGGTTGGGTTTTCCTACTCGGAGGCGGTGCTATAAGTTGGGCTTCAAAGAAGCAAACTTGTATTACGAGTTCCACTATGGAATCGGAATTTATAGCACTTGCGGCAGCTGGTAAAGAAGCTGAATGGTTAAGGAATTTGGTTTATGAAATTCCTTTGTGGCCAAAGCCTATTTCGGCGTTTTCAATTCATTGTGACAGTGCAGCCACTTTGGCTAAGGCATATAGTCATGTTTATAATGGCAAGTCAAGACACTTGGGCGTTAGACATAGCGCGATCCGTGAGCTGATCACTCAAGGAGTAATCTCTATTGATTTTGTGAGATCACAACATAATCTTGCTGATCATTTGACCAAGGGATTAGCAAAAGACTTGGTAGTAAAGTCGGTGATTGGGATGGGTCTGAAGCCTCTTTGAATCTTCAAATATGGGATACCAAATTCATTTCTAATTGTATTAGAACCAGAATTCAATTGGGAAGCCTATATTTGAGATTGAAACACATGGAAATTATCCCAAAGGTATGTGTTTGAACCTGCATGTTAAGGTTGAAGTTAATTCTTAATGAATCATTTGATAAAGTGCATTTTGCAGGTGCACGAAGAAATGATTCACCTATATGAGTGGGAAGTGTGGCAGCTTCAAGAGTCGTGGCTAAGCTCTATATACACTCAAGAATGGATGGGATACAAGGCCTAATTTTGTATCGGAAATCATTATAGAATGTATTTGGAATTATGTGTGTATTATCTTTTATGTATTCAGATGGGTTGAAGAGTTCAATCTTTTAAGACACTCTGATTCTCGAATATATAAGTTGTATATAACACTAAGATGAAAATTCAATCTTCAAGACATTTTCATTTTATGCATAATTCTGGCTGTTATTGTTAACATAAGTGATTCAAGGATTACACTTAAATGGGGGAGGAATGTTGATGATTTAAGTGAAATCATTGTCCATTTAATGTAATTGGATTCATACAAAGTTTCGGTAATGATCCTAAAGCACTACAATATGATTTAGGCGAAGTGCGGAGTGCACGGTTGTATAAAAGTGATAACGGATCATTGTTTGGTTAAGTGAATGTTGGTGTTGATTTATTGTGTGTAAATTAGCATGAAATATATGTTAATTTCATGGTTTGCATGGTTATAATATGCAGCCACGAAATTGCATGCATGGCACCTAAAGAAAGTGATTTCGAAGAGGTGTGACCATTCTTAAAGGGTGCAACTCTTCCCAAAGGGTGCAGCCCTTCATGAAAGGGTATTTTCACTATCCAAAGGGGTGTTTCAACACCTATATAAGGGTGTTGAAAATCAGATTCTAAGACCCACGAAAATTAAGAGCTTTGTGTTAACGAAGTATAGCGAATAAACATTCTATAGTATACTTGTTTCTACGCCAAAGAACAAGTGCGGTATTGTCTTATCCTAGAAGAAGTTTCGTGATACCTTGGCTGTTATAGGGTCGAAATATTCTTTAAGGAAAACGTGTAAACGTGATTCAATATTTTCCAAAGCCTCCACATTCAGAAACACACAAAAGAAACAACAGTTACTGCCTACATGAGGAGGCCCGACGTGAAAAGGGCACTCCATGCTAATGGTGCTAAGATTCCTTGGGATCTTTGCAGGTTAATTAATTAATTGAAATAATAGAAACTTGTGTCGATATGAACATGCACGTACGGAGATTAAATTAATTTGTCATGCAGCGATATAGTTAGAAGGATTGATACTCCATCAACTGTCCTCCCTATTATCAAGGAGTTAATGAACCATGGGGTTCGGGTTTGGATATACACCGGAGATTTAGATGGAGGAAGTACGGGGTTAACTTCAACGCAACTAGCCATCAAAGCGATGAATCTCGGCATTAAAGATCCTTGGCGTCCGTGGTTTTCTACTACCAGAGAGGTACGGTACGCCTACGTAATCGATCATTAGTAATATTAACTTAGTTCTGATCATATGCGAATTAATTTGAATTGATGATCGACTGATCTTTATATTATATATTGAAGCACCGAGAGGTTGCAGGGTATACACAAGAGTACAAAGACAATCTGATCTTTGCAACGGTCAGAGGGGCGGGGGATAGAGTACCAAGTTATCAGCCCCAAAGAGCTCTTACTCTTATTACCAGTTTTCTTGCCGGAGTAAAACTACCTATTAAGTGACGGAAATTTATCATCCCAAACCTAACTATATATATACGTGGAATAATCACATGTTATAACTTTTGTTGTTTTGCACAATCTAATTAATTTAGTACTTGTAATTTTGTCTTTATTAATAAATTTCGGGGCATACAAAAATTTTTACAAACTCTATATATACGTAATACTCTATATAGAAATAAACTCCATGTAATCCCAATTTGAGACCAATTATAAATAGGGATAAACTCCACATTGTCATAAGTCATACATTTTTACCTCTATATAAAAATAAATGATTAATATATAATAAAAAAAATTATTAATAATATTTTTATTTATTAAAATCAATAAATATTTATGAAAATCAATAACATATATATAGTATATGATCAAAGTTTATCAGAGCAGACCAAACACAATATATACGAACAGATTAAGGTGATAAAATACAACATCCCCCTGCAACAAAAGGTAATTAATTTATTGCATATATATAATTTAATGTATTGATTTTTAGTGTAATCATAATTTAAGTATGATTTTCAAATTTGAAATGTCTTTTTTAACCTTTATAATAGATCAATATTTTAATTCTTTTATTAATTACGTCATTTTAATATATTGCATATCAATATTTTTGGACAAGATTTGTGATATCAATTATTCTTTGCTTCTTTCGGTATATAATTTGTGATTGAGATTGTGATATTTTTTTTCAAATTTCATACCATAACATCGGATGAATTTCTTGTTTGTATTCGCCAAATTCCGAATGTTTGTTTTATTGATTTCATGGTTATTCATAGTTCATTTAAATGGATAACTGTTCTAGAGGGAAGAAGCCACCGATCTCAACATCCCCTTTTTTTCCTATGATACGTGTTGTGATATGTCCTTCGATCCTACGTGTGCAATCGATAAAGTCATAAGGTCGTCTATGGATGTTAAATGATTATTCGATAATATTAATTGTTGGGAACAATATAATATTGATCGATAAATCATACCTACAGGGTCACACACGGACTCATAAATGATGTACAATGCTTGATAAATATATTGATTTAGAATCAATATTTACGTGAATTTAATACACATGCATGGGATGCATGACTTGCATGGATGCATGTCCCATAGTGTGACATGGCATGCCACACAAGCAAGTGGGACCATCTAATGTCATATGGCATAATGAGGTGGAAATGTCCATTCAAATTCACCATAATCACACCTTAATGTGTGATAATGATGGGGCATCAATATCACCATTAAGGAGGAGGTTACAAGGTGGTTTTGATGGCATTTTAAGGTGAACAAATGCTGATTTTTCAGCATAATTTTTCACCCACGAAATTCACAAAAGAGAGAGAGAAAAGA
Source organism: Euphrasia confusa (assembly GCA_954870475.1). NCBI lineage: Eukaryota > Viridiplantae > Streptophyta > Magnoliopsida > Lamiales > Orobanchaceae > Euphrasia > Euphrasia confusa. The sequence goes on from OX940962.1 coordinate 4,309,747, forward strand.
GGTTGTTCTTGGAGAATCAACTCGATCAATCAAGCAAGTCATCATCCGGGTTCGTGTGCAACACGTAGAGGCCGGGCCATTTGTGCGGCTTCAACATCCGGGCGATCCAAAGGCGTGACGGGGTCATTCCAGAGGTGAACAATCCGTGGCTGATCCATTAAGGTGGTTCAATCGACTCAACACCACCTTAACCAATTTCAACGATCACCAAATGTAAGAACTCGTTGATCCCTATATATATATATATATATATATATATATATATATATATATATATATATATATATATATATATATATTGGATGTGTATATATATATTTGTATGTGTTCTTATACACATTATGTGTGCACTAAGATCCAAGCATGATAGATTTATATGCTTTACACACTTCCGCACACACGATATATCGATCGGATCGGTATAACGGTACCTTCAATTGGTATCAGAGCTTAGGGCTCGTGCACACTTTTGTGTTGGACACAAAAAGTTTAATCTACATAATTGACTTATTTGTTTAATTGTGATTATGTGATTAGATGTAAGGCCGGCCACCGTTAGTGGTCGGATGAATGAAATTGTCGTTTTTTACGTTTCGATTGGCCATAGTTTTGGAGGGCTGCGTCCCTTGGAATCATTTGTAATAGATAGGTTTTCTATTTCAATATGTATTGTTCAAACTTGTAAGCGATGGACTTGGTCCATGGTTCGATGGAGGATCTCGGCTCTCCGGCGAAAACGAGAAGAAACGAAGCCAAACGAAGCAAACCGGGCTGCTGGAGCCAAACGGCGGTCGCCGTTTGAGCTCCGGCGGGCGCCGTTTTGATTCGGCGGGCGCCGTTTTGGAAACGGCGACCGCCGAAAGGCCTTTTTTGGGGCAGATGGGTTTTTTCCTTTTCGGCGGGCGCCGTTTTGGAAACGGCGACCGCCGGTGGTGTTCAGCGACCGCTGGTTGTAAAACGGCGGGCGCTGTTCGTGGTTTTTGAGGTAATGACTTGTTTTGACCAAAATCGGAGGGCACGGAACTAAAACGGAGGGCGAGGACCAGTCCAGAAGATGTTCAAGGCTTTTGTTAATACTTTAATTCTTTTCGTTTGAGAGTTGTGAGGTTCTAGGGGCCTTTCGATTTCGTATTTATTTGCTTTGCTAGTTATAGGTTGTTTTATGTTATAAATGTTCAACTTACATATAAACAAACCTATGCATGCAAATTCCCAAAATAATGAGTATAATGTCTTGTCCAAAACATCACACTCATAAATCCCTCGATCACAAGTTGGTAGGTCCGCCTCAGCGGGGTACTACTTGTTATCTTGGGATAAGTGGGAGTAAGGGTTAGACCCTTACACGTGAGTTTGGTTTTCTCATCGATAGATCCACTGCAGGCGTGGCTATCGAGACATGATATGAGAATGGGACTCTCATCGACCGAGAGTGACATTAGATGTCATTGACATGGGATGTCTACCTATCTTGGAGTTCTTAAGTGCGGACTCAGTCGGCTTAAGGATTCGCAAGATGAGGGTCTTGGGATCATTTTGTTCTAATTTATTAAAATTTCAAAAACAAATGCCTAATTTGTCTTTCATTCGATGAATTATAAGGTTAGGATTATTTACACCTCGGGGAGTGATTTAATCCAAAACACTTAAGTTTATCAATGACACAAATTAGAGACTTTCGAGCCATTGGATGGCGTGAATCGATTGTCTGGTTGGCTCCCTCATTTTAATGAGAGATAGGGCTTCAATTGCATGATAAGATCGCTGGTTAGAAAACCTCGAGTTTTCACTTACGATTTATCACGTTTTTTTCATTGAAATAATTGGGAATGACGATATTAGATATCGAATGAACAAAATGGAACAAATAAAGTAGTTTTGCTAGACAACCTTATTTGTTTACCGCTTTGTGAATGTTTACTTACGTTATTTATCTTTCTTCTGTAGTATAATATGTCTGTCTCAACTCAATTCAAGTTCAGCTCTATCTTGGATAGAGAAAAGTTGAACAACACCAATTTCCTTGATTGGCAACGTAACTTGAGGATAGTCCTCAAATACGAGGAAAAGGAAAGTGTGTTGGACAAACCCCTTCCCGTGCTTCCCGCTGATGGGGGCACGGATGCCCAAAAGGCATCATATGCCCTTGCTAAGAAAGCCTCGAATGAGGTGACATGTTTGATGTTGGCATCCATGGTACCCGAGTTGCAAAAACAATTCGAGTTCATGGAAGCCTATGATATCATAGAAGAGCTCAAGAGCATGTTCGGGGAACAGGCTAGGATTGAGCGCTTCGGTGTCACCCGGGCTATAGCAACAGCTCGGCTGGAAAAGGGTAAACCCGTGGGACCACATGTACAGCAAATGATTGGATTATTTGCTTCAAGTGCTCGCCTCGGTTTTGCATATGATGACGAGTTGGCTACCGATTTCATTCTCCATTCTCTTCATGATGGTTATGACGCCTTTAAGCTGATTTTTCACATGAATGGACTGAAGAAATCGCTTCATGAGCTCCATGGGATGCTTAAGGCTGCTGAGCCGGCGATTAAGAAGGACCCTAGGAGGGAAGTTCTTATGATTCGGGAAGGAGGTACCAAAAAGTTCAAGGGGATTAAGAAACCAGAAGTGAAAGGCAAAGGGAAAGGGAAAGCTGTGGCAGCTCCTTCCAAAAGGTTCTTGAAAGCTTCTAAGGTTTCTGGGGAATCTGAGTGTTTCTACTGCAAGAGTGTTGGACACTACAAGCGAGATTGCCCCAAGTTCAAAGAGGATGTGAAGAACGGTGTCGTTCCTTCATCTTCAGGTATTTATGTCATAGACATAAACTTTACAAATTCTTCTTCTTGGGTATTGGATACCGGATGCGGTGCTCACATTGTTTCACATGTGCAGGGACTGCGAAGAATTAGAACTTTGGTAAAGGGAGATGTCGATCTGCGGGTTGGAAATGGAGCGAGGGTCGCTGCATTAGCCGTAGGATCTTATGATTTGTGTTTGCCTTCGGGCCTTGTTTTAGTATTGAATAATGTTTATTTCGTTCCAAGTATTACCAAGAACATCATTTCTATTTCAGTATTGGATACTGAAGGATTTTCCTTCACTATAATAAATGGTTTATTTACTATTTCAAAAAGTGGAGTGTTCTATGGTTCGGCACGATTAGAACATGGGTTATATATACTTCAACTTGACAATCATATATATAACATTGATACCAAAAAGGCCAAATCGAATGAATTCAATGAAACCTACCTTTGGCATTGTCGATTAGGTCACGTCAACATTAAACGTGTAGAGAAACTTCTTAAAGAAGGTATTCTCAAATCTTTTGACTTGGAGTCATTTGATACATGTGAAGGATGTTTGATGGGCAAAATGACAAAGTCACCTTTTCTAGGGAAAGGAGAACGTGCAAATGATCTATTGGGTTTAATCCATACTGATGTATGTAGCCCAATGAGCTCACAAGCACGTGGAGGTTATTTCTACTTCATAACTTTTATCGATGACTTAAGTAGATATGGTTATGTCTACTTAATGAGGCATAAGTCGGAAGCCTTTGAAAAGTTCAAAGAATTCCAAAATGAAGTTGAGAATCAACTTGGTAAGAAAATAAAAGCCATTCGATCGGATCGAGGTGGTGAATATCTTAGCCAAGAATTCGATGATCATCTTATGAGTTGTGGTATTCTATATAAACTCACTCCTCCTGGAACACCCCAGATGAATGGTGTTTCCGAAAGGAGGAATAGAACCTTATTGGATATGGTTCGATCGATGATGAGCCTTAGTGAACTACCAAAATCTTTTTGGGGACACGCACTTTTAACAGCGGCCTATACACTGAATAGGACACCGTCAAAAGCTGTTGATAAGACACCATACGAGGTATGTAAAGGGAAGGTCCCTAACTTGTCTTATATCAAGATTTGGGGATGTGAAGCTTATGTGAAGAGAAATATCTCTACAAAGCTTGAACCCAAATCGGATAAATGTTTCTTTGTTGGTTATCCAAAAGAAACACGAGGGTACCACTTTTACAACCAATCTGAGAACAAAGTCTTTGTTGCTCGAGATAGTGTATTTCTTGAAAAGGAATATCTTTCCAAGAAAGTAAGTGGGAGCTCAGTTGAATTGAACGAAGTTCAAGAAGACTTGAACGAGGTTCAAGAAGATCAAACTGAGATGGACACTCAAGACCAAGTCGAGAGTGCTCCAGTGGTTTTAGAAACCACACCTAACCCTCGAAGGTCCGGAAGGATTAGATCTCAACCTGACAGATACTTAGGTATTCTGACAAATGAGAGCTATGAAGTCATGCTTTTAGAAAGCAATGAACCTTCGACCTATATCCAAGCTATGACGAGTCCAGATTCCGAGAAATGGCAGGGTGCCATGAAATCCGAAATAGAATCAATGTCTGAAAATCAAGTTTGGAACTTGGTCGATTTGCCTAAAGGGGCTAGGCCCATTGGATGCAAATGGATTTACAAGATAAAAACAGACATGAATGGAAAACCTAGTGTTTTCAAAGCAAGGTTGGTGGCAAAAGGATATAAACAAATTCACGGGGTGGATTATGATGAAACCTTTTCACCAGTTGCTATGATTAAATCCATTCGGATTCTCTTAGCCATTGCTGCTCATTATGATTATGAGATATGGAAAATGGACGTTAAAACCGCCTTCTTGAATGGGATTCTGGTCGAGGATGTGTTTATGACACAACCAGAGGGTTTTATCGATCCTAATCAGGCTGAGAGAGTATGCAAGCTTAATAGATCCATCTATGGATTAAAGCAAGCATCTCGGAGCTGGAATCTTCGGTTCGATGAATCCATACAAGAGTTTGGATTTCAAAAGAACATGGAAGACTCTTGTGTTTACAAGAAGGTCAGTGGGAGTTACGTTGTATTCATTGTGTTGTATGTCGATGACATACTCCTTATTGGAAACAATATTCCTATGCTTAATTCTGTTAAAGAATGGCTTGGAAGATGGTTTTCAATGAAGGATCTTGGAGAAGCACAGTACATATTGGGCATCAAGATCTGTCGGAACAGATCGCAAAGGATGCTTGGACTTAGTCAAGCAACCTATATTGATAAGGTGCTTGACAGGTTCAGAATGAAAGACGCCAAGAAGGGTCTCATTCCAATGACTCATGGTACATCTTTAAGCAAGAGTCAGTGCCTTTCGGGACCTGATGAGCAAATAAGGATGGCAAATATTCCTTATGCTTCGGCAATAGGGTCTATTATGTACGCCATGATATGTACACGACCGGATGTATCGTATGCTTTGAGCATGACGAGTCGGTTTCAAGGAAACCCAGGTGAGGCGCATTGGACTGCGGCCAAGAATATTCTTAAGTACCTTAGAAGGACTAAAGAGTATTTTCTTGTCTTTGGAGGACAAAAAGAGTTGGTTGTGACAGGATATACGGATGCAAGCTTCCAAACAGACAAAGATGATTTCCGGTCTCAATCCGGATTTTTCTTTTGTCTGAATGGAGGTGCGGTGAGCTGGAAGAGTTCCAAGCAACCCACCGTAGCTGATTCTACTACAGAGGCTGAGTACATTGCTGCATCAGAAGCAGCAAAGGAGGCCGTTTGGATGAGAAAATTCTTAGATGAACTCGGTGTCGTACCTAGTTCGGCCCATCCGATAGCTCTCTATTGTGATAATAGTGGAGCTATCGCGCAAGCCAAGGAGTCTAGGGAGCACCACAAATCCAAACATGTGCTCAGGAAGTTCCACATTCTCAGGGAGATAGTTAGTCGTGGAGACATCGAGATAAATAAAGTTGCAACTGATGATAATGTTGCAGACCCGTTAACTAAACCACTCCAGCAGTCAAAGCATGATGCTCATACAACTGCAATAGGGATACGATATCTTAGAGATGGATTGTGATTCCTATTACTGTATTGTCTACTTTTGGAGTTTATGTAAACATTCACGTATCTTTTATGATATAATTTTTTCATATAATTGTGGTTTAAATTGTATGAATTGTCCAAATGATTAAATTATATTAATTGGGTTATGAGGTCGATTTACCACATAATGAAGTCCCAATTGTTGAACTAATATAATTAAATCATAAATTGTTCCTAGTTCGTATCATCGAGTACGGACAAACTGACGATACAAAGAACTAGATTGTAATGTGTACTATAGCGCCGCTTCATGGGCTAGTGATGTGGGACATCAAGTACAATTACATAGATATTAGCTGGGAGCTAATGATCGAACAGACCCGACTGGAATAGTATTTAAGATTTCGAGTCATAATACTATTTCATTGACTGTCGAGCAATTTCCTCTGACCTGAGTAGTCCAGAGTGATTCCATTGTGAAATGGTGTACTTTGATACAAGTAAACGCCTTTCGTAAAAGGAGGTTATAAAACTTGTTATTGGGTATATCAGGAAGCAAGTGGGAGAGCTTGGATTGACAAGATGGGATTGTCCTCCATTTTAATATGGATCATATGTCTTACCGGCCACTTGGAGAGTCGAGACTGTGGAAAATACGTGGCCACGTCCAGATTCGTATCATAGTGATAAATCTGGTTTTACAGTCTGTCTCAAAGTCCAAGAGAGGTTTGAACCGATTGAGGATGACTCAAGTCTTGCCTCGAGTTCAAACTTAGACATAAAGTGACAACAGGAAGTTGGCAGCACACTGGCTCTGAAGGCCAAGTGGGAGATTGTTGGGATATGTCCTTCGATCCTACGTGTGCAATCGATAAAGTCATAAGGTCGTCTATGGATGTTAAATGATTATTCGATAATATTAATTGTTGGGAACAATATAATATTGATCGATAAATCATACCTACAGGGTCACACACGGACTCATAAATGATGTACAATGCTTGATAAATATATTGATTTAGAATCAATATTTACGTGAATTTAATACACATGCATGGGATGCATGGCTTGCATGGATGCATGTCACATAGTGTGACATGGCATGCCACACAAGCAAGTGGGACCATCTAATGTCATATGGCATAATGAGGTGGAAATGTCCATTCAAATTCACCATAATCACACCTTAATGTGTGATAATGATGGGGCATCAATATCACCATTAAGGAGGAGGTTACAAGGTGGTTTTGATGGCATTTTAAGGTGAACAAATGCTGATTTTTCAGCATAATTTTTCACCCACGAAATTCACAAAAGAGAGAGAGAAAAGAGGTTGTTCTTGGAGAATCAACTCGATCAATCAAGCAAGTCATCATCCGGGTTCGTGTGCAACACGTAGAGGCCGGGCCATTTGTGCGGCTTCAACATCCGGGCGATCCAAAGGCGTGACGGGGTCATTCCAGAGGTGAACAATCCGTGGCTGATCCATTAAGGTGGTTCAATCGACTCAACACCACCTTAACCAATTTCAACGATCACCAAATGTAAGAACTCGTTGATCCCTATATATATATATATATATATATATATATATATATATATATATTGGATGTGTATATATATATTTGTATGTGTTCATATATATATATATATATATATATATATATATATATATATATATATATATATATATATTGGATGTGTATATATATATTTGTATGTGTTCTTATACACATTATGTGTGCACTAAGATCCAAGCATGATAGATTTATATGCTTTACACACTTCCGCACACACGGTATATCGATCGGATCGGTATAACGGTACCTTCAATACGTACCGCCCCCAAACTTGACCTCGCCATCGATTTCGTCGAGTTCGATCCCAGTTCGACCAAACCAAAGGCCGCGGTGACATAGGAGTTGGATCGAGCATCGAGTTTCGTCGCCTCTTACTTCGCGTTGCCGACACTCCCCGCCCAGGTCAGCGAGGCATCATCGAGGGATGTGAGCGCAGGAGAAATCCGAGCTCGAGCTCCGTCAGGATGACGTTGTTGATTTTGTCTGAACGATCGATAGGAAATTCTCCCGCAGCTCGATCGGCTAAATGCTCGTCGTCAAACTTAACACCAGGCCTTTTGTTTTGTATTTCCAATTTTCCTAGATGATGCTGACAATTTTCTAAATAGTCATATAAATGTATATATACAATACATGTGTGCCATGATTTTTGTCTATATCAAGATGTAGAACCAATTATTTACATGCATCTGAGCATTAGTTTCTCTTACTACCTGTAATGTCAAACTTGCAGTGTTTATTACTCCCTCGGTCCAAAGACAGTTGTCATACTTTTCTTTTTGGGGTGTCCAACAATAGTTGACACACCCCAAAAAAGGAAATAATTATTCTAACTTTTTCATTTTAATATACAATTTTATTCTACTTTACCCCCACCTACTTTTTAAACTTTACTCACAACTACTTTACTTTTCACTTTTAAAATATATTTTTACCTTTTACGTTTCAATTAAAAAAATACAAAAATAACAATTTTCTTAAACTCCGTATCCAGAAAAGTATGACATCTATTAATGGCCGGAGGGAGTATGTAACTAACTGTCATGGGGAGAAATGAAACCAACCTTTTTGTGTGATTTTAGATTTTTGTTTGTGGGGCAACATATGACATTTTGCGTAAGCTCCTATTTGGTCGAATACCACTTTTGATAGCATGTCCATAGTTTGCAGTTAAATATACGTTACCGGGGGATGTTGTATTTTATCACCTTAACATGTTCGTAGTTTAAATTATACTTTTGTGTCTATTAAACTACTGGGGTAGAGATAAACCATAATATATACGGTGAACTACCAACAACACTGCACAACAACGACATATAGTATACGTATTAGTTTGATATTTAAATAGTACGTAAATAAAAAATTACACTACACAAGTATGTGTAGTGTACTTAATAGACACTTACATGTCTGGTAACAACCCTTGTTGTTCATCACCCGTGAACTCCCTTACTAATTAGTTTCACAAAGGTTAGGTGTAATTATTACTCTATTAAACAGGCGCTGCAGATAAACCATATTATCTATATATACTACCGACAACACTGCACATTGATTTATAGTGTAAGTATTAGTTTCATACTTAGATATTATTACACAAGTTTGTATAGTGTATTTAGTAGACACTTAAAAGTCTGGTAAAAACATTTGTGGTTCATCACCCCTATGCACCATTATAATTTTGTTTCCCAAACGTTAAGTGTAACTATTACTCTTAAACTAATGCGGTGCAAATAAACCATATTATATAAGGTGAACTACCAACAACACTACACAACAACATATAGTGTACATAATAGTTTCTTATATCCAGCCGAGTGCTTCTTTATTATCTAGTGTGACACCCATTAATTAAAGGTTTACCTAAATATTAAAGAATATATAAAATAAAATAGAGTTAGCTTTTTGTCAATTTATTTAAAAAAAAAACCTACACATATCTGGAATTAATATATGGAATAGTTTATTACAATTCCTTTACGATGAATGTGTCTATACTGTGTTACACATACGAACAAGTCGTATAAATTGACTATAGTTTTAAAAAAACTTGATGGCTTCTTCTCTATCATTTGGAAGATATATTTTTTGTTGTCTCTGTTTCAGAGAATAAAAGCTACAAGAATTATAATGGATAAACGTTTTATAATTTATAATACCCTAATAAAGTCATATACAGTGTAATAGAGTTTAACACATCAAAAAATAAAGTGGTTAATTCAAAATAATGACACACACATGTTAATGAAGTAAGAAACATCGAGACTGAAGGTAGTATTTACAACAAACAACAAATAAATAATGTCACAACAACATGCAAATGTCATAAACAACTTAATGAATTATACAGCATGAAAGAACACATTGGTATTTTCAGAAAACAACAATATGATAGTGTAGTAAAGAGTTTACTAAGTTTACAAAATTATACAAGCAATTGGCTCGAGCATCGAGTTTCGTCGCCTCTTACTTCGTCGTTGCCGACACTCCCCGCCCAGGCCAGCGAGGCATCATCGAGGGATGTGAGCGCAGGAGAAATCTGAGCTCGAGCTCCGTCAGGCTGACGTTGTTGTTTATGTCTGAACGATCGATCGGAAAATCTCCCGCAGCTCGATCGGCTAAATGCTCGTCGTCAAACTTAACACCGACATTAGTAGCATCGACTCATTTCATATCTCACTACACTATTCGTTGAGCTTGATTTCAGCCTAGCTGACTCTTACTAAATGAGTATATAGAAAATCCTCATATGCTTGCCCATGTGTATACTAGAGAGCATCTTGACCTGCTTAACTAATTGAAAAAATTATTCCCAATTATTTATGAATTCTGACTATAGCAACTTGGTAAATATTCAAAATTGGTCTAAAGGAAAAACGGGAAAAAATGTTTAAAAAAAGACAGAAGGATATATGCAGTTACCTGGTCACAGTTACAGTGCAATAAACATCAATCTTTCTAAAAAGTGCAGAGGAGAAGAATGATAGTAGTTTGCAGATTTCCCGAGTTACCAGTTTGAATTCTGAATAGCCATGGAAAGTGTAACCATATAAGCAAACAGAACTAACAGGTGGTACTTTTATACTTTGTAAAGAGAACAAATCAAACTGAAAAAATTATTAAAGAAAAAATCCATAAAGCAAGTTTACCATGCATTTGGAGTCCATCTGTATGACCATAAAAAAATTGATTGATTCTAAACAAGCACTGTTCTTTCAATTCATTTGGAGGTGGTCGGCCATTGAGGAAAAAGAACTGCATTTTTTTGAAGTTTATGAAGATATCAGTTATATATCACTATAAATAAGGAAAAGAAGCAATATACGGGAACCAATTTCCCTCAAATATTGGAATATCAACAAGTTGAACCTGAGGTATAGGCTCATTCACAAGTTTCAGGGGTGATCCTAAAACAGAAGGGCCTACTCTCAGCTTTGTGATCCGAGGGCCTACAATCAACACAATAAGTTGGAATTATTTGATCTTCCTCGATAACCTTATGCAGCAACACAATAGATAACCGCTCACACCTTTGATTTTATTTTTGTTGTTCTTTAAGAATCCTACACTATATGGAAAAGTGTTTGGTTGATATAACAAATATCAAAACCAATCAAGTTTACTACACACTCTTCTTCATAAACTAATATTTTAGAGTAACAGGTTCCTATAAGCTTATATTTTCCAAGATATAACAGCACAATTTGGTGATACACTGTCCAGATTGTCAAGATAATTCTTTGAATAAGAAAAATAGAACATGCTGATTCTACAGTTCAACACACTCAGTAATTTTCTGATTGTGTTATTGGGTTCAAGTTGAACGTCATCAGATTATTTGTACTGGTACCCAAAATAAAGGGAGATTTTCAACAAAAAAAAAAAAACTGATTTGAGTCGATTTAAAACCACTATTCAAGAACCATAAATCAGACATGCAATCACGGAGGGTGTTACACTATGTCAATTCAACCCTAATAACGAATAATTTCTGTAGAATCAAACACTAAATCCAAGAGCCCTAAATCAGGAATGCAATCTACTCACCGAATAATTTCAATTCAGACAATGCCGTGAGAAAACTTTCCTTGACACGAGTACGCTTTGAGCTTTATGATGAGACAGACGGTGACGCTACCGCCGGCGGAATCGCAAATCGGCGGAAGGAATCGAGTTTCACGTTTCTGTTGTCCAATTGTGGTATTGTGATATGTAGTGTATTGTGATATGCTATCGGTTATATGGAAAGTTAATATTGTACATCCGTTTATGGTTTATTTTTGATAGTGTATTATCACTATAACTATAGTATAATAACATCAATTAAGAGATACAATATATTTTGTGAATAATGTATATATTTAATAACATCAATTAAGAGATACCATATATTTTGTGAATAATGTATTATATTACATATATTATATTACATAATTTACAATAATTAAAAGGTTATTTGGGTAAATCATTTTTTTTTATAAATAGTGTAAAGATCGATATTAATGTATAATTTATAATAAGATATTTATCTTTTTTGAAAACCCCCCTTTAAAAATACAGTACTTTCAATGTTCAGAACCGTTATGTTCTTCTTAATCTTTCTTCTAAAATAAGAAGTAAAATAATACAGTGTATACCTTTTAAATATTTAAAATAATTTTTAAATGATTAAAAATAAAAAAAATTAACATTTTAATGTGCCTTCAAATAAATTTTGGATGCTTTGAATACTTTTTATTTTTTAATCATTTGAAAGTGTATTAAAATATTTTTTAATTTCAAATACTTTATAAATATTTCATGATGTCTGAAAATAAATATTTAAATATTTTAAGATATTGTAAAATAACATTTTAATTTCTTAAATGGATGTTTTATTTATTTTTTTAATAATTTTTTTTTTATTTTAAAATCAAAATTTACCCTTATTCTTTAAACTTACACAACTATTTTATATTTTAACTTACAAATATTTTTATACCTTTAACCTTTTATTTCAAAAAGTCATATATATATATATATATATATATATTGTTGAAAAAATGACATTCTAGAAAGCACAGAGAATATTTAAAAATTAAAATTATTATGGCATATGGGTAAATTTATTAATTAATGATATAATTTAAAATACAATCATTGTATATTTACATATTTTTCTGATAGAATAATTTTCATTATAAAAGGGATTATTATGTTATACGACAGAGTTAATATAATCAAATACGGGGTCTAACACGTTGGACGGAATTTCTAATTCTTCAACCGTTTAATTCTACTATTTAAGTAGATGTTACTTGATTAATAATTATTAAAATTTATGGATTGATGATAGAGTAATTGTTGTATAAAGTATGATAGTTGAAAAGTTAAATATAAAAGAATAAATATAAGAATATGTATTATTCTAGATTGATAAAATGTATAAAAAAAAAGTGTTTCTAATTAAAAATTAATTAATTTTATTAATTAAAGATTAATTAGTATAATATATATTATATATTTTTCATAATATATAATGTATATCGACTGACTATGTGCATATATATTAAGTTGTGTTATATAATACCAATGTATTATATATGAGATTATATGTTATATAATATTTAGATATTATATAATAATTACATATATATAGTGCACGGTATGTGCAAGTGTATAGTACATGTGTAACATGTCTGCATGGAAATATATTTGAAATGTTTGTACAATGAATAACGTGTATGTTGAAAGAGTGTGTATATTTAACTTACAAATATTTTTATACCTTTTTACCTTTGAAAAAAATATATCTTTGTTGTCCTAAAAATGTCATTCTAGAAAGCACAAGAATATTTCAATGGCAGATGAGTAAATTTATTAATGATATAATTATTATTTTTTATATATATTTACATGTTTTTCTGATAGAATAATTTTCATTATAAAAGGGATTATTATTTTATACGACAGTAAATATAATCAAATAAAATATAGGTTATAGGCCATGATATGGTTTTGAGAATAAAATATACTTAATGTCATTTCATATATATTGAAGATTATATTTTAAAAAGTAGCTACATCTACTTCAGAGTTCAGATGTAACCATTACCTTTTACCTGTTTTTCAAAATATAAAAAATATACTTATATCTTTGTAGTCGAAACAATGTCATTCTAGAAAGCACACAGAATATTTCAAAATCAATGTTTTTGTTAGCTAGACTCGGATCTTGTAAATCTTTCAAGGTCAAAACTCTCATCATCAATATTTTGCAAAGTAATTTGTTTAATATCCTTTTTTTTTTGGCTATATATATACTTGCACAATTGCCTATTTTTCTTCAATTCTAATTCATTTCGAGTATATTATAATAGAATTAAGGGAGAAAAGACCATGGAAAAACCAGTTTTCTTTCTTTTCTTTACTCTATTAATTTTATCATGTCATATAGTAGCACAAGTCAGCACCACTGCACCAACGATTTCACGTTATCTAAAAGAGAAGCGAAAACAATCACACAATAGCACTCGAATCGATAAAAGTTTGTTCGATGCAAGCGAACTAATTATCAACGAGTCTTTATTAGTAGCCGGTCAAACAGCTGGGCTGAAGGAGAATGACAAAATCGAGAGTTTGCCCGGACAACCAACAAATGTTAAATTCAATCAATACGGTGGGCATGTCGTAGTGGATGAAAAGGCGGGCCGAGCTCTTTTCTATTACTTTGCGGAGGCCCGGGACTATCATCAGGACTCGTTGCCTCTTCTTATCTGGATCAGCGGTTGTACTTCTTTTGGTGCCGGAGCGATGGAGGAGATGGGCCCGTTTCGAGTATACAGCGATGGCCAAACACTCTACGAGAACTACTATGCATGGAATCAAGGTAATGAACGTGCTCCTATGTCTAGTAACATTTGACATACTTTATCAAATGTATTTTTTAAACATTCAGTCACAATTGTTTTAATTTTCAATTTAAAAATACATTTTTATCTTTTGTGTTTTTGTCAAAAAATAAAAAAAGTTAAATTTTTTTTTTAAAATACTTGCCCAGAAAATTGTCTCAAACGATCCAAGCATATATATATATATATATCATAATTAATGTTAATTAATTAGTTATACGTACTAATTGTATCTCTTTTGGCAGTTGCAAATGTGTTGTTTTTGGAATCTCCGGCTGGGACTGGGTTCTCGTATTCATGTAAGTTTATACATATTATTAAAGACCTTGAACTTCATGAATCTCACAATCATATATTTAATATTGATGGAATCTAAAGTTTATACATATTATTAAAGACCTTGAACTTCATGAATCTCACAATCATATATTTAATATTGATGGAATCGGAAACTTACATTGATCATCAATAGTCCTTCATCTTGATGTTGTTTTCTTGTAGGAAGAATCGGTTTCTATCTCCTGCCTTTCGCTAATCCCTTAGATTATAATGATTTTATTAATGATGTTTATAATCAATCTTGACGTTGATAGAAGAAAATCTATCGGGCTTTTATAAGGGGAGAGAGGACCAGATTCATAAATTGATGGAAGATGAAACGTTCTATCACCGTTTCGTTTGCACCGTTTGATATATATCAGATTCTTAATCTGATAAAAACACAAGTGAAACGCTGCACTGTTTCGCATACCAAATAAAATAATATTAATAATTTAAATCAAATAATAATTAATATATATATAGCACAAGGCCATTATATATAAAAATATCTTACATTCTCCCACTTGGCCGATTGGTAAAATATACATACATGATTTAAATTATAATGTGCACAACATAATCATTAATTACATTGGTATTCATAATTTCATAATTAAGTATATACTAAACGAGTCATAGCGGTTCTATATCATTTAATCGATATAGTTCCTTCCATGTACCACAATATTAGTTTTCTACTCAAGCACTTTATTGTTCGTAATGGTCCGCATAACTGTCTAAAAATTAATAGACTTAATCTTGTATCTTAATGTCAACATTAATGTATACATACCTGACAAACAAGATTTTGATTATTTTCAAAAACTTTATATAATAGAGCTCAAAGTGTTGAATACATAAAGCATAATATTTGTTGAGTTATAATCATAATGTCTATTCTTTCGACGTGATCAATAAATGTCAAACAACCATTAAGTTTGAGTATTGAATCATAAGATTTGTATTAATATGCTGAATCGACACTTTTGTTTCTGAACTTCTTCTTTAACGACAAGGTACATCATATTCTATATAGCATTATTGGAATACTTGACGTTTCATAAAAGAAGACTGTTGCAAAATACAATAATTTTCAACGATTTGACAATAAGGTCGACTAATTCAAATCCTGAAATAAATATCTACAACCATTCTTGAATTGTGACCTCAAGGTATGTCACAAATTCAACTTAATTTTAAAGTCTATTCAATAATGATGAATTGTCTTACACTTTTAATAATTTGTTCAAATAGCTACTAAGAACAAATAACATAATTCGAATCTAAAACAATCAATCATAATTTTCAACCATAGGCATTAAATCCTTAGTTCATTACAAATGCATCAGTACTTTATATGTGTTCTAATTCATTATAAGATCAAACTTATTTCCCTTCCGAATTGGAACATCAT
This sequence comes from Euphrasia confusa, assembly GCA_954870475.1. Classification (NCBI taxonomy): domain Eukaryota; kingdom Viridiplantae; phylum Streptophyta; class Magnoliopsida; order Lamiales; family Orobanchaceae; genus Euphrasia; species Euphrasia confusa. The sequence continues at coordinate 4,325,837 of OX940962.1, forward strand.
TTGATGACCATTTTTCATTCTAATTTTCTCTAGAACTTTATGAGATAACCATAAGATTATTGTGATATATACCGAAATATTTATATTTCAATCACATAAGTTATCTCACTTATATCTTTCATTTCAAATTTCTTAATTTCAAAGAAAACTAATATTGATTTCATGTAATGAATTAAGATCATTAATTGTGAGCAAGATATCGTCAACATACTGAATCAAAAATAAACATACTCCCACTGATTTTTTAGATTATTTCAATCAAAAATCATTAATGATATTTGAACCTTAAATATCATTGACGAGAAATACGTTTAAATATGTATATCGCTTTCATAAGTTTACACACCACATTTTACATTAATTCTATGGAATAACTTTAAGGTTAATCCATATAAACTCTTTCATTAATTAACTTTTAGAAAAACAATTTTCACATATATTTGGTGTTGCTCTAAATCATAACGAGTCACCAAAATCATAAGAATTCTATAGAACCTTTATCTCTTTTTCATAAATACCATTTTCTAAGTAAAAAATCATTGGCAACAAGTTAGGGCTTGTGTCATTTGATATTGCCATGTGAGTCGAGTTTTTTTCATTTTAGGACAAAACATTTACACTCGACTATTTTTTCAAATCTTATGGCAATTCAACAAGTCCAAAACTTCCTTATGTGCCTTGGATTTTAACTTATCTTCCATGGCATTTATCCAATCAATTGAATTATAACTTAACATACATGTGAAAATGAAACTAAAACATAATTAAGATATACTACATAAACATTAGAAATATCAAATCTCATTTTTCTCTTGAGATTATCACAATAGGTTCATTAACATTATTGTGGGTCACTTTATGATTAGTTTTTGTTCTTACAAAATGTTTGACTATTCAACATTTTAGAACAAGAATTTTAGTAAGAGTTCAAAAAAAAATTTGCGCTACAATCTTTTAAAGTTCTACTTACGTGGTTCATGACTCACACTGACTTTACAATCTTAACGAACCTAAAGTTTTCAGTTTCCATAATTTTGAATTATAGTTAGAACAATAAAAAACACACACCCATTGAATTTTCATAATGAACAAATCATTAATTATTCTTAATTCAAAATTTTCTATTGTGGATCACAAATTCTTACTCTTGTCAAACGACATTAAACATACAATGTCTTAAACTAGGTTTGATCCTACCAGTTTATAGTTCAAAATAATTTAATGAACTGTCTTATTAGGAACCTTGTTTAAGTACGTTATGACATTTGTAAGAATGTTTATTCACAAAATGGGTAGTGGAGAATTATTGATCATACTTCTAACTATAGTCAAGCGTGTACTTTTATGTCTTTCTATAATACTATTTTGTTGTGATGTACATAACATAGAGCATAAACACATGTCACAACTTTTCAGTATTTTGGTAAATAAGTTAACGTCTATAATATATTTCTCATAAAATTAGAAGTTGATATGAGATTCATAATTTTCACTTTTATATTCAATTGCCTTTCATACACTTTAATAAATACCACGGGGGCATTTATCAATTGAGACTTGTACTTAATAGATAGATTATCATAATGTGAAAATAATCAATAAGACTCATAAAAACTTGTTCACAAAATAAGAGAAATATAAGAAAACTAGTTTATATTGGTGTGCATAATTTCAAGGAGTACTTTACTTCTTGTGGCTCAATTCTTTGAGTGTTTGTTTTACATTATATAAACAACTCAAATATTCAGATTAGTAAAACTTTATATCCAAAAGGATTTCATTATTTACTAAACTTTTCAACTTTTATGCTACATGAAAATATAATTTCATTAATTTAACCACATTATTACTAATATTATGATGCATAGTGAAATGAATTTTAAGAGATCATTATCGAGTTTCAAATTTATTGATTTCACCATTAAGAACACCATAATCCATAATAAGATATGTTTAAAACAATTTGAACCATTTAGTATCCAACGAACACAATTCTCGCATGTAATAATAAATTACAATGTGCGGAAGGTGCATGAAGAGTTTTAAACAAATCTAAATGGTGTTTGATATCTAAAATTAGACGATATATATGTCCAGTAACCTTAGCTGGATTTCTGACTCGATTTCTCATTAAAACAATTTTCATTTGAATTCATGACTCAGATCATAAAGAATCATTGCATCATATTAGAAACATAGTGGTGCCATCAGAAATAAATCACCACACATTATTCTTTTACGTGGTTTGGGAAAGAAGACTCATTAACATTCAATGGTCTTTGCTCTTTCATTGATTTATTCTGACTTTCTTACAAACTCCTTGAAAGAGATTAGGAGAATGATTTCTATGAATCTTCATTCACATTTCATTTACCTTTCATGGAATTATAGTTTGTTTGGAACGGCAGAACAATTATCATTCATCCAAAAAAACTTTTAATCTTGTCACAAATGTTTGACATGACAATGATGCTCATATATGCCAGGAGAACCATCAATCTTTATGATGGTTAAGGTATATATTACCAGCAACGATTATGGGTACGTAGGAACACATATCCACTATTGGAAGATATGATTGATTCATTAAGACTTTGAGACAATAATTTAGATTTGAAATAACTATAAGTGTACATTGGAGTTCTCCTTTGGGTGATCCTCCAAAATACAACATTAAACGTTAATTGATACCAAAATATTGGTTTCTCATAATTGGTAATTATATATACTTTAACTAAATAAGTTTGTTATCTTTGGATATACAAACAAATTTAATAAAATATATCAATTAACCATGATCATGTTCTTGATTATAAATTAATCGATCTACCTTTGGGTTGATCCTTAACATTTACTAATCAACGAACTTCAATATACTCAATATTTAACCATAATGTCATTTCGATTATAGCATCAAATAATCATGAGTAATTGAATTTATAATTATATTGACATCTATGAACCACATCCTAATTCGGCCACTTTGGTGAACCGAATTAATTCTTAATTTATAGATATCAAAATAATTAATATGACTTTCATTAATTTGACATCTATATTGACATTCTAATTTGGCCACTTTGGTGACTAACAAATTATTCATAATATATAGAAGGCAACGTAAATAATAGTGTGAATTTCATTTATTTGAAATCTATAACCAACATACTAGTTTACTCACCTTGGTGATTAACAACTATATGTATTTTCAAAATAATTTCATATTCACTTTAGTAGTGATCAAAACTATTTAGCACATTATTTCAAATACAATTATTCAAAATGTAATTGTTTAGGAAATACTTAAATTTTCCAATAGATGCGACAAAACATAATCGCATCACCCATAAATATCACAATCACAATATTGTCATTAATTCAATTCATTATTTATTATTTACAAAGCTTATGTCAAACATAATTATCATATACATTTATCATTACACATCTACTGAGTATAATATCTATATATATAAAGCACACAATTACATTAATTTATAACATAAGTTATGCTCAAACATTTCAAAATCGATATTATGTTGGTCCCATAGCACATTTATATTATATGAATTTAATTGATTATATAAAAGGACACATATTATTACCGTTCATAAAAATACAAATAAATTATGACAACATATTTCGATAATCTCACTAAATCATATCAAATTAATTAACGATATTCTAAAATAATATCTTAATTTTATTTTACAGAATAAACACAGCGGAATTATGATTTTATTAACATAATTTTGACGATTTTATTAACATAATTTTGGTTGTTCATAAAATTCACGCTAATACAAATAAGTATTAATATACCGATACATTACTCGTAGCGCAAATAAGCATACATAAAAAAAATCCATAATATATATGCAAAACAAATAACCAGTGCAAAATAAAAAATAATTTTATTCGCGCTAACTTATTGAACATATAAATAACGCGCTAACTTATTGAACATATAAATGAACATATAAATAACCAGTGTAGAATAAAAATAATTTTATTCGCACTAACTTATTGAACATATAAATAACCAGTGCAGAATAAAAAATAATTTTATTGGCGCTAACTTACTTAAGTAATAATGTTCAGATTTTAAATTTTAACAATCTATCAGAACACATAAATAATTCTTTGCAATAAATATTAAAATCATAATTGGAAAATCATGAGTTCATAAAGCGCAGTCTCTGATAACACATGTAAGTTTATACATATTATTAAAGAAACTTCATGAATCTCACAATCATATATTTAATATTGATGGAATCTAAAGTTTATACATATTATTAAAGACCTTGAACTTCATGAATCTCACAATCATATATTTAATATTGATGGAATCGGAAACTTACATTGAACAGCAATAGTCCTTCATCTTGATGTTGTTTTCTTGTAGGAAGAATCGGTTTCTATCTCCTGCCTTTCGCTAATCCCTTAGATTATAATGATTTTATTAATGATGTTTATAATCAATCTAAGAAAATCTATCGGGCTTTTATAAGGGGAGAGAGGACCAGATTCATAAATTGATGGAAGATGAAACGTTCTATCACCGTTTCGTTTGCACCGTTTGATATATATCAGATTAATCTTAATCTGATAAAAACACAAGTGAAACGCTGCACTGTATACCAAATAAAATAATATTAATAATTTAAATCAAATAATAATTAATATATATATATAGCACAAGGCCATTATATATAAAAATATCTTACAATTCAAACACGACGACGGATTACGTGACGGGAGATAAACAAACAACAATCGATAATTTCAGTTTTCTTGTGAACTGGTTAAACAGATTTCCAGAATACAAAACAAGGGATATTTATCTAGGCGGAGAGAACGATGGGGCCCATTACGCTCCCGAATTGGCTCAGATCATTCTCAATCAAAATCCTAAGAGGGAAAGGAGTAATAGTAGCATTATCAACCTCAAAGGGATCATCGTGAGTCTCGTACTTTCTATATATATATATATATATATATATATATATATATATATATATATATATATATATATATATATATATATATATATATATATGAATTGATCGAATACGTACACATGTACAATGCATGCAGATCGGAAACTCCCAACTAAGCAACGAGACCCAAAAAAGAGGTGAATATGAATATTGGGGAAGCCATGCTTTGATTTCCGATGATTCGGCAGACGCGTTATTGAAATACTGCAATTTCTCAGCTTCGCCCGAGGACCAACCTCGTCTGTGCAATGAAATGTTAAACATAATTGAAGAAACCGTGGAATCGATTAATGATCATAACATATATGCTGCAGTTTGTCCTTCTTCCAGCACACCCACAGAAAACCCCAACAAGGCTTCAGTAGGTTAACTATATATATATATAATTCATTTCTTATACGTAAAATCATTAATTTTCCGCGCTTGCAGATATTCGAGTATGATCCTTGCAGCGACATATACGTGACCGCCTACATGAACAGGCCCGGCGTGAAAAGGGCACTCCATGCTGATGGCGCTAAGATTCCCTGGCAATTTTGCAGGTTAATTAATTAATAAATAACTTATCATAGTATAATTAATAATCCTTAATTATAGACACTTGTGAGTTGTGTCGGATCAAGAAGATTACAATTAATTTTTCATGCAGCGATATACTTAGATGGACAGACGATACTCCATCAACTGTCCTCCCTATTATCAAGGAGTTAATGAAGCATGGGGTTCAGGTTTGGATATACAGCGGAGATTTAGTTGGAGGAGAGACGGGGTTAACTTCAACGCAACTAGCCATCAAAGCGATGAAACTCGACATTAAAGATCATTGGCGTCCGTGGTTTTCTACTACCAGAAAGGTATGCCTACGTAATTATTATTAATATTATTATCAAAACTATTTTGGAAAAGAAACATTATAATTTATTAAATTACAATTTAATGCTTCATAAAATATATTTTAAAATTTAGTATTGTATTTATTAGTTTTTACATTTTTTATTAATTAGAGTATTGTTAAAGTTATAATTATAAACAAAACAATTAACTGCATTTATTAACTACGGCATTTATTTGTTTTTTTTTCTTAATTAATATATTTTATTAATTAAATTTTACTGATTTATAATTAAAGAAAATGGATCATTTAATTCTAAATAAACATAAAAAAAATTAACTTTTATCCAAAATTACCCTTATTATATATTATTAACTAATTATTGCGAATTTGATTAATTGTGTGTATGATCGATGGATCCATCTTTAATTATATTATATATTATTGAAGCACCGAGAGGTTGGAGGGTACACACAAGAGTACAAAGACAATCTGATCTTTGCAACGGTCAGAGGGGCGGGGGATAGAGTACCAAGTTATCAGCCCCAAAGAGCTCTTACTCTTATTACCAGTTTTCTTGCCGGAGTAAAACTACCTATTAAGTGAAGGGAATATATATATATATATATATATATATATATATATATATATATATATATATATATAATTGGAATAATCCCACGTTATAACTTTTGTTGTTTTGCACAATCTTGATTTAGTACTTTAATTTTTATCCATTTTTCTCGATATATTAGTACAATTATAGTTTTTAACATCGAGCTTTGTAACATATCGACTATCAAAACATTTTTGCAAATTAGTAACCTGTTAATAACTGAATAGATATTAGTATACAATTAAATTGAATTGAGATATACTATTGTTCCGAAAATGGGTGCGGTGCATAGAGTTGTAATTTTGACAAATTAATATTAAAAGTGCTACAAATAAATAGTCTTATTCGTAAAGAATTAAAGTATAATACAACAAAAAGGGTAACAAGTGGATAATTAATTCGAGTGGAATCGCACATGGTGGAAGTCTAACTCAAGACCTGTTACAAGGCTAGACTCTGATACTATGTTAAAAACTTCCTTATCTAAAAGATCAAACAGTTAAAGAAATTGAGCAATTATAGACATTTAAAGTGTACCGAATATATTTTAGTACTAAGTATATTTTTGAAAGCTATGTTGTCGCTTAATATGTGATTATTCCATTTATACTCTTATTAATGTTAAAGTCGGCCTATGGTCAATTCAATTTAGAATAAAATATTTTCAAATCATATTGTTTGTTTATATACACTTTTTCAAACGCAACATTTTCAACCACAATTATAATTAAAATAATATTATCAAATCAATTAAAATTCCATTTGATTTAACAAATGATAAAAAAAAAAAAATGCAACTAGCTTGCTCCAACATCTTTAGTACAATTAATTAATAGTCATCATGTTTAAATGACTAAAGAATGGAAAATATAAAATATGAAATGCAACAATTATTTAAAAAATAAAAATATTAAATAATATGAGTATAGTTTCAACAACAACAAAAAAATATATACAATTTTAAAGATTTTCCACACAATATTTCAGTTTAAAATTTTATTTTATATAAAGTGTAATAATGATTTGAAAGATATTTTTATTCAACTTGTTATCTTAAGAAAATATATTGAATTGACTAAATGAATTTAAAATAATTTCAAATTTCAATACCGTTCACATTTTTTTTTTAATTTTCACTTCAAATTTCAATGTTACTTTTCTTATAGTTATTATACAGTACTATTAATTTTTTTTATCAGTTTTGTAAATTTATTCATACTATTGTCATTAAAATACAAGTATATATCTTAACAATTTGCTTCACAAATTAAAAAAAACATACAATTCTTCTCCCTTTTGTTCACAAGCAATAGATATACTTGTTTGTAATATTTTTACAAATAAATGTGTCTATTGCTATTGTATGGATGTAAGGAATATTTTTTTTAATGTCAGTGTCAAAAGTGTAAAAAAATATTCAACAGAGAAGAATATAATTATAAATAGGAAAAAAGAAATATTATATCACAAACTATTTTTGTATCATAGGTATAATTATATATTTACATGCTTTTGTGAGCGAATAATTTTCATCATAAAAGGGATTATTATTATATACGACAGATAGAATCTAATAAAAAGTATAATAGGATGATATGGTATTGAGAATATGTACATGATAATTACATTTTATATTGAAAATAATACTTGAAAAATATTACTCCCTCCCTCTCCTAGTAATAATCATATGTTCTTTACAAATAACATGTGACCATTATAAAGGAAATATATTATAACATAGATATATACTTGTACAGTTGTACCTCTCTGTCCATGAATAATAGTACACTTTTTTATTGTAAAAACAAATAAAATATGTCTATTGTTCATGGAAGAGGAAATATTATATTTTAAATTGTTTTTTTTAATTAAATAAAAGAACAGGAAGAATCAAAAATAAAAAAGGGGTTGTAATATAAATAAGAAATTATATAGGGTTATATTATTTACATAATTATTCACACCTTTTGTATGCCATTCAACATAGGTATAATTAAAAATATTCTCATCTTGCTAGCTACCTAATATTTATTTGCTATATTATATAGTATATATACCTGAACAATTGCATATATTTCTTAATTCACTTCTTCATTTCGAGTATATTAGTATTATTATAGAAGGGAGAAATTAAGGACGATGGAAAAATCAGTTTTCTTTCTTTTCTTTACTCTATTTTTATCATGTCTTATAGTAGCACAAGTCAGCACCGCTGCACCAAAGATTTCACGTGATCTAAAAGAGGTGCGAGAACGATCACACAACACTAAAATCGACAAAAGTTTGTTCGATGCAAGCGAAATAATTATCGACGAGTCTCTATTAGTAGCCGGTCAAGCAGCTGGGCAAAAGGAGAAGGACAAAATCGAGAGTTTGCCCGGACAACCAACAAATGTTAAATTCAATCAATACGGTGGGCATGTCGTCGTGGATGAAAAGGCGGGCCGAGCTCTTTTCTATTACTTTGCAGAGGCCCAGAACTATCAACAGGACGCATTGCCTCTTCTTATCTGGATCAGCGGTTGTACTTCTTTTGGTGCTGGAGCGATGGAGGAGATGGGCCCGTTTCGATTATACAGCGATGGCCAAACACTCTACGAGAACTACTATGCATGGAATCAAGGTACGTAATATCCATGCATATATATAAATATATATATCATGAATTAATTAATAATGTTAATAATTTATTGTGTATCTTGCCCTGCCACCAGTTGCAAATGTGTTGTTCTTGGAATCTCCTATTGATATATATATATGCTCCCGCATGCATGCTCTTCTCCTCATGCGCATCAAATAAAAAGAAAAAGTCGCAAGGACTGATTTGCAATTATTCAAACTTTTATTAATGTTCTCTGTTTATTGCATTATGGACACAAGTTATTAGGGTTTGGGTTGTTTTCTTATTTCAGTAGTATTAGGGCTCTTATACTACGTTGCTATATATATGCAACTCTTGTACGCATATTATCATCAAGAAATATACACAGCCCTTTATTTCTTTTATTTTGTTTTGCTGTGAGGAAGAAGTTCATCTTCCTCATAATACCAGATTAATTATTTTACATCTCCGGCCGGTTATGGGTTCTCGTATTCAAACAGGACGAAGGATTACGTGACGGGAGATAAAAAAACAGCAATCGATAACTACAGTTTTCTTTTGAAGTGGTTAGAAAGATTTCCTGAATACAAAACGAGGGATATTTATCTCGGCGATGGGGGCCATTTGGTTCCCCAATTGGCTCAAATCATTCTCAAACAAAATGCTAATAAGAGTAGAAGTAGTGGTATCATCAACCTCAAAGGGATCATCGTAAGTTATATAATTTCTACATATATATAATTAATAATAAAATTATAATAATTGATCGAATATATATATAATACGCACACAATGCATGCATTCATGCATGCAGATCGGGCACGGCAATCTGGACAAGGAGTCCCAAAGAAGAGGGCTGTACGATTATTGGGGAAGCCATGCTTTGATTTCCGACGATTCGGAAAATGTAATTTTGAAATACTGCAACTTCTCGCACTCTTTAGCCGCTGACCAACCTTATCAGTGCACCGACATGGTACACGAAATTCAACCAACCGTGGATTCGATCAACACTGGTAACATTTATGCAACACCTTGTCCTAATTCCACCACAACCACAAAAAACCCCAACAAGGCTTCGGTACGTACGTAGTGTAACAGTTTAATTTTTGTATGACTAAATCTATAATTATTTCCAACATATATATGTGCGCACGTAGATATTCGAGCATGATCCTTGCAGCGACAAGTATGTGACCGCCTACCTGAAGAGGCCCGATGTGAAAATGGCACTCCATGCTAATGCAGCTAAGATTCCCTGGGAATTTTGCAGGTTAATTAAATTGATATATAGTAGTACTATAATAACTTATCATCATATATAATTCCCCGATCGAGCAATAACCACTTGTTGTGTCCGAGCAAGGAGTATGTATATATTAATCCTTTTCAACAATTAAAACATGATGTTATAAATTTTATTATCTCTGTCTAGCTCTTAAATATTTTCAAGCTATCCTTTTTGGATTGTCCCACATATATCTTCAATTATGGACAATTAATATAATTCTTAAAAATAAAATAAAAAGGAAATTAAATTAATTTGTGATGTGTAATTAATGTTTCCAAAACTGCAGCAATATAGTTGAATGGACAGATGATCCATCCACTGTCCTCCCTATTATCAGGGACCTAATGAACCATGGGCTTCAAGTTTGGATATTCAGGTATATATATATATATATATATATATATATATATATATATATAGCTTATTAAAATCAGTCTTATAATCATATGATAAATGCAGGGGAGATTTAGATGGAGGACAGAGGGGTGTTACTTCAGCGCAACTAGCCATCAAAGCGATGAAACTCGACATTAAAGATAAATGGCGTGCGTGGTATTCTACTACCAGAAAGGTGCGTACATAATTATATATTATTATTAACTTATTAATTCTCATGCGAATGTTATTAATCGTGCGTATGATCGATGGATCGATCTTTATATATATTATATACTGTATTATTGAAGCACCGAGAGGTTGGAGGGTATGCATGGGTACAAAGACAATCTGATCTTTGCAACTGTGAGAGGGGCGGGATATCTAGTACCAAGTTATCAGCCCGAAAGAGCTCTTACTCTTATTACTAGTTTTCTTGCCGGAGTAAAACTACCTATTAAGTGAGTGGGGGAAATTTATCATCCCAAACCTAACTAGAATAATCACACGTTGTAACGTACTGTTGCTTGTTGTTTTGCACAATCTTGATTTAATACTTGTAATTTTGTCTTTATTAATAAATTTTCGTTCAAATACACAAATAACGTTATACACACGTATCTCATTAGTGAGTGAATAATTATAAAATTATCGATGATTAATATCATTTGCGTATTACATAAATAAATAGAAAAGAATACAACCATAAGACCGAACCTTATGGTATAAATACAAATATTAAATATATAATTATCTATTTAACATAATTATCCTTAACAATTAGAATTGTTTTTATCCATAAAAATTATTTGATAACCTTATAAAAGAATGGTACACCAAATTGTTTCTATATTTACAAAAATATAGTTTAATATTGAGCTTGTAACATATTGTGATGCACGGAAGACGCTACATTAACACCAGGTGTAGAAATGACTCTCTACACCGCTAATAAAATTTGAACATGTGTCATTATTGATTAAAGTATTTATTATTAATTTTGATATGATATCTATAAATTTGGTAATAAAAATCAAATAAAATTTTGTTTAATTTCTTTCCATTATTTAATTTAATAAAAAGATTTTAATTACTAAAAATTTAAAAAATTAATTAATTATTTTAATTGATTAATTAAAAAATACAATTTATCAATTTGATTAATAAGCAAATTTAATTAATAAAGTTCGTACATATCAATTTAATTCAATTAATTAATTAAAATTATAATTTAAATTAAACTAATTAATTAAAAATTAAAAATTAATTATATTTATAATCCAGGTTAATTATAAGACTTTCGTATGATATGAGTTACTAAGTTAAAGTATTATTTTTAAATTGAATTTAAATTATCTAAGCTATATATTAATTATTAATATTTTAAATTTTCACATAGAAATAAATAAATCAATTTATACAATTTGCATATTCCAACTAAAGTATTAATTTAGATAAAAATAATTCCCGTTGAATCAATTTTTTTAAAAATGACTATTTAATTTGCTCAATATTATTATATTAAAATGTCATATTAAAAATTAAAATTAACTATTTTATGATTATTATTCTTCTATATGATTAATGCATTTTTATATAACAATAATCTCATTACACTCCATTAAATTAATTTATTTGAATAATTTATTTTAAAATTGAATCAAGTAATTATTTCCAATATTGTTATATTAATTTTTACATTATTTAATTAAATTATAGGATATACTCACACCGCATAAACCAAAAATTGTAGTATATGTGCAATTCACATCATTTTAATACTGTACAAATTAATTACCATGATCAAGAATATTAATGCACTTTAGACATAAATCAAGATCGAGAATACACCAACTTCACACTACAAATTCTGTGATTATTTTACTTATGTATAAAGAATTTTAATTAAATACTCTTTTGTCAAAGAATACTTATCATATCTGGTCAACTGCTCTCTTGTTTCACCGTGGATAAGAGAGAGCAGTCTACAATTTATGTCAATTAATTTTATTATACAAAATTTAATATAATTAATTTTAAGAAGTATTTATGAAAAGGGGTATTTTGGTTTATTAATTTACATGTTAAACCTTATAAAATTTAGTTCTAATTAAGGATAGTTTTTTTTTTTTGTTTTTTTTATTATGTAGGGTATTATTGATTTTCTAATTATAAAAAAAAGTAAAATAATTACTATTATACTATTGACGGTTAATAAATAAGGGTGAATTTGGATAAAGGGGAGTTTTTAAAGTTTCATTAAAATTAAAGAACTCATTTTTTCCTAATTATTAATAGAAGTAGTTTATATAATTTTATTTTAATTTTTTTAATTTACATGGCAGTTATTAATTAATATTTATTATATTAGGCAAGCAGTTATTACACCCTATTATAATTATAATTTTAAAATACTTTTATTAATAAAAAATCTAAAAAAATGAAACATTAATTTGTAAGCGTTAATTTATGCGGTAAAACTTAAAATATTATAAACTATAATACCCTTTCGCTAAATAATTCAATAAATAATCACCCTATGTTTAAATAATTAAATGATATTTTTGGAATTTTACTTAAATTTATAATTAAAAAAAACTAATTCATTGAATTATAAACAATTATTAAAAATTACCCTTTTTCAAAAATCACCCTAATTTTAATAAATAAACTATGTTTTATGGCAAATTCATTATAAAAAAACAATTTTAAGTAAAATATTGATTTATTAAAATATGTAATATGAAGTTTATTTTTTTTATTAATGTTTTTTGTACACTATTTATATTGTACAATTCCTTATATTATGAAATTTATTATACTTCAATTTTTTTTACTAATCTAATTAAATTTTGTAATTTAATTTAAAATTTTAATTTATCAATTGAATGTAAGTACTTACTTCGTTAGTTTTATTAGCAATATAATTAATAAATTTACTAAACTAATTAATAAATTTAATTTAAAATTAAATCAATTAATTAAATTAATTAATTTACTTTCAAATTTATAATAACTAAAATATTCTTGCTAAATTTAACAATGGGAGAAAATTAAACAAAATTTGATTTGATTTGTACTACCAAATTTATAGACATCATATCAAAAATAATAATAAATACTTTAATCAATAATGACACATGTCAAAATTTTATTGACGGTGTAGAAAGTCATCTCTACACCTGGTGTTAATGTAACCTTTTCCTGTGATGCACATATAAAAGTAAAGGCAATTTATATCTTGCTCCTCTGCGCAAGATATACATCTTACACCCAGTCAACGTTATAAAAATATAGTCAAAATTAATCAAATTTTTTTCTCTTTTCTTTTTTCTCTCGCACCTCGCTCTCTCCCCTCTTTTTTCCTCTCTCGCAGCTCGCCCTCTCTCAACTACTCAGCTCTCTCAGCTTCGATCGACTCATCTATTTTCGCCGTTCGCCGCTATTCACATGAAAACGGTGACCAATCGCCTGAAAAATTATAGTATGCGTTCGATTTAAACAAAATGTTTTTTAGTCATGTTCTTCCTCGATTTTTGATCGATTTTTTGATTTGGGAAATTAGGTCTTCGGTACGACGATTTGTACGACCTGATGTACGATGCGGATGTGAAGGAAGCCCTTAATCGGCTGCCGAGAGAGGTCGTCGACGCCAAAAATCAGCGCCTCTTGCGCGCCATTGACTTCTCCATGAAGCACGCATACCTTCCAGATGATATAAGGGTAATTATTTAAGAGATTTCACCCCGACCTCCGATGTGAATGTTGATTTTAATATTCATTGTGTTGGTTGAATTCTGGTTTTTTTAGAGATTTTTTTTTACTAATAATTTTAACCGAATCAATGATTCATCGATGATGGCTTTCATTTCGATTGTTGTTGAATTGTGTGGATTGAATGCTTCTTAGATGAGTCAAGGATCCGTGACGCTCCTGCTACTACGTCGTTCGTGACATTGATGTCCCTTGAATAGATCTAGAACCAAATTGAAACTCTCGTCATCAAAACCTAATCAAAATCAAAATACAGATCAAGAATTCGAAGGCCATGGACGGCGATAGGAGGTTGTCTGCATCGGCAAGTGCGTCTCAACGGTAATAGAGACGCGGAGGCGGCAATCGCTAGTTCGGCAGATTCTCTCGATCTGGGTTGCTTGGGCTTTTTGCAGCAAATGGAGGACGTCAATCGTGAGAGCTTCGGATGGCGAGGTTGTTTCTTCTTCAGTGTAGGGTAGTCGAGGTTACTGGATTCTTCAAAGGATGGTTCATGGCAGTCCCGCCTGACAGGGCAATGAGAGGACAGGGGTTTTGGTTCGATTACGAGCTGAGATATCGTTATATACTTGATCGTTGTATGTGTATTTTAGTGTTTTGTTGTGCATAGAGATATAGATTACCTTTACCAAGTGATTATGTGATTATGGTGAATATGTATTTATTTAATAGATCGTCATTATTTACAAAAAAGTTAGTCTGCACTCATGTTTAACTTTCATTTTTATTTATTTCATACTTCATTATTTTCCTGTTTGATGCTTCATTATTTTTGCATTGAAACTTATTAAGCATTGTTTATTCTTATTTTTATTATATTTATGATGATGATTACTTGGTTGAGATTTTCTCTAAATAGGTTTCGTGTTCATAAGAGCATTTCAATGAAAAGATATTTGTGTTATCATTTTGTGGTTGTATATTTTGTGATACTTCATTTTCAAATTTATTGTCCTACATTTTTCTCAAAGCGTGAAATTTCATTTCCAGAATTACGGATTATTGTGTATATAATTGAGAAATTTTCGATTTCAATCTTAAACAAGGAGAGCTCTATTTATTATGAAAGAGAATATGGATATAAAGTATGAGCTATTGTGTACAATTGAAAATTAGACGCAATCATTATATATGCACAGTTTAAATCTTAAATTGAAAGATGACTTGTATTTCTTATGAAAAATGATATTGTATGAATATAAAGTATGAGCTAATGTGTACAAATCTTAAAGTTCGCCGTCATCGAACATCGCCGTCGCCCTTGAAAATCGTTTGATCTTAACTATATGTTTAAGTTTAATGTGAATTGTAAATGTTTATTTATTGTGTTTAAATCATATCATGATTTTCATAAGATTATCGATTTAAGTTTGAGGTGAATTGTTTTTTATATTGTTCATATTTATTTTAATAATATGAGGATGATGATAGTTGATTAATAGTTAATGAAATGAAAATTACACTTTATAAATAGTGAAGGATGACGTTAAGTAAAAATGAAGAACTAGTGTGTACACAATAAAGTCAAAGGTTTGAGAAAAATCACGGTATAAATATTGACCTCAATGAAACACAACAGCGAACCCACCAATAAAAAGCATGACAGTCACAATAATGTTTCTCATAAATCAAAATGTTAAGAACACAACATGGGCACCTGTTCCCCATCTAAACAAACAAATATAAAACAAAAAACATTTACTAAGAACATGTGATTGTGAATATGATCAACAGTACCTTGGACTGTTACAGATACAATGATCTCTTAAGAGAATTCAGCCTGGATATGCACTGCCTAGAAAGAGCTAGCTTCGACAGGTGGCTCGAGTTTGCATTGGCTAGGAAAGGCGAAATCATCAACATCCTTATGTGTTATTCCGATTCCTACGACGACGAATACCGTTACGCTCTTCACCTTTCAAAACTGATCACAGCGCCAAAGCTGTTGCCCGGTTTTAAAACTCTTAACAATCTTTCTTTATGTGGGGTCCGCGTCGATGATCTTCAGTTTGATTTCTTGTTGTCCAATTTTCTGAATCTCGAAAATTTATCAATCTCAGACTCTGAGTTGTTGAAGAATATCTCGATTGTTGGTATTGGTGGCGGCCTTAGGTTGAAACACTTGGATATATCTTCCGGTGTGAATCCCCAAGTGGTTGAGATTCGGGATGCCGACACTCTTTAACAAATGAAAAAAAAAGTAAAAAAAAAAATCAGATTAATATTCATTCAAAGAACTTGCAATTTTTTTTACTTAGAATAACTTATTTCAGTGCTTTTTGTTGGATCCATTTCACCACAAAATAACAAGTATCTCTGTAATAATCATCTATTCAAAATAAGAAAGCATTATTTGATTATGAAATACCTACGATTCTTAATTAGACATCAAATCCTTTGTAAGATTTTTTACTGGCGACTGGAAAAATTTAGAATAACAGTTAAAAATGAAAGATGAAGTCTATTAATTTTGAAAGATGATGCAATATACAAATGAAGTATGAGATATAATCAGTTAAGTACATGTTATGACAAAGGATCAAATGTATTACAATATTAAACTGAAGTATGAGTTGTTTTTTTAATGAAAGATGAGTACTATGTATATGAAGTGTGACATATTTTAATAACTTTACCTGTTTTTGTGAAAAACCATGATTTCCTATGGTTTTTTTGGCTAGCATATGAATAAATTCCTGAAGAATAAACAATAATATAATTTTTCAAAAATATAAGAATCAATCAATAAAACTCGTAATATTTTTTCATAGAAACTTAATTTTCGATTTCTATCGTGTCTCTCTTGATCTTTTGATGGATCCATTGCACAAAACTGTTGTGATTGAACAGGTAATATATATCAGTCAAATAGATACTACTCGAATACATGAAATTGAAACAAGATGAATGTTCAGGTTGTTATTGACTACT
Organism: Euphrasia confusa; assembly: GCA_954870475.1. Taxonomy (NCBI): domain Eukaryota; kingdom Viridiplantae; phylum Streptophyta; class Magnoliopsida; order Lamiales; family Orobanchaceae; genus Euphrasia; species Euphrasia confusa. The sequence goes on from OX940962.1 coordinate 4,343,261, forward strand.
ACAGAACATGTCCTACATGTGGTATTATGGAACATATATCATATGCACTGTGACAATCACAGATAAAAGTGTCCATAATGCAGTCATATACGATGGTGTTCGAGTATCGAGATTACAACTATCACATGTCCAGAAACACAAAAACATAAACTAGATGAACAAAATCATTCATAACTACTAATTATTAAACATGAAACAGATACACACGTACAAGTAATGTTTCAAACTAAAACATGGCTAAAAAGAACACACATAAGAAGGGGAAAATCACAAAATCACAAAATCAAACACACACACACACACACACACACACTCAAGGGAACATATACGGGAAACATGAAACACTCAGTGGAAAATCAATTTGATAGATGAAACACCATAATGTGAAATCAGAAATTACCTAGGGTTAGAGGATATGAAATATGAAATTGGAGACGACCCAGTACCAAAGCTTGAAGTCCGCGAGGCGTGGAGGAAGAAGCTACAGTACTGTGGAGGATAAGAAATTAGGGGAAAATCTCTAAACCCTAACTCACTGAACCAAATCATTTTGTGAATTGACGGAGAAGATACTATGATTTTCAGAATTGTAATTTTTACCTAGGAAGGAGAAGATACTCTTCGATCGATTAGTTTCTTCCGCGAAGCTTGAAGGATAGATGGTAATGGCTTGGAGACGAGCCGATAGCGAAGCTTGGAGGAGGCGAGGCGTGGAGGAAGAATACGACGAGAATTGACGGCGAGAATTGTGGGTTGAAGGCGGCGATAATCGACGGAGATAATCGACGGCGATAATCGGGTTGAAGGAGGGAAGTTATAAAAAGTCGATGAATAGAGGGTGAATTGCATGTTTGCTGTGATGAATCTAATGACGTAAGCAAAACTAATTGGGCTGGGTCATGTTTTTTTATACATTAGGCTTGGAGTAAGATGTCCATCTTACTCCATGGGTGTAAGATATAGGGCCTCAAAAGTAAAAGATTGTGTCTTGCTCTCTAAGTTATTACTGTTATTTTATTTATTTTAATTTATTCTATTAGGACTTTAGTTGTACTATTTATATGTAGCTTTTCTAAGTTTATCAATTTTCGGTATTTTGAGAAATTAACGACTTTGATTGATTGATTATCAATATTCTACGAAATCAACGAATTTTAATCGGGCATAAACCATTATGGCTCACGGTATATCTTGGTGACTTGATTCGTATTATTGCATGCACAAAATAAACCGAAAATTATAATGCAACGAAAAGGGTAACACGTTCTATAGTACAATATTGTGTGTGTTGTGTCATAAATTAAGCGTGCATAAGAGGGTATAAATCGAATAATCTGGTAGTACGTATCTATGAAGTTGATCATGATCAATGACTACAATTTTGAAAACAATAGATACCATAGAATAATTTAGATAGTGTCGTACGTGTTGTTATACTCGATTACATTTTGATAAAATAGATAGAGGATATAATAATTTAATTAGATAGTCTCCTAAATACTCACGCATTTCATGTATTTTAAGCGACAACGTCCATAGCTGTAAAAAATATACTAGTAGACTTTTGTACACGTCAATGTTAGGGATAATATCAAAAGCATGTCCTCTTCAAATGATCGAATTACCAAATTGTCCTCTAAGTCATTTTTTTTTATCGAAATATGTCCTTTCGGCAAAATTTTCGGAAAATATAGCACGCGTGGCGCCGAAATTTTGACTTGTCGGCTGTCGCCTAGTCAACATAGCAATTCAATATATAAAGCCAAACGCAAGCCATAGTTAAATTAATATTCATTAGATCCATATGCAATTAATAATATTGCTTATATACTTTTTTTTTTCAAATGCAACATATTCAACCACAAATTTAATTAAAATAATATTATCAAATTAAATAAAATTCCATTTGATTTCACAAATGATAAAAAAGATGCAACTTGCTCCAATATCTTTAGTACAATTAATTAATAGTCATCATGTTTAAATGGCTAAAAAATGGAAAATATAGGAATGAAACAATTATTTTAAAAATAAAAATATTAAATAAGATGAGTATAGTTTCACAACAACAACAAAAAAAAAAGAAAATACAATTATTAAAGATATCGATCCAAATTTCAGTTTAGATTTAATTTTAAATAATGTATAATAATGATGGTTGAAAAATATTGTTAGGACCTGTTCTTTTAAATTTAATTTCAGTTCAGTTCAATTTAGATTGCTTAAGTTCAGTTCAGATCGCTTCAGTTCAGCTCGATTAAGTTCGTTTCAAAATAGATTAAAATAAAATAAATAAAATAAATAATTTCAATCTATAATTTTAAATATACAATATTATTAATATTTAAAAAAAAATATTTACTAATTTATAAAAATTATTATTATTTTTATAAAAAATCAATCAAGTTCAGTTCAGATCGCTTAAGTTCTGTTCAGTTCAAATCGCTTAAATTCAATTCAGCCGGTTTCGGTCCAAAAGAACAGATCTTTAATCAACTTGTTATCTTAAGAAAATATTCCTAATTGACTAAATGAAATTAAAATATAAAAATTTAATTTTCAGTGTTCACATTTTTTTCAATTTTCACTTCAAATTTCAATGTTAATTTTTCTTTTAATTATTACTCTTATTTTATTTTTATCAAAAATTAAAATAATTCATACTACAGTATTGTACTTTACTCACATTAAAATATAAGTATATTTATACTCTTTAACAATTTGGTTCACAAAGTCAAACACATATATTCCTCTCACTGTGTTGACAAGCAACATATACACAAGTTAGTCATTGATGATGGACGAAAGGAATTATTCTTTTTATCGTCAATGTTAGAAGTGTAAAAACAAATCCAAGGGAGAACTATAATAAATAGAAAACAAAAAATATTATATCACAAAACATTTGTATCATAGGTATCTCTCACCTATATATACTTGAAAACTACCTAACCAAAACACACATCTATTTCTTTAATTCTTATTTTCCAATAGAAGGAAGAGAAAGAAAAAAACCATGGAAATATTAGGCTTTATAATTATGTTTTCTACTCTATTTTTATCATGTCTCATAGTAGCACAAAGCAAAAGTGCCTCAACGTTTTCCCGTTTTCCAAATAACAATCTACGGAAAAGAACGTCTAAAACTCGATTCGAAAATAGAATTTTCGATCCAAGCAAACTAGTTATCGACGATTCTCGATTAGACGGTTCTCCAACTACACGGAAAAAAGAGAGTGACAGAATTGAGAGGTTGCCTGGACAACCAAATGTTAAATTCCAACAATACGGTGGATATGTTAACATAGATCTAGAAACGGGGAAATCGTTTTATTATTACTTTGTTGAGGCTCAAGCATCTCCCGAGACATCGCCTCTTCTTCTATGGCTTAATGGAGGTATGTTGTTTTATATACTATATTAATATAATCAAGGTCTATAAATAATATACATCAGAAAAAAATGCAAATTAATTCAGGACCTGGTTGTACATCTCTTGGTTATGGAGCAATGCAAGAGCTCGGCCCGTTTCGTGTTCTTAGTGACGGAAAAACACTCTACGTGAACGAATATGCATGGAACAAAGGTTTATTATATTATACAGTATATAGTAAACTTATTCAATTCACTTCATATTAATCTGTTAAAATAATAATTATGAAATGTTTTTTTTGTCTCTCTTTGGTTAGTCGCAAATGTGTTGTTTTTGGAAACTCCTGCTGGGGTTGGGTTTTCGTATTCAAACACGACGGGTGATTACGTGTCCGGTGGAGATAATCAAACAGCGATTGACAATTATGTTTTTCTAATAAATTGGTTAGAAAAATTTCCAGAATACAAAACGAGAGATGTTTATCTTTCGGGTGAGAGTTACGCTGGACATTACGTGCCCCAACTCGCTCATACCATTTTGTATCAAAATAAGAGAGCCAAAACTATTGTCAAGCTCAAAGGAATCATGGTGCATGAGACCCCTCTCCTCTTTTATTTAGATACATAGTAGTTTCCACATGTACATATATATGTTCATCAATTTGCAGATTGGAAATGCTGTGATTAACGACGATACCGACGATAAAGGGATGATTGAATATTGGGGAAGCCATGCTTTGATTTCGAATGATTTTACTAATCAAATTATGAGAGACTGCGGTTTCTCTCCCAAGGGTCCAGGACAACCTAATGCATGCGACCAAGATTTTAAGGAAGCTTGGGCAGGCTTCCACAACCACATCGATATTTATAATATATACTGGCCGTTGTGCCAAAATGACAATCTCACAGACAAACCCAACAAGTATTCAGTAAGTAATCTTACGCTCAGGTGTAGAATCAGTGGTTCATAACTAATTTTAATTAAATTCAATAATATTAATAATAATAATTGCCCATGCAAATATGAATTATACACAGATATTGGAGTTTGATCCTTGCAGCGAAAACTACGTGCACGCGTACTTGAATAGTCTCAATGTTCAAAAGGCACTTCATGCCAACGTCACTCATATTCCTTACGCATGGGACTTGTGCAGTGATGTTCTTCAAAATTGGATAGACAGTGCATCCACAGTCTTCCCTAGTCTCAAAGAGTTGAGGAAAAATGGTCTTCGAGTTTGGATATACAGGTAATTAACTAATTATTACATCTTGTATTGGATTAATATTCATGTAAGTCGTACGTAAGTACTTACTTTTGCGTGAAAAATCGAAACGATCTCAGTGGGGATGTAGATGGAAGGGTACCTGTTACTGGAACACAGCTAGGCATTAAAGAGATGAACCTTCAAATTAAAGAGCATTGGCACCCGTGGTATTCTAAACAACGGGTGCGTACGTTTTACATAAATATATATTAAGTTTATTTATAAATAAGTATATATGTGAATGTGATATATATATATATATATATATATATATATATATATATATATATATATATATGTGCATCTGCAGGACGTTGGAGGATATACACAAGCGTACGAAGGCAATCTAACATTCGTAACAATAAGAGGGGCGGGGCATGAAGTTCCGAGTTATCAGCCTCGGAGAGCCCTTATTCTTGTTACCCATTTTCTTAAAGGGGACAAGCTGCCCACCAAGCTATAGCTAGCAAGTGAACAAAATAATGATCGATCGATCAAATATTATGTGTATTTTACGTTTATGATAAGCAAATGGCAAAACTTATGCTTGTGAAAGCGGCAACTTGATTCGACACTAGCTACATTTTGTGTGTGTTGTATTCACAAAATCTTGATTTCCTTGTTATTAGTGCTTTTATCTACGAGTTTCAATAAATTATGCTTCTTTCTTTAATTCTCACTCAACCCTTGGTAACTCTGTCAAGGGACAAATCGGGGAGTACATGATATTTGAATATATCAAAAATAGTCATCGACAATTTTTATAAGCACTAGTCCTTTTATAAAAGTATTTCAAGACAAGAGAATAGAGAAGGATGCACCTTCTCTATACAGAAAACCCTAAACGAAAACCCTAAACGGGAGAGACGAAGAAAACAAACTCTGTGTACTGTATTTGTTTTATTACTTGTGCATGCATAATACAATCAGAGCCACAAATATATAGGCGCAAAAATATAAAACCCTAATCGGTCAAACCCTAAAATAAGGTAGGGACTTAAACAAAATAAACCAGAAATATAAGAAACTCTTGAAATATTACAACCAGGTCCTTGTGGTATTTAGTTTATTTATATAAAATGAATTACTTTTTTCGTCTCATAATATTTTATTGTTTTTCGTGTTCCACAATATTCATATGAAATTATACTATTCATAGGGTAATTATATAATTTTGAGTATAATTTTTTTTGAGTAATTTTTATATAATTTTAATATTTCATACGTTTCATAATAAAAAGAAATATTTGAATTTTTTTGTGAAGAAAAGGGTCTATTGTTATGAAATATCATGAAATAATTTATCTTTTTAATTAAAATTTTATTATAATAATTAATTAGCTATATTATATTATAAATTATTTTAACATCTCCACCTCATTCACTAAACATTTATGTTGTGCCACAAAAATTCCCACCGACACGTGGAATGGGCCGATACCCGGCACCAGATTAAAAGGCCCAGAAAGGACTCCTACTGGTACTATGGGCCTCCGCGCCAACTCACCATCGCAAGAATCAGATAATGCCCACGCATACCGTGTACGGACCCCGGCCAACCGCAACGAGCGACAGTAATACGACATACGGGACGACGGGTTCAAAAGGTCCCGAAACGCGGCCATGCACGGAGCTCAGACGCCAAGCAACCTGGCATGCATGGTGACAGGGTGACGGGCATCAAACCCTGGGACGCATCAGGGGTATCGTGGCATGTATGAGCATGTGCTTTTCGCCTATAAAAGCCGACCTCCCATAAACGATTAAAGGGCGGCACAAATTAGCTATTAAAGCCATTAAATAAAAGTCTGGATAATACAAAAAAGCTTCAAGCTCAAAACCTCTGTTTCTTCTAGATCTAATTCAACCTTTTTCGAAATATAAATTTACATGTATTGGTATCGTTTCCTAACCCTCTAAACACAGCCTAACCCCGTACTTTTCAACTCAACCAAAACGTGCCAAAACAATTTAGTCATGATTTATTTTAATTTTTTTGCCCAAAATAATCTAAAATTTATAATACATAAAAAAAGGTAACAAGTTCAATAGTATAATATGTGTGCGTCATAAATTAAGCGTGCATAAAGAGGGTATAAATCGAATAATTTGGTAGCACATATAAAATGATCATGAGTATTGAATAATGACTTAAATTTTGAAAAAATAGATACGATAGAATAATTTAGATAGTTTCGTAAAAACTCACAAGCATTACACGTTTTTTAACCAACAACATATATAACTGTAAAAAAATATAAAACTTGAAAAATTCAATGTTGGAATTAAAGATAATAAATATGAGAATATTTTTTTTACACCGTCAAAGTTAAATTGAGTCCATCCTATGGTAGATTAAATTAACAACATAACTTTTTTTTTTGTGATTTTCTTTTATAATGCATGCACGTTCTTGTACTTTTAATTTAACATACCGTATAATTATAATTATGATTAAATTTTTTTTTATCAACTTGTTATCTTAAGAAAAATATTTCAATTGACTAAATGAATTGACAATATATAATTTCAAATTTTAGTGTTCACATTTTTTTTTGTAATTTCGTTTATATTGCTTTTTTTGCATTCTTAATTTTTCCCATAACAATCACATATTTTTTATGCCACTCAACATAATTTCAATATTTATCATTTTTGTAGTTAGACTCGGGATCTTTTAAATCTTTCAAGGTCAAAACTCATCATCATCAAAAAGCCTTCTGACTTCTCTTAGGGTTTTTCTTTTTCTTTCTTTCTCAACTCATCGTCAAAGATTTTCTCTTTCCCCTGTTTTTGTCAAGAGTTGTTAGCTCAGTTGGTTGAGCACTTGAATTGAGGACTTGAGGTCCTTGGTTCGAATCCCAAGTAATCCCAAGACATTGCAATTGACCTAAACAAAAAAAATATATATTTTGCAAAGTAATTTGTTTTAATTATATCTTTTTTTTATATATATTTAATTTGTTTATAACACATGAGTAAATAGAATTATTAGTAATATAATTAGAAACACAATCATTATATATTTACATGCTTTTGTGAATGATATGGTTTTGAGAATATATACATGATAATTACATTTCATATAAAGAATAATACTTAAAAATACTATATTATAACATAGATATATAGTGTACCCCTCCCTCTATCAATAATAGTAGACACTTTTTTTTAAACAAAAGAAACGTGTATATTGTTCATGGAAGAGAAAATATCATATTTAACATAAATAAATATAAGAAATGAGAAACTCTAAAATGTTAAAAAAAAATTGAAATTAAATAAGAATATTATTGTTCATAGCTACTAGCTAGCTAGGAGGAATCAAATTAAAATAAAAAGGGGTTTTGTAATATAAATAAGAAATTATATAGGGTTATATTATTTACATAATTAATCACTTGTTTTATATGCCATTCAACATATGTATAATTACAAATATTCTCATCTTGCTAGCTACCTCAGATAAAAGACAAAAATATACCGAATTGCTATATTATATACTATATATACCTGCACAATTGCCTATCTTTCTTCACTTCTTCATTTCGAGTATATTATATTATTGTAGAAGGGAGAAATTAAGGACGATGGAAAAATCAGTTTTCTTTCTTTTTTTTACTCTATTAATTTTATCATGTCTTATAGTGAGAGAAAAATTTTACTGGTCCCACAAAAGTATGCTTTTTTCGTTTCAGTCCCACAGACGTTCACTTTCTCAATTTAGTCCCAAATATCACGGATTTAGTTTCAATTTAGTCCTTTTGGACGGAAAATTTCGAAATTGGCCGGAATCAGACCACGTGCACATCACGTGAGCTCGTCGCCGCCTCCCTCAGTTGAGTCAGCGCCACGTGTCGTTACGCTATTGGACGATGTCTTTTTTCAAAAAAAAAAAAAAGAAAAATACGTAAATACGTGCCATGTCACGTATACCTGAATTAAAAGAAAATCACAAATACGTAAATACACATTTAAATACGAATCTATTAAAATTAAATGAAAAATGAAAAAGAAAAAAGAGTTTTGACTTTCAGATAAATGAAGATGAAAAACGGGATTTACATTTCATCTCTTTCACCTCACACACATTTACTGCTTCTTCCCCAAATCAACATAAACCCTAATTCCCCAAATCTCCTAGAACACTCATCTCGCAAAATTCCGTAAATTCGAACAACCCTAATCAGTTTATTGTCGTCCTAATCCACAAAATCGAAGAACCCTAGTTCTAATTTCGCAACAGTGCTGCGCAAAAAATGGTTCATGTTCGAGCTAAGAAAAAAGGGGCAAAAGAGTCGGGCTTGCCAAAATATGGTATGTTTAACCTCCTAAAAGTATATATCTAGCTATTTATTTGGTGGTTTTTGATAAATTTTTAATTTTTTTTCCAGACCATAAGAGTCGTCTTATCTCTGTTGTTGTGCATACTGGGGGTACTTTCATAGACTCAACAAGCACTGAGTATGTTGGGGGTAGGATAGTTCACCTTGATTGGTGCAATGTTGATCAGGTAACATCCTTTGATTTCAACTTGTACACTGGGGTGGAGTTTGGGGATGATATGAGATATTACTTGAAGTTGAAGGATAATAGCTACAAACTGCTTATTGATGATGCTGATATTCAGAAGTGGGCTTGTACTTTCCTTGATGTGAGAGAGATGCATGTTTTTGCTGAGAAAGTTGAAGATGATGATTCTGAAGAGGACCCTAATTATGACTTAGAAGTTGATGATATTGATGATGATGCTATCTTTGATGAGGAAGTTGATATCTCTGAATGTGAGTATGAAGCCATCAGTTCTGGAATTGACATTTTATATGCAAATGAATCAGATTTGGATATTGACCCTAATTATGTGATGGAAGATGATAATGAAGATGATGATGCTCTGTTTGATGTGGAAGTTTCTGATGTTGAGGATGAGTATGAAGCCATAACTGAAGCTCACATAGTAGATGATAATGCACCTGCATTTCCAGTCACTGAGAATGTACCTGTATTTCCAGTAGAAGAGAATGCACCTGCATTTCCAGTAGAAGCTGCAGGAGATGAAGAAGTAGCACATGAGATTCCAGAAGAAGCTGAAGAAAATCAGTTTGATGGGCATGAAGAAGTTGAGGAACATGAAGGAGATGCTTATGAAATACCAGTAGAAGCTGCAGGAATTGAAGGTGATGAAGATGCTGATATAGATATGGAGTTGTTTGATGATTCAGATTTCTCATCAGGTGGTGACTCAACTGAAGGCAATGCTGATGATGATATACATGATAATGAAATATTTGATGAGTTTGGGACTCAGGACAGTGGCCATATTATGAGGGAAGGGAATAACAGTGGTGAGCATGAGGATGATAACAGTGATAACATCAGTGGTGAGGATGATGTTGTGGACACCCCTGACCTGTTTGATGAAGCTAGATTTTCAGAAGATTCTGATGGTGAGGCTGAACAATACCCACTCTTCAATCCCAAAACAATATACAAGCCACAGTTTGTGCTGAAGCAAGTTTTTTCCACCAAGAAAGAGTTCAAGAATGCAGTGCAATCACATGCTATCAACCAGAGGAGGAATGTGAAATTCACAAAAAATGATAAGAGGAGAATGTATGCCAGGTGTGATTCTGATGAGTGTAAGTGGATGGTTAGTGCATTGAAGATGAAGGATCAATCTTCTTTTCAAATCAGAAAGATTCTTGACAAACACAGTTGTGCTCCATCTCACAAGGTGAAGCAAATGACATCTACATGGCTGAGTGAGAGATTTATGCAAAGGTTCCAAAGTGATGGTGGGAGGTCAGTGAAGGGATTCATGGTGGATGCAATACATGATACAAGGTGTGAAGTTTCCAAGACACAAGCATACAAAGCAAAGCACAAGGCTCTGTCAAAAATTGAAGGTGATCCTGATGCCCAGTATTCAAAACTGTGGGCATATGCAGAAGAGCTAAGGAAGACCAATCCTGGATCAACAGTTATTTTAGGAACCAAAGTTGATAATGGTGTAACCATGTTCCTCAATTACTACTGCTGTTTCAATGCATTGAAGAAAGGATTTAAAAGGGGCTGCAGAAAGCTTCTTGGAGTTGATGGTTGTTTCCTCAAGGGCAAACATGGAGGTCAGTTGTTGACAGCAGTTGGAGTGGATGGCAACAACAACCCTTTCCTGGAGACAGTATTTCCTGGAGTTGAACACAGATTTTGTGTAAGGCATTTGCACAACAATTTGAAGCTTGCTGGTTTCAGAGGAGTTGAGTTCCATAGGGCTCTTTGGAATGCAGCTTTTAGTACAACAGAGGGGCAATTCAAATCAGCCATGGATGAGATGAAGAAACTGAGTGAAGCTTGTTGGCAGTGGTTTCAGAACAAGCCTCCTCATCAATGGTGTAAGGCTTTTTTTCAGGAAAAGTCCAAATGTGACTTGCTACTAAACAATGTGTGTGAGACTTTTAACTCCAATATTGTTGAAGCAAGGGATAAACCTATCATCACCATGCTTGAGTGGATCAGGGAGAGTTTAATGGTGAGGCTGCAGAAGAATAGAGATAGGGCATTGGCTAAGTGGAAAAAGACACTCTGTCCAAAGATACAAAAAATCATGGACAAGAACACTGAAGCAATCAATGACTGTATTGCTCTGAAATGCAATGAAACTAATTACCAGGTTTCATCTTTTGATGGGAGCCAGTACACAGTTGATTTGAAGAAAATGATTTGCAGTTGTAGAGGTTGGCAACTCAGTGGGATACCATGCACTCATGCTATTTGTGCAATGCTAAGGCAGAAGCTAGACCCCATTGACTTTGTTCACCCTTATTATCATGTAGAGACTTATAACTTGACATATGCAGAGCCAATATATGGCATTAGCTATGATTTGTTGTGGGGAGACTCAATGTATGTTCCTCCCCTGCCTCCAAAATTTGGTGAAAGAGTTAGAAGGGGAAGGAAACAAAAGAAGAGAAGATTGGAGCCATTTGAAGCACAAGTGAAAGGGAAGAATGTTGCTGGGAAGCTGCAGAAAATGAAGAAGCAATGCAACCCATATAAGTGTAAGAAGTGTGGAGTGGCTGGTCACAATACCCTCACCTGTGGCAAGAAACCAAGAGAAACACCAAGTGCAAGCACTGCTGGAGCTGAACCAAGCAATGCTGCTGTGAGTGGAGCTATGACTGAGCAAGATGGAGCTGAGGCTGGAATGACTGTAAGGGTAAAATTATTATTTTCTTTACTTTTTTTGGAAATGAAAAATAACATGTTACATTTTGCATTTTGCAGATGGCACCACCACAGTTTAGACCTTTTGAAGACATACCAAGTCAAAGTGAAGATGTGGGCACCCAACAAAGTCAAATTTCAGTTGAAGTTCCTACTCAACCACTGATGCAAGGCCCTACTATGCATGAACAACTTCAGATGGCAAAGAAGAGAAGGGGATGGACTTGATGCAAGGCTGTACTTTTCAAAATGAACTGTCAAAGTGAACTGTGCTTTTGTTATTTTCAAAATTGGAGTGGATGTACTTTTGAATTGTGCTCACTGATGTTTTGAGTATTTTGAGTATTTTGTTCTCAGTAGATCTTTTAGTACTTGAAACATATTTTGGAACCTTTGAATTTGGTTGTCCAGTAGATCATTTGGGAACTTGTTTTGGTACTTTTGGAATTGGTTATGTTCATGTTATGAAATTGGTTCAGGATGTTATGAAATCACTTTTGCACATTTGGTTAATTTCTGTTAAATAAAGATTAGTTATTTCATGATGTTGTGTTGATCAAAAGAAATGGATAAAATTCCAAACAAATGTCATTCAAATTAAAACACAATTTTACCAATCCAGTTACATATAAAACAGGGATCAATAACAAGAAATCCCAAACTAACCAAGACACAATCCTACTTCAACAAGTACATCACAACCACATGACCAATCACCAACAAAATAACCATTTTGTAAACACTTTTCATGAACTTCATCTTCTGATCCTTCAACTTCATGTTCTTCTCTTTCAATCGTTTAATCTCAAGCTTCAACACTCTATTCTCAATCTCCAAATCTTCATTCTTACTGTTAACAGGTGGAGTTTCATTTAGACGCTTCAACAACCCGGGAATGATTTGCTTTGACCTCTCACACATTGGTGGATCAATCCACTTGAAAAATTTGCACTGTCCATCATTCTAAAAAGAAATCACAAAATTTACCAAATTAAAATTTAGGCCAGAAACACTAAAATAACAATTAATTCACTTTGAGTTCAGTTCTTACCGGATAATTTCCACAACCCACAAATCGACGACCCGGATTCGAACTCTTCCATGAAGTAGATCTTGAAGCAATTTTCGGACACAAACAAAATATGTTTTCAGAATTCCCGCTTGATTCAGACATACTTGAATAGGGTTTCGATAGAGTTGATGGAGAATTTCAATTGCGTAGACAATTGGTATGAATTGGGTTGATGGAGATGATTAGGGTTAGGGTTCATACGATTTGGGAATGAGAAGAATGGGGGAAACGGGAATCGGTTTTAAAAGTGTTTTTTCTTTTTCATTTTTCATTTAATTTTAATAGATCCGTATTTAAATGTGTATTTACGTATTTGTGATTTTCTTTTAATTCAGGTATACGTGACATGGCACGTATTTACGTATTTTTCTTTTTTTTTTTTTTTTGAAAAAAGACATCGTCCAATAGCGTAACGACACGTGGCGCTGACTCAACTGAGGGAGGCGGCGACGAGCTCACGTGATGTGCACGTGGTCTGATTCCGGCCAATTTCGAAATTTTCCGTCCAAAAGGACTAAATTGAAACTAAATCCGTGATATTTGGGACTAAATTGAGAAAGTGAACGTCTGTGGGACTGAAACGAAAAAAGCATACTTTTGTGGGACCAGTAAAATTTTTCTCTCTCTTATAGTAGCACAGGTCAACACCGCTGCACCAACGATTTCCCGTGATCTAAAAGAGGTGCGAGAACGATCACACAACACTAGAATCGACGAAAGTTTGTTCGATGCAAGCGGCAGGGCAAAAGGAGGGCAAAAGGAGAAGGACAAAATCGAGAGTTTGCCCGGACAACCAACAAATGTTAAATTCAATCAATACGGTGGGCATGTCGTTGTGGATGAAAAGGCGGGCCGAGCTCTTTTCTATTACTTTGCGGAGGCCCGGGACTATCATCAGGACTCGTTGCCTCTTCTTATCTGGATCAGCGGTTGTACTTCTTTCGGTACTGGAGCGATGGAGGAGATGGGCCCGTTTCGAGTATACAGCGATGGCCAAACACTCTACGAGAACTACTATGCATGGAATCAAGGTACGTAATATCCATGCATATATATCATGAATTAATTAATAATGTTAATAATTAATTATCTATCTTGCCTTGCCACCAGTTGCGAATGTGTTGTTCTTGGAATCTCCGGCCGGTTATGGGTTCTCGTATTCAAACACGACGAAGGATTACGTGACGGGAGATACAAAAATAGCAATCGATAACTACAATTTTCTTTTGAAGTGGTTAGAAAGATTTCCTGAATACAAAACGAGGGATATTTATCTCGGCGGGGAGGGGGACGGGGGCCATTTCGTACCCCAGTTGGCTCAAACAATTCGCAGTAGTGGTATCATCAAACTCAAAGGAATCATCGTGAGTTAATTTCTACATACTGTATATAATAAAATAATTATAATAATTAATTGATCGAATATAAATATATCATATATATAGATCGGGCACGGCAATCTTGACAAGGAGTCCCAAAGAAGAGGGCAGTACGAATATTGGGGAAGCCATGCTTTGATTTCCGACGATTCGGAAAATGTAATTTTGAAATACTGCAACTTCTCGCACTCTGTCACCTTCGACCAACCTTATCAGTGCACTGACATGGTACAACAAATTCAACCAACTGTGGATTCGATCAATATCGATGACATTTATGCAACACCTTGTCCTAATTCCACCACAACCACAAAAAAACCCAACAAGGCTTCGGTACGTACGTAGTAAATCATTTTTTCGTATATATATAACAGTTTTTTGGAACATCATATCAACAAACTGATGTTCCCTAATTGTCAAAGAACAAAAACACGATAATTTTGTGGCGAATATTTTTTGTATTCCTCTTGATTAATGCAAATAAACAATTTTGACTAAACCTATAATTATTTCCAACATATATATTCTTACCCTTGTGCGCACGCAGATATTCGAGTTTGATCCTTGCAGCGACAAGTATGTGACCGCCTACCTGAACAGGCCCGATGTGAAAAGGGCACTCCATGCTAATGCAGCTACGATTCCCTGGGAATTTTGCAGGTTAATTAAATTGATAGTAGTAATAACTTATCATCATATATAATTCCCCGATCGAGCAATAAACACTTGTGTCCGAGCACGGAGTATGAATATACTAGTAATCCTTTTCAACAAAACTAAAACCTGATGTTATAAATTTTACTATCTCTGTCCCTTAAATATTGTCACAACCCAAAAATGAAATAATTTGTGATGTGTAATTAAAAATTATGGACAATTAATTCTTGAAAATAAAATAAAAGGAGATGAAATTAATTTGTGATGTGTAATTAATGTTTCCAAAACTGCAGCGATATAGTTAAATGGACAGATGATCCATCCACTGTCCTCCCTATTATCAGGGACCTAATGAACCATGGGCTTCAAGTTTGGATATACAGGTTTTTAATTATATATATATATACCTATAATATTTAATTTAAAGTTTATGTATATAGCTTATTAAAATCAGTCTTATGATCATCTGATAAATATAATGCAGGGGAGATCTAGATGGAGGATCGAGGGGGGTTACTTCAGCGCAACTAGCCATCAAAGCAATGAAACTCGACATTAAAGATTATTGGCGTCCGTGGTATTCTACTACCAGAAAGGTAAGCCTACGTAATTATAAGTGTTAATTTAATTCTCATATGCAAATTAATTTGAATCGATGCTCGACTGATCTTTATATTATATATTGAAGCACCGAGAGGTTGCAGGGTATACACAAGAGTACAAAGACAATCTGATCTTTGCAACGGTCAGAGGGGCGGGATATGAAGTACCAAGTTATCAGCCCGAAAGAGCTCTTACTCTTATTACCAGTTTTCTTGCCGGAAAAAAACTACCTATTTCCTGACGGAAATTTATCATCAGTGTTTACATCTCAGAAGTCAAACCTTGCTAACTATACTTGGAATAATCTCACGTTGTAACTGTTGTTGTACTTGTAATTTTGTCTTTATTAATAAATTTTCCGAATAAAGTAATACACATACGTATCATTAGATTTGTCTTTAGATCCATAAAAATTAATTGATACCGTATAGAAAAATGGTACACACCAATTGTTTCGATATATTACTAAAAGAGTCATGTGGATTTTCGGTCACAATTATAAAGAATGCGTGTTTTTTGTGCTAAGTTATAAGAATGTGAGTTTTTTACACCAATTCCATTAGAAGTCCCTATTATACCCTTGAAAGTAAAAAAAAAAAGACAAGAATTAAAAAAAAATCACCGGTCCCCACTATTTTTTTCTCTTCTCTCTCTCCCCGTAAACCCGCCGCCCGCACCATTTTTTTTTCGATTTCGAATCAACCGGAGCAATGTCATCGTCAGTGACGCCATCGGATTCTGAACATGAGGAAGAACAACAACAACAAGAACCGCGTCTCCAACCTCCGGTAATTCCCGAATCCGAAACCCTTTTTTTTCGATTTTTTTTTCGAAATTTCGAGCAATGTAATGGATTATGTGGCGTTTTCGATGATTGGTTGAGTTCTTTCTTGTGTTATACGTGATTTAGAACTGTAATTTTGAGTTGAATTGTCTAAAATTGCGATTTCTGAAAACTGTTCTGACTGCTCGATGGCAGTCGATTAGTAACATCGACTAACCCCATCGACCAACCAATTCGATTAACCTCATCGACTAGTCAGATTGATTGGTCGATGTGGTTACTCGAATTGGTTGGTCGATAGGGTTGGTCGAAAACGTTGGTCGATCGTCTGTTACTCGATCGTGTAACATGATCGAGTAACAGGCAGAAACTTTTTTTTTTTTGATCCTATTAATCTGTTTTTAATTGTTTCTTCTCCATTTGTGCAGGCTGGTTTCCGATAGAGGAGACCGGATTTCATCGACATTTCGAGAGCGATAAATTGCGGCGATCGACGCGGCATATTGAAAACCGTACAAGATACTCTGAGGGAGGTGGGTGGGGACGAGGGCCTTGCGGAGTACGAACAGACGTGTCTGTTCAGTCAGTTCTTTCCCATTCCCAGTGCTGACCGATCGAACAAGCCTCTGCACAATCTGCTATCGAGAGAGATCGTTAGCAAGACGAGAATACCTCCGATGGAGCACTGGTTTGCTATCGGGGAACGTATTGTGAAGTTTCGAGCACAGGAATATGCTCTGATCACCGACCTGAATTTCGGGGAAAGTAACTTCGATCCCTCAGACAAATGTCATGTCGCTCCCAGTACAGGCATCCATTGGAGGTTATTCCGTTGCAGAGTGATGAAGATTGAAGCATTACTCAGTTCGTTTAAGAATCAGCGGATGGGCGACGAGTTGTATGAATATTTCAAGGTTGCCAATATCTTGATTCTCTACTTCATTCTGATTGGTCGTGAGAAATTGGATGTCGAGAATTGGATTTGGACACTGGTGTAGGATAACGATGGTTGGGAGTGGTTTCCTTGGGGTTCTTATACGTTCCAGAACCTCTCGCACTACATCAGCACTGTTGGGATGGCAGCTGATCAGGTAGACAAACCGGCTTATCACTTTTACGGTCCAGTTTGGGCCTTCCAGTGTTGGGCCTTCGAGGCCTTTCCTACTTTAGGGAGACTGTGCGCTACTCGGAGCCGAGAGACGCGAAGGCCCCGGTTTTTGCATTGGACGCAGAGGAAGACTAACTTCGATTTCACGGATTACTTTGAGGATGAGCAGTTAACCGTCAATATTTTTGTTATTGTTTTCTTTGAATTAATAATTTTATCGAATATCTAATAAATATTTTTTTCGTTATTGTTTTCTTTTAGCTTGAAGTGCACGAGACCCTCACACCGACACCGGAGGAGGAGGAGATGTTGTATTACAGGAGTTTGACTGGGGCCGGTGAGCTGTATGTCGTCCCGTACCAGCCTCCCGTCCGCTTAGCCCACGCAGCGGCGCCGGCACGAGCACCGGCACCGAAAAAGCAGATGGAGAAGAAGAAGAAGAAGAAGCTTGTGGACCGCGTGGCCGAAAGCGTGACCAAGACATTCAAGAAGACAACAGGTGTTGTAACACCCTGTTTTCGATTTAAGATTTAAAAATATAAATTAAATTAATTATCATATTTAATTATCCCTTAAACTCAATTAAATATTATTTTGTATAATTAATTAAATTACTAAGATAAAAATTTATGTTTCCATTAATATAATTATTTCTTTATTTAAAAGTTTTTGAATTATTATCCAACTAAAATATTATATTAATAATGCTAAAACTAATAAAAATTAATTACAATTTACAATTATACTAAAATATTAATTACTAACAGTCATAATTAATTTAATTAACAAAGTCAAAATTTTAATATCATTATCACGCCACAATTCTCTCAACTCCCCTTTGAAGACTTCCTATACTAAACCCTACGCGTCTCCCACCTCTCAGCCGTAATCTAGACCCGAATTGAAAGCCATTAGAGAACCGTTTTCGAGTACTTGAAGCGGCCATAGTTGAGAGGAAAGCTGCTGCTTCGCCGGAGTCCACAAATCACCAAAGGTCCGGCTGTCCTCCGACGAGATCCCCACGGTTGCCCTCGCCTATTGCCTTCTCGTCATTATCGAGATTCGAGAGCCGCTGGCCGCCAAATGCCGTGAAAGAAACCTAAGATCGATCTCGTCACACGAGCCGACGACCACAGTCGTCCAAGGTCGAAGCCTAATTCTCCAAGTCGTTTCCGCCTTCATCGATCTCTCTCACAATCTCTCTGTAAGTTGCAGCGAATAGATGCAGGAATAATTAGGCATGACTATATCTTTTACTATACATTTTATCTAATTAGTGATTTGGTTTTATTTGGTGAAACGACTGATCGAACATTCGAGGGAAACCATTTCGATTCAATTCACTTCCCAGCCAATTCTAAATTCCTTTTGTCACAGGCCCAATAGTATTATTCTACAAACCCTCATAAACCTTATGCCTGCTTTCTTAATAAACTCACGTCCACTCAATAATTATTCTAATAATATTTCATCAGCACACTATTTATATTTGTGTTGTAAAATATGATACGGTACTTATATATATGACAAGTCGTGTATAGTTCTAATATTTCCAAAAGATTAACTGTACTCCATATACATGTAGGAGTTGAATACACGAGACTTAAGTTTTGGCCTTCGAATTTAGAAGAGGACTTTTAATTTAGGAGTGAACAACTTAAGAGCGAGCACACTTCGAGAGGTAGGGATTTTCTTATCTCTACTTAATGCTTATTTCAAAAGTATGTGCTACGTGTTTATAATATGTGCTTACCTGAATATGTTATATGTGAATATTTATTTCTTGATACGAATATTGATGCTATGATGCGAATGTGAATGATACAATATGGAAATGATACAGTACGGAAATGTGATTTAGTTCGTGGCCTGGAAAAAGGGTCAGTGACTACGGTCATCGGAGTGTACCCGCGGTGCTACATGTTATGAAAATGTTAATTAGCTCGTGGCCTGGGAAAAGGGTCAGTGACTACAGTCATCGGGGTGTACCCGCGATGCTACATGGTATGAGAATGTTGAATAGCCAGTGGCCTGGATAAAGGGCCAGTGACTACGGTCATCGGGCTGAACCCGCTGCGCTACGATTAAAACAGCGACCGACTGAAAAGGTCAGTGACTACGGTCATCGGGGTGAACCCACTGTGTTTAATCGCATGTATGTTAGAAACAGCGACCGACAGAAAAGGGCAGTGACTACGGTCACCGGGGTGAACCCACTGTGTTCTAAGAGGTGAATGACTATGTACGTGATGTGCGACACTATGTTATGTGTAACTATATGTTCTATGTGATTCATGTTATATGCACGTTTTACGTATGATTGATCAAGTATTAATTATGGATAAGGGATGACCTACTGAGTACGTTGAGCTCATTCCTTCAACGACATTTTTTTCAGGATTGTTCAGGGATGTCGAGCGTGGTTCATGACGTGGATATGATAAGATGTTTATTGAATATGGTAAATTTAAGACTAAATGTTTTAAAATGACTTTAATGTTGTAAATTAATTTAGTTACATTTTTCAAAGGTTAATTATATTTTCAAGTTATTTTTCTGAAATTCATGATATTCTATTTAATTTCAAAAATTACATATTCGATTTAGTATTTTATTTTATTAAAAATTGTTTTAAAATTATTTAAAGTAACGCCGGAATTATTTTATTGTTAAATTCAAACACCTTCCGCTTTATGAAAAACGGGGCGTTACAAGTGTCCGCACGCGTGACGATATCACGCCCAGCTCTTCAGCAGAGAGACGTAAATCTCGGAGAGCTCGACATGATTCTCCGCCTCCTCGACATGATTCTCCTCCTCCTCGAGGTGCTTCTCCTCCTACTGCTCGAGATGCTTCTCCTCCTGAGTCTCGAGCTGGATATGCTTCTGAGAGAGTGGACGATGATCCACCTATTTATCGTCGGAGTGATCTCGAGAGAATCTTGTTCGACACGTCCGAGAAGGGATTCACAACCACCATCGTGAGGCATGTCACGGAGAGCTTGTTCTCTAAAATGAAGGCCTTCTTCGGCTTCAGTCGACACTCTCAGCTACGGCCTTATCCCTCGAGGCCAGTGTACGAAGAGCCTTCCTCGGCCCCTCGGAGTTCACCTCCTCGTCATTCCTACCACTGCGAGGACATTCAGGAGACTTCTTCGCGCAGAGCACCAGCTCGATTCTCGACGTCGGCGATCCCTGACCCTCGGTATTCATATGCAGACGCTGAGGCATGGATGCGTTACTTCAGGCAGCCCCCGATGCCTCCGGTATTTCCATTTGACACGTGGTTCCAGGGTTACCAGATGCATCCACCGGCCTATGGATTCCAGGGCCCCCAGATGCCTCCACCGGCCTATCCATTTCAGTCTCTCATTAGCCTTCTTTCGTTTCTCGTCAAACCATCTCTCAATCATCGCACGAATCAACTCGAGCATAGCACAAACAGGCAATCGTCGTGGCCATTTGATAGCACCGTTGAAGACTTCGGCCGCATTCGATGTCATGAAACCATATCGTCGTGCAGCACATTTCGACCTTGCCCAGGTCTCAACACCGAGTCCAACGAGGCGCCTATAAGCACCGTCTCCACTGATTCTCTCTAAATCAGATAAATATTTTTTAAACTCATCCACTCGATAACAGTAGGCAGCTTTGTGTACAATTGTGATCACATGGGAGCGGTACATTGCTAGATTCTTCTCGAGGTGGTGACAGCACAACGCATGGGTTGCGTGGGGATTGACACTCCGAATAGCATTCGCGATGCTCTTATGCTGGTCGGACACAATGAGCAGATCGTATGCATCGTAGCAAAGCCTGAGGTGCTCTAGAAACCACGTCCACTCCAGGTCATTCTCAATCAGACTGATACCAAAGGCAAGCGGGAAAATCTGCTCGTTTCCGTCCTTCGTGACGGCAACAAATAACACACCACTGTTTTTCCCCTTCAAATGAGTGGCGTCGACTACTATGACAGGACGCAGAGTGCGCTGCTGAAATGCACTAATGCACTGCCCAAGTGCAACAAACATGTGACAGAACACGCCCTCACTGGTCGTCTGAATATCATACCGAGTCCCTGGATTGCATTCTTTCAGCACGTGTAGATATGACGGGAGCATCTGATATGAATCCTGATAGTTGCCGTACTTCATTTCAACGACCAGGTTCCTCGTCCGCAGGGCGAAGCTGTAATCGATCACAACTCCGTACAATCTCCTCAGATCAGAAATCATCGTCTTCGGCTTCAGTGTGATCTCATCGTCGACTAACTGACGTGAAAAGTAAGTAGCGGCAACCTTGCTCGACACGTGACGATCGGCAGTCCGATCCAAATTATTGACACACTCGTGATTCAAGTTCAGCCTCGTAATCTTCCAGAGTGTTTCGTCATTCCCAGTAGCACACAATTTGAACGGGCACTTCTCACGGTCTCGCTTGCAAACGAACGCTACCCGTTCAGAGGTCGAGCGTTTAGTGGCACACTCCACCATATGCTCCATGTGATACATCCCCACCGCTATCTTCAGATCCGATTTCGTTCGGAATGTCGAGCCGACTGCAATATGACCATACACTAGTTCGGGAGGCTCGACCGATCGCAATGGAACCGCGAGGTCAAACTCCGGCAGTGGAATGATCCAGTTGCGCAGTGGATTATTCTGTGCATTCTGAGCTGCTTCGGGTTGCTCGGCGGCTCCCGCATTAGAGTTCGAGGACAGATTACGGCGTGACAGAATATTTGTGATGACGCGCGGCTGTCTAATCCATTCTGTCCATTCAGTGGTCAACGACTGCAACAGATCGGTCTGACGAGCTTCTTCGTCGTCCTCGGAATTCTCAGCAGGCCTCTCGCCCTCAGTCGGTACATCCGGATCTACTTCTGTAATATTCACCTCGGGTGCATTTTGTGGTGCCTCCTCTAGCATCATGGTGACGAAAATGAAACAATCGTCCTTTTGCTCGTCTAGCATGCGGGATACATCGTCGTCGCTAAGCAAAGCACACCGCACGCTCCTAAAATCATTGCCTCGTGTTAAGATAAACAACGTGTACTGAATATTGGGCGGAGGGCACAAAACGGCATGAATCTGGCTCACAAGACCATCGAGGGTAAGTTGATCCCTCCTGAAGAAAAGGCACATATCTATCCCGTCGACGTAGACCGCTCGATCCCAACGACCACCGTAACGTATCGTGATTCGTTGATTTGACATCTACAATTACCAAAAACATTATTGCCATCGAGTAACAGGATGACCTGTTACTTTCGAGTAACAGGATGGACATTCGAGTAACAGGATGACCTGTTACATTCGAGTAACAGGATCATCCTGTAAAGAGGTTCGAGTAACCTCACATTAATTGAATCTGTTACTCGAATTAGGTTACTCGAACCACTAGTCGAAGGTGTTTCAGTAATGAAGCATTCGAGTAATGTTTAACTTCATAAATTCTTAGTTACTCGATGGAGCGTACCATCGAGCAACCCATCGAGTAACAGACGCAGAAAATAAAAATCGCAAAAAACTTGAACACGTACCTCTCGTTTTCGTTCGTTAAGGCACGCGTATATCCGACGTCGTTTTTCAGAATTTAACGGGGCAACATGATAAGGATTTTTTGAAAGAATTTTGAGAGAATTTTTGAATTTTTTTTTGTTTGGATTTGGAAGGTTTGGATGAATATGGGGATATGAATGCACAATAAACCCACACCAAACCCTCCAACCAAACAATAAATCTAATTTCGTGGGGCCCACATGTATTTTCTTTTTATTTTTATGTTAATTGATATTGTTTTTGTATTTTTTTTTTTTTTTTTTTTTTGGATTTATTGAAATAGTAAGGGTATAAGAGACATTTTATGGACAATTGGTGTAAAAAACTCACACTTTTATAAGTGGGGATTTTAAACTCATCCCCTTATCAAATGTGACCAAAAGTCACTTTCCCTCTTACTAAAAATATAGTTTAACATCAACCTTGTAACATATTGGCTATCAAAACATTTTTTTTTTTTGTAAAGGTCAATCACATTTAAAAGAAAAAATGTATGATACAGATCAGCGCATGGGGAATGAAAATCCCACTGCATCACCGAGCTAACAGACTAGCTCTATGACCATCCAACCTAAGCATATAACACTATAAAATACAATCACCAAGCTATATGCCAAACTCTCTTCAGAGCACGTGTCTAAAGAGAATCAGAGAGTCGTAACGAACGGATCCTCTCCTGTATGATAGAAATCGTCTGAGATGCTACCACTCCAGAAGACACTGAACGAGCCTCATGAATTCTCGTGTTCCTCTCGAGCCAAATAAAGTAGATCAGAGCCGCGAGAAGTCCACGATACGCGCAAGATATTAAGTGCTTCCCACGCCATCGACTAGAAGCCCGTAAAACAACATTATGCCAACTACCCCGTGGCCACAGAAATCCCACCTCCACCTTCAATCTCTGCAAGCAATCCCGTGAGAAGGGGCACTCAAAGAAAAGGTGAGAGTGTGTCTCTACGCTCTCCCCACCACATAGCACACACGAGTCATCCCCCGACCAATCCAATGCTTATCCCTAGTCGGCAACCGACCTCGGATAGCCATCCAAAGAATGAAGCAATATCGTGGTATACGTCCTGGTCCAGTCAAAAGGGCATCCCACGACACTCTAGGACCCTCCGGGCGGAAAAGAGTATATGCCTAATCGGAGGTGTAAGTCCCTGATCGATGGTGTGTCCACCGCACTGTATCTGTCCTCATATCTATACTCGGCAAGTCATCCATAATATCAACGAACTCCGCCACAAAGTCTGCAGGCCACCTCCACTCTCCATCAACAATAACCATACTCAGAGACGCAGCCCTAGGAAGCCTCCTAATCCACGGTCCCAACTGACAAACCTCCTCCAATCGACCAAGTGGATGCCAAGGGTCCCTCCAAAGGAAAAAATGTAGCTCCTGAGCAAGGAGAATATTATCCCCAATACGTCTGCCAGGGACAAAGGCAGTCTGAGACTTGTCAACCAATAAAGCCATGCTGGCACTCATACGATTTGAAATAATTTTCGCTATCACCTTGTACAACACGTTGCAACACGAGATGGGCCGAAAATCTTTAGGGTGCTTCGGGGCAGCAACCTTCGGAATAAGCGAAATAATCGTCGAGTTAACCTCTCTAACAAGCTTTCCGGTACGGAAGAAATCTGAAATAGCCGTGAGACTTTCAGATTTAATAACCGGCCAAGCTTGTTTGAAGAACACCGAGGAGTATCCATCAGGACCCGGGGCTCTATCATCATCGAATGTGAACAGGACATTCTGGATCTCCGCTGCAGTTATCGGCCGAATCATATGCTCTGCCATCTCCCTTGTCAATCTCCTAGTCACGAAAGGCCGTAAATCTCCTTACAACAGGATGAGTAGACGTGCCCAACAGCCCCTGAAAGAAGGTCACAATCGTAGCGCTAATCTGGGATGAGTCATTAACAATCTCCCCTGTAGCCGTCTCAACCTGTAGTATACGCGAGCGAGCTCGTCGAGCCGCTATACTCCTGAAGAAAAAGGTTATACACTGATCACCATCACGCAACCAAGATGTCTTCGCCCTCTGGCGTAAGTAAATCTGCTCTGACTCGACTGCCCGTGCATATAATCGGCGGCATATGCCATCCAATACCAGTAATGGCTCAAAGGTGGGATCGGTACTCAAACATGTTTGGACAGCGAGCAAGAACTCCCTCGCCCTAGTCACATTCGCCCCAAGATGCCCCTGTCTCCTCCTCATCTGTCTGAAAACACCCTTAAGAAGCTTAAGCTTCTTAACTACTGAATACATAGGCAATCCATAAATCGGGTGATCCCAAATACTCTTCGTCTGAGGGGTGAAATCGTCCATATCAGTAATGTGATTATCGAAACGAATCTACGCTTTGTATCCATGAACCGTAGTAGCAAGGTCCAGCAGCAGAGGGGCATGGTCTGAAGTCCGTGAGGGCAGAGTATGGTATATACTCTCAGCATCGGTTGTTGTCTAAACCGATGTTAGATTTTTATTTCTACAAATAAGTAACTACCTCTTAATAACTAAATAGATGTTAGTATACAATTAAATTGGTTGACATATATGTTCGTTCTGAGAAAGGGTGCGGTGCTTTAGAGTTGTAATTTTGACAAATTAATATTAAAAATGCTACAAATAAATAGCCTTTAGGTACAAACCATGCTCGACATCGATCAACTATATAGGTGTTGGATTTCTTTCGGTATTTCAAATATATTGATAGCTGAGTCGAGAGATGGCTCTCTGTCCTTAAGACGAATTTGTCCCGTATAAGTGCTTTACGGAATTACAGGCAAAAGTCTCCCAAGATAAAACAGCTATTAGACAGTTATCGAAGCACTCGACACTGAATCTGACGAACAAAGATAGGGGGAAAATATGTACTAAAGAAATGAGAGAAGTAGAGAAATATCGATAACTCGAATTGTGTCCTCAGAAGATGAAAATGAATTGTGTTTAATGCTTTGGTTGGATGTTCTTTATATAAGCACAAACATTGCCGATTACACCTTTTAAAATTGAAGGTTTCCACCCTTTCGTCCAAATCGCATCTGCCAAACTTTGAAGAAAAGAGGCGTCTGTTTCATTTCATACGGACACACACATACTTAACCGTTGCATCATTACATAATATTATATATATAATATTATAAGATAATAAAATATATAGTATATATGTTACGTTCAGTAACATTATTTAGATACTATATATATATATTATAATATTTATATAATATGCCAACATGTATGTATCGATAATATATTATATATAAATATATAATATATACTAATTAATCTTTAATTAAGAACAATTAATTAATCTTTAATTAGTCACTTCTCTATTTACATTTTAGCAACATAAAATTTCATTCTTTTATATTTAAACTTTCAACTACCATATTTTGTACAATTATTACTCTTTCACTACTAAATGGATTTTAGTATTATTGCTCAAGTAACATCTACTCAAATAGTAGAATAAACACTCGAAGAATTTAACAATTTCGTCGACGTGCGAGACCCGTAGTTTAATCGCTAAATTAAAGAAATCATGCTAAAATCCCAACAATAGGTATATCACATATATGGAGAGCAAGCTCCAGGTATATTACATATATGGAGAGCAAGCTCCATCATGAAGAAGGGCATCAAGTTCAACCATGGCTCACCGTATATCTTGGTGACTTGATTCGTATTATTGCACAAAATAAACATAAAATTTATAATGCAACAAAAAGGGTAACACGTTCTACAGTACAATGTGTGTGGTGTCATAAATTAAGCGTGCATAAGAGGGTATAAATATAATCTGGTAGTACGTACCTATCTAGTTGATCATGAGTATTTGAGTAATGACTAAAATTTTGAAAAAAATAGATACCATCGTATAATTTAGATAGTGTCGTGTTGTTATACTCAATTACATTTTGAAAAGATAGATAAGGAGGATAGAATAATTTAGATAGTCTCCTAAATACTCGGGCATTTCACTTATTTTTAAGCGACAACATAGCTGTAAAAAATATACTAGTAAAGACTTTTGTACACGTCAATGTTAAGATGAGTCCTATGGTCAATTCAATTTAGAACATCTCTTTTTTTGTGTGCTTTCTTTTGTGTGCTTTCGTTTATAATGTTTTTTGCATTAATTTTTTTAATGTATCATAGTTAAATTAATATTCATTAGATCCATATGCAATTAATAATATTGCTTATATATTTTTTTTCAAATGCAACATATTCAACCACAAATTTAATTAAAATAATATTATCAAATTATTAAAATTCCATTTGATTTCACAAATGATAAAAAAGATGCAACTTGCTCCAATATCTTTAGTACAATTAATTAATAGTCATCATGTTTAAATGACTAAAGAATGGAAAATATAGGAATGAAACAATTATTTTAAAAATAAAATTATTGAATAAGATGAGTATAGTTTCACAACAACAACAAACAAAAAAAAGAATATACAATTTTTAAAGATATCAATCCAAATTTCAGTTTAGATTTAATTTTAAATAAAGTATAATAATGATGGTTGAAAAATATTGTTAATCAACTTGTTATCTTAAGAAAATATTCCTAATTGACTAAATGAAATTAAAATATATAAATTTAATTTTCAGTGTTCACATTTTTTTCAATTTTCACTTCAAATTCAATGTTAATTTTTTCTTAATTATTACTCTTATTTTTTTTTTTATCAAAAATTTAAATTTATTCATACTACAGTATTTTACTTTACTCACATTAAAATACAAGTATATTTATACTCTTAACAATTTGGTTCACAATGTCAAAACACATATATTCCTCTCCCTGTGTTGACAAGCAACAGATACACAAGTGAGTCATTGATGATGGACGAAAGGAATATTTTTTTTCATGTCAATGTTAGAAGTGCAAAAACAAATTCAAGAGGGAGGACTATAATAAATAGAAAACAAAAGAATATTATATCACAAAACATTTTTTTATCATAGGTATTTCTCACCTATATATATTTGAAAACTACCTGACCAAAACACACATCTATTTCTTAAATTCTTATTTTCCAGTAGAAGAGAAAGAAAAAAAAAATGGAAAAATCAGTCTTTATAATTATGTTCTCTACTCTATTTTTATCATGTCTCATAGCAGCACAAGGCAAAAGTGCATCAACGTTTTCCCGTTTTCCAAATAACAATCTACGGAAAAGAACGTCTAAAACTCGATTCGAAAATAGAATTTTCGATCCAAGCAAACTACTTATCGACGAGTCTCGATTAAACGGTTCTCCAACTACACGGAAAAAAGAGAGTGACAGAATTGAGAGGTTGCCTGGACAACCAAATGTTAAATTCCAACAATACGGTGGATATGTTAACATAGATCCAAAAACGGGGAAATCGTTTTATTATTACTTTGTTGAGGCTCAAGAATCTCCCGATACATCACCTCTTCTTATATGGCTTAATGGAGGTATGGTGTTTCATATACTATACTGTATTAATATAATCAAGGTCTATAAATATACATCAGAAAAAAATGCAAATTAATTCAGGACCTGGTTGTACGTCTCTTGGTTATGGAGCAATGCAAGAGCTCGGCCCGTTTCGTGTTCTAAGTGACGGAAAAACACTCTACGTGAACGAATATGCATGGAACAAAGGTTTATTATATTATACAGTATATTGTAAACTTATTCAATTCACTTCATATTAATCTGTTAAAATAATAATTATGAAATGTTTTTTAATTTTGTCTCTCTTTGGTTAGTCGCAAATGTGTTGTTTTTGGAAACTCCAGCTGGGGTTGGGTTTTCATATTCAAACACGACGGCTGATTACGTGTCTGGTGGAGATAACCAAACAGCGATTGATAATTATGTTTTTCTAATAAATTGGTTAGAAAAATTTCCAGAATACAAAACAAGGGATGTTTATCTTTCTGGTGAGAGTTACGCTGGACATTACGTGCCCCAACTCGCTCATACCATTCTTTATCAAAATAAGAAGGCCAAAACTATTGTCAAACTTAAAGGAATCATGGTGCATGAGACCCCTCTCTTCTCTTTAATTTAGATACATAGAAGTTTCCACATATACATATATATGTTCATCAATTTGCAGATTGGAAATGCTTTGATTAACGATGATACCGACGATGAAGGGATGTATGAATATTGGGGAAGCCATGCTTTGATTTCGGATGATTTTACTAATCAAATTATGAGAGACTGCGGATTCTCTCCTAAAGGTCCTGGAAAACCTAAAGCATGCGACCAAGATGAGGACGAAGCTTCGAAAATCTTCGATCAAATCAATGTTTATAATATATATTGGCCGTTGTGCCATAATGACAATCTCACCGACAAACCCAAAAAGTATTCAGTAAGTAATTGGTGGTTCATAACTAATTTTAATTAAATTCAATAATAATAACAATAATAATAATTGCCCATGAAAATATGAATTATATGCAGATATTGGAGTTTGATCCTTGCAGCGACAACTACGTGTACGCGTACTTGAATAGTCCCAATGTTCAAAAGGCACTTCATGCCAACGTCACTCATATTCCTTACGCATGGGACTTGTGCAGTGATGTTCTTCAGAATTGGATAGACAGTGCATCCACCGTCTTCCCTAGTCTCAAAGAGTTGAGGAAAAATGGGCTTCGAGTTTGGATATACAGGTAATTAACTAATTAGTGCGTCTTGTATTGGATTAATAATCATGTAAGTCGTATGTAAGTACTTACTTTTGCGTGAAAAATCGAATCGATCTTAGTGGGGATGTAGACGGAAGGGTACCTGTTACCGGAACACAGTTAGGCATCAAAGAGATGAACCTTCAAATTAAAGAGCATTGGCACCCGTGGTACTCTAAACAAGGGGTGCGTACGTATTACGTAAATATATATTAAGTTTATTTATAAATAAGAAGTATATATGTGAATGTGATGATATATATATATATGCATTTGCAGGACGTTGGAGGGTATACACAAGCGTACGAAGGCAATCTAACATTTGTAACAATAAGAGGGGCCGGCCATGAAGTTCCGAGTTATCAGCCTCGGAGAGCCCTTCTTCTTGTTACCCATTTTCTTAAAGGGGACAAGCTGCCTACCTAGCTATAGCTAGCAAGTGAACAAAATAATGATCGATCGATCAAATATTATGTGTTTTTATGATTATTATAAGCAAATGTCAAAAAACTTATATGCTCGTGAAAGCGGCAACTTCATTCGACACTAGCTATATCGTGTGTGTGTTGTTTTCGCAAAATCTTGATTTCCTTTTTATTACTGCCTTAATTTATCTCCAAGTTTCAATAAATTAAGTTTCTTTCTTTAATTCTCACTCAACTCTTGGTAACTCAGTCAAAGGGACGGATCGGGGAGTACATGATATTTGAAAATATCAAAAACAGTCCGTTAACTTTTTGACAAAGCCCTTGATGCAACTCGATACTACTTGTTGTAAATTCAACGAGTTATATATAGTACGATAATAACATAAAACTGAAACATAACTCAACAATGAAAGAAGAAAGCAAGTAAAGAAATCAAGTAATTTACGTGGAAATCCAAGACGGGAAAAACCACGGGAGGCCGGAACGACGAGAACTTTCACTATAATATTGCTCACGATTACAAGGATTGATATGCACTCTAAAACCCTCTAATCTCACACAATATAATATCTCTCTTGATTGGTGTTCGCTCGTGTTGTTTGTGTCTATGGAAAAGCTCTCTTTATATAGAAGGAGGTACTAATTATTGTATGAAAACAATAATTCCCGTCCATAAGAAGCCTTGGAGAAAAAAGAATCAAAATCGGATCAAAATAGGGAAACTTTCAAAAAATTGAGAAAAAAGAATCAAAATCGGATCAAAATAGAAAAACATTCCAAAATCGCGACTAGAAAAATCGGCGACCGCCGTTTTCCACCGGCGGTCGCGGGACTACATTCGGCGGGCGCTGAAATGCCCGAAAATCGTCCAGTCTACGATCCGTCATACAATGTCTCTCCGGCGATCACCGACAACCCTTCCACGGGCGCTTGACATCTTCGGCGTGCGCTGCTCCCTGTCAGCTGACGCCTTTTCCCCACCTTCACCTTCCTTCTCGGTTTTGTGTCAAAAACACAACACAGTCCTAGACAATTTTTACGAGCACTAGTCCTTGTTTACTTTTGATCCGCAAACGTTGTCCTTTCAGCCGAAAAATATGTGACAGTTAGAATCTAAAGTGATATATATATATATATCTCATGCACTTATGCAACATTGTTGTTAGATGTAACAACCTAAATCCATTTTTATTTTATCAATTAAAATACCACGCGCCTATAAAAGCATGAAGATATTCATGAGAGTAACAATTGTGGACAATTAATTCTTAAAAATAAAATAAAAAGGAAATTAAAATAATTTGTGATGTGTAACGTTTCCAGCGAAATAGTTGAATGGACGGACAGATGAACCAATTAATCAGTGTCCTCCCTATTATCAAGGACCTAATGAATCACAGATAAAAAGAAAATAAAAAATTTGATCCCATAAATATTGTCTTTTTTCAATTTAGTCACACATACATTCGTTTTTTCAATTAAGTCTCATGTCGTAATTGGTTTCATTTTATTCTTTTTTGGACAAAAATTTCAATTTTCACCGGAATGTGCCCATGAATGCTGACTTAGTTGCCACGTGTCAGCATCCCATTGGTCAACGACTTTTAAATGACCAATGAGATACTGACATGTGGCGCTAAGTCAACATCAATGGGCACAGTCCGGCGCAACAGGTGAGAGGCAGGTCGGGCATGGATGTAGGATTAATAAGGATATTGGGGTTTATTGTACTTGGGTTAATAAGGATAAATTAAACTTTTAACTAAATAGTATTATTGTTAATATAAATAATTTGGTGTATTTAGAGATTTGTGAGGTGGGAATAAAATTGTCCTGTCCCATAAATGTAGCATTTTTTCGATTTAGTCCCACATACATTCGCTTTTTCAATTTAGCCTCAAATATGTCGAATTTGGTTTCAATTTAGTCCTTTTTGTACGAAAATTTAAAATTTCGTCGAAATGTGTTCATAGATGCTGACTCAGCGCCACGTGTCAGCATCCCATTGGTCAACGATTTTTTTCTTTTCTTTTTTAAAAAGTCGTTGACCAATGGGATGCTGACACGTAGCGCTGAGTCAGCATTCATGGGCACTTCGTAAAAAAAGGACTAAATTGAAACCAAATTCGACATATTTGGGGCTAAATTGAAAAAGCGAATGTACGTGGAACTAAATCGAAAAAAGACTACATTTGTGGGACTAAAAAGTTTTTTATCTCTATTGAAAATAATAAAATAATATTTTAATAAGTATTAGCTCTGATTCCAACTATATATGCACTTTGTTCAATACGTAAATTAAGAGTAATGTTACTTTTTGCCTTTTTGAAATGTTACCTCTTGATTTTTAAACAAAAAAGTAAGCGATAAAAATGTTT
The DNA here is from genome assembly GCA_954870475.1 of Euphrasia confusa. NCBI lineage: Eukaryota > Viridiplantae > Streptophyta > Magnoliopsida > Lamiales > Orobanchaceae > Euphrasia > Euphrasia confusa. The sequence goes on from OX940962.1 coordinate 4,375,795, forward strand.
TTTAAAGTAAAAAAGTAAATTAGTTGTGAGTAAAGTTTAAATTGAAATAGTAAAGTTTTAGTTAATACATTAAAAAAATAAAAGTATGTATAATTATTTGAAAATTATAACATTGATATATTTCATATTTAAAACAAATAAATATAAAGAACAAGGGATGAGACCCTATATCTTGCACCTTGGGTACAAGATGTGCATCTTGGTCCAGCCCACCATATAAAAAACAAACCAACTCCAATCCAGCCCAATATCATTGATTACGTCACTGAATATGTCACGCTCCAATACACTTCAAACTTCTTTCACTATTCCACCGCTTCAAGCTCGATAATTTTCCCTCGTCCGTTCCACCGCACTCCGGCATCGCTCGCCGTCAAACCGCAGCCCGTTCCACCGCACTCCGGCATCGCTCACCGTCAAACCGCAACTATTCTCCACGCGCTCGCTCCGACTCAGATTAGTTTCTTCCTCAAGGCCTCCAAGCTTCCCGTCGATAGTGAATAACGAAATTGGAATTCGAATCATCCGTAACTACGTCGGAATTTCAACAGTGTTTATCTGAAGGCCAGCTTCGCGATTTGTCTGATAAGCCTAGGTAATTCCTTTTTGATATTTGATGAAAATTTTAAAAAGGATTTGTTCTGATAACCCTAAGTAATATTTTAATTAATTGATAATGAGCCATTGTATCAGATGTACAGTCCTTACCTTTTCCATAAGTCATACTGTATTTCTTTGTGTGAAAAAGTGAAGTATATGTTGCTGCATAATTAACATGCCTCTTCCATAAGCCGTACTGTATTTCTTTGTGTGAAAAAGTGAAGTATATGTTGTTGCATAATTAAAATGGCATTGTCTTCTTGTTTACTCATCTCCCAACAAATGTTTCTTTATCAAGCTAATTGATCAACCTGATTTGTTCATTTCGATGTTTACGGAAAGTGGGCGTAAATTGATTGTTGGATTTGCAAAATTGACTTTTGTCGAGTAGTAACGAGACAGTAAATGAAATTTGTCTTGTATTCAAAAGTGTTTGTTACTAAAATAATAAGCTGTACTGAATTACTGATGATAGAATATTTCTTGTCTTGTATCACTACACGAAGAAAAATGAGATCACTTATAATGGACTGTTTGGTAAGGTTTCGTGTCTGCTATAAGAGGGTTTCATGATCATTTGTTGTGGTGAGATGAGTATCAGGCTACACAAAGTCTCAATTTAGGATACACATGCACATAATATATCCTCTTTTAATTCTTTGATTAGTAACTAGATGTTTATTGAAATGTGAGTGACACATTTAATATATGTATGTTTGTTAGTATAAATGATTAAGATGAGTAGGTCTTGATAAGAATCCCACCACTGCATGTCAGTATGTTATTATGTCTCAATATATCGTATTTGGTGATTCGTGGTTTTGCAAATGCCTTTTGATCGACATATATGGACGGAGGCAATCACGAGTATACATAATGTTTCAGTAGTTGTTTTATATGTTTATAGTTTAAAATCAGTACAATAGTTGCTTGGATAAGATGAGAAACATAAGTTACATGACATGTTATGATCACAAGACCCGATCCATCGCTAATCATCAAAGTAATTGTGTTATATGTATCAGAGTATTTTCCCTTTGTATAGTCCATGTAATTTAGCCTGAATTGTATAGTCCATGTAATTTAGCCTGAACTTTCAATTTGTTTTCTTCTCCAGCTAATTACATTTGAAGTTGTAAGATGAATCCATCCAAAGAAAATCAGAAGAGGGTAATACTTCATAACCATAGTATGTCATCTTTCATTAAAAGACAACTAATACTTCATAATTATATATTTTTCTAAATAATACAAATTCAGAAAGGTAGAGCGTAGGTTCCCAATCTGCTCAAATTGGACTCCGGAATTGATAAAAAAAAGACTTGAAGAATAGACACACGATAAAGGGTTTGGGACAGGAAAGATAGAGTCAAGATTGAGAAGATAAGAGGAAGAGAATGTGGACTGCCCGCTCCACCCCTGTTTCAAAAGAAAGAGGTATAATTTTTTTCATATTTCGTATATTTCAATATATGAATTTTCATACTTCATATATGAATATGTCATACTTCATATATAAATATTTTATACTTTATATATGTCATAATAGTGAACAATTCAACCTTCATGAAAAATGTTTGTGTGAAGGCATTTAAAGATACGCTGGTGAAAATGCCATGGAGATCCAAGAAAAATTATACAGATTGTGGAATCTATTGTATGCGCCATCTTGAGACGTACAAGGGGGAAGGTGATAATTGGAACAACGGGTTCAAGAATGATAAGGTAATATAACAGTGTATTCAATTATTATTGTTTCATACTTATTACAACATACTTTTTTATAACTATTGTTTTTATTGTTTGCAGGACACTGTTTTCTTGAAGGAACTACGAGCTATATATGCAACATCGATAATATTGATGGAATGTAATGAAGTAAAAATTGAAGTGCTGGACAAAGCTAAAAGTTTTACACGAGTTTTTGATGTTGATGAAACTGATTGATATATTGTAGATGATATATTGTACATGAAACTGAAGTGTTGTATGTTAGTTTATTTTTGATATATTTGATTTCTGGATAAGTGATTGGTGTATGTTGTTTAGTGGATGAATGATATATTTGGTGGATGAATGATATATTTGGTGGATGAATGATATATTGTGTATGATTGGTGTGTAGATGATTCAGGTAGTCTTGTAAAAGTACTTAATTACTTGCCTGTTTGTTCAAAAGTAAAATGAAGGTTAATATTCTGCAAATTGAAGTATGAAACTTTTTAAAATGAAGTCTAAACTATAAACAGTGAAGAATCACACTTTTCAGAAATTGTATGAATAATTTATATGAAGAATCATACTTCTTCATATAATAATTGTATGAATATATTACTCAAATCAATAAGTAAATTTCAAGAGAAAACACAATTTTCAAAATGAAGAATAGTATAATGAGAAACTCAAACAATCTGACACAAAAATGAACCAAAATCAATATCTGTTACAATAACCAAAATCCAAAACACAAAGTTTGGAAGAATCAGACAAAATCCAAAGTCTGGTAGAATTGGTTGAACTTCTTAATCTTTATACTCATAAATTCTCCATCTCAACGATAGGCATGTTTATTTTCCATGATACAAAACACAAAAAACTGAAAGTTAATTAGTAATCAGTAATTGAAAAATAATAAACATAAAGTGTCCTAAAATACTTACCTAGTAGAATCTCCCAAGTGCACAAACAATGAACTTGTTTCTTTATGAACATGTAAGGCACCACTACCTGAACTTGGGTGAACAATATATGCGTCCTTCTGAATCTAAACAATAATAAAAATATAACAAATACAGTTACTTATTGTTTGCATTCTCAACTTCTCTCTGAATGCAGCCCCGTCTCCATAGTAATGATATATTAAATTATAAAGTACTATAATACCTGCATATTTTGAATAGCTTTCTTACTTTGAACCTTCGCACTCTCAGCTCGTTCCCTCTTCCCCTGAGCTTTATTATTTACTTTCTCAATCGTGGTTTTGGCCTCTTCTCGCGTCGACCTTGAGAGCTCTTGCTTGGAGGATTCTGAATGACATTACTCGACACAGAAACTTCACCGTTATCATAAAAAAAAATAGCTCCAACATCTGCACTGAGCTTATTCATAGCATATTCAAAATGCCTCACTCTTAGAATTTGCAATAAGCCCAACCAAATCATCATCGGCACCATAAACAAAATCATCTATACATTTAAAAGCCCACAAAAAAAACACTAGTTAACTATACCATGAAATGAAGTCTGACAGGGTAAAAAATAAAGTTTGACAAAGTACAAAATGAATGTTAGCATCATCAAGATGAGAATAACCTGAAGTATGAGGATCTAGAGTTCCATCATCAAGATCCAAATCATGATTCGACTCAATGGCATCTAAGAAACACATAAGCTTATTACTATAACATGAAATGATGTTGGGAAGGTTACCAAATGAAGTTGGAGAGAGTACAAAATGAAAGTCAACATCATCAATATGAGAATAACCTGAAGTATGAGGATCTATAGTTCCATCATCAAGATCCACAACGTGATTTGACTCAGTGGCATCCTAAGAAACACATAAGCTCATTACTATAACATGAAATGAAGTTTGACAGGTTACCAAATGAAGTTTGGCAGAGTACAAAATGAAAGTCAGCATCATCAATATGAGATTGACCTGAAGTATGAGGATCTATATTTCCATCATCAAGATCCACAATGTGATTCGATTACGTGGCATCTAAGAAACACAAGCTCATTACTATAACATGAAACGAAGTTGGACAGGTTACAAATGAAGTTTTAAGGTGTTCAAAATGAAGGTCAGAATCAATAGGATAAAAACCTAAAATATTAGGATCTAGGGTTTCAGCATCAAGATCAACAACGTAATTCGACTCAATCGCATCTAAAAAACACATAAACTCATACAAAACAAACAATTCGAAAACAACCGAATTGGGGGAATTGAGATAATCGACATACCTTCGACCATAATCGACGATAAATCCAATAAATCATCCATGGTTGTGATCAATCAAATCGAGCAAATGAATCGAAGATCGCTGTGATGGTGGCGGTGAACGACGACGTTGAACAGGGACGATGTCAAGGAAACGAGGAAGTGAACGGCGACGATGAACGAGAGAGGTGAACGACGACGATGAACGGGAGAGGTGAACGGCGACGATGAACGGTGGCGGTGAACGGCGACGATGAACGGGGGAGGAGAAAGACTATGTGACATCGAGACTTTGAAAGACTCTGGAATCGTGAATTTGTTTCTCTATTAGCCGATACAGAAGAAAAAAGCCAAAAAAAAGGGAAAAAAACAATAATCCAAATTGACCAATAATTATATAGTATTGACAGGAAGCAAGATGTACATCTTGGAATGGGGTGCAACTAATAAATTGCCAACAAATGATGATTAAAATGTTAATTTTTTTTTTTTTGAAATATGAATATTATTGTAGGACGAATCAAACACTCCCAGCCTAACATTTGTAGTATAATAATAATAAGGGAAAAAAACACTTTAGTACCTGACCTTAAGTCCGTTTTTCACTTTGGTGCCCGAGCTATTTTTCTTTACCGTTTAGTACCTGACCTAAGGCATAATTCCACTTTGGTACTCAAATCAGCGTTTTCCGGCGACACGTGCCGGTCACGTGACTTCACATGACACGTGTCTCGCTTGCACTGGCTCCAGGTGAGAGATTACATTTTTGCCCCTTTTATTATTTAACTTTTTTTTTATTCTGAAATGGGTTTTTTGAATAAAAACCCAAAATCGGGTTTCACTCCTCCACAATTCACCCCCAATTCCAAACCCTAGACCGACGAGAATCAATCGAAGATCGAAGATCAAAACTTTATGGAGGAGCTATGTAGGTGCGGGAACCCCTTGGTGATGAGAACCTCCTGGACCGACGCAAATCCTGGAAGACGATTCTTGGCGTGCGGAAATTTTCGGGTAAGAATCGATTATGAACCCTAATTTCTCAGAAAACAAAACGAGTATAAACGAACCCTAATTTCTGATTTCTGATATCTTTTTCAATTTTTGATTTCGAACCCTAATTTCTGATTTATGTTTAATTTCAATTTAATGGATTTGGGGGTTTTACTCGAACCCTAATTTCAATTTCATGTTTTTTTTTCAATTTCATGGATTTAGGGTTTTAATCGAACCCTAATTTCTTGGAATTGGGGGATTTTTTGCAGAAACCCTAATTTCTGTGGTTTGGGGATTTTTTTATTTTGCAGAAACTTGGGAGTTGTAATCAGTTTATGTGGACAGACCCACCTGCTTGTGCAAGGTGTTCCCAAATCATACCTGGACTATTAAGGAACATGAATTCCAAAGCAGAAGAATTGGAGATGCTGGAGAAGAAGCTGGCTGTGATTGAAAGAATCAAGTTCAAGCTTTGGGTTGCTCTCAGTGTTGGAGTTTTAGTAGTTGGAATGTTGTTTTTGAAGAAGTAGTTGTAATGTTGTATGAGTAGTTGTATGAGTAGCTGTTAGTGTTTTGGATGTTGTTTCTGAACAAGTAGTTGCAATGTTGTATTATGCATTTGGCCATGACTTTGCCATCATTTTCACATGAATTTATTAAGGATTTTGACATGGTTTTGACATGGTTTTGACAGAACAAGGTTAATAACATTTTGACAGATAACAAGCTTAATAACACCAAAACAGATCAAGCTTCATTACATACCATCCATTCATACACAACAGTTCAAAACATAACATAACATCAGTTCAAAACATAACATAACATCAGTTCAAAACATAACATTACATAAACATCAGTTCAAATCATAATAGCTGAGAATTAATCACATTTGTTTGCACTCTGGAGGAAGTTCTCCAGTTTGTTCATACCCTATTTGCCTTTCTATTGCTGTGGTAAACATGGGCTGAGAATATGACAAAGTCCTTTGCACAGGCAGCTTACAGAGAACATTTCTATGTGTGCTTAATTGAGCTTGAACCTGGTCAAAACCCCTTTGGAATTCTGATGGCTGAGATGAGGATTTACCAATAACAGGCTTCTTTCCCTTATCCACCATTCCTGTTGGCTGAGATGAAGACACAGGCTTCTTTCCCTTATCCACCATTCCTGTTGGCTGAGATGAAGGGACTGCAGACACAGGTTTCTTTCCCTTATCCACCATAGCTTTCTTCTTCTTTGACTTCTTTGACTGTGATGAAGATGCATTGTCAGTGGCATTGGTTGTCTTGAACCTAGGGCTTCTCCTAACACCCAACACTGGATCATGAACTCCCACAACAGGTTCATGAACTCCCACAACAGATTCATGAACTCCTAAATCTGGTTCATTAACTCCCATAACAGGTTCATTTGGAATGGCAGCAAAATCATTTGAGTTGGCATCAACATCATTTGGTATGACAGCCTATCAGAAGTGAATGAACTCCATTAAAATGAAACTTCATTAAATCATTAAATCATTCAAATGAAACTTCATTAAATCATTAAATCAGTTTACCTCTCTTTTTTGCTTCTTTGATTTCCTCTCTTTTGCAGCTGGAACTCCCAGCCCTGGCTCTTTCTCAACTCTACTTGGGTTCAATGGACATGTCCTTGCATTATGGCCTGTTTGATTGCACAGCTTGCAGCTCATCATAATTCCTCTTCTGGTCAACTTTAAACCTTTTTCCTGAGTTCCAATTACTTCTCCTGGTTGCAGCTTCCTTTTGTGCTTTTTTGGTCTTCCAGCCCTTTGTTCAACTGTAGGAGGTGCAAGAGGAGGCATAGAAGCTGTAGGAACTGGCCATTCATCTCTTCCATACAAAGGTGTCATGAAGTGGCCATAGACTTTGAGATAAGTCTCTCTGGTATAACAACTATCAACATAGTCCTCTGGTCTATACCTCATATGATTCAAACATGAGATGACATGTGGACAAGGAATTCCAGTAAGTTGCCACTTCCTGCAGCTGCACATTTTTTCACCAAGATGCACATAGAAGGATTGCTCATGAGGACCACTGACTTCAAACTCTAAATGGCCATTCCACTGTGCTGACCAACCATAAGACTTCACCTTATTCTTGTCCAACTGCTTCTGAATGTTAGGGCAAAGAATTCCAGTGTGATTCATCATATCTGCTCTCTTCTGGCCAATCCTCTTCATCAACTTCTTCCTGATATCTTCCATCATTAGAATGATGCCCTTGCTCCTGGCCTTCAAAATCATTGAGTTAAAACTTTCTGACATGTTATTGCTTATCATATCAGTGTTGTTGAGTGTATTGAAATGAGACATGGACCAATGATTTGGACTCCTCTGGGCAAGCCAATCATAAGCAGCCTTGTTGTGTTCTTCAAATGCAGCCATGACACCTTGATAATCTACAACCCTTGTGGCCCTGGCAGCTGCCCAAATGAAGTTAGTTAATCCCAGACCCTTATGAACTAGTTTGAAGTTGGCCTCAAGGTGTCTAACACAGAACCTATGCTCACAGTAAGGAAGCAGCCTTGTCACAGCATCAATTAACCCTTTTTGCTTATCACTCATGACTGTCCATAAGTAAGCATTTGATTCAGTGATCCCCATATCTTGGGTCAGCAACTCCAGAAACCACATCCAGGTACTGTATTTTTCCTTCTCTACCACTGCATAGGCAATAGGGTACATCCCATTATTTGCATCAATGCCCACTGCAGTCAGCATTACTCCTCCATGTTGTGTTTTGAGATGGCAGCCATCCAAACAAATGAGCCTCCTGTTTCCAGCCAACATTCCAGACTTCAATGCATTCCAACACATATAACACCTCTGAAAAACCTGTTTATCAGCCACTGCTTTGGACTTTATCCTGAATGTTGTCCCTGGATTGCTCCTAAAAACCTCTGCAGCATACTTGTACAAGTCTGCATATTGAGTTGCTGCATCACCATCTCCCATCTTTGCCACCTTGTGCTTAACTCTGTACATCTTTGACTTGCTTAGGAGACACCCTATCTCAGCCTGCATTATCTCAATCATTGACTGGACTGGCCAATGGGGATCAGATTTAAGCTTCATCTGATATCTGTCAGCTAAGTACCTAGATGTTGCTTGAGTCACTCTCTCCTGCCTCACACATGTGTGGTTATCTGTGAAGGTCTTCACAATGACTGTGTCATCTCTAGGTACTCTGGATCCATAAATAACCCATGGACACTCCTTTTGTTGACACTTTGCTTGCAGCTTCATTAATGTATTTTTTGGAAATCTCAAAGACCTCCCTTGTTCAATTGCATACTGCTTTAAAGCCCTTCTGAAGGTAGGAATGTCTTTAAAGCTTAAACCAACAGAAAACTTCACATTAACCATATCATGCTTCTCATTGAAAATTCTGTACACCTTCTGCTTCTTTGCAACTCTCTTGCTTGTACCTGCCTCCATCTCAGAATCTTCTTCTCCAAAATCCTCTTTATCAAAATCAAACTCACAATCACTTTCAGGTACATAATCTGAGAGCTCTGAATCATCACCTTCAGATATGTTTGGATCACTATCCATGTCCTCAACCTCATCATCAATCAAATTTTCCATACTGGCTTTCAAAGCTTCTGTGGGATCACTATCCATGTCCTCAACCTCATCATCACTTTCTTGCTCATCAACTTCCTGCTCCTTATCAGTGGTATCATCACCTCTCACATCAGCTTCCTGGTCCTTATCAGTAGCATCATCAGCTCCCTTATCCACCACAGCTTCATTCTGCCCCTCACTTTCAGTTACTGGAGTTTCATCAACATCAATAAGTCCATCACCCTCAGTTAAGTACACAATTTCATTATGGTCAATACCCTCATGCTCAGTATACAATGAAACTGTAAGATCAATACTAATGCAAGCTTGAATCAGTGAGTTGGCTGTGTGTTCGCCATCCACAATCTCTAAATGTGAACATCCATCCTCTCCAATCAAATTAAAGAAAAACTTCACAGAATCAGAATCCTTCACCCCAACAGCAGAAGCCATTCTCTTCAAATCAGATGTATGCAATTTGGAACCTTCAACAAAGTCAATGTAAACCGTACGTCCATTAAGATAGCACTTCTCACCTGACTGTCGCCTGAACACACCGGAATGGTTGAAAATAAATGTGAAAACATCAGCTCCATACCCAAGACTTTTGTAATCTGGAGCGCGCCTTCCATCAGGGATAACATCAGATTCTGACCTCACCTTCCACTCCATGTTTGTAGCCATCGAGCTTCTCCAATGTGTTTTCAATTGAGATCGAAAACGAGCTAGGGTTTCAGTAATCAGAAGGATGAAGTATTGTTGGCTATGGATTACAAATGGATTAGGGGTTGCGAATGAAAAAATTAAAATCGAAACCGAGCTGCGGGTTTACAGAAATTAGGGTTCGAGTTCGATTTGGGGAAAGAGATGAGGAGTTACGGGATTTGGTTTCTATTTTCAAAGTATAAAATACATTTATGATTTAAGTTTAATGTGTAATAAATAGATTTGGAGAAAAGACATAAATACCCTCCCTCAGCTCAGAGAAAAAAATTTGAAGTCACGTGACCGGCACGTGTCGCCGGAAAACGCTGATTTGAGTACCAAAGTGGAATTATGCCTTAGGTCAGGTACTAAACGATAAAGAAAAATAGCTCAGGCACCAAAGTGAAAAACGGACTTAAGGTCAGGTACTAAAGTGTTTTTTTCCCTAATAATAATAATAATAATAATAATAATAATAATAATAATAATAATAACACCCCAACTCCGTTTTGGATATCGGGTCTCGAACAACACTAGCTAGCTTGAATTAACCAATATGATCAGACTTTTTAAGTCGTACTGTATGTTGTATTCTCAAAATTTTCAGTATTATCGATATATATCGAAATTTCATATACCAAAAAACATTCAAACCGAAATATATAAATGCTGAAATGTCAATATTAAAAAAATCATACCGAGAACCACCGCGAATCCTCTTTTCTCGATCGCGAATCCATAAGTATAACCGTATATCAATTGATTATAATATCTTCCAATTAATGCATTTATTTAATTAATGGCCATGCTTTAAATCCTGAACAATCATTCCACATGGACCAATTAAAACTCTTCTATTGTACACGTGGACCAATTAAAAACCAGCTTTCAAATTTGTGTTCACACCCTTCTACGCTAAATTATTATTATTATTATTATTATTATTATTATTATTATTATTATTATTATTATTATTATTATTATTATTATTATTATTATAAAATTAAAATCCTTCACTCACTCCCGATTATAATTAGTATCTGCCTCCATAGGGTTTTTTCTACTTCGTCTTCTCTAAAACATCCGATCTACTCTTGCTCTCTTCCTTCATCTTCTCCAGGTAATTTTTTTTATTTATTAATAATTACAATTGAAGCATGTCGATTCCAACGGCTCCCCTTTCCTAAATTCTTCATTTTTTTTTTCAATCATTGACTCAGAATACGCTATCAATTATTTTTTCGGATTCATAATCGTTTTCGTTTGTCAATTGTTGAACTTCTCTGATGTGTGTGGTGTCTTTTTTCGTTTTTGGTTTTTGATTTTCTGATGTCTGTTATCTTTCATCCGATTCCTAATTGTTTTCGTTCGATCATAATTTATGAATGTCTGATGTGTTCGTGTTTTGAAATTCGTTTTTACAAATTCCTAATTTTTTGAAATTCGTTTTTACAGATTCGGCCCCTCCTGCTACTTACCAGAAAAGGTTTTGTTTAGTTTTCTTTATCCTAATCGCTTTTTCTTATTATATGTCTCTACCTGTGTTTATTCAAAGTATCTGTTTTTCATCGGCCCAGCCTGTCATGTTTTGTGAAAACTGCCTATTCAAAGGTTGCAATTTTTTTTTTCCAGATTCATAATTAATAACGTCTAATGTATTCGTGTTTTGTCATTCGATTTTTCAGATTCATAATCGTTGAAATTTTTGGAGATCTTCTTCTGCTGTAATCTTTCTCTACTTCTGGGATGTTTACCTCTTTCGCTGGAATTTTCAAAAACTCCACAGATTATATTTCATGTGTCATGCTTCGCAGAAAGTGGCGTTCCCTCTGCCCAAATTTGGAATTCGATTCTTTTGAGTTATTGTTGCTTGATAACGATGTAAGACTGTATTTAGATTATTCACTTAACCCATCCTAAAAATTTTTCATTTTCCAGTCCTTTACATATTGATAATTAATATTTTTAATTTATCTGTCATTTATAGGGTTCTACCGTTCAACTACTGCTCAGAAGGATCTCGGCAGCCAATTCGATTGTTTGTTGATAGAAGGCAACCTGTACAACCTTCGTAGTTTTGACTTTATTCAGAAACCGAAATCCAACTTCCTAACCGAACACGATTATATTATTTGTCTGCGGGAGGATTCTGTCATCACTCAATGCAAAGACCCTTTTCCGTATGATTCAATTTACCGTTTCAAATCTTTTCCTGATGTACTTGGCTATTCCACATTCTGCGATGGCCCCCTATTCGGTAAGAATATACCAATGTAACAACGTTACCGTCTCCTGTTTGTAACTTTCAATTTAAGTGGATTGTTTACCTCTTTGCCTTTCATTCTTACTAATTGTTTAACATAATCTCTGAAGTCATGTTTTCACTATTTGTGTTATATAAAAATAGATGTGATTGAGACAGTTGTTGACATAGATGAGAGACTCGATGGTGATCGTGGCATCCGTCTCATGATTCAAGATTTGGAGTATGATTTAACTCCCTCAGTCATTCATGTTTAATATTTAAATTATAATTTGCTAATTTGTTCTTTTGTTTAATGTGTAATTTTTGTTGTTTTAAATTCCTAAACTGGTGATTATTATTCTCAGGTTCAATAGGTTAATGTGCCTGATATCTACTCCTTATGTTGAGAAGCTTAATACTTTCATTAAAGTATGCAGGAGTGGAACATTCAATTTCAATGTTGTAATCATACAGTTGTGCAAGAAAATGATTTATAAAGGTTCTTATTTTTTTTATGGTATTTTTTTAATCTTTGCTTTTAATGATATCATGTACTGCTTCTTTTGATGAATGTAGGTGAGGTTTGTATTTCAACGTATGAACCTGTTACGGACGTTATATGTAACCCTTTATTACCTGAGATTGATTCATATAAATCCAGGTGAAATTTTTTGTTCCCATTTTTCATTATTTATTTCAAAAATCTTATTTCTATTAGAGTGCCACAATTAAATCCTGCTTCATTGCCGACAATTGCGTACTAACATAATCAAATTAATTCATCATTCAGCATTGATCCGACATGTCCTGTCATGTATTCTTTTGATGGTTCAAAGTTTCCTACTGCATTTATGAAGTCCGCCAAATCAGAGCTTAGTGATCCGGGAATGACTGTTTACTCGATTTATCATTTATCAAGCTATGCAAAGGTATAACATCTTGATTATTTATCAATTTTATATCCTTTATATTGATCATTGATTGTGTTTTTTTGTTATTAACTCCTTCATTTTTTTCAAGTGAATGATTTGTGGACTCTAGGAACTATAACTCTTATACATGAGGATAGGGGTTGGTATTTCACCCTATGCTCCCGTTGCGACAGTGGCTGTACCAACCACAGTATTTCGATCGTTTGTCCTAAATGTGGCGATAATCTCATTTGTAGTGCCAGATATAAAATTTATATAAATTTGAATGACGAAAATGGTTCTGATGGTTGTTTTGTTGTTCAAGATGAAGTTGCTACATTCTTGGTTGAAAATAGCGTCCAGTCTTTGCTAAACATACAAAGTCACGTAAGTTAGCATAATATTATAAATCATCTTTTTATATTGTGCAATTTAATTTTAATGCTTCACTTTTAAAAATTTTTGCTTCCTCCTTTGTTTGTAATTTAATTATTTGTTTTATTTTAAATTTCCAATATTAACATAATTTACTGTTTATCTTTCAGTGTTTTGCCTTCCCCGTTATTCCGATGTCCGTTAAACGTCTTATCGACTAATGTGAATCTGATTTCATTTGTTTTGATGATACAGCTGGCTGTTCAAATTGGGATTTTTCAATGTGAATTTTGGCGCAGCACGATTGATTCATGAGACTGGTAATTCTACCTCATTTGGAGTTGCCTATTTTCTTTTCTGGATTTTATTGATTGTTTGTTCCACCTATTTTTGTGCAAAATGTGATATTTTCTTCAATCATGAAGTGCATATAGTCAAGCCAAAGTGACTCCTGTTCAACCCCCAATATTAATTAAGTTATTTCTCTCTCTTTGTTCCCTTCTAATTTGGTAGCAAAATTGTCGAGCGATTACTATGAAGTTTTTGGTGTCAATAAAACTGTAAATGCTGCCGAAAACAAGAAAGCGTATTATGGGGTATGTGACTTCTATGCCAAAAAAATATAGCTTTCAGAAAATATATAGTTCTCAAGTAAATTTTTATTTCATGTCTTATTTTCATGTATTCATCAGCTAGCAAAGAAGTTAGATTCAGATACAAATAAAGAAGATCCAAACGCTGAAAATAAATTTCAAGAAGTTCCGAAAGCGTATGAGGTACATTCAGATATTTATGGTTTCACAGATTGTAAAGAGTCCTAGATATTATCAATACAGTTTGTGTTTTTATCTTATTCACCGGTCCTACTCTTTGGTAGGTCTTGAAAGATGAAGAAAAACGGCAACAATATGATCAGGTCAGAATCATATTTCTTAACTGTTTATAAATATAGTTCTAGGATTGTGTTATAATTTATAAGTAGCTGATGCACCTTCTCTATAAGGTCCTGAATATGCATGTACATATGTTATGAATGAAATTGTGTGTTAAATTTCACTATTAGTGTAATTGAAAAGGTCTAAAGACGTGTTTTTCCAGCTGCAGTGCTTTTGTTCCTTCCCATGTCTCAGTGTATAGACACTCCTCTATTTTTAAAACTCATCTCAAAGCACAAATTGAATTGAAGTACATTTTGTTTTCCAGTTTGAGAATCAAAGTTCCGTGTTTCTCTGTTTGATAAATCATTTTTTAGAGGAGCGACGATCACCCGGAAATCAAACCAGCATCCACAGTCGGTTAAAGATGCTCTTGGAGTTGGGAGCATAGATTTTGTGTTTTGTAGCTCGACTGTTTCTGGTGCTTTGGCGGGCGACCATATGAGGAATCTTCTGTGTTTTCGTTGGTTTGGGACGCATTCAGACCTGGAATTAAACAAACATATGAGGTGATTGCTCGCGTTGATTTTGCTTAATGTCGCTTATTGATCAGTTTTTTTGTTCATTAGCCTGATATCAAGACATATTATTATTTTATTTTATTTCGTATTTGCTTTTGTATTTTCTAATTAAAAGTTTAATCGAGTGGAGCTAAACTTCTCAATTGAATTACAGTTATATTTTTTAAAGATGCTTAAATTTATTGTCTTATATATTTTTTTAGCAATCACTGTTATAAGTTGAGTTATTTATAAGTGTTGTTCGTGTTCTTTTTTGCTGTTGATTATGACTCAATCTTACACCCGCGCAGGCGCTCAATACTCAGTGCAAGTGAAGTGATTTGTGGCCATGTCTTTCCTCTCGGTTGCTGATACTATCAGCGTGGGCGGGACTTTCTTTCTCTTCTCGGCTATTTCCGCGCTTGCAGTATCTGTTGTATATGTTAGGATGTGTCCTTCGATCCTACGTGTGCAATCGATAAAGTCATAAGGTCTTCTATGGATGTTAAATGATTATTCGATAATATTAATTGTTGGGAACAATATAATATTTATCGATAAATCATACCTACAGGGTCACACACGAGTCGGAATTACGTTGCTTGTCATATTGATTTAGAATCAATACGTATGGATTTTCACATGCATGGGATGCATGGCTTGCATGGATGCATGTCACATGGTGTGACATGGAATGCCACACAAGCAAGGGGACCACATCCATGCCAATTGGCATGGTGATGTGGAAATGACCCTTTACCTCCCCATTAACCACCATTATTGGTGCATTATGATGCACATAATGGGGGGGTTACAAGGAGAGGTTAATTGTGGTGAATAAAGAGATGAAAACATGGTTTTCATACCACTTTATGATCAGCCACGAAAATCCACACACCAAGAGAGAAAAGAGTGAGATAATCACTCAAGAACAAGCAAGCAAGTTCAATTCCGGGTTCGTGTGCAACACGTAGAGGCCGGGCCATTTGTGCGGCTTCAACATCCGGGCGATCCAAAGGAGTGACGAGGTCATTCCAAGGTGAAAATTTCGAGGTGATCCATTGAGGTGGTTCAATCGACTCAACACCACCTCATCGACAACGACGAATCATTCATCATCACATGTAAGAACTCGTTGATCTCTATATATATATATATTGGATGTATATATATATAAATATATGTGTGTCTATACATATTTGTGTGCACTAAGATCCAAGCATGATAGATTTATATGCTTTACACGCTTCCGCACACACGGTATATCGATTGGATCGGTATACCGGTACCTACAATTGGTATCAGAGCCTAGGGCTCGTGCACACTTTTGTGTTGGACACAAAAAGGTTTAATCAACATAATTGGCTTAATTGTTTATGTGATTATGTGATTAGATGTAAGGCCGGCCACCGTTAGTGGTCGGGTGAATGAAATTGTCGTTTTTTACGTTTCGATTGGCCATAGTTTTGGAGGGCTGCGTCCCTTGGAATCATTTGTAATAGATAGGTTTTCTATTTCAATTTGTATTGTTCAAACTTGTAAGCGATGGACTTGGTCCATGGTTCGATGGAGGATCTCGGCTCTCCGGCGAAAACGAGAAGAAACAAAGCCAAACGAAGCAAAACGAAGCAAACCGGGCTGCTGGAGCCAAACGGCGGTCGCCGTTTGAGCTCCGGCGGGCGCCGTTTTGATTCGGCGGGCGCCGTTTTGGAAACGGCGACCGCCGAATGACCTGTTTTTGGGGCAGATTTTTCCGAACCCTTTTGGCGGGCGCCGTTTTGGAAACGGCGACCGCCAGTGGTGTTCGGCGACCGCTGATTGTGAATTGGCGGGCGTCGTTCGTGGTTTTTGGGTACGGAATGGATTTGACCAAAATCGGAGGGCACGGAACTGATTTGGCGGGCGAGGACCAGTCCAGAAGATGTTCAAGGCTTTTGTTATTACTTTAATTCTTTTCGTTTGAGAGTTGTGAGGTTCTAGGGGCCTTTCGATTTCGTATTTATATGCTTTGCTAGTTATAGGTTGTTTTATGATATAAATGTTCAACTTACATATAAACAAACCTATGCATGCAAGTTCCCAAAATAATGAGTATAATGTCTTGTCCAAAACATCACACCCATAAAGCCCTCGATCATAAGTTGGTAGGTCCGCCTCAGCGGGGTACTACTTGTTATCTTGGGATAAGTGGGAGTAAGGGTTAGACCCTTACAAATGAGTTTGGTTTTCTCATCGATAGATCCACTGCAGGCGTGGCTATCGAGACATGAGATGAGAATGGGACTCTCATCGACCGAGAGTGACATTGGATGTCATTGACATGGGATGTCTACCTATCTTGGAGTTCTTAAGTGCGGACTCAGTCGGCTTAAGGATTCGCAAGATGAGGGTCTTGGGATCGTTTTGTTCTAATTTATTAAAATGTCAAAAACCAATGCCTAATTTGTTTTTCAAAGACTAAGTTCAACTCGACTCATTCTCACCCCGGGGAGTGGAATGGAGCCAAAGCGCTTGCTTATGTCGATAACACAGATTAGAGACATTCGAGCCATTGGATGGCGTGAATCGATTGTCTGGTTGGCTCCCTCATTTTAATGAGAGATAGGGCTTCAATTGCATGATAAGATCGCTGGTTAGAAAACCTCGAGTTTTCACTTACGATTTATCACGGTTTTGATATTAAGATAATTGGGAACGACGATATTGGATATCGAATGAACAAAATGAAACAAATAAAGTAGTTTTGCGAGACAACCTTATTTGTTTAAACACTTTGTGGATGTTTACTTACTTAATTTATCTTTCTTCTGTAGTTTAATATGTCTGTCTCAACTCAATTCAAGTTCAGCTCTATCTTGGATAGAGAAAAGTTGAACAACACCAATTTCCTTGATTGGCAACGTAACTTGAGGATAGTCCTCAAATACGAAGAAAAGGAAAGTGTGTTGGACAAACCCCTTCCCGTGCTTCCCGCTGATGGGGGCACGGATGCCCAAAAGGCATCATATGCCCTTGCTAAGAAAGCCTCGAATGAGGTGACATGTTTGATGTTGGCATCCATGATACCCGAGTTGCAAAAACAATTCGAGTTCATGGAAGCCTATGACATCATAGAAGAGCTCAAGAGCATGTTCGGGGAACAGGCTAGGATTGAGCGCTTCGGTGTCACCCGGGCTATAGCAACAGCTAGGCTGGAAAAGGGTAAACCCGTGGGACCACATGTACAGCAAATGATTGGATTATTTGCTTCAAGTGCTCGCCTCGGTTTTGCATATGATGACGAGTTGGCTACCGATTTCATTCTCCATTCTCTTCATGATGGTTATGACGCCTTTAGGCTGAATTTCCACATGAATGGACTGAAGAAATCGCTTCATGAGCTCCATGGGATGCTTAAGGCTGCTGAGCCGGCGATTAAGAAGGACCCTAGGAGGGAAGTTCTTATGATTCGGGAAGGAGGTACCAAAAAGTTCAAGGGGATTAAGAAACCAGAAGTGAAAGGCAAAGGGAAAGGAAAAGTTGTGGCAACTCCTTCCAAAAGGTTCTTGAAAGCTTCTAAGGTTCCTGGGGAATCTGAGTGTTTCTTCTGCAAGAGTGTTGGACACTACAAGCGAGATTGCCCCAAGTTCAAGGAGGATGTGAAGAACGGTGTCGTTCCTTCATCTTCAGGTATTTATGTCATAGACATAAACTTTACAAATTCTTCTTCTTGGGTATTGGATACCGGATGCGGTGCTCACATTGTTTCACATGTGCAGGGACTGCAAAGAAGTAGAACTTTGGTAAAGGGAGATGTCGATCTGCGGGTTGGAAATGGAGCGAGGGTCGCTGCATTAGCCGTAGGATCTTATGATTTGTGTTTGCCTTCGGGCCTTGTTTTAGTATTGAATAATGTTTATTTCGTTCCAAGTATTACCAAGAACATCATTTCTATTTCAGTATTGGATACTGAAGGATTTTCCTTCACTATAATAAATGGTTTATTTACTATTTCAAAAAGTGGAGTGTTCTATGGTTCGGCACGATTAGAACATGGTTTATATATACTTCAACTTGACAATCATATATATAACATTGATACCAAAAAGGCCAAATCGAATGAATTCAATGAAACATACCTTTGGCATTGTCGATTAGGCCACGTCAACATTAAACGTGTAGAGAAACTTCTTAAAGAAGGTATTCTCAAATCTTTTGACTTGGAGTCATTCGATACATGTGAAGGATGTTTGATGGGCAAAATGACAAAGTCACCTTTTCTAGGAAAAGGAGAACGTGCAAGTGATCTATTGGGTTTAATCCATACTGATGTATGTGGTCCAATGAGCTCACAAGCACGTGGAGGTTATTTCTACTTCATAACTTTTACCGATGACTTAAGTAGATATGGTTATGTCTATTTAATGAGGCATAAGTCGGAAGCCTTTGAAAAGTTCAAAGAATTCCAAAATGAAGTTGAGAATCAACTTGGTAAGAAGATAAAAGCCATTCGATCGGATCGAGGTGGTGAATATCTTAGCCAAGAATTCGATGATCATCTTATGAGTTGTGGTATTCTATATCAACTCACTCCTCCTGGAACACCCCAGATGAATGGTGTTTCCGAAAGGAGGAATAGAACCTTATTGGATATGGTTCGATCGATGATGAGCCTTAGTGAACTACCAAAATCTTTTTGGGGACACGCACTTTTAACAGCGACCTATACACTGAATAGGACACCGTCAAAAGCTGTTGATAAGACACCATACGAGATATGGAAAGGGAAGGTCCCTAACTTGTCTTATATCAAGATTTGGGGATGTGAAGCTTATGTGAAGAGAAATATCTCTACAAAGCTTGAACCCAAATCGGATAAATGTTTCTTTGTGGGTTATCCAAAAGAAACACGAGGGTACTACTTTTACAACCAATCTGAGAACAAAGTCTTTGTTGCTCGAGATGGTGTATTTCTTGAAAAGGAATATCTTTCCAAGAAAGTAAGTGGGAGCTCAGTTGAATTGAACGAAGTTCAAGAAGACTTGAACGAGGTTCAAGAAGATCAAACTGAGATGGACACTCAAGACCAAGTCGAGAGTGCTCCAGTGGTTTTAGAAACCACACCTAACCCTCGAAGGTCCGGAAGGATTAGATCTCAACCTGACAGATACTTAGGTATTCTGACAAATGAGATCTATGAAGTCATGCTTTTAGAAAGCAATGAACCTTCGACCTATATCCAAGCTATGACGAGTCCAGATTCCGAGAAATGGCAGGGTGCCATGAAATCCGAAATGGAATCAATGTCTGAAAATCAAGTTTGGAACTTGGTCGATTTGCCTAAAGGGGCTAGGCCCATTGGATACAAATGGATTTACAAAATAAAAACAGACATGAATGGAAAACCTAGTGTTTTCAAAGCAAGGTTGGTGGCAAAAGGATATAAACAAATTCACGGGGTGGATTATGATGAAACCTTTTCACCAGTTGCTATGATTAAATCCATTCGGATTCTCTTAGCCATTGCTGCTCATTATGATTATGAGATATGGCAAATGGACGTTAAAACCGCCTTCTTGAATGGGATTCTAGTAGAGGAAGTGTTTATGACACAACCAGAGGGTTTTATCGATCCTAATCAGGCTGAGAGAGTATGCAAGCTTAATAGATCCATCTATGGATTAAACCAAGCATCTCGGAGCTGGAATCTTCGGTTCGATGAATCCATACAAGAGTTTGGATTTCAAAAGAACATGGAAGACTCTTGTGTTTACAAGAAGGTCAGTGGGAGTTACGTTGTATTCATTGTGTTGTATGTCGATGACATACTCCTTATTGGAAACAATATTCCTATGCTTAATTCTGTTAAAGAATGGCTAGGAAGATGGTTTTCAATGAAGGATCTTGGAGAAGCACAGTACATATTGGGCATCAAGATCTGTCGGAACAGATCGCAAAGGATGCTTGGACTTAGTCAAGCAACCTATATTGATAAGGTGCTTGACAGGTTCAGAATGAAAGACGCCAAGAAGGGTCTCATTCCAATGACTCATGGTACATCTTTAAGCAAGAGTCAGTGCCCTTCGGGACCTGATGAGCAAATAAGGATGGCCAATATTCCTTATGCTTCGGCAATAGGGTCTATTATGTACGCCATGATATGTACACGACCGGATGTATCGTATGCTTTGAGCATGACGAGTCGGTTTCAAGGAAACCCAGGTGAGGCGCATTGGACTGCGGCCAAGAATATTCTTAAGTACCTTAGAAGGACTAAAGATTATTTTCTTGTCTTTGGAGGACAAGATGAGTTGGTTATGACAGGCTATACGGATGCAAGCTTCCAAACAGACAGAGATGATCTCCGGTCTCAGTCCGGTTTTGTCTTTTGTCTGAATGGAGGTGCGGTGAGCTGGAAGAGTTCCAAGCAACCCACCGTAGCTGATTCTACTACAGAGGCTGAGTACATTGCTGCATCTGAAGCAGCAAAGGAGGCCGTTTGGATAAGAAAGTTCTTAGATGAGCTTGGTGTCGTATCTAGTTCGGCCCATCCGATATCTCTCTATTGTGATAATAGTGGAGCTATCGCGCAAGCCAAGGAGCCTAGGGAGCACCACAAATCCAAACATGTGCTCAGGAAGTTCCACATTCTCAGGGAGATAGTTAGTCGTGGAGACATCGAGATAAATAAAGTTGCAACTGATGATAATGTTGCAGACCCGTTAACTAAACCACTCCAGCAGTCAAAGCATGATGCTCATACGACTGCAATAGGGATACGATATCTTAGATATGGATTGTGATTCCTATTATTGTATTGTCTACTTTTGGAGTTTATGTAAACATTCACGTATCTTTTATGATATTCAATAATTTCTTCATATAATTGTGGTTTAAATTGTATGAATTGTCCAAATGATTAAAATTATATTAATTGGGTTATGAGGTCGACTTACCACATAATGAAGTCCCAATTGTTGAACTAATATAATTAAATCATACATTGTTCCTAGTTCGTATCATCGAGTACGGACAAACCGACGATACAAAGAACTAGATTGTAATGTGTACTATAGCGCCGCTTCATGGGCTAGTGATGTGGGACATCAAGTACAATTACATAGATATTAGCTGGGAGCTAATGATCGAACAGACCCGACAGGAATAGTATTTAAGATTTCGAGTCATAATACTATTTCATTGACTGTCGAGCAATTTCCTCTGACCTGAGTAGTCCAGAGTGATTCCATTGTGAAATGGTATACTTTGATACAAGTAAACACCTTTCGTAAAAGGAGGTTATAAAACTTGTTATTGGGTATATCAAGAAGCAAGTGGGAGAGCTTGGATTGACAAGATGGGATTGTCCTCCATTTTATAATGGGATACATGTCTTAACGGCCACTTGGAGAGTCGAGACTGTGGAAAATACGTGGCCACGTCCAGATTCGTATCATAGTGATAAATCTGGTTTTACAGTCTGTCTCAAAGTCCAAGAAAGGTTTGAACCGATTGAGGATGACTCGAGTCTTGCCTCAAGTTCAAATTTAGACATAAAGTGACAACAGGAAGTTGGCAGCACACTGGCTCTGAAGGCCAAGTGGGAGATTGTTAGGATGTGTCCTTCGATCCTACGTGTGCAATCGATAAAGTCATAAGGTCTTCTATGGATGTTAAATGATTATTCGATAATATTAATTGTTGGGAACAATATAATATTTATCGATAAATCATACCTACAGGGTCACACACGAGTCGGAATTACGTTGCTTGTCATATTGATTTAGAATCAATACGTATGGATTTTCACATGCATGGGATGCATGGCTTGCATGGATGCATGTCACATGGTGTGACATGGCATGCCACACAAGCAAGGGGACCACATCCATGCCAATTGGCATGGTGATGTGGAAATGACCCTTTACCTCCCCATTAACCACCATTATTGGTGCATTATGATGCACATAATGGGGGGGTTACAAGGAGAGGTTAATTGTGGTGAATAAAGAGATGAAAACATGGTTTTCATACCACTTTATGATCAGCCACGAAAATCCACACACCAAGAGAGAAAAGAGTGAGATAATCACTCAAGAACAAGCAAGCAAGTTCAATTCCGGGTTCGTGTGCAACACGTAGAGGCCGGGCCATTTGTGCGGCTTCAACATCCGGGCGATCCAAAGGAGTGACGAGGTCATTCCAAGGTGAACATTTCGAGGTGATCCATTGAGGTGGTTCAATCGACTCAACACCACCTCATCGACAACGACGAATCATTCATCATCACATGTAAGAACTCGTTGATCTCTATATATATATATATTGGATGTATATATATATAAATATATGTGTGTCTATACATATTTGTGTGCACTAAGATCCAAGCATGATAGATTTATATGCTTTACACGCTTCCGCACACACGGTATATCGATTGGATCGGTATACCGGTACCTACAGTATACAAATGTGTTCTGGAAACCAAAGGTAAATCGCTTGAGCAGATAAAGTTGTTTCAAGATGGGTATGAGCTGCAAGAAAGTGAAATTCAGCTCAGGGATGTGGAACATTTAGTGCAGAAAGAATGAGCTTTAATAAGGTGATGGCTTTCAATCAACTAAGGCTATGGCAAATGGTCTCTCCTTATCTGCTCTCTGCAGTCATAGATTATATAGTGATATTCCTTCCGTTAACAGATCAGATTTTCGTCTTCTACAAGTCAGATTTGCAGGTCATTGCGCTTCCTGATAGAAGTATTTATATAAAGTATTATTTTGTGTCCATAGTTTCTGGTGTACAGTACACTATATAGAGATAAAAATTCATCTCAAGCTTAGGGAGGCTCTGATATGATGATTAACACTGCTCTCCGTATACATGTTGAAACTTATTTTACACTATAGTATATCTAATGATCTTTCCCTCTTTCAGCTACATATTGAAACTTCCCGTTTGCTTAATAACATCAAGTACGTATTGCTACATTCTTCGGATTTAATTTTTTATGTGTTAAAAAATATAAAATAATGGTATAATAGGTATTGTTGTTTTGTAATGAATGGGCTATGTAAGAAAAATAATGGTACATGTAAATATATGAGAAAATTAAAATATTTTAAATTTTAATTCACGTAAAAATTATGTATTTTTTTTATATCTTTTATATTATTATATATTAATTAATATGTTTTTTAAATTAGAATACAAAATTATTCCTTCATTTGATAAATTTAATTTTTTTTATTTTTTAAGCAAAATTAAATAAATTAAATGGGTTTTAAAATAATAAAAATAATGATATACATATAAGAAATGTTTAAAATATCAAATATTTTTATTAATAATTTTCATATTTATATTTATTTATTTATTTTTATGTATGAATACAAAAAGTTATAATAAATAAGTTTAATGTCATCAAATATTACACACAAAAATTATCAATATTATTTATAATTTAATAATGCTTCAAAATATATTTTTATATTTTATTTTCAATTATTTTTTTACATCAAAAAATTAAATCATATGTTTCATATATTTAATCTATTCTTTCACTCTTTCATAGATTGGTGTGAATTTCTTGATCACATGTGATGTAGAATTAATTTATAAAGTTGTTTTGTGAGTTTCTAACATAATTTGAAATAAAAATGCGTCAAGTGAATATGTCTCATGGAATTGCCATATGTATAAATCAATATTTATTTTAGCTGAAAAATGAAATCTTCAATCGGGTTATTTATGTAAGCCTCAGTATCAATGACATGTTACTATCAATCATTCCAATTAATCATTCCAAGAACATATGTAGTTTTTAATAAGTTTTTCAATATTCATAATATTTATATGTTTATTAATTTGAACAAAATAATTATAAAACTATAGCATTCAAAATCACTAATTAAGATGATCATTATTTCGAATTACCATTTTTCTTATATTATAGAAGAACAATTACGAACTACAAAACATTTTCGAATAAAGGTTTCATGCATTGTAATGAAACGTTCTGTTTAATCTTCTGTTTAATCTGTATGTTTTTTTGTAACTGTTTTTGTATCGTAATTTTACTTTCATAATAATAATTATTTTAAATTGAAGTTTATCTTCAATTGTAATAGAGATTTTATGTTTTACATAGTAATGTTTGAAGTAAGGATAATCAAATTCAATACAAATTCTCAAATAACAGTTTAGAAATCGGGTTGATATTTCAATTTTATGAAATTGAGTATATTCTTAGTCAATTAATAAACTTTCATCAAATCACGCACATTAAATTAATAGATTATTTCATATGCATCAAATGGGTCACTTACTTTTTTCTAAAATATACATTGAATTTTTATTGTTGATATTTTGTAGGTTGGCGTACCAATTATGTTGTTACGAAATATCGATCATACAGTTGGATTATGTAATGGTACACAATTGGTAATTACAAAATTGGGAACACATGTTATTCAAATGAAGGTATTAGGGGCGAACACAAAGACGAGATTGTTTACATTCCAAGGTTGTCACTTACTTTCTCAGATTTTAAATTATCATTTCGCTTTCAATGTAATGTTGACAATTTTTTATTATGATTTCGTATGTTATGAGCATTAACAAGAGCCAGGGACAGTCTTTATCAAAAATGGAAATTCTTTTGAGAAGACTGGTTCTTACACATGGACAGTTGTATGTGGTAGTTTCAAGAGTCACTACCAGAGCAGAATTGAAACCTGACAAATAAGACCACTAGCGTAATTTACAAATAAGTATTTAGAAATTTACAATAAGATGTAACAACTTTTATTTATTTGATTGTTTTCTTCTAGGAGTTTTATTATTTTTAATAATTTGCAATTTAAGAGCAATTACAACAATAATTTATTTCATAATAGTACTTTAAAATAATTTACAATGAACTAACAATTATCTCTTAATAAAGAGTGTTTATTAACCTAAAATTTTAACATTAATAACATTTTTTTAAAATTTATTATTATAAATTTAAATAACAGGACATAACTGATGAGCCATTTTATTTGCTCATCTTAGAGCATTTTTACACCCTTTATTGAGTCAGTTTGAGTCGGTTACGTGTCTGAGAGGGCACAATTAGGTGTTTGGGCAGAGTGTGTGGTGATGCAGGTAACAGGTGGCGCACTGGGCAAAAGAGGCAAGGAAATCCCCTTCTTTGGGCAAAGTTCTGGAGCAGTAGTGACAAGCAACAGTTTGACCACATCGGGCAAATGGGTAAGGTCACGAAACAGAAGAACCAGAATTACCAAGTACCGTGCCTGGTCCGACCATCTGTGAAGGAGAAGAAATACCTGCAGAATTTCAGTTTGGGCAAAAGACGCGGCAGACAGGAGATTCGCTGCGGGCAAGCTGGCAGCACACCAGAATCCCTGGATTCGGGGGATCTGACTTATCCCCAACTCCTTTGACCGCTGACGCCTATTCTTTAGGGAAGGAGAAACAGCCGCGGATTCAAATTCAAATTGAAGTCTTTAAAATGCGGGGCGCGACGGGCAGCAAAAAAAAACACAACATATTACGCACCGAGAAATTGGAAGAGCCGCTGGTCCGCAGTTCGTCGCCGCCGGAGGAGTCGCCGGAGACAGAGATCGGAGCTGTTCGTCCGAGTCTCTTTGTTTGTTTTGAGTAGATCCGACCTTCGGGTTGAGAAACAATTTCATGTTTTTATGTTTTTAAGTTTTAATTCCGTACTTTGATTTCCTTCAAAAACGTTTATCGATTTGAAGCTATGATTAATATAGTTTGCTTTTCCTTAATTATTTCGTCTTTTAATTTCTGTATGAGTAGCTAAGTTGTTTTGCATCTGGGCAGGGATGGATCGAAGGTGAAATCAGGGTTTAGTTAGGCCGCGAGGTTGGAGGGGCTGAATTAACCGGTTGGGTGTTTGTTCCCGAGGCAAAGTTGGTTGAGGTTTATTTCTGGGGAGTTTGGGCAAACTAGGACGACCACTAGTGAACCCTTACAAACTGGGATACTGGTGATTGGCAAACCGCATAGATGTACCTTGTAGTATTGTTGCGGGCATAGCACTAGAACTTGCAGGAGATGCGGTCGTATGTTTCGAGCATGCTATTGGCCGAGCGGGTCTGTCTAGAGGGTAATGCGGGTTTGGGCAAACTAGATCCATGTTTGGTCGCATAGGTTATCGAATTGTTCAGATCCAGGGGGTTTAGGCATAGTGATAACTAGCCTTCTCTTTACACAGTAAGGATAGATAAGGGGTGGGGCAATTGCTGGGCGTGACGCAATAGGACCACTTTTGTTTTTGCACCCTATAACTGCTGACAAACCGCTGGTAAAAATCCTTAGTGCCAATGACCGGTAGTTTGCCCTGATGATCCTGAGTGAAGTCGTCTGACCGGATGTTTTGTTTTCTATTGAATTTAAGTTTTCCTTTTAATATTCTGTTAGATCTGAGTGTTTGGTTTGTTTACTTTTTAGATCTGTTTAATTTGCATGTTAGTTTGGTTAGCAGTAGTAGGTCAAAGTGTAGAAACGATTGCAAAACCGCTGTGCCCACAACAACCCAAAATCAAATCTTTTTGTGACAACCCCTTGGGCAAAGCCGAGATCACCTATTGTAATTGCCTCCTTGTGGGACCGACCCCACGTACTTGCCATTATCTACGTTTTGTAGTAATAAGAGTACTGGCTAAATATAAATATCATTTTAACAGCTTGTTTGCCCCTAACGACAAGCATACGGGCTCGTCAAAATTGGCGCCGTTGCCGGGGAGGCAAATTTCCAACAGTAAAGTCGTCTGTGCTAACAGTTTGACTTGTTTTGTTTATGCAGGATTCCACTTCGGGCAAAGAGATTGTACCCTGGTACGACCCTGAAATCGAAAAGACCGCGAAGCGAATCCGAAAAGAGACAAGACTAGCCAAAGCGTTAGCACGTGCCACCCAAGAAGCTGCCCGATCACCAAGGGCAGAAAATCCGAGAAGGGCAAGGAGAGGTGAACCAATTACCCCACCACGACCTTCACCGGAACCAGCCATTATGGCAACCCTCAGGGAAATGAAGTTCCCTGCCAATCTGAACCTTCAACCATCAGCCATCACTTTGCCCACCATCAACGAGAACTGGGAGATGAAACACAATTTCATCCAAATACTACATAAGTTCAGCGATATGCCCATGGAAGACCCACAGAGGCATCTTCAAGACTTCGAGTTAGCTTGCGGAACCATAAGGGGAGGGCCCCCTTTGAGTGAATACATCCGACTGCTGGCTTTTCCCTTTTCACTTGGGGATGGAGCACGAGAGTGGCTCTACACTCTGCCCGAAGGACAAATCACTACTTGGGCACAGCTCCAGCAGAAGTTTTTGGAAAAATACTTCCCTGCCGCCCGGATCCAACACATGCGAAGGAACATCAGTAGCATTAGGATGGGGGCAGGCGAAGAGTTTCCCGCTTATTGGGCTCGGTTTAAGCAGATGTTGGCAAAGTGTCCTCAGCACCAAATCCCTGATCACGATTTGATCCAATACTTTGTGTCTGGGCTAAGGATGCACGAGAGAACCCTCTTGCATGCTGCCAGTGGAGGGTCCATCCTGAATAAAAGTGCTGAGGAGGCATTTAAACTCTTCAAGGAGATGGCAGAGGAGTTCAGAGATGATGGAAGTGAGTTGCCCAGGACCAATTTGGGGACAACCACTGTTGCGGATCTAAAAATCGACAAACTATGCAGCGCGATGGAAAAGTTTATGAACACTATGGCCACCGGGCCAAAGAGAGGTGTGGAAGCTTGCCAGATCTGCCAGGGCATAGACCATGCCACTGATGAATGCCCCTCACTGTATGACGAGGAGGTCAAAGCGATGGGGCAGAGTAACGGTAATGGGCAAGGAAGGGGGAAACCATACTATGATAATAGGTATGGGAATAGCAACAACTACAATGAGGGGTATAATGGTAACCAGAATTTCCAGCGCTACAATCAGCAGGGGCAGTACCAACAGCAAGGCCCAGGGATGTACCACCAGCCCGCTCAGACCAAAGGGCCTACCTTGTCTGAAATGATGGAAACTTTGGTCAAAGAGAATATTAAGTTCCAGCAAGAGAATGCCAAAGCCCACCAAGAGAATGAGAAATTCAAGCAAGAGACTAGAGGGCAGTTCCAAAATCTAGGAGCCCAATTCTCACATCTTACTCAAGTGGTGGCAAAGCTGGAACAGAAAGGAGGTACTTTGCCCCCAAAAGTCGAAGTAAACAATGCTCATGTTAATGCCGTCCAGCTCAGGAGTGGCAAACCACTCACCATAGTGGAAAAGTCTGCAGAAAAGGGCAAAGAGCCCGTGTTAGATGGCCCCCCAGTCATTGAGGAAGACCCTGGGACAGATATTGAGCAAGAAGAGGTGACAGTCAGGGCAAAGAGGGACAAATCTCCACCACCGAAAATCAAGCCACCCTTCCCGGGCAGACTGAGTAAAAACCGTGAGAAGGAAGAAACTCAAGAGATGTTCAAAATGTTCAAGAAGGTGGAAATCAATATGCCCCTTCTGACCATACTGAACGCTATGCCCAGATGTGCTAAGTTCTTGAAGGAGCTTTGCACAAAGAAGGTCAAATATCAGGATGATGCGAAGTTTGAGGTGGGGGAGAATGTCTCTGCCGTTATTAAAAAGACTGGACCTACAAAGTGTGGAGACCCAGGCATGTTCTACATTCCGTGCATCATAGGGCATATGAAGATAGAGAAGGCAATGCTCGATCTGGGAGCATCAATTAACGTTATGCCCAAAACGATGTACGAAGACCTGGAAATCGGGCAACTGAAGCCCACTCGAGTTGTGATCCAACTGGCTGATAGATCTAATGTTTATCCTGAGGGCATACTGGAAGATGTCCTGGTCAAAGTGGAAGAGTTGATATTTCCTGCTGATTTCTATGTGCTCGATATGGGCAGATCAAGTAAAGCCCCTGTGATGATATTGGGCAGACCGTTCCTCAAAACAGCAAGGACCCACATCGACTGTGAAACCGGAAGGCTAACGTGCAAATTCGAAGGAGAAACGGTCACCTTTGACCTCTACAAATCCATGAAGCACCCGGCCGATACCGAAGAAATCCACTACATTGACCAAATTGAGAAAGCAGTGGAGGCAAAGGCACTTCAATGTGGCAAGTATGACCATACTGAGATAGCCATTCAGCAAGGGCTTACTGGGTTTGATATGGAGGGCGAACCAGAAGAATTACAAGAGGCAATTGAGCAGTTAGACTCTCTGGAGGATTTCAAAGGCAACCCGGGCAAATCGATAGAGATTGAAGAAATGATCATGGTACCTTCCCTTGAAAAGCCACCAATGCTGGAATTGAAAAAACTACCTAAGCATCTCAAGTATCTATATTTGGGAGATAATGACACTTTGCCCGTCATCATAAGTGCATATTTGCAAGAGGCAGAGGAGGCAAAGTTGAGATATGTGCTGGGGCAGTACAAACAGGCCATAGGGTGGACTTTGGCTGACATCAGAGGGATAAGTCCAAGCATCTGCCAACACCACATTCTTCTGGAAGATGACTCTATGCCCGTACGTGATCCTCAAAGGAAGCTCAATCCAGCAATGAAGGAAGTTGTGCTCAAAGAGATCAAAAAGCTTCTCAGTGTGGGCATAATCTACCCAGTGTCAGACAGCAAGTGGGTTAGCCCAGTGCATGTGGTGCCAAAGAAGTCTGGAGTTCAAGTCATAGAGAACGAAAGGAATGAGCAGATTGCCACACGACTACAAACTGGGTGGAGAGTTTGCATTGACTACCGCAAACTGAACAAGGTAACCCGCAAGGATCACTTCCCTTTGCCCTTCATTGATGAAATGTTAGAGAGATTGGCTGGTGAAGTGGTTGGAACTGTGAGGGATGGGAGATTGAAAAGGATTGGGGTTGTGATGAGCTGCAAGCTCTGTAAAGAGGTTGGCCATAACATCAGAACTTGTCCATTGAATAAGAATAGAGTTCAAAAGAAGGAAGGATTGGACATTCCACCTGCAAAAAAACAAAATGCACTAAGAAACAGGTAATTAACTATTTTTTTTTATGTTTTTTCACAGTTGTATTATTTAACTTTCTTATTTATGTCTTATTTTACTCTGGTATTTATAGACTACTGTGACTCACAATGAGGCTTCTGCTGCAAATGAACTTACCACATCTCAGGCTCCATTGAGAAGAAGCCCAAGATTGAAGTCAACAAAGCCTCATGTCAATAATCAAGTTGCAAGTTCATCTCAGCCCTCAAACATTGAAAAAAGTAGCAAGAATAAGGGCAAGGGAAAGCTACCTGTTCATAGTGCATCTCAGCCCACAAATAGTGATCAAGTTGCAGCTTCATCTCAATCACAAAATTTCCTCCAGAAGCTACCTGCTAAAAGGAATCTATCATTCTCTCAACCAATGTTCTCAACTACCTCTGGGAAACAGAACTGATGTAATTTGAAGTCTGAAAACAGTTTGTACTTTTGGGAACATGTTTTTTCTACTTATGTTTTTGTTGTTAACATTGCCCCTGTGTTGGCCTTTTTGGGAACATGTAGTATCTACTAACATTTGGTGTTATGCTATGAAGTTTATGGTAGTTTTTATTTATCTCACTATTTGCTGTCATGTTGATGTCTTATTTGCTAAACCTTTTTTGCTACTGACATTTTGTTGTATTATTTACTAAACCAAAAATGAATAAGTAAGTTAACATGAAATTGAACAAGTAACTTAACATAAAATTGCATTAACATTGGAATAAAGTCATTACATTATACAACAAAACCAAATACCAAAACAACTCCAATGAATACTGCAACTAAAAACAACTCTAAACATTAGAGTAAAAACCAACAACAGAAACAATGTCTAGGATTTGACAACTGAAATTAAGGCTACTGCCAGTCCAAGGAAACAAGCAATTTGAAGCTTCCATATGGTTTTCTTCAGCTGAAAAACCCTTGTCTTCATCATCTTCAAATCTGACTCTTTCGAATTGATGTTCCTCAATAGCCCAGGAATGATTTGAGAACACCTCTCACAAGCAGGTGGGTCCATCCAACTGAATTTCTTACAACCATCAAATTTCTGGAAAAAAAAAATACCAAATTGAGGGGGGAAATAGGGATAAATTAGGGTTTCATCTAAATCAGAGAAATTAGGGTTGTAATATGGGAAATTAAAGAACTTGGGATTCGAAACACTAATATCACGTACTGATTCGAAAATCAGGGTTTCATCCAACTGAATTTCCCTATTACTTACGCGGTATTTTTCGCAGGCCATGAATCTTCTTCCTGGATTCGCGTCGGTCCATGAAGTTTTCAGCACTAAGGGTTTCCCGCAACTACAGACTTCTTCCATGGGCGATTTCATTTTGGGAGTTTTCTTGCTGGAGAAATTAAAATTAGGGTTAGGGATCCGTATCTGAGAATTGGGGGCAGCGGGATTTGGGCATTTCAGAAATTGTAACGCAAATATATAATTTAAATAGAGAAAATGACTTCAGGGTTAAAATTGTAATTGCCCTCCTCAACCCACACAGGCAGCGACACGTGGCACCGATGCTCACGTGAAACTCACGTGTCGCCGGGAACCACCAAAAAAAGCATTAAAGTACAATATCTTCAAAGTTCAGATACTGAGATGTCAAAGTTGAAAGTTCAGTAACTGATTAGACGTTGTAGTGCGTCAAAAATCAAATAAAATAACCGAACTAATTGCTAAAGCAACTCGCCCGAGTCGATCTCTCGAGGAACACTACTATCGGCGGTAAAAGTGTTTATTTGTTTGCAACGAAGAAAGCGAAGAGAAATAGCATAGTGCTCAAGTTGGTTTTGGTTTTTGTTGTAAACTAAGATTAACTATGAAATAAAAACTAAGCAATTAACGAGATGTAATCAATAATGAGAAAGACTAGGATTTCGGGTTCATCAAAAATAAACGTCGGGTTGTCAATTTACGAAATACAATTTTTCTAAAACGTCCGTCTCCGGTAGATTTTAGTGTATTCGATTATCCAAAGTCATGTACTTGCTCCTAAGCCTCGTACAATTTTACGAAATTTAATTTGGCAATTCATCGAACACCTTGTATGCATGTGTAAATCTTAAACCCTAGTTCATATTCGAATCCCCCTAATCCTAGTTAGATGTTTAGTTACTCATATCGATAATTAAAAATAAACAAGTATGCGTAGAAGAATTCATGATCAACAAGTAGAATAAAAACGCAAGCAAATAATAAGAACAAAATTAAAAGGGAAAAACTTACTAAATTAATTGTTCAAAGTAGAAACCAAGATCGAGAGCTAACCCCGATTAAATTCGTAAATCAAAAGCAAGAAGATCAACGTTGAAAACCTAATAAATCGAGTCTCTAAAGCTCTCCAATTCGTCCAAAAAATAAGTGAAAAAGTGTGTACTTCTTACGGGTCACGAAGCCCTAATTATAATATCAGAAAGACGGGTCAAGAACACGGTCAACATCTGGACGAGGCACCAGGCGACCGCCAGGCAGAGGAGGCGCGCGCTCACGCTGGAAGGCAGGCGAGCGCTCAGCTCGGAGGCGAGCGCTTGGTCTGAAAATCGCGTCTCTGAAGTTAAGGGCAGGCGACCGCGTGTGTGCCAGGCGCTCGCCTGGTGGTGGTCGCGAGCGGGCGCCTGGATGGAGAGCGAGCGCTTGCATGGCTGGGCCGTGTAGATCATTCCAAGTGCTTTCCGTATAGATATAGATCATCGTTATAGGTGTTCGGAGTTGGGAGAACCAAGCTCTCCAAGTTCGCTGCACATACACTCAAGGCAGCTGCCTGCTGGGATGGAAATTCGTGAAATACGGCCATATGACGGGGAACCATGACAGGAAACAAGTAGGGCCGTGTAGAAAATGTCAAGGGCTTTCCGATAATGTATGGATCATGTTTGTAGGTGATCGGAGTTGGGAGAACCGAAGTGGCCAAGTTTGCAGCGCAATCTCGAAAGTTTGTCGACCAAATTGCTTTTACCGTTTTTCAACTCGTTTCTCGCTCTTCTCACACTAATCACGTCAACTAGCCTGAACACTCAACAAAACATCAAACCTACCACAAATCATGAGGAATACACCAATAAACAACTAAATACGACACACTCACACACAAATAAATAAGGAAAAATGACACAAAAACGTGAACATCAACTCCCCCACACATAGCTTCTTGCTTGTCCTCAAGCAAACAATCACGGTACACAATACGAACCAAGCATCGACTAAGCTCAAGACAAACAATCAACCATAAGGGAATTCAAAGCATTCACATTTGACAAATCAAAATCAACGAGTGTCCCTCAAATATTCAAATCCCACAGTTCAAACCATGCCCCCATTCCACCAATATCGACAACAAGCACAAGTAAACAAAGCCACAAAAATGTCAAGCCGAGTTAATCAAGTGAGGCAATATTCACTAGGTGTAAACAGTCGAGGGTCACTCGAGTATCCTAGCGTGGTTTCCCATACTCATCGTTCTCGTAGAAGCAGTGTGGCTGCTTTACTAATACTAATATAATACTACTTCTTTTTCTCTTTTTTTTTTCTTTTTTTTTTCTTTTTTTTTCTTTTTTTTTTATTTCGACAACGGTATTTTTCGAACCTTTTTTTTTTTAGTTCGGTTGCCGGCCCTTTTTTCACATACGCAACTAGCTTATTCGAACGTCTTCTGTTTTTGCGTTCGGTTGCGAATAATACCTATATATAGCTAAGCCACACTATTAATAAGAGAGACGATCAAAGTAGAATCCTCGTGTATAACCCGGCCAAACAATCAATGAACTCGATCTACTTAATACTCGTGCCTAACCGATGTCATGAAAAACACAGCTCTCCCTATGTAGCAAATCCTAAGTGTAGGACCCACGATTAATCAACTCGTCATTATCATCCTGATGAAGCCCTGAATTCAACTATGTGTAAACTGAAGCCTATATTGCCTAGCACATGCTTCTAACAA
This sequence comes from Euphrasia confusa, assembly GCA_954870475.1. NCBI lineage: Eukaryota > Viridiplantae > Streptophyta > Magnoliopsida > Lamiales > Orobanchaceae > Euphrasia > Euphrasia confusa. Next base: position 4,410,588 of record OX940962.1, read on the forward strand.
CTATACCGCAATTGTGCCAAATGGGGAGGGGTGATCAACATGACAAAACATAGCAAAAGACATGACATAAACGACGTTTGAAGACTACCATAACCCCAACAAACCTCGCGAAACAACGGGTTACCCTAAGAACATGCAAAGCTACCCTCCACACTTGAAATACACATTGTCCTCAATGTAAAACACATAAACAAGCAAATCTCAGGCAAGGAAGTACAAAACATGTCCAAACGAAAAAGAACAAACTAAAGAAACATAATATATAGAACAAGCTTAAAAAGAGGAAGGGTAAGAAGGTGCAAACAGTGATGTCGACTCCTTCAGCCTTCTCGATCCAGCTCGTATGAAATCGTGGGAAGGCCCCCACGTGGCGCTCATTTTGGTACCCGAAAGAGCAGCACGGTCCGTGGATTAGCCTCCACGCGGCGCTTGCTTGTTTAACGTCCCAAGCTTGACTCATCTTTCAACAATGAGGAGCCTCAATGAGGCTCATCATCTCATGTGTCATCTCTTCTATGTATACGTATTTCCATTGTTTTGATAAGCTCTTACGCTCTAATTGTTGTGGGAGTGACTTATTTTTGTTTTGAAACTCCAAGAGCGCCACCGCACCTATACCAATGTCATCACAAAAGTCTTGTTTCTCCATCTCATCAACATGTAAAAATATAGAACTATGTTTCTGCAAGAAAATCATCTCAACCAAGGGGTAAGTAGCATTAGTGTAAAAACCATTTTTAGTATAGACATCAAACACATTAATACACCCTTTATAATCTACCTTAACAAGAGATGTTTCATCCCCACCAAAAGCGAAATTAAATTTGAAAATACCTGGATCATGCGGCTTGGGTGGGTGAAGAGCATGTTTCACCTTTGACTCCTCAACATACATAAGGTCGTTCATGTCGAGTGAGGGAGGAAGGTGTCCGGAATTCTTACACACCAAATCACTCGGAGAGGAAGGAGGTGATTGTGTCATACATGCATGCTCGGGAAACATATCATCTACCTCCTCATCATCGTCACCCGAGGCATAGATATTTGAACATTCGGACTCAAGAGCGATATCTAGCATCAATGACTCCTCTTGAAAATTCACCCCCTCGTGATTGTCGACTACTGTATTGATACTCAATATCTCTTGCTCTAGTTCTATAGGGGGTGAAAAGGACAACTTGTATGGGTTTTCGTCTCGATGCGACACTTTTGGTGTAATCTCCTCCAACACCATACTCTCAATCATCTCTTCCTCATCATCTTCCTCCAAATTCAGGTCATTGTCGTACATATGCTCCACTTTAGTCTCGACCTCATTCGGTGCAACTTCATCGTAGTCGTAGTCACTTTGGAGATTCTCTTCCTCGTGTACTGATGAGCCATTTTATTTGCTCATCTTAGAGCATTTTTACACCTTTTATTGAGTCAGTTTGAGTCAATATTGTGTCTGGGAGGGCACATTGGAGTGTTTGGGCAAAGTATGCAGGTATTCATGTCAGCAGGTGGAGATTGTGCGAAAAAGTCAAATTAATGGTCCACTTTGGGCAAACGCGGGATTCTGAAGCAGAGGTGACTAAGGCAGTTGGGCCTAATAAGGCAAAGTCGCCACTGTGAGGTAAAGACGTCACTATGGGCAAAGTCACTATGCGTAAGAGTCAACCGCGTAACAAGCATCGCGCAGGGTTCACCCACCTGGAAGGAAAATTCCAAGATCAAAGAGGCATGAAGAAAGCAGCAGCATCACTTTGGGCAAAGGGCAGAAGGTGCCCAGTTTGGGCAAACGACGAGTATCGGGCATACCAGAGTAACAGATTCCGAAAGTTGGGGGGATTCTGCCTAATCCCCCATCTTTATCCGGTCAGCTGATAAGGAAAAAATCCCTAAAGACCAGGACTTTCTTTGACCGCCAAGAGTCCCAGCAAAAACAAACTCTGGACGGACTACGCCCAAACGGCCCAAGCCCATGAGCCCACCAGCCCATTAATACAAATCTGATGCCCTAGAGACCGCACATATAAAGAAGGGATCGCTGATCAGCAAAAAAAAAGGAAGAGACGAGACACACGACGCCACACAAGAAGAAATATAGAGAGCACAATATACGAAATTTATGAGAGTTCTTATATATTTGTTTTGAGAGTCGAGAGGTGAAACACTGCCCTTTGGGGCAGCCCGTTTGGGCGAAATTGTATATTATGTTTTTTCTTTATTCAATTAAAAGCTTTTCTTTTTAGTATTTGGTTTCAATTTCGTTGTTGCTTTATTTATTTATTTTAATTATTTGTTGATGGATTATTAGCGTCTGGGCAAAGGCAGATCGAGGGGGAGTTTGGGTTTAGTTAGGCCGCGAGGTTGGAGGGGCTGAACTAACCGGTTGGGCGTTTGTTCCCGAGGCAAAGTTGGTTGAGGTTTATTTCTGGAGAGTTTGGGCAAACTAGGACGACCACTAGTGAACCTTTACAAACTGGGATACTGGTGATTGGCAAACCGCATAGATGTACCTTGTAGTATTGTTGCGGGCATAGCACTAGAACTTGCAGGAGATGCGGTCGTATGTTTCGAGCATGCTATTGGCCGAGCGGGTCTGTCTAGAGGGTAATGCGGGTTTGGGCAAACTAGATCCATGTTTGGTCGCATAGGTTATCGAATTGTTCAGATCCAGGGGATTAGGCAAAGTGTTAGCTAGCCTTCTCTTTACACAGTAAGGATAGATGAGGGGTGGGGCAACTGTTGGGCGTGACGAAATAGGACCACTTTTGTCTTACGCACCCTATAACTGCTGACAAACCGCTGGTAAAAATCCTTAGTGCCAATGAACGGTAGTTTGCCCAGATGATCCTGAGAGACGTTGTATGCCCAGATACTGGTTTTCCTCAACTTAGTTTAGTTTAGTCGTAGTTAGTTGAGTCGAGTTGTTCATGAGAGAACCGCTGTGCCCACAGCAAATCAAAACAAAACTTTTTAAATCGTGACAACCCTTTGGGCAAGCCGAGATCACTTACTGCAATTGCCTCCTCGTGGGACCGACCCCACGTACTTACCACTATCTACGTTTTGTAGTGATAGGGTACTGGCTAAAAATAAATTTCATTTTGACAGCTTGTGTGCTCCCAACGACAAGCATACGGGCGTCGTCAAAATTGGCGCCGTTGCCGGGGAGGCAATATTCCAGCAGTAAGTCGTCTGTGCTATTTGACCTGTGATTTTTTGTTTTTGCTCCAACTTGACCGTACAGGGCAAACAAGGGCAGAACGGGAGGAGCAGGGCAAAGAGCACGTGCCGCCCAGAAACAAATGTCATGCCATGACAATAACTAAGGCGCTTGCCAGGAGGCAACCTGGTATTTTCTTTATCTCTTTTTATTTTGTTTAATAAATAAGCCTTGAGCAGTGTTCTCCTCGAAAGGTAGTGTGCTTTGTATTGCAGATTATGGGCAAAGAGACTGACCAGAGGTAGCTGTGTGGGCATACTAAAAGACCACTTGTTCAAACGACAGTGTGTTCTAGACGGACAACAAGCCCCCTGAAGTTGCAAGGATGACCCATGGAACGAAGTCAAGGTCTGGGCAGACGTGCTCACGCTACTGATTCCGGGCAAAGTTCTAAGACGACAGGGCAACATGTAAAAAAGTCTTGCGGAGCTGCTGAACAAGTTAATGGCCCACTTTGCCCACACTGGATTTAGGTACTCACCTGACTCCACCTCCTAATTGTTCCCTCCCAATTGTTGTAGTTTTTAGTTTTTTTTTTATTTATTTTATTTTCTGAAAGTCACCTCGAGTCACTTTGACTCTGGTGACTAGGTCGATCTCCCTGCTGACACACTTTGCCCAGGCAAAGTGTGTGAGGGGGCAGGTGCGCCAAACTTTTTGAGTCATAGTCTGGTCGTGGGTAGCCCCTACCAATCTTATTACTTTTGCACACTTTGCCCAGGCAAAGTGTGTGAGGGGGGAAAGGGAAAGGGCAAACCCCTGTTTCTAATCGAGTCAGCATGATTATGTGATCACCTTGGGCAAACATACATACAGTAACTCAAACTTTATAATTAAGATGCATGAAATAGGGATGATGGAACTGTTCTAGGCAAACTGTGAGAATTGAACCAACATTGATATATGATTTCTTTCTTTGAGAGTCTGCTGTGATCTTTACAATGCTTGTCTTTGCCTGTTTGCTGAATTGAGAAGTTTGACTCAGTAGGGTTGTTAAATGATTAGGGCATTTTCTTGTTTCAGTTTGCTTGAATAAATAACACTGCCCCTTGCTAGCCCTTTGAGCCTGATTGAATATTTTTTGTGAACCCATTCTGGTATTATGCCCACATTACATAGGCAGCCAGAGAGAAAAGAGGAAGTTAGGGCATAGTGTTCAAAAAAAAAAAAAAAAAAAAAAAAAAAAAAAAAAAGAGAAAAAAAAGAAGAAAAAAAAAGAAAAAAAAAGGAAAAAATCAGAAAAAGAAAAAAATAGAATAAAAAGTTGTTGTGCTAAGGCCCGTAAGAAAGGGGCAAAGTGGCAGAGAAAAGGCTAACATCAAAAAGCCCTCTGCCCATAGAGCCTACTCCTCAAAATCTACCCATATGAGCCCAACACTACAACCCAATAAAAGCCCCTCTGATAATCCCTTACTTAGTTAAAACAAACTCAGGTTAGCAATACGACAAATTTAGGCAAAGTGAAGTCACAGCAGAAAATGAGTGTCATTAAACTCATACACTATAAAGAGAGAAACATTGTGAGGGAGTGAACCCAAAGACCTAGAAGAGACTCTTGACTTTTTTATCTTTACTTGAATTTTGTGTTATCTGTATGTACTATGCCCTATACTGATCATGCTAAATTCCTTTGTTTTATTTCTCCCTACTTTTTTCATTTCTGTTTTCACTTTGGTCTTGAGTCAGGCAAATCAAAGCCCACGCTTGGGGACAAGCGTATCCAAGTGTGTGCGGTTCTGATGAGCCATTTTATTTGCTCATCTTAGAGCATTTTTACACCTTTTATTGAGTCAGTTTGAGTCAATATTGTGTCTGGGAGGGCACATTGGAGTGTTTGGGCAAAGTATGCAGGTATTCATGTCAGCAGGTGGAGATTGTGCGAAAAAGTCAAATTAATGGTCCACTTTGGGCAAACGCGGGATTCTGAAGCAGAGGTGACTAAGGCAGTTGGGCCTAATAAGGCAAAGTCGCCACTGTGAGGTAAAGACGTCACTATGGGCAAAGTCACTATGCGTAAGAGTCAACCGCGTAACAAGCATCGCGCAGGGTTCACCCACCTGGAAGGAAAATTCCAAGATCAAAGAGGCATGAAGAAAGCAGCAGCATCACTTTGGGAAAAGGGCAGAAGGTGCCCAGTTTGGGCAAACGACGAGTATCGGGCATACCAGAGTAACAGATTCCGAAAGTTGGGGGGATTCTGCCTAATCCCCCATCTTTATCCGGTCAGCTGATAAGGAAAAAATCCCTAAAGACCAGGACTTTCTTTGACCGCCAAGAGTCCCAGCAAAAACAAACTCTGGACGGACTACGCCCAAACGGCCCAAGCCCATGAGCCCACCAGCCCATTAATACAAATCTGATGCCCTAGAGACCGCACATATAAAGAAGGGATCGCTGATCAGCAAAAAAAAGGAAGAGACGAGACACACGACGCCACACAAGATGAAATATAGAGAGCACAATATAAGAAATTTATGAGAGTTCTTATATATTTGTTTTGAGAGTCGAGAGGTGAAACACTGCCCTTTGGGGCAGCCCGTTTGGGCGAAATTGTATATTATGTTTTTTCTTTATTCAATTAAAAGCTTTTCTTTTTAGTATTTGGTTTCAATTTCGTTGTTGCTTTATTTATTTATTTTAATTATTTGTTGATGGATTATTAGCGTCTGGGCAAAGGCAGATCGAGGGGGAGTTTGGGTTTAGTTAGGCCGCGAGGTTGGAGGGGCTGAACTAACCGGTTGGGCGTTTGTTCCCGAGGCAAAGTTGGTTGAGGTTTATTTCTGGGGAGTTTGGGCAAACTAGGACGACCACTAGTGAACCTTTACAAACTGGGATACTGGTGATTGGCAAACCGCATAGATGTACCTTGTAGTATTGTTGCGGGCATAGCACTAGAACTTGCAGGAGATGCGGTCGTATGTTTCGAGCATGCTATTGGCCGAGCGGGTCTGTCTAGAGGGTAATGCGGGTTTGGGCAAACTAGATCCATGTTTGGTCGCATAGGTTATCGAATTGTTCAGATCCAGGGGATTAGGCAAAGTGTTAGCTAGCCTTCTCTTTACACAGTAAGGATAGATGAGGGGTGGGGCAACTGTTGGGCGTGACGAAATAGGACCACTTTTGTCTTACGCACCCTATAACTGCTGACAAACCGCTGGTAAAAATCCTTAGTGCCAATGAACGGTAGTTTGCCCAGATGATCCTGAGAGACGTTGTATGCCCAGATACTGGTTTTCCTCAACTTAGTTTAGTTTAGTCGTAGTTAGTTGAGTCGAGTTGTTCATGAGAGAACCGCTGTGCCCACAGCAAATCAAAACAAAACTTTTTAAATCGTGACAACCCTTTGGGCAAGCCGAGATCACTTACTGCAATTGCCTCCTCGTGGGACCGACCCCACGTACTTACCACTATCTACGTTTTGTAGTGATAGGGTACTGGCTAAAAATAAATTTCATTTTGACAGCTTGTGTGCTCCCAACGACAAGCATACGGGCGTCGTCATGTACCCACTCGCTTTGATTGCACATCTTATCGATCATATCTCCTATGACCTTAGACCTCGCTTCCGCTTCGATACTCTCTGCCAATCTAACTTCATTCGCCTTTATTGATGCTTCGTTTTCTTTCATGACTCGTTCGGCCATCTGCATGAAATCCTGGAAAGTGTCCTCCAAAGATGGCTTATATGACGACTTTGGTGGCATCGAATACAGTGGAGGGTATGCCAAATCTGCTTGAGCATTACTGGTCATCGTCACTTCATTCGCTTTGATCGACGCTTCATTTGATTTCATTATCTGGTTGGCCGTTTGCATGAAATCTTGAAAAACGTCATCCAGCGATGGCTTGTATGGAGGCTCAGGTTGCATAGAATAATGTGGAGGGTACACCATGTTCTGAGGAGGCCATTGTTGCTGAGGCCATTGTTGTGGATCCCATTGTTGTCGAGGTGGATCAGCATAATAACTCTGATGAGAATGCCACTCCGGATTGTATGCTTGAGACTGAGAGCCAAAATGTGTTGTCGTGTCATATTGGGAAGGCTCGTAGTAAGTGCTCGTCTGAGGCCATGTGTTCTCCCACGTATAGTTATTAAATGTATTCATCACTGCTAACAAAAACACTTGACAAAAACATTAAACGCACCGGTGGGAGAAATAATAATCATAAATAAAAAATAAAAATAAAAAAAAGAAAGTTGCAAACACTCAAACACTAATACTTGTGCCTAAAGTGTTCCCCGGCAACGGCGCCAATTTGATTAGACGTTGTAGTGCGTCAAAAATCAAATAAAATAACCGAACTAATTGCTAAAGCAACTCGCCCGAGTCGATCTCTCGAGGAACACTACTATCGGCGGTAAAAGCGTTTATTTGTTTGCAACGAAGAAAGCGAAGAGAAATAACATAGTGCTCAAGTTGGTTTTGGTTTTTGTTGTAAACTAAGATTAACTACGAAATAAAAACTAAGCAATTAACGAGGTGTAATCAATAATGAGAAAGACTAGGATTTCGGGTTCATCAAAAATAAACGTCGGGTTGTGAATTTACGAAATACAATTTTTCTAAAACGTTCGTCTCCGGTAGATTTTAGTGTATTCGATTATCCAAAGTCATGTACTTGCTCCTAAGCCTCGTACAATTTTATGAAATTTAATTTGGCAATTCATCGAACACCTTGTATGCATGTGTAAATCTTAAACCCTAGTTCATATTCGAATCCCCCTAATCCTAGTTAGATGTTTAGTTACTCATATCGATAATTAAAAATAAACAAGTATGCGTAGAAGAATTCATGATCAACAAGTAGAATAAAAACGCAAGCAAATAATAAGAACAAAATTAAAAGGGAAAAACTTACTAAATTAATTGTTCAAAGTAGAAACCAAGATCGAGAGCTAACCCCGATTAAATTCGTAAATCAAAAGCAAGAAGATCAACGTTGAAAACCTAATAAACCGAGTCTCTAAAGCTCTCCAATTCGTCCAAAAAATAAGTGAAAAAGTGTGTACTTCTTACGGGTCACGAAGCCCTAATTATAATATCAGAAAGACGGGTCAAAAACACGGTCAACATCTGGACGAGGCACCAGGCGACCGCCAGGCAGAGGAGACGCGCGCTCACGCTGGAAGGCAGGCGAGCGCTCAGCTCGGAGGCGAGCGCTTGGTCTGAAAATCGCGTCTCTGAAGTTAAGGGCAGGCGACCGCGTGTGTGCCAGGCGCTCGCCTGGTGGTGGTCGCGAGCGGGCGCCTGGATGGAGAGCGAGCGCTTGCATGGCTGGGCCGTGTAGAGCATTCCAAGTTCTTTCCGTAGAGATATAGATCATCGTTATAGGTGTTCGGAGTTGGGAGAACCAAGCTCTCCAAGTTCGCTGCACATACACTCAAGGCAGCTGCCTGCTGGGATGGAAATTCGTGAAATACGGCCATATGACGGGGAACCATGACAGGAAACAAGTAGGGCCGTGTAGACAATGTCAAGGGCTTTCCGATAATGTATGGATCATGTTTGTAGGTGATCGGAGTTGGGAGAACCGAGGTGGCCAAGTTTGCAGCGCAATCTCGAAAGTTTGTCGACCAAATTGCTTTTACCGTTTTTCAACTCGTTTCTCGCTCTTCTCACACTAATCACGTCAACTAGCCTGAACACTCAACAAAACATCAAACCTACCACAAATCATGAGGAATACACCAATAAACAACTAAACACGACACACTCACACACAAATAAATAAGGAAAAATGACACAAAAACGTGAACATCAGTAACTAACGCACAAAAGTACCTATAGTTCAGGCACTAAAATGCAATTATCCCTAATAATAATTCAGTGGAGGTGGAGGTAGAGGTGATCTCAATAGAGAATATCAAGCCCTCATCTCCAACTCCTTCTCACCTTCGAAAGCTGAAACGTTCTTACATTGGATGCAATCTTAAACCCTATGTATTAAAAAATAATAAAATTTGAAAATTATATATAAAATACGAAAAATAAATAATATTATTTAATATTTTTTTTATACATGTGTGTTTATGTAAATTTGCATCAATAATTATATCGAAAGAATCAATAAAAATCATACAAATATATATCGACTGAATTCTTTACTGATTTTTATGGATTTTCATAGACTTGATTGTATTGAGTTATATATATATATATATATATATATATATATATATATATATATATATATATATATATATATAACTCAATACAATCAAGTCTATGAAAATCCATACAAATCAGTAAAGAATTCAGTCAAACTCTGTATAGAGTCGATACATTTCTTAAATCTATCGACTTTTTAAAGTCTAATATAATCCAACGAAATCTGAATTGAATACATCATCTATAAAAAAAAGTGAATATATTGATATATATACAATTATTTTTTTTTATTATTATTAAATACTCCCTTTGTCCCCCATCTATCCAGTATAAGTTGTCACACTTTCATTAAAGCAACCCCAATGGTTTTGCCAAAATGGCTCTTGACATTTGCTATTTTGGCCAAAAAATAGCCCTTGTCATTTGTCATTTTTAAAATATACCCCAATGATATAAAAATAGCTAGAGCCATTTTTTATTAAAAAAACAATATTTTTAGCTTTTTGATATTTTTTTAATATGTTTTTTCCATAAATTATATATAGAATATTAAATTTTAAAATAATTTATTAAATTGATCACCTACTAAGTACCAACTACCAACCTACACCTTGATATTAAATTCGACAACTCAATCAATTCTACAACAATCACATTAAATTGTCCACATTATTCACATCTTTAAATTATATATAAAATAGTAAAATCTAAAATATTATATTCACATCTTTAAATTATATATACAATAGTAAAATCTAAAATAATTTATTAAATAAATATAGTTTTTTTTTACGTAAATTTCGTTTGATTTTGTGTGTGTGAAATTATTGAATTTAATGAAAAATAATCATTTTTTTATTATTAATAATAATTAAATAAACAAAAAATGTACTATTTTATTAATTAATTTATGTGTAGTGTGAGGTGACAAGAATAGCCCTAGCCATTTTTACACCCAAATAAGGGCAACCCCAATGGTTGTGAAATAACAAGGGTCATTGCCATTTTTTGGCAAAAAGGAAAAAAATCAACCCCAGTGGTTAAAATGACCTTTGCAAAAAATAGCTCTTGCCAAATATCCATGTATATTTGAGCAAATATACATGGAAAAATGGCTCTTGCCATTTATGTCATGTCATCACATCTCTCATCTCGACCACTTAAAATTCTAACACCATTTTTTTGATATTATCACATACCAAAAGGCAATATATTATAATTTAATTTGTTAAAATGGCTCTTTCTATATTTAAATCATTAGGGTAAGATTTAGGAAATGAAAATTGACACTTGCTATTTTTTGGCAAAATAGAAGATGACCTTGCCATTATAGCAAAACCATTGGGGTTGCTCTAATAGGATAAATGGCTAGAATTTTGGCCATGGCTATTTTTTGGCCCTTGCCATTTTCACCACTGGGGTAAGTTTTTTTTTTTTTTTTTTGCCAAAATTTGGAAATGGCAAGGGTCATTTCATGACCATTGGGGTTGTCCTTACAAGTTGTCACACTTTTCTTTTCGGGCGGTCACATACTAGTTGTTACACTTCAAAAAAGAAAACCATCATTATACTTTTTACTCTTAAAATAATATAATATTATTAAAATACAATCATTTTTAACTAACAAAAGTTATTCTCTTACTAAAAAAGACCACAATACCCTTTGACTTTAATCAATAACAATATAATAACATTATTTCTTAACATACATGCTTATACTAGTGTGACAATTAGTATGGAACAAAAGAAGTATCAAATATTAAAAATATAATACAAAGAACCACCACGAATCTTCTCTCTTCTTAAGAATTCATATATCATAATACATTTCAACTATTTATGCACAATTTTCTTTTTATATATCATAATACATTTCAACTATTTATGCACAATTTTCTTTTTGGAACGTCTCAACTAATTATGGTCATCCTTAAAAATAAATAAATTATTTTATTTTTGTACTTTAAAATATTATTTTACTAATACTTTTTAAACTTAACTTACAAAATAACTTTAGTTTTGAATTTAAAAATAGATTTTTATTTTTAACTTTTTGTTTAAAAGTCAAATAGTATTATTTTAGTTGGAGCCAAATTAGTATATAATAATATATCAATTGATTATAATATCTTTCAATTAATGCATTTATTTATTTAATGACCATGCTCTCTGTATGGAGATATTATATAAATATATCAATTGACCTAATTGAATGCTCAATAATATCCAACAATAAAAAATGGAAACAAGATCTTATATGTATTGTATTGCTTCCATTTCAATAAATTGATCCAACTCTTGAACATCTAACGAATTACTTTAAAAAAAACAAATAATTACAACTACATAAATTATTGCATTTGATTAAAAATTATAACTACACACTTATTCATTTACCAAAAAAATAACTACACACTTATTACACTATAGAGCTGTTTTTAAGACTTAATTTCGATCTATTTCAGTTCAGTTTTCAATTCAGTTCACATTGTTGAAGTTCAAACTTATTCAATTTAGATAGATTAAAGTTCTGTTCTTTGTGACTAATACTAATTAAATTGAACTAAACTTATTAGACGTGAATTAATTTTTCAAATAATTTTTAAAAATTACTATTGTGCGATTTTGAAATATTTTTTTGTTTAATTATATAAATATATATGTATATTTTATGGAAAAAATATAAAAAATAAAATATTGAAAGTAGGTATGGTGATAATGATAAAAGTATTCGAAAGCTGAATTGAATGATTATGAACTGAATTGAAGTAAACTATAATTAAGTCCAAATGAACACATTTCACACTTATTGAGTACATGGCCTAAATTCGTTTCAAAATAAAATAAATAAATAAATAATTTCAAATATAATTTCAGATCAATTTAGTTAAGTTCAAACAATTTCAATCTAAAAAACAAGTTATAATACACTTAAAACTTATAACTACACACTTATTACTAATAAAATTGGGAGTACTGTATATCATATTTATTGAAGATCGTAGTCAAAATAAATTTGGACTATTTAAAATATTAGTAATAGAATTTAAGAGTAATACTACCTCGGTCACATTATAAATGTCACATTTCTTTCATAAATAATATGTTGTCACATTATCAATGTCACACTTCTTTCATAAATAATATAGTATAAGAGGAGTATTTGACAGCTAACAATTTTGTACAAGTATTTAATTTTATCTTATTTTATAATATATGTAGGTACTAAATAATTAAAGTTTTATCTTATTTTATAATATATGTAGATAATAATAATTAATGCAATGCTGTGAGTCGGTTGCCCCCGTAACTGATGGATCGTGTATTTATTTCTAAAATTAAAGGTAAAAATAATTGAATTAAATATAAAAATAATTCACATCATATGTAATGTTAATATTTTTTTTCCTTTATAAATAAGTAGTTCAAACATTGAGCTTCTATCCATCCCATTAGCAAAGTAACAAAAGATGGTGCAAACTAATAGTACTAATAATTCAGTGGAGGTGATCTCAAGAGAGAATATCAAGCCCTCATCTCCAACCCCATCTCACCTCCGAAAAATGAAACGTTCATACATCGATGCAATCTTAAACCCTATGTATGTTCCCATCATCTTCTTCTTCCAACCTCACCAACCAAAAACGACTACAATCACATCTCAAACCCTAAAAGAATCCCTTTCCCGCACTCTAACTTCCTTCTACCCATTGGCCGGTAGGATTCAAGATAATCACATCGTCGATTGCAACGACTCTGGCGTCGAGTTCGTCGACGCCAGAGTCCATGCTCGACTCGAGGACTCCATGCAAGACCTCGACGATGACGTGGAAGCCTTGAAGAAGTATCTTCCATCAACGATGGTTCGTGCTTCTTCTACCGAAGACGCCCTTTTACTCGTACAACTCAACACCTTCGACTGCGGAGGAATCGCTCTTGGGGTGCTCTTTTCCCATCAAATAGCCGACTTTTCGTCTTTAACGGCATTCATCAAGGCATGGGCGGGGACTACTTGTACCTCTCCGAAGTTCGACTTGGGAAACTATTTCCCGAGTAGGGAGTTTCCGAGCTCCGGAGGTTCGATTTTCGATTACTTCTTGCCTGACGAAAAGTTTGCCACAAAAAGATTGGTGTTTGGCAAGGAGAAACTGTTGGCTCTCCGAGAAATACACGCAGCTGAACACGAGAATAAGGAGGAGATATTGGTTCGACCCACTCGTGTGGAGCTCGTCTCGGCCTTTATCTGGAAAAATATCATGCATGCAACATCGGCCATGAACGAGAAAAAGGCCTTGTTCACAGCATGCCATACGGTGAACATGAGGCCAAGAAAGAGCCCTTCTCAGCTTCTTGAGAATGTTTTTGGAAACTGCTTCGTCCCAGCTTACGCAGTCTCCGACAGTACCGAGAAATTTTCTCAACTGGTGAAAAAACTAAGAAACATGATACGGAGAATCGACGATGATTACATAAGTGAAGCGCAGAGTGGGGACATCGTTTTGAATGATCTACACGGTGTTTTCTCTTCCATTGTAAGTGGAGAAACTGGGTACCTCGGGTTCAGCAGTTGGTGCGGGTTTTCGATTTACGAGGTTGATTTCGGGTGGGGAAATCCGACCTGGGTTTGCACCACCGGAGCTCCGATAAGGAATGTTGTGGTTTTGTTGGATAGCAAATGCGGAGAAGGGATAGAAGCATGGCCCAACATGGAACAAGAAAACTTAGATTTCATTCAAGCCAAACTCAAACTCATTTAGAAAATTATTTTACCCTTTTTTCTTTTTACTTTGGTGGCCTGATATAAGACGACTTATAATAATGTATCTTTTCCTTACTTTCGTTTGCAAATCAAATTAATTTTAGGGTAATTTTCTTAAATGGGCAATTTTCAAAGTATTTAATTTAGGATATTAGTTTTTCTTAATTATAAATTTGAGTAATATTCTAAAATTACCTTTGTTTATTATACATGGTGGGTAGTTATATTAAGGATATTGTAGTAATTAATTGTACTTTTTCTTATAATTATAAAATTAATATTATCTCCATTAATAAAAACGGTTAAAAAAAACTACTTTTAATTATAAAGTTTATTTTATTAAGCTTGAAATCTAAATTAATAAATCAAATTACCCCTTTTCTTAAATACTTCTTAATTTTAAGTCTTTGAGATTACTAACAATTTACTCTGTCAAGCTCAAAAAAATAGATGACACGCCCCAAAAACAAAAAAAAAAATGAAATAATTATTTTAACTTTTTCGTTTTAATATACAATTTTATTTTACTTTATTCACTAATTTTTTAACTTTACTCACAACTAATTTACTTTTTATTTTAAAAATATATTTTTACGGTTTACTTTTCAATTAAAAAATAAAAAATAAATAATTTTCTTAAATTAGGTGCACAGAAAAGTATGACATGTATTCTTGACCGAAGTGAGTACTAATTTAGTCGAATTAACTTCCTATTTTTGTAAAGATAGTCAACGTACAATTAGTATTTTTTTTAAATTTATAAATATGTCCTCTACATTATATCTAAAATTCGGCTCAATCCAACGGTTAACGAAGTCGGGATAGCATTTCTCCCGAAGGTGCGCCGTGTAGCTGCGGACCGAGATCCACACCATCTCGGTCCGCGCTGTGTAGCTGCGTGGATTGACCCGGCGCATACCGGGTGGTCCACGCCAAGGGCTGGTTTTGGTCCGCGGCGAGTTCCAAAATATCCTGTTAGCTCGTTTCTTCACCCCCTCTTAGTCATTTTAGTCTTCGCCAAAACGGCGCAAACTGCTCGAAATGCGCTGAGGTCCGCGCCAGTTCCTTCTCGTGCGCGATTTCTTGATTCTCGTCGTATCTTTGTCATTCAAACTCCGATTTCCACGATTCGAAATTCAACGGAAACTAGACTTCACGATCTTCGCGTCCATATACGTCACGTTCTCTAATTCTAAGCGAGCAATGACAGTTTTTGACTCGAAGTTGCTGCAATTCCGGCCTCGGGTCGACACCTCACTTTTAGTCGTTTTCACCTACATTCCACACAAAAACTCGACTATAACGCGTATAAGCTTCGTCACATCAATAATGTGAAGGTACAGGTATACCGATCCAATCGATATATCGTGTGTGCGGAAGCGTGTAAAGCAATAGATCTACTATGCCATGATCTTAGTGCACACTTAATGTGTATAAGAACACATATAAACATATATATATATATATATATATATATATATATATATATATATATATATATATAAGGTTCAACGATTACTTACTTTTGTGACGAAGTGATTCGTTGATGTCGTTGAGGTGGTGTTGAGTCGATTGAACCACCTCAAATGGATCAGCCTCTCGAAGCTCTCCTTGTGAATGACCTCGTCACTCCTTTAGATCGTCCGGATGTGGAAGCCGCACAAATGGCCCGGCCTCTACGTGTTGCACACGAACCCGGATAATGAACACCTTTGCTTGCTTGAGAATGGATCTCCAAGATCACCTCTTTTCTCTCTATTTGTGTGGAATTTCGTGGCTGAATATTGTGTGTGATGAAAATCAGATTTTCATCTATATAATCACTTCATTATGCACACCATTACACCTCCTTGTAACCTCCTTCATAATGTGCATAAAGATGCACCATTTGACACACAAAAGGGGTTACAAAGGAGGTGAAAGGTCATGCCACATACACATGCCACAATGTATTGTATGTGGTCCCACTTGCTTGTGTGGCATGCCATGTCACACTATGTGACATGCATCCATGCAAGCCATGCATCCCATGCATGTATATTAAATCCACGTAAATATTGATTCTAAATCAATATATATCAAGCATCGTACATTATCTTCGAGTCCATGTGTGACCCTGTAGGTATGATTTAATTGATCAATATTATATTGTTCCCAACAATTTAATATTATCGAATAATCATTTAACATCCATAGACGACCTTATGACTTTATCGATTGCACACGTAGGATCGAAGGACATATCCCAACAATCTCCCACTTGGCCTTCAGAGCCAGTGTGCTGCCAACTTCCTGTTGTCACTTTATGTCTATGTTTGAACTTGAGGCAAGACTCAAGTCATCCTCAATCGGTTCAAACCTTTCTTGGACTTTGAGACAGACTGTAAAACCAGATTTATCACTATGATACGAATCTGGACGTGGCCACGTATTTTCCACAGTCTCGACTCTCCAAGTGGCCGGTAAGACATATATCCCATTAAAAAATGGAGGACAATCCCATCTTGTCAATCTAAGCTCTCCCACTTGCATCTTGATTACACGAACCAGGAACAGCTATATGATTCAAGTATATCAGTTCAACCATTGGGACTTCATTATGCGGTAAGTCGACCTCATAACCCAATTGATATAACTTAATCATTTGGACAATTCATATAAATTAAACCATATTTATATGAAGAATTATGTATTATACATATGAGTGAATGTTTACCAAATCTCCAAAAGTATCTAATACAGTAATAGAAATAACAACCCATCTCTAAGATGTCTGATATCTATTGCAGTCGTGAAAGCCTCAAGCTTAAACTGCTGGAGAGGTTTAGAAAGCGGGTTTGCAACCTTACCAAAAGTTGCAACTTTATTATCTCGATGTCTCCACAAAACTATCTCCCAAATAATGTGGAACTTCCTGAGCACCAGTTTTAGACTTGTGGTGCTTCCTAGCTCATAGGCTTGCGCGATAACTCTACTATAAATAGATAACTATCGGATGGGATGAGCTAGTTACGCCACCTAGTTCATTCAAGAACTTTCAAATCCTAACTGCCAACATTACTGCATCCAATGCAATACTGTGCTCAGCTTCTGTAGTTTAATCAGCTATATTGCATTGCATGGAACTATTCCAGCAAATATCACCTCTAACCAGACAAAAGATATAACCAGATTAAAATCGGAAATTATCTTAGTCTGTTTTGAAGTTAGCATTCAAACAGCTTGTTAATATCAACTCTTTTTGTCTTCCAAAGACAACAAAATATTCTTTTGTCAATCTAAGGTACATAAGAATATTCTTGGTCGCAGTCTAACGCGCCTCACCTGGATTTCCTTGAAACTGACTCGTCATGCTCAAAGCATACGATACGTCCGGTCGTGTACATATCATGGCGTACATTATAGACCCTATTGCCGAAGCATAAGGAATGTTTTCCATCCTCTTTTGCTCATCAAGTCCCGTAGGGACTTGCATCTTGCTAAGAGATGTGCCATGACTCATTGGAATGAGACCCTTTTTGGCGTCTTTCATTCTGAACTTATCAAGTACCTTATCAATATAGGTCACTTGACTAAGTCCAAACATCATTTTCGATCTGTTCCGACAGATCTTGATGCCCAATATGTACTGTGCTTCTCCAAGATCCTTCATTGAAAAACAATTCCCAAGCCATTCTTTAATAGAATTAAGCATAGAAACATTGTTTCCAATAAGGAGTATGTCATCGACATACAACACAATTAATACAACGTAACTCCCACTGATCTTCTTGTAAAACAAGACTCTTCCGAGTTCCTCTGAAATCCAAATCCCAGTATGGATTCATTGAACTGAAGATTGCTACTCCGATATGCTTGCTTTATTCCATAAATGGAACTATTAGGCTTGCATACTCTCTCAGCCTGATTAGGATCGATAAAACCCTCTGGTTGTGTCATAAACACATCCTCTTCTAGAATCCCATTCAAGAAGACGGTTTTAACATCTATTTGTCATATCTCATAATCATAATGAGCTACAATGGCTAAGAGAATCCGAATGGATTTAATCATAGCAACTGGTGAAAAGGTTTCATTATAATCCACCCTGTGAAAAAAAAACTTTTTCCACCAACCTTGCTTTGAAAACACTAGGTTTTCCATCCATGTCTGTTTTTATCTTGTAAATTCATTTGCTTCCAATGGCCTAGCCCCTTTAACCAAACCGACCAAGTTCCAAACTTGATTTCCAGACATCAATTCCATTTCGGATTTCATGGCACCCTGCCATTTCTCGGAATCTGGACTCGTCATAGCTTGGATATAGGTCGAAGGTTCATTGCTTTCTAAAAGCATGATTTCATAGTTCTCATTTGTCAGAATACCTAAGTATCTGTCAGGTTGAGTTCTAATCCTTCCGGACCTTCGAGGGTTAGGTGTGGTTTCCAAAACCACTGGAGTACTTTCGACCAAGTCTTGAGTCTCCATCTCAGTTTGTTCTTCTTGAACCTCGTTCAAGTCTTCTTGAACTTCGTTCAATTCAACTGAGCTCCCACTTACTTTCTTGGAAAGATATTCCTTTTCAAGAAATACACCATCTCGAGCAACAAAGACTTTGTTCTCGGATTGGTTATAAAAGTGGTACCCTCGTGTTTCTTTTGGATAACCAACAAAGAAACATTTATCCGATTTGGGTTCAAGCTTTGTTGAGATATTTCTCTTCACATAAGCTTCACATCCCCAAACCTTGATATAAGACAAGTTAGGGACCTTCCCTTTCCATACTTCGTATGGTGTCTTATCAACAGCTTTTGACGGTGTCCTATTCAGTGTATAAGTTGAAGTCTAGAATTATGTGTTCCCAAAAGAGACCAGTAGTTCATTTAGACCTCTCATCGAATGGTCGAACTATATTTAATATAGTGTGTTTTCTCGAAACATAACCTTCATGTGCTTGTGAACTGATAGGTTCCACATACATCAGTATGGATCATCCCTAATAAATCACTTACATGTTCTCCTTTCTCCAAGAAAGATGACATTGTTATCTTGTCCATCACACATCATCCACATGTATCAAATGACTCCAAGTCAAATGAATCTAGAATGCATTCTAAAAGAAGATTCGTTACATATTTAGATGTTGATTTGACCTAATCAACAATGTTATAGTTATGTCTCATTGAGACTTATTCGATTCGGCCTTTAGTGTTAATGTTATATATGATTTTTCAAGTTTAAAGTATACATAAACAATATAATAAACGTACCAAAACAAAGAATAATTCACAATTAAAATAGTTACCAAACTATTTAATAGTGAAAAACTAATCCATCAGTATCCAATACTGAACCAATATTCATTGTTTATTGAAGGTACGAAATTACATAGTTATAATACTAAAAGAAGGCCCTAAGGCAAAACAACATCATATGATCATGCGGCTAATGCAGCGACATTCGCTTCATTTCTCGCCCGTAGATCGACATCTCTACTCACCAAACTTACACTTCTATGTAGTTCCTCCACATACAAATGTGAGAACCACATTTGGCATCCAATACCCAAGAAGTAGAATTTGTGAAGTTTAATGTCTATAACATTAATACCTGAAGATGAAGCAACCCCGTTCTTCACATCTTCATTGAACTTTGGGCAAATTCAATTATTCCCAATAATTGAGTTTCATTCAAATTTCCCATTCAAAATTATCTCAATGTCAAAACGTGATAAATCGTAAGTGAAAAATCGAAGTTTTCTAACCAGCGATATTATCATGCAATTGAAGCCCTATCTCTCATAAAATATGAGGGAGCCAACCAGACAATCGATTCATGCCATCCAATGGCTCGAAAGTCTCTAATTTGTGTCATTGATGAACTTAAGTATTTTGGATTAAATCACTCCCCGAGGTGAAAATAATCATAACCTTATAATCCATCAAATGAAAGACAAATTAGGCATTTGTTTTGAAATTGAATAAAATATGAACTTTTATATGTTTGCAAGTAGTGTCCAACACTTTTGCAGTAGACGCATTGAGATTCCCTAGGAACCCTAGTAGCCTTCTTGCCCATGCTCTTTTGACTACCCTATCCCATATCATAAGAATTTCCCTCTTAGGGTCCTTTTCTATCGCCGGCTCAACAGCCTTGAGCATCCCGTGGAGCTCACGAAGCGATTTCTTCAAACCATTCATATGGAAAATTTAGCCTAAAGGCATTATAACCATAATGAGATTGAAGTATGAAATCGGTTGCCAAATAATCATCATAGGAAAAATCTAGGCGGTCACTTCAAACAAATAATCCAATCATTTGTTGTACATGTGATTCCATAGAGATTTCCATTTTTCCAGCCTAGCTGAAGCGATGACCCTGGTCATACCGAACCGCTCAATCTTAGCATATTCCCCGAACATGCTATTGAGTTGTTCAATGATATCTTAGGATGTGGTTATCTAACACATTTTCATTGTCTTCGTATTTGAGGATCATCCTCAAATTACGTTGTGAATCAAGAAAAATTATGTTGTTCAATTTTTCATAATCAAGAATTGAACCAAACTTGAATCGAGTTGAAATTAACATGATAAACTACAAAAAGAAAGATAAATAAAGTATGTAAACATTCACAAAGCGGTAAACAAATAAGGTTGTCTAACAAGCTACTTATTTATTTCATTTTGTTCAATCGATATCTAATATCTTTGTTCCCTTGAACAAAACAATCCCAAGACCCTCATCTTGCAAATTCTTAAGCCGACTGAGTCCGCACTTAAGAAGTCTAAGATAGGTAGACATCCCATGTCAATGACATCTAATGTCACTCTCGGTCGATGAGAGTCCCATTCTCATCTCATGTCTCGATAGCCACGCCTGCAGTGGATCTATCGATGAGAAAACCAAACTCACGTGTAAGGGTCTAACCCTTACTCCCACTTATCCCAAGATAACAAGTAGTACCCCGCTGAGGCGAACCTACCAACTTATGATCGAGGGCTTCATGAGTGTGATGTTTTTGGACAAGACATTATACTCATTATTTTGGGAACTTGCATGCATAGGTGTTTATATGTAAGTTGAACATTTATAACATAAAACATCCTATAACTAGCAAAGCAATTAAATACGTAATCGAAAGGCCCCTAAAACCTCACAACTCTCAAACGAAAAGATTAAAAGCAACAAAATAGGCCTTGAACATCTTCTGGACTGGCCCGCGCCCGCCGTTTCAGTTCCGCACCCGCCGATTTAGGTCAACCTTAGTCCATACCCCAAAAACCACGAACGGCGCCCGCCGTTTCACAAACGGCGGTCGCCGAACACCACTGGCGGTCGCCGTTTCCAAAACGGCGCCCGCCAAAAGGGTACAAAACAGGCTGACCAAAAAACAGCCTTTCGGCGATCGCCGTTTCCAAAACGGCGCCCGCCGGAGCACAAACGGCGCCCGCCGTTTTGCTCCAGCAGCCCGGTTTTCGCCCGTTTCGCTTCATTTTGCTTCGTTTCTTCTCGTTTTCGCCGGAGAGCCGAGATCCACCATCGAACCATGGACCAAGTCCATCGCTTACAAGTTTGAACAATACATATTGAAATAGAAAACCTATATATTACAAATGATTCCAAGGGACGCAGCCCTCCAAAACTATGGCCAATCGTACGTAAAAAACGACAATTTCATTCACCCGACCACTAACGGTGGCCGGCCTTACATCTAATCACATAATCACAATTAAACATATAATCCAATTATGTTGATTTAACATTCGTGTCCAACACAAAAGTGTGCACGAGCCCTAGGCTCTGATACCAATTGAAGGTACAGGTATACCGATCCAATCGATATACCGTGTGTGCGGAAGCGTGTAAAGCAATAGATCTACTATGCCATGATCTTAGTGCACACTTAATGTGTATAAGAACACATATAAACATATATATATATATATATATATATATATATATATATATATATATATATATATATATATATATAAGGTTCAACGATTACTTACTTTTGTGACGAAGTGATTCGTTGATGTCGTTGAGGTGGTGTTGAGTCGATTGAACCACCTCAAATGGATCAGCCTCTCGAAGCTCTCCTTGTGAATGACCTCGTCACTCCTTTAGATCGTCCGGATGTGGAAGCCGCACAAATGGCCCGGCCTCTACGTGTTGCACACGAACCCGGATAATGAACACCTTTGCTTGCTTGAGAATGGATCTCCAAGATCACCTCTTTTCTCTCTATTTGTGTGGAATTTCGTGGCTGAATATTGTGTGTGATGAAAATTAGATTTTCATCTATATAATCACTTCATTATGCACACCATTACACCTCCTTGTAACCTCCTTCATAATGTGCATAAAGATGCACCATTTAACACACAAAAGGGGTTACAAAGGAGGTGAAAGGTCATGCCACATACACATGCCACAAGGCATTGTATGTGGTCCCACTTGCTTGTGTGGCATGCCATGTCACACTATGTGACATGCATCCATGCAAGCCATGCATCCCATGCATGTATATTAAATCCACGTAAATATTGATTCTAAATCAATATATATCAAGCATCGTACATTATCTTCGAGTCCATGTGTGACCCTGTAGGTATGATTTAATTGATCAATATTATATTGTTCCCAACAATTTAATATTATCGAATAATCATTTAACATCCATAGACGACCTTATGACTTTATCGATTGCACACGTAGGATCGAAGGACATATCCCAACATAATGCACAATCTCTCAATAGTCAAACACTTATTTACATATTATATACAAAATCACAACAAAAAACATCAATAAAATTGAGCTCAACATCGACATTTCAGTCTCTCAATTCGATTTCTTCGATTTCGATCCAAATTTTTTTCTAGAAAGTTAGGATTCTACCTTGGGGAATTGGGGATTCAGAAGCTATAACCCGTTTTTTTTTTCGTTTAAAAACACAAGAATGAGAAGGGTATTTAAGTATTTTTCATATCTTATTTAAAGATTTCTAATAAACAAATATTTTTACAATTATTTTTAAGTTTTTCATATTATGATCAAAAGGATCAGACTATTTACACCTCTATATTTACTTTAGACACCCCTATAATTTATTTATCCTCTTAATATAAGTATATGATTAACACCCCTCACTTAATACCTATACTACCCCTCCTCCCCAAAAACAATTTACTAATAACACCGACCCCTCAATCTTATTCATTCTGTGCACTTATTTTTTTTTTTAATATTTTTTTTGATCTCGATATGTTAACTAAAGTATTACTATTTCTGTCACAACACAATAGTCACACTTACTTCACAAATAACAAAGGAAGTATGACTATTAAAATGAGACAAAGGTAGTAATATATAAGTAAGGTTTTGTGCAATCTAACAACAAACAAAGAATGGAAGTTTGAGAGCAATCCTATCAAGAAACACATATATCTAATTTCGAAAAATAAGAAGAAGAAAAAAATTGATTTTTTTCTGTTTAACTATTTTTGTGTTTATGCGTTGCATTTATGTTTTTCTTTTTGTTTTATTTACAATTTGAAATAAACAAAACTAAAATCGAATTGATTTGGACATAAATTGAAATTTAGGGTTTTTTGCTTTGGAGCTTTTTATCGATAGATAATTTTGATACTATTAAGGATTTTTTTATATTTTTTTAGCAGTTGTTTTGACCCGAGTTCATAATTATTTATCTGTGTAATCTGCCTTTTTAGCGATAGTGTTATTTTTCTTTTATATATTTATTATTATTTTAGGATGACCCATCTTTTGAATCTCTTTCGAAAGGCGTGTACAATTTTCCTGGCGATTGAAGAACTTGAAAATCCGCAATCAAGCCACCAGCGGATATGACCTCAAAGAGTATGCCCTCTTAAATACTTACAAAATCAAATACAACGAATATTTGTTTTTCTGTTGTTGATCGAACTAATCTCAAAAAATCACCAATCAATTTCGTTATAGTTGTGGGCGTGGATTTTTTTAATTGTTAGCGGTATCCGTATATTATAAAAAAAATGATAATTTGATTTAATTATATGTATGAGAAATTATAAATATGAGAGGGTAATATAGATATTTTACAAGTGTATAATTTTAATTTTTAAAATTATCAAGATTCATTTTAATCCTTTTTTTCTTATTTTTTTAAGTTTGGTTTTGTCAAAGGCCTCTTAAACAAAGGTTGTTTGAGAAGTGGTCATTTAGCCAGTTTTCCCAAAAATTAAATAGCCTTAGCCTTTAGGTCTGGAGAGCAAGCTCGATCCGCTTGTGCAGAAGGGCATCAATCATGGCTCACGGTATATATATGCTTGGTGACTTGTTGTGCTCCATGGCTCACGGCGATATGCTTGGTGACTTGATTGGAATTGTGCTTTTTGAGTGCCACAAAAATTACTACTTACTAGTATAGGACTGTCTGAAAGTCGTAGGCAGTAAATAAAACGCAGTAAAATGCGCTGCCTAGACAAGGCAGAGTTCTGCGGCAGAACAGCGTATGCCGCAGCACGATGCCTTGTACAGAAAACGTTCGTTTTACGTGATTTAATTAAGTTTAAGTATTTTATCCAGTTTAACCAAGTTGTTTACTTGTTAAAATTATATGTGATATATGTATAAGAATTGCAGCGGAATTAATAAAAATAAATCACTTCGAACGAACACACACACACGTACGAAAAAGTAAAGAACACAAATTTAAATCTTTGTATGTGTATTTAAATTATACACATACGAAACGGTCTTACGACCAGAAACTTTATTAAAGAACGAGTCTTTACAAAATGATACTCTTGGATTTAAAAAGATATTACCAAAGGCTATACACATGTATGCCTTCGTATAAACCGTATCCAACGAGTATGAACAATCAACAATAAATCCTAGCTACTGAAATGAACACCTATACTAAGCTATCGAATCATCAGCTGAACAAAAGAACTCTCTTAGAGACGAGAGAACATATGGCACGACGAGCTTCACAAATGAAGTCGCGGCTCTAAAAGTTGGATGATCGATCTTGTGTTGGAAATGTGTTTCTAAGGTGTTGTATTATATTCTGGATTGTTAAGGAATGCAGCTGTAGACGTCCTCTATTTATAGGTGAGAGTCTTCAACTAATTCCCTTGAAAAGCTAGGTCAACAATCGGTTGAGATATTATAGGGCAGGCTGCTTTGACCGCTGCCGCAGGATGCCTTCTGAAGTTCTTCTGGAATTCACTGCCACGCTGCACTGCCTTCCATACTATCTGGACTTCAGCATTCCTTTGCCCTACGCTCATGCTTCGCTCGATATCTTGACTCAACCTCTTGTCCAAGCCTTGCACTGCTTGCGGCATGACTCTGCCTGGCTGTGCTGCGGCAGAAAGCTTCTATGTTGATTGTTTTTCAAGCACGTTCCAACTAATGAACTATGCTAAATCAAATCACCAATATGACAAGTGATTACAACAGTTTAAATTGTGAAGAAAGAAATAAAACAAATAAATATGTTAGCAAGACAACTTCTGCCTAGGTACATTTAAGGCATTGTCATGCCCAAACATATTTATCCTTACAAACTCCCCCTTTTTATCTTTCTTCACAAAACCATGAGGCAGCAGCGCAATGAGCACTCCCCCTCAATGAAATACATCTTACTTGGAAGTTTATGGATTTTATCTTGACAAAACAACTAAGGCATAAAACTCCCCCTTAGTTAATACTTCCTAAGTAGAACAAAAATTTATTTAAACAACTAACTAACTAATAGAACAAAAACAAGTAACTAAGTAAGCCTTAAAAAATAACACACCAAATTTTTTCAAAAGGAAAATAACTAAAATTGTTCAAACAAATAACAACTTAAAAATAAATTGTTCAAAAAGCAAATAGACAGAAATTAAATAAATTGTTCAGAGTGAATAAAAACTTAAAGCAAAAAGAAGAAATAATTTTTCTTCGGGTCTTCAGAACTGCAGTCCTTCAAGTCTTCAATCATCGTGCTCAGGAGACGATCCACGCTCTTCACCATCAATCTCTGCTGCAGTGTCTGCGGCAGCCTTCTCTGCTGCGGCAGCATCCTTCTCTGCAGCTTCTTCAGCTTCAACTTCTTTGAGGTCTGCATCAATGCGCTTCTTCAACATCTTCAAGACAGTGCTCTTTGCCATTTTTGCCTCGGCTGCTGGTACTCCCCCTTTTTGTGGAGGAAAGCCCTCTTCTTCAAGAAAGAAGGTAATGGCATCCACGAGTGCTTTTGACATGTAGTCCTGCATGATGACCATATGATTTGCAGCAATTTGGTCTGCAAACGCCTGGAGACGGGCATGAATACCCGGCTGTGGAGCAGATGAGCTAGGGGCATCAGTCTGCGGCAGCTTTGGAGCCTTTTTTGGAGGTGGAGTGGGAGGCACTGCGGCAGTAGCATGAAATCCATTCCACGGCAAATCATTGTACTCCCGAACAGACAGCTTGTAGGGATGTGGCACAGCAGTTAGTTGATCAGCACTGTTGATCGAGAGCCCTTGGATATTTAACATCTCCCAGATCAGTGAAGGGAACGCAAGGCTCTGCGTCTGGGTGATGTTCTCTGCCTGTGATGCAATCTTTTCAAAGATGAGCTCTCCCAAATTCACCTGCCTACCTGCACCAAGATGAAACAGGATTTCCCCCATTTGGGTATGCACAAAGTGCACATTGGTTGTGGGAATCCAGTTGTGCCTGGCAACAGTGAACAAAAAGTAGTAAAAAGAAGAGAGTTTTGAGCAAGGAATATTGTTTGCGGCATCAGGTGGTGATTTGGTCAGGCGTTGAGATACTGCGGCAATAGTGGGGTCAGCAAGTGCGGCAGGATACTCGATATCAGAGCGCTCCAGGAAGGCATTAATGGCAGCAGGGGTGAAGTTAAAGATCTTCTCACGGAGATACACCTTGCCATAGCCTCTGGATCCATCATCACCAAAACAGGGCCGCAAGTTGGCATAGAAATCGCGCACCAAATCCTCGCAGTAGGGTCCTGCGTAGGTGACTGCCTTGACCAACTTCATTCTCTTCAAGAACTTATCCACTTTGTGTCTGGCACAAGTCGGCATGTCCACACAACGATCCGTTTGAATGGGCTTGTTGGAGTAGAATTGGGGCCCAATTACTGAACGGCGTTCTGACCAGAATCGCCTTGAGTACCCCTTGCCGGGTTTCATATCAGAATCCGAATCCTCCTTGGGGGCATCAATTTTTGGTGCCTTGCCACCCTTCTTCGCAGCAGGTTGTGCTGCGGCATCACCACTTTGCGAGCTGTCGGGTTTGGATGCGGCAGCCTTCTCCTTCCCTTTACGGGATTTCTTAGCAGTGGTGGCTTCGACGTCAATGGGATTTTCCATTGAGGTTGGGGGCACAGCCGGGCCTTTGCCTTTAGCATAGGCAGTGGTGGATCGAGTTGATGGACGGCGAGGGGTAATGGGCACTTGCTCCTTCTTGCGCTTCCTTGAGGCAAGATCCTGCAGCAATGGGTCTGATTCTGTGTCAGAGCCTGCGGCATCACGATGCTGCTGACTTGAGTGGTCGGAATCCTCCACGTCGGAGAGTGGAGTTGTTGATGGATAAGGAGTCGGTTTGCGATCCTTGGTCTTCTTCTGAGATGGGTAGTTGTCGTAGAGCTCGCTATAGTCGAAATCATTGTCATCGTCCCTCCTGTTGTAGGGCATCTGCTTGCTTTGCTGCTGCACTTCAGGGTCTGCCTGTGGAAAGGCAGATGATGCGGCAGTAACAGATGGCTCAGGAGTGAAAAGGCCCTTGAAATCAGAAGTGTTGAGGGATCTTTCATTCTGGGCAGCCTCGTAAGCAAGTACATCGTCGACGTCTGAAATAACCACCGTCGGGTGAGGGGTTTGAGATGGCTCAGTGTCGCCGGAGATGTCCACATCTTCAGGGCGAATGATGGACAGTGGAGTTGGTTCAGGGTAGACTCGTTCCTCTTCGGCAGGTTCGTCCTCTGCGGCAGCTTCTCCCCCTGCATCATGGTCCGGGGAGATGTTCATGGGAGACGCCTTACCTGATCCTTCTCCGGCCTCGACGTGCGGCGGCTGGGAAGCGGCGTCGATTGCGGCGGCGGCAGCTGCTGCGGCGGCGGCGTCGAGAGCGATGAGGCGGTTGATGAAGGGCAGAGACTCCGCGGGCTGGATATCCTCCATAGTTGCATCGGGACGAGATTCTTTGATGAGCTCCACCAGGCGTGGGTCCGAGAAGTAGCGAGCAAAGGCGAAAGGAGATGATGCCATTGAATTCAAAGTTCTTGGTAAAATTAGGGTTTAGAAAAAAAACAGAGTACACAATACGCAAGGAAGATGATGATTTTATACTTGTGCGTTGTGAGAAAAATTAGGGATTTAGAATTCCAGAAAAAATCAAACTCTTGATCGGATATGTGATAGAGAGAGTTAGAGTTTGAGAAGGATTAGGGCTTTTGAATTTCAGTATATTAAAAATAAAACTTGAAAAGAGTTTTAAGAGAAAGAAACGGATGGCAGTTGATGGGATGGGCAACTAGGCAACGGTTACTTTTTGAAGCTGAACCGTCGCCTGCCGCATACTCAAGTGCTGCCCAACGGTCAAGTGGGGCAAGGCTCTGCGGCAGGTTGTTGCCAAAAAATGAAAATCCAAAATCCTTTTTTTTTTTTTTTGTTTATCTATTTTTCTGTTTTTAATTTTTCTCTTTTTCTGTTTTTAGAGTATTTTCTTTTTCTATTTTTCATTTTTCAATTTTTTTTTTTTTTTTTGAATAAAATAAGTAAAATATTTTTGTGGTGTGAAAAATCGAGGCTTACAAAGCAAAATTAGGAAAAGATTAACAACTATCTAATCCTAATGAAACATCATGCTGCATCATAAGTACTTATACTCTACTTAGGTATAATGCCATGTCAATAATGAGGTTATTAAATACTTAGGTCACCTAGTACATAGTATCTCAACCCATTTAGTATTAATTACATGTATATGGGTTTGACCATGTTGCCTAAAGTGGTTTGGGTATTCTCTCTTCCTTCGGAAAATTTTAAACTCATATGTTGACAAGGCAGAATGCTGTGGCAGAGGTTCAGTAGGCATGACAATGCGGCAGCATGATGCAGAACAGCATCTAAGGCATGGTGCACATGCACAGAGATTTTCTCAGGGCAATGAATCGATCTGAGTTCAGTGGCTTGGTGAAGATATCTGCTATTTGATTTTCTGTTGGGATGTGATCAATCCTCAAGAGTCGTTTCTCCACCAAATCTCGGATGAAATGATGCCTTATGCTGATGTGTTTGGTTCTTGAGTGCTGCACTGGATTATGACTGATATTTATAGCACTCGTATTGTCGCAGTAGAGTGTAAGAACATTGCTATCCAGGTGGTAGTCATCAAGCATATGCTTTAACCAAATCAATTGGGTACAGCAACTTCCTGCGGCAATGTATTCTGATTCGGCAGTGGATAGAGAAATGCAGTTTTGCTTGCGGCTTTGCCATGAAATGATGTTGTTTCCAAGAAAGCAACATCCTCCGCTTGTACTCCTGCGCTCATCCGTGTCTCCTGCCCAGTCGGCATCTGAAAATCCAACCAAATCGGTGGTGGTATCTTTGGTATACCATATGCCTAACTCGACTGATGCGGCAACATATCGTATGATGCGTTTGACTGCCTTCAAGTGTTCTTCCCTCGGATCAGCTTGAAACCTGGCACATAAACAAACGCTATACATGATATCAGGTCTAGTTGCCGTAAGGTAAAGTAAACTCCCTATCATGGATCGGTAGAGTGTCTGATCCACTGCGGCAGTATCAGTGCCTCGGGAGATTTTGTCCGTTGAGCCCATAGGTGTTTTCAGAGGCTTGGATCCTTCAAGTTGGAATCTTTTGATGATATTCTTAACGTATGAAGTTTGTGAGATAAACGTCCCAGTTGATGATTGCTTGATATGGAGCCCTAAAAAATGAGTTAGTTCTCCTACCATGCTCATCTCAAATTTTGATGTCATGGCAGAGGTAAATGCCTTAAGCATATTCTCACATGTGGATCCAAAGACAATATCATCAACATAAATTTGTGCAATTAAAATATTGGAAGAATTGAATTTCACAAACAGTGTTTTGTCGGCAGTGCCTCGAGTGAATCCGAAACTGAGTAGAAAATCAGTTAGGCAGCCATACCAAGCTCTAGGAGCTTGTTTTAGGCCGTACAATGCCTTGTGTAATTGATACACATAGTCAGGATGTTTCGGATCTTCGAAGCCCTTGGGTTGTGCAACATATGCCTCCTCTTCAAGTATGCCGTTGAGAAAGGCTGCCTTCACGTCCATTTGATGTAAGGTGATGTTGAGGTGACATGCAATAGCAATAAGTAAACGTATGGACTCCATGCGTGCTACGGGAGCAAAAGTTTCATCGAAGTCGATGCCTTCAACTTGCGTATAGCCTTGCGCCACTAGTCTTGCCTTGTTGCGCACAACCTGCCCATGCTCATTCGATTTGTTCTTGAAAATCCATTTTGTCCCGATGACATTCTTGTTTTTGGGACGAGGAATGAGCTTCCAAACTTTGTTTCTTTCAAACTCGTTCATCTCTTCTTGCATTGCCATAAACCAAAATTCATCGGCCAACGCTTCTTTGGCATTCTTTGGTTCGATCGTTGAGAGGTACGAGGCAATGCCTATTTCAATGCATGTGGCAGACATGCTTACATTCTTGGTCATGTTGCGGTAGTTGATGTATGGACGAGCTCTCATGCGTGTGGCCAACAGTTGACTTGAAGGGTGGTTTCGGATAACATGTCTTGGGGGATCCCTTCGTCGTCGGATTGGTGTTTCTTCGACATCTGATGAATCTGTTTGTTGAGGCGAGCTATCATCATTTGAGTGCTCGGGAGACACTGTAGAGGGCTGATCATCATTATTCGAGTCAGTGGGTGCGGCAGTAGGCTGCGTAGGAGTGAAACTGCCTTCAATTTCTGTTACTGCGGCAGGCTCGAGCAGACCTTCTACATTCTCTTCTTTGGGTTTCCTGAGTCGACTAAGATCATCAAAATCAACATTTACAGATTCAATGATGGTTCTAGTTTGTATGATAAAAATACGATAGGCATGACTATTCCTAGAGTATCCAACAAATAATCCTTTAAGTGATTTTGGATCAAGTTTAGATCTAGGTTCCCTATCATTCAGAACATAACAAACAGAGCCAAACACATGAAAGTATTTCAAATTAGGCTTTCTATTGTTCAAAATTTCATAGGCCGTTTTTGTTGTTCCTGAACGTATGCTGATGCGGTTCAGGATATGGCATGCGGCATTGAATGCTTCTGCCCAAAATTGCTTGCTTAGGCCCTTGGCGATCAGCATGGTACACGCCATTTCCTTGAGGGTTCGGTTCTTCCTTTCAGCCACGCCGTTTTGTTGCGGTGTTATGGGGGCAGAAAACTCTTGGGCAATGCCATGCGTATCACAAAATTGAGAAAGCCGTTGGTTTTCAAACTCGGTGCCATGGTCACTTCTTATTTTCTTTACTGAGGCTTCATGGTTGGTCTTTATCCACCTAATGAGCTTGGACACCTCGTCAAATGTCTCACTCTTGTCTTGGAGAAAGCGTACCCAAGTATATCTTGAGAAATCATCTACTACGACAAGTACGTAGCGTTTTCCAGAGTGGCTCCTAGTCTCGATTGGTCCCATTAAATCCATGTGGAGGAGATCAAAGCATTTGGTTTGCTTTTGATACAGTTCTGCCTTGGAGTTGGCAGGTCCTGCGGCAGAGGCATCAGTCTGTCCTGCGGCAGGTATTGCTGGATGACTTGTACGAGTCATTTTTCCTTGTTTGCAATGTCCACATGTTGTCTTCTGGATTTTTGGGAGAGCTGGAAGTCCACGAACAGCATTGAGCTTGATTAGACGCTCTAAATTCCCAAGACTTGTGTGTCCAAGTTTTTGATGCCATAGGTCTATGTCATCTTTGACTTTTGCAGAGAGGCATGTTTCTCCAATGGAGTAGCAGTTGTTTGCCTTGGAACGCTCCCCCTGAATGAGTGGGTTCCCTGCACTATCAAACACTTCACACATTTGGTGAGTAAACTTTACATTCATGCCTTCATCGCATAGTTGACTTATGCTTATGAGGTTTGTGATGAGGCCTTCAACATGAAGCACTTGTTGTAGCTTTGGCAGCCCTTTCACATTTAAAGTGCCTCGGCCAACAATTGAACCACTGGACCCTCCTCCAAACGTGACCTCTCCTCCGTGAAAAGCTTTGTAGTCGATGAGGTGATCACTATTTCCGGTCATGTGCCGCGAGCATCCACTATCGAAGTACCATTTATCATCCTTGGTAGCTTTGAGGGCAGTGAAAATGACATTGCATGTTTCGGCACTTTGGATGGCATTTGATGCGGCAGAGGAGTCATCGGAGGGACCTGTAAAACAGACATTCGTAGAGAGTTTAGTTTTGGGCACCCATTTGCGTATAATTGTTGCCTTATTTTTGAAAAAGCGTCGTGAAGACAGAGCATGCGAAAAGTATTTGGGATGCCGTGGTCCAGTATTGGAGTGAAAGTAATGTCCTCTTGCTTGATCCTCTTCGCGTCTCCAACAAAAAGGTCGAATGTGACCAGGTACAAGGCAGTAGTGGCAAGTATATCGTCTCTTCGATTTAAAATGTTGCTTAGGCCGGGGCTTCCTTGTCTTCATACTGCCTGACGGTGCCTGCCTTTGCTTCGGCCTTCTGCGGCAGTCTTTTGCTGGGGCAGTGGCCTTGCCTTCGGTTTGTTCATCCCTTTTTGGAGTTGAGGATTGTGCGGCAGCGTTTGAATCGTCACTTGATGCCTTTACAAATGCCATGTCCATTGAGTTTTTCTTTGGAAAAACGGCATCTACAACTTTTTGATGTCCGAGGCCTTGCCTTTCAACATGTGAAATACTCATTACGGCATCTAATTTTGTTGTTGCTGTGTTAAGTTTTACAAAAGTATTGTTAGCAACTTCGAGTTTTCCATTTACACGATTAAAGTCAATTTTTAGTTTCTCGGCCTCCATATCCTTTCTGGTGAGTTGGACATCAAGTTTCTTCAATCGCTCTTCAAAGGTGTTCTTTTCTACGAGCATTTGTTCAATTGCCATGGCCTGCTTCTTCACTTTTTCTTCATATCCAGCTTTGGTTGACGCAAGCATCTTCATCATCTTGGTCTGCCGGGTAAATTTCATGAGAAGCTCATCGAAACTTTCTTTGAGCTCGATGAAAATATCAATGGGAATGGTCTCCTCTTCAGATTCATAGCCATTGACTGAGGCAGTGAGGCACAGGCAGTTCTCTGCGGCAGGGCTTTCTGTCGTTTCTGCGGCAGAGGCAAAGAATGCAACATGCCGTCGTGCATTCACATTGGATGGACTGTCATCTTCAGAGTCAGATAGGGTTGTGCCTTCGAGTTGAGCAGTAAGCGCAGTGGTTGAGTCTTCAAGGCAATATTGTTCCATATCTTCTTGCGCAACCATGGAATTCAAAATTCCAATGCCTCGATCTTTTGAAGGGCATTCGGTTGAAAAGTGTCCAATCCCTTGACATACGTGGCACTTGATTCTCGACCAGTCCTTTGAATTTGGACTGGAACTTGAGATGGATCCCGTGCTTGGTTGGCGGATCACAAGTCGTCGATCTTGAGTTTGTGGTGACCTTGCCGGAAACTTCCTTCGTCGGGGATCGTACGGCTTCTTCAGCGAGCGAACAAGTACAGCATCCATTTTCCGGGCGAGGAATGCAAACTGGTCATCTCCACCATCAGATCCAAGTAGCTCGTAGATCTCTTCATCGGTCAAGTCATTGGTAGAGGTGGGGCTGCTGCCTTGAGAACTCTTTCCTTGTTCTCTGCCGTCGGGCTCTGCCACGGTGTAGGCAATGTTCCTCTCGTCGCTTCGTGGACGTGACTTCCCGTGAGTTTCACGATCTTCATGGTTCAGTTCATAGTTCTTGAAGATCGCCATTAATGAAACAAAATCTTCTTCAGACATTTCGCTGTCTTCTATGGCAGTGACCTTCGGCAGGAACTTTTTGCTCATCGATCGCATAATCTTACTACACACTGCCGGGTTGCTAATGGGTGAACCAAGGTCAGCACATTCAGTAACAATGGACATTAATTCTCCAAAGTACTGAAGGCAAGTCTCGTCCTCGTTCATACGCAAGTTCTCGAAACGAGACATAAGCATACGGACCTTGGTTTTCTTCACTGCGTTGTTACCTTCACAATGAAGAGCCAGCAAATCCCATACTTGTTTGGCAGTAGTACATTGTTTGACAATTCTGTACATATTGCAATCGATGGATTCAAGGATGGCACACCTTGCCCTATCGTTGGCAGTAGCTGCGGCAGTTTCATCGATAAACCACTTCTCCGGTGATTTTTCAATCGTGCCGCCTTCAGGGATTTCCTCCTGAGGTGGTTTCCATCCTCGAAGTACGGATAGCCACGCACTGCGATCAATTGATTTGATCCTTGCTTCAATGCGGGTTTTCCAAAATCCATAATTACTACCGTCAAGAACAACCGGTGTTCGTACGATGTAAGATGGATCTGCCATTGTAAGTGTGCGTGATCAGACGGACCTTAAACACTAAGTAAGTCTAGTGCCCGCTCTGATACCACTTGAAAGTCGTAGGCAGTAAATAAAACGCAGTAAAATGCGCTGCCTAGACAAGGCAGAGTTCTGCGGCAGAACAGCGTATGCCGCAGCACGATGCCTTGTACAGAAAACGTTCGTTTTACGTGATTTAATTAAGTTTAAGTATTTTATCCAGTTTAACCAAGTTGTTTACTTGTTAAAATTATATGTGATATATGTATAAGAATTGCAGCGGAATTAATAAAAATAAATCACTTCGAACGAACACACACACACGTACGAAAAAGTAAAGAACACAAATTTAAATCTTTGTATGTGTATTTAAATTATACACATACGAAACGGTCTTACGACCAGAAACTTTATTAAAGAACGAGTCTTTACAAAATGATACTCTTGGATTTACAAAGATATTACCAAAGGCTATACACATGTATGCCTTCGTATAAACCGTATCCAACGAGTATGAACAATCAACAATAAATCCTAGCTACTGAAATGAACACCTATACTAAGCTATCGAATCATCAGCTGAACAAAAGAACTCTCTTAGAGACGAGAGAACATATGGCACGACGAGCTTCACAAATGAAGTCGCGGCTCTAAAAGCTGGATGATCGATCTTGTGTTGGAAATGTGTTTCTAAGGTGTTGTATTATATTCTGGATTGTTAAGGAATGCAGCTGTAGACGTCCTCTATTTATAGGTGAGAGTCTTCAACTAATTCCCTTGAAAAGCTAGGTCAACAATCGGTTGAGATATTATAGGGCAGGCTGCTTTGACCGCTGCCGCAGGATGCCTTCTGAAGTTCTTCTGGAATTCACTGCCACACTGCACTGCCTTCCATACTATCTGGACTTCAGCATTCCTTTGCCCTACGCTCATGCTTCGCTCGATATCTTGACTCAACCTCTTGTCCAAGCCTTGCACTGCTTGCGGCATGACTCTGCCTGGCTGTGCTGCGGCAGAAAGCTTCTATGTTGATTGTTTTTCAAGCACGTTCCAACTAATGAACTATGCTAAATCAAATCACCAATATGACAAGTGATTACAACAGTTTAAATTGTGAAGAAAGAAATAAAACAAATAAATATGTTAGCAAGACAACTTCTGCCTAGGTACATTTAAGGCATTGTAATGCCCAAACATATTTATCCTTACACTGTCAATTAGGACGAGTCGGCCCAAACTCAACTCGTTCGGCCGTAAGAAAACTCGTTCCTTTGAAAAAACAAATTTGGGCCGAGTCGAACTAGTGCCCAAAAATTAAGCTCAGATTATATATAGAATCGAGCTTGGACTTTGCTAAGCTCACCCTATATAGTTCGGCAATTTTATAATAATTATATTATAAAATAATCATATTATTTTTACATATAATTTTATTTTATCAATTTGTATTAATAAATATTTTTTTATTATAATAATATTAATTTTCTCAGCTCGATCAGTGGGTTAGCTCGAAATCGCTCGAACCGAAGATTTTAAAGTTAGAGCAACTAATTTATAAACCAAAAAAATTCAGCCCAAAATAACTCGATCTGAAATAGCCCGACAGCCCGAATAGATATAAGTTATATAACTGAAACCAAGTGGGCTATTCCAATTGAGATCCCTTGATTATATCTCACCTATATATACTTGATAACTACATGACCAAAACTCACATCTCTTTCTTTAATTCTTATTTCCAATAGAAGAGAGAAAAAAAGACATGGAAAATTAGTTTTTATAATTATGTTCTTTACTCTATTTTTATCATATATATCTCGTAGCAGCACAAAACAAAAGTGCATCAATATTAAATAGATGAGATATAATTATTACTCTGTTGAGGCTCAAGAATCTCCTGGGACATCGACTCTTCTTCTATATGTGATGATACATGCATGCTTCATTTGTTTCTGCTATGATCAGGACGTTGGATGGTATACACAAAACACAAGCGTACGAAAGTAATCTAACATTCGTAACAATTTGAGGAGCGGGGCATGAAGTTCCGAGTTATCAGCATCATAGTCTTCATAGAGCACTTGTTCTTGTTACACATTTTCTTAACGGGGTAAACCTGCCTTATACATAGCTTCATACCAAGTTATGATCGAGCAAATTAATAAGTTTTACAGAACAAAACCTTTAATATTAATTACGTTTATGATGATAAGCAAATATCGCGCACAAATAAATAAACTTGATCCCTCAGGACGGAATAGAGTTTGAGCCCAGAGCGTTTAATTTGTTGCCTAATTTTCAAAGGCAATAGCAGCTTCTTATTGATGGAGTTATATTCTAAATGTCTAGTTTAGTGACAATATGGAACTCCTTATCTGTGTTTTATTATCTATTAATCAAACTGTCGGCATTTTGTCTATCATATTCTTTATGCAATAAGTCCTAGATATATACGTTGTAGACAGTATGGCGTGAGGAGACACGCGGAAGATCATACTGTCGGTTACTCGTATACTATCGAACAAAAGCTCACGACTTAGATGGACAGGGACAATCCATTGGTACGTCGTAGTGTGACTGGGTAATAGTTGGTCTTGACTATTATGTTACACTCGTACACTTGGTGTATTGAGCAGGACCACGGGAGGGCGTTCGATTTATACTAATCGACGTAATCGAACTAGACCTCAGAGATTACGGATATACGAATTCCTAATCCCTATATAATTATAGGTGCGTGTGTCCAATTCTCGGTTCTTTAATATGCCAATGAGTGAGACTAATTGATTAGTCGAGATACTCGGTAAATTGGGAATCGGAATTGTACCCACGGCATGCTATAGATTATAGACAGGAAACCGTGTCCCGTTTATCGGGTTGATGACGTCCCCGAGATGAGCTCATAAAGTTTATCATGTAAACCCTGCAGGTGGATTTGTTCCACATGATAATAAAGATGAGTGGTACTAGTCTCGGATAATAAGAAACGATTTAATTTAATTATTAGTAATTATATAAATTCGTGGACGTTCGATATCTTAAACACGGGGAAAGTCGTATATGTAATTTCGGCGGAAATATTATTGTTGAAATAATATTAAATTAATTTCGGGAATTCAATTATTATTTTATAGTGGAGTTAATAATAATTAAAATTGAAATCGATTAATTAAGGAATTGCTTTTACGTATTCCAAGTTAATTAATATTTCAATTTAGCCCTTAATTAATTTACCCTTAGGTCCCTAACGTAGCTCTATTTAAACCCCCTCCCTTACCCTCTCTTAACCTAACTTTCGCCGCAACTTTCATTTTTCATCAGAGAATAATTAATTGCTTAGCGCAATAATATTTTTCTCTGTGTAAAAAATAAAGTTAATGCAATTATATTTTTATTCTCTCATTGAGAATAATCATACGCTGGTTGAGACAGAGAGAGTATAGACGGGAGAACTCCAGCGGATCGTTGCCCACACAACGGTTGGAGACGGGATCAGAGAATACGTTAGAAGCTCTAAGGTCTCAACAATCGACCGAGAAAGTATGAGATCGATTCCCTTTTCCACAATTTATTCGATCTCATTTACTCGTTGATCATACATGAACGTAGATCGGGTTTCGGGGTCGTGGATCGTATTCCTCGACTACTGGGGGTTCTAGGACCTTCAGATCGGTAGTCGGATGAGGAAAAACGACCCGGAAACGATCCCGGAACAGCAGGTCGCGTTTCTGTTCGCGGACAAACGGCGACCGCCGTTCCTAAACGGCGACCGCCGTTTTGCTGTTTTTCTGGCAGCCCGCTCCGGCTCGCGCGGTTGTCCTTCGGGGCAATGGCTGGGCGTGAATCGGGGCACGGGCTGGGTAAGTGAACGGAGTAACGGACCTGGAGGTCGACTGGGATCGTTCGGATGTTCGAGCGATCGAACGAACGCATCCCGGGTAGTCGATTTCCAACAATTGGTATCAGAGCCGGTTTGTACGTTCTTGTATTGTTTGCGAGCTTTGTTTTGCAGGATAACCCGATTATTATTGTCATATGTTTATGTACTGTATGTTGTGGTTTGTTAAACTCTCAGGGTTGTCGAGATTTTGTTTTAAAATCGTTGCTTGAATGTAATAGTTAAAACGACGGGTTGAGTCGTTTAGGTTTTCTATTTCGTTTTTCGCTTTTATCCGGATGTATAGGATCGATCAATATGTAAAGGATCGATGCCGGAAGTAGTTAGCTTTACCTTGTAATGTTGTTGCTGCTTGGTGGATCGAGACGAGATCGAAGGCCGAACGAACGAGGGTCGAGAAGTCGAACCCGCGGGCTGCTGAAGGGCAAACGGCGGTCGCCGTTTCGCTGGATTTCGGGCAGCAGCTCCGCGGGGGTTCGACTGACACCACGGATCGCTCGTCGAGGCTTGGGATGATACTCCAGTGGGAGGGGTTCGTCTCTTGGAACTTAGACGAGTCGGTGGTGGATCGAGACCTAGACGAGCAACGAGACGAAGATCCGAGTAGACGTGCATCGAAGATTTTAAAGGCCATAATAATCGGGCCACGTTAAATGCTTTTTGTTTGTTTACGTGCTTTATTATGCTTTAATTTTATATGCATGTGAATGTTATCCCTTTCGTAAAAACTAAGTGGGAGAGGGATTGGAAACAATCCCGCGGTCTCCATTCTCTGTTTTGATGGTGATGTGTGTCGCTTAAGAGTTGGCTTTAGTGTCATCCTCCCTATCGGATAAAGTTGACACACGGATATCACTGGATCAAAATTCGAATTCAATTCCATTTATAGAATTGAACACTTAAGTTTTTCAAAGCAATGTCTAATCTGTCTTTCAAAGACTAATTTCAACTCGACTCATTCTCACCCCGGGGAGTGGAATGGAGCCAAAGCGCTTGGTTATGTCGATGACACAGATTAGAGACATTCGAGTCATTTGATGACTAGATCGATTGTCTGGTTGGCTCCCTCACTTTGTGAGAGATAGGGCTCAATTGCATGATTAATCGCTGGTTAGAAACTTCGAGTTTCACTTACGAGATATCAAGCTTTGATTAACGAAATTGTGAAATTTATTAAATGGAATGCAATTAACAAAGTTGTTTGTTTAGTAAACGTCCACACTATCGTGGCTTACTAGACGGAAACGGAACTTTGGGTTAATTGAGGCTCGACAGTTATAGGAAATCGTAAAGGTACCGCATGTCAACGTAAACGTCCACACTAACGTGGCTTGCGGTGGGCGTGTAGTTTCCGAGCGGTTAACTTAGTACTGAGAAATGGTATACACTTAGGTACGCTTTACAGTATCCTCCCCATCGGAGTCAGTGCTGTAATGATGTACGACCGAAGTAAAAGTCCAATTATAAAATCGTTTGGACTAGTATACGTCCACATGAACGTGGCATGCTAGTCTGATGGGATTTTAGGATTGATTGGTAAATTTAATGATATTAATTAAGGGAGTTAATATCGAATTAAATTTGACGGTTTGATTTGTCTCTTTTATAGATATGGCACTCAACCCGCTGTCCATGATACTAAAAGAGAACAAACTCACTGGTCCGAACTATATTGACTGGAAACGAAACTTGGACATTGTCCTGACTGCTGAGGAGTACAAATATGTACTCCATGAGGATTGTCCTGATGAACCTATTGAAACCTCCACTCCTAAGGAAAAGGAAGCTCATCGGAAGTGGGTCAAGGCTAATCAGATAGCGCGGTGCTACATTTTGGCTTCTATGTCAAATGTGCTGCAACATCAGCATGAAGCCATGACCACTGCCTATGATATGATGCTTAACCTCAAGGAGATGTTTGGTAGTCAGGATAGGGCAGCCAGGCAAGATGCCATGAGGCAACTCATGACGGCCACTATGTCCGAAGGAACGCCCGTGAGGGATCACGTTCTTAGGATGATAGGCTATCTGAATGAGATAGAGATTATGGGAGGATCTATCGATGGGGAAACTCAGATCGATATAGTGCTCCAGTCTCTGCCTAAGACTTTTGAGCAGTTCCGCCTGAACTATAACATGAACAAGAGGTTATATACGTTGGCGGAACTCCTGACTGAACTCCAGGCGGCAGAGGGAATCTTTAAGAAGTCTCAGGCACTTGTGGTTGTGAAACTTCCTGGCCCTCCGGGGACTAAGAGGAAGAAGAAGCAAGGGCGGAATCCCAGTGGACCCAGAAATGGTGCACCACGGAATGGAGTGAACAAGCCCAAGGGCAAGTGTTTCCGTTGCAAGCAGTCTGGACATTGGAAGTCTAATTGTCCTCTCAGACAAGGAGGTATGAACTTTTCCTTAGTCACTGAAACATGTTTAGCGGTGTTATCCACCGGTACCTGGTGTGTGGATACGGGAGCCACTGATCATGTCTGCAATTCTTTGCAGGGGTTCCAGGAAACCCGGCGGCTTAGAGAGGGAGAGATCACCATCTACATGGGCAACGCTACGAAAGTGGCGGCGGTTGCAGTGGGAGATGTTCTTTTATCTTTTAATAATAAAGTTTTAGTATTGAATAATTGTCTTTATGTACCGAACTTTAGAAAGAACCTTGTTTCGGTTTCTAAGTTGGTTTTGAATGGATATTCAGTTTCTTTTGATAGTTCTGTTATTGTCAAAAAGAATGGTGATTATATCTGTTCTGGTACATTGATAGACAACTTATATATACTGAATCCTGATTATTCCACGATGCAACGAGTAGAGTCTTTTAACACATCTAGTACCAATAAGAGAAAGGAGCCTTCTAGGATGAATCAAAAGTACTATGGCATCTTAGGCTAGGTCATATTAACTTGGGTAGGATTCAAAGGTTAATAACTGATGGAATACTCAGTGGTGTGAAAGATGAGGACTTTCCAACCTGTGAATCATGCCTGGAAGGAAAAATGACCAAGCGACCCTTTAGTGATAAGGGGTATAGATCCAAGGAAGTACTGGAATTGATTCACTCTGATTTGTGCGGGCCTTTATCTGTCCAAGCGAGAGGAGGTTATGAATATTTCGTAACCTTCACTGATGATTACTCAAGGTATGGTTTTATATACCTGATGCGCCGCAAGAGCGAGTGCTTTGACAAGTTCAAGGAGTACAAAGCTCTTGTGGAGAACCTTCATGGTAAAACCATAAAGACTCTACGATCTGATCGTGGAGGAGAGTACCTCTCGGGAGAGTTTAAGGCGTACTTATTAGAGAATGGGATTGACTCCCAGATGACTGCACCATACACGCCCCAGCAGAATGGTGTAGCAGAAAGAAGGAATAGGACTCTTATGGAAATGGTAAGATCTATGATGAGTTACTCAGATCTACCATTTTCGTTCTGGGGATATGCCTTGGAAACAGCGGCGTATATCCTGAACTTAGTTCCTTCTAAATCAGTCCCTAAGACGCCCTCGGAATTGTGGACCGGGCGAAAGCCGAACTTGAAACACATTCGGATCTGGGGTTGTCCAGCACATGTGCTGAAGCATGGGGCTGATAAGTTGGAATCTCGTTCAGATATTCGGTTGTTTATAGGGTATCCTAGAGGAACGAAATGTGGTCTATTCTATAGTCATAAGGACCAGAAGATCGTTGTTAGCACCAACGCTCGGTTCTTGGAGGAGGATTATATAATGGACCACAAGCCCAAGAGTGAGATAATACTAAACGAACTGAGAGGGGACGATCAAGGCTTAGATCCAACCCAACCGGGTGATACGCCACCACAGTCTGCACCTGTAGTTACTGAGGTTACACCGGAGCGTCGTCGTAGTGGGAGGGTTGTTCGACAACCCGATAGGTTCATGTTTATAGGTGAGTCTTCGGACTTGTTACCTGGAGAACATGAAACCGATCCCTGGACCTACGACGAGGCGCTTAAAGATCAAGATGCTCAGTCTTGGCAAAAGGCGATGAAATCTGAGATTGAATCAATGGATTCAAATTAGGTCTGGAATCTTGTAGCACCGCCCAAAGGTGTAAAAGCCATTGGTTGCAAGTGGGTGTACAAGAGAAAAAGAGGGTCTGACGGGAAGGTTGAAACCTTCAAGGCTAGGCTTGTTGCGAAGGGGTATACTCAGAAAGAAGGGATCGATTATGAGGAAACCTTTTCGCCGGTAGCTATGCTGAAGTCGATCCGGATTCTTTTGTCTATAGCATCTCATATGGATTATGAGGTATGGCAAATGGACGTCAAGACAGCATTCTTGAATGGGAATCTTGACGAGACCATTTACATGAGACAGCCAGAAGGTTTCATTAAGAAAGGCCAAGAGCATCTAGTATGTAAGCTAAACCGATCCATTTATGGATTGAAGCAAGCTTCTAGATCTTGGAACATGCGGTTTGATGAGGTTATCCAGTATTATGGATTCATTCAAAGCATGGACGAGTCGTGTGTATACCGGAGAAGTGACGGAAACAATGTGGCGTTTCTCGTGCTTTATGTAGACGACATCCTTCTAATTGGCAACAATGTGAAGATATTGTCGGACATAAAGGGATGGTTTTCCAAGCAATTCGATATGAAAGACTTAGGACAAGTTGGGCATGTTCTTGGGATCAAGGTTATAAGGGATCGCCGGAAAAGAACAATAAGCTTGTCCCAGGCTTCATATATTGATACGATTCTGGCTCGTTTCAACATGCAGAATTCCAAGAGAGGTGCTCAACCTTTCTGCCATGGAATTCATCTATCTAAAGACATGTGTCCCAAAACACAAAAGGAGATAGATTACATGAAGAAGGTTCCTTATGCTTCGGCAGTAGGAAGTCTAATGTATGCCATGTTACGCACGAGACCTGATATCTGCTATGCCGTGGGCATGGTAGCTAGATATCAGAGTAACCCTGGACAAGGTCACTGGACTGCTGTAAAGAACATACTTAAGTACCTGCGAAGGACTAGGAATTATGTTCTGAGTTACAAAGCGTCCGAGTTGATTCCTATTAGTTACACAGACTCGGATTTCCAATCTGATAAGGATCAGAGAAAGTCTACATCAGGTTATGTGTTCACATTGGGAGGTGGAGCAGTCTCATGGAAGAGTGTTAAGCAGAAATGCATTTCGGACTCTACCATGGAAGCCGAATATGTAGCAGCCTCTGAGGCAGCTAAAGAATCGGTGTGGCTCCGGAACTTCCTTATGGACTTGGATGTGGTTCCTAAAATGCCTAGAGCTGTCACAATTTATTGTGACAATAGCGGTGCAGTGGCAAATGCAAAGGAACCACGAGCCCACAATGCGAGTAAACACATAGATCGCAAGTACCACCTGATTAGAGACATCGTCAAGAGAGGCGATGCAGTTGTCACCAAGATTGCATCAGCGGATAACCTCGCTGACCCCTTTACGAAGGCACTTCCAGCGGAAGCGTTCAAGAGACACGTGAAGGGGATGGGTATCGGATGTATGGTAGAGGGCAACTAGACTTTTAGTATAAGTGGGAGATTGATGGAGTTATATTCTAAATGTCTAGTTTAGTGACAATATGGAACTCCTTATCTGTGTTTTATTATCTATTAATCAAACTGTCGGCATTTTGTCTATCATATTCTTTATGCAATAAGTCCTAGATATATACGTTGTAGACAGTATGGCGTGAGGAGACACGCGGAAGATCATACTGTCGGTTACTCGTATACTATCGAACAGAAGCTCACGACTTAGATGGACAGGGACAATCCATTGGTACGTCGTAGTGTGACTGGGTAATAGTTGGTCTTGACTATTATGTTACACTCGTACACTTGGTGTATTGAGCAGGACCACGGGAGGGCGTTCGATTTATACTAATCGACGTAATCGAACTAGACCTCAGAGATTACGGATATACGAATTCCTAATCCCTATATAATTATAGGTGCGTGTGTCCAATTATCGGTTCTTTAATATGCCAATGAGTGAGACTAATTGATTAGTCGAGATACTCGGTAAATTGGGAATCGGAATTGTACCCACGGCATGCTATAGATTATAGACAGGAAATTGTGTCCCGTTTATCGGGTTGATGACGTCCCCGAGATGAGCTCATAAAGTTTATCATGTAAACCCTGCAGGTGGATTTGTTCCACATGATAATAAGGATGAGTGGTACTAGTCTCGGATAATAAGAAACGAATTAATTTAATTATTAGTAATTAAATAAATTCGTGGACGTTCGATATCTTAAACACGGGGAAAGTCGTATATGTAATTTCGGCGGAAATATTATTGTTGAAATAATATTAAATTAATTTCGGGAATTCAATTATTATTTTATAGTGGAGTTAATAATAATTAAAATTGAAATCGATTAATTAAGGAATTGCTTTTACGTATTCCAAGTTAATTAA
This sequence comes from Euphrasia confusa, assembly GCA_954870475.1. Classification (NCBI taxonomy): domain Eukaryota; kingdom Viridiplantae; phylum Streptophyta; class Magnoliopsida; order Lamiales; family Orobanchaceae; genus Euphrasia; species Euphrasia confusa. Next base: position 4,455,568 of record OX940962.1, read on the forward strand.
TATTTCAATTTAGCCCTTAATTAATTTACCCTTAGGTCCCTAACGTAGCTCTATTTAAACCCCCTCCCTTACCCTCTCTTAACCTAACTTTCGCCGCAACTTTCATTCCCTCCCTTACCCTCTCTTAACCTAACTTTCGCCGCAACTTTCATTTTTCATCAGAGAATAATTAATTGCTTAGCGCAATAATATTTTTCTCTTTGTAAAAAATAAAGTTAACGGAATTATATTTTTATTCTCTCATTGAGAATAATCATACGCTGGTTGAGACAGAGAGAGTATAGACGGGAGAACTCCAGCGGATTGTTGCCCACACAACGGTTGGAGACGGGATCAGAGAATACGTTAGAAGCTCTAAGGTCTCAACAATCGACCGAGAAGGTATGAGATCGATTCCCTTTTCCGCAATTTATTCGATCTCATTTACTCGTTGATCATACATGAACGTAGATCGGGTTCCGGGGTCGTGGATCGTATTCCTCGACTACTGGGGGTTCTAGGACCTTCAGATCGGTAGTCGGATGAGGAAAAACGACCCGGAAACGAGCCCGGAACAGCAGGTCGCGTTGCTGTTCGCGGACAAACGGCGACCGCCGTTCCTAAACGGCGACCGCCGTTTTGCTGTTTTTCTGGCAGCCCGCTTCGGCTCGCGCGGTTGTCCTTCGGGGCAATGGCTGGGCGTGAATCGGGGCACGGGCTGGGTAAGTGAACGGAGTAACGGACCTGGAGGTCGACTGGGATCGTTCGGATGTTCGAGCGATCGAACGAACGCATCCCGGGTAGTCGATTTCCAACACTTATGACCTTGTATAAGTAAATATTTGAAGTAATTTAAGGCTTTTAGCTTATACTGTCGTTGTACTGTTGTACTGGTCATAGACTAAGTTATTCTGAATATTGATATACGATATCATTTGAGAATATATAAAATATTTATTTATCCTAAGTTCCTACCTGAAGTCGAATTTGGTAATTTTTGTGTTATGATTTTCTTATTTGTGAATCACCCTCGTCAATACTCCTCTCGAATCAATTATACATTTATTAGGTCTCACAAAGAGATGTTGAAATCGGTTTGCAAATGAAAATCGTATTAGATTATATATTCGGCCCAACTTATCTAACATTTCTAAGTTGTGTTAATATTTAAATTTAATTAAAATTATATATACTTCATGAATTCAAAAATTAATTTAATTTAGGTAATAAATTTGTTGATAAAATTAAAAATACGAAATGTACTAATGTCAACAATACAATATTCTTATTATGAAAATATAATTTAAATAATATATTTTCTTCAATGTGATAAATATAGTAATGTATAATTAATTAATTGTGTGAATAATTTGTGTATATATTTATGTTAATTAATTGGTTTTTAGTTGTTAAGAATTAGAAAATAATTGAAGCAGTCAACAACTTTATTTCGAAAACATTAATTAATTAAATGAAAATATAATTTAAAAAAAAACATTTTCCTTTTATTTTTCAGAAAATAAATTAAAAAAATTGACTAGTAACATGTTAAATAATAATAAATTATAAATATATAAAATAATAATTGTGTGCATTATAAAATATATTTTAATTTTATGGTCTCTCATTACATCCAAATGCTAATGTTTCAATTTAACAAATAAAAGTAATGCATTGACTAGTACATGTACTATAGAACCTTCCAATATAAAACAATTGCATTGACTAGCTAGTACATGTACTATAGAACCTAGGGCTGGGCGCGGGCCGGCCCGGTCCTAAAATTTCTAGAGCCCGGCTCAAAATCCGTTTTCGTCGGTCCGGGCAGGTCCGGGCTTTTTTAAATTAAGGCCCAGCTTGAGACCGAGCCCGACGGTCCGAGCCGGGTATCGGGTTTTTCGGGTCCAATTTTTTTAATTTTAAAATTTGTTTTTAATTATTAAAATTAATTATTTATTTATTTTTTTATAAAAAAATAATATTTCAAATTTTAAATAATATTATTGTATACTTATATTTATAATTTAAGTTTTTAAATTTAAATTATTAATTAAAATATTAAAAATTATATAAAAATATATAATATTTATTAAAAAAAATTATATAAAAACTTAAAATTGGGCCGGTCTCGGGCTTTCGGTCCCAAAATTTTTTGGGCCCTGGCACGGCCCGTTTTTTTATTTTTCGGTTCGGACCCTGGCGGGCCGGTCCCAAAAAAAATTAGGCTCGGCCCGCGACGGATTTTTTTCGGGTTTTCGATCCGAGCTTTCGGGTTTTCGGGCTCAAACGCACACTCCTAATAGAACCTTCCAATATAAAACAATTGAGTATTGGGTAAGGAATCAAAATTTGAAAAATATAAAAATAGAAACGATAGAATAATTTAGATATTGTAAAAATTCATTGCTTTACACGCTTTTGCAAATGAACTGTATTTTATTAAAACTATTTTTTAATTACCTCTCATTTTACACCAAGACTAAAGTGAGTCTCCTCCTATAATAGTTCAATTTGGAATATATTTTTACACAGGTTAAAGTGAGTCTCCTCCTATAATAGTCAATTTGGAATATATTATGGTCGTATTACACGTTAATAATATTTTTGTATTTTTAATTTTTACATTTATCATAGTTAAAATTTTCATTAAATAAGAGCATCTCGTGGTGGTAGTGGTTTCAAGTTTTGGATGATAAGTAGGTAGACCAACTCATATTTTTTTACTTTTTACTCAAAAAAAAACTTTTAACTCATTCAACCATTCTACCAAAAAATAAATTTTATAGGTCCCACCACTTACTTATTTTATATTTTTTATTTATTATTTATATTTAAATAATAATAATAATAATAATAATAATAATAATAATAATAATAATAATAATAAAATAATATTATTTTTTATTTCTACCGATGGAAGTTCTTCTACCTCATAACTTTTAAGAGATTTTAAGAGCTTCTAATCTTAACACGTCAGTTCACTTCTAATGATTTCTATCTCATTTTTAGGTAATGATTTCTATCTCATTTTTAGGTAAGAGGTAAAAGTACAGATAGATTTTTACCTCTCCATTCGAGATGCTCTAATATTTTGTATACTTTTTAAAGCAAAATTTTCAACGACAATAATAATAACTAAGGAATATTACTTTAATTATTTCCGAATTAATTCAAATTTCGATGATTAAAAAAAAATGCAACATGCTCCAATATCTCTAGTAATTAATGTCATAAATATGATCATGTTTAATCGACTAAAGAATGGAAAATATAAAATGGAAAATTGTTAATGAAACAATTATTAAAAATGAAAAATATTGAATAGTGAGAGTAACAAAAAAAATGAATATACAAATACCATTGTTACGATTTCCACACAATATTTCAGATCAATTTTAATTTTATATATTTAAAATAATGATATTGATTGAAAGATATTTTTAATCAACTTGTTATATTAAAAAAGGGAGTTGCTATTTGCACCCATAAAAATGATAAATACACCACTTACTACATACACATATTTAAATTATAAATATTTTTATAAATTTTACTTAATAAACCCCTCGAACTATCAATAATACCTTTTAAAAAAATAACAATACATCTGCGTTAATTTTTTTTAAAAAAAAAGTTTTATTATCTTCATTAATATTGAAAAAAAACCATATAATTTTTAAATATTATTTAAACTCAAATATAAAACTATACATATATATACACACAAAATATAAATTAACTGTAAGATAAAATAAAATTAAAAAAAAAAAAAAACGAGGTGCTTCTCTTCTATCCATATGAGAATTTAATAATATAAATCACTATACATATTATATATGTATTTTCGTCTAACCCATCTAATTAGAAGAACGAGTATTTTTTGGCTTTTCAAAAACTTGCACTTGCCTATGAAATGAAAAAACAAAAAAAGACTTGCGTATGAAATTTACAGAGTGTATGAAATGAAAAAAACAAAAAAAAACTTGCGTATGAAATGAAAAAACAAAAAAAGACTTAGTGAGGGAAAAAGATAAAATATATAAAAAAACAAAAAAAAAACTTGCGTGTGAAATGAAAAAACAAAAAAAAAACTTGCGTATGAAATTTACAAAGTGAGCAAAAAAGATAAAAAAATATAAAAAAAACAAAAAAAAACTTGCATATTAAATTTAAAGATTGAGCGAAAAAGTTAAAAAAAAATAAAAATCTTTAAAGTTGCGCAAGTAGAAAAGAAGAAGAGGGGGTGTATGAGAATTAATTATATAATTAAGTTAATAGAGATATAATTGACTTCTAAATAATATAATTATGATTATAATTGAGTTGGTGTACTTATCATTTTTTGGGTGCAAATAGCAACTCCCATTATGAAAACATTTTGAATTGACTACATAATTTAAAATAATTTCAGTATTTCATATTTTTTTATAATTATAATATACTCTTATTTTCTTAATCATTTTTTAAAATTTATTCTAACTATTTCACTTTTCTAACATTTAAATACAAGTATATTCTACATTTTGGTTCACAATGTCAAAACATAATACTCCTTTTTTAAGGGATTTTGTAAAAGAGGATAAATCTAAGTGATTTTTTACGATTAATATTCTAGTTTTTTTCTTATTATAAATTATAGTGAAATACCAGAATTACTTTTTTTATTTTTCAAACTAAAATTCAAAATTTAATTTATAGAAAATCAAAAATAAAATACACACCGTATCTACAAAACTAAAAATTTATTATTTTCCTCATCCCGAAAAAATTCAACACTTGCAATTTACATTACAATTTATTATTTTCTTGCCCCAAATTCGATAAAATTTTCTTTTGTATTTTTCAAAAAATATAGATCCCTATTATAGCTATTAGCTAGGACAGATGGAGTATAATGTATAAATTATCTAATCAAATATATAAATTACCTATATTTTAGAAAAAGCTCACGTTTTTAATTAATCAAATAATTAATGGATTTAAACTAAAAGTTAGGCACTCGATGTCTCCATCTAATCTATATATACTTCAAGACTACGTACGTGGCCAAACTCACTCGTACATCTCTTTCTTTAATTCTCAATTTCCACAAAAAACATGGAAAAATCAGTCTTCATAATTATGTTTTTTACCCTATTTTTATCATGTCTCATAGCAGCACAAAGCAAAAGTGCATCAATGTTTTCCCATTTTCGAAACAACAACCTACGAAAAGTAACCAAAACTCAATTTGAAAACAAGCTTTTCGATCCAAGCGAACTGCATATCGATGAGTCTCGATTAATAAATACTTGTTCTCAAACGTCGTCATGCCAAAAAGAGAGTGACAAAATTGAGAGATTGCCAGGACAACCAAATGTTAAATTAATACAATACGGTGGATATGTTAATGTAGACCCAATAAAGGGAAGATCGTTGTACTATTACTTTGTTGAGGCTCAAGATTCTCCCAAGACATCGCCTCTTCTTCTATGGTTTAACGGAGGTATATATGTTGTTTCATATACTATGGTCAATATATGAAAGATGTTTTTTTTATAATCAAGATTATATATGTGCATCACAAAAAAACTGCAATTAATCATCAGGGCCCGGTTGTTCATCCCTTGGTTATGGAGCAATGGAGGAGCTCGGCCCATTCCGTGTTCAAAGTGACGGAAAAACACTCTACGTAAACGAATATGCGTGGAACCAAGGTTTATAATATTTTACAATATATAGTTAACTTATTCAATTCACTTTCATATTAATCTGTTATAAACTTATAATAATAATTAATTATGAAATGTTTTTTTTTTGTCTCTTTCTTTGGTTAGTCGCAAATGTGTTGTTTTTGGAAACTCCTGCTGGGGTTGGGTTTTCGTATTCAAACACGACGGCTGATTACACGTCCGGTGGAGATAACCAAACAGCGATTGACAATTATGTTTTTCTAATAAATTGGTTGGAAAAATTTCCGGAATACAAAACGAGGGATGTATATCTTTCGGGCGAGAGCTACGCCGGACATTACGTGCCCCAACTCGCTCATACCATTCTATATCAAAATAAGAAGCTGGCCAAAACTATTATCAAGCTCAAAGGAATCATGGTGCATGAGACCCAATTTTCTCTCTTTAATTTACATTATAACATACATATATGCTACTTTCGACGTTCTTATTAATATATATATTTGCAGATTGGAAATGCTGCGATTAACAAGGAAACCGACACTAAAGGAATGTATGAATATTGGGGAAGCCATGCTTTGATTTCGGATGATTTTACTAATCAAATTATGAGGGACTGCGGCTTCTCTCCCAAGGGTCCTGGAAAACCTAAAGCATGTGACCAAGATGTTGACAAAGCTTGGAAAAGCATTGAAGACATTGATCTGTATAATATATATGGTTCGTTGTGCTATACTTCCAACCTCACAGGCAAACCCAACAAGTATTCGGTAAGTAGAGCTAGTCTGTTAGCTCGGTGATGCGGTGGGATTTTCACTCCCCATGCGCTGATCTGTATCATACATTTTTTATTTTCTATGTGATTGACATTTACTAAAAAAAAAAGTATTCGGTAAGTAAACGTAGAATCGGGGGTTCATAACAAATTTTCAAATTAAATAATATATATATATATATATATATATATATATATATATATGCAGATATTGGAGTTTGATCCTTGCAGCGGCAACTACGTGTACGCGTACCTGAATAGGCCCGATGTTCAAAAGGCACTTCATGCCAACGTGACGAAGAATATTCCTTACCCATGGTACCATTGCGGTGATGTCTCCGATAATTGGACAGACACTGCATCCACTGTGCTCCCTAGTCTCCAAGAGTTGAGGAAAAACGGGCTTCGAGTTTGGTTGTACAGGTAATTAACTAATCAGTACTTGTATAATTGGATTAATTAATAATATTCATGAAAAATCGAATCGATCGCAGTGGAGATGTAGACGGAAGGTTACCGGTCACTGCAACACAGTTAAGCATCAAAGAGATGAACCCTCAAATTACAGAGCATTGGCGCCCGTGGTATTCTAAACAAGAGGTACGTACGTAATGTATTACGTAACTATATATATATTATAAGTTTATTTATAATATACAAGCATGCATGCTTCATTAATTTGGTGCTGCTATGATCAGGATGTTGGAGGGTATATACAAGCGTACGAAGACAATCTAACATTCGTAACAATAAGAGGGGCGGGGCATGAAGTTCCGAGTTATCAGCCTCGGAGAGCCCTTATTCTTGTTACCCATTTTCTTAAAGGGGACAAGCTGCCCACCTAGCAAATGATCAACAAAAATAATAATACAGTGATCAAATCAAATATTAAATGTGTATTTTACGTTTATGATAAACTAAAGTCAAAACTTATGCTCGTGAAAACGACAACTTCAGTCAACACTAGTTACATTGTGTGTGTGTGTGTTGTATTCACAAAAACCTTGTTTTCCTCGCTATTTCTGGTTCAATGAATCACATATATCATCATAAAATCGTTATCTACACAAAGTGCTTTTTATCAAATGTTGTTATATACTACCAATTAAGTCACCGAGAGCTAGCTAGCGGCCATCGTCTCCTTTCTCCTTAATGAACTTAATTGACAGAACAAACGTATATATGTCGATCAACCGATTTAATTGAGAACAAATAAATAAAAGAGTGTTAATCGTCGATTGCAACGACGATCTGGCATCGAGTTCGTCGTTGCCAGAGTATGGACATGTTTTTTAATCACAGAGTTCGTCTGCAAGGTGTTTTCTCTTCCATTGTAAGCGGAGAATCCGAGTACCTTGGGTTCAGCAGTTGGTGCGGGTTTTCGATTTACGAGGTTGATTTCGGGTCCGACCTGGGTTTGCACCACCGGAGCTCCGATAAAGAATGTTGTGATTTTGTTGGATAGTCATAGAAGCATGGCCTAACATGGAACAAGGCAACTTAGATTTCATCCAAGCCAAACTCAAAACTCATTTAGAAATTAAATGAATTTAATCAACCTTATAATAACATCTATTTCAAATCTATAGTCAACTGTAACACTGTGATATCATTGTTTTGTTACTCATCACCATATGCTTTTGAATTTTTTTTTTTTTTTTTGTCTATATATGTACTTCACAAATTACACTAACAAAAATCCGCATCCAATTCTTTCATTTACAATGGAAAAATCAAAATTAATTCTTTTCTTTACTCCATATTTATCATGTCTTGTATCAACAGCCCATGGCAAACGTGCATCATCACTATTTTCCCGTTATCAAAATAAACTACATGTAGAAGCTCAAACTGCAAATAAACTTTTCGATCCAAGCCAACTGCTTATCGACGAGTCTCGATTAATAGATAGTTCACAAGCATCCGGGCAAAACGAGAGTGACATTATTAAGAGGTTGCCCGGACAACCAATGCATGCAATGCATCCAATGCACGTAAAATCAACATGTATTGATTCTAAATCAATATTATTAACAAGAATCGTTATACATCGTCGAGTCCGTGTGTGACCCTGTAGGTATGATTATCGATCAATATTATATTGCTCCTAGCAATATTATCGACTAATCATTTAAAATTCAAAAGACGACCTTATGACTTTATCGATTGCACACGTAGGATTTGAAGAACACAACCCAACATTGTTCTCTCGGCTTCGACTCAAGCTTGGTGTAGTGCCTCTCACCTCGCTCCAATTGAAGGGGAATGTTAGAATACATAATATAGCTTAAATATTTATTTTATTTATTTCATCTCAGTTGTATGAGGTGTAGTATTTTTTCTGCATGTGATCTAAGCTCCTAGACTACGTGGCCTCATTTCAGTTGTCACATTCATGCTAGGTTAGGGTTTTGTCTCTATAAACCCCTACCTGCAGCTCGCAGCTTTTTCAAGCTTTTGATAACATTTATGGAATAATGAAAACATTCTTTCTCGTTGTTCTTTAGTGTTGTTTCATTTTAATATCAAAGCTCACAGTTTGCGGGTATACACAAGAGTACCAAGGCAATCTAACATTTGTAACAGTGACGCGGGGTTGGGCCTCTCGAACAATACTTGCATTAATCAATAAGATCGGACTTTTTAATATCATTTGTATTTTACATTACGAAAAACAAATGTCGCAACTTTAGCTTTTGTGAAGAGACAAGTTCGACACTAGTCCTATGTTGCATTCGCAAAATCTCAATGTCCTTGTAATTCTGTCTTTATAGATGTTTGAATAAATTTCGTTTTGAAGCTTCCTTGTTTGGACGCACCAAGTTCTAGCATATATTAGAGACTACATCCGGAAAGGGGTGAAGTCACAATTAATCCAGAAATAAATAATTGGATTTTAAAGGCAAGAGAACCTTCTTGCCAAATGGCACTTATTTAAATTAGAGTTTTTTACGGTCGAGAATTCAGATAGGGTATTTGGGTTACGGAAGTTCTTGAGAATTGGAGATTGATAAATTAGGGTTCTTGATAATTTAACTTCGAGATTTTGGGAATTAAAAATTCTCAGCTTAGGGTTCTTTGTGAATTGGGGACGTTGAAATGAATATTGAATAGATTTTGTGTAATGAATAGGGCATAAATTATTTACTTTTAATTTATTTTTAATTAATGTTATGTGTAGTACATGAATATCCTCCCGCTCAATTATTAAGTTTATTCACATGCTTCACCGGAGAACATTCCTTCGAATAAAAGTCTCAATCTTAATCTCAATCTCAATCTCAAACTGTAGTTAACCATGTTTTATATGAAAAAGTCTATTTTCAAAACAATTCCAAAAAAAATACTACTAAGGCCATCTCCAACCGAACACAAAAACTTAAACTCAAATATAAGTTTTATTTTAAGTTTACAGTAATTTGACTCCAACCGAGATTCCAATACTTAAACTTAAAAGAATATTCTCAAAATATTCTTCTTATACAATTTTTTATAAATAACCAAAATCTTTACAAATTTGTAATTTAACCTCGTAACTTTTGATATTAAAAAAATTTAATAGTTATTATTTTTAATTTAAAATTTTAAACATAATAAAAAAATATTGTGATATCCCATACGGTTATTTTATTTTTATTAAAATTTATTTTAATTGTTAATTATATGTTTATTAAAAAAAATTACATTATAAAAAATATTAAATAAGAAACTAAAAAAATGTAGATAGATTATTTTTATTAATTTATATAAAAAGGATCATTTTATAAATAATAAAGTTTTTGGTTTGAGTTTAAGGTAAACGTAAATTTAAGTTTTTTTTTCTGTGGGTCCCACCTTAAAACCTATAATAGGTTTATGTTTTGGTATCGCTTGGAGCATCTCCCCTACTCCAAAATAGGTTTTTGGTATCGGTTGGAGATGCTCTAAAGTCTATTATACTGTACCACACTTTAATATTATCTCTTTCTCATTGCCTCTAATTAAAGTCTAAAGACCAGTATTTCATTCTAAATCTAATTATATATTAAAAAGTGATCGGAGTTTTAGAATTGTGCACACTTTATGTAACGCCCTGACCCGTTTCGAGACCGAAGCCCGATTCTAATGGGTCGGCTCGATTACCAATGACTGCTTGCGGGAATGATATTCTAGCCCCACTTTATCAACACTTGTCTGTTGGTATGAGTGGCATATCCAAATCCTTTAAGCCTTTGACTTTTCTAGGGCGTTACAATCACCCAATCTTTTATGCGCAACGTTCTCGTTGTGCGCCTTACTTGCCAGGACCTACCATCCGTGCAGGAATGCCCCTTGCGGGTACTCTCACCAACTTTTGAGTGGAGCACTTGGCCCCGCAAGACATTTAGTTCCCACAATTCCAATCGGCACCAGCTCTGATATATACCATTTGTAACGCCCTGACCTGTTGCGAGGCCGGCTCGGTTACCAATGACTGCTTGACGCTTAACTTTGAAGTTCTTATAGGAGATTGCCCAAAAAAAAAATGAATCTGTTGGTAAGAGTAGCATGTTCAAATCATTTAAGCCTTTAACTTTTCTGGGACGTTATACTTTATCTCTATTTAATATGTATAATTTAAATTATTAATTTTTTACTTAGAGATATAATTTTTTTTTATTTTTTACTTAATTTTTAAATTTTAATATACTTTACTTTTTAATTAAAAAGTACAATTTAATTCCTTATTTTTTAGTCGAAAAGAAAATAAATAGTATGGGTGCATAAATCACAGTAAGAGAGGTAGTAGTGGTAGATACCAAAAAAAGTGATAAAAGAAGTAAGAAATTGCACCTTTTCATTTGTAAGAAATTGCAAATGAAAAAGAGGTAGTATGATAATATTTTTTTGAGTTAGAATCACAAATGGTGCTATTGAAAAAAGTTATTCTCACAAAAGCCCTATAAGTCAGTATTTTTCAACTATTCATCCTTTTGACACTGTTCCGGCAGAAATCTCACTGTTCCGGCAGAAACCTCGCCAATCCAAGTCAGCATTCCGACGCCACGTCAGCAGTCACGTGACTTTCACGTGCGATTCCTGCTGAAACAGCGTCAAAAAGGATGAACAGTTGGAAAGTACTGACTTATGGGGCTTTTGTGAGAATAACTTTTTTCAGTGGGACTATTTGTGATTCTAACTCATATTTTTTTACTCACTACTCAGTACTTCGTAAGAAATTGTTTTTTTATTTGTAAATTATAAATGAAGTAATGCAACTTCTTTGAGAGTGGAGAGTATACTCCTTAGTTACGTCCTTTAAATGTTTGTCGGTCTCCTTTTAGTCCTTTGTGCCTGACATTACAAAGAAGCCTCACAAACATTTAAAGGAGTCAAGGGTTGTTAGCTCAGTTGGTTGAGCACTTGAATTGGGGACTTGAAGTCCTTGGTTCGAATCCCAAGACATTGCAATTGACCTATACCAAAAAACAAACATTTAAAGGACATATATATATAGAATTAGTATGTAGTGTATGTGCAAAATTAAAATATAAGATTTTGATTGATCACATTTAAAAAACAAAACTGTAGATTTTGATTGATCACATTTAAAAAACAAAACTGTTTAATTTAAGAGTATGTTTGGCTGAGGTTATAAGCTCCTTAAAACACCTTATAAGCTGTTTCTGAGCTTATAAGCTCCTAAAATTTGTTTGGTAAATTTTTAAAAATGATCTTAAAAAACTTAAAAATAAGCTGTTTAACAGCTTATAAGCTGTTTAAAAAAAAGTAAGGGGGGAGGTACTTTTTTTAAACAGCTTATAAGCTCTTGTAACTTAAATAATAAAAGACCAAAATACCCCTAAAATTATTACCTTTTATATATATACAAAAATTCCAAATTTATTATTTAGTTAATATAAATATTTTTAATTATTTTTTTCATATATAACAATTTATTTTTGGTAATTTTATTAATATAAGATCTTAAATTGCCAAACAAATTAACATCTTATAAGTTTATAAATTTATTTTATCCAAACGGTTTAACAACTTATTTATTAAATAAGACATAACAGCTTATCAATTATTAAAACAACTTATAAGACGTAACATCTTATAAGCTATTTAAAATAAGCTCGCCCAAACGGGCTCTAAATATAGTATAGATTCCATTTGAGGACATAATGAATACAAATCTAACAACTTAGATTTAAAAGTATTTATTTAAATTTAGATTCCATTTGAGGACATAATGAATAAAAATCTTACAACTTGCTCCAATGTCTTTAAAAATATTTATTTAAAATTAAACATAATCAATAAAACATTACATTTTGTGCGATTCCCACACAATATTTCAATTTAGATTTAATTTTATATAGTATTAGTTATCATGATGACATGAAAGATATTTTTTTATTAACTTGATTGTTATCTTAAAAAAATATTCCAAATTGACTAAATAGATTTTAAATCATTTCAAATTTCAGTATTCACATTTTCTTTTTCAATTTTCACTTCAATATACCTCTTTTTAGGCACACATTGGTTGACACATCATACATTATTTGCCCATCAATTTGTACCTCAACATCCCATTGATTGTGAAGTACAATTTTTCTTCTTTATGTATGTGGGTCCCACTATACAAGACACATACCAAATTGTACATAGTACAGTAAAACCTCTATAAATTAATAGTCTTAGGATCGTGAAATTTTATTAATTTAGAGATGTTATTAATTTATCGAGTATTTTTTTTCACTTAAAAGAGACCGAAATATTCTATTAATTTAGAGAAGTTATTAATGTATCGATTATTAATTTATAGAGGTTTTATTGTATCTAAACTTTTATATTCATTTTATCTCTCTTCAATTGTACATACCTCCCCAATAATATACCTAGTTACAATTTCATGTCACATCGAAATTGTACCTACCATTGCGATGCTCTAACACTTTGATTTGCAAAGTTGAAAACATTTTGTTAATTTCAATGTAAAGCGTGTTAAAAAAAATTATATTCTTAACACTTTGGTTACAAAGTCATAAATATTATTTAATTTAAATGTGAAACGTGTTAAAAAAAATGAAGAGGAAAGACTAGAATGTATAGAAAAAAGGAATATTATACCACAAAACATATTGCATCTTAGGTATATCTCACTTATATATACTTGAAAACTACGTAAACAAAACTCATCTCTTTCTGTAATTCTTATTTTTCCAATAGGAGAGAGAAAAAATCATGGAAAAATCAGTCTCTATAATTATTTTATTTACTCTATTTTTATCATGTCTCATAAGAGCACAAAGCAAAAGTGCATCAACGTTTGCCCATTTTTCAAATAACAACCTACGAAAAAGAACTAAAACTCAATTCGAAAATAAATTTTTCGATCCAAGCAAACTACATATCGACGAGTCTCGATTAATAGATTGTTCTCCAAATACAGGGCAAAAAGAGAGTGACAGAATTGAGAGGTTGCCTGGACAACCAAACTTTAACTTCAAACAATACGGTGGATATATTAACATAGATCAAAAAAGGGGGAAATCGTTATATTATTACTTTGTTGAGGCTCAAGAATCTCCCGAGACATCGCCTCTTCTTCTATGGCTTAACGGAGGTAAGTTGTTTCATATTTATATTAATATGATCAAGGGCAATAACTATGTATGCATCACAAATAATGCAAATTAAACCAGGACCTGGTTGTTCATCTATTGGTTATGGAGCAATGCAAGAGCTCGGACCGTTTCGTGTTCAGAGTGACGGAAAAACACTCTACGCGAATGACTATGCATGGAACCGAGGTTTATAATATATTTAGTAAACTTATTCAATTCACTTATGTTAAGCGGTTTTATTGTTAAAATAATAATTATGAAATGATTTTTTTGTCTCTCTCTTTGGTTAGTCGCAAATGTGTTGTTTTTGGAAACTCCCGCTGGGGTTGGGTTTTCGTATTCAAACACGACGGCTGATTACGTTTCCGGTGGAGATAACCAAACAGCGAGCGACAATTATGTTTTTCTAAAAAATTGGTTAGAAATATTTCCGGAATACAAAACGAGGAATGTTTATCTTACGGGCGAGAGCTACGCTGGACATTACGTGCCCCAATTCGCTCATACCATTCTGTATCAAAATAAAAAGGCCAAAACTATTATCAAGCTTAAAGGAATCATGGTGATTGATCGAGACCCCTTTTTAATTTCGCTCTTTACACGCTAATTTCGACAATTCTTTAATGTACATATATAATATGTGCACCATTTTTGCAGATTGGAAATGCTGTGATTAACAAAGACACAGACGATCAAGGGATGATTGAATATTGGGGAAGTCATGCATTGATTTCGGATGATTTAACTAATCGAATTCTGAGAGACTGCGGTGTCTCTCCCAAGGGTCCAGGACAACCTAAAGCATGTGACAAAGATTTTGACGAAGCTAATAAATGCTTAAACCCCATTAATATTTATAGTATTTATTGGTCGTTGTGCCATAATCACAATCTCACAGACAAACCCAACAACTATTCAGTAAGTAATCGATCCTAATTCGTTCATATGGACGACTTTTAGTATTGGTGGTTCATTATATAATTAATAATATTAATAATTCTCCATGCAGATATTCGAGTTTGATCCTTGCAGTGAAACTTACGTGCTGTCGTACATGAATAGGCCCGATGTTCAAAAGGCACTTCATGCCAATGTCACCAAGATTCCTTACAAATGGGACTTATGCAATGATGTTCTGAACGGGAATTGGACTGACAGGGCATCAACAGTCCTCCCTAATCTCATAGAGTTGAAGAAAATCGGGCTTCGAGTTTGGATATACAGGTAATAATTACTAGTAATTAGTACGGAGTACTTGTATTGAATTAAAATTCATGTAAGTCATGATACCTACTTATAACTTTTGCGTGAAAAATTAAATCGATCGCAGTGGAGATGTAGACGGAGTGGTACCTGTTACCGCAACACAGTTAAGCATCAAAAAGATGAACCCTAAAATTACAGAACGTTGGGGCCCCTGGTATTCTAAAAAAGAGGTACGTACATATATATATATATTAAGTTTATTAATTAATGCATGCATGCTTCATTTGTTTCTGCTATGATCACAGGATGTTGGAGGGTATAAACAAGCGTACGAAGGCAATCTAACGTTCGTAACAATTAGAGGGGCGGGGCATGAAGTTCCGAGTTATCAGCCTCAGAGAGCCCTTCTTCTTGTTACTCATTTTCTTAACGGGGACAAGCTGCCTACCTAGCTATAGCTAGCTGGCAAGTGATCGAGCAAATTAATAAGTTATAAGAATAAAACTTGTTGTATTAATTAATTTTATATATATATATATATATATATATATATATATATATATATATATATATATATATATATATATATATATATATATATATATATATATATATATATATTACGTTTATGGTGATCGATCATAAGAAAATGTTGGGCCGCTTAATCTCTTTCCTTGTAATTCTGCCTTTATGCTAGTTTGAATGAATTCGGTTTTAAATAAAATTTATCCCTTATATGAATAGAGATTGAGCGCCCACACTAAATCCAGAGCGCGCATTTAATTTGTTGCCTAATTTGCTTTGTTGAATATAGCAAGCTTAATTGAACTTGGCTCAAATACTAATGTAGGGTGTGTATCATCGTTTGTGTTGCATTAGTATAATATTGTTAGTTTCGAGCAAACTCTTCAAAAGACTTAATTTATAGGGGATGAATTATAGTGATGAGTGATGAGTTTCTTTGTTAACAAGACAGATCTTTTATTTTTTTTTCGTGGAACTTAGTTTGATGACCCAAGAGATACTATATAAGATGAAATATACTGCATAAAATTAATGTAATTTAATATTATTATCATATTAATTTCATTAAAATATTATAAAATTTATCATAGTGTGAAAATCATGTTGGCTCTCTCATAAAGATGTGCTACTCAAACAAATCTCTTGATTTACATTCTTACCAACAATTGAGTAATTGAGTTAGTGCGGTGGAGTTAATTTCTCCTATTACCTTCTCATTAATTTTTTTTTTTACATAAACTACCCAATTTTACACATTTTTACACTCCATACCTAAACAAAAAATCAATATAGTTACCTACTTAATTTTTTAATTTTTCCGTTTTATATTTGCCTTACTTTTTGTGAACGGAACATAATATTCCGTAGAATATTTCGTTATTGAGTGTTTTGTTTTTGGAATCTCCTGCGGAGTTGGGTTTTCATATTCAAACACGACAGCTGACTTTGTGTCCGGTGGAGATAATCAAACAGCAATCGACAACTATATTTTTCTAGTAAACTGGTTAGAAAGATTTCCAGAATACAAAACGAGAGATGTCTATATTGCTGGGGATCAAAATAAGAGGGCCCAAAGTATTACTAATATTAACCTCAAAGGAATCATGGTGAGACTACTCATAATACTTTTTGTATGAGCATAACATTATATGTCGTCGTAAAATAATTACGAGTCATCTTGCAGATCGGAAATGCTGTGATTAACGATCATACCGATGACAGAGGGAGGATTGAATACTGGGGAAGTCATGCATTGATTCCAGATGATTTAACTAATCAAATTATGAAATACTGTGATTTTTCTACCAAGGATCGTAAACAAACAAAGCTATGTCGTGAACTTGTTCGCGAGGCTTCAAAAGTCTACGATCAAATCAATGTTCACAATATTTATTGGCCGCTGTGCCATGATTGCGAACTCACAGACATACCCAAGGAATACTCAGTAAGTAATTAATCAAGCAGTCGTACATACCTGAGGATGAGCATTCTTGTTTCTCTCGACCGAAACCTTTTAAATTTCAAATAACAACTCCACACGCGTGCAGATATTCGAGTTTGATCCTTGCAGCGGCAATTACGTGTATTCGTACTTGAATCGTCCCGATGTTCAAAAGGCACTCCATGCCAATGTCACCAAGCTTCCTTACGAATGGGACTCTTGCAGTCGTGTCATTCAGAATTGGACAGATAGGCCATCCACAGTCCTCCCTAATCTGAAAGAGTTGATGAAAAAAGGGCTCCGTGTTTGGTTATACAGGTACGTATATATTAATTCAAATTAAATAATTTGAGTATGATTACAATTTATCATTATTCATTCGTGTGAATGAAACTGCAGTGGAGATGTGGATGGAGATGTACCTGTTACTGGAACAAAACTAGGCATCAAAGAGATGAAACTTCGCGTCGCAGACTCCTGGCACCCGTGGTATTCTAGTGAAGAGGTAAAAAAATATTTTAAAAATTAATACAGTATAACTCGAAAAAGTAGAAGCGAATAACGGAGAATGAAATATTAAAACATGCACGCTCGCTCTCATTTTATCGAGGGTATACACAAGAGTACCACGGCAATCTAACATTTGCAACAATTAGAGGGGCGGGACATACAGTACAGAGTTATCAGCCCAAAAGAGCCCTTCTACTTATTACCCATTTTCTTGAAGGAAAAAAACTACCTAGTTTGAGTGGAAATTAAAGAGTAACGCCAACTCCGGTTTGGATTTGGGGGTTGGGCCTCTCGAACAATACTTGCATTATTAATCAATAAGATCAGACTTTAATATCATATGTATTTTACATTACGAAAAACAAATGTCGCAACTTTAGCTCTTGTGAAGAGATAAGTTCGACACTAGCTAGTCCTATGTTGTATTCGCAAAATCTCAATGTCCTTGTAATTCTGTCTTTATATATGTTTGAATAAATATCGTTTTTAAGAAGAGGAAGAAACATTTTTACTCACCAGCAGAAAAATAATCAATTTGTCCTACTGGGTTCCGTAATTTGGTCCAATCAACTTCCTCCCTGTAAAAATAGTCAAAAAACATTATGTTGATTAATCAAGAACAGAAAAATAAGTCACGGTGCATAGTAAAAGGTAATTTATCCACTAGAAGGATTGTTTTCAAGCTACCTGAACTACTATGGCTCATATTACTCTCCAAATCCTTAACAGTATCAATCATCCCTTGTGCACGACAAACTTGCATTATTGTACCAAACGTAACATCGTCCGGTTTACACCCACACCCCTCCATCGCCTCTAACAACTCCATCATCCTCTCTATATCACCCGATTTCCCAAACACATTAATAACACAGTTGAAAAAAGCCGTATCAAGAACCACGTCAGAACTCTCCACTTGCCTCAAAACTGAATCAACTTTGCCCAGAAGCCCGGCCTTACCATACGCGCTCACAAGCGAGCTGTAAGTAATCGAATTAGGTTTCAAACCTCCATGCTTCATCTTCAAGAAAATCTCGTCCATCTTCTCGATATCTCCCGCCTTTCCAAATACCTCAATTATAATATTATAAGTAACAACAGTAGGAGAAACGAATCTCTTCTCCATATAATCCACTACTCGCCCCATTTTTCCCAACAGGCCTGAACTCCCGAAGGATTTAATCAGAATATTATAAGTCACAACATCAGGCTTCAATCCCATTTCCCGAAACTCGTTAAACCACTTCTCCATCTCCTTAATCCTCTTACACCCACCGTAGGCCCCAATTACAGAGTTAAAGGTGAAAATATCTGGAACACATTTGCTTTCACTTTGAACCATGTCGGCCAACGAATTCTCCATATTTTCAAATTGCCTGGATTTCCCGTATCCGTCTATCAGGGTATTATAAGTCACGGTATTCATTTTGACTCCTGAATTCGACATCTCCTTCAGAATCATTCCGATCATATCAAGACGTTTGAGCTTAAAGCAGCATTTGACAAGAATGGAGTAAGTGAAAGCATCCGGCTTACAATCGGGTGCAGATTTCATAACACCCACAACGCCAAAGGCTTCATCAAAGAGCCCATTCAGGGCGTAAGCACCTACGAGCGCAGTGTAAACGTCGAGCGAAGGGTGGAGCCCGTCGGACAGCATTGTCTCGAAGAGGATAGTTGCTCGATTCGCCTGCTTGCATTTGCCGAGCATTACGAGAAGCTTGGCGTACGTTTGGAATCTCGGCTGGTACCAATGCTGCTTACGCAGAAGATCGAATATCTACCAACAAGATTAAAAATTGAATTTTTTTTTTTATTGCACAAAAATTAAACCTTAAAATTCACAAACAATATTAATTGAAATTTCGGGAGAGAGATAGACCTTGAGAGCGGACTCCCACTGGCTTCGTTTGATTGCGTCGTTTAGAGCTTCGAGAACAGACTTAGGAAACAGGTTCTTGTACTTGGACGAGTTCGCCTTTCTTTCGACGGCGTTAACGGCGGACTCTGTTCTCAGAATTCGCGAGAGCTCTTTCTCGGAGAAGCTGCGAAATCGAAGGGCTTGCTGAGGTCGGCGATTGATGCCGTCGGAATATGGGATTCTACCGGAGTTAGGTTTCACGGTGATGCAGGCGAAGGGGCGGTGGTTGGATGGGTTGAGAAGGCGGAGCTCCATCGCTGGGATTTCAGAGATGAAGAAGTGTCGAAACATAAAAATGTCATCTTGAAGATAATGGGGTTTGAAGACATTGGGCCATTGAGCGATGGGACCTACTTAGACTTCTTACGGACTAGTTACATTTTTTTGGGCCGAATAGTGTTTCAGCCCATTTCTTCTTATTAATGGATTTATTTATTCTTTTTATTTAATCTTCAAATATTATTTAAAAAAAAAAAAAAAAAAAAGAATATCATTATATGTTCTCTTCCGGCAGTCCAATTTCAAAATTGTCATTTATCTAATTTTTGTAACGAAAAATGTCCTTCTTATCACTTTTCCGGCATGAAAGTTACGTTTTTTTTATAACGTGATGACCTATTGACACCGGAGTGCACACGTGGCACAAAAAATATAGCCCTACGGAGCGAATGTTTTTTGAAAAATATAATTAGAGTTTCTCAATTCTAAAATTAAAATTCAATAAATATGATGATTGAGCATGTAGGGCTATATTTGTTGTGCTACGTGTGCCTTCCGGTGCCAATAGGTCATCACGTGATAAAAAAAACGTGACTCTCATGTCAGAAAAATGATCGAAAAGACATTTTTCGATACAAAAATAAAATAAATAACAATTTTAAAATCGAGATGCTGTACAAAATATATAATAATATTCTCTTGGAGAGAAAAAAAATTCAATTATAAATAAAATAAAAAAGTGTGAATATGCGCAGCACATTGAATAACGTCCCCCACTGACTACGGACTAACTAAAATAAAGTCAAAATAACAATAATAAATCATTTTCATTTTTTTTAATAAGAGATTAGTTTTCGTTTATTTATTTATTACAATTCTGTTGAGAAAATTAATTGGGAAAATAAAATAAGTTTAAATTTGAAACATTAAAATTAAAAGAAAACAAAAACTTGCATAAACTTTGACTCGGGATTTGGACGTGGTGCCAGTGGATATTCATGGAACATGCCTTCTTTATATAAAAGGAAAATAGTATTGCAAAAGGATTAAAAAAAATTATCGAAACTAGTACATTACTTTCATTTAGTTTTGTACACGCAACTAGTAGATATATAGTTGGTGCAAATATGAATAATATAAAAGTAGAGGGGCATGAGCGCAATTATTTGAACATTGAAATAGTCCACGTTATTGATTGTTTCCGTCCATATGAAAGGAAAGGCCATGGAAAAGAGATCGAAGCCCCACACGCAACAAGCACTACTATATAACACCACCACCTCTCATTTCTATCTCTCAACAAAAAACATTTTAATTTATTCAATTTTTTATGGGCTCAAATTCTTGGGAATTCTTCACGATTTTTTTCTTTCTTTTTCCTTTTTCTAAACATATTTTTTTTGAAAATAAATAAAATTATTTATTTATTTAGATAGAGATGGGAAAGTATACGGAGCTATTGGATGTAGGTGTGAGAATTGCTTGCAGATTCCATTCACACTGCCCGAACACTGCCCGGCTGTATTACCACCCGCCGGGTGGCCACGATGACAGCGGCGCCCACCACCAGCACGGCGGCGGAGCCGCCAACAGGGAGGCGACGCAGTTTGGATCCAAGGGAACCGCCGGAGCCCGAAATTTTGATGCTACTGACTTCATTCTTCACGCAGTTGCGTCTTAGTCAATAAATATGGCTACGCGATTGTAATTGTTTTGTGTGATTCTATTTAATTCATTGAATTTCTTTTACTGATGTTGTTTCGGATTTAATCAATTTCACCAAAAACCACAACTAAAGTATTTGAGAAAAATAAAATATGAATTATACATTGAGAAAATATTATTTATGTCTTGACTATTATCCACCAAAATATATAATCAATATTTTTCTTAAATTACTATTTAAAAAAATTAAATCATCTTTTTCTGAAAATTAAAATGTACAGATTTGTAAGCTTCATCGGTGTTGATTCATTCAGTGTTGATTAATTTGCAACATCCTATTTTAAATTGACTATCATAATTTGAGTTTCAATTTAATTTATGCATATACGTAATTCAACTACTATCAATCTGATTCATGAATAACTTGACCTTGTGATAATTCGACCTTAAATTTAATTCAGGCATAATTCGGCCCTCAATTAAATTTCAAAATAATTCGACTTTTAATTTAATTTGAAAGCATAATTCGAATTAGATATTCCATTACACCTATTCAAATTAAAACTGCAAAAACACTTTACATATAGGACTCGTTCACAAATTTTTGTGAATTTGTGTGAACGAATAACATTTGAAATCATTAACATTCGAAAGTTAAATATTCAATCTTTGGTACAACACGCTACGCTACAGAATGCAGGCATATTGCGGAAACTTGACGCGGCTTTCGGTTCACACAATTTGAATTAGTAGTATACTAGTTTTAGAGAGAGAAAGTAGTTGACTTTTGAATTAGTATATACTGTATTAAACTTGAGGGAATATTATATAAATTTAACATTAACTTTTAAATATTTTTACACTTACTTAAACAGAAAATTATTATAGTTACCAACCTCATTTTTTGTCATTTTACACTTAGTTACTTTTTTTAAATTTAATAAAATATTTCATAGAATATTCCGTTTGTAAGATTAAAATCGTAATGTTTTTAAAATTTGTTTTTTAGATTAAAATAATATACTGTATTTGCAATAATATACTGTATTTGCTCGCTCTCGTTCAAAAATTCACAATTCTTCTTTCGACGAACCTAAAAGAAATTCTACTCAATTCTTCCACCGCAATTCGATGTCAACACAATCATAGACAACTTGAAATGATGTCCACATTTTCGTTTCTTCATCGATTCTCGCATCATCTTCTTCCGTCGCCTTATTCTCGACCTTGGTCAGCGGCCGGGTACCTAACGGTGCAAAGATAGAGTAGCTAACGGTAAAAAAAAACTCATTTAGGCGGGTAAGTGTAAAAAAAATACAAAATTTGAGTAAATTTTTATAATATTCACTATTTGTTATAAA
The DNA here is from genome assembly GCA_954870475.1 of Euphrasia confusa. Taxonomy (NCBI): domain Eukaryota; kingdom Viridiplantae; phylum Streptophyta; class Magnoliopsida; order Lamiales; family Orobanchaceae; genus Euphrasia; species Euphrasia confusa. The sequence goes on from OX940962.1 coordinate 4,478,437, forward strand.
CTCAAAGGAGTTGAGAGAAACTCAAAGGAGTTGAGAGAGAATAGAATAGTAGAAAGAGAAACAATATGAGAGAAAATAGAATTGTTGTGAATTGTTGTATTCATTCATATGGGGAGACCCCTTTATATAGGATACAATATAGGGTTTCTGACTTAGTCAACAAGTCACTCACTATAATATATTAATATTCATAACACTCCCCTTTGAATGACTATTTACAGGATTGCTGCCTCGTTAAAACCTTGCCAGGAAAACCCAGTGGGACAAAACCTGAGCGAAGAAAAAAGAGTGCAGATTGCTCCCCCTGATTGTAATCACCGAAGATCTTTGACTTCTTGAAAATAATTATTGGTAATCAATCTTTCTCATTAAAACCTGTAACTAATAAAACCATATAGGAAAAACTTAGTTATTAATAATATACATTTTTGTCTTCAGGACACAACCTTCGAATTGTCGAGTTTCACATTCATTTGTATCATTGTATATTTTTCGTCCTTCTGGGACATGCTTTTACCAGACATCTATTGACTAGAGCATTCGCAATTGCTATAACCGGCCGGTAACTCTTCTGGAGTATTTTAGATGTGTCTAGTGTTCAATATACATTTCTTGACAAATGAACAATAATGTGAACTTCAATTCACAATCATTTGAACTTCAGGTTCAATATCTCACTTTATCTCGAAAATAAACTCATATGGAACATTCTGATATCCTCATTATTATCGAGTGATGTACATGTCTCGTTAAAAACCTCGTTATAAAACCTTATAGGAAAAAAATACTTGAGGAAAAGAGTACATGACATTCACATTTATATTGTGATGATTGTCTCGTTAAAAACCTTTAACTAAGAAAACCCTGTGGGAAAAACTTAGTAGAGGGAAAAAGAGTGCAATCACTGGTCTTCGGGACCAATCACTGGTCTTCGGGATCTTGTCTTCAATATCATTTTTGTCCATAATGACATGTAATATGATATTGTACATGTTAAGATTTTCATTTCCTTTCATTTCAGGAATCTTAAAATACATCCAGAATTTTCATGTATGTATTTTTCAAATGACTTCTACATAGTCAAATCATACATTCTATGCATATATCTATCGTTGTTGCTGCCATAAATATTAAGTAGCGGAATATAATGTCATCCTTAAAAATATTTGATTAACATCGAGTTTCTGCAAAAAACTCTTGAGCAACTAATCTCGCTTTTATATCTCACCACATTATTATTCGTTTTCGTACGAATACCCACATATATCCTTCTGGGATAATATTTTTATCCAGCGAGTAATGCTCAGCCTCAATTGCTCATTTCTATTTTCTTGAGTGCTGCTGGCACACTATTATAGATATGAGTTTTTGATCCAAATTTTCTAGAGCAACTCTTGATCAGGTAAATATGTCGTTGACGACTTTTTATTTTTCCATTTGATGACAATTCAATATATCAACCAAATCTTTAATCATTTCTCAAAATATTTAATTTGGTTGTTCCGCAATCCCACGATTTTCTACTATCATGTGCACATTCTTTTTCAATGGGATTTTCATCTAACTCTCTTCAGGAGATTTTGAGGGTGACTTAATTTCTTTATTTTTCCGCGGATTTATTTTATATCTTAAGATCGATCTAATACGCTTCAGGCGTATATTAGAATCAACATTTGAGTTGATTTCTTTGGTATTTGAACTCTTATAGTTCAATTTATTACAAATATATGTGATTTTGTCACACTTTCATTAATATGTAAATGACGTTGGCAGATTACTTGTTGAATATTGCAAGTCACTTATTTTCATGAACTTCAGGTTCAATTGATTGGTGCGTGAATCTATAATTAAAGATCGTTTTCATTCAATGAAATTTCTCGGCATTTATATCTTTTATATACTTATCTCCCCCTAATACCGGGAAATGATCTTCCTTAAATATGCAAATCATCGTAATTGCTATAAACCGATCTTCAGGATCGTGGGCTCAAGATATTTAATATACCTTATTTTTTACTATGCCCATTCATAAAAATACACTTTAATGGTGATATGAATATAAGTTGCATATTAATTCGCAGATGGAAAATAACAATTTCCACGCACTTAATAATAATCATGATATTCATCAATTTTATTTTAAGTACATTTGTACTACTCGTGAGGATAACTAGTATAGCTCTTCCAGAGCCCACTCTTAGTATGTCATCATTTGCATAACAGTATCTTTACCAACGATCCTTCGGGGATATAGTATCTTTACCAATTATCCTTCGGGGATACAATATCTTTACCAATTATCCTTCGGGGATCAAAATAAATCTCAATATATAATTTTCTCATAAATCACATTTATTTGGAATCGACTTTTTCGATATTCTATGAATACCCACATAATAAGATACATTTGTTCTCGATTTTCAAAACATATCCTTCCTGGATAATTCATATTTAATCATTGTTTCAACGAGAACAATCGATGTAACTTTATTAAAAAAACATTTAATGTTTTGAACTTTGCTTCTTCGGGAGCAATCAATAAAAATAATTGTTACATCAAAAGCCATTGATTTGATATTTCTGCGGGAATATCATATCATAACGTTCTTCTGAAACATCTAAAAGTTATTGCTACTACGGGAGCAATTTAATTTGATATTTTAAATTTATTGCTACTACGGGAGCAATTTAGATATTTATCGAATAATATCAAATCATGATTTTCTTCCAGAACGATCAATATAATATTTTAAACCAGAGTATATGTTCTTCAGGAACATTTATTTTAATTGATATATTAAAAATAATTGATTTGATATTTCTTCAGGAATATCAAATTATCATCGGGCTATTTAGTAAGGTTTGGATTAACCTAAATTTCCATCCACTTTGGAATTTAAGAACTAACTCAATTGATTCATGGGTCGAGTTCGAACATGACTCGACCACGAAAGACTCGCACGATGTTCTTCAGGAACATTTTGTTTTGATATTTCTTCAGGAATATCATATCATATTCTTCATATCACAATGTTCTTCAGGAACGCTTATTTTTTATATTTCTTCGGGAATATCATATCATACTCTTCAAGAACATTTAGTATAATTAATTTGATATTACTTCAAGAATATCAGATTATAATGTTCTTTAGGAACTTAGACATAATTAATAGGGGGATTCAGGTGTTGGGGCACTTCTAAGATTAAAATTATAAATCTCACCCAATGTTTTAGCTAATTATATAATAGGGCCAACTACCCATTTTAACCTTTTTCTATTATCAAAATTTTATGAAAATAATAAATATTACTGTAAGAAATTTCATTCGGTCTTTGTAACCCTAAAATTCTTATAAATTATGCTAGCCTCATTTTTAGCACTCGTAGGTTTTTCACGAATCTCCAAATACCTACAGATTCAGAAATTGCGATATATCTCAGATCTGAATCACCGACGAAGACTTCAATTCCTAAAATCCGACAACCGTTCATCTGAAAAGGTCAGTTAAAAATTTAATTAAACATTGCGAGTTTGCGAATGCGTTTCTCATGTTTGTTTTTCTCTTTTGTTTTTGTTTACATTTCAAAAAGAAAACAGAGAGATTGAATTGCAGATGAGAAGGAAGAATGAATGTATATACTGTATAAGATTTGAACTTTTTTTGTGGATTTTAAAATGAATTAATATGTGTTGCAGGTTTTGTGTGTGCAAACAAAAGACAAACAAGATACGTGTCCTTATTAAGTCAAAAAGGAAGAATTCCCACAAAAAGTTACTGCTATATCATGTATATATGCAAAGAAGGTCTCAAATGCAAACATGTTACTGTATAAGTTAAACTTTGTGAAAACTATATTAGATTGTGTGGTTATTGTGATTATAATGTGAAATGTCTAGCACTATAATAGCAAGTAAGTAATTCATCTTTGTGGGATTTATATTAGATTCTGTGTAGTTATATATTATGCTTATATTGTGAAATGCATAGAAATCTATACAAGTATATTAATTTTGTACCATAATAGATAATGTGTAGAAATTATAGTGTCGAAATATATTTCTATTTGTGATATGTTGTTTTACGAGTAGTGTTGATTTTTATTCCAACAATAATGTCCGGTCTCATTGTTTTGTTAATTTTTTAAGTAATATATTAAATTGAAATTTTCGATGCAGATTAGAGTTCTTAAGTACTACATGCACAACTGTAAATGTGTATAAAATTGAGCAAAGCTGAAGCCACGAGTTCAAAGCAAAATATAATTGTGTATAAAACTATGAAATATCTATATTATTTTGTATTATTTAATATGAATGCGTATAAAACTATGAAATATCTATTTTAGTTTTGTGGAATATAATTTAATATAAATGTTTTAAAAGTATGAAATATCTATCTTAGTTTTGTATAATTTAATATGAATGTTTATACTATGAAATGTCTATCTTAGTTTTATATAATTTAATAGTAATGTTTTAAAACTATGAAATTAATATCTATCTTAGTTTTATATAATTTAATATAATTAATGTATTAAAAATATTAAATATCTATCTTAATTTTGTATAAATTAATAGGTGGAATGTGTTAAAACTATTTCGTATTAATTACAGAATTTCATTCTTTCATTCTTATTGAAAGAAAGGTTTATGTTACATTAGCGTTTGTTAAATTAGCGTTAAGTTTCTGATATAAAAAATTATATTAATAATTAAATTAATTTAAAAATAATAATTATTAATTGTTTTAGGCTAAAAGGGTATTGCAGACTTTGTATATTTCAAAATATGCCCTTAAATATAATAAAAAACATATCATATCCCTAATATTTAACAAAATATAAAATATAGAACCTTTTATTTAAAATTGAAAATCATAAGGTATTTTTTATAATAAGTAAAACTAAAGAGCCCTATACCCTAAATATACCTAATTAATATGATATTACTTCAAGAATACAGATTATAATGTTCTTCGGGAACATATGATATTACTTCAGGAATATCAGGTTATAATGTTCTTCTGGAACATATGAATTTAAGAAGAAGGGAGGAGAAGTAGATATATTTATAATTATTAATGAATATAAACAAACATATAAATTCTTGCCTTTGAATTCGGATCTTGGATGAGTAGAACTTCGATGAAGAACGCGTTGGAGCTTTCGTGCTGATAACGTGTTATAAACTCAAAGGAGTTGAGAGAAACAGAGAAAATAGAATTGTTGTGAATCATTCATATGGGGAGACCCTTTTATATAGGATACAATATAGGGTTTCTGACTTAGTCAAAAAGTCATTCACTATAATATAATAATATTCATAACACTATTAAAAATATTAAAATTTTAATATTTTGTTATCTCCATAAATACGAATTAAAACACCTAACATAAAATATACCTTGTTATTTATATATATATATATAAATACTCGGCAGTCGGCATGTAATTTTTTTTATATAATTCAATATATTAAAAAAGTCATTTAATTTGTTAGTAACAAAATTGATATAATAATATTTTCTGTATATCAAAAATTCAATGCAGAATTAACATGAATTTACAAAATTTAAACAATACATTATTAATAATTTATACTATATCAAAAGCATTTGTATATTGATTTGAATTAATTAAAAATCAAAAAATTATGTAGGACATTAATATGATCATTTTGGTACACGTTATCTTAAAGGTATATCATCCCTTCAGTTATTCTCTACCCCCAAACATTCAATGTAAAGGGTACAAAAGTGAAATATACGAGAATGCAGGGGCACAAGAGCAAATATTTCGAATTAATGGTCTCACCCGAAATTAAAGGGCCCCACAACCGAAAACACCCCACCACTCTCTATATATTCGAACAGGCACCCCATTATTTATCTCCCAAGCAACACGCTGAATTTATTTTTCAATGCTTGGGACGTTTTCTATTTTTCTCAATTTAAAATTATTATTATTATTTTAATTCGTTTTTTATTCTTAATTACTATTTTAAAAATTAAAAAAAAAACCGAGAAAATATATATATAAAGAGAGAGAGAGAGATGGGGAAGTACATGGAGCTCTTGGATGCAGGTGTAAGGATTGCTTGCAGATTCCATTCCCACTGCCCGAACACTGCCCGGATGTACTACCACCCGCCCCCCGGCCACGAAGACGGAGGCGACCACCACAACCGACAACAACTTCACGGCGGAGCCACCAGGGAGAGAGCGGATATGATGCGAAAGGAAGTTGACCGGATCGATACTACTGACTTCGTTATTTCTAATGTTGCGTGATGTTTAAGACTATACAATAATTCCAAATAATTCAAAAATAAAATAAAAATAGTACTTCTACTTTTTGTATGTTTCAAACAAATAGAATCATTTTTTTTTTTTATTTTACAATAAATATGATTATGATTTGTTTAGCTTCAATTAATAAAATAACAATAGTTTGTTACTTTAATACTTTTTTTCTTTTGAATTAAATTTTACTTTTATAAATTAATTTAGTGCTCGAATCATATCAATTAGAACTCAATTACTAATATTATCTTTACAATTAAAAGATATTTTCACATTTGTCTCTTTTCAATTTATATATAAAGATTTTAAGATGTGATTTATAATTTAATTTAAGAAACTATAAATTATTAACATAGAATATCAAGAATATTTTATTTAAATCATAAAATAAAATAAATCTAATAAATAAATAAAAATTTATTTATAGTGTTAACATGAATTAAAATAAAGTGATTGAGTGAGTGAATAATTTGTTTCTCATTTAATATATTTATGAATAATTATTGTGATTTTCTAAATGTGATAGAATAAGATTTAGAATTATATATGTTCTAAAATTAATACCAAATAAGTATTATTTTAGTAAATAAAAATTTAATTTAATTTATTAATATTATTGATTGAAATAATATGTAAGTATATAAATTCTAGAAATTTTATGGATGGATAATATTTTTTATAAATAGAAATTATATATTATTATTTATTAATCAATATTATAATAAAATATATGTAACACATTAACAATCATAATTTACATAAGATTTTTAATTGTCTAACTAATTGTATATTTTTTAAATTTTCATAATTATAATTCATTATTTAGAAATATACATTATTAATATACATTATTTTTCTTAATTATAGTACTTTCTAATTTGAATGATTGAATATTATTAAATTAATAATTATAAAAATATAAAATGTGAAAAATCCCAAACGTCAATTAAAAAATAAATAAACATACAAAATACTAGAGTATCTATTAAGAATATCAAAGAGTAGTAGAAAATAAAATAGATATTTGGTGGGTATTAATTGATAAATTAATTCATAATTCATTGAATGACAAGTTGGATAACAGCTTGACAAATAGTATTGTCCAGAATCAACCAAATAGTCAACTTATTTTGGGATGCCAATGTTCATATTTTGATATGTAATGGCTAAAGGCCAACTTGATAAATGTCATTTTTAGGATAGTTGGTTCACACAACAAAATTGATAATAAGGGGCTGTATGCATTTTGATAGATTTTTTTGAACTTTTAAAAGTATGTGTATTTGTATGAATTTTTTAAATTCACGGAATTTATGTAGAGTTTGATTCACTTTTTTCCGTTGATTTTGAAGGATTTTCATAAACTTCACATAATATAATTTTTTTAATTGTTTTATTTGAATTTTTTATGAACTTTTATATATAAAAAAATATTAATTATTTAAAAAAATCCAAATTGTTCAAAAATAAATAAATATTATTATTAATCAAAAAATGTATTTGTTCAAAAATAAATAAATATTATTATTCATAATTATTATTCTCATCTTTATTTACATTATTGTTATTATTGTTATGCATCGACTTCATTTCCCACGTAGTATTAGCAATACTCGTGCTCCCTATGAATTAAGAGGGTGTATTTGATTAAGATTTTATAGGATTGTTTTGGATTTTAAAAAGTTAATGGATTTTGAAAATCTATTGCTTCTATGGAGAGTTTGACCGATTTTATTATTAATTTTATATAAATTTTTGTAGATTTTTAAAAATTATAAAATATATATGATTTACGAACTTTCATAAATATTTACTATATCCAAATATATATGAACATACTTTTATATAAAGAAAATAATTTTTTTTTAAAAAACAAAAAAATAAATTATTATTCTAATTTTTTATTTTTATCACAAAATAATTTATTATTAATATCATGTATAAATAATTATTTGATTAGATCAATTTTATCAAATAAAATAATTATTTGATAAGATCAATTTTATCAAATAAAAATTTTAATAGAGTGATTTGTGTACTAATTGTTTTATTTTTGTAAAGAAATCTATCAATCTTTCATAATTATGGAAGATTTTGGAAAAGTTAAATTTAATTATATTTTGTAAGGAGAATCTATTAAAATCCATAAATTTTTGAAATTTATTATAATCTAATTATAATCAATATACTTTTGAATACCTATAAATTTTTTAAAACTTTTTAAAATTCTAATGGAATATCTGGATTTTAAATACACTTAAACTTTAAATTTTTTATTAAAATCCTACCGACTCATAATTGAATACATAAAGCCTCTATAAATTAATAAAAAGAGCTATTAATTTATTCAGTATTTTTATTAATTCAAAAGCTTGAAATCGAGAAACTTATTATTTTTAAAAAGTTATTAATTTATGAATTATTAATTTTTTTTTTTTACTGAAATTCCTATTTTAAATTCACATTTATTATATAGTTTATTATACTTTTGTCATTTAAGTTAGACACCTTTCTACTGCTTGGGATATAATAAGAATAAATTAAGATTACCAACTAGCAAACACTATTACAACAGAGAGTTCATTCAAATTACAGATACAGTACTTGATAGAAAAAGCATGCCTCCTCACCAGCAAAATAGCCTCCAAAAACTAAAGCTAAATCGAAAAACAAGCATACTCTCTTAGCTTCGGTGAAGCTTGATATTCGCAATTGCTACATAGGATAGGAGGAGATTGCCTTAAACCTTCAGAGGAACAACCCGAACCTCATCAAGAACGGGACCACAAAGACTCCCAAAGTCATCGATCTTGGTATGGTAGTAAGAGCTGTAGAAGGTCAACCTCGTCCTGAACGACACCGCGGAGAACCTAAGACTATAAGTCTTGAACTTCCCTAGTCCTTTAGACACAAAAGGAGCTTTCAAGGTTCCGTTAGAGGCAAAAGCCTCGACCATCATGGACCCGTGGCAACCGTTCTTGGCATCTCCTATGGAAAACGAGAGGTTGTAGGGCTTGTTTGGGACGGTCCGGATGACCTGGGCAATGGCGCTCTCTCTCCCAGCAAGAAGCTCGACTGCGTATTTTCCATAGGGGACGTTGAAGTGTTTTGCGTCGATGAATTTGATGGCTTTTAGGGACTCGATGATCCAGCCGGGCAGAGGAGAGGCAGGGTCGTTTTGTTTCGGAGGGATGAGGATGCCGTGGGTGGAGTTGGCCAAGTGAAACGGGCCCTCTTCGAAACCGTTGTTCTTCACGAGGTTAGCTGCAAACAAGAAGAGTTCGGGTTAGTTAGTAACCTGAAATGCAGGGGTTCTTTTGAGTGAATCAAGAAGTCAAAAGTGTATAGCCTTGTTTCCTGGGAATCACTTTTCCCTCAAAGTTTGTTTAAACAATTAAACTATACAGATACTAACTACCCCTTATTTTACATGTTTCTATTGTAAATATATTCAACCTAGCTATATTCAATACTTTCTTTGTTTAATTTTGAAAACTTATTAAACTATCCATTCTTTGCTCGAACAATCATCCTACAAAACAAAAACTTACAAAACCATCGATTCAAAAACATACCGACACGAGCTGAATCACACACTAATCACACAACAATCAAATCTCGTACTTCATCTATATTATAAGTTAACAGGAATCATTCAACCTATTCAATAGTTTCTTTACTGATTTTGGAAACTTAACTATCTACAAAACACGAACTTAATTAAAAACCATCAATTCAAAAACATACCAACACGAGCTGAATCAAATCCAACAACCACTCACTCACCAGACACCAATCAAATCAAATAGTATGTTAACAGGAATGATTTTTTCCAAAGGTGGCGATAATGCATTGCAATTGAATAATACTGACAGAACGAAAAACTACCTTTAGTCGGCACCGGAGGGGTAAGCAGTTTAATGGCGACGGCGTCCAGAAGGGGCCCACAAGCAGGATCCTCCTGCGTTCCCGGATTGTGAAAGCTCACCTTCGCGGAATCAGAAGCGGCCCTGAAGCCCCAAGCGTAGGTGTCGCCGCCGTTGCTGCTGTAGAGGGTCTGGAGGGGCAGATCCCCCGACTGAGCGCCGACCGAGACCCGGAGCACCTCCTCCTGGGCGCAGGTCCTCGACGCGTCGAACGTGAGCGCGTAGAGGGCGCCGCTCTTGACGGGGATCGTCTGGGACACGGAGGCCTCGTTGCCGAGGCGGACAGCGTGCACGCCGTGGGCGACGGCGAAGAACATGCCGCCGGGCTGTGGGCCGCCGGCGATGTACTCGACGAGGCCGCTGGTGACCCATCTGGGGAGCGCGCTGGTGCCGATGAGCTTCGTTTTGCGGAGGAATTTGGGGTTCGGCTTCTCCTCGAAGTTGCCGTTGGGGAGGAGGCCTGCGGGAGCGACATTGTCAGAAATTCAGAGCACGAGATTCATGAATTATTTATTTATTTTTTTAAAAAGAGAAAAAAAAGGTGAGCATTAGCTGAAATTTCGTTACCTTCGAGAGGAGGATGTGGAGCTAGAGCAGAAGCAGTGCAGAAGAAGAAGAAGAGAGAGAGGAAGAAGGAAACATTGGAAGCCATTTTTGACACAACAGATTTCACCTTGGGGAGAGAGAGAGAGAAGGGGGATAAGATTTAGGGCATATATGTTTCCGTATATATATACATACAGAATATAATGTGTGAAGAAAAGGAGCTGGTGTCATGGTGAATTGGTGAGTGACTCGCTCAGTGGCAGTGTGGTAATAAATGTGGGTTGATATGGGTGCAATGGTCTTATAATTTGAATAATTGTTTATGGATAGAATCTCAGAGGACATGCGTCTCTGTTTTGAATTTACAATAATAGTACACCTTTTGTATTGTGTTTATCAAATTTAATAATTTATGCACAATAATATTCATTAAATCATTTTCAATTGCATGTCTTTCATTTCAATTGTATGTCTTTCATTATATATATATTTTTTAAATGTGCACCATTTTGTAAAACGTAAGTAGTAATATTTTTTTTTTCATTTTTTAAATAATAAAAAATAATATTAATTTTTTCAAATGAAAACATACCACAATATTTAAGTGAATTTTCTCACTTGTATATACTCTGTGAATTGACGAAGTATATTGGGATTGTAACAACACATTTACTTATGAAACAATTACTTATCAACCAACACAATTACTACAGTTTAATTTACAAATCACACCACAGTTATAAATTACTTAGAGCAATACAATGGTACCAATTTTTTTGAGTTTGAACTCATTAAAGTGAACTCGTACTATTGGGAGTTCCAGTTCATTATACCCACCCTACTTATCCCACCCCACCAAATTGAACTCGGTTCAAAGGTATGAACTGAGTTTTTTTTTTCTGTCAAAGTACACAAATATTCCCAAATAAATGGATAGAAATGCTGCGTGGAAGACACGCCCCAAATGCGCAATTAAGTTATAATCATATTTTTTAATTTTAATTGCGTTAAATTAAAATTATTAAATTAAAATTATTTACATTAAACTATAATCATAGTTTTTAATTTTAATTGTGTTAAATTAAAATTATTTGCGTTAAACTATAATCATAATTGTTAATTTTAATCGTGTTAAATTAAAATTATTTGCGTAAAACTCTATTTGCACAAATTAGAAGCAAAAACAACTCAATCCAGTCAAATTCATAAATTATTAATATATGAATTTTAATTTTTTTTATTTTTTTTGCTGTTTTTTTTATTTATGAAAACTTAAATTATTTAAATTATTTATTTATTAAATTAAAATATAATTATTTTTTTAATTTAAATTATTTTATACATAATTTTAAATTATTAACAAAATCAAATACAATTTATTATTTTTATACATAATAATGAATAATAAATATTTGTAATTCAAATGTATATTTTATTTAATAAAAATATATATAATTAAAAAAGTAAAAGTTTGTATGACCCACCCAATTCGGTTCAAACCAAAAAACCAATGCAAGTATAGATTATGTAGTTCAGTTAATAAGAAAAGTGATTGAAAATAAATTAATAAATTATTAATTTGTGGTGAGTTAGTATGAACTGAACCCACCGTTGTACATGCTCTTAACAACCAACGTACTTAATTGGCGCAATCAAGTGTAAATCCATGTGCCCGAAATTCGAAACATAGAAAACGAAATTAAACATTATTGTTTCTTTTATTTTTTAAATAAATAAATACAGACTAAAATTCAAGTAGGTATCAGTCACTTGTTTGATGGATGGCAATGGGGTCACGTTGTCTGAAATTAGCACTCCCCGTTTCGAGCTTGATTGCGGGCCGTCGGGCCCACCGAAGATCACCGAATTTGAATGGGCCACGTGACGCGTCAAATCTTGATGGGCTCTTGCAGCCGCGTAATTTACTCCGGGAGTCTAATCATCCCATGTGCACTCATGGGCTTTTATTTCATTGTTTTCTTAGGTGAGAAATGTGTTTATAATTTGCTACTATTAATGGAAACGTTTTTTTAGACTTAATTTTAATTAAGGATTTGTTATTTTTGATTTAATTTCAATTCATTTTAATTCAGTTTAAATCACTTTAGTTTAGTTCAAATTATTTCAGTTTAGTTCAATTAACTTCAACTCAATTAAATTTATTTAAAAATAAATTAAAATAAAATAAATAAAAAATAATTTGAATTAATAATTTTAAATATACTTATTAAAGAATATTATTAATATTTTTTAAAAAATATTTAAGAATTTATAAAATTTAGTTTATTTAATTTCAGTTCAGATCATTTGAGTTCAGTTCAAATCTATTCAGTTTAGTTCAGTTGAGTTCAGTCTAAAAAAACGTTAGACTTAATTTCAATTTAGATTAATTTAGCTCGATTAAATTTATTTTATTATAAATTAGAATAAAATAAATAAAAAATAATTTAATTCAATATAATTTTAGTTATATAATTTAATTAATAATATTTTAATAGAGTAACACTATTTACACCTCTAAAAACACTAAGTACACCTCTTTTATTATATTACAATTATGCCATCTATTTAAGAAGTCTAAAATAACCTTACACTTAAATATAATTAAATATCATTGTTTAATATATACACTTTTTATACTACAATAAATACATTTTTTATACGTTTTTTTTTTGTTTTTTTTAATTGTTAAATTAGTAAAAAAATTGATATTTACAATTCTACAGTATTGAGTACCAGTTTTTTTTTTTTTGTTTTTTTTTTTGTTGTATATGTATGTCACACTATATATTTTCAATTTTTTTGTCATAATTTTTATTTTAATCTAACAATTTTAAATTAGTTATTATTTTTTGAGTAATTTAGAGAAAAAATAAAAATGAGTTTGTGATTTTTAAAAAACTTTAGTAGTTTACATTCTTATTAAAAAAGGTAATTAATTTATTAAATAAATATAACTAAATATATTGATTTTTAATGTAATCACAATTTAGGTAAGCTTTTTAATTTTGAATTGTCTATTTTAACCTTTATATTATATCAATTGTTTATACTTTTATTGCATAGATATATAATTGAATGAATAAAAATCTTAATAGTTTTAGGACAAGATTTTTCATATCAACCACGATCTTGGGATTGATATTCGTATTTCAATAGTTTGTGCAGTAACTACCGTGAAACGTATCCAATAGTTTGTTTGATCTTGAGCTCGCCGTGAGGTAATTCATCTTTTTTTCATTCGATTTGCACGTGCCTATCGAAAATACTATAACTTCTTCTACTGTAGGCTCTGTAAAATTATTTTCAAGAGGGCGATGAAAACGGGTTTTGCGTGACCTAATGGCGAAACCCAGAATGTCGAGGCCTTTCACCACAGATCGGTGGTGCCCAGGGAGACAGAGGACGCGGTGATAATAGGCGCGGGCATGGTGGGCATAGCGGTGGCGCGTGAACTCGCGACGAAAATGACGCTGGTGAGATCGTTATGCCGCTCAATTCCCCGCAGATCCCAATATTTGTTCTCCGCCGGCGCCGCCGTCAACCGCCACATCTTCCACCTTCATTTATCTTCCTCGTCACTTCCCACCCCTTCTCCTTCTCGTAATCCAAGTAATTGCTGTGATTTTATATTTTTCGCTTTTGTTCTTCTAATAATTATTGCTACGTGTTATGATTTCTTTCTCTATATGAGCTACTGGATATTGCAATTCTCATGTTAGTCTCTGTCTCTCTATAATCGTATTGTGTTCAATGAAATTTCCCCTCTTTTTTTGGTAGCATGAATTTTAGAGTTTTATTGATTTTGGGTAATAATCTGTAACATAGGCAGTTGAGATTTCCAATTAGATTTACTGAAATATGGAGATGGAAGTGAATTAACATATACTCCAATGTTTAGTTCGACATGTTATTATGTTTGGGATTAATACAACTATCGATTTTGTGGTCGTATTGATTCTGATTTTCTCCAGCTAAAGAAACAAGTTTATAAGGACATATTGTTATGATTTAGGTACGTATGCGAGGATGCATGGAACCAGAATTGCGAATGATGGAGGGTCAAGAAGCTATGAGGATGGAACCGGAATTGCAGTGCGCGAAAGCTCTGCTGTCGCCGGCCTCTAGGATTGTCAATAGTCATTCGTTTATGCGATAGTCATTCGTTTATTTTCACATGTGAAATCAAAATTGCGTGGACATTTGGGTACTCTGCTAAGTGTATTGATATGTTGAATAATTACAAATTTCTATTGTCTTTTCGTTAATTATTTTCTTCAAGATAAATTAGAGATTTTGCAAATGACACTATAGATTATGATTGACACTATCGATTACACTATAAATTATGAATGAACACTATCGATTACACTATATATTATGAATGACACTATAGATTATGAATGACCCCAAGGAGTTGTCATCCTTTGTCAATTCGGCTGATGAGTTCTTATACAATTCTAAAAATTATTAAACGAGTTAATTGGTTGAGTCGCGAAGAAACGAAGACGTCCCGACACAATTTTGACAATGAAACCACAAAAGTAAATTTCTTGTCGGATTACTTGGTCAACCGAGTTATAAATCATAACAAAAATGCAAATCCTGGTTTATATATTACAAACTACAAGAGCAATTAATAAATCCAAGGTGCAATTTGGTCACAACACATTCAACTTTGAAATCTATTCTTCTCTATAAAGCTTTCTGACCCCCACCTTAGAAACCATCTGCCTCTTTCCCTACTTCTCTATGATCCTTACGCCCGACCGTTGTTTTTCTCCATCTCGACCTAGAGCTTTACTGCTTGAACTCCATGATCACGGTATCTGCACGTAAATCCAACATCAATATCATTACAGGTGAAGACGGAGATGTTTCAATATTAGTTGAGCTTCTTATGTCCTAACCACTCAGTCGACGAGAAGCGCAAGACCACGCATGTCGGTGCCGACGCCTTGCTCGACGAGCTCTACTACGCAATCTCAAAGAAAAGCAAGTCCCTCGCTTTCTAGGCAGAAGTCAGCCTCGCTTATCACCTAAACATTGTTTAAACAAAAAGCAACATATGCATGAACACATGAAATCAAAATCCCCAAAATGAGACTGTAAACATCCAAAAACATGTAAATCAAAATCACCGAAACGAGTGATTTGTCACATGTGTGATCAAAGAAGATAAGAAACAATAAAAATCAATAAGCACAAAATATGTAGATTAACAACAGATTGATGCAGGTGGTGAGAAGATTGCACTTAAACTAGAAGGGTGTACCAACTCTCTTCACTTGGGCACCATTGATATGTGAGGCTTTGGTGCTGCATCAAATAAAGAAAAACAATAAACTATCAAAGAATCGAACAAATCGAGTATTAGTTAAACATGCAACTATCTGCAAGTCGAAATCATGAAAAAATAAAATTGATAATCTGTTACGTATTCTATCAATATACAAAGTTGAAAAAACCCAATATGTATAACAATTCATCTAACTATTAGGTTGGTGTACATAATACAAACTATTTAGTAAAAATTAGTTAGTAAACTATTACTATTAAATAGACCTTAATTAGAACTATCTGCAAAACAATCAAACTAGTTAATCAACTATTTGGTTGCTAAACATAGTACAAACTATTTAGTAAAACAAATCATCAAAAATTAATTAGGAAACTATCAAACTAGTTAATAAAATATTAGGATGGTAAACTAGTTAGTAGTGTAATAAATAAATTTCAGAATCTATTACAAACACTATACTTTTTTGCACAGTGTATTTTATAGTTCTAGATTCATAAAGTGTTTTAATCGTTTACGCACATTTAATTTACTATATTAATAGCTGCACTAACTAAAACTTGTTCAAGAACATAACAAACACTGTAACTACAGTGTAGTTAGTAGTTAAGAGTTCATAAGTTAGGATATTAGTTAACAAACAAATATTTAATAGTGTAATAAATAAATTTCATAATCTATTACAACACTATACCTTTTTGCACAGTGTATGTTGTAGTTATAAAACCATAAAGTGATTTAATCGTTTACGAACATGTAATTTACTATATTAATAGCTGCACTAACTAAAACTTGTTTATTGACATTTAACATATTAGTTCTAATAGTTTAACCTTGATTACAATGTTGCCTTGAGTTATGGTAAATAATGCTTTAACTGCATGTCATAAAAAATAGATTGGAATTTCACTTGCAAGTCCAAATATCTAAGCAGAAGGCCCTTGATTGAGGCTCGGAGTCAGAACCCCGAGTGTGTGCATTTTTTTTCTAAGTCCATGGGAAACAGGTGTTCTTTTTATTTTTGTTAAGAAATCTGGGATATCGAAACGGGGTGATTAGGGGAAATCATTGCACGTGAATAATTTCCATCAGAAACTATGCAAAACGTCCATCGATATCGTACCTAATTTCCAGAGATCGACTCAGCCTATAGCATCCACCGGTTTTTTGACCTTCCGCTTGATTTCTTTTGCGCCGTTCAACTGAATCAAACCAACTGTTTATATATTGATGTAGGTCCTTTCTATATCCTATGTTAGTGTTACAACATAAACGGGAAAATCCTCCACCATATTCACATCAAATTCGAAACACTAAGTTCACAACTTTGAACACTCATTACTAGTAACAAACAGGAAAGCTACAAAAATCACAAGAATTAAAAAGAAAAATCATTATACATATAAACGGGCAATGGGGGATTGAAACTTCGAAAATTCATAGTTTACTGAAAAGTTTCAAAATAATTAGACGGATTACCTTAATCAATTGAAATAACCATTTGCAAAACTATTACTGGGGAAAAATTAGGGCAAACAACCCCAAAGCGTAATGTTGTAAATTATAGATGGAAATTACTGTATAAGTACAATTTACACCAAATCGCTACACATGAACCACATGGCGAAAATCAAAACTAAATTTCAGTGATTACCTTAAGCAAATACAGCCGCCGATTATCTTTATTGTCAAGCGTCATCCGGATTTGGAATCTTGCTTCTCAAAATTTCCGAACCCGTTCAACCGGTTGAGGAGTGAGATTTGGTGCGAGTACGATGGGCGGGCTTTTGTACTGCACAATTTCAATTCGGATTTCTTCAGTCGGCGTCGGCGGTGAGTTTTTCACGTAGTTTCTGTCACTGAAATTAGGAGATTTGTTTTAATAGTGAAATAGTGTCGCTGGAAATTAGAAGATTTATTTTAACTAGTCTCAACACCCGTGTGGATGCACGGAAGAGTTTTAGCTAACATTGTTATGATGTAAAATTTAACATATTAAAAAATTAATGTATGATGTTTATACTCCATTAGTTTGGTGTTGAAGTTTATAAGACTTTAGTATTTTTTAATACAATATTAGCTAGAGATGAATTTTTTCAAGTATTAGTATTATGTTTTAAGCTTTTTTTTTTCATGAATAGAGATGTTATTTCAATTCTAAACAATTAAATTTAAATTGTTGTGTGAACAAAGATAATGATAAGAGTTAATTCACCATTACGAAATTTGAAACACCTTTATACACTACATTTTTATTCTATTGTTAAGCTTTTCACTCTCGACACAAATTAAAGGTTTCAACCCGTCTCTCAGTGACTCTCGACATGCGGTAGTTATAACAACACTTGGTACGCGTAGTTACAACCAACCGCGTACCCAGTGTTGTTATAACTACCACGTTCAATTGCAAAGACCATTGGAAGGATTGATATTTCGCAAAAGTATTATAAGGACACCAACCCCACCAACAAAAATAAAATATAAATAACTAATCAACAATAAGATATTAAAAAATGTTTTATTTATATAATTAGAACAAACCAAAATACTTATTAAAATTTTGTACACATAGAATTGCGATTTACTTTCTGAATTACTAAAGACATTTGTTAAAACATACTAAGTTCACGGTTGATCAGCGCAATAGATACAGAATTCTGGTAGATTATTTCGCCCGTATCATACATGGACGCCATAATCGTTAATTTCATCCACTTCATTCAGAGTTGACGCTAAAATTGATCTTTGCTCGTGCTTGCAAAAAACTAATATCGAATATGTGTTAAAGATAAGAAGGAAATGTTGCTTGAACATTGATTTTATAAAATAATCAGACTAAGTTGTCAAAATCTTTTAATTAATATCTATATAGGCTTATCCCGTCGTTGTCATCGTCAAAAGTACCATCTCCAACCCAACATCAGAAATTCAATCAATAAACACTCGTAAAATAAGATTATCATTTTCATTGTCAATATTTTGCAACCTAATATTTTTTGTAAAACGGAAAATTTTGCAATCGCTTCATATATTAGAATAATTAATCGTGGCATTAACAAAAATATTTGAGCTAGAATCTCTAGTCTGTGGATAGTTACTGCACCCGTGCGATACACGGAAAAGTTTTAAAATGTACCAAATGACAAAAGTTTTGGTCACTATCGAAACTACAACATGTTTTTCAAAAATATACTAATGTTGGACAAAGACTGACTTTGACATTTATTAATTAATCGATAATATAAATCTTATCGCTATAATTTTTTCCGCCCAATACTTTCGTCTTGATGACATAATTACCAAGTTTTATTATAATTATCGCGTTCAATTCCACAAACTATTGGAAAGATCGATATTTCGCAAAAGTATTATCGGGACACCAACCTCACAAAAAATAATACATAGAATTAATAAACAATAAAATATTAAAAAATATTTTATTTATAAAATTAGAACTAACCAAAATAATTATTAAAAATTTGTACACATAAAGATTTTCTTTTCTTTTCTGGACAGGACGTGATTCTCGATAACATAATTAATTACCAAGTTTTCTTTATAATTACCGAGTTCAATTGCACTGATTATTAGAAGAATCGATATTCCGCAAAAGTATTATCCGGAACACCAATCTCACCAACAAAAATAAAATACAAAGAATTAATCAACAAAATAAATATTACATAACTATTTATTTATAAAATTAGGACTAACAAAAATACTTATTAAAACATTTTACACATAAAGATGCGATTTACTTTTTGAATTACTAAAGACATTTGGTTACTCTCGAAACTACAACATACTCTTAAAAAATATACTAACGTTGGACAAATACTGACTTTGACATTTATTAATCGACAATATAAATTTTATCGCTATAATTTTTTCCGCCCATTACTTTCGTCTTGATGACATAATTACCAAATTTTGTTATAATTACCGCGTTCAATTCCACAAACTATTGAAAATATCGATATTCCGCAAAAGTATTATCGAGACACCAACCTTACCAACAAAAATAAAATATAAAGACCTAATCAACAATAAGATATTAAAAAACGTTTTATTTTTAAAATTAGAACAAACCAAAATACTTGTTAAAACTTTGTACACATAGAGATGCGATTTACTTTCTGAATTACTAAAGGCATTTGTTAAAACATATTAAGTCCACGGTTGATCATGACAATAGATACAGAAGTATGGTAGATTATTTCGCCCGTATCATACATGGACGCTATAATCGTTAATTCCATCCACTTCGTTCAGAGTTGGCGCTAAAATTGCTCTTTGCTCGTGATTGTAAAAAAGGAATATCGACAATGTGTTAAAGATAAGAAGGAAATGTTGCTTGAACATTGATTTTATAAAATAATCAGACTAAGTTGTCAAAATCTTTTCATGAATATCTATATAGGCTTCTTCTGTCATTGTCATCTCCAAAATTACCATCTCTAACATCAGAAATTCAATAAAAAAAACACTCATGGAATAAGGTTGTCATTTTAATTGTCAATATTTTCCAACCTCATATTTTTTGTAAAATGGAAAATTTTGCAAACCCTTCATATATTTAGAATAATTAATCGTGGCATGAACAAATATATTCGAGCTAGAATTTTTAGTCTATGGATAGTAATTGCACCTGTGCATACACGAAAAAGTTTTATAATATACCAAATGACAAATGTTTTTATCACTCTCGAAACTACAACATACTCTTCAAAAATATACTAAAATGTTGGAGAAAGACTGACTTTGACATTTATTAATCGACAATATAAATCTTATCGCTATAATTTTTTCCGCCCAATACTTTAGTTTTGATGACATAATTACTAAGTTTTGTTATAATTACCGTGTTCAATTCCATAAACTATTGGAAAGATCGATATATTCCGTAAAAGTATTATCAAGACACCAACCTCACCAACAAAAATAAAATACAAAGAATTAATTAACAATAAGATATTAAAAAATGTTTTAGTTATAAAATTAGAATTAACCAAAATATTTATTAAAACTTTGTACACGTAAGGATGTGATTATCTGGTCTCGAAATCCGACCCCGTCCCGTGTTATTCCCACATTTACTTATCGCAGAGTAAGAGCTTCTACCCGGTTATGTAGGTCACTCTCAAAACGGCAACATAAATTTTCCAGTGTGTAAATATTGGTCTCTTAAAAAATATACTATCATTGGACAAAGATTGACCTTGACATTTATTAATCGTCGGACAAAGACTATATTGAGCTCTATTAATCAATAATATAAATTTTGTAGCCAGATTTTTTCCCTCTAAATACTTTCGTTTTGATAACATAATTACCAAGTTTTGTTATAATTACCGAGTTCAATTGCACAAACTATTAGAAGAATCGATATTCTTCAAAAGTATTATCCGAAACACCAACCTCACAAACAAAAATAAAATACAAAGAATTAATTAACAGAATAGATATTAAAAAACAATTTATTTTTAAAAGTAGAACTAACTAAAATACCTATTAAAACATTTTACACATAGAGATGCGATTTAATTTTTGAATTACTAAAGACATTTGTTAAAATATATTAAGTTCACAGTCGATCAACAATCAACGTAATAGATACATAACTCTGGTAAATTATTTTGCGCGTATCATACATGAACGTCATAATCATTAATTCCATCTACTTCATTAATTCCATCTAGTTCGTTCATCCCGTTTTTGCAAAAAACGAATATCGACAATGTATTCATGATAAGAACGTTGATCACTGATTTTTTAAAAATAATCTAACCAAGTTATCAAAATCTTTTTATGAATATCTATAAAAACCGTTGATTTTTTTAAAATGATTAACGGCTTAAAATTTTAGAAGCTGTCAAATAATGGGTGGATAATTAGTATATTATTGTCCACGCTCGAGTCATACAAAATTTGACTTGACATTACTCTATAAATATATCTGCACCCGTTATCACATGTCTCACATAATTATAGTAATATAAGGGTGATAATTGTCGATAAAATTAGCATTTTGTCATTATTCAACTGGGTCATTATTTATAGATATACCTGTCCAAACCTACTTATTCAAACGGTTCAAAACAGTTTTTGAATCGTAATATACAATTGCTCGTTCTTAAATACTGACATTTTAAAAAATAAATCAATGTTGCACGAATATTGACTTTGCCCGTGCGTAAATAAATCTTAGTTACTATTGAATCGCAACATACAATTGCTCGTATTTAAATACTAACGTTTTAAAAATATATGTTGCACACATATTGATTTATTCCGTGCTTAAATAGATCGTCTAACCCATTAAACTAAATAATATTTAGAAAATAAATAGTATTATTAATTATAACAAAATAAGAAATTTTAGAAGCTCTTTTTACAATTATTGTTTTATTTGTAAACATTTATTTTATATTTATAAAAATATTAAATCCCCCAAATACGTACTTAGCCGCTGAAACTCACTGATTTTATATTTATAAAAATGAATTATGATTTAAAATTTAGAACTTATTAAATAATGAGTGGGTCATGAGTACATGATCGATCACTTGCCAAAAAAAATAACTCAAAATTTCACTCGCAATTCGCTTGCACCCGATAACATATTATATAATAAAACAGAGATGTTTAAAAATACCACAAAAACCAACGCGTACGCTATCATGACCCGTAGCCACTCAAACCATTGATTTTAAATTTTAAATGAATAAGTGTTTAAAATTTAGAACATGTCAAATAATGGGGGGATCATGAGTGCATTATATTGTCCACGCCCGAGTCATAAAAAATTGACTCGACATTACTCTATAAATCCATATGCACCCGTTATCACATGTCTCATAAAATTGTCGATAAAATTAACATTCTTTCATTATTCAACTATATCATTATTTATAGATATACCTGTCCAAACCTGTTTATTCAAACGTTTCAAAAATAATTTATGAATCGTAATATAGAATTGCTCGTGCTTAAATACTGAAATCTTAGAAAATAAATCAATTTTGCACAAATATTGACTTTGCCGTGCGTAAATATATCATAGTTAATCTTAAATCGAAACATACAATTCGTGTTTAAATACTAACGTCTTAAAAAAATATATTGCACACATATTGATTTATCCCGTGCTTAAATAGATTGTCTAATTCGTTAACCTAAATAATAATTAAAAAATAAATTGTATTATTAATTATAATAAAATAAGAAATTTTGGAACCTCTTTTTACAATTATTGTTTTATTTGTAAACATTTATTTTCTATTTATGAAAATATTAACCCGTCCGCCAAATTCACACTTAGCCGTTGAAACTCATGGTTTTATATATATAAAAATGAATTATGGCTTAAATTTTTAGAAAATATCACATAATGAGTGGGTTATGGGTACATGATCGACTAAAAAAACCTATTCAAAATTTCACTTGCAATTCGCCTCCACCCGTATTAACTGTTATAACATATTATATAATAAAACATTGATTTTAAAAAATAACACAAAAATCAACTCGTAAGCTATCATGATTCGTAGCCACCCAAACCGTTGATTTTTTTTAAATGAATAACGGTTTAAAATTTTAAAACCTGTCAAATAATTGGTGGACCATGAGTACATTAGTGTCCACGCTCGAGTCATAAAAATTTGACTCGACATTACTCTATAAATATATCTGCACCCGTTATCACATGTCTCACAAAATTATAGTAGCATAAGGGTGATAATTGTAGATAAAATTAGCATTATTTCATTATTCAACTGGATCATTATTTATAGATATATACCGTGCATAAATATTGCATAAATATTGACTTTGCCCGTGCGTAAATACATCATAGTTGCTCTTGAATAGCAACGTACAATTGCTTGTGTTTAAATACTAACGTTTTAAAAAAATATGTTGCACACACTGAAAGTACAGTAACTAAATTGAAACTGTTAATACCTGGACGTTGATTTGCAGTACGATATCTCGACAATACTTTAACAGCAAGGTACTCTTTGAAATCCTCCCACACCGTATTGGGACTGGTCAGGGAATCCGAAGTCAACATATTCACAAACAAAGATCGCAACATGTGATCCGAACCCCAAACAGAACACTCTTTTATTGCATCAATATATTCTTTCTCGTCATCTAGCAATCCACGGGCATAACACGCTTCTTGAATGGTTTTATATACACGACCGTTGTACGTTCTAATATCATCGAAAGACGTGCAGCCACGAACGACGTTCAATAATATCCTCAGATAGTACACTTATCCAGCTCCTGGATACATATACGCTATTCTTCCGTACGCTACACCTATTTGTCTCGGTCGCCATTCTTTGCTCTTATCATCCATAACGAAGCGCGTTGGATATTCGGCATAGGTCAACTGCCTTCCTTCCCTGTATTTTTTATTTGCTTCCATCCAACTTGTGAACATGGATTCTTTCGATGAAAGCTTGTCCATAACCTCTTCGATATCATCATCTTGGTTAAACAATACACTCTGGTGGTATTTAAGATGAAAACCAAGTCTAATAACGTGTGGGTCTTTAAAATGCATCTCAAATCCAAATAATCTCCAAGAAGCTTCCGAAGCAGATATGTATCTACAATCAAAGTAATGATTAATCTCGTCAATGACTTCATCTCCGTCATTTGGATTATGAGATTGATAGAATACTGCAGTTGCACGATCATGACCTTTATGCACGTATTTAAACAAATACTTTATAGATCGCGCTTTGTTGCACCATTCAACATTTATATGTGCGCGATACTTCTTTAGAAGAAATTTGTTATGCGGAACAACATACCTGCAAAAAATAACACGTAATAACGTTAATACGCATAGACGAACGCATAAAATAACAAAATTAGAAGTATTAACATATAATTGGAATTATTAAATACCTAGTATCAAGTTCAATGCCATTCTTACTGATATACCGACCAAAATCCCTACGTCGATACACAACGAAACCATCATTGTCTAAAGTAGTTCGCTGAACAAATTTTTTTGGAAAGCTTTTAGTGCAACGATTTCCATCCATGCAGGGAGATTGTTTGTTTGCAACACGGGCCGTGCATCATGAACTCTTTAACATCTTCATAATATTCAGAATCCTCATATTCATCTGGAATATCAGCAGAAATTAAATCATCCACAACATTATTACACGGTGATTCCGATAAATCCTTTAAATCATCCACAACATTATTACACGGTGATTCCGATAAATCCTTAATGAACAGCAAAATATGAGCATCTGCGCTTTTGAAACTCCATAAACAAAGAATATTAAATAATAAGAATAAACAGTAATTTAAGTCTAAAGATTTAAAAATATTAACTGGACAATAATATAACGAAAATAACAATGTTAAATAAAATAAAAAAAATTAACTACCAGCACTTATTTCTCCAAATATTTTGTCCCGACGAATATCGTTCAGCATATTATCGAGACTCAAACCTCTTGGATAACGTATCTCCGAATTTCGTCCCAATTGGCGTTCCACGTGAAAGTAATAAATAAATTCGAATAACCAACAGACCTGTATATACACATGGCAAAATACCCTATAAATAATAATTGGCCTGCATATTTACTACTCCCTCTGTCCCAGAGCTATAGGCACAGGTGGTCAACGTTGACTTTTTTTGTCCGTCCAATACATATGATAAACGATATACAAAAATTATGAAAAAATAACTAAAATAAAATTCAATAGTTAAATTATATTTTAGTTATTTTTTCATAATTTTCAGATACCGTTTATCATATGTATTGGACGGACAAAAAAAGTCAACGTTGACCAATTTTGCCTATTGCTTTGGGACAGAGGGAGTATTATATAATTAAAAAGTTTTATAAAGAAAGTATATCAATTGAATGAGAATTTATGACAACATCAATTTCTTCCAATTATTAAGAACGAAATACTTATCTTATTAAATGTCATAATTATTAATGTTACCAAAACTATAAGACGTTTTTAAATTAATCAAATAAACTTGCTCATATTTAAATTGCGTCAAAAAATTGATTAAATAAATAATATGCTGTTTTTTTAAGTTTATTTAAGTTAATATATTTAATCTTATTTTTTTTCAAAATTTAATATTTAATTTGATTAATCTGTCTAAATTTAAAATACTTACACTAAAGCAATCGAATTAAAATAATTTGTATACTTACGACTAACCAATTTTACAAAACAGATCTCTTTCCTATGACTATGGACGTGTATTGATTAATGAACTCTAAATCTGTCTAAATTTAAAATATTTACGCTAAACCAATTGCATTAAAATATTTTGTATACTTACGTTGAACAAATTAATTAGAACTGAATTAAAATATTTTGTAGATGGAAGGTTTCATGAAAATTAATATATAATAATATATACATATATAGATAAGCTTATTACATAGTTTTAAACTGTGTAAGTAAGAAGGTGAAAATAAAATGAAAAAAAAAGAAAGTGATTATCTTTATATTAATTTTTTGTAACAAAATTATTACATTCATAATTATTTTACACTGAAGTGAATAAGTAAATTAAACTTCTAATAACTTTCACAGCATATATTTATTTTTTTTTCTTAAACTTTTACTTTGTGTTGTAATAAAACACCTATAAAGAAAAAAATAGTTATTAACGCAAAACATTTAAGTGCAAAAAAAAAATAGTAAAAAACATTAACATTTATTTATTAAATGAAAGACATAACCGTACGTCATAAACTATACAAACTATACAATATCAATTCGACTGGATAGTTATTAACGATAATAAAACACCTATAAAGAAAAAAATAGTTATTAACGCAAAACATTTAAGTGCAAAAAAAAAAAATAGTAAAAAACATTAACATTTATTAAATGAAAGACATAACCTTACGTCATAAACTATACAAACTATACAATATCAATTCGACTGGATAGTAGTATAAATCTACATCTCATTAAAGATTACAAAAAGACTTCGTCTTCAAAACTTTCTCAAAAGTGAGCTTCATCAATTAAAGCGGGAGAAAATACACGGAAGAGGACACGACCCTATTGAAGAGCAGATCACTATATTTTAAAGATAAAACTTTCAAAAGAAAACACCTATAAAAACAAAAAAAATAAAAATAATTATATTATGAATAATATTTAACGCAAAAATAAAAATATAAAATAGTTAAGTAATTAGTAAACGCAAAATCCTTAAATAAAAAAAATTAAAAAAATAAATAAATCAATTAAATCGCTGCAAAAAAAGACATTCGTAAATAAAAATATAAGAATAGTTATCAATAGAATACATATTTTTGGCGCTGCAAAAAAAATATAAACCATAAGTAATTATGAATAGAATGGACAAAATAAAAAAAATAATGATTAATGAATTAAATACTTACAATCGTTCCCTGTAAAAACAAAAAAAATGAAATGCGTGACGATATATTATAAACAATAGAAGACGAAGTAAAATAGAATGGAAAAAATAAGATGATCATTGAATTAAATGGGAAAAAATAAGATGATCATTGAATTAAATGGGAAAAAATAAGATGATCATTGAATTAAATGGGAAAATTACAATGTCCCTGCAAAAAGAAAAACAAACGAAATGCATACAATATATTTATGAGTCAAATAGAACAATCAATTAGTAAATACACTTACAATAATCCCTGCAAAAACAAAAATAAATGGAGATAATAATTAAGCTATTAATTGAAAACAAATTAATGAATGATGAAATGAACCCTGCAAAAAACAAAGTGAGAGGTAATGAGGAATAAGAATCGATAATGATCTATTTATAGGGAAGATTAGGGTTCGTATGATTGGCCAAAAATTTTGAATTCAAATTTTCAGTAAATATCCGCAATTATAGAATTTAAAAGATACGGTTACAATTAATTTTGTCAGTTTTATTGATTTGCTTAAATTAAGGATGTAATTTATAGTATAAAATAAATTATTAATATAAAGAATCCATGATTATGTTATTAGCGTTAAACAAAACAGATTTGTTGCTATAATTAAGGACGCGTATTTGATCTTTATGAATATTAAACCGGTTTAAATATAGATTAAGGAAACTAAATCGAGTAGTTTTATTAAATAAACCGGCTGAGTAATTTGGATCGAAAAATCGGCTGAGTAATTTGGATCGAAAAATCAGATTTTTCAATTGAAATTCGGCCGTAGATATCTCAATTTTTAAAATCATCGACGCTTGAGAATTCGCCACGTCCCACATCTGAGTGTTGGTTGGAAATACTGTATATTTTAAAAGTTGTACTAATTATTTTTAAAAATTGTAATTAAGAAGATGGAAAAAAGAAATGTATAAACTAAAGTGATTATTATGCACGTTAACTTCTTAAACTTTACAAATACAATATTATTACTTTTGCAAGACATAACGGTGCTTGATAAACTATACGAACTATACAATATCAATTCCACGCCGTAAACTATACGAACTATACAATATCAATTCCACGCCGTATAAATATTCTTCTCAATAAAGACTCCAAAAAAACTCCATCTTCAAAATCTTCTCGGAAGTCAGTTACATCAAGAAAAGCGGGAGAGAATATACGGCATAGGATGAATATTGAATAGCATGATCACGGCTATGTATTTCAGAGATAAAATCATCCTAACAAAACACCTACAAAGAACAAAAAAAAAATAATAATAATAATTATATTATAAATAATATTTAACGCAAAAATAAAAATATTAAATAGTTAAGTAATTAGTAAGATAGCGCCATGAAAAAAACACCTACAAAGAACAAAAAATAAAAAATAATTATATTATAAATGATATTTAACGCAAAAATAAAAATATTAAATAGTTAAGTAATTAGTAAGATAGGCAAAATCATTTAATCATACCTGCAAAAACAATAAAAAAACCATTAAATCGCTGCAAAGAAAAAAAAGACATTTGTAAGTAAAAACTTAAGAATTATAGTTATCAATAAAATCAAACGATAGCAGATGAAGTAATTATGAATAGAATCTACTCAATAAAAAAATTTATCAATGAATTAGATACTTACAATGATCCCTGCAAAAACAAATAACGAAATGAACACGATATATTATAAACGATAGAAGAAGAAGTAATTACGAATAGAATGGAAAAAATAAAAACGAATGATCAATGAATTATATGGAATAATTACGATGGTCCTGCAAAAGAAAAATAAACGAAATGTAGCGGATATATTTATGAATTGAATAGAACAATCAATTAGTAAATAAACTTACAATGATCCCTGCAAAAAAAAATGGAGGTAATAATTAGGACAGTAATCCAAAAAAAATAGGTAGTGAGGAATGAGAATACATAATAATCCATTTATAGGGAAGATTAGGGTTTGTAAAATGCTTTAAATTCGGCCAAAATTTTGAATTCAAATTTTCATGCAATTAGTATCCGCAATTATAGAATTTAAATTATACGATTGCAATTAATTTTGGCTCGGTATTATTGGTTTGCTTAAATTAAGGAGGTAATTTATAGTATAAAATAAATTATTAATATAAAGAATAAATAATTATGTTATTAGCGTTAAACAAAACAGATTTGTTCCGCAATTATAGAATTTAAATTATACGATTGCAATTAATTTTGGCTCGGTATTATTGGTTTGCTTAAATTAAGGAGGTAATTTATAGTATAAAATAAATTATTAATATAAAGAATAAATAATTATGTTATTAGCGTTAAACAAAACAGATTTGTTGCTATAATTAAGTACGCGTATTTGACTTTCAATTAATCATTACTAAAATAGATGATGATGATGATTTGAATAATAATAATAATAATAATAATAATAATAATAATAATAATAATAATAATAATAATAATAATAATAATCGGTATTTTTGGTATTTTAAACTGTAGTCAATAACTTTAATTCAACTTATGTTTAATTATAGCAACAAATAATAAGGATAATTATGTTTATATAAAAATTGGAATAAAAAATATAATTACATATTGTATTAAACTATAATTAAGGAATTGTTTTAATAGATTAGCATAATTAAGGAATTGTTTTAAATTAATTAACGGTTTTAAGAAATGATTTTTTAATTTAATTAATTACTTAATTTAAACACGCGTTAATATATAAATAACTATATAAAGATTAAAATATCACTAATTAAAAAGACCGGAAATGATTTAAAATGTAATTAACAAATTAAACGGACGATTAGGATTAAGTTTTATAGTGTGAACATGTTTTAAATCTAATGATGGATAGATAGTCCACGGGTGCAATTTCTAGCTGAATTATATTATGTATGATAGTGAAATTGGGTTTTAGTAATTTAAATTATTTAGTTTATTTGTTTACAACACAATAGAAGGCCAGAAGGGTTAATTAGGAAAATCATATTGTTTTATAATTAAGCAAAAGATGGGTAGTTAAGTGGGTGAGCTTATTTAAAAGAGCTTATAAGATGTTACGTCTTATAAGTTGTTTTAAGAGCTGATAAGCTGTTATGTCTTATTTAATAAATAAGTTGTTAAAACGTTTGGATAAAATAGATATATAAACTTATAAGATGTTAATTTGTTTGGCAATTTAAGATCTTATATAAATAAAATTACCAAAAATAAATTGTTATATATGAAAAAATAATTAAAAATATTTATATTAACTAAATAATAAATTTAGAATTTTTGTACGTATATAAAAAAAGGTAATAATTTTAAGGGTATTTTGGTCTTTTATTGTTTAAGTTACAAAAGCTTATAAGCTGTTGAAAAAAAAGTACCTCCCCCTTTACTTTTTCTTAAACCGCTTATAAGCTGTTAAACAACTTATTTTTAAGATTTTTAAGATCTTTTTTTAAAAGTTTACCAAACAAATATGAAGAGTTTATAAGCTCTTAAACAACTTATAAGCTGTTTTAAAGAGCTTATAAGCTCTGCCAAACACCCTCTAAAACACTTAACATTTAACTTTTTTGAAAATGTCCCTTATTTTGTTTACATTTTCTGTTTATAAAATGGATTTCTTTGTTGTTATCTGTATTCGTTTACATTTATTTTAATTTAAATTTTTTAGTATTAGTTTTTTTCTGTTTTTTCTCCGGTCTTCCTCTCTTCTTCGTGGCTCTTCTTCATCGATATGATGTTTATTTTTTTATTGATTTTTATGTAAAAATAAAATATGTTTTGTATTTTTATTCGGTAAATTTGGAATAAAAAAATTGGTATATTAAGTAAAATTTGATATTAATTTAATTTTAAATATGTGTATTTATCAAATAAGAGTACTTAGTAATTTTGGGGTTCAAATAGCAATACCCTTATATTTAATACAATCCAATTAATTAAATACAAAACAAAACAATTATGATAAATAAATTTATCTAAACAATCTATGTACTGAAATATTATTCATAATATATTTTTAAAGTATAATAATGTAAAAAATATTATTTGAGATTGATTAAATAATTGAGTTTTAAAATTTCATTTTAAAAGATAATTTTACTCTTATTTTAATTTTTTTACTAACAATTACTCTACTTACTAATTTAATTTCCATTTGTCAGCTTATATTTTTTTTAAATTACAAAACAAAATGTACAAGAAAATATCAAAAAAAAAATCCAAGGATGCTATTTCCTGTGTACATTTTGTCCATTCAAAATCACCAGAAAATGGCCTAAGTAACTTGAACAACATAAGCTATATATCTCACTTGTTTCTCTTCCCGTTTCAAAAAAGATGACTCACTTAATCTCAAAGAACCCCCTCGCAATACGGCGTGTGCAAACACACCAGGCTCGTGCACGTCAGCCAAACCCCCGCAAACACCACCCCGACAACGAGCCCAACCCTCGTTTTCCTCCTATCCACCTTCACCCCCCTCCTCACCATCCCCACAAAGCCCGGAACGAGCCCCCCGCACGCAAACACCATCACACGGTCCAGCCCGTTGTAGTCATCAAGCCCGGCGAGCATCGACCCAATAGCCGACACCGGGCCCACGAGCCCAACAAGCCCAG
Source organism: Euphrasia confusa (assembly GCA_954870475.1). Lineage (NCBI taxonomy): Eukaryota > Viridiplantae > Streptophyta > Magnoliopsida > Lamiales > Orobanchaceae > Euphrasia > Euphrasia confusa. The sequence continues at coordinate 4,510,574 of OX940962.1, forward strand.
CAGAGAAAAGGGCCCCGCGCCAGCTGCCGGTCGCCCCGAAGACGCAGCCGGCCGCTGCCGCCCCGCGTGGGAACCCGTGGAGGAAAGCGGGCAGGACCAGGTTCCGCCCGAGCCTGCCCGCCCCCGCCCCCAGGGCGAGACCTTCCGCGAGGGCGTGGAGGGCGAGGGCGAAGCACGGCACGACGGATTGGAGCGCGAGGGCGCTTACGGTGGGGCCCGTCGCGGAGGAGGATAACTCGAGGGTTTTCTTTTGATTTTTTCCGTTTTTTTTCGCGAGGATGGATGTGGGTATGTGGAGGGAGGCGGATCCGAGGGCGAGGAGGAAGAGGAGAGGGAGGAGGTTCATCTTGGAAGAGACGAGGAGGAGGAGCTGGAGGGGCCGCCACGTGGCGAGGACGAAGGCGATGCCGGAGGATATTCCGGTGAGGAGGGCGTGCTGGAGACGGAAAGAAAGAGCCAACGAGACGAGGGCTATGCCGCCGAGCAGTGGGCCCAGGCCGAAGAAGAGTAGAGAGACGAATATTCCGGATGCGTCTTCCGGGCTGCAAAGTGAAAAACAAAAAATAGTTTTCAGTTAAAAAAACAACCGAAAAATAGTTTCCAGAGCGAGACGAGAGCTCACTTGTATGTGTGGCTAAAATGCTCGAACAGAGCACCCAGAGCTTCCATGAATGCCACGGAAAGTGTAGCAGCAGATGCGACATTAGATGCGGAAGATTCCTATTGTATACTAAAGAAAAGTTAAATCATATAGTCGAGGTACAAAATAGGATTAAAACACGTCATGTTACTACCTTAAAAGCATCGGGAAGGACCTCAGCCATAACCATCCAAATCATACACCCGGCAGCAAATCCCGTAGCAAACGGCAAAAACTTGTTAAATGCATCGGCACATATGAACGAAGGAACTGCTACAATAGGCTGCGTTCGCAATTGACAATAAACTGTAATTATTTTCACAATAATATAATAACACAAGGGTTCTGTTGAAAAATAAATAAATTTGACAATAGCAAAAGCCTCTAAGCTACATAACTATAAATCTTGAAGAGATAAAATTTTCCGCCCCTACAAAATAAGCACTGAGAAACAAGAACAGAGTTTCAAAAGTAGGAGAAAACAAATTAAACTCGTTGAAGTTTGTCTCTCCCTTCGTCAGCAAAAAACGTTACAAAAGCCATCTTGCATTTCATCAAAATATTAAAGTCGCACCTCATGGGGATTTCTGTAATTTTGAAACTTCTCGTCACCATTATTAAAATCAATTATGTACCTGAGGCAGTGACGTAATTACGCTCCATAACATGGCTTTCTGCGGGGCCACTCCTCTCGAGGCCAAGACCATACTTACAGCCAAGCCCTCCGGTATATTGTGCACGGCTATGGCCAAAGTGACCAATAACCCTTGGGACAAACCCTTAGAGCCGGCAAAGGAAACTCCGACACCCGATCCCTCCCCGAAAGAATGTAGGGTCATAATCCCAACAACAAGAATTGCTTTTCTTGCATCTGCTCCCTTTATGTCCAGCATGCTGATTTCACCATATTGCTCGAGAATCTGAGCGTTTTAGAAAACAGGGCAAGTACAAAAGTTTCCCTTGAAGTTTCACTTATGTAAAAGAAGGCTGAATAAATCATTTGGCAGCAATCCAAAGATATTCAAGATAAAAACAGTGGCATTGCATGAAAAACAAATTAAATGTCAAAGGGCTTCTCACCTTCTTGCAGAGCAATATGAAAATGCCGCCAGCCAAAATACCCAAAACGACCCAACCGCCACTACCGTGTTCCTGCCCTTCCTGTATAAGGTCAAAGCTGGCGGCAAGCATTACCCCAGCAGCCATCCCGTTGCATATACCGGCCCACTGAGGATCAAGCTCCAGGAAAAAAAATGGGACAGCACCCAAACCAGTAGCCGCGGCCATTGCCAGAGTGAAAAGAGCAACCGTGGAAACTGAAACCCGAATATTATTATTATTATTATTATTATTATTCGCACTCGTTCCATTATTATGCTCCAATCCCGACCCATCTATCACACCACCACCTGCATTCTTTCGTGGGGAGGTTATTACTCTTTGAGAGGCTTCCCGATTGACTTCGGCTGATATACCAAGATTGAATATGAACAAAAGGAGCAGAAGCGAAATGACATGATTAACCCTTGAACCCATTTGTCTTTTTTTCCGAGATAGGACAAGAAAAATCACATGAGATCAAACAAGATCTCTCCCCTGATAGAATGTTTCAAAATGAAGTCAACTGTTGAAAGTAAACTCGGTTATTTTCTGGTGAAAGCATGAGAAAACCTTAGCAATAGACGATTGATCTCTACGAGCAAATAAACGGAAAATCAGAATTACAAAATGTGCGAAAATCGCAAACATGTAATACCAAGTGATCATGTGATCAGCAGCAGGTGCAAAAAATCAAATCTTGATAGATGAAATTTTGAATGCTAATATAATTCTTCTGCCCAGGCCTTTCGGATGCAATAATAGTAAATCCCCCAAAGCCCCATATATATATCACAAATATATGTAGTGAAAAAAACATAAAAAAAAAAAAAAAATCAAAGCTTGGAAACATCATCTTGATCCCAGAAGCATAAACCAAAACCAATTAAATTAAGAAAAAGAAAAAAAAAACAGTAATAACATCACAAACCTCGATAAAAGAAAAACATGTTTTTGTATTTTTGTATTTTTGTTTTATGAGAAAATCAAGATTTCTACCCGGGATTTCATACAAATTTGAAGGTGGGCTGTCAGAGTAAAGGACATACCTATTTTAAAAAAAATCTCGAAATTGTTGACGACGATGAGAATTGATAACGGATTCTTGATGGATTTTTCTTCAATGTGATCTGCAACACTGTGAGGCCACCTTTGGAGTTTGAAATCTTTGTTTCTGTTTTCATGGAAGGAAGACAAACCATGGACCGTCGTTCATGGTTTTGAGGATTTGGGTTTTCTACTTTCCGCGTGTGATTGAGATTATAATAATTGAAATTTGCCTCCTCCAGAAAAAAGGAAAAAGAGTTTGGGTTTTCAGATTTTTTGACTTTGTTCGTCCTCCGTCTTTGGACAAAATAATTATCCAATAGAAAATAAAAAATGAATTACAATTGGGGACATTTTTTTTTTTCTTATTTTGAAAATTTATTGGGAGTTACTCTTGGCCGGAAAATTTATCGACAGGGCCGCCCACAGTCGGAAATTCCATCGACAGTCGGAAATTCCATCGACAGTAGGGCCCAAGGTTCGATATTCAATCGATGTGAGATATCTTAACACACTTTCTCACGAGTAGGTAAGCCGAAAATTCCATCGGAATTATTCGTGGCCGGAAATTTATCGACAGGGGCGCACACAGTCGAAAATTCCATCGATCGGGGCACCCACATCGTATTGAGTCTGCTCTAATACCATATCAAAGTTGGATCAATAACATCTTAAAAGGCATTGTTAAAGTATTAAGGTTGTCTAACTTATATGTGAATCCAATGTTCGATTGAATCAATGTGGAATATCTTAACAAATTGTATATTAACAAAATGAAATTGTAAAAAAAAATCTATTTATAGATGACGATTTCACAAGACAAAAAAAAAAGACTACAAAGTTTTAAAAGACATATAGAGAGTATGAATTCAGTAATCAACATAACAATTTAATAGTAGACATAACAAAACAATACTGATCAACCTAAAAAAAATGATAGCAGAGTCTTGCCAAGCAACAATCACAACCAGTTGAACTCGTAGTCTATGCTGGAACCACATGAATCAAGTAATGTTTTGGGTTTAACCTATAAAATACCACACGTTGTCCAACTCGTAATCCATAAAACCTCCTGAACTCAGCCCATGCTCCAATGAATTTCCTCTTTTCCAACCCATTGTGATGGTTGTATAGCATATAAAATGGCTGGCCTGTTGGAAAATCTTAAGTCAAAATTGGTTTTATCCAATGTTTGACTGAGTTGACTGGCTATAAATTTAATTCCGATTGGGAAATAAATTGTACGATAATTTTCTACGTCGTTCGTAGATAATTATAGAATTTTATTTCGTCAAAAACCGATTTTCGGTGAGTGAGAAATAAATTGTTAAAGATAGCCAATTAAAAAGGCATTTAATTGAATATGTAATAAAGTGTAAGACTTTATTACATTGAAATGTGTAATAGTTATTACATCCCACATTGAAAGATGTAATAAAGTTATTACACTTAATAAGTGATTGGAGGATTAATGTGTTCAACAAGTGAGTAAGACCATGGACCGTTAAGGTACATGGCAATCGCCACACGCGCGCCGTCCGTCCGTCCGCTCGGCTCGGCTCGGCTCGTGCTCGTGCTCGTGCTCGTGCTCGTGCTCGGCTCGGCTCGGCTCGGCTCGGCCCGTCCCGTCCCGACCCGACTCGACTCGACTCGACTCGACTCGACTCGCCTCGCCTCGCCTCGCCTCGCCTCGTCCTTGGACTTGGACTTGGACTTGGATCTTGGCAATTGGACTTTGGGCTGGACTTGGGCTTCCTTGGGCTCCTTGGGGCTTCTGGGCCTGGCCATCGTAATAGTTTTAGAAAATAATATTATATAATATAATTATATTAATATTATTTTGAATTTCGAAAATCCTCAAAGGTCAGATGACCAGGTTCATTCCTAACGTTACAATGGTGTAATGAGGCTGAACGTTACAAGGTGGTAATGAGGCTGCATTACTCACCCGAATGAATGCCTTTGTTGACCCTTCACATGCATGGAGCTCAGCTATAAATAGTGAGTCCTAGGCTGCATATCATACACAGCAAAAACGCAAAAGTAATTCCCAGCATATCATTCAGTTCATACTCCTCGCTCTTTCTCGTTCGAAAGTGGTTCGGCTCTGGTTGCTTCAGAGACGAACAAGACAGTCGTTGTATCTTTGGGGGCATTACGTCTGCAAACCGTAGCATACACGGGACGTATTTGTCTTGCGGATAGCGAAAGCGCCTCGACTACCCGCAACAAGTTCTTGATCGAAGTTCGTGTCCAGTTCTGACGATCCATCGAAGTTGAAGACCTGTTCGATTATTTCTCTTCTTCTTCATTTCTTTTATTTTATTATAGTTTCTGGAAACGTGTAAAGTATTCAGTAGTACTGTTTACTAGTCCAGAAACGAGCACTGTAATAGCTACGTACTACCAACAACGCAAGACAAATAACCGTACTAAAAAATGACAACCGGAGACAATACTGGTGCTGAGAAAAACGGCCAATCTAGCACTGTTCCACCGATGAACTTGAACGTTCCGATCATGCCTTCATCGGTGGTTCATGCTGAGAAACCTGAGAAGTTCAATGGGACTGACTTCAAAAGGTGGCAACAAAAGATGATGTTTTACCAGACCACGTTGGGTTTGGCAAAGTTTCTCAAGGATGAGCCTCTGGCCATGGATGAGAATGAAACTGATGCTAATAAGCGTGCGGCTTATGAAGCATGGGGCCAGGGTGATTACCTGTGCCGGAATACCGTTTTGAACGGTCTGAGTAATGACCTGTACAATGTGTATGGGAATATGACTTCTGCCAAAGCACTCTGGGATGCTTTGGAGAAGAAATATAAAACTGAGGACGCCGGAACTAAAAAGTTCGTCGTCGGGAAGTTTTTGGATTTTAAGATGGTCGACTCTAAGTCGGTCGTATCTCAATTCCAACACTTCCAGCTGATCTTGCATGACCTTGAGAATGAAGGCATGAAAATCAGCGAGTCTTTTCTGGTGGCTGCTGCTATTGAGAAGTTACCCCCGAGTTGGAGGGCTTATCAAAACTATCTCAAGCATAAGACCAAGGAAATGACTATTGACAAGCTGGTTGTCAAGCTTCGTATCGAAGAGGAAAATCGTAAGAGGTTTAATCCTGGGAGTGTGCCTGAGGAGCCTCGTGTGAATCTGATGGAGCAACCCAAAAGGAAGCTGCCTCCTCCTCAGAATACCTCTAAAGGGAAAGAGCCTGCCACCAAGGTCTGGAAGTTCATGGGAAAATGCCATAACTGTGGAATAACTGGCCACATGGCTAAAGATTGCAAGAAGCCTAAACAGCCTATTGCACAGTACAAGGGGAAAGGGAAGCAATCTGCTAACCTTGTTGAAACCTCTGGGCAGGAGCTGACTGAAATGGATATGTCAGCAATGGTGTTTGAAGCCAACTTGGTTGGTAATCCCAAGGAGTGGTTCATTGACACTGGAGCCACTCGCCATGTCTGCTCTGATAAGGATGCATTTTCTACCTATGCTCCTTCGACTGGCCGAAAGCTCCACATGGGGAACTCTTCCTCGTCTACTGTTGCTGGAGTTGGGAACGTGACCCTGAAGCTCACCTCTGGAAAGGAGCTGCTGTTGAAGGATGTGCTGCATGTCCCGGACATCCGCAAGAACTTAGTCTCTGGGTCTCTCCTAGTTGAGCATGGTTTTAAACTTGTATTTGATGCTAAGAAGTTTATTTTGACTAAGTTTGGAACTTTCCTTGGTCGGGGCTATCTCGACAATGGACTGTTCAAGATGAATGTAATGGCTGTGCGCCGTGTAACCCCTATTGCCTCGAGCATTAATAAAATTGATTCTGTTTCGGTTTACTTGCTTGAGTGTTCTGAATTGTGGCATATTAGATTAGGACATGTAAATCTAAATGCGATTAAAAGATTGATGAATTTGGAATTATTACCAACTTCAAAAATTGATACACAAAAGAAATGTGAAATTTGTGTTGAAGCCAAAATGGCTAAGTTACCTTTTCCCTCGATTGAAAGGTGTACTGAACCTCTTGGTTTAATCCATACTGATATATGCGATTTGAAATTTGTACAAACAAGAGGTGGAAAAAAGTACTTCATCACGTTTATTGATGATTGTACTAGATATTGTTACTTATATTTATTAAGTAGCAAAGACGAAGCCTTAGAGGCTTTTACCAAGTATAAAACTGAGGTTGAAAATCAACTTGGTAAACGAATTAAAATAATCCGAAGTGATAGAGGTGGAGAATATGTAGCTCCGTTTGAGAAATTATGTTCTGAAAATGGGATAATTCATCAAACTACGGCTCCTTATTCACCACAATCAAATGGTGTTGCTGAACGAAAAAAACAGAACTCTAAAAGAAATGATGAACGCCATGTTGATTAATTCGGGGTTACCTCAGAACATGTGGGGGGAAGCTATTTTGACAGCTAACCACATTTTGAATAAAATTCCACTTAAAGGTAAAAACGAGACGCCGTACGAATTGTGGAAAAATCGTAAGCCGTCTTATAAATATCTTAAAGTGTGGGGGTGTTTGGCTAAGGTGTCTGTTCCTGAACCAAAGCAAATGAGAATCGGACCAAAGACGATCGATTGCATTTTTATCGGATATGCATACAATAGTATGGCTTACCGATTTTTGGTACACAAGTCTGATAATCCAGACGTGCATAAAGGTACCACGATTGAATCGAGAAATGCTTCATTTTTCGAAAATATCTTTCCTTGTAAAGAAAGAGAAGAATCAAGTTCTAATAAAAGAACTTATGAACCTGATGTCGACACAACAACTGTTGGTGACGATCAGGTAGAAGAAGAGGTTATTGAACCTAGACGTGGTAAAAGGATAAAAACGGCTAAGTCGTTTGGACCTGATTTTATTACGTATTTATTGGATGACGAGCCAAAATCCTACGGGGAAGCTCTATCCAGTCCAGATGCACCGCTCTGGGAAGAAGCTATTAATAGCGAAATGGAGTCTATTCTGCAAAATCACACGTGGAAGTTGGTTGATCTTCCACCGGGTTGTAAACCTTTAGGATGTAAATGGATCCTAAAGAAAAAGTATAAAGCAGATGGAACGGTCGATAAGTTTAAAGCTCGTTTGGTAGCCAAAGGGTTTAAACAAAGAGAAGGATATGATTTCTTTGATACATATTCACCTGTAACCAGAATATCGTCTATTCGGGTGCTTATTGCAATTGCTGCTTTGCACAATCTCGATATTCATCAGATGGATGTGAAAACTGCGTTTCTGAACGGTGAATTGGAAGAAGAAATTTATATGGAACAACCCGAGGGATTTGTAGCACCTGGACAAGAGAAAAAGGTGTGCAAATTGATAAGGTCGTTGTACGGACTTAAGCAAGCTCCTAAACAATGGCATTTGAAATTTGATAACATTATGATATCAAATGGATATAAAATCAACGAGTGTGACAAATGTGTGTACATTAAAGGTACATCTGACTCGTTTGTCATAGTCTGTCTATATGTAGACGACATGTTAATCATGGGTAGTACTCGTGAATTGATCATGAATACTAAAGCAATGTTAAAAAGAAATTTTGACATGAAAGATTTGGGTGTTGCTGATTTAATCCTCGGGATTAAAATTGAAAGAACGCCAAATGGAATTGTCTTATCACAATCTCATTATGTTGAGAAAGTGTTAAAGAAATTCAATGCCCATGATGGTCCTACGAGTAGGACGCCGATTGACTTAAGTATAAATCTTACTGTCAATAAGGCTGAACCTGTAGCTCAGTTAGAGTATTCTCAAGTTATAGGCAGTCTGATGTACTTAACAAATTGTACACGTCCAGACTTGGCCTATCCTGTGAATAAACTGAGCAGGTATACAAGCAATCCAGGTGTTGAACACTGGAATGCTTTGAATCGGGTTTTAAAGTATTTGAAATACACCCAAGAGTATGGGCTATACTATACGAGATATCCTAATGTACTTGATGGATATTGTGATGCTAGTTGGATATCTGATTCTAAAAGTTCACATTCCACTAGTGGTTACGTCTTCTGTATCGGGGGCGGAGCAGTTTCGTGGAAGTCAACGAAACAAACGTGTATAGCCAGATCCACCATGGAATCTGAGTTTATAGCTTTAGATAAAGCTGGTGAAGAAGCAGAGTGGCTTCGTCACTTTTTGGAAGATATTCCATGTTGGAAAAAGCCTGTGTCTCCCGTGATGATTCACTGTGATAGCCAAGCAGCTATAGGGAGAGCACAGAGCATTATGTATAACGGTAAGTCTCGACATATTCGTCGGAGACATAATACCGTTCGACAATTGATCTCAAATGGAGTAATTTCCTTAGAGTATGTAAAATCTAAGGAAAATCTGGCTGATCCTTTGACAAAAGGAATGAATCGAGATCAATTGGGCGTGTTGCTAGAGGGAATGGGTTTGAAAAACCACAATCCATCGAACGATCATAACGGTAACCCTACCTTGATGAATGGAGATCCCATGAACTTGGTTCAAAGGGAAAACTAAGTTATGAAAGTTCAATAGAGCACTTGTACTCATCCCTAAAGGCAATTCAAGTGCTGTTTCCTGATGTGTGGTATTAGGTTAAGTTCTCGAGGAGACTTTTAATGAATCCCTACCTTGAAAAGGTTAAGTATGTCAGGATACTTATAATGGGAGGTCACCTATATAAATGTGAAGTGAGGGCCGCTTCAAATGTAAACATTTATGAATCCAAAGTGTTGTCCATGGCCAAAACGGACACAACATAGAACGGGAAATTGAACGGAATTTATTGCGTGAATAGCATTGACTCGTTGTACGTTGTGGGGGAATAGTTCAAGGCATCGTGTCCACTAGGCCTCCTGTACTTCCGATGTTGTTCACTACGGAAGGTTCAAAGCCGCAAACTACCTTTCCGGAAGCGATAGATTCTTTTGGGGAATTGAACGAAGAGTCTGCATACATGCATGCATTGATTTCCACTCATGTGGGGGATTGTTGGAAAATCTTAAGTCAAAATTGGTTTTATCCAATGTTTGACTGAGTTGACTGGCTATAAATTTAATTCCGATTGGGAAATAAATTGTACGATAATTTTCTACGTCGTTCGTAGATAATTATAGAATTTTATTTCGTCAAAAACCGATTTTCGGTGAGTGAGAAATAAATTGTTAAAGATAGCCAATTAAAAAGGCATTTAATTGAATATGTAATAAAGTGTAAGACTTTATTACATTGAAATGTGTAATAGTTATTACATCCCACATTGAAAGATGTAATAAAGTTATTACACTTAATAAGTGATTGGAGGATTAATGTGTTCAACAAGTGAGTAAGACCATGGACCGTTAAGGTACATGGCAATCGCCACACGCGCGCCGTCCGTCCGTCCGCTCGGCTCGGCTCGGCTCGTGCTCGTGCTCGTGCTCGTGCTCGTGCTCGGCTCGGCTCGGCTCGGCTCGGCCCGTCCCGTCCCGACCCGACTCGACTCGACTCGCCTCGCCTCGCCTCGCCTCGCCTCGTCCTTGGACTTGGACTTGGACTTGGATCTTGGCAATTGGACTTTGGGCTGGACTTGGGCTTCCTTGGGCTCCTTGGGGCTTCTGGGCCTGGCCATCGTAATAGTTTTGCTGACGGGCTGAACTATTTTTGTTGATTGGGCCTACGTGGGCTGGTTTGGTTGAACACAAAAAGGCTTAAGGCCTGATTAGAAAATAATATTATATAATATAATTATATTAATATTATTTTGAATTTCGAAAATCCTCAAAGGTCAGATGACCAGGTTCATTCCTAACGTTACAATGGTGTAATGAGGCTGAACGTTACAAGGTGGTAATGAGGCTGCATTACTCACCCGAATGAATGCCTTTGTTGACCCTTCACATGCATGGAGCTCAGCTATAAATAGTGAGTCCTAGGCTGCATATCATACACAGCAAAAACGCAAAAGTAATTCCCAGCATATCATTCAGTTCATACTCCTCGCTCTTTCTCGTTCGAAAGTGGTTCGGCTCTGGTTGCTTCAGAGACGAACAAGACAGTCGTTGTATCTTTGGGGGCATTACGTCTGCAAACCGTAGCATACACGGGACGTATTTGTCTTGCGGATAGCGAAAGCGCCTCGACTACCCGCAACAAGTTCTTGATCGAAGTTCGTGTCCAGTTCTGACGATCCATCGAAGTTGAAGACCTGTTCGATTATTTCTCTTCTTCTTCATTTCTTTTATTTTATTATAGTTTCTGGAAACGTGTAAAGTATTCAGTAGTACTGTTTACTAGTCCAGAAACGAGCACTGTAATAGCTACGTACTACCAACATGGCCACCGTTGTATCGATTTCTCGTCAGAGAATCTGACATTGATGCGGAACAAATATTTTAAAACGAAACTTTAAATCAGTTTAACAATAAATATAAATTCACGGGAGAAGGAATTCATAATTTAGAGTCAAGACTATTACGATAACACTTTACCACAATTATTATTTTAATTATTTTTTTGATTGGAATTTGTTTTACCACAATTATTATTTTAATTATTTTTTGAATGAAATTTGTTGTTTAAACGTACCTAGCTCTCTACACTTATTTTTTTAATTATTTTTTGCTCCACACGATTTATTATTTTTGTGCTTCATTCTTCTTCTAATTTAATCTATACACATATTTAGATTTATTATTTTTGTGCTTCATTCTTCTTCTAATTTAATCTATACACATATTTATTAATTTTGTACTCCACATATTTATATATAATTGTAAATTAAGTACAAAAATAATAAATGTGGAGCACAAAAATAATAAATCCTGTGAAGAAAAAAATAATTAAAAGAATAATTGTTGTTGATCAAGATTTTACCATTGAATGTCACTTTTTATTGTTTTATTGCCATTTTTAATGGAGATCATATCAAAAATCCTTTTAAAATATACACATTTTATATTTAAAATTTTGAATTTTAAGAAAAATTAATAATCTCATAACATCTATAATTTCTACATTTGTGTGAAGTCTATTCAAATTATTACATGAAACCTAACAAACATGAACCATTTGTTATATTCTTCTTCTAATTTAATTTATACACATATTTATTAATTTTGTACTCCACATATTTATATATAATTGTAAATTATATATGAAGTAAAAAAATAATAAATGTGGAAGCACAAAAATAATAAATCCTGTGAAGAAAAAAATAATTAAAAGAATAATTGTTGTTGATCAAGATTTTACCATTGAATGTCACTTTTTATTGTTTTATTGCCATTTTTAATGGAGATCATATCAAAAATCCTTTTAAAATATACACATTTTATATTTAAATTTTTGAATTTTAAGAAAAATTAATAATCTCATAACATCTATAATTTCTACATTTGTGTGAAGTCTATTCAAATTATTACATGAAACCCAACAAACATGAACCATTTGTTAAAATTTATTAAGATTTTCGATACAAAGATTTTGCTTCTAAATGTTCAATAGAAAGATAAATGAATCATCATTTGTTATATTACAAATATTATTGAAATATTGTTGAACAAATAAATAATTGTTTTTAATTAATTAGAACATGAATGAATTTTTTATTTAATTATATAATTTAAACATCCTGTTAATATATATGCAATATGAACGCCCATGCAACTCGATAGAGCCATAGTGGAAAACATGTTGCAAATACTATGATAAATAAACTTTTTTCTATGATAAATGAACTTGTTGATTAATTTTTGTGCTATTGATACAAATATAATTTATAAAAAAATATTAAACAATATTTTTCATTTTTCTATATATATAATTTTTTAAATTTTACTATTTTTTAATAATAATTAACTAATATAAATTTTTAATAAAAAAATAAGTATAATTTTTTTATATAATTTTTAAAGTCTTATTATTTTTAATAATAATATAGTTTATTAAAAAAGAAATAAATATAAAATTATTATTAAAAATAAAATATTTAATATTATTATTTTTATTTTTATAATTATAAAAAGAGTAAATTAATTATTATTATACTCTTGTAACCACTCACCTACTTGTATAAATCAAATTTTTATACATTGTACAAATCAACTACATCAAATTAAAGTGAATAAAAAATAAATCTAAAATTAATTTATTTTTTTAATTTTAGTTTTTTACTATTTAATAAAAAAAATGTTAATTGAGTAATTATTAATGTTTCCTTAACAAAATAAATAGTACTACTTCAATGGTGTGTCAATAATAAGTGCATTTATTTTCATTCAAACGACTACTGTTTCATTTTAGATTGATTTGCATCGAAATTTTTTTAATTGTAAAATAGTAGTTAAATTAATTCTCGAAAATTAATTTTTAAACTCAAGTCTAAAAAACAAAACAAAACAAAAAACAAAATAATTCTTGAGGAAAAAGTGTTGTTTTATTCTTACTTACCGCTCTTCAATAAATTTCAATAAGTTGGTTTCAAATAAATGGAAAGGAAAAATGAATTGTGTTTCGATCCAAAGTGCCTATTTAAATTGTAGCAGTTTTCTACCATATGATATAATATAAAGCGTATTGAATTTAATTGTACGTGATTACATCCAAATGCAATCAATCAATTTATATTTATTTATTTATATATATATATATATATATACTAGTGTCGCTCGTCTTGCTATGCAAAATGAACGCCCATGCAACTCGATAGAGCCATAATGGAAAACATGTTGCAAATACTATGATAAATAAACTTTTTTCTATGATAAATGAATTTGTTGATTAATTTTTGTGCTATTGATACAAATATAATTTATAAAAAAAAATATTAAACAATATTTTTCATTTTTTTATATATATAATTTTTCAAATTTTATTATTTTTTAATAATAATCAACTAATATAAATTTTAATAAAAAAACAAGTATAATTTTTTATATAATTTTTAAAGTCTTATTATTTTTAATAATAATATAGTTTATTAGAAAAGAAATAAATATAAAATGTAATTTTTTATAAAATGTTTAAAATTTTATTTTTAATAATAATTTAATTCATTAAAGTGAAATTCGTGTAAATTTCTTCTCGTTACATAGATTTTAAAGAGTCTGAATCCTTCATATTTTTAAGAGAGAATAAAATAAAATTCATCGAGTTTTTAATATCCATCAACTTTTAAATACCTATAGATTTTTAACTACACCCTCGTAAATACTAATCCTATAAATGAGTTAACTCAACTATCAATTTATCATAGCTAAGGAGCCTCAAATGTCAAAAAATTCCAAAAAATAGGAGGAAAGATACCCCTATTGGAACCAAATACCCCTCCAAATATCCTCTATTAGAGGTGGTCTTAATACAGAATCAACATTTCTGGTAATTTAATCCCAGTTTTCATGAAATTGTGCGTGTATGTAATCGACTAAACGTTTTTCGATCGCGGTGTGTGTTCACTGATCGATTGATTGTTCATTGTTTTCCAGTTGGGTGTTTCAGCCTACCGGGACGATGGGATGCAGAACCCACCACCGGCCTCGTCTCCCACAGTCCACAGAGCAAGGGCGAGACAAAGAAGCCCCAACTGCCTGATCAAGTCGACCTGCTGTTGCTGGTAACAGTTCCAGAGGAACGACGAGTCAATTGGACACAGGAAGTTCCAGGCCCGATTCCTGGTCAGCAAGCTAATTGGCAGTTTCCACTGCCTTCTGAAATTCCTAATAACCCTACTGCTCTAGGTTTGTATTCCCAAAATTTGAAGTATTGTAGAATAGTAGTTTTCATAGCTATTTCAATTTTCCTCCGTGTGGCATTCGTATTACCTTTCTATTGTTGGTACAAGTTGATATTCTTGTTCAAACACTTGGCTTGCAAATTCTCTTGCAATACTATTCTGGGAAAATGAATAATTTGTACTAGTATTGATGAAATGAGATGAACAAAAATTAAACCAATAATAATGTTTATAGTCTTTCACTTATTTCTCCTTTATGACACTATTTCTTTCTATTTACATTTTGTGAGTACCCTAAAATTTATGTGCATTAAAGAACCAACCATCACAAAACACATAAAACCCAACTCAAAATACATGTGTTTGTAAGTTTGTTCTACATGACATGTTCACTTCCATGAATGAAATAGCACGATTCATACCTGAACTCAGCTCTCAGATAATCGATAATTATCAGAGAACAAGATCCAATAGTCATATTCCGAATAAATATATGTTAAGCTAACTAATACAGTATGATTTTACATTCCCAGATTGCACCATAGATGGTGGTTTCCGGTATACCATATTTTCTAAATTCTTCATCCTATAAAGTTTTTCGTTTATCAGTCTATTTGAAGGTGATTTAAACACAAACAGCTGCCAAATATTTCACTAATCTTAGCTCTTTACCTTGCAGACTTGCATTCAACTAAAACTTCTCAAGAATAGGAATAAATCCAACTAAAAACGTAAAAGCGACTAATATTTCCTCGAAAATAGATAGTTGTAAAACCATACAAACAGTACATTATCTACAACCAGGTGCCGCGCACAAATAAAACGCACAAAACCATCAGAACTTCTAAGATCATATCCCAAAGTAAAACCAACAAACAATAACACTTTTGAATAATAATATAACTAAAAAAAAGCAATATTATGATTAGTCGAGAAACTCAAACTCATCTTCCCTCAAATGGGCGAGGAACTTCACCGGCTTCCCATCGCGGCCGGAGAACTCTTCCGCGACAAACTCCACTTTGTACGGCAAATTGGCCGAGATTCTTTTCCCGTCATAAACCCCAACGTACTGCTTCAAAATTCCGACTTTGCCCGATATGTCGATTTCGGGCACTCTCGGCACGTGGTACACTTTGAGTGGTACCTTGACCCGGACTTTCGACCCGAATTTGGACTTGGCCTTTTCCAGCTCGTCTTTGATACTGCCGTGATCGAGAGTCAGTGAGTTGGAGATGACAGCTGAGTTGCATCGAGCCGACGAGGAGGCGGGGCTCCCGGTTGGATTCACGGGACGGGGATGGGTTGAAACTCGGATTTTCCTGACCGAGAAGCTGATTTTGGGGAAATTCAAATTAGGGTTTGAGATTCTGGAATTGGGAAAGTTGATGGAGGAGAACAAGGCGGGGGAGGTGGCCATGGTTTTGAGTCGGAATTAGAAAACACTAATCGAGGTATTTCATGGGTCACGTGTGGTGAGATAATATATATATATAGGAGTTGCAGTTTTCCTGGGAAATAAGAATGGGGATTTTATCCAATTTCTATGGCTGAGGAAGACGAAGTAATTTTGGGGATAGTTTGACACGTGCCCCAATTGGAGGGGATGAAATGGATTTGTTCGGACTTATTATTATTGGGCTTTTCTTAACGCGTGGCCAAGTTTGTTTGAGGCCGATCTTTCACGGGATGAGCCTTAGGGTCCGGTCCAAATGACTTATCTATGTATGAACAAACAAATAGTTTGATCCAAATCAATAAAAAATGATAAATACTATGGTCTTATTTTTCTTGTAAAAATAATCTTCAGATGGTATTAACCGTTTTCTATTTCCTATTTATTTTTAAATTTTAAGTTTATTTTATGAAATCACTAACCAACACATAACAATTTTAGTTTCTAAAATGACTAAAGTAATATTAATTTTTAATTATATAATTAGTGAGTCTCACAATACATCACTTTACTTTATGTATGAATAAATTAAAAACATTTTACAACAAATTTCATATATCTAATTACACACATGGCACATGTAAATCATTATTTTTTAAATTTTCGTGCTAAAAAGAACCTCAAATTAGCAATTTACATTAGTTTATATTTATTTTTTAAATAAATGTTTAATAGAATCAAGTGTTCCTGATGACAACGATGTTTGTAAAATTATAATTTATCACTGATACTGACGTCAATGATAATAATAAATGTGACGATAATATCTGTAGTGTCAAAGGCGGTGATTACATGATTAGTAGAAATACCGACGAGTAATAATAATAATAATAATAATAATAATAATAATAATAATAAAGAACTTAATCAATTTGAGTTGAGATTACTAATATGCACTGAATTTAAATGAATTATAATAAATTAAAATGAAATTATGAAAATTGAAATTAAATTATAAACAATAAAATATAATTTTTTTAATTGAATCAAATTAAATAAAAGTTAAAATTAAATTTAAAAGAACCGATAAGTGGTAGCTAAGTGAGAGGACCTTATCAACTTGAATCAAAACTTTGACCCCAACAATGAAATTCCCCTCAACTTGAAGGGGTCAGATTTACGAAACTCATAAATTTGGGGGTCAAATCGCAAATACCTAACATATCGACTTACCCTTCTCCCCCAGATTTTCCTTTCCAATTTCCCATTATTTTCTCGCTATCAACCTAAAAGAATTAAAACTTAATTTCGTTTCCCTCCCCAAAACCCAAATAAAACCACTATTTTTTTTCGCTTTTCTTTCACTCTAATATTATGGCCTTTCATGTCGCTTGCCCAATTACTTGGTGAGCCCTTTCTCTTAATCTCACTTGTATTTTATTTGTGTATATATGTATGTATATGTGTATCTCTCTCTATGCCCCGTTTTATATTTTATTCTGCGAAACACGCACTCGAGTGCGTGTTTTTGTGCCGGGGTGATCTGCGATTTGGGGATTTCCGACGAATTGTTAACTCTTTTGCAGTCGGAAGATATGTTTCTGCGCGCTAGGGTTTCCGCGGAAGCTGCGGACCGACAAGGGCAAGAATGACTTTTTGCAGGAGGTCTCTAGGGTTGAGCAGTTCCTGAATGACCCGTGGCTGATCAAGGCGAAGGAGAAATCCACGATCCAGGTTAATGTTCCGAAAGTCGTTGCCTCGCCGGCCCCTTTGCCGCCGCCGCCAACCCCTCAATTTCCGCCGGCCGGGGCTGTGGTTGTCGGAGACGAGGCGGCCGCGGCTGCTTCGGCGCAGGTGAAGAGGGCGGCCCTGCAGAAGCAAGCTGCTGCCGCTTCGCTGGTGGCCGAGGATTATGCCAGGAAGTTTGAGTCTGGTGATTTGGTGGTGAGTTTTTTTTTGTTATCATTTTTTTTAATATGCAATATAAAAAGTTCAAATTTTGTCATTACGTGTGTGCTCTTTTCTCCTCCCATTTTTGCTGTGGAATTTGTGATGTGCGAAGGTTGATACACTCCCAAGTAATGACTTTTTTTTATTTGTTTTGGACGTGTGAGTTCATTTTGTTTTTGGTTCAGATATGGGCGATTAAATAAGTATTTGAACATAATCTTTTTTTGTTGTAAATATGAGATTGCATTTTGTCGGTGATCAGTGTATTTGACGACTTAACTGTGTTTCACGTGTTTTTGTTAGATACCAATTGCCTATATGTATTCCGCGTAAATAAAAAATACTTGGTCTTATTCTAGTTTGGATGGATAATGTTTAATTGTATATATGCGCAAGGATTGCATATGATCATTTTCAACGTGATCATTATCAAGAAGTATAAATTTGTCTTCTTCTAAATTAATATGATAAATTTCAACTTGTGGAAATTAAAGTTTGTTAAGAAAAATCTTTTATGCTGGTAGTAAATATTAATTATGACTTATTGTCAACATAACATGTTTCGTTGATAGCCATGACCTATGACTACACTAAGTTTTCTGTCTGTGGTTATGATATTAATGTCGCACAACTTCTGGCTCAAACTTTATGCCGTGAAAAATAATTGAGAATCATGTTTAGTTTGTCAATTTTGACTACACTAGTTTTCCAAGTATTACTCCAGTATATAATAAATAAATATTGTTCATGATTTTTATTTACGAGCTTATTAGCTAGGGATTACTCTCTCCATTAGAGTGATCTAAAGGCGCACAGTTGTTTCTTAGTTCATATTTACATCTACCTATATCCTAATGCAGAAAAGGCTGTCCAATTTTTTTTATCAATGGGTCCATTGATTTAGAAGTGGTAGAGAAATTAAGGATGATACTCGATTTCTTGTACTCTGGAATGCTATTTTCTAAAGCTTAAGGAGATGATTTTATCCTTAGATTTTATATGCATTTCCCTGTTATTTGTGATGCAGTGCAGCATTTATGAGAATCCTTTAGCATTTCTATCACTATTCATTCTAGCTTGTATCTAAATCTTGCACTTTGGATTTTGGATGTACATTTCTCTTGAAGATGTTATAGAATACTTAAAGAACATTTTAATGTCTGTGATTCTAGCAGACTTCAGTTAAGGATGTGGGTGGGGAGGACCAACTTCAGTCAACTGCCAAAGTATTGTGCCGCCTATGCTTTTCTGGCGAATACGAAGGAAGTGAAAGGGCAAGAAAGATGCTATCTTGCAATACTTGTAGCAAGAAGTATCACCGGAGCTGTGTGAAAGCGTGGTCCCAGAACAGAGGTAAGTGTTGTTTGTGCAATACTGCAATATGTTTGTAAAATGCCTTTGCCCATGTGATAAAATTTTGGCACTACAGATCTTTTTCACTGGAGTTCTTGGACTTGTCCCTGTTGTCGTTCATGTGAGGTAAAAACTGATGTCTTATCCCTTTCACTTATGGTTTATTCATTAGGAAATCTATCAATATGAGAAGCATTTTATATGTTATTTAAAAGGATTAATGACATGATCATGTGTTATGGTATCTTATTTGAGAAATTAGTGCTTTTTTTTTTAGTTAGATACTCTTCAGAAAATGTCAATATGCCTAAGAATGCATTCCTATAAATTCTAATTTTAGTACATGGTTGGATAGAGGTGGTTAAGGGTGGAGGCATGGGTAAATAAGCTAATGAAACCCAATTAATTTGTTAAATTGCGATGTAGTATTTTTTAAGCATTTTTTAAGAAATAATTATTTACTTAAAACAATATATTGTTTCCTTATATTAGTTGGCGAGTTCAATATTGACGGCTTCAGAGAGGGTTGCCTCTTTGCATTTGTTTGCTTTACAGCTGCGCCGGATACCTTCCCAGCTTCTGATCATTTTGTGGTGTTTGTGATATTATACCCTTCTTTATGATCTTGAGCTTTATGTATTTTATCTTCATGGTTGCCCTAGGTCTGTAGAAAAACTGGAGATCCAAATAAATTCATGTTTTGTAAAAGATGTGATGGTGCATACCACTGTTATTGTCAACAACCTCCACACAAGGTATGCTGTGGATACCCCTTTAAGATATGCTCAATTGCCCAATCATTTATTAGCTTATATATTTCACCTTTAAACATGCAGAATGTTGGCCATGGGCCTTATTTGTGTCCAAAACATACCAAGTGTCATAGCTGTGGTTCTTCTGTTCCTGGAAATGGCCTTAGCGTAAGGTTTGATATCTAAACCATAATCAGTGCATTTTGCTGTCTGGTTTCTACATCCTAATGGCCCTCTACTTTTATGTCATTTTTTACCTTATTATTATTATTATTATTGCCAATTGCTTGCTTTTGGATTATGATTGTGGTTCTTTAATTGCCTAGGATTCTAACTCACTGTTATATATTTGAAACTATATTTATGAATGCTCAAAGGAGGCATCTATTTGAGCTATGTGGACATGTATTTGGATCCGGAATCATCTTATATATTGTGCTCCACTGGCCCTAAATGGAATGATTTAGCTGATGTTAGTGCGTAAACTCATATTCTTCATGGAGCCGTTTAAAGAGAGGTCTCTTTATAGGATCTGTGGAATTGAACAAATCTAACTACTTTTTAAAATTAACAACGGAATATATTGAACATGTTTATTCATGATGCTTATGGTGGTGTGTTTGCATGCCTTTGTATATATATTTTGTTACGTGTGATGTGTATCTATTTCTATTTTATGGACAATTGCATACATACATCTGTTTTCACCCATCTGCTCATGCACACAACTTATACCTTGATCTGATATACACTCTAAACTTTATACAGATCTGATATTGTGATTTTATAAAGATTTTTTGCAATTTTTCTTACTATCTGTAACTTTGAAGTTTGAAATGTTGTGGATTTGGGTCCACCTTAATTTCATGTACGCTACTATATACAATTTTGGTTAATATAAACATCAGAAGGTTGTTTTTTCCGTGGGCTTTCCATGACCTTCAATGAAATTCTGTAGGTGGTTTTTGGGCTATACATGTTGTGATGCTTGCGGAAGATTGTTCGTGAAGGGAAATTACTGCCCTGTATGTTTGAAGGTACATATTGGTCCTTGTCTATTCAGTTGATTTATTTCTGTCTAGAGTTGCATTTACAAGTTTATATTTTATACAACTCACTGAAGCAGAACAAGTTGATTTTTATTTACTGTCTTACAAAAGTGCAGGTCTATAGAGACTCTGAATCAACTCCCATGGTGTGCTGTGATGTCTGCCAACGATGGGTGCATTGTCCTTGTGATGGGATCAGGTTTCTTAACTTGTGTTTGTATTTGTTATGTAATTTTAAGTGGAGGTGTTTTCTGTTACGTATTGGAAACTGTATTTTTCGTTATATGACATAACTGATAGAAACGACATTACTTTGAAAATGAAAATTTGATTTGATATGAGTTTGAAGTACCGCATGAGAGAACTATACATTCAAAACATCAGTAAAGTCAATTACGCATAACCCCTTTCCCCTCCCTACTTTGAATATAGTTGAATAACACCTTCTATAGAATGCACTTGAATTTTTTTAATGGGATCAAATCTGATCTAAAGAACTCAATCTAATCCAGTAGACAATTCTCTGATGTCACAGTAATAAGTTTTTATTGGAAAGTGGTGGGTGATTCTTTCTTCTGATCGTTGTGGGTGATTCTTTATTCTGGATTTCAATTCTATGGTTTCTAATTTTAAGTTGGAAATTGTTTCCAGTGATGCAAAATACATGCAGTTTCAAGTTGACGGAAATCTGCAATACGTTTGCCCTACATGCCGTGGAGAATGCTGTCAGGTGATTTTATTTTTATTTTTTTTTGCTGATGAATCATCTGAAGGGATATGTACCATAATTTTATATTTTTCCCTCTTCCCTCTTTCCAGGTTAGGAGTCTCGAGGAATCTGTTCAGGAACTCTGGAAAAGAAGAGATGAAGCTGACAAGGATTTGATAGCAAGCTTTAGAGCAGCTGCTGGTCTGCCCACTCAGGAAGATATATTTGGCATATCACCTTTTTCAGACGATGAAGAGACTGTGCCTGTGGTGAAGAATGAATTTAGCCGTTCTCTGAAGTTTTCTCTGAAAGGTTTAGGTGATAAATCACCAAAAAAGAATAAGGACCACGGAAAGAAATCTTCAAAAAAGAAGTCAGGCAAGAAAAGGGGGATTGAGACGTCTTTGATAAGTGGGAGTGAAGCATACCAGAGTTTCAGTGATTATAATAAAAATGAAGTAATAAAAGTTTCTAGTGAACCTGCTGCTTTATCTCCTATTGCTGGAAGTTTGGCAGAAGGGGTATTTGCAGGAAATGACGTGGTAGTCTCTAAGCACAAATCAATTGACGAGGTTTCGGCACCCACTAATATGACCAGGGCATCTAGAACTATTAAAATAAAGAGTCATATATCTCGTGACCCGACTAATAATAAGGATGAAGCTGGAAACAGTAGTGGTGTGCCCAAGACTGCACAGGTTTCCAAGCTTGTTATACATTTGGGTGGAAGGAGTAGAAATGCGACTAGTCCTCCGAGATCTGAATCTAAAAGGGGGCAAGAGTCGATTTCCATTAAAGGTATGTATTTTTTTATGTTTCCACTTACAACTTTGTTTGGTGCACAATTTTTGTGTGGTTATGTAGGG
Organism: Euphrasia confusa; assembly: GCA_954870475.1. Classification (NCBI taxonomy): domain Eukaryota; kingdom Viridiplantae; phylum Streptophyta; class Magnoliopsida; order Lamiales; family Orobanchaceae; genus Euphrasia; species Euphrasia confusa. Next base: position 4,533,145 of record OX940962.1, read on the forward strand.
CCTTTGGCATTTGCCTAGTGTGCATGTATATGTATCAGTGGGTTGTGCTCATTTTATAAGTATACAACCTGCTTTGACCTTTGTAACATGGAAAGGTGAGTAGAATTTACCTTTATTTCACAGATGAGGATTTGAAAACCCCAAAATCTTGGGTCTTGAATGGAATCACTTCGAAACCCAAAAAAATCATTTTCCAAAAATTGCGGGAAGCAAAACTATGTTTGTGTACCGACTTTTTATCGGAAATTGTATCATTTCCATTTCAAAATTCACAAAAAATAGACTACTTACCAAACATATTCTACTTTTTTGCACGATAATCAATTACATTTCATTGATCACTTTTGTCACTAGTTATGGAAAAACGGATTGGAAACAATTCCATATATAATCTTGTTTACATGTATTTGTGTACTGAGACGCTGCAACTAAATTTTGGGAAAAGTAGGCTGAAAATTAGTATTCCAATCCTGTTAAGCATCTTCATTTTGGCTGTATTTCTTATTCCGCGTGCATCTTGTTAAAAAATCTGTTAATCAGTTTCATATGGTTCAGGACACAAAACGGACCAAAGTGGTCAATTGAAAGGTCCCAAACTGATCAAACTCAAGCACTCCAGTTCAGAATTCCCCAACATTAGCTCAAAACTTGCATTTTCCGATGGCTACGAGTCCGTTTCTCCGAATAACACAAATTCCATGCTAGGGAAAAGAAATGCTGCTGATGACATTGCATCTGCAAGAAGTGAATCTGAAGTCCCAGCCAGCAAAAAGCGCAAAAACCATTCAATTATAAAACACGCGGAGGATGTTTCTATTTCTGGTGACCTGGTTGATGACAGTAGCAGTGTGCCCTTGTCTAAGGATTGGAAGCCGTCTTTGAAGTTTAAAATCCCGAAGAATTCTAATAATGGAAACCAGAGTGACCCTGGCAATCAGAACTCATTGTCAGTTCCGGTGAAGGGGGATATAACCTACACGAGGGGTCAGAGGTCGAAAAGGAGGAGGGCAGCTGCAGGTGATGAGGATAGTGGGTCCCAATGGGGGGAAGACAACACGGTGAAGGATTTTACGGATGCCAATTGGATACTTCAGAAACTGGGGAAAGATGCTGCTGGGAAGAGAGTGGAGATTCATCAAGCGTCCAGCAACTCATGGTGAGTTTTTTTGACTTTTTTCGGAAATTGTCAAGAAAATTCAGTCAAGAAAAAAAAAAAGTTCTCCCAATTATTCGAATTGGCTTTCGATGCTCTATATAAAAGATGTGCTAATATTTTTCGAAACATGTTTTTCAATTTTTGCTAGGCATAGGGGAACTGTAGTAGAAATCATTGAGGGTACATCAGTTGTCTCAATTGATCTGGATGACGGGAAGGCCAAGAGCTTTGAACTCGGGAAGCAAGGGATTCGATTTGTTTCTCAGAAGCAAAAGCATTAATGTCTCTGTTTTTTCAGTTAATCAGGGGAAAGCAATTGATAGAGATCTATACAAGGTGAAGTGACAATCCTTCTACTGTGCTGTCATCATTGCTCGACCATCGCTGTGACAGTAGGGATTGGTTTGAATTCATCTTATAAGTAGGATCTCCTTTTTCTTTATTGAATTCAGTTCATCAAGTGTTTTTTTTAGCCCTTTATGAGGTTTGAGATTAGATGTTTGGTTGTTGTTCATGGTCGGAATTATGAGCCATTGTAGTTTGTACTGTATTTTTGTACATTTAATCATGTCTTACTCTTAGAGCCACGATGTTTGATCGGGAGCAAAAAGCAGGCTTTCCCTACAGATTATAATTTGGAATTATTGGTCAGGCTTGTTTTATAATTTTACTACTCATTTTATAATTTGTTTTATAGTTAGTTATGTTACTACAGTTATTAATTATACTTTTAATTACACAGAAAATTGCAAGAAAAAAAAAGGGACATTTTAAAAAAAAAGTATTATCTTACTATATATTATAACATAATCTTAATTTTCGGTCAAATTATAAAAAAAAAAGAATATACCAAATTTACCCTTTTAATTGTATCACACTATCTAATATATTATTATAGTGAAAATGTTAAAAAAATACCCTTAAATAGATAGCGAAACATCTTATTTGCACTAGCATATACAAATTATGTTTTTCTACACTAAAGTACGAATATACCCTTAAGTAACAATAAGGCCGGCATTTTCCCTTTGTTTACATTAGCGAAACATCTTATTTGCACTAGCATATACAAATTATGCTTTTCTACACTAAAGTACGAATATACCCTTAAGTAACAATAAGGCCGGCATTTTCCCTTTGTTTACATTAGAAATGTTTAGCTATATCGAATATAAATGTTTTGTCGAATAGACTTATCTCTGTGTCGAATATTTGTTTTTTTATATCGAATACATTTTACAGAACCATTTCTCAATAAATGTTTGTCAATATATTTAAGCCCTTGTCGAATGGTAGGTAACCCTTGTCGAATGATATTTAATGTTTTTCGAATGAGATGTAAGCCTTGTCGAATGAGATTAACCCTTATTGAATGGTATTTAACGTTTATCGAATACACGTAACCATTATTCCCGAATGAATATTTATTTGTTGAATGAATATGTTTGCATGAATAAATATTTTTTATTTGTGGAATACATTTTAGACTATTAGAATAAATATTTATTTTAGATTACTTTAAATTTTTTTGAGCTATTTTAAATTTATTTGCATAGACTATTTTAATTTTTTTGAGCTATTTTAAATTTATTTGTTTCCGCAATTTTTTTATTTTTGCTAATTATATATTTTTTGTTTTTAATGTTTGCGCATTATATATTTTTATTTGTTATAATATATTGTTTTTGAGCATCTAATAAGTATTTTTATTTGTCAAATATATTGTAAACGGAGAGAAATTATTACAAGTTCAGTAAATTTATCATGAATTGAATGCAAACATGTATTCGATTCAAAAAACCATCGAATCCTATTCCAGGAACTTATTCGACAAGCTATCTGAACGTATTCGACAAGTTAATTACATCGATAAACACTAAAATATATTGAAAAAATAAATTTATATTCGATAAACAATAAAAACATATTCGACACATAAATATAATATATATATATATATATATATATATATATATGTATTCGACAAGCTAATTACATTCGATAAACACTAAAACATATTGAAGAAACAAATTTATATTCGATAAACAATAAAAACATATTCGACACATAAATATAAAATAAATGTATTCGACAAACTATTCGATAAACAATAAAAACATATTGAAGAAACAAATTTATATTCGATAAACATTAAAAACATATTCGACAAATAAATATCACATATTCAAAACAAATTTATATTCGATAAACATTAAAAATATATTCGACAAACAATTGTATATATTCGATAAACAATAAAAACATTCGACAAATAAATATAAACATATTCGATAAATAAAATATTTTCATTTCGACAAATAAATATAAACATATTCGATAAAGAAAATATTTTCATTCGATAAACAATAATTTACCATTCCAGAAAAGTTAGAAAAATTTAACATAAAAAAAATAACAGTAGAATATTGTTGTCGAATGGTATTATCGAATGGTATTGTCGAATGGTATTTTAACCCATTCGATTAGCTCTAAGGGCAAAGTGGGGCATTCAGCGCTTTTTAGTGTAAAAAACCATATTTTTTATATGCTAGTGTAAATAAGAGGTAACTCTATCCCATATAGTAAGAAACTACTTAAAAACCATATTTATACCATAATCGTTGCTTTTCTAAAAAGTACTCAGTGTATTTTGTGAAGAAAAAATCCAATCAGTCGTCCTCCCCCAAATATCACTCACTCCCACTCACAGTCGTCCTAGCCCAAACTATAATTCCTCTTCCGTTGTCCTCGCTGACTCAATTGTGAAATTTTGAGAAGCCCGAGTCTTAGCAAATTGTGTGATAACATTGGACGGCGAAAAAAGAAACCACCGAAGCAAACGAAAATCTAGAGCTTTAAGGTACGATCTCAGAATTAGGTTTGATTATACGAATATGGTTTTTTACATAGTGTTTGCTGGAATTATTTCTCATTCAACGATTTCTTCCTATAATTACCAACATTACAATTTGGGGTTTTTATTCGTAGCTTTTTCTTCCCATCTGTAATGGATCATCATTTGTTCTGTCGATTGTGTATGCCGTCATGTTTAAATTCACATAAATAATTAGAAAACTTGTGAATTTTAGTGTTTTAGTTTGCAACCATTTTATGTGCGTATGTAAGTGTGGAATTTGTAGAAATTTTACACTTTATCCAAATGACTTTCACTGAATAAGTGTGGAATTTGTAGAAATTTTACACTTTATCCAAATGACTTTCACTGAATCTAGGAACATTGAATTTTCATACAAAAGTTGAACACATGGATAGTGTAATAGTTAGACTGAAGTTCTATATCAAAAGTAATAATTTACAAATTTTCTTGTTCAGTGTGGACAGAAACTATTACTTACACTATACAACTCATGTGCAGTGTGGATAGTAGTTCTGAATGAGCATAGTGGTGTAATAGTGTACGAACAAGCAGTTTAATAGCTTAATAGTTAGATTTACTTAAATCTGGTCGGAGACATAACACGTATTAGTCCCATATTTTAACAAATATATATGATCATCACGGGGTGCCTTGATAAACTATTACTTACACAGTGCTTTCTTGTGCAGTGTAGATGGTAGTTTCAAATAATTATTGTTTGACTAATATTTTACGAACAAGCAATTTAATACGTTAAAGTATAACACTTACAGAAATTTGGTCAGAGACATAACACTATTAGTTCGAAAAGTTAAACCATGATTACGGGGGTGTTTCGTCCATTTTTATTACTGGTTTCATAATATTTGTAAGAATCTATTATATACACTACACTTATATGGTGCAGTGTAGTTGATAGTTATGAATGCATAAAGTGGTTTAATAGTTTACGAATAAGTAGTTTGATAATTTAATAGTTACATTAACTAAAACTTGGTCGGAGACATAACACATTATTTCTAATAGTTAAAGCTTGTTTACCGGGGTGCATTGGGTGATGATTATTACTCTTTTGCCGATTATGCTAACAATCTATTTAATACACTGTACTTGCTCTCGAAGGGTCAAACCAAAAGACTATTAAAAAAAATCACGTCACGTGTTCATGTTTTGCTGACATAAGCCAAGCACTATATGCTAGTATTTTCGAAACTATTGGCCGGGTAATTTATTTCGATTCAACATCATGAGGATGTTTATTTAGGTGTATATATTGTTGGGTAAATACTCCCCTTGACATATATATTCTCGTCTTTGTCTCAGAAAGATATTCAACATAGTGGATGATGAACCTGCTCAACGAGAGGAAGTGTTTGAGTTCAACATATCAATACACTTAACAGAGTACCCAAATGTCCACACAATTTTGATTGCACATGTGAAACTAAACGAATTGACTATCGACAATCCCAGAGGCCGACGACATCAAAGCTTTCGCACACTGCAATTCCCGGTTCCATCCTTGTAGCTTCTTGACCATCCATCATCCGCAGACCTTCCACTCCATTCTCGATTCCCCGGGTCAATAGCGCATTCAACTTCGGGTCTTCCGAAGATAGAGTTGTAACTATTAGCTTCCCAATTTGTTCATCAAAATTACTGCACCAATTGTTGTGCATGAAACTAATTATTTTTTGAAACAATTATAATACTATTAGGTCTTAAAAGCGAGATCGAGGAATTATAACGGTGGCAGCAAAAGCGAGGTCTGCACGAGGGACTCACTTTCTGAGCAAGACTTTGTCCCGCAGCAGACTAAGTACTGGTTTGACCTGTCCCGCAGTAAAATTGTCGAGGAATCTTTTCTTCTGACCGTAAAGGAATCACTTTCTGAGCAAGGTTTATTCATTATTAATTTGGTCTCGAGGTCCACTATTGTGAATGCCCCAATATATTCAAGGTTGAAAATGGTGAGAGTGTATGTGACTAATTCTGAAATAATATCCTATTAAAGTTGTGATTTGAGTTGTTCTCCTTACGCATAATGTATATGTTGCAGGTATTTAGCAACCTCTTCTCCCTCCAGCTAGAGGAAGATGTAAATGAAGTAATATTTACCTTCAAAACGGACTCTCTCATCAAGGAGGATGATCTTGTTGAAGCTTGCAATGCACTGGCAACATCATTAGAGCTGGAAATTAAAGCAGGAGTAGGGCTAAAGAATCATTGATGCTTCAAAATTGATCAAGCTGCTAAAATGATGGGAACAAGTTTTGTTCTAAGTTTTTGATAAATATCATATTATGCTTGAGAATATTCGACTCTCGGTAGGATAAGATAATACTTTAGTATCTCTTCTGAAAATATATATCGAGATGAAAGTATTTTATGCATTTATCTCTTCAATGTAGTGATGTGGCCTAGCAGACGACAATCTATAGAACAGTCTTTTTTATATAGTGAGTTATATGTCAACTAGTAGCAGAGTCTCACGTTGGATGTAAACTTGAATCAGTCCGGTTGTAAGAAGATTGTATGTTTCCATACACTGTTCATGATTTTTTATGAGAATCGGAAATTGGACGTGGTTATATTATCTTTGTGAATAATTGAAATCTGTCGTTTGTGAACATATGCTATTGAGAAGTGATCTACTGTGCTTTTAAGTTGAACAGTTAAATGGATGTGGCATGTTCTTACGAATCAAGGTTGGTAAGAATTTATCAAGTCAAAACAATATGTACACATCAAACTCTTAATAGTAATGAAATGATCAAACGATAACGATATAGCCGCACCCTCACCACAGTAAATAAGTTTAGCAACGTACACAGCCATCTATCCTGCAACCAAAAGGATCTTTATTAACCTAGAACCAATGTTATGTACCAATCATAAGAGTTGACAAAGAAGTCATTTTCGGACCATGTTTATTAAACTGTAGGATACAAAAGAATCTTAACCTACGATTCATAACTACGCTAGCAACCCCCGACTCATAGATCCCTAGATTGTAACAAAATTACAACCAAATACGATCGACCTAGAGAAAAAATTGACAATAGAAAAACACTTACCTGGGAGCCGTCTGCTAGACCGATTAATACAAAAACTAAAAGAGCGGTATTTGGTAGTGTGTTCGATGATCTACAAATACGGCTAGGCTTGGTTTTTGAATTAAAAAAAGATGAATCGTAAGAAATAAACCATTTTCTAAAAAAAAGCACTGTGATTGATTTCAAGAATTTGTGTCCGAAAACGATTAATATTTCTACAATAATTAAATAAAACATAAAACTTAAATGAAAAATATCATTAATAAAATACAAAGTTAAAATAGACAAATCAAATTTGTTTACCCTACCAAAATTATGAATACATTTAATATAAATACCTTAAATTATATATATACAATAAATTGATTACCTTTTTTATTAGGAAAATGAACTATGTTACTTATTTATAAATCATAAACCCATTCTAATTTTTTCTCTAAATTACTCAAAAAAAAAATGATAGGAAAAAAATGATAGGTGAAGGTTACATTCAAAAACAATGAAAACAGGAAAAAAATTATGTTCCGTTGCCGGGACTTGAACCCGGGTCTCTCGGGTGAGAGCCGAGTATCCTAACCAACTAGACTACAACGGATTTGTGAAAGTAGGACAGTACAAAATTACTTAACCCAATTTCTTCAATTTGATCTATAAAGAACACTTTCTTGTGCATATATATATGCTTCTGTGTTTGAGTAGTAGCTTGATCATGAAATTATGTTCTAGAAAGTTCCACTTGCAGGTTCATATGTTGCAGTATATTTCCCACCTTATTTCTGTCTGCTGTAAAGGTTGCTCCTTTGTATGATTATCTTCAATCATCTAGATAATAGGATCGTTTACCTAAAGGTTGCTCCTTTGTATCATCTTCAATCATCTAGATAATAGGATCGTTTAGGTAAAGGTTGCTTTCGGGCCTAACATTTTTATCTATACATAATTTACATTTCCAATAAATAAAATAATTAAACTATGAAATAACTTAGAGAATTAAGTGATTTTTAAGTTTGATGATGCGATGATGACAACAGGCTGCAAATACAGATGATCTTAGAACGTGTCCTTATGTTTTGAGCTCGTTCGTGTGATCCAACCTTCCACAAACGGATGTAAGTTCTTATTTGATATTCTTCAAGAAAATAGTACATGCATACTATGGAATTTGTCGAAGAAAACACATTGTGCCCTTAAACATCCATTAAATTTTCTATGTGTAATATTCACATCAAATTTACAACAATTCAACATATAAAGAATTACAACTTATAAACAAATCTGTTTTGCTTTCACCGGGCACAACCGTCACGATCAGTCGATCGCCACCACATGTAGAAAGCAAACTCATATCTCCACTTAATTGAAAAAAAAAAGAATTATGTACTATAAAACTATACAAAACCCCTATACATATAACAGAGAAAAGTGCAACGAAATATCTGAAAAATCGAACCAAAAGAATTACTCCAGTTTTTTAATTGTGCCCTGCGCAGCTTGGATAAGAATTAAGGCTGACACTCTGCTTGGAAAGATTATTGCAGAAAGCTTCGACATTCTTGTTATCATCATGAGGTTGAGTTTGAGGTCTTAAGTCGACGTTTTGCATAACAATGTTTCTGCACGGAAGCGACTCGCTGCAGTTGAAATCTACTGCCACCTTTGAAGCGCTCGTGCCTTGTATGTTCCTGTATATCACATTCTCTACTTGCACTGCCGATTTCTGCAAAGCACACAATCGAAAAATTAAGCATTTATGAAAAAGAAACGATTTTTAATCTCAAAACAATTGAATTAATTAGTTAATATCGATCTATTACCTGTTTTTCACATTTTTTATTTTTGTCACAGTAGTTCTGATTGATGATTATTGGGTTCAAAACATCCCTCATCACAATATCTTCAAACTTTATGTTCCTTGCATGCCCACTCCCTCCCTGAAAAACAGAACATAAATAAAAAAACAAATTATATAAATAAATAAATGTGTAAAAATAAAAATACTTACATTTTACTATTTTTTACCTACTTTTTGCAAGGTTAAAAGACTTAATCTATATGGTTGGTTACTTGACTTTTAGTGTTAAGTGGACAATGCATAAACAACTAGCCCAAAAAAGGTGACATTTTATGATATATTTTTAAAGTGTTAATTAGTACTATAAAATTAAAATGTACTTATTTAAAATGTATTTTTTGTGATATATATTTATATATTATTATTACCAACCTGCCAAGTCTTGATTCTTAATCCATTGGTTGTTCCTGTTAGCATCACCCCTTTCACATAAATATCTGACACATAATTTGCTGTGTTATCTTCACCTAAGCTTCCAATGCTGCAAAAAATCAAGAATTCATTGAATATATATATTTAAAAAAAAATGAAAATATCAATTATACATATTCATCATGCTAAATTTACCTGATGCCATGACCTGGCCCACATACTATCTTCTTCACATCTACATTTCTTGATCCATTCACTATGGAAATACAGTCATCACCTAAACCAAACCATACAATTAATCTCACTAGTAATAATAAATAAATAAAAGTTACCTAACTATTTCACTGCAGTCACTTTTTTCCCCCTACCTGTTTCAATAACAGAATTAAGGATTCTTAGATTAGTCGTCCTCGTGACATGAATTCCGTCCGTGTTTGGGCTCTTTTCCGGTGCCACGACCGAGAGTCCCGACGCTATCACCCCATCACAGTCCTGGAAATTCACGTGCATTTGCTGCGCATTCACTACCTTTAGATCTCTCAGTCTCAAATTCGAGCAATTGCTAAAGGTTAGAGCCTGAAAAAAAAAACACGAAAAACAAGATTAGTGATTCCGGTTAATCGGATTGATGTAAAGAAAAAAAGGGGTTTTACCGTTGGTGCATTCTGGCTTTGGCAGGGCTCGGTTTGCTTGAGCTTGCACGAGTTTTCCCACCATACTTGCCCGTTGCCATCGATGGTTCCGTTTCCGAAAACATCGATGTTTTTAACATCCTCGAATTTTATCCAGAGTCTTCTCGGGGTGTCGTACATTTGAGGAAATGACTTGATTGTCCCTTGGATCTACGATGCATAAGTAAACAAACGATTAACCCTCAAGAGTTGTGTTTTTATTTTTTATTTTTTTATTTTGTTGTGTAAAAATGATATGTTACCTCGATGGAAATACTCGACTTGCACGGGCCGGTGAAATTAATGTGCTTGACGTAGTAAGTTTTGCCTTCGGGCACAAGCACTCTCGAGTGTGTAGGAGAAGCGCATGCCTCGTCCCAAGCTTTCTTGAATGCCGGAAAATTATCCGATTTTTCATCGGATTTGGCTCCAAACTCTTCGACATTGAACACTGGTTGATGATCGTCCTTGTGATGGGCCGGTCGTGGGCTGTGGCTTCTTGCATGGTGGTGATGCCTTTTATGATGATGATGGTGATGATGATGATGATGATGATGAGAATGCTTCGATGTTAATAAAACGTTGTCGTCGCCGAAACAGGACGGAGAAGAACATAACAGAACGGCGAGGAATGCGAATACAATAAGATCGGTTCTTGGCCTCATTTTACTGAATTGATGTTGTATAGTATGATGGCCTTAAAAAAGATACTTGTGAATCATATTTATAGTAGTTAACATATAGTTTGGAAAAGGGAAAAAATTAGATATTTTTTTAAAATTAAAATTCAAAATTTAATTTATTTTCAAAAGATGGAATGTCAACTAATTAATAATGGGTTTTTGAGGTAGTTTGACTTTGACTGACTCTGTTCAGGTATATTTCAACTAAAAAGAGGTTTGGTTACCAATATACACACAGTGTGCCACATTGTGTTCATGAGAAACTCTTGATCAGGGAAATTACAAAAAGCACCCTTGGTGTAGAGGCTAATTACGAAAGTGCCCCTCAAATATTTATGTAAGTGGAATGTTCCAATGAGAAGTCAAGTGCTCTCTTAATTGGACATAAAAGAAGATTTTTATTTTTTTTAAATTATTGTTTTTGGCGTTTTTAATAGTGTAATTATCTTATTTTGTGGATACAAGTTAGTTTGGCAGAGTGAAAGTTAGGGAAAGTAGCAATAAAAAAAGAGTAGGGGTGATTTGCAAATTGTTTGCTAGATGAGTTTGCGGTGAAAATGGGATTAGCATGAAACTCTTGTGGGCTGCCAAACAATTCACAATTAATTTGGGTACGTCATCTTCTCGTCAGCGTCTTAGTTTGTAAATAACTAATTAGGTTAGGACCAAAACCATAACAATTAACAAGAACAAGGGAGGATATTTTTTTACTTCTCTTGACTCCATTATATTTTACTTAGTCTTTAATAGTGGAAGCAACACTTCAAATTCCAAGTTTATACGAGGACTTGTTTATCAACTTTTTGTGAAAAACGTGCGAGAAATGTATTTAAACTAGAATTTGATGAGTTATGACAGCATCGACATTTTTGTTAAAAAAAAAAGACTGCCTTATAGTAATTATACAAAAAAGAAGTGAGATTTATAAAATACACTACTGCAATAAACATGAATTAACCTTGACTTGGTGATTTACACGTGGCATTCATATAGTGTGATCAATTCAGGTTAAAAAATTGAAAAGGGTTGACTCGTAATTCTGAACGGTTAACCTTGAAGCCCGCCGGGTGGAGTTAACAATTATAACTATCAAAATCATTGTGATTTACTTACTAGAGTACTAGTTACTACTACTTTTCAATCTTTTGTAAATGATGAACTTTTATCTTAATACAGTCATTTATAGGAAATCATTGTTTTTGTTTTGTGAAAATGCTCATCCAGTTTTAGATTTTTACATGCTTATCATTAGATGAGTAGAGCGAGGTGAATTTTACTTTTGTTTGTTTTTCAAACTTGTTGCATTTCACTTGTTGTAATCGTAAATTTCGACTTTCACCATATACATAGATTCGTGTTATGACTTAATATCGAACCAAATAATTACATCCGTTAGAAACAAGTAACCTATTTGATTGTTGATTAGGTAAATTATTTAGAAGAATTGCTTCAGATAATCAAGCACCAAAACCATGAACAGATTTCAACACACGAAAACATCAAGCAACCCTTAGCTGTCCGTATACATATATTACTTTCACCCCCTTTCATCAATCGCATCAACACTCCATGTCTTCAGAGATCTTGTTGAACTCAGAGAGGGTTTAGACAAACAAGAATACTCCCAAAATCTTGCTAACTTCTTATGTATCAAATATAAAGGATGAAAATCAATCGGGGACGACAAATCCTTTCGACTATACTGAGAGGGTGTTCGCCTGAAATTATTTTAAACAAGATACACAAGTAACATTCTCGCTTAAAATTACACTAACCGAATTGAAATAAACACTCTAAGAATGATGGGATCTAATAATCTCAACAAAAAGAAAAAAACACTAATGAAGATCAATTGAGTGAAATCAAGAAAATTTATTATTAACTAAAGAAAAAAAAAAGAAACAAAAATGTAAATCCCTCAGAAAAGCCTATTCTCTACCAGAGAATAATGAATAATGAGATGGTCCCTCAACCTCCTGCAAACAAAGAGGGAGCTCCTAACCCCAAAATTAAATACACTCTTCAGATTACTAAATGCATCATCACAGGGATTTCTTCTTCCATCAAGATTCAATTTTTAAACAAAACCCACAAAATTTTCTTTGCATTGAAGCAAAATAATTCATACACAAGGAAATTGAGAGAGAGAGAGAGCAGCGGAAATGAAATAGGGAGCGGATGCAATTGTTCTTCACCTTTTTTAGGGTTTATAAAAAAGTAGAATTGCAATTCAGCCCTCCAATTCTTTATACACAACAACATTTGACCCACCTGACTTTTTTTATAGTACAGTAATTTTTTCGAATACTATTACTTATTGAGAATCATCAATACAATTAAGGTCATTTTAAAATTTTGAAAAATTGAAAAATAAAAATTTATTAAAATAATTAATTTCATATAAACAATTTTACTTATGTATAATATTATTCATAATTTATTTAAATTTTAATAATATATAAAAATTAATATTAATTTTATAAAAAAATCAGTTCAACTTGATTATCTTCTATTCAACCAAATTCAATAAAAAAGAAATCTAAAATTATGAACTATTGGAAAACAAGGCTTCCATATGAAGTAGGAGAACCATTATATTAAATCAAAAACCCATGCGGCCAACCGCAATGAACCATTTACAAATTACAACTAAAACCCATTTCACTCTTAATGGCAAACTCAAAATGCAAAAAGCCAAAAATAACCATCATCACACACATACTTCTGATTTCTGAATAACAATGATCGGAAAAAAGAACATTTGTCAAGGAAACATCCCTTCAAGATACTCATCGAAGTTATCATCATCATCGTCCTTGGATGTTGAAGCCCTCTTCTTTCCTGAAAACATAGATGGGAATAATGAGAGGCAGCAATGCAAATACTATGTTTAACATGACTAACAAAACAAACTCTTAGAGCGTCTAAAAGTTTTGGTCCCATATGTTTGAAACTTTTGAAATTCCGGTCCCTTAAGTGTCATTTCGTGCAATTTTAGTTCAAAAAGTTTCATGCTGATGCAATTTTGATCCCCAAGTACTTTAAATAAAACATTTCATTATTCCAAAAAATACCCCTAAATTCCATACTAGTATTTCATAAAAAAAAGTAAGAGGACCGAAAAAAAGTTACTTTAGTCGAGGGTAATATTAATATTGATAAGGACCAAATTATTGTCACACTATAAAAACGGAAGGACTAAGAATTGCAATGTAGCCAAGCATTTGTTTAGGAACATTTACAAGGTTTTAGCACTCGAGATTCTTAATCTGCAACTGCTTAAATGCAGCATCATACCTTTTTTGCTCTCTTTGCTTCTGCCATAGTCACTACCTTTATCCTCGTCGCTTTCAGACCTATCTCTGTGTGGGGGAATAATTAATACGGAGTAATTTAGTTCATCAACAACAATTCACTTTTGCTCTAGCTTTTCAGAATATCAATTTAAATATAAATTGTGTTCTACTAGACACACCTTTTCTTCTGCTGTTTTCCGATCTCTTTTTGCTTCAACCGTTCCTCCTCTTTTCGTTTCTTATAATAAAGCTTCTCAGCACATCTACAAAGAATCAATATCAAGATATATGTTTATTACCCTATATTTATTCTATATATCTCATTATCTTGCAAAACCAAATTAGGCGGGCTAAAGTTGTATTGAAGCTTATAAGCTCTCTCAAACACCCTCTACTGCAGAGCTTATTAGAGGGTGTTTTGTTGAGCTTCTAACCTTCTCGGGAGCTTATTTTTATAATATTTATAAAGAGATTATAATCTCTTACATTTTTAAGTATAAATAAACTAAAAATAAGTTATATTTTTATATCCAAACAATTTAACAGCTTATTTATAAAATAAAATAAAACATCTTCTCTTATTAGTTCTTAAGTGTAATATTGCCAGAATAAGAATCTCGAGTGCAAAGTTGCAAACTAAAAATAAAAAGTAATATTGTAAATAAGTGTAAAGTGAGGGTGCGAATTGTGAGAGTTGTATCAATTTTTGGATGTGAAACGGAGCGGAAAAGAAAAGTGTTGTAGAGTATTTTATAATACTAAAAAAATTCGCAAATCTGGTAGAACATACAAGTCTTTTAATCATTTTAGTTACCTCTCACATGCCACTAATTTCACCAATGCCTGTTTGTTTTCTCCAGCTTCAAAATAGGAGAAATTTACCTGAGTGATACGGGAAATTATTTAGCAACCGATAACGAAAAAGAGAGAACTGTCTCTGAATACAAGTCCTGATATTCATTCATACAGTAAGTCTTTATTCTTCATTCACACAGCTCAACAGACTGTTTGTATCAGAATAAATATCCATCGTACCTAACAGAATGCTCCGTCATCTTCTCGGTTTCCAAAACAATAACATAACTTATTCAAATGTAACATTAGCTAGTGACTTGCCTCATAGCTTGACAAGCCATCTTTCTGATTGCAGTGCTTATTTCCGCATTCAAACTGTCCTGACAGTCGTGTTGAGTTTAGTCAGGCTTAAACAGGAAAATGTTTTCAGAGATGGATAAATAGCACACAAAAAGGTCAAGGGAAAAATGGATTTGGATTAGAATAGTACCTTTCCCAGATACTACCTCCTTCTCAGTTCTCCATCTGAGACCAATCTAAAAAGTGACAAGCTATCATTTAGAAAAAGGTTTCAAGTGATCAAGAGTAAAAATACAGACAGAAAAAAACATAAGAACAATTACATGCAACCCATGCTCAATTATACAGCTAAGAAAAATCAATTCGTTAGTATCTTTGGAAAGATCAAAGCAATCTGAAATATATGCAGTGACAGATTGGAATATTTATTGAAGATTGAACTTTCCTTATTATCTAAAAACGATTGTCCGGATGTTCTTAAACATCCGCCTGATAAATTATTGTATCAAAAGAATTTCGCCATATACAAAAAGACAAAAAAAAACATCTATGTATTAGCCGTTCTATTTTCTTCAAATGATTATTATCAGTTTCATTAGTCATTACTATTCGGAGACAAGATTAAAACTCTTCTAAAGTCTAAGCAGAGAAATTTGAAAAAAAGAAGAAGATAAAACTAAATCAAACATAGAACCCATAAAAATAAAGATATCAAGGCTCTAAAGCATACATACCTTGCCAGACTTGTACTGTGACATATCAGCTATGCAGTATCTTCAATGAGTTAATAAAAATAAACAGACCATAAAAGACTTACTCTCAAATGCCAATGTTTGCATATCTTCACTTAATGCCTAATGGCTAGTCCTATTGAGCTAGTAATTCATTAAAACCCCATGCACTTACTGCTTCCACGTTATATATTTTCAAACTACTTCGGCTTTGTGAATGTATAGTTAGATTAATAACTCAGATAGAAGTTCAACATATGCAACGGTGAAGTTACCACGAGAAAGTGGGTTGTGCCAGAGTTTTTGTGTGTTTTAAAGAAAATCACATCAAGTCTATGAGGTTTTTAGCACTTTTTGGAAGGAGATGGGCTGTGCTGGAGTGAAAACATTTATTAAGAAAACAAATATTTGAGTTTACATATATTTACACTGGTTGGATGGCCCCCGGGGGACCCTAAAACAATCCAAATTACTAGTTATTTTGAAAGCGCTCGCTCAATGAATTGTTCATATAACAAAATGATTCATGGATGCATTTTACTCATTCACACTAATATTCATATTCAGCCCTAAAAAGATCAGTAAACGTGGCATGAAATCACAGATTAAAAATTAAAAGGATACTCCTTGAAGAGCTTGTCATAGTACCGCTTCACCAGCCTTTGCTCCCAAGAAGGATTCATGTCATCTTCCTCTGTCCTTATGAACCTTTTGGAAAATGAAGAATGCTTAGCCAATGGCTGATGTAGATAACATCCCAAAAATCCATACATGAACCCCTTGAATTGGCGTGGCCGAAATTTTCAGAATAAAAAAATAATCAAGTACATTTCTTTAAAGTCTGAAATTCCAATTATTCTTCCCTTCTCGGGCATATATTTCAAGGATTTGATTCTTTGGGATTACGGATTACCAATACCCACAATTTTCAACACAATTATTTCACAACACAATCTTAGGATTCTTCTTTTATTTAATGGTATGTAAGAACTGCTGCGCAACGGGAAATCATACTCTATACAAGTTCTCGTCGAACAAATGCATTGAAACAAACAAAATGGAAAAGGGATCTTACCTGTATCCTTCTCTAAGGGTGTCCTGGTCGGTTTTAACGGGCAACCTTTCTCGGCCAGAGTTCTGTTTCCCATAGTAGTCAACTACAAACAAAACAGATTCCAGTTTCATTTTAATACTTCATTTAGCTGACAGACATTCTAAGCAGTATCTATCCAATTACAGGAAAAGCCCTAGTTCTAAGACACAAATTCAACTAAAAAAATTAACTTTGTTGGTTATCGCAAAAACCCAGGTGCAGAAACTGACCGTAATCATTCAAGAATTTCTTGTGCCGATCGTAAGCGTTGAGGCCTCGTATGTGATCCTGATATTGCCTGATAATCGAAAAAAAATTACATGAAAAAATTGAAACTAAAAATAAATAAATATATATACATATATATAGACAGAGGAGTTATTTTACAGACTGTTTTTTTGCTTCCTTGTCGAAAATTGATTGCTTGATAGACGCAAATGAAGCCATGGATGTGTGTAACTATTTCTCTGCAACTATTTTTATTTAGAAAAGAAAAAGGAAAAGAAGACGTAACAATGGAGATTGGAGAGTTGGATTTGTTGGGTCAGGCCCGGCCCATAAAAAAGGATCAAATTGGTTTGACCCGATTAGGCCCATTATGTCGTTTGACCCGACCCACCCGTTTGACGAATGGTACAAGCATTTTAAGCACACTGTAGCAACGAACGATTTTCAAAGTACCACCACCAACACCAATCGTTTACACTGTCGGTGGACTAACGAGTTTCTCTCTCTAGAAATCGATTAGCTCACAGTCGGAGCAGCTCCTCTGTCGTATTCTTCCATCACACGTCAAATAATCCACTCATTTCCAGCTATACACCCTTACAATATATATATACGCATCTCTAGAGAGAGAAAGTAAGGGGAGAGACTAGAGAGAGAAGCCGACACACATCAAAATTGTGCTCACTCCTCCATTTCACCTCTTCTGCATCTTGATCTGATCGTTCGTTTTTTAATTCTTCTCGTAATCGATCCAATTGCCAGTCGATCGATCGCGAGTGCCTCAGTCGGCGGAGATTGAGGTAGCGCTTGGATCTGAGGTGGGTATTTTACGACGCCGTTTAGTGTGTTTGCAGTAGCTGTTTTGTATCTTTCTTTTAGGGGAATGAATTATGAATTGGAACTGAATGCAATTGAATTTTTTGAGATTTTTTTTCTAGTGAATTGAACTTTAGTTGACCACTGCTTACTGGGTTTTTAGCTCAACTTGATTTGGGGGAATTTTGTTCGCATTTATTTCCATCTGCTTAACTTGATTTGATGTGATTAGTGGATCAGATCTATGAACTGAAGCTATGAGAGGCAGAGTTGTTCTCTTTTAATGAAAATTAATGAAATTTACCAGGAACACGTACCGGGATGTTCAATTTTGAGTGAAGCTTGTATCTCAGTTGATTGGGAAAAACCACTGATCTTGGCAAACTAGGCGACAATGGATTCCGAAGCGGAAATCAAGGTTAGTTCGAGTATTGGGCGATCAATATCATTAGGAAAATGATGAGTTTTACCGATACACTTTGATCATCTTCGATCATTTGTTTGAGCTATATCAGGTTTACTGACTCTTCAATGGATGGGTTGTATACAAAGTGATTTGATTGATTTAAATCTTTTGTAATGTTGAATAGTCTTTTCACTAATTCATTGTATTTTAATCACCAGGGAAAGCCTTTTAAGAGCACAAACAGCCAAGTGTGTCAGATCTGTGGTGATAATGTGGGGTTGACAGTTGATGGTGAGCCGTTTGTTGCTTGTGACGTCTGCTCATTTCCAGTTTGCAGACCTTGCTATGAATATGAGAGAAAGGATGGGAATCAATCTTGCCCTCAGTGCAAAACCAGATACAAGAGACATAAAGGTATATTCAGCGCACATAGATATGGCTCGTAAATTGTTTTCTTCATATTCCATTTAATGTAGATTAGAGAGTCCTGATAAACTATTATGACATAAACCCAGAATAAGAAAGAAAAATCTCAAGATATCTAAAGTTTTCATTCAATAGGTTTAACTACTACATTGGGAAAACAAACAAATACTCCTCTGTCCAACAAAGGGGTATAGTAATGTACCATTTACTACATAGGGTTATTCATGTAGTATTGTGATCCCGAAATAATTAAATATGGATATATATATATATATATACATGGCGATGAAACATTATTTACATACTAAATGTAGTAACAAACATATCCTTATGGGACACCTGAAATAGCAACGTTGCCTATTTTTATGTGGCGTAGGGATTACATAGAACACTCAACATGTGCACAGACTATTTGCTGACCTACTCAACATTTGCAATCAAAATTATTTCTAAAAGTAAATTTTGGTCATTTTTAAATAGGAAGTCCCGCAATTCGTGATGATGGAGAGGATGGTGTTGCTGAGGATGGAGGCACCGATGATAACCAGTACTCTGAAAATCAAGGTGATAAGCAGAAGATTTCAGAGCGCATGCTGAGCTGGCACATGAATTACGGACGAGGGGAAGGTTCCGTGCCAAAATATGATAAGGAGGTCTCCCACAATCACATCCCTTTGCTTACAAATGGAACAGAAGTGAGTTTATGTACAATTTTAATTGTCACTCTCTTGCAGATAGTATAATTTGGCATAAATGGAGGACTAAAATTCATTCATCTCCCCCCCTTTATAGGTCTCTGGAGAACTATCTGCTGCTTCACCTGGTCGCCTTTCAATGGCATCCCCACCTCCTGGTGGAGTTGGAGGAAAACGTAATTTTTTGTCCTGTTTTTACAAGTGAATGTGTGTATATTTATATTAGACATTGTATAATATATATATTCTTTATTTTTACAGCTCGGATAGTGGATCCAGTGAGGGAGTTTGGATCCTCAGGCATAGGAAATGTTGCCTGGAAAGAAAGAGTTGATGGCTGGAAGATGAAACAGGAAAAGCCTGCTGTTCCATTGACTAGTAGTCGTCCTCCTTCAGAAAGAGGCGCTGGAGACATTGATGCGAGCACTGAAATTCTTGTGGATGATTCTCTAGTGTGAGTTCTTAATTTTTTGTTGCAAGTCTTTTATGATTTATAACCTGGCTGGTAGAAGATATCGTCATCTCTCTTTTTAGCACATAAATTTGTTGACTTTCGGTTGAGGTGGCCATTTTACACTGCTTAACTTTTCTTTTTGGTGTAGGAATGACGAGGCTCGGCAGCCTCTATCAAGGAAGGTTTCGATTCCATCATCAAAAATAAATCCTTACAGGATGATCATTGTTTTGCGGCTGGTGATTATCTGCATTTTCTTGCATTATCGAATTACAAATCCTGTGCCCAATGCATATGCTTTGTGGTTAATTTCCGTTATCTGTGAGATATGGTTTGCTATATCCTGGATTCTGGATCAGTTTCCGAAATGGCTTCCCGTGAACCGTGAAACGTATCTTGACAGGCTTGCTCTCAGGTGCGAAAATTTGATAATGTAGTGTCATGTGTATCTTCTGAACACTGTAGTATTTTATCTACTTCCTTCACCCCCACCCACCCACCCACCCACCCTTTTTTTCTGTTGAAATCAAATAAACCCTATTTTCTTTTGGGTTCACATTTTATTTATATGTAACGTCGACCTTTTTTTTTCTACTCTGATTTTCAGTAAACTAAATTAATTATTTGTAACAGGTATGATCGTGAGGGAGAGCCATCGCAGTTAGCTGCTGTTGACATATTTGTTAGTACTGTCGATCCCCTGAAGGAGCCTCCACTCGTTACAGCTAATACTGTTCTGTCCATTCTTGCGGTAGACTATCCCGTGGACAAGGTGTCGTGCTATGTTTCTGATGATGGTGCTGCCATGTTGTCATTTGAAGCTCTATCAGAAACATCTGAATTCGCAAGGATATGGGTTCCTTTTTGTAAGAAGTATAACATTGAGCCACGGGCCCCAGAATGGTACTTTGCCCAAAAGGTTGACTACTTGAAAGATAAAGTTCAGACATCTTTTGTGAAAGATCGTAGAGCTATGAAGGTAATAATTTTTTTATAACATTTCACATTTTGTCTTGTTTCTTATGTTTGACACTTTCTTTGTCTTACAGAGAGAATATGAAGAATTCAAGATTCGTATCAATGGACTTGTTTCTAAGGCTCAAAAAGTTCCTGATGAAGGTTGGATCATGCAAGATGGTACACCATGGCCTGGAAATAATACAAGAGATCATCCAGGGATGATTCAGGTAACCTTTTTCAGAGAACTGAACATAGATTGCCAAATCGTCATTTTTCCTTGATGTATTCAGTGTGTGTGAATAGGGCATGGCTTGCATGCCCAATGTATACGCAACGTGGGACAATCTTATCTACGGGTCATCATTTTTCATTAAAATTTTAGAAAGATCTGTGAATCATGTATATTTTCTTGGTACAGGTTTTCTTGGGACAAAGTGGAGGCCTTGACAGTGATGGAAATGAGCTGCCAAGGTTAGTATATGTTTCTCGTGAGAAGCGTCCAGGGTTTCAACATCACAAGAAGGCTGGTGCCATGAATGCACTTGTAAGTGGTCAAAGGCTCTATTTTTCCCATCATTTTGACCTGCTTGCACGCCTGACTTTTTTAAACCCAACACTTGCAGGTTCGCGTTTCAGCCGTTCTTACCAACGGACCATTCATGTTGAATCTCGATTGTGATCACTACATTAATAATAGCAAGGCCTTGCGTGAGGCAATGTGCTTTTTAATGGACCCAAATCTCGGAAAATACGTTTGCTACGTTCAATTCCCACAGAGATTTGATGGTATAGATACAAATGATAGATATGCCAACCGTAATACTGTCTTCTTTGATGTGAGTTTTTCAGCACTATTGAAACTGTTCTCTTATTTCTGTTAGTGGGTCTTTGCTTTGCAACTAATATGAATGTGTGTTTCTTTTTGCCCACTAGATTAACTTGAGAGGCTTGGACGGCATTCAAGGCCCTGTGTACGTGGGCACTGGATGTGTCTTCAACAGAACAGCTCTATATGGTTATGAACCTCCTCATAAACCTAAGAATAAAAAAGCTGGATTTCTCTCTAACTGCTTTGGCAGATCGAGTAAAAAAAGCTCTAAATCAAGTAAGAAGGGGTCTGATAAGAAAAAATCAAGCAAGCATGTTGATCCCACTGTTCCTATATTCAGCTTGGAAGATATAGAAGAGGGTGTTGAAGGTATGCCTCTGTT
Source organism: Euphrasia confusa (assembly GCA_954870475.1). NCBI lineage: Eukaryota > Viridiplantae > Streptophyta > Magnoliopsida > Lamiales > Orobanchaceae > Euphrasia > Euphrasia confusa. The sequence goes on from OX940962.1 coordinate 4,555,224, forward strand.
GGTATCAATAACTCGATTCTTACATAGACGAGATATAGCCATTAATCATCCAGGTGATATGAAAATATTTATGTTAACCTTTCCTTTCTTGTAAACTGAGTCAGGTGCGGGATTTGATGATGAAAAGTCGTTGCTCATGTCCCAAATGAGCCTTGAGAAGAGATTTGGGCAGTCAGCAGTTTTTGTCGCGTCTACCCTAATGGAGAATGGTGGTATTCCTCAGTCTGCCACGCCTGAGACTCTTCTGAAAGAGGCCATTCATGTTATTAGTTGTGGGTATGAAGATAAGACAGAATGGGGAAGTGAGGTATCTTTGTTATCTGGAGATCTATTAGGCACAGTGGCACACTGAAACGCTTCTTTTATTTATTCATCATAATGAACATTTATTCTTAATATGCTTAAACAAAGGATTACATTGTGATACTAATCTAACATATATTGTGAATTATTTTACTGCATTGACTTTACTTTAAAACCTAAGAGTCAGCTTTATAATCAAATTCGTTGCAAGGACTTGTTGTTCGTGTGATTTAGTCTTGTTGTGCAACTGTTTAGCTGTGTAGGACCTTATTCTTGTTTGAATAATTAATTTTTATGCCCTTGTCTGGTTCTTTTTTAATTTACTACTCCCAAGACTAATTTTAAATAGTTTTTGTTGCATTGGCATTTGGATTAGACCCCAATCATTGTCATTGTTGTAGATGCTTGTGATCTTTTATTTTTTTTTATGCTCACTAACAAACTGCCTGCTGCCTGCTGCCTGCTGCCTGCTGCCTGCTACAGTGCTATCTATAAATTGTGATGTTATCTCATCTTCAAAATTCTGGACACACACACACACACACTAATTTCATGTACTAATTCTTCCCACTTGCTCTGTTTGCAGATAGGATGGATTTATGGTTCTGTCACAGAAGATATTCTTACTGGATTCAAGATGCACGCCCGTGGCTGGCGATCTATTTACTGTATGCCCCCGAGAGCAGCCTTCAAGGGATCAGCCCCAATTAATCTTTCGGATCGTCTGAACCAAGTTCTGCGGTGGGCCCTGGGATCCGTTGAGATTCTGTTTAGCAGGCATTGCCCTATATGGTACGGCTATAGCGGAAGGCTAAAATGGCTAGAGAGATTTGCTTATGTCAACACGACTATCTACCCAATCACCTCCATTCCTCTTCTGCTTTATTGCACTTTGCCAGCTATCTGCTTGCTTACCGGGAAATTTATCATCCCACAGGTTTGTTTTTGCATCCCCAAATCTTCACATTATTTTCCAAGATTTTCAGCAAAAAGTAATTACAAACATTACCGCATTGCAGATTAGTAACATTGCGAGTATCTGGTTTCTTTCCCTCTTCATCTCTATTTTCGCCACGGGCATCCTAGAGATGAGGTGGAGTGGGGTCGGCATAGATGAGTGGTGGAGAAACGAGCAGTTTTGGGTCATTGGAGGTGTGTCAGCACATCTCTTCGCAGTCTTCCAGGGCCTGCTGAAGGTTCTAGCTGGAATAGACACCAATTTCACAGTCACTTCCAAGGCTGGAGACGAAGACGGAGATTTCACTGAGCTCTACATGTTCAAGTGGACAACCCTCCTGATCCCACCCACCACCCTCCTCGTCATAAACATCGTGGGCGTGATTGCAGGGATCTCGTATGCTGTCAACAGCGGGTACCAGTCGTGGGGCCCGCTGTTCGGGAAGCTGTTCTTTGCCTTCTGGGTGATTGTGCATCTATATCCTTTCCTCAAAGGTCTGATGGGCCGTCAGAACCGGACGCCCACGATTGTCGTCGTCTGGTCGATTCTTCTGGCCTCCATATTTTCTTTGTTGTGGGTCCGGGTCGACCCGTTCACGACCAGGGTCACTGGCCCGGCTGTGGAGCTGTGCGGTATCAACTGCTAGAAGAACTTCTGAGGATGGGAAGTTTAAGATGTTAAGTGATTGTGTGAATTTGTACGTTCTATATAAAAAGCATTATATATATATTTTTTATATTTTTTTTTTGAATTTTTCATATTAGAATCTTTTATTAAAGAAATCAAGTAATATATATATCGTCACTTTCTCCTTATCCTACTTTTCTTAATTAAATAGAACACGTGTTGTGTCTGAGATAAAAGCTGCATGCCGTATCTACGTGTCCAATTAGTAGCTCGCCTCGTCACCGAGTAAGCATAACATGTGGCACCGGTCTCTTTATAATTACATCTCATACATATCGTTTTCATTTTATACAGATCGAAAAAGCCTAAAAACAAAATCGATCTCCTTCAAGAAAATGGAAGAACCACTGCTCTCTAGACTCGGTCGCCTTGATAACATCGTAAGTAGTATGTGTGTTATTGATGTAATTATTGAGCTGTATTTATGTATGTTTGTTCGTATATATGTATATATACACTACACGTATGTGCAGCTGAAACATTTGGAAGACATACGGAGCGTGAACCAGTACTCTCCAAAGAGCAGTTCGTATGCATCCGCAACCTCGAGTGGGACCCTCACGAGTGATGGCCGCCCGTCTTCATATGTCGACTTCTCGCCGAAGGGGTTGCTCCTTAATAAGCATTGTCGTCCCATCGATGACGTGATGCTGGAAGTCGAAAGCAAGGGGACATTAATCGAGAGATTAGTCCATGCTGAGGATCGTATATTGAAGGTACGTACATACACGTAAATGCAATTAATTAATTAATTACGCAATTTTGTTTTAATTTTCTTTAATTTGATGGCTTATATATTAATTAATTATATTGGATACGTATTATCGATCAAGCTGTGTTTGCAATTGGAAGATGAATTAGAGATCAATCATGAGCAAACATCAGCCGAAAAGAATAAGAAGACGTCCACTCCAACTCCGAGTCCAAAGAAGGGTCTGAAGCAGTTGGTGAAATCGTGTGTTGTTGGAAGCAGCAGCAGGAATAAGAAGAATCAACATAAATAAAAATATAAAACTGACTTTGTATAAGTTGTTGTTTTATGAATTGAATTTTTATATGATATTTGTCACAAGTTCATTACTAAGGTCTCTTCTGGCTTTTAATTTTTTTGGGGGGTTACGAATACTTTTATATATTGTATGGAGTATAATTATTATTTCGAGACGAATTAAAATAAAAAAAGTGTCTATTGATATTGATGTGGCTGGATACACGTACACGGCCTGATCTAATCCTCGCCGCCCAAATAAATAAAATAATATAATAATAATGAGATTGACATTTTCATTTGGCATCAGTTTCAAAGGCATTTCATGTGCATTTGAATTTCACGAAAACCGCGACAGTGACACTTTACACACTTGCGCACTGTATCTATCTATATCTATATGTCTAAGCATTTTCCATTTTCATTTTCTATATCTACAACAACCAAAAAAATATAAAATCGTTTATTTCTCCTTCGATTTTCCTCTTCCATCCCCTTCGTCCTTTCTGCGCGCGTACTCGCCTGTGAAATCTGTTCCATGGAGATTACGTTATCTGCTTCCGATTTCCCGATTACTTCCGGAACTTCATCACTCCCGATCGGTAAATAAATATCCATTCGCAGATCGTTCGCGAATATCTTCGATTTTTACACTGGTGAGTTCTCTTGACCTTTTTTTCTCAGCTGCGTTGACTTCATACTGAACTCGATCCATCTTTTCGTTCATTTCATATGCGGATCGATGTGTATTAATTCATCTGTTTTTAAGATAGATCTTCGTTCAATTTGCATTTACCAGTAGGTGAAAAAGTTGAATCGATATATACTCCTAAAAGTTTTATAAATGATTGAGCATATAAGAATGATTCGAATAAAAAATGGAGTGGGGGAAATCCGATTAAATCTCGATTTAGGGTTTATTTCAATTCGTGATGATGTGTTGTTTCTTCCACTTGTAGTTGCTTGGACTGCGTTCAGCAGATCTCACAGTTCAATTTCTGATTCTATCCATCAGCCGGAATGCCTGCCGTTGTAAATTCCGACAACATGAACCGAACGAATAAATTATCCGTCGAGACCGAGGACTCGTTTTCCAGTTTGCTTGAATTTGCTGCCAACGACGACGTCGAGGCCTTCAGGAGATCCATCGAGCTAGATCTGTCCGCGGTGGATGAATCCGGGCTTTGGTTCGTCCGGAAGAAAGGCTCGAAGCTAATAACCCAGGAAGAGAGAACACCACTGATGGTAGCTGCCACTTATGGTAGCATCCATGTGTTGAAGCTGATTGTTGCTCTGCCAGAGGTCGATCTGAATAGAGGCTACGGCCATGATAAGTGGACCCCTCTCCATTGTGCTGCTTTCGGAGGATCTATTAACGCTATCGACGTTGTCAGGCTTCTTTTATCTGCTGGTGCTGACCCGAATGTCAAGGATGCCATTGGCCAACGCCCGATTGATGTGATTGTAGTCCATCCAAAACTTGTCGGAAATAAATCCGCCCTCGAGGACTTGCTCATGAACAGCACTTCCGATATATCTACTTCCAATGCCTCTTCTCCCGTCCTGTCATCTTGCACGGAGAGCATGTCCCCACGTTCCCCGTCAGACTCGAAATTCCACGAGAAGAAACAGTATCCAGTCGACCCGTCTATTCCCGACATTAGAAACAGCATCTACGCATCGGACGAGTTCCGCATGTTTTCATTCAAGGTGAGGCCGTGCTCTAGGGCCTACTCCCATGATTGGACCGAATGCCCCTTTGTCCACCCTGGAGAAAATGCCCGGAGACGGGACCCACGGAAGTTCCACTACAGCTGTGTCCCCTGTCCTGAGTTCCGGAAGGGTGCATGTAGGCGTGGGGACATGTGCGAATATGCGCACGGGGTGTTCGAATGCTGGCTCCACCCTGCCCAGTACCGAACGAGGCTGTGCAAGGACGGAACAGGCTGTGCTCGACAGGTGTGTTTTTTCGCTCACACACACGAGGATCTTCGGCCCTTGTACGTGTCCACTGGATCTGGTGTTCCTTCTCCGAGGTCGTCTGCTACTTTCATGGACATGGCTTCGGCTTTGACCCTTGTGCCTAATTCGCCCACGTCTCATTCTGTTATGTCCCCTTCTGCATTAAACCAAGCACTTTCACCCAATGGGAATGGAATGCCTCATCCCTCTATACCTTGGCCCCAACCGAACGTCCCGACTCTTAATCTTCCCGGTAGCAACCTCCAGTCGAGCCGCCTGAGGTCTTCCCTCAGTGCTCGTGACATTCCACCCGAAGATTTTAGTATGTCGCGTGATTTTGATGACATGGGGTATTTCGCACACCGCCATCCTAATCCTGCCATGTTCTCACCACTGGCACCGCCTAATCTTGAAGAGTTTTTTTCAGCCGAGAATAAATCTTCGCCTAGATTTTCCGATCAGGCTGGGTTTTTTTCTCCTACACGTAAATCGGCTGCTATTAATCAGTTCCAACATCAGCAGCAGAACATTTTATCGCCGATTAATACTAACAACATTTTTTCTTCTCCTAGAAATGTTGAACACCCTTTACTGCAGGCTTCTAGAGTGTCGTCTCCAAGGATGATGTCACCGAGAAGCTTGGAGACTGGTTCGCCTTTGAGCGCCCGCCTATCGGCGTTTCCCCATCGCGGGTCCCCTGTCTCCGGTGGTTGGTCTAACAAGTGGGGGCCCACCAATGGGAAAGCCGACTGGTCTGTTGGCGGAGATGATCAAGCCTGTCTGAAGAGATCAGTTGAGTTCGGAGATGACGTGGATGAGCCTGATCTGTCGTGGGTGCAATCTCTTGTTAAGGAATCTTCACCTCCTGAGATGATGGATAGGGGTAATAATAAGCCTCCAGGAGCAGCTTCTTTGGCTGGCCCATCCGGTGAGTGTTTGAAACCGAATTCAGAGGTTGTCGACTCTATTGATCAATCGGTTCTAGGTACTTGGCTCGAGCAGATGCAACTTGATCATCTCGTAGTCTAGCAAACGGGCCAAGAATTATTATTATTATTATTATTTTTATTAATTATTTAATTTAAGGTAGAGAGAAAAGACTCTTTAGGGAGTATATATAAAATTTTTGTGCTCTATTTTTGCTGGTGGCAAAAAGTAAGCAGCAATGCTGGGGTTTGGAAGTTTTATGGGGAAACTGAAATGTGTTTTTTGCCCTTTTGAAACATGTAATTCACCTTAATTATTTATTGATTATTGTTATTATTGTTATAACATGAGTTTTTATTGGACATTTTGGGACACTGATGTTTTGTACTTAGATTAATGATGTGTTTTTCTTACTTGCAAGTTCGTGATTATTGTATTGGAGGTATGAACTAAGAAGGATCTTGCAATGTGGAATCATTTTGCCACTATTTCTACCATTGGTATAATGACTAAAAGTATGAGAAAGAGGAAGTATTAACAAGATGATGAAACATGACTATAAGTAAGAGACAAGGGAGACAGATAAATAAGTCTACATTAAGATGTGAGAAAAATGACTATAAGGAGAAGACAAAGGGAGAGAGATAAATATTGGTCCAAGTGTTGATGTGGGCATGTGTTGTGTAGGGTGTGATGTGGTTTGTTTTATTGTGCCTATTTATTTACCTCAGACGATAACTGATAAGATGCGACTGCCACTAAACAGGACAGTGACATATATAGGTAGTACACACACAATATATAATGTGTATAGTAAATGAGACCTAACTTGAGGGAGTTGGTGAGAGTGGAAAGATAAGTGTGGGACTCTCTGATTGTTCTCTGTTCAAGATAATAAATAGATAATGCAGTGTCGTCTTTACCCAACAACTCTTATTTTTCTTATTTTGTCCGGGCCGACATAGAACTCGTCGGCAAGAAAATACTGAATTATCATTGTATAGGAAAATTTTGGTATGGTAAAGATATTGTTGTACAGGAATATTAAGATATTACGGTATGAAAGCTATAAGTATTTGAGGACCTAATCGTGCGTTTGTCAATTTTATTTCTCAAACTTGGGCTTTATTTAACTCCCACGTTTAAGTGGGATTTGCTAAGAGGATTATGCTACTTAGCTTAAAAGTTAAAACGTGCTCTCTGCCTAACTCTAAATCATCGAGTGCTATGAATAAGACAAGCACTGCGATTCCCTTTCCATTACAAGTAAAAAAGAAGCATGTTTCTCAACAGTTAAAAAAGATGTGCAATAACAATTAACAAGTCTTCTGGTTTAGTGAATGCTCTGATCGTTTACAAACCTAGCAGCTATAAACGAGGATATCACCGATGAGAGCTCCATTGTACATATTGGCAGCACTTATAATATGGATCAATTGTTCATCAAGGGGTGCCGATACCGAAATTGGCAAGGAAACGAAATAACCCCACGAGTTATTATGTAATACATATAATCATCAAATAATGGCAGTTTCAGACCATACAGCTATAGGCATAAGAGACATAAAGTTCTAATAAAAAGGGAAATAAAAGGTTAAATGTTACAATCCCATCACTAACCTCATCATTTTTTGCTCATGTCTAACTTAGTTACCCAGTAATCAAGCTGATCAGCTACACACACTGAGCCTGTGGATCCATACGAACTGAAGTTTTTAATCGAATTTTCAACCCCAAGAAACTTGTACACATCCTTGTCGAATGTTGTGCTTATACTTCTAAGCTCATCGAGACTCAGATCTTGAAGTTGGGAATCTTTTGAAAGACACAAGGCAACCGCCCTTCCAACTATATCATGAGAAGTTCTGAAAGGTACATCCTGCACAGAAAATCATATCAACATTAGCACAAGACCAGCATTTCATCCACTCTGCTCACTTCATAGCATTTAATTGTTGCAAAATAAATTATGGTTTATCTTCAATTGGGTTCGATGCAATTGTGTGCATTAGGGGTGTCAATTTGAGGCACGAGGCAATTGGGCTACATAAACACAATAAGAGATTATAGGCTGGGGCTGGGACTAATCAGGTCCAGTCAGATGTCAGGCTGACATGATAAGGGATGATAAATGTTTTTAATATTTGTTCACTGGTTAAAGAGTTCAACGGCCTAATGGACCCTAAAAGGCATTACTAAACGAAATTCAATAGTTTGGCTCATCTTTCTTTTCATGTTTTTAGGGTTAAATAAAGCCCAGTATGCTTATCCTGCCGGCCCAATAAGAGCCGACACGAACAATTTACCACCCATATACAACAAAACTCGACGACAAAACTAGTATTTCAGGCTAATCTCTAATTGATGTCTATTTACATAAATACAAAAAAGCGGTATAAACAATTATGAAAAAGAGCTTCCCATCTCTAGGCACTCAAGTTAATAAGAGACTAGAATCTATAAATTATGAAGGGACAGGGTACCTTTTTGACAAGGTAGTCAGCAAGCGTTGTTGCATCAAGATGACCAGCTGGTAGAGCTTTCCGGATTCTCTCTCGGTTAAAGGTGATATTTTCAGCAAATTCTGCAGAAACTTCTAGCATTCCCATTATTGTTTTGGCACTGTCAAATGCAGGTTCTTTGTCTTCCTGTTTCACGGAGGCAAGGTTTTAATGACTTTCCAACCAACGCTGAATAAATAATAGTGAACTTGGAATTCAACTAGGTACAATAGTTTAAAACATAGAATCGCATAAGAGTGAATTAGGAAATTGCAATTTACAAGGGGTAACAAGAGCAGGGTATAGCAGAAAACCTGGTTATCAGGATCACTTAAAAATTAAAATTAGTTAGGTCGATTACCAAAAATACTCTTTAAGATAAGAGTAATTACATCAAATTCACTAATAATCTTTCCTTAAAATTGTTTCCACATTACACATTACACCCTCGATGCTTGTTAACCAAATACAAACTTTTAAACGGATTTTTGTAAAATAACTAAGGGGTTATTTGCAATTTTACCAGATGTAATTTTTAGTAATCAGGTCAAACCTTAACGGTATTTTATGTATTATTGCAAATTAGAAAATATCGAGTTGTATTATATTTTGACCTGAAAATCTCGATTGTATGCATGAGGAAGACCCTTGCACAACACAAGGAGTGAAACAAGGTCCCCTATAACTCTTGCGGATTTCCCTCGGACGAGCTCCATTGGGTCTGGGTTCTTTTTCTGAGGCATTATACTGCTTCCTGTTGAAACAGAGTCACTAGGTATGATAAATCCAAATTCTTCTGATGCCCACAATACCCATTCTTCGCCAAGGCGGGAGAGATGAATGGCTGTAATTGAACTCGCAGAAAGAAACTCCAAAACAAAATCTCGATCAGAAACTGCATCGATGCTGTTTCATATAAATGTCAGAAAAAAATCGAGAGGGCCAAAATAATAGCAAAAGGTAAAACAAGGAAAATAAAGCAACATAAAGGAACTTCATAAGATATGGAGTATCATAAATGGAGAAGGATACATGTATACCCACAATCATGGTTTAAGTTTGAGAATATCTATAACAAACGTGATAGATTAAAAAGGAAAATCGAGCTTGCGTAGAAATACCTAAATGTCCTGAAATTCCATTATCCTTGCTACCTTTCAAATACTCCCTCCATCCCTTCATTACCACGGGATGAAGGAGTATAATTAACGCAGTAAAATTGTGTGTTTGGATTAATCTGCTGATCTTAATACTGATAAAACGATAAAATCACACACAATAAATTTAAGCAAAAATAACATGTATCCAGGAGCTTTTTTTCTCGTGTGAAAGAAGAAAAATAATTGATTAGTAGAGTATAATATACCAATCAGAAAATATAGTATAATCATGCACTGCATCATGTAAGAGTTCTTTGAACCTAAAAAACCATAAATATATCCAGCCTACCTGTTCCTCATCGGGGCAGTGAATCCAAGAGCCTTGGAAGTCATAAACCTATCAATGGGCAGGCCAGTGCCAGCTAAGGCACAGGCACCCAATGGACAAAAATTCATTCGGGCACGACAGTCCAGCAAACGGCCTGCATCCCGTTCAAGCTGCAACAACATAGTTGAACCATTTTGTGAGTTTATAAAGTCTCTAATAGACGAAGATTAATAGATTTTAAGTTGACCCACCAAACAACTAAACTAAAAAAAATAGTAAAAAAATAGGGGTGGGGAGAGGAGCCAATGAAGCCAATGATGTAGAAATGTAGTGAAGTAGGTTAGTTGATAGTGAGAAAAGTACAGAAAGAGGAGACCACATGATGTGAGGACAAGGTAAATTAAAGTTAACTGGCAGGCAATCTCGTGATATAGTTCATGCGATGAAAGTTAAGAAGGAAAATAGACAAAGGGACACACACACATTCACACAGGAACAGAGAAGGAGAGGGTGAGAAACTGTCCTGCCAAATAGCTCTTTCTGCCAGCATGGTAAGTCTTTTCAATGGAATTGTAGCTGTTAAACATACTTCAGTTCACAAGGAGATTCATATTGCGTTTTCACACGGATCAACTATACTTCTATTAGATATTATTTTAGGAGCATTTACAGACTAAATGTTTCTGCTTTGAGCTATAATTTTGCCTTTGCTTATACTACTAAATACCCTCATAATTTTTCTAGATGTTCAGATATGTGATAAAGCTAAGATTGCAACATATTATATACAATGTCGAACTCAACTAACCTCCTCAACATATGCTAAGAGAAGATGTGCCAGAAGAACAGGTTGCGCCCTCTGCATATGAGTATACCCTGGAACAATCAGATCCTCATTCTTCAAAGCAAGATTCACCAATGAAACCTGAAAAATACGAAAAACATCAATTCAGGTCAGCGGACACAATGTGAAATGCGACGTTTTGCTACATGTTACTTAAGCATTTGACAGCTGGTATCTTGATCAAGGATTCAATCAAAATGACATTTTGATACTAGAAAAGTAAAAAGTCACCTGAAGATTCTTAATATGCGAGACGATTGCATCGATCGCGTCTCGGCACCATAACCGAAAATCAGTGCAAACTTGATCGTTTCTACTCCGAGCAGTGTGAAGCTTCTTCGCAGGCTCGCCAACCAAGTCCGTAAGTGCGGCCTCAATGTTCATGTGAACATCCTCCCTGTCAGTCCTCCACGCGAACTCCCCTCTCTCAATCAGCTTCTCAATCTCATCAAGACCGTTCAGAATCTTATCCCTATCGCCGTCGGTAATCAAACCCTAAGATATACCAATCACACGCTGAGAATCAGCAACACTAATCAAATCAATTCCAGAAATAAAGCGCGTGTTTTACCTGATGAGCTAGCATCGAAGCATGGGCGCGGCTGCCCATGATATCGTGCTTGTAAAGCGCTTTGTCGAATGAGATTGACTCGGTGAATTTCTCGACGACGGCGGTGGTGCTCTCCTCGAATCGGCCACCCCATAGCTTCGTCTCCTTGGAGCTCATCTTCACGGCGGCGACTGTGAATGAGGGTTTCCGGTAGTTAGGGGGCGGATTTCTAAGAATGGGAGCGGAGAAAGGTTTGGCGAGTGAGGAGAAAAGTGGCATCTTTACTGGCGAAGTGACTCCCACTGACCCCATAATGTTGATGCCAGCTCGTATTAGGGCAAAAGGCTAAAGTATCCATTATTCTCTCTCTGATACAATGGGTCGGGTCAGAGTATGCGGGTCGAACTCGGCCCAATTAGAAGAAAAGGCGAGGAAAAATGACAGTTGATATTACTCTATACTCATATTGTAACAAGGGTGGAAAAGCTCGACTTTTATGAGTCTGTTCAAATGATGACACGTCAGCTCATTTTGCCACTCGTAGGCACCTGAGACACAATACTTTCGAGAAAATCATCCAGAGTAACATCTTCGTTTTCTTTTGAGTAATTTGCATAATTTGAGCCTTACATTAGTTAAAAATAAGGATACAAAAGTTATAAATCTCACAGTGAAACCCACCACAAAAACCGAAAAAAACAGAAAACGATTCATTGTTTTGTTGCTGCCATTAAAACTAAAATTAAAAGAAAAGCAAACTGAAAAAAAAAAGACATCAACATAGATTCATAGTTTTGAATCTAATCCTCCTCCAGATTGATAGATTCCTTAAATTTCCCGTACAAGATCTTCTTCAACTCGGTCATCTGAGCAACAATGGATTCCTTCTCCTCCTCTAGCTTCTCCAAGTTCTTGCTCGTCGCCTCTTTCATCTCTTCTAACCTGCTTTCCACTTCGGCGATAGGCACGTGAGCAAAGACCTCGCCAATCTGAAAACGAACGCTCTCTTCATCAGTGAGAATCAACTCGTTGCTTGCGTCCTCAAGGTTTTCATTTGTTTCCTGACCAAAAAAATCAATACACGTTTAGTCTAATTAAAAAAATCTCAACTACCTTTCAAGATTACAAGAACTAATACTAATACAAATTAAGAATAACACAAATCACGGGGGTTTGTTTGGAATAACTAATACCTTAAGTGGATTTTGAAATTTTATGAAAGGATTAGTTATAAAGTAACCAACAGGTTCTGCCTGTTTATAAAAAATGAAAAAAAAAAAACATTATCTTTCAAAATTACAATTATCCTTTTGTTGTTTGTAATTGCCTTAAAAAAAACCTCTTGAGATAGCCTTTTTGTTATATCTTCTACATTTTTGGAGGGTAATTAGGCTACATTCTCCCAATTTCCCCAAAATTTTAGGGTCCCAGATTATGATTCTTTTTTTGTCCGACAATAGTCAACATATTTCTGATATTTTGGGAAGATTTGGGTTTAAAGGTATTTTTCTTCATATTTACCCACCGTATACTGTTCGTGTCCAAGCTATATTCTATGTGTCCAATCTGCTAAACCTAAAAAAGAAAATGATATGGACTTTGCTAGATCCTACACAGGCTACACGTGCATCTGTGTATCATTACCCGTACCCGTAGCCAAAGCTATAAAAATAGAGTTTCCATGCTACATAGCCTAAACTAGTAATCTTTTTTCCAACTCACCTTCCCATTTAAGTAACAAATTGACGCCAATTATCTTTTCAACGGCTACTACCACAAAACAATTAGTGCGAAAATACATAGAAATTTTGAGTTCTTAACACTGATCTCAAACTCTAACCCGGGACAATTGTGAGAAATGCTGCCAGTGAATTTATGAGTGATAAAAGGGAAGTGAGTTTTTAAAAATGAAGAACCTAACTTTATATTTGAACTTCAAGCAATTTAGTGTAGGACAAAAGTACTTGAACATTATAATTACAAAAACATTATATAGCACTCCAATAATCATCTTTGGAACGTGAAAAATAGAGACAATAACCATTTGTCAAATACTTCCAGTTACCAAGGACATATTCTGATATTAATACTCTAAACAAATAAAAATAAAGATCATTATGGTCATTTCAAGTTCAAATGATGCAAGACACAACTTTGAATGCTAAACCTTGATCACTTTAAAGATTTAAAAATCAGAAAAAAAAACTTCATAATAAAAATATCATTTCAACTTTCAACCCATTCATCATCTGCAATACCCAGTACATATTCTTAAGGTATTAGGCAACACCATGCTTCATCCAACGAAACCAAGCTAATCACATCTTCAACAAAGTAGCTTATTGTAAACTCAATTCCATTTCACGATATATATTTGCACACGCACGAAAAGAAAACATATAATTCGTTTCCCAATCAACTAAAACAGGCAGCCACTAAAATTACTATCCATTCCTAGGCGCGATACAAAACTAAAAGCATAACACTAGAGTTAATCAAGTGCAATTTACAACCACTGCTGCTACTTTATGCAATTAAATTTCACCACCGAAACAGCCAAAAATATCCATTAGAAATTCAGGAAAAGGAATCTACAACAATAGTTCCGAGTCTAAACCCAAATGCAGAAGAAAAAATTTACCTTGGCAACCTTGATTTCTTCGTCTAAATCATGGAGGCGATTGTTCAATCTTCCAAACTTATTGATATTCTGTTGATCTTCCCACGTCACCTCAGTGTCTGACGCGGACGATCCGGCCTGCGATTTCAGGAGGATTGAAAAAAATTAGGGGAAAACTCAAAAATAAAAAAACTCGAACGAAATACGAACCGAGAATCACTGATTACCTGTTGCATTTTTGGACGAATTGGGCGATGAAAATCACGAAGGGTTTAGCAGGTCGCTGCAAAAAACGGAGAAGTGGAACGAACCTAGAGCGGGGGCAAATCCGCAAATGTCGTGATTATAAAAATTGCACTGGGCACCTTAAAGTATTGTTAAATAGCATATAGGCGCCTTTTGAGTTTTGAGTAGCTGGATAAATTCTCCATTTTAAAAGTTATTTCTAATTAAAAAATAATGTTATTGTGAAATTTAAATTTGTGAGTTTGTAGGAGTAATAAACAAGATTTTACCAATTAGGGTTGGAAATGATGTGGATTGAATCTATTAATTAATTACTAAATATCAATTTTTATATGCGGCATTTTATTTTTGAGTTGATAAAATTGTTCTTTCTAATACGAGCTCTATTTTTCTTATAGCATTATGTATCTCGATATTCACGGAATCAATCAAAGAAAATCAATTTTCAAAAGCGTATTGTTTTTTTTTTTAATTTTAATCTTCTTCAATTTGGGATTTTGATCAATAGTATAATACTTTAGGAAAACAATAATTATGAATGGCATTGAAATTTCATTGACACATTATATATTGATAATTGATACATATATATCATTTCACAAAGGTGATGAAATTAGAAATTGAGCAAACCTTAAAAGAATTTACATCTTCAAATATCCCTCTCTCTATATATATGCAAGAGAATAAATTGTACAAGAACACATCCTTTATTATGTGTCACTTATTATATATGTATACATATCACCATTTCATATGTACCGTATATATACTAACTAATTACAAATATACAGACAATTAGACAAAAGGCCGGTTGAAAAATCTTAACTCTAACCTTAAAAAGTGTATAGTATGTGTGTCGAAAACACGTAGCCAGGTACATACATATATAGTATATATATATATATATATATATATATATATATATATATATATATATATATATATATATATATATATATATATATATATATATATATATATATATATATCCTTACGACGTACGACATTGATTCATCGTGTATATAAGTAGGGATTATTGTGTGTTACTTGAAAATCAAGGTAAGGTAAAGAGGAAACATTAGCCAACAAACCCTCCCAATCCAATTCCCCCATCTGAAAGCTTTCTCCATGACAACTACTACTATTCCCATTGCCAACCTCAACCTCCAATTCATTATTATTATTATTATTATTATTGTTGTTGTTGTTGTTATTGTTGTTGTTGAAGTGGTTAATATTCATGTTGACAATGTTGTTGTTTTTCTTATCACCCAAACCATAGTCAACACCACCATAATCAACAACACTACTACTCATCACATCCAGGGCAGGGACAGAAATGTCATTCTCCAACTCCATCATCAACATGCTGCATGGATCCATCACCCCATAACCATCCCTTAATTCCCCAATATTGTTATTATTATTATTATTGTTATTATTATTATTTACCAATAATGGGCCGCCGCCGGAGTTGCTCACCGCCATCGCCCCATTTACGTCGAAAATATTAACATCTTCGACCGTGGGATATTCAAAACCAAAATGGCTGTTGAATTTCGTCTGATCGAAAGCCATGCCGAAATCCTCGTATTCCTGCATGAAAATCGCGGGCCCACCTCCACCGTTAGCGTTGTTGGGTTTATAAGGTATAGGTGTATTAGAGGCGGTGGTGGTGGTGTTTTGATCGGCGGTGGAAATGGTTTTCTTCATTCTCTTCTTCACTGTGGAATTCCAAAAATTCTTGATTTCGTTGTCTGTCCTCCCCGGAAGCCGTGCTGCGATTTGCGACCACCTAGTTACAAACGATAAATTGTAAATTATGTACGTATGCATGTTTGCATGGATATATCGTATGAACTTATCTCATTCTATATCTTAGGGTAGCCAATACGAAAATTATAATTTATCTCATTCTATCTATCGTATGTTTTACTCAGCTGGTATTTTATATTTAAGAAAATGATCCTACTATATGATCAAGTTTTTTCATCAAACGAGAAAAACAAATTAATTACTTTTATAATGTATAAGAGAGATAAAAAAAATGAGATTTTAATTAATTTTGAATTTGAATAAAATATTGATGGATGTTGAGACAATATTACCCCTACCTGTTGCCAAGAATGGAATGCAGGTGTATGATAAGTTCCTCCTCATGAGGCGAGAAAGCGCCTCGTTTGAGATCGGGCCTGAGGTAATTAATCCACCTCAGACGGCAACTCTTTCCACACCTCTGAAGTCCGGCATTTCGGGCAATGTCGGTCCAACAACCCTGGCCGCTCGTCAGCATCCAGTTCATCAGCTTCTCGTCTTCCTCGGGCGACCACAGCCCCTTCCTAAGCTTAACCTTCACTTTCTCCTTCGACATTGCAACGGCATCTGGCTTTCTCATGATGATGATTAATATATAATTAATTGTGTGATTAGTTATTCTCAAGAAAACCAAGATATTGGATTGATGGAGACTGTGCAAATGGAAGATATATAGAGCAGCAGCACACATTTATTTCTTTTTTAAAGAAATTAAAGATTATGTGAAGTGGAAGCAAAAATAAGTTGTAGCAATGTATATATTATTTTTTTATATATTTTTCTCATAGGGGTATGATGATTACCTTGTGAGTGAAGAAAAATTTAATTTCTTGAAAAAAAAAACACAAAAAAGAAAAAATTTGGGATAGAGTCAAAGACAAGATCGAAGACCTAACATACATACACATATAGAGATACATATATAGATATATATATATATATATATATATATTATATATAATATATATCGATCCCTTTGTTTGTAATTAACAAGGTCCACCTCCAATCCGTTTTCCACTCAACCTAGCTATGTGTGTGTTGATTTTATTTCTATTTAATTATGTTATATATATACTTAATTAATTGATTTTAATGAAACATTTATTTAATTAATTAATTCCCACCAAATAAAACGACAACTGAAAGATTTAACTAAATTAACAATGTCCGACAAACCATCGCTATCGATCATCATCACCATTACCATCCTATGAAGCTTTCTAGTTTCTACCATATTCTCTCAGCTTTCTCTCTCACTATTCTTTTTCAAGACAAAAATAGATTCAGAATCTGACTATTAATTTTAACATATACGGAGTATATATATAAAATAAATAGAGTTACAGTTAAAATGTATTCGAGGGATTTCGACATCATGAGTGTAAAATAGTCATTTCACATTTTTGGTTAAATTCAAAGTTCGCTTCGGTATAGTTAAATGTCGGCATTTCTTGCCTCTTCTTTGCGTTTTGATCTGATGAATTGAGCTATATATTGTTATATAATAATACATGTGCACATGATATACGAATTCGATCATAACATGTAACATGTAGCAATTGAGAAAATAGAGTCTATATACATATCCTTAATTTTATTATCAAGTCAAAATTACACTTGACTATATTATTTCTCAGATATTTTATAAGTATATATATTACTAGTTTTTTTACTAACGAAGTACGAGAATGATAACCACATTTTAAAGCATGTTTGTGAGATTGAGACGTTAAGCTTTATATTCCTAGCTAAGCAAATTATATGTGTGTGTGTGTGTGTGTTGGCAGGCAATTTGTTAATTTATTTGATTGCAAATTAATCAAGGTGTGCATGCATGCCTATACATCTTCAACCCAATTAACCCTAATTTTGTTACATGATCAACTTAACTATTAATTATCATGTTCAAAACATATACTGTATGTCGAAAGAAATAGCAAAAAAAATTAAAAAAATTGCCAGTTTTATATTAATGAATTTCATTACAAATGATTCTACTTCATTCATAAATTAACAATATGATTCGTGATAAAGTAGAAATTGGACTTTAAAAGTCAAATCTTAGTTGTCAGTAATTGTGTACATTGAGTGATGGGCTAAAGACAATTAACATAATGTAGTTTGGGAAATGTTGATGTTTGTGTAGGAGTCCTATCTATCATCACTATTTGATGTGTAATGAAGTTAAATAAGACTTCTAAATGAAGGAAATTAATTAAGTAGGTGGTTTTCATGTTTTTTTGCTTCTAACACACGTTTTTTTTTTCTTGATACTTTTTAAAATTAATTATGTATTTGGTTGTTAGTAGTCAAACAATTAAGTTACAGTAGTAAGCAAATTCATTTAATAAATCCCATTCTATTTTGAATTTGTAAACTATCTGAATCAAAAAAGTTGTAACCAAGGGTAGTAACATGTAAAATTAATACTAATAAGTAGTGGATTATTTTTTTGTGAAAAGGTGATTAAGTACAAATTAAACATGGTAAATTTGATCTACTATCTGAAAAACCTCATCGAGCATGATTTTATTTGCAAACAATGTCAAAAGAGGGCGTTATGAGTTGAGGTTGCCCTTCACAATCAAAAACCAAATGATTCATATGTTTAAATTATCAACTTTATAGAGTCAAACGATGAGAAAGACAACAGGCAGGAAATGTGAGCTGTTTTTCACCAAGGGTATAGTTTAGTGGCCGTCCAAGTTAATTGGTTGGCGCAGAAATCGCTCCATCTGGGCAGCCCTCGTCTTTATAGACATGTCGAACACTTTCTGGCTAAATTCCACCACAAGCCCACCGAGAATACTAGGATCAATCTGCAGAGGTATCAACATAATTATGCATTATATATCATATGAAAATAACCTAACAAAAAAAATCAGGTTATGTTTTTATAAAATTACCTCAAAGGGAATTTGCAATTCTTGAAAAAAAAAAGTGAAATTATCTCTAATCTAACTTTAACCAAGTCCACATAATCAAAAAATATTAATCAAATACACAATAAATTATTATCACTATTTTTTTTTTTTTGAGAACATGAAAATATATATTGGACAATGTCTTACGAAAATATATTATTTCAGAGGCCTAACACAAGTGTTTAGCTATCTTAAGTAGTTACTAGAACGTACCTTCTGTTCAACCATAACTTTTGTCCCCTGTCCAAGAATTTCCTGCAATGTTTCCTTCAATTCTTTTTCCTCAGCTGGAGGAAGAGGCTGCAAAAAATAGAAACCAGGGACTATAAAGCAGAAAGAAAAATGCAAATGAAACAAGTGAAAGTCCACTAATGTTAAGCAATACTAGTTGTGTTCCTTGCGACTCTGTATGTGGATAACATGCCCAGATTCATATGAAGTTTTCACAGGTCACTATAAGACTTCTAAGTTATCGAATAATGGAAGTGGACATCAATAGATAAATGACAGTCTACCAAGAATAAGGTTAAAAAATGATTGTTAACCTCGAAGCATAATAGATTATTAAATAACGTCTGTTAGAAATGTGAGGTAGTGTACACTACAGACTTAAGGATGTTTGTATATAAACTGGGATGATTAAAGTATCCTTATTCCTCTCTTTAATTTGAGACTCAGGTAGTATATCTTTCTGCAGATAATTAAGTTTATGTTAAGTGAGTAACCTGTATAGGTGCTCAATTTCACCAGCAACATTTTCAAATAATTCATATGTCAATTCTATTTTTGGCATACACAAACAACTTCATATTCCTTGTTTGTCCCCAAAACTTATAAATTGTGTAGTTGCTAAAATTATTAATAACTCAATGCATATCATATAATCTTTCCTAAGTTATAAATTGAAAATAGTCATTAAATCAGATATTTTCACCCAGTAACTAAAATGCCAAAGGTAATAAATCTTTAGAGTAGGTAATGTAGCACAAAAATGTCATAACCTTCATCAAGTATTTTTTGAAAGGGCATAAATCGTCAGGATGAAAACAATGATTATTTCCTTCATTTTGAAGTGTTTTTTTGTGTGAAACTTATCCAGCCAGCATAAGCAATTACACTTCAAGAATCAAACTTACAATCACAGTGGTTACTGTAGCTTTAACTTCCCCTCTATGAGCCATAGTCAGCTCGGAGAATCTCTGAGACATACGTTGCAAGTGTGCCAGCCTCCCAGATTGGGCCACAACAACTATTACATAGGATACATAATTAGTCATTCGTGGATACATTCAAGACAAAACATGAGCTTATGATATAATATACCTAAAGAAAATGAAAATATACACATACACATACACACGTCAGATTGATATGGAGTAGCAGTCATGTAGCAAACTTGCATAATCTATATTGGTGACTATCTATCTCTTCATGAAACAAAATGACATAACTTGTGAATTATTCTTTCAACAATATTGTCTTAGTTCCAAATGAGCAATGTCAGAAAACGGTATAAATTGGACAAAAAAAGGTTAAATGACTGGAGGTCGTGCTTTCGAAATATTCAATAAATAAATATTTTTTCTAGTCATGTCTCTAAACTTGTTTTGTATGGATAAACAGAAAACACCTTTGCTATATTGAACTAGATAAAGGATCGATAGGCATCATATCTGTTGGACAGATTAAAAATATAAATTCCCTAGTAGTAGTACTAATTACAGGGCCCTGGTTCAGTTGTAACAAAGTAGCAATTTGTGGAATGCCATCATCGGACATCTTATCGTAAAGGGACAGATATACAAGCAGGAGCTTACCAGTGACATTTGGACTATGGGTTTCAGTCAAGAAAACTCTAAACAGCCAAATATATAAAATTTTAAGAAATGCCTGAACGCTATATGATGTTTGATTATAAGAAGTCTATAATTTCTTTTCGGATACTATTTATTTCTCTAATAAAGAGTATGATACCATTACATAAAAAATGGAACTAAAAACTAATGTAACAAGGTACGGGGTCCTCATGCTTAGGAGATTTCACGTGCAGAGACAAACAACTTTGGATTTAATTGGAATTAAAGAAAAGTCCTAATCAGAAATGGGCTGTAAAAACTTTTTATAACAAAATTTTCAATTTCACACTTACCATGACATAAAAACATAAAGATACAAGAGCAAATCAAAAATATTGTACACACCCAGATCAAGTGCAACATATGACTTCTTCTATAAAATATTGTGATTTAACTACCAATATGTTAACACAAACATTTATCAATTCAAGGTCATGCGCAACTCAAAGAAGACACTTTCAAATGCAATAAGTTATCATCACGGGAAGGAACCACTTACGCAAGAAGTTCTTTGTGATTTCTGAAAACTTAGCCTGATCACAAATGTCAGTTATAGCCTTCACTCTTATACTCCCAGTAACTGACACGTCCTTCATGAATTGAGCAAATGTGGGACTTTTCTTTGAGGCCTCAACTAAGGTAAGCAGCTCAGATTCAACTTTGTCAAGTGTATTGACTTTAACTGCTGCGATATACAAAGCTGTTGCATAGTTTCCAGAGACCCCAAACATTTTCAGAGGAACCTAAAATGCAATCGACAAAATTTAGAGAACACCACAATATCTTTAATGGAAGAAAACAAAATTCCATGACCACAAGCTTAAAATGGAGCAACTGTCATGTGGCTTGAACCTCTGCATTCCAGAACCCAGATATGGTGGTAACAATAAAAAAAGAAATAAACCAAACACCATGCAATGTTGGAGAAATGAGAACAGAATAAGTTAAACGAAAACAATGGTAATACCAGAATAGTAATTTTCTACAGTTTGGTGGATTATAGGGACAAAACTGACGATAACTACTAGTGCTATTTCACAATGCAACTAACCGATAACACGGAAAACAGTAAAGATCTTTATTGATTCCCACAAAACACTTGTACATAATCAAAAGACAAAGTACCTTGACTTTCTGCTGCTTTGCAGGAGCAGCAGTTGCATAATTCCTTGCAAACTGAAAATTCACGGGAACGGCTTATAAGAATTTCTTTTTTGATGAAGAATAAATATATATCAACATAAAATCGATAGCTAGGGTACGAAAATCAGCTCATCTACATCTGTATGCGGTGACGTAAATTAATCCGGACAAACAACTAAACAAAAAGGGAATTAGTCAAAATTTCCATGAATTAAACTCAAATAGAATAAAACGAGGTGAAATTTAATTAATCATTTCTCAGTATATAACATGAAAATTTTCAAATCTAATATTATTAACTGTATACCTCGGGCTTGGAGATAGTCGGGCATAGGGCAGCCATCGGAGCGACGGAGAGATCTCCGGCTCGGCGGAGGAGAGGAAGGCTTGATCTTAGACGCCCTGCCATTGCCATTTTCAGATTTTCTGGGTGTTAATTTCGCTTATATTTTTCTGCCCCTTTTGTTATCGTTTACCTTCTCCTCAGTCGCTGCGCTTGGAAATCGTAAAAATGGGGATGGCCGAACACTCACCCTAAAATGTACGAATTTTTTGTGCGTAGCTTACTAAGTGACACGTGTTTATGTAAATGGGTACCATTTTGGGCTTTTGTATTTGGGCTTTAGGTGAGGCCAGTTTCGTGAAGGCCCGTCGAGATGACCATCCCCGAACCCGGCCCAAATCCTGCGAGTCCCGAATGGGTCCCGAGTTGAATTATTGGCCAATTATGAAATACCGAGTTGAGCCGCCACGGAAGTTGACGAAAATCAACAAAGGCTGGCTACACTAATCTGACCATTAATTTGAGAGAGAATTACTACATTATTTTTTTCAAATCAAAACATAGTAGTATAAAGTTTCATATACGTAAATAAAAATAAAATAACAAAAACATTCATAATCTTCATAAATAATAAAATTCATGCAATACAATTTTTGATCTATTGATCATCATTCACATAAGAAGCAACATAAACCGTGTACTCCAAAACACCGTAATTCTCAACCGCATCGTAAGAATGGGTGTTTGAGATCGAATACCCGCGGGCCATGCGGAAAGCTCCGGTCCCACCGACCACCGGCAGCTCCCTCGTCTTACTCCCGACCGGATTCCGGCCAACGAGGCAGAGCGTGCTCCCGCTGAACTCGCCGGAAGTGAAGTAGAAATTGAGGGTCATGGTGAGGGCCGACTCGTCCAGGCCCGTGAAAGTGATCATCCCCTGAGCCCGGCCCAAATGCTGCGAGCCCCGATCGGGCCCGGCCGTGATCAGGTCGTCCACCACCCTGACCTGCCCGAACGAAGCGGCTGAGCTGGCGGTGATGTCGGCCCGAGCCACCTCGTGCACGGTGGCGTCGGGCCCGCCGAGGGCGTCCTGGAGGTAGAAAGTGAGCTTGACCACTCTCGGTTTCGCCTTCAAGAGCTTCTTGAAATTTTTGATTTCTTGTCGCGAGGAGTCGAGATCTTGATTGTGGCCCGAATAAGCCCCTTTGATTGATTTCATTAGTGAATCAAACCTTGTGAGCTTACCCATGTTGATTTCCACTTATGTTCTTGTTGTGTGTGTGTGTTTGTGAGCAGCATATATTCATGTGATCAAGAAAGACCATGGAAGTTGCATTAGGTGAGGAGCAAATAATAAAATCCATAACAACTACTGCAACAACTTTATACTTTATTTATTTCACAATGATTTTTATTTAATGATAAAACCAAACATCAAATAATTGAATGTCAAAGAATGAATAAATCATGTGGGGATTGATAGGTGATTTAGCTTGAAAGAGTGCAAGGCTTAAGGAACCAGAAGACATCCAAAGATCTCGGGTCTTTCTCGGGCGAAGGCGTGGCCCGTTTTATCTCCTTGTTCGTCTCTTTCACCTCCTGCAGTATTCCTCCTCTCTCCTGATTCTGAACAAGATGCCTGGTTCTGAAAGGCTTTGGTGTGGGACCCTTAGAATGCCCCTGCCCGGCTGAGAAGCATTGTGGAGTCGGAGGACAAGTCCGAATATTCAACAAGCTTTCGCCTTCTTCTTGGTTCTTATTCGTCTTCTTCACATTAACAGATATCGGGGGAGTGTTTTCTCCATCATCATTAATTTTTCTGCACACATTATCAATACACTTAGTCTATATGTTGAAGACGAGAAGAAAAAGAAGAAGAGGAGAAAATTACTTTTTCCTTCTGAGCTGCTGCCCCTTAGAACCACTGCTTACCGCTCCACTTTTCTCCTTTGTCATCTCTAGCAATGGCTTCCTTTCCTTTTCTTTATTATCATTCAAAACAATGTCTAAATTCTCATCTGCATTCTCTTCGTCTCTAGCCCTGGTCGCCAGTTTTTTCAGCTCGTTGCAAAATTCCGCAACCTTATTGAATATATCCCCACTGCCCGAGAACAAATTCCTTGCCGATAAAGTGCTTCTGAGCTTCGGTGCTCGTTCGTTGATCGGCTTCTTCTCCGAGCTTGATTTGAACGCCTCTTTTCCGACTCTAGCCTTATGGTTTACGGGGGTCGAGAGATGGTTGGGATCGAGATTTTCTGAGTCCTCGATGTCCTTGTTTGACGGTAGTGGGAATGGTTGATTGATCCCTCTCTTCTTGAGAGTTGCATCCCTATAAACAAACAAACAAAAAAAAAAGAGTAGTTGGTTTAAATTTAGCAATGCAAAAAGTGGTGAGCTTTTGATCGATTTTACGGTACCTCTTGACTTTATCACCGAGCGGAGGAATGTCGGATACACTAACGGATCTTTGATGCTGCAATGCAATGTGAATAAGTGAGATAGATCACTTGATTTGAAAGAGGGATTTGTGGAAATAAATTTCATTGGATTATATGAGATTTAACCCTAAAAATCCTAACTTTAACTCAGTAATTTCAGGAATGAACTACAAAACCCTAGAAAAACTGAAACACCATCAGAATCACTTAACATAACAGAATCCCCAAATTGTGAAGAAATTAAGAGCTTGAAAGCAACACGAACCCTAATATTCGAAGCGGGCGACTTCCTCTGTTTCTCGTTGCAGAAATCTTCGGCTGTCTTTGGGTGATTACAACCTTCAATAAAAACAATAATCAACACGAAAACAAATAACAAATAAGAACCCCAGTCAAGAATTGATTTTTTTTGGGACTTACTTGGACGGCAGAACCAGGCCTCGTCGTCGACGGGCGGATCCGGATCGGAGAAATCAATCCATTTGGGTGCATTGATGTTCTCGTACAGGTCGTCCTTGACGAATCTTGAATCTATGTTTTTCCAGTCAATTATTGCTACCTCCATTCGAGATCGTAAAAAAATGAAAAAAAAATTCTTTTTTTGTGTGTGTATTGTATGTATAATCCGTGTGCGTGAAGATTACAGAAAATGATTATCGAGAAACAGAGCAGCTTTGAGAGAGAGAGAGAGAGGCAGAGAGAGTACCGTTAGTGAAGTTTTTATTTTGTTTGATTTTATATGCTCTCTGTTAATTAATTTTCGACCGTTGGGGGAATTTTCACACATTTATTTTGCTGAGTATAATTTTTTTTTTTTTTTTTTTATTCTTTACTGAGTGTAATTACTAATTACCATTCTGGTAATGTGATTTTCGCATTTCGAAGATACCAAACTGCAATTTATCATTTTCTTTCATCACTCCATATCAGATTTTATCCCAATCAATGATTTTCTGCAATTCGATGTCGGTGTCGCTCTCGTTTTTTCAGAGCACTTGAGGCTCAGCCAAGTTTAGAACCCGATCGGACGACAAGTGATCTTGATCGTTCCGCTCATCCCTTTCATCTTATGTTAATCGTTCATTGCAAGTGAGAAATGAACGAAAAAAACATTTTAGTACTTGTTTGACATTTTCCTCGTGCTATTATGTAAGAAGAGATTCGACGACGAGGCCATTGGAAAAATACCCCTCCAAATAGTAAGTACAAGACATGTAACCCTTACAAAATAAAAATTGGATATCTACCCCTCCCCTCATTAAATTAAATGTAAAAGAAACAAAAATAAAAATATTTACACAATAACCCCTAAGAAATAATTGCACTTTACCCCTCCATTCATTTCTTCTTCTTCCCCATTTTTGCTCTCCCGTAACCCTAAATCGCCCAAAAAAAAACGGCTCCGAAATCGGCTATTTTCCACCAACAATTCGACGTAAGAAGGTTAGCATTCACTTCTACATGACTTGTGTGTGTGTTGTTTTCAATATCGAGCTTGAATTTTGCGATTTGAGAGCTTTTCGAAACAAAAAAAACTGAAAATCGCGCAGACTGACGCAGGTGCGCAGGCCACTGCCTGCACCCAGCGTCAAATTTGACGCAGGCCACTGCCTGCGCCCTGCGTCAAATGTGACGCAGGCTGAGGCCTGCGCACAGCGTCAAATTTGACGCAGGCTGAGGCCTGCGCACCTGCGTCAGTCTTGACGCAGGCTGAGGCCTGCGCACAGCGTCAAATTTGACGCAGGCTGAGGCCTGCGCACCTGCGTCAGTCAGAGGACAGTTTTGAATTCTGATTTTTGTGTTTAATTTTAACTACAGGGATGGATAAGATATCAATCATCATACATTTTGGTGGAGAGTGGCAGCTCTTGGAGGGATATTGGAAATGGATAATGAGCGATTTGAAACACTCGAGAACAACATTGATTGATAGGAGCATTTCGTTTAGTGCACTGATTGAGAAAGTGTGTGCAAAAATCGGCATCGATCCATCATCTAATGAAGTTTCGATCTCTCGATTCCCAAAGGAAAAATCTCCTCCTATATATCTTAATGATGAAGATGATTGGAGTACGACTGTGTGGATTTATAGAAACCACGATGAAATGAAGTTGTTTGTGACCTACAGTCCTTGTGTACCCCGAAGTCCTGCACGTGAAAGTCCTGCACGTGAAAGTCCCGCACGTGGAAGTCCTGCACGTCAAAGTCCAATTCGCCCAGAAAAACTTCCAACTCGACGAACTTCAGGTGAAACATCTGAATATTATAGTCAAGTAATAGTGCCATCTACTTATGATCAGTCTGTGTCTATTTGGGATAGCATTGATTTATGCAATAATTATGATGGTTATGATTATGATGGTGGTGCGGGTGGTGATTATGATGATGGTGTTGATGGTGTCGAAGTCGATGATAACGACGATGATGTTGTTGATGACGATGGTAATCACAATGGTGGAGGTGGTGATGATGCCAATGATGGTGGTGACGACGGTTATAATGAGGGCGGTAGTTCTTATTATAATAATCCTGTTGTGGACGAGCCTGTTGTTCCTGCTTTTAGACTTTGTGATCGAGACGGAGGTGGTCGGTATGATGGTTCCGATTTGGTAGTTGGTCAGACTTTCAAGAACAAAGACGATTTCAGCTATGTTGTCGGTCGGGTAGCATTGCAGGGCAAGTTTGAATTTGTTGTGCACAAATCTGATCACAATCGAAAGGTGGTGAAATGTGTTGAAAAAAATTGCAAATGGAAAATTCGTGCAACGAGGAAGAAGGCGACCGATGAGTTTGTGATTAAAACCTACACCAATATCCACACTTGTTCTTTGATTGATAGAAGCGGTGTGCACAGGCAGGCCTCTAGCAGTCTTATCGGCAATCGACTCCAGGACCAGTTCTTGAACGCAAAGAAACCTCTGACACCAGCTGCAATTCAGCAGTTTATGCGTACTGAGGAAAATATTACTGTCAGTTACGACAAAGCATGGAGAGCGCAGCAGAAAGCCCTGGAAAATGTTCGCGGATCCTATGAAGATAATTTCTCGAAACTTCCTTCGTATTGTTACATGCTTGAGCAAAGGAATCCAGGTACGTTCACCCGTATTCAGACAGATGCCAATGATGAATTTCAGTACTTCTTCATGGCTATCGGAGCGTGTATTCGGGGATTTCAGTACATGAAGCAAGTTATCGTCATTGATGCATCGTTCATGACCAATAGATACAAGGGAACGCTTCTTATTGCTTCTGCTACTGACAGTGAGCATCACAGTTACCCACTTGCTTGGGGTGTGGGGGATGCAGAGGACACCCGTTGCTGGATTTGGTTCCTTGAGTGCTTGCAGTTTTTGATTCCAGATAGATCTGATCTGGTAATCGTGTCTGACAGAGGTCAGCCAATTATAAATGCTGTAGCTGCTGTTTACCCTAATGCGGAACATGGACACTGCTATTGGCACATCATGCAAAACATCAAGTCCAAGTACAACAGAAGAAAAGACTTGGTTGGTCATTTTCAGAAGGCTGCGTGCTCGTACACTGTACCCGAGTTCAATCGACATTTTTTAGAGCTTAGAGCAGAGAGCGAAAAATGTGCGAAGTGGTTAGAAGATATCACGTTTGAGAAATGGTCAAGAGTCCACCACCGTGTGAATAGATACGAGGTGATGACGTCTAACGCTGTGGAAGTGATAAATTCTGTGATGAAAGACGCTAAAGACTTCCCCATATGTTCCTTGATCAAGTTTATTGTGGATAAGATGGTTGAATGGTTTTGCAGACATCGTGAAGAAGCTTGGACGCACATTTCATGCATCCAATACTTCAATGGAAGTAACGCAGCGATTCTCTGATTTTTCACAACTTCATAGTGAGAATGTAGAGCCGTGTCATACACCTTAATAATTTCCCTCTCAAGGTTCAATGTGCATGTCAACCACTGCGATCCAACATTCGCAATGAAGAGAACCTGAAAACAAATAATAGGTCATATTTATTCAAGTTCAAAGTTAAGAGTTGAAAAGACGACTAAATGAACTTACCCATGTCAGGCTAGCCCACGGCTTCGGGTTCCATCCATGCGCACCGTTGGCCATGCATTCAATGCATTGTTGCAATTCTTGAAGCAGAACAGGTTCGAAATACTGAGGATTATATTGCCCAGCATCCCACACATGTTGCATTGTTTGCTGTAAATTAAAGTTCAAAATTAATACATGTTGAAACGACTTTTTGTAATTACACTAGTATTTTTCACTACTTACAAAGAATGTGCAAGGCACGATAGTGTACTTGTTCTCATATACCGGACTTCTTAGTGGTGTTACGTACTCGAAGTTGTTGTGATAAATTCCAAGAACTGCATCAAGTTGCTGCCAAAAAACCAATTATCGCGTAAGTAATTAGTCTTTAACTATACACCTTAATATTTTTAACAATACTTACCCAAATATTCATATCGTGCTCTCCTGCACTCATCTCCTCGAACCAATACCGATCCACCGGCCATTCGAGACCAACATCGCGCCTGCATAATTTGGATTAATATGACGCTTCTGGTAGAAAACATTGTCAAACTTAAAAGGATAGAGAACTAACCGCATGTTGTCATTCTTGTCTTCCAAAAAACCTTGAAACAAATCCCACGTGGGCATTTCTGGTCTCCCCATCTTGGGGGGCGCGTTGTACGGTGATCTCACGAAGTGTGAAGGACGACGAACACGCATGTCTCGCATTCCTCTCGACGACGAAGCTTCGTTCCCTACATTAAACTGCTGTTGGACTGGAGTGAAACACTCGACCGCTGGCGACATCGGCTGTGTAGTTTGAAAATCCTCACTCCGCGAGAGTGGCACTGGAGAAGGATAATACTCGATCATCGCCAGCGGTTGTTGTTGTGGAGTACCCCAAGTTGGAGCAGAGTAATACTCCATTGGAGGAAACTGAACAATTAAACAAAATTAGTTCAAATAATTTTTTAAATATATTAATAGTAATATATTTTTAAAATTTCATATTTTAAAAAAATACACAAAGAAACAAACAAAACTAAAGAACTAATATAATTTTTTCAAAAAATATTAATAGTAATATAATTTTCAAATTCTTGTTCAAAACAACAAAAAACAATAAAACTACGGAACCTCGTTCTGCCTATCTCCTAGGTTGCAACTCCCCTTAAAGCTCTCCTCGAGTGAGGTGATCCGACCACCAAGCTCACCAATCTGCTCACCGTGCCCTTTCAGCATAGCAGCATACTCAGTCAACCGCACGCCGTACTCGGTCATCTGATCCCCATACCCGTCGAGCTGCGTACCGTACCGGGTCATCATCGCATGCTGCTCGGCAATCTGAGTAGTCTGCACGGCGATCTGTCTAGTCTGAAGAGAAATCAACTCCCTCTGGGCCCTCATCTCTGCGTACATAGCCTCGTCTCGGGCAGTGTTCATCTGCTGCAAATCTCCCCACCACGAAGGTAGACCTGCAGCCTGAAAGGACGAATGACCTGGAGCCTGAAAGGACGACTAGCCTGCATCCTGAAAAGACCCAGGAAATGCGGAGTACGTCGTGTGGTGTGCAGGTGAGGGTGTCCTCTGTCGTCGAGGTGGGGATGGGGACGGAGCTGGAGCTGGAGCTGGAGCAATGAACTACACGTAGTCGTCGCAGAAGATGTCGTCGTCGGTCAACCGTAGAGCGTCTGCGCGTCTGGCAAAATATTTCCGCTCGAACCAGCACAGGGTGCCATAAAAATACGCAGACCGCAACTCATCAACGTCCGGCTTCAAGCGCGGATACACAACCTGCATTGCATGTTTGTTTTTAAAATTCTATAAGTTTTAATAATTTTAATTCATACAATAAACTTGTTCAAACATTTACCTGCACATCGTTCACCAAGAACTTCTTGAATTCTTCGTTCTTGGGTGAGTTATTACTCAGAGACCATCGCAGCATCCTGGGGTACGAATGCCTGTAGTCTCTCCTCGGGGTTGCGTGCAATTCTACAGCCGCACCCTCCAAAGCCTCAATCATCCAAAACTAAAACAAAAAACAAGTTTATATTATTAAACACTACAACAACTATTCAATTATCAACAAAACTAGTTTAAAACATACCGCATAAAAATGAATGAACCCATAGGCATTCCATGCGCGATTGCCGGACCCCTCGATATCCCCTATTCTACCGAAGCAATCATCCACGATAGCGTCCCACGCCTTTATCCCCCATGAATACTTCTCGCATGCATCGAGATTACTGCAAAGCTGTGATAAACACGAAAATTAAAAAAAAATAAAATTATTTCAATAAACAATAAAAAGAAAATTTAATTAGCGTATTACCTTGAAAAACTCATCAGGGACATGTAATTGTCTGTTAGGTATGTCTAACAGACTTGTAATCAACCAAACAAATGTTAGGTTGATTACAAATGGGTACCTCTCCGGATAATTTTTGCTCAAAAGTTTTTCGATTTTTTTAAGCAGCACGTCTATCGGAACCTGTTTAAAAATGAAAAAATAATTAAGACACTACACTCACAATATATAATTCTAGTACTTTTGATAATTCAATTTCATGACAATTGACAACAAAGTATTGTTATAAAAATAGAACCTGTTTTTTGGACGCATCATAGTCCGGAAATGCTATTTCTTTCAGGTCTTCATCCTTATCCCTGTCATCTTCGGTGCGGTCGTCCTGAAAGCGCAACCCAGTGATCATACTGAACTCCACGGGGCTGAGACGAACTATCATGTTGTTCACCTCGAACAACCTACATCGGACCTTCTTCGGGTCAGGCCAACTGCACACTCGAGCCATCAACTGATGGATGGCCGCATTTGGCACGTTCCCTTCCCCGTCCAAAAGTAAGAAGTTCCCCAACTGAGGGTATTCATCAACGACATGTGGGAAGGCCGCCAACAGTGGTCTGGCTATGTCGGGAATTTTCTTGTACCCGTGGCGCGTGGTTAACTTCCCATTCTTCACCTCATCGCCGTATTTGCGTGGGGGTAACTCACCGATATCGGCTGCCATCACAGGGCGATAATCCTCCTGAAAAACACAGAAAAAAACAACATTTAAAAAACTGGAATCTGCACTGCCTCGGGCGCAGGTGCGCAAGCCTCGGCCTGCACACGGCAACAAAATTGACGCAGGCCTCGGCCTGCGCACGGCGTCAGGTTTGACGCAGGCCTCGGCCTGCGCACGGCGTCAGGTTTGACGCAGGCCTCGGCCTGCGCACGGCGTCAAACCTGACGCAGCGTCATATTTGACGCAGGCCACGGCCTGCGCACGACACTCAAGAACACAGAACAGTTTTTCAGAAATTTCAAAAAACTTAATCTCGACCCAAAATCAAAGCTACGACAGTTAATTGAATTGCATTTGAGCAAAGGAAGTAGACTGGTACCTGATAATTCATTTGGGCCTGTGATTCCGACAACCCGAGGAAACGATCGTCGTCGCGGTCATGCATCGACTTCGAACGGGCTTCATCCGCCGGGTTGCTCTGAGCAGTTGGGGACGGGGATGGCCGACGAGGCCTTTTCGATCCCCTGGCCGCGGAGGTTGACGCATTCGACATTGCCGAAAGTCTGCATTTCGATTTTTTTTTTTAAACCTTGAAGAACTGAGATAGAGAGAGGCGGCGAAAAGAGAATTGGGAGGGGTGTAATTACCTGAACACTCAGAGGAGCGAGGGCGCGAGTTGCCGGAGTTGGTTGCTTCGCCGGTCGGAGTTCGGTTTTTCGCCGTCGGGGGTGTTTTTGTGAAAGAGCAGAGAGAAAGAGAGAACTGGGAGGGGCAACGGGTTTAGGGTTTGAAAATAGGGGGAGGACTGATTTGCAATTGTTAAAACTTCTTAGGTTAATTTGTAATTGTTTTAAACTTAATATTCATTTTTGATTTATTTTTATTATAGTTTAATTTAAAAATAAAAGAAAAATGAGAGGAGGGACATTATTCCGATTTCTTGTTTTGGGAGGGTCACCCCTCCCAATTCCCTCTTCGACGACCACGATTCCCCTATCTTTAGCTTGTCGTTACCCTTGAAACTTATTAAAAATGAGACGAATTGTTAAAAGAGAAAGCATAGTTTATACATGAGATTATTAGCATCATGTGAAAAATGTTTTTTTTTGTTCAAGGTAAATTAAATACACCCTTAAATTTACTAAATTAGGGCCAAATTTTATTTGAACCACATGATATTTTGTGTGTGATTATAATCCTTCAAATGAAAGGGCGATCCTCGTAATTTACTTTAAATAGAAGGATCATCGTTACAAGCAAGCAAATTTCCTTTTACCTAACATCCCAACCCAAACCGCCAAAAAAAGCCCTAGATACACTCCCCGATGTTCCGTATTTTCTTGATTCGCTGAAACCTCCTCCTCCTTATCATCGGGACCTGTCGAAGATTTTATTCGGAATTCTCTGCGACGACATGTCGAAACGGTATGCTTCTTTCAAAATTTCATCTTTTAATTTCCCTGTTTTTTTTTTTTGTGTTCGATTTCAGATTGTACGGAATTTGTTTTGTTGTTTTTTTTTTTGTGAAAAAAAAAATCTGGGTTTGCATTTAATCAATCAATTTATATAATGGGTCTGTCTGATTTCGTGTTATTTCATAGTATAGTTTTTGTTTTAAGCTCTGCCTCAAAACTTATCCATGGGTATTTTTGTTTTGGTGAAATTGTTGACGAAGCTTTTAGCTTAAGTTGGTTTTCACAAAGATTGATTTTTTTTCTCTTGTTATAAAGAAATTTATGTAATTTGATTCATCATATCTTAAAGGGTCCTATGCAAATTCTTCGCGCACGGTGCATGTCTTAAAGGCGAACACTGCGAATACTCTCACGATTGGAAAGCCCCGCCAAATAACGTAAGTTTCTTTTCATTATCTCGATGTTATTGATGTCATCTTTTCATTTTTCTCCCTACGATGTTATCTCAGATATGTACATTCTACCAAAAGGGAATTTGCGCTTATGGGAGTCGATGCCGATACGACCATGTCAAAGTCTCTCGCCTTCAATCCCCGCCTTTATCTTCATCAGCCGACCTACCCGCTACATGCCGCACATGTCCCATCACAGATGAATACTCAGTTTCCAATGTAACCTCACCAGAAGAGAATATTGGGCGTTGTGAGAATACAGTAAAGTGCAAAAAGGATTTTCCTTCCGACCGGCCAATATGCTCCTTTGCCGCTGCCGGCGAATGCCCACGGGGTGTGAACTGCCACCTCATCCACGGGGACCTCTGCCCAGCATGCAAGAAGCACTGCCTGCACCCTTTCAGGGCTCGGGAGAGAGAGGAGCACCTGAGAACATGCGAGAAGAGGCAGAAGCACCTGGAGGCTTTGAGAAGCAGTCGGGAGATAGAGTGCAGTGTTTGCCTTGAGATTATTCTGTCAAAGCCCACAGCGGCCGAACGGAAGTTTGGAATATTATCTGAATGCGACCACCCCTTTTGTGTTTCGTGCATTAGGAATTGGCGGAGCAGTTTCCCGGGATATGGGGTGGACGCTGGTTCTGCATTGAGGTCGTGCCCAATATGCCGGCAACTTTCTTACTTTGTGATTCCTAGTGTTGTTTGGTATTCATCCAAGGAGGAGAAGCAGGAGATTGTTGATAGTTACAAGTCTAAGCTGAGGTACATGTATCCCCTACATTATGCTATAATGTGTTATATGCGATATTATCAGCCGTGTGTGATGTATTTCTTGTATTTTCGAAATTTCCGCCACCATCAATTTTTACTATTCTCTTTATTGGCATCATAAATGGCTGATAATAGCACCACATATAATGTATTTTAGCATAGGTAGTTTTCAGTTTTCACACATGGAAGATTCCACATATATTTATCCTTCATTGTGAGGTAACTCTCTTTTAGGTCTATTGATTGCAAGCACTTTGACTTTGGGAATGGGAGCTGCCCATTTGGAACCAGTTGTTTTTACAAGGTACATTTTTCTACCATTCATTTTTTTTCTTCAAACAAATAAAAAAACAGTTATTTGCACGTACTCTCAGTCATGAGAGCATAGTTCATTGTTCTTTATGCATGAGCTGTTCTGTGGATAATTCTTCTGCCTTTAATTTTACCTAATTTATAAGAATTTGGCTGCTAGAGTTGATATTCGTAGTTTCTTTTGAGTTGAGGTGAAATGGATAGGGCAGTGTATAACGTTTTTGCCAATGGAAAGACAGTAAACGCCTGATTTAGGGTTTTCGTGGTTCCAATGTGACCCGTGGCAGCTATACTAGTAATTAAGTACTATGTATGATGTGACATTTAAAAAGCAGAACACGTAAATAAATAACATCCATATTTGCTATCAAAGGATTAATGAAGGTCATTAGATGATTTATTCTCTCATTATTTACTTCAGCGTTAAAATATAAAGGCTATGGGATACATGACCATATTCTCCCGTCTCCACTCTTGTATCACCGGCTTTTCCATAAAATGAATTCGGACAGTAATTGCAATTGAACTATGAAATGAGAATATGCTTATTACTACTGAGACTTGTTTAAAATAGTAAGTGCACTTTATCTAAATAAAGATATGTGGTGGTAGAGAGAATCATTTATTCTGCCATGTTTGAAGCTTTTCTGTAACTGCTAACTTTGCTACATTTCTGTATGATTTAGATTATTTTTTTGGTTCATTCACATGTCATGCTCTTATATGTCGTACTATGATTATTAGAAAAGATATTTAAATTTTCATTGTCATTCATAAATGCCCTTCAACAATAACTCAAAGAGTTACGGTGGGAATGCAATATTTGGAAGGTGACAATTGTATCTGTTGTTTAAAACTCGATAATTGGTGGAAGAGATTGGGAAGTTACTTCTCGTGCACTTTTAGGTAGGAACATAGGTCTTAAAAAAACATTGGTCTCGGTTGCCAATTTGGAAATCGCTAGTGTAAATGAATTTTAAACTGCGTGTATCAATGAAGTTGTTTCTACTTTCTACCAAATCGAACTGTGTTCTTGTGAGGAAGAATTGCAGAAAAAACGAATATTATATATAATTAATTATTATGGTTTTAACTTTACAGCATGCATATCGTGATGGTCGTCTTGAGGAAGTGGTTCTTCGACATATTGAAGATGAAGATGGAGATGCATTCATTTCCAAAGATATTAGGTAACCTTTTTAACCCTCATTCTTCCCATTCCCCGTTTGACATATTCATTCTTCCCATGTTTCATACTTTTAGGCTCTCTGAATTTCTTAGTAGTATGAGGCTCTGAAGATTAAAGCTTTAGACTTCATCGAGTGCTCAGGTGCGAGTTCTTACCACACCCTTTTCTGAATTTATTGAATCAGACATCATCTTGAACTCGATTTAATACTACGTATTATTTAAATTCAAGTATTATTGCTTTGGTGAAGGATTGTTTACGAAACCCATGGTGCTTAAACATGTCAATTAGGACTCGTAATTTGTTAACTATACATACTTAACTGGCTTTTATGCTTACCATGTGCACGATATTCTCTTGTATTTTTAACTTAATTCATGAGCTCGTGTATATATACACACATACATGCAGGCCGTTTTTGGTAGCAGACTGTACATCCAGCTAAAATATCAAAAACTGATCAAGAGTGCTTTTATCCAAGGTGAGGCGAACGTTTTGTGTCTGATCCATTGAACTTCTGTTTTCCCTTAGTGTGATGATTCTGATAATGTTTGTGATGCTAGATTTTTTTTTCTTCTTTTCAGATACAATAGTGTTCTTCCCTTGTAGGATTCAAAAAAAATTGCGGCAGGTGATCCATACGTGAATAATTTGGAGTTAATAAAATGTCGCGGTTTAACTTGTTCTGCCCACATTAAAGAGAGGAGAGCAACTATTTACACAAAATATGGGCAGTCTTAAGGACCTCTGTGATAATGAATGTTCGTAGTCGTCCTTTTGTGTGCAAATTTTTATTGGCTCGTGATGTATTGTTGTGACTGTAATATAGTATAACGCTTAACGCTCGCTCATGTAAATGTTGTTATAGGAGTATGTTGTTTCTAATGTTCTAAAATGGGGCTATGGTTTTTCTATGTAAAAAACACATCACCCCTATTGTTTTGTTTGTAGGTTGTGGCAGAATTTTTTTTAACTAATAATAAAGAGACGATGATATTTTTTTTCTTACCCAGACTCGGAACTCGGTGAGGCTATGAATCTTTTAATTAATAAAATAAATAAGTATAATTTAGAATAAATTTATAAAAAAAATATATTTTTTAAATGCTGCGAGACTATAAATAATGAGTGTGATACTGTGATTCAAAATACCCAAAAATCTTCATCGTCTTCCTCGCTCCCTAAACCCATCAATGGCTTCGAGAATTTCCCGAAAGCTTTCCATCACTCTCTTCAACCACTCTCTCTCCTCCAAACCCTCTTTCTCCGCTCTCCAAAACCTCCACCGGAAATCGCCGCTCTTCTTCACTCCCTCTCCGGATTCCATTTTTATCAGATCTCACTACACACGAATCCACCATCCCACGACTCTTCTGAACCCCGATTACCGCCAGGTTCAGTTTAATCGGATCACAAATTTAACCCCCAAATCAATCGCGCATTCCCTGCTAAACCCTAGATTTTTATCCACCTCAAACCCTAACCAGTCGCCACCGGTCAACGAAACCCCAGAAAACCCTGCCGAGAACCAGCAATTCAAGCACCAAGAAATCACCGGGCCCACGGTGGAGCGAGATCTGTCGGCGCTAGCCAACGAGACTCGGGACGTGCTCGAGACCATGATGAAGAACGTCTACAGCCTAAGCAAAGCCCTTGCCGGTTTGGGCCTCGTCCATCTTGGTATGGGAGCTTGGATATCTTACAGCACGCAGAGCTCGGGCTTTTCGGAGGCTTCGGTCCAGAGTTTACTGGCTTTCGGGCTGCCTTTCTCGCTGGCCTTCATGCTGAGGCGGGCTTTGAAGCCAATGCACTTCTTCAAGAAAATGGAGGAGCAAGGGAGGTTGCAGATTTTGACACTCACACTTCAGGTGGCCAAGAATTTGAGCACGTTCTTCGTTCGGGTTCGTGGGGTTTCGTATTTGTGCATTGCAGGTGCATCAGTTGGATTGATAGTAGTTGTATTATCTAGATGAACACTATCGGTTGCCAAGAATAAGAGCTGTGAAATCTTAACAATCTTATAGATTGGATGAATTGATTTCTTGTTTAATTGTTGGTTGGTTTGATATATTATTATCTAAAGATCTTGAGATTTCATGATTTTTGTTAGGGAGGAAATGAGTTATGCATATTTTCTATTGAGATCTTTGAAAACTCGGATCATTCATGCAACAACTGGTTTTTCATCGATCAAACTTTTTTGACATTTGCGAGTTAAATCTTCTACAATAATTTATGTCTCATCATGCATAAACTTGGCATTCATATGAACATAAAAACAACAACTGGTTTTTCATCGATCAAACTTTTTTGACATTTGCGAGTTAAATCTTCTACAATAATTTATGTCTCATCATGCATAAACTACATAAAAACAAGGCGTGAAACATTGTATTGTCTAATGATATATTCACAAATAGCAAAACTATTGAGCGTAGCTCATGAAATCCCGCAAGAAAACTACAAATATCCTGCGGGCACGTAGCAAACCTTAAAGCCGTAACCACTTAATTAATTATGCCTCGGATTCTATGCACATCCATCATCGGCTAATGTATCCCAACCAAAAAAAAAACAAAATCAGACAAAGTGGCTAAACATAATTACACGACTGTTCTGACCATATTCAATATTCCCCATTCTGTATTCGTTCATCAACCATATTCAATATTCTCCATTCAGTATTCGTTCATCAACGCACTAAGCAGTCCCAGAACTCCCATTTGTTTTAATTGCTTCTGTCCGAACATAAGTGAGACCACGGTTAGTGGTTGGAAATCTGTTGGATGCTTCGGCTCCACGCTTCCACTGGAAGCTTCTTGCAGCGGGCTTAGCAGGCCTTCGGGCCCTGTATATATTGGGGACACCTCTGAGGAAAGGCGCTCTGCTGAATCTTGAAACAGGGAAGGGAAACGCTCGGGAAATATGGGGTCGCCATGTTGTTGTAACAGGTGTGGCTTCAAGCTGAGCAGAGCTTTTCCTGATAACCTGCACATATCATAAATAAATTTCTGAAACCTTTCCTTTCTAGAGTATTACCTCATTCAATCACTCTTCTAATACAAATATCAACACAAAAAGATCAGTTATTCAATTTCAGACAATTATTTCTACAATAACCAACCCATACTAAAAAAGGACTTCATTTGTTTATCAAAGAAATAAACAGAGGAAATGTATTTTTGGGAGTGCAAACTCTGATCCAAGTATATTGCTAGGGTGTTGTCAAAAGATGCAATTGCACGAACTATTTCCGAACATCCATATGCTCTTCAAACTATATTTTTTGATATAGAGCTGCCTATATTAAAATAACATGCATCCACTTATTACAAAAATCACTTGTAATACCTAAAATTACTAATTTAGGTGTCAAAATAACATGAATCTTCCAAGTAATATATGTAAGATCAAACTGAACTTTTACAAATTAAAGAAATGAAGGCAAAAGTCACTTCACTCTGCAGTACAAGTCTACAATTGATTGCAGGAAATGAATGGGTTATATCTGTTTAAGCAATCACTTGCATGCTATATTATATGACTATATAGGCATACTAAAGTGCCAGCAGTCGATCTTAGCTCAAGCACTTATTTATTTTTATGAAAAGCATGATAAAACATGGAAAAGAAAAGAAAGGGTGAAAGAAAAAACAAAGAGAAACGAGCAAGCCTTATAAGCAAGTAAAGCAACTGAAAAATATTGGCAGAAGGGAACCTCTAGTGTTAACAAATCCTTTAATCACATACCTTGAGAAGGCGAGACATAAAGGAGGTTCCATCCAAAGATAAAGCAAACTCAACAGCTTCTTTTCTCATAAACTCTATTTTTGCTGACCTGAATAGCAAGGCCCATTTTTAGAAAATATTCAAAATCATTGAAAGGATATGAAGCATCTGAAAAACCTACCCTTTTGGTTGTCCGGTAACCGGATCAGTTAAAATAGTAACTTTCAGGACTTCTCCAAACTTGTTAAAATGACGGGAAAGGTTATCCTTAGTGGCAGCAAAATGAACCTGAAACATGAAAATTGGTACCATCAGGAACAAAGAAAGTATAAAAAATAAAAAAATCAAATCAAATCTAAACAGAAGGTCAAGACTACATGGGAAATTAATTACATTGCTAACAAAGATGGTCCGAGAATCAGCATCTTCAGTTGGTGGACCATTATTCTCTAAACCTGCAAGAAACAAAGAGTTCGGGTAAATGACATAACTAGCTTCCAGAGATGCATACAAATTTTAAAGTTGGTTAAGTGTTGGAAGGGACAATTAAGTATAAATATATGGATATATATACCACAGAAAAAATAAAACCCTTTATCTGAAATCAGCTTGAAAACAGCCTATATAAGACAGATAAAGGCACAGCGCAACGCTTACCGGTTGGTCTCTGAGTCTTTTTAGGTTGTTGTTGGATTGCATCAGATTTTCCCTGTGACAGCACAAGTCAGATGAAATTGGCTAGTAAAAATATTGCAACACATAAAACATTAAAACCAAATTTTCAATAAATATAATATAATTTTTATAATGGACAAAAGAAAGTGACAGAAAAAACACAAGCATGCATGAATTCACATGAGTTTCTTACATTTTCATTCAAGGCTAATGGGGGACTACTGTTCTCCCTCATCAACCGAACATCAGATTTAGTAGCCACGTCACTACCTAACAATGTCTTGCTATTATTCATCTCAGATACATCCCTTTCCTCCTGATATTGAAATCTTCTGGTACTCACGCTCAGAGATGCATTATGCCTTGTTGCGGGTGGGCCTGAATCATGACTCTGTCTAAGCAGCCTTCCATCAACATTAAAACCACCAGCACCATGATCAGACTTAACTGTTAAAGAGTTCTCCACCCAGTTCCTATCAGAGGAACCTAAGCAATACACATCCACGGCATCTCCTTCCCTCTCATCAATATCATCATAATCTTCCCCATCATAATGTCCCAATACAGAATCCAAAACATTGTCGTGGAAAGGCGACATGTGTCTTTCTTGTCTACTGTTAAAGTCAACATCTTCAACAGACGGTTTGTGTTCTTGATGAGTAGGGTTTGAGACAGCAGTAGCAAGATCAAGCCTATTAAATACGTTGCGCAAAGGTATGACTTTGTTCACGTCCATGACTGCCTCAGCCGAAGCTTTAATGGCTGCAGACATGGAAGTATGCCTTATTCTCTGAGGGCGTTGTTCTTCCTGCAGTAAGTCCCCTACTGACGTGGAAACCACGGACCTCAGGCGTTTGCGTGAGATATCTGATGTAGCCTTAGCTGATCT
Organism: Euphrasia confusa; assembly: GCA_954870475.1. NCBI lineage: Eukaryota > Viridiplantae > Streptophyta > Magnoliopsida > Lamiales > Orobanchaceae > Euphrasia > Euphrasia confusa. The sequence continues at coordinate 4,596,164 of OX940962.1, forward strand.
GGAGGTGGCGACGGCATCACGTACAGCAAACTGGAGCAGCCTACTGGGGGCACTGAGGGTTGACTGAGAAACAAACCTCTGACAAATTTAAAGAAAGAAATTAGGAAGAAAAGGATTAATCAATATTATGTATTATGGAAAATCAAACAAGAACAATGTGTTCCCCTTGGGAAGAATTCCACCCATCCTACAATACACCTTACTTGAATACTCTAAATATAATAATGGGGCCTGTGCCACACTATGAAAAGATTAGCGAAACTAGATGGGCTTTCACAGTTTTGGTTTGTATATTCATAATGATACCAAGAGCGCCTTAGGGCAATAACTCAATAATATAAGAGAGAGCAAGATCTATCTCTGACATCAAATATTTGGAAACTGGAAAGTAGATAAATCCAATAACAAAGTGAAGAACAGTTTCTGTTTAACAAAAATAAATATATGCTGCTTCATATAATGACAACTTACTTCTCATGAAGATAAAATCATTTGTTTAATTCAATTCTTGTACGGATAAGTCTGCTTTTCAAGATAATATAGGCATCAAATAGCATGTAAAAAGGCAAAGGGTGTGACAGAATTGTACACATTAACCATTAAAACTAACAATGAAGTGTGATATTTGTTGGTCATATATTAATGACTGCAGTCCCAGACTGACCTACTTAGAAAGTGATAACTGATGACAAGTACAAAAATAGTAAAAGCACCTTGCTGCAAATGAGGCGAGATGATTACCTTTCTTTCCTGTTTATCCTCAGTCGACATTCTCTTCTTATGAATTGTTGGCCGAGGCGAAAGTGGTGGCTTCTTCATTCGCCCAACTCTCCTATGAGGTTCGTCCTGGGAAATTTCATTGTCAGCAACAGACTTTTGGGAAATGGGTGCATCATTTTCATCTACATCCCTCACTAGTCCTTTGGGTTTCCAATTGTTATGATGCCTGTGTGCTTTAACAGAATTTACTTTCTCAGCTACAGATTTGATATCTCCACCCTCATCCTCTGTTTTTGATTTTGTCTTTGAGGGGCCATCTGGATGTGGTTCTGGAGGTTGGACATATAGGCTTAGACTAGATCCTAAATGATCCCAAAGCCTGTGAACAGCAGTAACAAAAGTTAGAGATCATGAATCAGCGCCCAGTACTAAACAACTTATGATAGTAGCAGTTGGGAGTAACCTCACCAAGATACAAAAGAATCACTGTCGTCATCTCCCAGAAAGACATTCAACTCACTCTTCGCGTCATCCTTAGATCTACCATTTTTGAGCAACACTATCACATATTCCTAGCGAAGAAAGCACAGATCAGAATAAGTGACCGCTCTGAGAAAAATGAGTAATCAAATCCAATACAATACACAAATATATCACCTCTACGGTTGTTTTTATTTAAAAACAGAGATACATTACTAATCTTCAAACACATAGTATAACTAAAAGTGATTTCAGTCTATCGGAATTAAAAGTTAGATAAATAATAGATGTAAATGTTTGCATATATGAAGAATATAAATACCACAGCACCATCACAAGAATATAGGGAACTCCAGTGCTTAAAAATACCATAGGGAGATGGGATATATCAGGTCAACAAACAACAGAAACAGTGCAAACACGCGCTAATTAGTTATGTCCTTCTAAGTCTCCAAATCATATCATATGATGTACATTGTACACAGTACACCAAGTCATCTATTCCAGAACTTATCATGTAGTGAAAATTCAAGATTGCGACTAAAATTGAATATCTAGAAATTAATCACATTATTTGTAAATTGACAGGGAATTCCAATTATTTGTCCTTTCACAGGATATATTTCCACCAAGTTCACTAATAGTAGGAGGCTTGAAGATCTAAGCCATCTATTAAAAGAGTTAATGTTTTATTTCAATGTCTAGAAGTTGTTCACATTGTTCGAAAATATCTCCGAGTAATTTCCAATTATTCACCACAATTATGCACCACCAATGACCGGAAAAATAAATATTAATATTACAAACTTCATACAGTCGGATGGCGGGATAGCCCATTCACTTGCATCGCATGTTCATCACTCAACAATGGTGACACCCTTGCCTTAGAACTACATTTTCAGCGTTGAGACAAACTAAACCCAGCTAACCCAAAACAAGAAAGCTAAAAAAATGCAAAGAAGATTCTGAACTTAGTATGACCATTATTGCACTGAAAATCGACGTCTTTTCATCTATAATGCAATCACTACACATTGGCGCGAGATTTTCAACAGGGAATCATTAGCAGATAAAACAATTAAGCTTGTTGAGAGAGGATGTCGATTCCCATACCACTAGAGTATCGTCCGTGTAGTCGCCCATGAACTCCTTGAGCTTCTCGTTGACAGGCTCCCGGAGCTTCGAAACCCCTTCACTAGTGAAATTAACCGTAAATGTTCGATTACCTCCATCCATTACTGCACTCCCCAAAAATCAATTCCAAAATAAAAATTCTAAAACCCTAGCCGCAATTCCTTCGTTTATTTTTCAAAAACTCCACTCCAATGCTCAAAAGGGCTTCCCAAACAACATAATAATTAAAGGGGGAAACAGCGAATCCGACATTTTTTTCCTTTCTGTTTTTGTTAAGTCAGATATTTATTGAAGAAAATTACATGAACGGAGAGAGGTAAAAACGAAAACCCCAAATAGTGATTTGCAGCGAGATTTCCCGGTTGCGGTTTTATTTATGCGGGTAACCCTTTTGTAGTCGGTCGTTTTATCTTACGGTACCATAATAATAAATTATTATTATTAATAATAATAATAATCACTTTTTTTAATAATATAATTTGATAAACGTATTTACTTTTTTTTTCGATAATAACTCTTAAAATATTCTTTTGCAGTATTTAATTTGAATAAAAACCACCTGGAGTTCGAGTCAAACAGTATCATGAAATAACAAACTCAGTAGTTCTATTTTGTATACCCAGCTTTTTCGTGACATCTCTTTGTTTAATCCGGGACTCATGACCATCTCTTCATTTACTTTTACGTCGTTTTCTCATGAACAAACCATGTCACGAAAAAACAAGCTCCACTCATTTTATCTACTAATTCACTATAATTCGCAGAGCTTTATGTTATTAGTCTAAATTGCTTCTTTGCCCGACCCGTCACAATACGTGTCATCTTCGGGGTTATATTACTAGAATATATATTTATTTAGATGGAGTAGTTTATTTTTGTTTTGTAAAATATTGTATTTTAGTTACTTAAAAAATACGTGTATGATTGAGCATATAGTGGCCTTGGTTTTTTTTTATATCAAAGCTTTTCCATTACCCAGAAAAAAGGGCTACGGTACAAATTGGCTACCTGTCACTAATAATTTCCAATGATATAATATTAAATTCCATTTTCATATTCTTACTTAGATTTTGCTTTTAATCGCCCATGCCACGTTTGTACTGCAAAACATTACTAGGAGAATTGGTTGATCCAATTCTCTTCATCATGCCCAATTCAATTGTTGAGTTTGAAATTTTTTTATTCAAATATTAAGAATGTAAACGATATTTGCTATTCCGATTTCGGACTCATATTTCAATTTAAATTCTAGAGATGATATGAAATAGAGTTTGTCCTCTCTGCTAAAAAAATGAAATGGTGACGAGCATCCACGTAATGCCACGTCAAAGAAAAACCCACCACCAGCACCTGTAATTCCGTCAACATCAGGAGGGCATATTAGTCAATCGACAACCATCATTTGCCTTAATACGCGTCCCTATGAGGCCATTATTCTTTCACCATGGCCGACTTCACGCCTTTCAAATTCCACCTTCGCCAACCCACACAAACCAAATACATTTTCTATTCGCCCTCTCTTCCTCCTAAATAAATACACCACCACCAAACGACGACGAACAACTCAACTTTCCTTTTTTTTCTCTCTTCTTATATATATTCTCAAAATAAATATATATATTATAAATAAATTAATCAATGGCTCAGAGAACGGAGAAAGAGGAGACGGAGTTCAAGGTCGTACCGGAGACCATCGCCCTCTGCGTCAAGTGCGGCGTCGCCGGTAATTACGCTTCCGCCACCAATAATTCGTGTCAGAAATGCTTCGGCACGACCGCGGAGGCCTCCACCTCCGCCGCCTCTGTATCAGCGGTCGGAGGCGCCGCCGCGATGAAGAGCCACGCCTTCGGGGAGCGATCGTTCAGATCTAGCTCGATCGCGAGGGTGAGCTTACCTCCGGCGACCGCGGATCTGAAGAGAGGCGCGGCGGCGGAGGTCATTTCAGCTGAGGCGGAACCGGCTGTGAAGAGAGAGGTCAGCCGATGCTCAGGGTGCCGGAGGAAGGTCGGGTTGACCGGATTCAGATGCCGCTGCGGCGACTTATTCTGTGCCGATCATCGGTACTCCGATCGCCACGATTGCAGCTTCGATTACAAATCCGCCGGCCGAGAGGCGATCGCGAGGGAGAATCCGGTGGTCAAAGCAGCGAAAATAGTCAGAATTTGAGGATGAATGAAACGACGCAGCCGAAACCTTTTGTGTATGCAGGAAAGCCAAGCGAGCTTGTCGTGAATGATCATCGGAAATACTAGTACCATTTCGCTAGATCGGTCTCTGTATTATTGCTGCAACTTTCTCTTCGCGCAGAGACTGACGTCTTTTCCATGTTCTCCGACCGGAGGAACTCTCGAGGGCGAAGATAGTTTGTGATGTTTTTTATCTTTAAAAAAAATCAATAATAATTTATGGAGAAACGAAAGTGATAATTATTGTGATTTTAAATGATACAGCTTATCTTCCTTTTTCTTTATAAAGAATATTTTAAATTGTATCTAATTTTAATTTTTATGTTTGTGAATTGTTAGTACATTTCCCATCTTGAGTAATTTCGATTTTTCCTGGGGAAGGAAAAGATCACAAAATGGATGTGTCACCGAGGGAGGGTAAAAATGTCAATTGGCAGTGACACCTTGTGGGGTATGGACGGTATCGTGATAAAACGAGATTCGAGATTCCAAAAGGATATGTATAAAAAATGCAAGTGACTTAAGACTCGAGATAGTGTGACTAAGAACAACATCAGATGAGTTGATGACTCGTACCTCCGGTTCACAATTTTACTACCATGCCAATTGTCAATCTCTCGTCAACTTCCACTTAATTTTCCCGGTTAGAGAAAGCGGAAGTCGAAACAGCTATTGCCAGGTGTGGATAGAAACGAAGTAACTATCACGGGGAAAAGTTGAACCAACATTTTCAATAGTTTGTCCTAGTGTGACATTACATGCACTGAAGTAACAGCTGTATATACTCTTATCCTTTCCATTTTATTATTTTTATTTCTCCGTATATTTTCAAAGTAACATCCATATCCTGTAATATAAATAGGATATTCACCATTAACATATAGAGAAATCTGAGGGAGGGAGGTTTTTACTAAGTCGATTAAAATTTTCATTTCGTCCCACGAGCAATTCATTGGGTCAGATTAACAGTTTTAAAAACAGGACACTGTCCTTTTTAACTAATGATCACCCATGAAAGTAGAGTAAAGTGATTCTAAAAAGCCATGAACATACCATTCCCATAAAAGTAGGAAGTTATTACCGAGGAAAACAGCTAAGCTCCATCAGGCTGGACGAATGGATTGGCAATTTCATCGGTACCGTCTGTTGGGGAAACAAGCATCACAGCTGTCCCTCGGCAAACCTGGAACCAAACAACCACACAATAACATTTAAGTAAACTTCAATAGTAGTAGTAGTAGAATTTACGGCCAAAGCACAAGGTAAAACAAACACACTAATTTCATAATAAGTTGATATCAGACTTCTTCTAGAAGAAGTTACAGATGAAGAGTCTAAACATCTTCCTATATACTCCTGAATGAGTTGCTTTATGATCAAAGCTTATAACTCAGTCAAAGCAGAATATACATATAATGCATTTCTGAAACATATTTACACAAAAGAGATGACAACAAGTATTGCATGCACAAAGAGAAGACATACTATTAAGCCAAGAACACGGGTCTGATCAGTCGTCTTCAGTGGGTCTTCTTGATCTGTAGACAAATCAACTAGAAGTCATGTGACTGATTGGGGATATATAAACAGCACCTAAAACATCCTTCAGCAATGGAAGACTTGAAAAACTAGCATTTATGCGTGCCAAAGGAACAAACACTAAGCATTTTGCAGCCATGGAATTAATATTTTAACACTGTTTTATTATCACCAGAAATTAGCCCCAAAGACGAAATATGTTATATAACCACAAGGCTTTGTAAATATGCATGCTATTTGTAAAGGTCAATGTAATTAAGAATTGGTCATTAGCATCAACTTACTGTTTTATTTTGTGTGTGTTAAAGACTTGATTGAATGTAAAAGTCAAATGACCAGCTTCTGAATGCAACAATTGAATATATGAATTGTTAACAATGGAAATGGATACTCAGATAAATAAAGTACACATCATAAATCACGATTCATAACACAATATATGATTCATTGCTTTCCCAATTTTCTGCAGAGTATATTGTACTGTGAAAGATACACTTACCTCTAAGAAATTCAACCGCTTCATCCAAAACAAGATTCAGCAATTGGTCATACCCTTTAAGCGTTCCAGTAACTGAAAAGAACACATAGAAAATTAAGCTTTAGGTGAGTCAGACATCTGACTAACCCCAGAAACCAAAGCTTCTACGCATTAAAAAATAGAGCAGAAAACAAAATTAAACTGAGCCACACAAAAAGGCAAAAACCATTAACTTATTCAACGGTTTTGAGGAACCTTTTAGCTTAGCTTCTGATTAGAGTTGATCAATTCATAGTGTCGAAGCAATGTCCGTATACAAAAAAAAAATAGGAAGTGGATGGGAGCATATCTTATTCACATCACACACTACTGAACTGTTTCAATAAGGAAATATAAAAGCCTTCGTAATCTAAATGCAAAGAAAATTATATATTGATTAAACGAGTATCTGATATGAAACATCTAGTGTATAAAGACCGAGATATTTGATTTTAATAATCAGACAGTAAATTGGGCTTAACCTGAGTAAATAAACCATTTATTGGTCTCAATTTCGCTAAACCATATCGTAAAAACTGAGCCAAATTTAATCCCAAGTTGCATATTGTGAAATTTACCGGGACAAAAAATTACAGACTGCTAGAACCAAATTACAGACTACTTGAATCAAAATACAAAAGCACAAGCAAATTGAAAAATAAACCAAATAACTACATCCACAAACCTTGTCTTCCACCAGTTAGTTTGACTTGAACACCCTTCTCCACGAATTTAGCTAAATCCAGTACTGTTTCTTTACGGCCCGACTGAAACACAGGAAAAACTGAATAATTACGTATCCAGCAATTGTAATCATGGCGCGCTCATATATATACAGGTTTAAACACACACACACACACACAAACAACGTACCATTTCGACTTCGGTCGACTGCAAAGTAGGTAACCGAGTTGCAGCTGGGTTCTGCGTAAAGATAAACTCGAAGAAAAAACACTAACAAAGAAAGTAATCGGAGTTGCGAAAGGTGAAACTTACGGTTTTCGATTGGAAGCCGCAGAGAGAACTCGTGCCCTAATTTTGGCCCCTTCTCTATTCCCGCCTCTTTAAAGGAAGAATAAAATTAAAATTGAAATTAAATTTAAAATACATATAATTCTTAAATTAATTATAAATTAAAAAAAAATAGAAAACAGCCAAGCATGGGCCGTAATGGGTTGGGCTTAGAAGAACGGCCCATCTAAGTAAACAACAGTACCCATCTACACTATACACGTTATATATAAAGCTCGCATCGTCATTTTCCTAGGGTTTCTATTTCTAATACCGGCTCAAAATCTCCTGCGAACGGAACGCCGCCGTGCATTTGCTACCAGCCAGCTACAATGGTGGAGAAGGGTAACAAGGCGAGGAAGGAGGAGGTCGTCACAAGGGAGTACACCATCAATTTGCACAAACGCCTCCATGGATGGTACTCTTTCTCTCTCTACTGCGTGTGTGTGTCGCCGAGTTTAGATCTTATTAATTTCTTTCTGTGTATTTGTTTACTTCCCCGGGTTTCAGTGTGATGAATGAAATCCGAATTTAATCTGCATTTTTTTTCGATTTTTTTTTTGTAATCCTGTGGTGAATTAAAAGGTATACTCTTTAGGGTTTGTTGAAATAGCCCCTGTTCCAGTCAGATTATATTGAAACAATTTGAAGATAGCTTTTTTCTTGAAAAAAAGCTGTTTAATTTCACAATTTCTTATAGTGATGGTATTAGTTGTTAGTGTAACTTTGGAGTAATCTAAAAAATGAAATTGTGCAGTACCTTCAAGAAGAAGGCACCAAATGCCATCAAGGAGATTAGGAAGTTTGCCCAGAAGGCCATGGGAACCACTGATGTCAGAGTGGATGTGAAGCTGAACAAGCACATCTGGAGCCGTGGGATCCGAAGCGTGCCAAGGAGAGTCCGTGTGAGGATTGCTCGGAAGAGAAATGATGATGAGGATGCCAAGGAGGAACTTTACTCTCTTGTTACAGTCACTGATATTCCAGAGGGAGGTTTGAAGGGCTTGGGAACTCAAGTCATTGACGACGAAGAATGAGTATTTTTTCTATTATGTTTTTCAGTTTGAACTATGTTCGATTGTGCTGTACCTTAAAGTGCAGTTTTTTAATGATTAGGAAAGACCATACAAAGGATGCTATTCCACCTTGTTTTGAAATGGGATTTATCGAATTTTGAATTCGCTTGGTTTCTAAACTGATAGTCTGTTTTTTGGAGATATAATCCTTTGAATTAATGTAATTTTATTTTTTTTGTCCTCTGAAAATTGCTTGTTGCTGCTATGTTATGTGGATCGATAACAGTATACAATGTGATTAATATGAATATGATTAATTGACAAACCCTCCTGTGATTAAGAAATTTGATTAAATTGCTACTAATGTTGAAGATGTTTATATATCTTTGTGGATTTGCTCTCTTTTCTTCATCTTGGATAAGTCAACTAGTTTAAGCAACAATATCAAACTACATATGAATTTGAATAGCACCACCTCTGAGTACTTTGTTCTTACAGTCATCCAGGGTTTCAGGTTGCACTCCACTTCACACTAGTTCAAACTTCAATGACAACAGCCCTATCATCCACCTTGTATATTTACTCTTGCACAACTTTTTCTAGAGAAATTTGTAATTCTTACCTTCAGAATTACAAAGGTGTTTTGGGCTAAAAAATATATCATTCTGATTCGATTTTTCTAGTCAAGCTAAACTTCATGGATAGATTTTGATAGTGCCTAGGTTCTTCAAAGTTTTTGTCCCTCACTTTGTGAATGCTTAAATACTTTCGCGTATATATCGGAAGTATAAGAGTCAACAAAAATCGGACTTTCAAAGTTCACCGGACTTTCGCGTATATATCCCAAACCCCAAGGGTACTTTTTGTATTCACCAGTTCTATTGAACTTATGAGAGATACACCTTGTTTCAAGAAGTGCTCTCAAAACTCAGACCATGAATTATGAACTAGTACAACATACATGATCTAGAGACTTAAAATAAATCACTAACACTCTGTTTTTCACACTTTTATACATGTGGTGAATAGAATGGTTGGAAATAAATAAGTCAACAATCCAGGTAAATATAGTTTCTTCACAGAGGAGGGTGGCATCACATGTTTTGGGAATGCATATGGTGTGTTGCAGGAATCGATCAAAGCACAAAGCGTAATATGAAATCAACTTTCAAATTTTAAATCTCTAAGGGTTGCAGGAATCGATCAAAGCACATAGCGTAATATGAGGGGTAGTCGAGTTGGTGGAATAGGAGAACGTGAGACTGAGAGGACACGAGTTTGAACCCCTGTCAACACTCTCTCAATATAGTTTACCTGGTTGACGTAGTTAATTAATTTATTTAATTTGCAAGCCACTACATTCAGCTAGAGAGTTTACCCATAGTCCACTTAATGAGTAGCGGAAAATAACATTCAAATTTTTTAACTGCTGATTCTGTTACCAATACCACAACTCTCAATTGAATTGTTCTTATAGAGTGTTAAAATGTAATAAAAATGTATACAAAATAATAGTAAGTAACAATTCTTTTAAAATTTGATAATAAAACTCACAAGGTTAAAACCGTAAAATAAATAAATAAAAATAATAAAAAGAAAAATAATTCGGCCGTATAGTGTTACATAAAACGAGGCAAGGGTCGAGAGAGAATAGCACGTTCTTCATCGCGGCCAACAAAAGAGGAAAAATCTCCCAACACCATTTTCTGATACAGGCAATAATTCTTTCTCTGCGTTCTGACTCGGATTACTTTCGACCCTGAAATTAAATCGATTGAGCTCACTCTTAAACAGGTAATCAGCTACCAGTGGATGCTAATTAAGGCGTTCTATTTTTTTTAATTTTTTTTCGAATTGGGGCTTTGGATTGAATTTTCCATGGAACTTTTTTTCTTTTCAAATTGAGGTTTCGGATTGAGGGAGGGTTAAATTCATGATAGAATCTACTTGATTTGAGTTTTGTCTGGCAACGATCGATTAATTCATCGGATTTGATTAAAAGATTATATTTTGACTTTTCGGGTTACGATTGGATGAAGTAGTAACACGATCTAATCATTCTTCTTACAGGGTTTAAGGCTTTTGTTATGTAATTTATATCTTTGGTGGTGGTGGTGGTGGTGATTCTCTGTTCAAGTTGAATCTACTCGGCGAAGTTTATATATTATAGCTGAAAATTATTTTCCTTTGGGTAGTTCTATTTTGACTCAGGCCACATCTTATGAGCTATGAATGAAAATTATGAGATGTAGTTTTTTTTATTAAACATTCAATCTTAATGAAACTGTTTTTTGTGGTAGTTAGCAAACTGCGTTTGCGAATCTGTGTTTGTGTTATGACTTATGAGCCATTGAAACAATTGATCATGTTAATCATTTGAATTTGCAGAATAATGGGTGATGAAAAGTTTGATAAAATTATTTTGATACTAGATTTGTTTTTCCCTTTTGTATATTGAAACTTACATTCATTGATTTTATGCATAAATAATAATTCACACTCAGGTCATCATTCACAGTGACTACTTTTTAGAATGGTTTGTGGTGCAGATAAAAAAAACTTTTAGAGGGTTGTTAGGTGATGTAGTTGGGCAAGAGTGAATTATGGAGAAAAAGTGGGTTATGGAGTTGGAAAAGAGAGAAAATGGAAAACATATTAACATGTGTGTGGTATTTGGACCAATAAAAAACGGATGCATTGGTTTAACCATTGTGAATAATCTGATGCCCTAGCATTTTCTTAGGAAACCAAGGTTAATGCGGATAAGTATATACGTGTGTTTAGTTTAATGCGTGAAAATGCTGCTTATTTAATGTTTCCTACGTGCCTAAATATCTTGTGAGCTTGCATTGTCAAGCATTGTGTAATTGCAGGGACGTACTTGGGATTACGCAGAATGGATAAAAAAGCAGATCCTGGGTTATTTGTTAATGACGGTTCATTTATGGAAAAGTTCAAACAGCTTCAAGAAGCGAATGATAAGAACAAGGGTGAACTGTCCAGGAAATCGGGCTCAAGTACATTTACAACTTCGAACCCAAAGCCCGTGATTAGTAAAACAACCATAGATTTTAAAGCGGATGGCTCTCGGAAAACAAGTCATGCTCCTTCAACAGGGAAACTCGCATTCAGCTTGAAACAAAAATCAAAGCTCGTTTCAACAGCTGTCAAGTTTAGTGAGGATGATGATGAAGTAGACAAAGTGGACGCTGGAAACGTATCAGATGGTGTGGCCAATAAGAGGCCAAAGTTGGTTGAGCTTAATAATACCTCTGATCAATTATCGAGACAAGTTTATGTTGGTAATTACTAAGTATTCTATTTCTTATGTGTGCATTGCAAGTGAACACTTACAAGGTTTATAAAATGCTTGGACATTAGATCTTTAGCCTTGATTATAATTATATGTGCTTTCTACCTTTTTTTGTTGATAACAAACACAAAGATTTTTGATTTTGTTAATAAGAAAAGGAGTTTTGTGTGTGTTCCATCTTCTTTATATCTTGGACTAGGCTCTACTGCAGATTAACAAATCCTTTAGAACCTGTAGATATGTTGCTACCTTAAGGCACAAATTTTAGCTGGTAACGCCTCATCCCCTTACGTCCATTAATGATAGTTTGACATGTAGGGAACTTGGAATAGATTCATCTTGCTCTTGCACCTGTAATATTCTATTTGCTGGGTTATTTTCCTTTGGTTACATAACTTGTTCGAAACATTTGATTTAAGTCAACTTACTAAGTGAGAAATGATATGTTAGATTGTTATGCCAAAGCCTATATTAATTCAATACACATGATTTATATATGATCCATCGCCATTTAGGCACTGACTTTGGGTTTTTGGCCTGAGTGGCAGATCAAAATGGAAGAACATTCTTTTTTTACTTTAATCAGATGAATGCAGCTTATACTTTAATTCCATAGCAACATTGGTGGAGATAGATGTTCACTGAACGATTTGGAATATATGGCATGCCTTCTACAAGAGTAATGTACATTCACTTCTTCCTGGTTGGTATTAATCAGTTCTTTAAGTGACATGCAGCACCACCTTCCCCAAGTGATCCTACTGTGAAGAATATAGCAGACAAGTTGGCAAGTTTTGTGGCCAAGAATGGAAGGCAGTTGGAGCATGTAACACGACAAAAAAATCCTGGAGATACACCCTTCAAGTATGTAGGCTTCTTTTCTTGTGGCCCTCTCTTTTTATATCTCTATTACTTCTGACCTTCACACAGACATCCTGTAATGTGTTTTCCAAACATATTTTCTCTAGTTGGATTTTGTAAAATATAGTAGTATTTTCTTTACCCTTTCCTTCATTAGTTGGTTTTGGGTAAGTTTACCAGGAAGCTGATGAATATTGATCGAGTCAAAACAATTTTATTTTTCTCATTTGTTTTGAACTTTTGAATGGAGTCAAAGTTTGCAATTTTATGGACTACCTTTTGTTCTTACATTTCTGAATTGAAATAAAAATAAAAAAGCATCCCATGGAAACTTCACTATCTTGATTTGATGTAAGTATGGTGGTGACATAATGAAGAATTTCTAAATTACTAGCATATTGTAAAACTCTACATATTTCCAACATACAGTATTAGTAAACTCTGTGATTGAATCCTATTGTTTGGTTCATAGGGTCATTACTAATGTGTTTATAAAGTGATTTACCTAGCAAGAGTTGTATGGCCCCAACTCCCAAGTATGTCAGGAACAATTCATTAAATAATGCGTACAACCTTTTAGATTACACAAGAAGTTGAATTGACCTTTTTTTTCCTTTAATTTTTGTTTGTCGGACTTGTATTCATAGGGAAAATGGCTATATTTGTTCTAAAAGCTTTTCAGAACTTGATGAGTTTTTGCTTTATTTCATTGCCCAGTGTTTTAATGATTTGATTTTCTGTAGATTTTTATTCGATGAAAGTTGTTCCGATTACAAGTATTATGAATATCGACTTAGTGAAGAGCAGAAGGCTTTGTCCCAAACCAGGGATTCCCAAGTGTCAAGAAGTGGTTAGTGACTTAGTGTTATTGATTCCATATATTCTGCCATAAAATGCGTGGAAGGTGTTTTGAGTGAAAAAGTGTCCTGGGAACATAATAAATCATAAATTTATAATGCAAATAATTACCAAGTTTCCACATGTTATATATGTTTCAGGACTAAGTATTTCTTGAAAGAAACTTTTGCATTTACTAATGTGTCTATTGATTGTTCTTAGGGAATACAACTCCTAACATAGCAGCTGAATCTCAGAGGTCACATCATCAACGTTTGAAGTATCAAACTCCTGCCTCTGCTTTATATGAAGCCACAGAGAGTATAGGATCTTCCCAAGCATCATCTCAAGCAACAAGTGGAGGATATGGTACAACCCACCCCCAAGATTTTTGTGTGATCAAGTAGTTATGGCCCTCAATTTCATATCCTACTTCAGTCTGAATTTATTGACAATTGAATAGGATAGTAACTGGTTTGGCCCATTCGAATGTGACTTGTCCGTAGTAATAGTTAATAGTAGTATGTTTTAATCATTCTTTGAATACCATAAACACTTGGACAATATTGCTCGCTGACAACAAGAACATGCTTTTCCTTTTTCCTGGCTATTCCGAAATGTACCGCTGTGGAATATTTCATTGTATACTGGAGTAGCATTAGTGTATGTTTGTCAATCATCTAATATTGTGTACAACATGTGCCAAATTCTGTAGGTGAATCAATTGCCCCTCCTGGTTCAGACCCTTTAGCAATGATGGAATACTACATGAAGAAGGCTGCACGAGAAGAGAAAATGAGGCCTCCGAAAGCCTCTAAGGATGAAATGCCTCCACCTGCTTCCCTACAAGGTTAACACTCTTTTTTACATTTATTTTTTTAAATTATATTTTAATTCTGGAGTATATATTTTGTAATTATCTTGTTTCATAGATTAATAGGAATGTGTTTTGCATACTGCTTGTCACAGGTCCAATGAAGAAAGGGCATCACATGGGTGATTATATTCCCCTCGAAGAGCTCGAGAAGTTCTTGACTACATGTAATGATGTATCTGCCCAGAAATATGTGAAGGAAGCTGCTGAAAAATCAAAAATTCAGGCTGATAATGTTGGTCACAAACTTTTATCCAAAATGGGCTGGAAAGAAGGTAAAGATAGCAGGTCACACTGAGCAATATGTGTGTGTGTGTGTGTGTGTGTGTGTGTGAGAGAGAGAGAGAGAGAGAGAGAGAGAGAGAGAGAGAGAGAGAGAGAGAGAGGATTTTCCATATTGTTAAACGTCCACACTCTCCATCCCATAAAGATGGTGCACTTTCATATTCACCATGATTAAGAAAATGGTAGTTAGTATAGTTGAACAATGTTAATACCAATTGCGGATTAGTTAATAAAAAGTAGCACGACATGTTACAGTACCAATGCACTTAAAATTAGGGCATGCAAGTAAACAAGTAAATATGAGCATCTCAAATATGGGAGGTGCCTATATTGTGGGACAATGAAAAAGGCAAGTGCCCTATCTTTGTGGGACGGAGTGAGTAGAGTTTTGTTTGTTTTTGTTACTGCTCTAAATCTTTTGTATTTTGAATAGCATACTTATTGCTTGAAATGGGAATGGTGTTGGCTTCTTAGCAAACATTAAATAAGCATGACTGAGAAAACTGTGAAGTTATTTCTGATAGCATTTGATTTTTTGTTGTTTTTAAAGAACAAAATGGTAAGAGAGGTGATAAAAAATGTCTACTTGCTAGTCGGGATTTCATATTAAATCATAGTCTGTAGGGTTTCTATTTTTACATGTGGGTTCGTTGTTTGATTGAATATACTTCTGGAGATTGTGAGTCGAGTTTGGCGTTAGTTGCTGTAACTCGATTGTGAAATAAATACAGGTGAGGGACTGGGTAGCTCTAGAAGTGGGATTGCAGATCCGATTATGGCAGGGGATGTTAAAAAGGATCACTTGGGTGTTGGGGCCCATGCTCCCGGAGAGGTTACTCCTGAGGATGACATTTACGAGCAGTATAAAAAGCGAATGATGCTTGGTTATCGTCACAGACCAAATCCTTTGGTAATGCTTTCTTACTGTTTTTGCATCAGTTTTGATTATGGTGGTTTTCTTTACAGGGATGCATTCACAAGGAGATCTTTCATTTATTTACATATTTCCTTTTGGTTATCCTCTTGCAGAATAATCCACGGAAATCGTATTACTGAGCTTTCAAGAAGCCGCACGCCCCTTGAGAATAATCAGAGGTCCATGTAGTTGAAGCTGCGCTCGAATTTCCGTTTCCATTGGAAGCAAACTTTAGTTAATTTTGTTGAAATACAATACTACAATTTGAATGGTGTGTATCCATTTGTTTCTGTCTTTGTTGCTTGCACTGAAATGGTACTTGAAGGTTACAGTTAGTATAAACTGTGAAATGCTCATATCCTCATATTTCCAACTTTTATTATTATTATTATTATTAGTATTATTATTATTATTATTATTTATTTATTTATTTTTTTTTTTTTTAATTTTCCATCAAATTAAATTTTACAGGTGAGAACATTCGTTTTTTAGGTAGAAGAACCATTCCTGAAATCTACAACATTATTCCATTATACTATATTCCCCCATCTTTATAATTGGAAATTATTTGAAACAGCATATTTCCTTTTTGTATGATTCTTCTTCCATCAAATTTATTGGTGTGAAAAAGTTTGTTGACTTGTTGACTTGTTGTTAACCAAATTGTTACTTTTATGTGGACATTTTTCTATTTTCAAATTCAAACTCAAACGCAGGTTTAAATTTTTTATATTTTAAGTGATTTCAATTTGAGTTTAAAAGACATAGTGGCATAAATGATAATATTAAAAGAATTTGTTGATACGACTACCGTATTGTAGATGATCTTGCTCGAAAGAATTGACAATTTGTCAGAAATTGTTGAGAAATCATGAACTCAATATTAACTTGATAGTGTATGTGCATTGTTTTGATTTTGTGTAATATTTGAAGTAAGAGACGAAAACTTAGAAATGTTAATTAATACAGTTGACCATGTGTATACCCTTAATTAACTATAATTAGTTGATTAATAAACCACCAAATGTCTTGGTCAAATTAAGATGCCAAAGTTTTATAAGATTTGTCAATTAATTCATTTGTCAATTCAGATATGAACGAGTATTTTTTAAGTGGCCCCCTGCTGGTCTTTTAAATTAAGTCTGTGGCCCTAAGGCCAACCCTAATGGTTTTGCTAAAATGGCAAGGGTCATCTTCAATTTTGCCAAAAAATGACAAGTGCCCATTGCCATTTGTTAAATCTTACCCCAATGGTTTACATATAGCAAGAGCCATTTTATTAATTAAATAATAATATATTGCTTTTTGGTATGTCATCATATCAACTTTCATTTTTTTTAAAAATATTGTTGAATTTTGATTGGTGAAGGTAGTGGTGGTGATGACATGACACAAATGGCAAGGGCTATTTTGCCATGTATATTTGCCCCAATATACATGGAAATTTGGCGATGGCCATTTTTTGGCAAGGGCCATTTCAACCATTGGGGTTGATTTTTTTGGTTTTTTGCCAAAAAATAGCAATAGCCCTTGCCATTTCACAACCATTGGGATTGCTCTAACAGTTGACATTTCTTGTTTGTTAGTATTAGTATTATGTAAATGGTCATTTAAAGCAAAATTATTAATGAAAAAAATATGTTTATTAAAGTTGAGTATTTATTTGGCAATTTAGTAAGATTAAAAATAGTATTTATTCTGTAAATGGTAATGTGTAGCAAAAATAAGTAATGAGAAATGAAAAACTAATTTTATTGAAGTTGAGAAATCAAAAAATAAATTTATATGTCAGAAGTGGGGTTTGAACCCACGCCCTCTTACAAGGACCAGAACTTGAGTCTGGCGCCTTAGACCACTCGGCCATCCTGACTTGTTTGTTAAAAATACTTGTATTAATTATATATTTATTGGTTTATCGTTCATGAGTGTTAAATCTCAAATTTGAAAGGTACGTCAAGAGTTTACTCGTAATTAGTTGACTAATTAAATTTTATTTCAACTGCAATGAAATAATAGTAGAAAAAATAATGAAATCATGTACGTTAACACATCATATTTGGAAAATTAAAGGCAAAAAATTATCAAAGTGGTAATTAAAATAAGTTATTTGAGTAATTTATGTCAATGTAAATATAAACAACTTTAAAGTGTTGGTATATTAGGAAAGATGCGAATAATTTAACATATAAACAAATTTTAAAAGTTGATCATATGTTTGTACTTTTGGTTTTTTTTAAACATAGATATATTTTATAAAGATAAAAATAGTGTAAATAATATAAAAAAAAGAGAGTAAAATTATATTTTAAAAAAATAATTTTTTTTTTTACAAAGTGTAGAGACCAAACATATTATGAAAAATATTTTATTTTTTTATAAAGAAATATATTAATATTTTAGTTTTAAATTAAAAAATAAAAAATCTCATTAAAAATATACTAGTAGGTAAATAAAAAATGTAAAAGTAAAATTAAAATTTAAAAACTACTACTACAATGAACAAAAATACAGTTTTTCCTTGGAATAAAAAGTTTAAAAACTCAATTATGAAGTATGGAGTATGGACGCCCATCCCCTATTGGGGGACCTACAACTCCTAAAATTTAGAAAGAAGATATATTAATTAATTAATATCCTAAACCCAAAGTATTGTTGTATGCGTCAAATGTTTTGATCATAACGTGAAACTATTCCTCAAAACCGTCTACTCATAAATATTTATTGAATTTTTTCCCACAAATACAAAAATATTAACCCAACGAGTTCATCGTATGATACAATTTATTTCATCCATTTGCTCTATCGGTGGCTCGGTTGATCAAAAGACATGAACTTGTTAAATATCTTACCTTGGTAAAAGAGGATTGAACTCAATTTTGTTAGAGTATCCCACATCGATTAGTTAACGATTCTAAAGCTCAAATATAAGTTGGACAATCTTATCACTTTAACAAGGCTTTTTAAGGTGTTGTTGACCCAACTTTGACAAACCTAAATATAAAATAATTTTAATTCTTTTAAGGTGGTATTGTTTCAACTTTAACAAATCTAAATATAAAATAATTTTATATAATTTTAATTCTTTTAAGGTGGTATTGTTTCAACTTTAACAAATCTAAATATAAAATAATTTTATTTTGACGGTAAAGAAAAATTAAAATGTCAAACGATCAACTTTAATATGTAACATAGCATGTTGGATATGAGTACTCGATTCCATGATTTTTTTTACATAAGTTTAGGAACATGTAAACTTAGTGGATAAAATAAAATTTATTAGAGAGAGTGATCCTTTAAATATATTACAATATCGGTAATTCTTCATGATAAAATCAAGTTTAGTAGAGAGAGTGATCTTTTAAATATATTACAAAATCGATAATTCTTTATGGACAGAATCTGCTCATTGACAGAATTTTAATTTTACTTTATTTTTTTTATTTCTTTTTTTTATTATTAACAATATAATTTATTTAATATATATGTAAAAATAATATTTTTACATATTATTTTTATATATTAAAACATTTATTTTTACTTAAATATTTTTTTTCACTAAAATACTAAAATATGTAATATTTTTGATTAAAAAATATAATTATAATTTTTTATATTATATGAATTAATAATCGTATAATATATATTAATTCATATTTAAATATAAACAAACTATTATTTAAATTAATAAAATAAGGTTTTTTAAAATTTCAAAGTTGGATGTTATTTTTAACATTTATATAAATAATACTGTAATATTTAAATAAATAATGATGTAATTCTATAAGTGACTATTTATGGTAAGTCCAAAGTTAGTAACAACCCCAACCAACCAATATTGAAGTTTTGTCATTGGAGTAATGGCTGCTCAACTGATGACACGTGGGCCCTGATGACATGGCAAGATGGATATGAATGAATATGTTAAAAAAAATAAAAAATAAAAAATTAACTGTATCTGTATCTGGCCAATCAACATCTTCACGTGTGAAAAGAGATAAAACCGAGGCCAAAAAAAATAAAAATAAAAAATTGCAGTCAATAATTAAATTGAATACAATAAATAAATAAATAAATAGAGATGTGTGAATGAGAAATCTCACCCTTCATTCATATTTCTTGGTTTTTCCTTCTTTTAGCTGCACAGAAAAAGATCTGCTTTTTCCAGTCTACAGATTTTGCACCCAAAAATAAAATTACAAATTAAATAAAAACAAACCAATCCTTGAAGTTTCCATTAATGGGTTTCTGCTAAGATTTCCAATTTTCACCATAAAAATCTGTTCTTTAAAAAAAAAAACTATGTTTAGCTCAGATAGAAGTAGTGGCGACGGGGAATTTTTGAAGAGCAGAGAATTCAACGGCCCAGATTTATTTCAGAGTCAGATTGATCACCATCATCACCAGAGCCATGGATTGGCTAGGTACAGGTCGGCTCCGAGCTCGTTTATGGCGGCCCTTTTGGATTCGAACACGACTGACAACAGCAGCAGCGGCGATGACGAGTCCGACGCCTTTTTCTCTGCTCTGATTGATGACGACGGGCCACGTCATCTCAATCTGCAGAAAAGCTACTCCATGAAGCAGGAGGTTGGGCCCGCTGAGGCGGAGACCCGACCCGGGTATGTCGGATCTTATTCCGTGGGGATGGAAACCCAGCTCGCTGGAAATTGCCCGAATCTACTCAGCCAGAGCAGCTCCCCTGCTGCCTTTTTTAACGGTATTTTTTTTATTTTTGTAAAAAATTAAATCTTTTTGTGTTTCTTGAATTATTTTCTGAATTTATTGTTGGTTTTTTCATGGGTTTTTATTTGTGTTGTTTCTGTGGATTGATTTAGCTGGTTCTTGGTTAGGGTTGACTTTTAAGGTTAGATCAATTTGGATCTGAAGAAAAAAAGAACACTTTTTTTTCATATATCCTTCTTTGCACATTGATTGTCTCTTAATCTTTTTTGTTCTTTCTACAAATATGAAAGTAGATGAGAATCAGAATCATGTAATTTCTACAAATAGAAGTCAAAAGTTGAATCACTTAAAATCAGCTTATTTGGTAAGTTCTCTTTTGTGTGTGTATTAAAGTCAAACTTGAGTTGATGATAATAACTTATTTTTAATTGCATCATTTGATAAATTCCCTTTTGTTTACTTGTTTCTGGATATAGATACTATGTAGTGGCATGTTAAGAGTGTATTAAACCTCACATTGTTTTTGTTTGGAACTCAAGGATTTGGTGTAATGGGAGAAGCCAATCAGCACATGAGTTTCTCATCGGGTCCATGTTCAAGCTCATCAAGATTTATGCCCACCATACCCGAAAACGTAAACGAGAGCATAATTACCGTAATTACCCCCGAAAACGGCCGGCTGAAAAGAAGCCGAGATGCTGATCAGAAGATGTTCCAAGATTTCAGTGGATTTGAAAATCAGGTAATTGAGACATATGCAACCTTCTTCAGAAGTTTCTCTGTGGATAGTTCATTAGTTGTGTTTTTTTTCATCTCTGTTCTCTTTTTGTCAATTAGAATGGAGAACGTAGAAAAAGGTCGACGGGTTTAGTTTCCCATACGAGCTTGCCGAAAACTTCTTCTGAGATGGCTGTGGTGGAAAATTATCTAAATTTCGGGCAAGAGATGAACGGCGTTCCTTGTCAAATTCGAGCCAAACGAGGTTTTGCCACTCATCCTAGGAGCATTGCTGAAAGGGTATAAATTTGTTTTCTGGCCACCAAAAAAATAACCGAAATCGAAGTTTTTTTTTTGAAACAATGCTGACTAAGTTTCTGATTTGCAGATGAGACGCACTCGAATTAGCGACAACATGAAGAAGCTGCAAGATCTATTCCCAAATATGGACAAGGTAAATTCAAATATTCCTACGGGGGAGGATTAAATCTGTTGTCGATAAATTCGTTTATTTATTTTGGACGTCTTTCATTTGCAGCAAACCAACACAGCTGATATGTTAGATATGGCAGTTGAGTACATTAAAGACCTTCAGAATCAAGTCCAGGTAATAAGCACAGATACATCATTTTCACTCAAAATATAAACAAATTAAATAAAGTTTTATAGTATTTATTTTTCATTTACTTTCTTAGACTCTCGCCGACAAGAAAGCAAGGTGTGTTTGTGTTAACAAACCTCAGCAAACAAGACCAACAACGTAGGCTCTACTTGTTTCTATGGAGGCTATATACTACTATTAGTAGTTCAAGTTAAGGTAGGAGAAGTTCGTTCGTTCGGTCTTGATGTGCCTACAAGCCCTCTTTGCTCGCTTGCGACACAAGGATCGACACATATAAGCTCATATGTGCAGGAAAAAAAAATATAATTGAAAAAAATGGAAGGTTGATGCTGTCAATGTAACATGCATACCCTATCTCTTTCACTCCCATTTCCAGATAAGAGGGAGGATAAACAATTAATCCAAGTGTTATGTTATCACTTATCAGACACGACCTAAATATTGATTTAGTTCGTGATTCATGAACTCGATTTGTGTACAGAAAAATTGCCTTATGCCTTATTTTGGTACTATTATACAAGTTAGTTGCTTACCAAACTACGTTTTATGTATGTCTCTTTAGTTGTTATTCATTATTGACGGAAGATTTCGCTCAAGAAGTGATGGCATGAACACGTAGGACGACAACAGCTATATAACCTATTAATGGCATCAAGAATGATGAAACAGAACCTGAAAAACTCTAAACCCTCATATATTGAGCTACTGCAATTTTTTTTCTTATTACTTATTTGACCAAATTAGTAAATTTTAGTAGCAGACGATGTTACATCAAGAATCATCTTCATCCTCCGCGCTTATTCCGTAGCCCTTCTCTCTTTCTCTTAATCCTCTCATTTCGACATTTCACCTGCACAGACGAAGATAATGTCAATTATCATCAAGAGTTATTTGTAATATTTAAAAAATAGATGGGCCAATTTGAAATGTATTACATGGTTCAAAGTTGGCAGTGCACTTCTCAGGGAGCTGTATTGCCATAGTCCGATCGACTCCAGCGATGGGGGGGCCGTTGACGAGCACGCAGAGGCAAGGCTGTCCCAGAGCCTTCACGGAGGCACAGCAAGACTCGCTCGGGGGGATAGGGCTAAACGGAGACACAGAAGCCCTGCACGGTATGAGCTGGACAAGAGCCGAAAAAAAGGTGTTCCCACAAGGGTGCCCCTTGCTATCGTGCACCACTGAAGCCATCACCAACACCACCATCACCAAAGCCAGGGACTTCATCATATTTTCTAATTTTATTTTTCTCATATATTATCAGATCAACATAGCTTGAATCTCCATTGTTGGTTATATATAGATAGTGGGTTGAAGAAAGAGGTGAATACATACATTTATGTGCTTCTCATCTAACTCAATGTCATGCTTAATTTGAGTTTTACTTCCCACAGGCACACTGTGAATGACTGTATGAATGTATATACACAAATTATATCAACTAAAATTAGTTTGGACAAAAATTATTATAAAAAACAAGTCTTGAATTCAGAATTTCACATAGGCAAAGCATCAAGAAACTTCAGGAGATAATTAATTCAAATTTCATTCAAACTTGAAAATTCATAGAACAGACTAAACAACTGAGGCGCACAAGCTGCACTAGAAAGCAATTTACAGAAATACCCCTGCTGCAAATTCAGAAACAACAAAACAAAACCCCCATTGACCAAGATCTAGGCCCGCTCGCCCCTGATCCTTCTGGCGAGCTGAATGTCCTTGGGCATGATAGTGACCCTCTTCGCGTGGATCGCGCAGAGGTTGGTGTCCTCAAATAGCCCGACCAAGTAAGCCTCGGCCGCCTCCTGCAGGGCCGACACGGCAGAGCTCTGGAACCTCAGATCCGTCTTGAAATCCTGAGCGATCTCGCGGACCAGCCTCTGGAACGGCAGCTTGCGGATCAGGAGCTCGGTGGATTTCTGGTACTTGCGGATCTCGCGGAGGGCGACGGTTCCGGGGCGGAATCGGTGAGGCTTCTTCACTCCGCCGGTGGCGGGGGCGGATTTCCTTGCAGCCTTGGTGGCGAGCTGCTTTCTGGGCGCCTTGCCGCCGGTGGACTTGCGGGCGGTCTGCTTGGTGCGGGCCATTGGATGTTGAGACGAGAGAAAATGGAGATTAGATTTAAGAGATTGTGTTTAGGTTAATGATTTCTGTGATGGGGTTTGGATCTGCGGTGGTGGGGTTTTAATAGGGAGGGTGAAAGCGGGAGGAATGAAATATTGGGGGTGGTTTGAATTTTTTTGGGTTGGAACGATGACGGAGGGCCGTTGATTTGCAGGTGGAATGGACGGTGAGGATTCTAAGTTCAAAACTGCGATCCGCGTAGATGAATTATAACCAATGGATACTCGCCACGTCGGATTGTTTGGATTCGTAATTCCTACGCAATTCACATTTAGGCTCCAATTGCTTTTTGAATTCCCGCCTTGAATTAAAAATATCGTAATTTTAATTTCAAATTGTGAGCTTCAAAGTTACTACTATACTGTAGTAATAACAAATCATAGCAGTAGCAAAACAAAATACAATTGAACATTTGAACTTAACAAACAGAACAATTCATTGTTGTCTAATTTTACTCCATAATCGAATAATCCCGATGTAGTTAAACTGACGAGAATAATCGAACGGGAAGGGGGGAAAATCGTACATTTGATTGTTGAGAAATATCCCGGAACTCGGTGACATTATTTTCGATCCAAAGTAAGAGTTCAGACTTATGGTCAAAGAAACAGCGTTACGTTGAATATCCAAGACGCAGACGTGAGTTGTGCCGTGATCATATATCTGACTCCACCTGCATTAATAACTCAATCAAATATTTTTGACCAATAAGGTGACACAAGAAAAAAAAAAAGGAATTTTACTTGCTACCGTAACGAGCAGGATCGAATGTTCGGTTATCGCTTATTAGATTCTTCAACTTTTTCGCATAGCTCGTCGAGACCATGTTTTTCAGGACACTGGTGCCATTTACGAATTCAGGTCTCCGAGATTTGTCCTGAGAGAAAGAGCGAATTTCAATACCTCGATTAAACGATAAAACGAGACATTTCATAATTTTAATTGAAAACATCTGTAACGAAGTTTACCTTTCGTTATTTTATCTTGCAAGGCACTTGCTCACCTTCATGATTATAAGTGTTGTTTGTATTTGAAGGTATAGAAAATCAAGAGTATAAAGTATGAAATATTAACTCTAAAATTCATCATTACGAGTTTGTGGAATTATTTTTCCATTTCCAAGTTACTGTGCATTAAGAACACTATGCCAACAAAAGGGAAGGTACATGAATAACAATTTTAATCGTCTACTCCTCGATATTGCGATTACAAAAATATATCTTATTTTTCTTCACCGGTAGTGTATGCAAAGGGGTTCCATTCAACCTCAGCCAGTTGCGCTTGCAGCTGCCACTTTATCGTCAACTTCTCTTTGCTCATCTTTACCAAACTCCTCGATCAACTGCCTCTGTTTTTGGGTTATGTTTCTGGCACAAGGTAATCAAAACAAATCACTATATATAATGACATGATTCATTTTCAGCCATCTTTCAAAATTGCGAAAATACCCCCGACTTTTGTTCCTTCAGTTTTCAAATTACTTACGTTGGAATGCTGACGTTGAAGTGAACATATTCGTCTCCAAATGAGAAGGAGTTTCTGACTTTGATACCTGCACAAACACACCACAAGCAATGAAACTTACTTTTGAACATCTAGAAGGCTCGAGGACAATAAAGATTATAATGCATGCAAGTCCTCACAAAATGGAATAAGATTAAGTCGGATATCAACCCTGTAAATTATACATAGATGTTTCCTCGAAAATAGTTAATGATGAACATAGTTATTTTAACCAGGTAAAGATTTTACCTTTTTTCTTCAAGACAACCTTTTGGCCAGGCTGAGTGCCAGCTCGTACCTACAAAAAAACCATAAACAAATGAGAATATTAATATAGTACAGATAAGAAAAGGAAAAGGGCAAAGAAATATATATAATAAAAAATTTCCCAGGGATAATAAATTATTTACTACAACACGAATTAATTCACAGTTAACTCCAAACAGACCTTAACAACAACATCCCCTGTCAGGGTGGGCACCTGGATTGTGCCTCCCAAAATTGCCTGCAGATAGGATATCAAATCAAAAAAGCTGATTAACATTACTCAGACAAAGGAAGATTTCACTTAATGGAAAAATAAATGAGATTTCACTTTCAGTAATTCTCAAAGTAAGATTATTGGATTTCTCTCAAGTGAGATTAGTAAGCTGCAGTGGCATCTTTTATTACATAATAGTAATATTTACCTGACTGATGCTTAATACTGCATCAACATGGATATCCGCCCCTTCTCTGCGGAACACAGGATCTTCTCTGACCTGTAAAATACACCCAGCACTAACTTTGAATAGAAATGGTAAACGTTGCAGTTTTCAAGCTATACAGTATGGACTACGAAATCCCTGATCGAAATAGACCAACACACAATGAGATGTGCATTTGGCCTGCCCTTAGCACTGTCAGGGCTTCGGGTCAAACATTCCACTGATGGTCTATAAGCCAATATTTTCAAAAGAGAATCTAATTTTCAATCTTGCTTTAAACAGGCCAAAATGATTAAGCACTGGCCTTCCTTTTACAGTTTAAACGAGAAAGTCTGTCGGGGTACTGTCATTTTAACCCGACAATAAACCATATTCAAATGTAATCAAGAGAAAAGATATGAGATAATTAAGCAAACCTTGACCATCACAAAAAGATCCCCAGGATGATTGCCATCAGGATCTGCTCCACCACTTCGGGGAATCTTAATAGTATCATTATTGTCCACACCTGCATATCAATAATTCATACTTACAAACCCAAAGACAACAAAATAATTTAACACAAGCCAATGCAGAAATATTTCATTTTCAAGTTTGTTTTTTTTTTCATTTTTAGTTGTCACTCTCAATAACCCACCCAACCAAATAAAAGTTAAACTAAAAATATGCAGAGACGTGAAAGCAAAAAAAATGTCCCCAAGACTCGAATCAAGTTTCAGAGGTATTAATGGAGACACTAGATTAAACTGTTTCACCAGGGGAAACAATCATTTGTTTTTCAGTTTTCACAGTGAGATTGTCAAATGATTTATATTACTGAGATGGCGAGATCCCATAAACTGCTGAAGCGAGTTGTGAAATGAGAGCCTAGGAGATCTTAACAAGGCAAGATCAAAAGTAAATTAGTTTTTAATGAAATTACCTGCCATGACATTCAATTTCACTGTTTTGGATCCTCTGACTACCCTCTTCCCATTGCAAGACTTGCAGAGGTTCTGTTTGGCAACAAAAAATAAATTTGTTTACATTAATACAACAGTTTCATCACCAATTGTCCATCAAGCTCATCCAGAAAACCCATCTCTCAAATCAGATTGTTATGATTCCATGCCAGCCACAAAAATCTCAGCAACAGATACCTTTCTTAATCAATCAACAAGTGTTCAACAAATATTACTAAAGACAATTAAGCTTTTAAAATCATTTGAGCTCGAAAACAGATGCATATGATACTTTTGCATTCAAAAGAACATATGATATGCAAAGATCCACTAGATTATATTCTTAGCACCCGTGAAAAAATACTCCTTTTGTGCTCTAGATCATCATCATGGTGTAGGAAATTCAGTGTACAGTTCTGTTGTACCAAGAATAAAAACAGCAGTCCTTAAAAGAAATTTTCAAATCAAGGCCATTATACATTCAATATTCAACTCGCCGCCCAATCGGAATGCATCTTCAAATCTTTTTGCAACCAGGAAGACTAAGGGTCTGCTTCAGGATGTGTTACGGACCACCAATTTATATTTATCAATTCATAGAAATCATGTTTCTTAACAAGTTTTTCCATTGGAAATCATCATTTTTAATTTGCTAGCCCCACCAATATTTTAAAACTTTACGTGTCATCATATAATATTATTCATTTATACTATATATTCCAATTAAAATAATGAATGTGGGCCACATCATAGATTACTTCCAAATGATTGCTACATGAATACAAGCATACTTCAGAATCACTCATCCAAACATATTTCCAATTTTCACACTAAAGATAATAATATTAAGAATTTAATTTTTCCTCAGGAAACTGAAGATGGAATTGGAAACACAAACAGATATAGCCTAAAGGCCCTAACCACCCCCATACAGATCAGGGAATTAAGACTCTTGATCAAAAGCAGCAGTATTCAGGATGGTATCTAAATCAACATACCGATACAATTTTTCCAGCTCCTCCACAATTCGGACAATTAGATTGAAGTGTGAAAGGTCCATTTTGTGTTACAACCTATAAAAGAAAACCAAATATATAAAATTATGAATCCATTATCAACGCAAGTTAAGTCATATAAAAGGCGATTTACCATGCCGGAGCCTTTACAGCGTTTGCAAGTTTCGGGTCGAGTTCCAGGAGGAACACCAGATCCACCTACACATATGCATGAGCATTTAGGAACTTTAATACAAGAAAATCATCACTGTGAACCTTAAGTGACTCAAACATAACAAAAAACAGTGAATTTAGCAACATACTTCAACTTATACAAGTTATTTAAGGTAATGAAAAATATTGCAATACCGCAAGTAACACAAGCCAAATCGGTAAGGAGTGAAAGTGTTTTGGTGCAACCCTGGACAGCTTCCATAAAGGAAAGTTCGATTGAAGTCTGCAGTCAGTGACTGATATTTGTGAGTATTCGGTAAAACCACAAAGTCCACAGTTATAATAATTATATCATTAAAATGCAAATCAACTTAACCTTGACATCTTCGCCACCCATGTCCCGATTGAAGATGTTGAAAATCTGATATCCAGAACATAGTATGCCAGGATGCATAAGGAATGATAAATTAGATCTACAGATTTTATAATCTAATACATAAATTTATAAACAATAGCAAGAGAAGAAATGATAAGATAATAAGGCTACTTTGCCTATGTTATTTTCGGTTAGATATTTCAACATTTTCGATATTTTCCCACCCCCTACACTTATCCACCTTAATGAAGTAGCATATGTAATGTAAGATATTGGTTCTAAGGGATTTCTTATTTCCAATTCAAGATTAAATAATACTTAAATCTAATCTTATAATCAAAAGCAGCAGAAATTAAGGAGTAAGTTGATTGATAAAATATGAAATGATACATCAAATGAAGGATTGAAAAGATAACCTCATCGAAGACTTACATCAGCAGCTTTAAAGATGCTCTCGAAAGGATTGCCAGACCCATATGGATCATATCCAGGACCTTCACCATTACTGACTTGCTCAAAAGCCTCATGGCCAATCTGTTCACATTGAAAAAAAAAAGTTAAAGACCACGTAGGATAACCGTAGGATGCCTAAACCACCACACACAAAAAGTCTTTGGAAGTTAGTAAAGTCCAAGGACGGAATTTTATTAGTGAAATCCTTGAATAAAGTAGGTTTCAATAAAAAGATTTCCACTTTACACTGTTGAATTTGACTGAATAGTGGGGGCCTGTTGTGTTATTACATTGTATCTGATTGATATGATGATTATTTTTTAAAGGTAAGTGAGCAGTGATGATTATGTAATATGTTGTGCATACAGATGTACTATTTAAGGTCTTGGACTTTTAAAGTCAAGTTCAGGCCTAGTTCTAGAAAATACCTATCCAAACACCCCCAATCACTTGAACAAGTGTGATTGAGCTCATTATTTTCTCACAAACTTTTCAGGTCAAAGCTTTAGAAAAATGATGCTTCTAAGATGTACTTTATTTTTTAGGAAACAAAATGTACTGCAATTCTATTTGTGCTTTGAGATGAGTTTTAAAAACAGAGGAGTGTCCATACACTGAAAAATGTGAAGGAATAAAAGCACTGCAACCGGTAAAACACATCTTTAGACCTTTTCAATTACACTAATAGTGAACTTTAACAAACAATTTCATCCATACCATATGTACATGCATATACAGGACCATATAGAGAACGTGCATCAGCAACTTAAAAATTATAACACAATCTTGGGACTATATTTATAAATAGTTAAGAAATATGATTCTGACCTGATCATATTGTTGCCGTTTTTCTTCATCTTTCAGGACCTACGAAAGAGTAGGACCGGTAAATAAGATAAAAACACAAACTGTATTGATAATATCTAGGACACTTTACAATCTGTAAAACCAGAAATATCGGAATGTACCTCATACGCCTTCTGAACTTCTTGAAATTTGATTTCAGCGTCTGGATCTTCTTTATTTGTATCTGGATGTAACTTCTTTGCTAGCTGATGAATCCATGAAAATAAGACATGAAATAAAAATTGACTCGGGAACTATACATTTTCTGAAAACTCTACTTTTTTTGGCATAAAAGTCACATACCCCATAATACGCTTTCTTGACTTCGGCAGCGTTTGCATTTTTATTGACACCAAGTACTTCATAGTAATTTCTCGACAATTTTGCTAAACAGGAAATACCAAATTCGAAGGGAACAAAGAGAGAAAAATAACGTGATCAGTTAACTGAGCATGCAACACTTTGAGTAGGAGTCATTTTGGCTTGACTATATGCAATTCACGATCGAAGGAAAATCACATTTTGCAGAAAATTAGGTGGAAAAAACAATCAATAAAATCCAGAAAGAAAAGAGGTAACTCCAATGAGGTAAATTTACCAGTCCCATGAATCGATCGTGCTGCACCGAAATTCCCACTGAAAAATCCCAATTTGAACAGACACTTTTCGTTCCCGGCTGTATCATCAAAATAAATGAAATCGGATTCATCGGAAAAAAACTTCAAAAACGTTAGTAAAAACTCTGAAATGTCGAGTACCTTTTCCGAAATTGGAATTAGAAAGAACTCCGGATTGACTGCATACTGCGGTGTTGAAGCTCCTGCGACCTTCCTTCGACAACGACTCACATATCTGCAATCGATTACAACATTAAGAATGAACATCAATCAATCCAACTGTGATATAGAGAGAGTAAAAAGGTTGTACACGTGGAGACGAGTTGCGGATGAGAAAGGCGGAGATGGAGCGGCGAGCAAGCCGGAGACCACTGGACCGGACCATTGGTTGGTTCTGTGATTATTGGGGGAAAACAGTGAGGGACGAGTAAAACCCTAGATAAACCCTAATTATTAATGCAGCAAATTAGGGTGAAAGAGGAAAAGGGGGGGCAGGGTTTTTGGAAGATTCTAGTAGCGACTGTTTAGCTTGAAAATGGAGGGATGGTTTCTGTTGGTGCTCACATCTTATTTTTCTGGTATGTTTTTCAAATGGGTGACCCGACCCGACCCAATTTTGCTATGTTTGGCCCAAATTTTTGGATACAATTTTTATTTTTTATTTTTTATTTTTTTTAAAAATTTGAGTGTCAACACATATGATTATTGGTTCCTAAACAACTCTTTTTTTCATTGAACTTCCTTTTGATATTGCTGCATGAAGAAGAATAGAATGTGAATTAAAAAAAAGTGAATTTGTGTCTATATTTATTTATCTATTTCATGAACTTTCACCACAAAAGTTTTATACCTTCCCAATCACAAAAAATCACACAACACAAGAATCATTCAAAAGTGAAAAAAGTGTGTGAAACATCTTTGCTTGAGAAAGGAGTTTGAGACATAATATGTTTGAGAGACAATAACTTGACAGATGAGACAAAAACCAACAAGAGAAAAAAGGAATATGATGAAGCTGGTAGTACAAGTCATTGATGCTTATGATCTCCTCCCCAAAGACAGTGCAGGCTCATCCAGTCCTTTCGTCGAGCTCGATTTCGACAACCATCTCATTCGAACGAAAACCATCCCCCAAAACCTCAACCCCACCTGGAACCAAACACTCTCCTTTAACTTCGACCCGACCCGAAACTACCACCACCACAACATCCAGGTCTCCATCTACAACGAAAGAAGGCCGCCCCAGAATAGAAACTTCCTCGGAAAAGTAACCATTCCTTGCTCCAACCTCGTTCGGCAAGGGGACGAAGTTTACCAGCGCTTCCAACTAGAAAGCAAGTCCCTTTTCTCACCCGTCAGGGGCGAAATCGGCCTCGTAATCCACCTCTCCCCCGAAACCACTGAAAACACTACCAGAACTCATCACATTCAAAAGCAGCAAATGGCTCAACAGCCGAGGATCACGCTGAGGAAGCGAGCAGAGGCCCCTGACTCAACCACGCACCACCGAGTCGACTCGCAAGCAGCACCTCACGGGCACGAGTCACAAGACCGAGACTTTGAGGTGAAAGAAGCGAACCCCCAGCAGTGGCCGGTCAGCGGGACCCACGACGGGAGAGGTTCGATAGACCTGGTGGAGCAAATGTACTACCTTTACGTCCGAGTCAACAAGGCTCGGGACCTCGCAGCAGGCGAGCCATACGTGGAGGTGAGGCTCGGAAACTACAGGGGACGAACTCGGCACCTCGAGAAAAGAACCAACCCGGAATGGAACCAAGTCTTCGCCTTCTCGAAAGAGCGAGTCCAGTCCTCTGTCCTCGAAGTCCTCGTCAGGGACAGAGCGATGATCGGACGAGACGATCATCTCGGGAGAGTCGCTTTCGACCTCAGCGAGGTCCCCACGCGGGCCCCGCCCGACAGCCCCCTGGCCCCACAATGGTACAGGCTGGAGGACCGGAAAGGCGAAATCATGGTCGCTGTCTGGATGGGGACACAAGCTGACGAGGCGTTTGTCGACGCATGGCATGCGGACGCTGCCTCTGTCCACGGGGAAGGAGTCGTCAACGTCCGATCGAAGGTTTACGTCTCACCAAAGCTCTGGTACCTGAGAGTGAACGTGATCGAGGCTCAGGACTTGATTATCAACGACAGGAGCCGGGAGGTATTCGCGAAGGTCCAGGTGGGGACTCAGGTGCTCAGAACGAAAACGTCGATTGTCAGAACGGCGAACCCGGCTTGGAACGAGGATTTGGTGTTCGTAGCGGCCGAGCCGTTCGAGGAGCGACTCGTTTTGACCGTCGAGGACCGAGTCGACGTGCTCGGGAGAATCGAGCTCCCGTTGACGAGCTTCGAGAAGAGGCTCGACCACCGGGCGGTGAGCTCGAGGTGGTTTAGCCTCGAGAAGTTTGATCGGAAGTTCTCGAGCAGGATACATTTGCGGGTTTGCCTCGAAGGCGGGTATCATGTGCTCGACGAGTCGAGTATGTACATGAGCGATCAGCGGCCGACTGCGAAGCAGCTCTGGAAGGCTCCGGTCGGGGTGCTGGAAGTGGGGGTGGTAGGAGCGGAGGGGCTTCTCCCGATGAAGATGAAGGACGGGCGAGGGTGCACCGACGCTTACTGCGTGGCCAAGTACGGGCAGAAATGGATTCGAACGAGGACGGTAATCGACAGCTTCGGGCCGAAGTGGAACGAGCAGTACACGTGGGAAGTGTTCGACCCGTGCACGGTCATCACGATCGGGGTGTTCGACAACTGCCACCTGGAAGGGGGGGGCCGTCGAAGGGACTCGAGGATCGGGAAGGTGAGGATAAGGCTGTCGAGCCTCGAGGCCCACAGAGTGTACGTGAACTCGCACCCGCTGCTCGTTTTGGACCAGTCGGGGCTGAAGAAGGCAGGGGAGCTCCAGCTGTCGGTTAGGTTCACGACAGTGTCGCTTTCGCAGACGATGAGCGTGTACGCTCGGCCGCTACTCCCGAAAATGCACTACCTTTGCCCGTTGACGGTGAACGAAATGGAGAGGCTGAGGTACGAGGCGATGGGGATGGTGGCGGGGAGGCTGGGGAGGGCGGAGCCGCCCCTGAGGAAGGAGGTGGTGGAGTACATGCTCGACGTGGACTCGCACATGTGGAGTATGAGGAGGAGCAAGGCGAATTTCTTCCGGTTAATGTCGCTGGCTTCCGGTTTGATGTCTGTTAACCGGTGGTTTTCGGATGTCTGTGATTGGAAGAATCCGACGACGACTGTTTTGGTTCATGTCCTGTTTCTGATTTTGGTGTGGTACCCGGAGTTGCTTTTCCCGACGGTATTTCTTTACGGGTTCTTCCTCGGGCTGTGGAACTACCGGCTGAGGCCGAAGGGCCCGGCCCGGGTGGACACGAGGCTGTCGTGGGCGGAGGGGGTGAGCCCGGATGAGCTGGACGAGGAGTTCGACACGTTCCCGACGTCGAGGGCGGAGGAGGTGGTGAGGATGAGGTACGACAGGATAAGGAGCGTGGCCGGGAGGATACAGACGGTGGCGGGGGATGTGGCGACGCAAGGGGAGAGGGTCGGGTCGTTGCTGAGCTGGAGGGACCCGCGGGCCACGGGGGTGTTTGTGGTTTTCTGTCTGTTGGCGGCGGTGGTGCTGTACGCGACGCCGGTCAGGGTGGTGGTTGTGGGGACGGGGATGTATGTGCTGAGGCACCCTAGGTTCCGGAGCAAGATGCCGTCGGCGCCGGCCAATTTTTTCAAGAGATTGACAGCAAGGACGGATAGTATGTTGTGAATAAAACAGAGTAATAATGTGTGTGTTTTGTACAGTATTGTGTTTCTTCAGAATAAAAAAGACAACTTTATAGTACTAATAAATAAATAAATAAATAAATACTAAACGGATAAAACATTGAAGAGATAACTCTCACTCACCGTATTCTCATTCTCAACACTCTGTATTTCGATGGCCGCGTTTTCTTCTTCGTCTTCGTTTCTAATTCCTCGGAATTTCCTGCCGAATCCGGCGAAACCCTTCAAAACCCACTTCCCCAATATCAGTTACCAGTCCTTCAAATCCACTCCCAGGAGACTGAATGTCGTCGCCGAGAACACTTCAGTGGTTACGGCGGACCCGTCGTCTGCGTCCGCGAGGAGATTGTACGTCGGGAATATTCCGAGGACCGTCACCAACGACGAGCTCCAGAAAATTGTTGAAGAACATGGTGCTGTCGAGAAGGCCGAGGTTTTCCCTCTTTTTTTACTCTTTTATTTGTTACTATTGCTGTTGAGTTCATGGGTTATGTGAAATTGCCCCTTTTGAATCTGAGTTGTATAAAAATCAATTCTTTGGGAATTTTATATTCATTGGGTAAAAGCTCATTTCTTGTTTTTATAGGAAAATCTTTACAAGAGAAAAACTATCAAATTACTATACCTAAATCTATTTGTGTTTGTAAGTTGAGAAATGCTCATGGTTTATCATTTATTTTCTTATTGGCCTTGCTTCTGATTTGGCAAAGATGCCGTTTATTTTCAGATTTTTTTTTTTATCGACAACGAGAAACCGGGCTTAGGACCTTATTGCTTCATGATGGATGTGCTAATCTGATAATTCTAAGTGTGTGATTTGCAATTTGCTGAATATATAATACACATATTCTACATCCCGTAAACTGCTTAACAAGAAACGCGAGTTTTATAGGTAATGTTTGACAAGTATTCCAAGAGGAGCAGACGGTTTGCCTTTGTGACCATGAAGACTGTTGAGGATGCGAATTCTGCTGCCGAGAAGTTAAATGGGACTGTAAGTTGATAACAAAAAAACCGAGATTTAGCTTAATTACAACAGTTGGTTATCTTTCCGATTTACGAATACCACATTCAACATATGTTTCCTCTTTGACTAATTTTATCCACTTAAAGAGTTTTTCTTCTTCTGTTAGAAAACAAGAATCTCAAGATTTTTTCTTTTCTAAATATTTTAGTCGTGTTTTTGAAAAGAAATGAGAAATAACTGGATTTGTTTTATTATTAGGCGAAACTTCAACTGTAGTTTTGTAACTATCACGAAAGGTTAATAATATGAGGCGACTGATTGATGTTGATGTTTACTCTGCTCTCAATTACTCGTTTTTTTTACAATGCCTGTATTTTTGTGTGATTATGCTGAACTTAAGGGGCTGTTTTTTTTATAGTTATCACAAAACTTGAGATCATCAGGAGAGTGATTGGTGGTGCTATTTAGTATTTACTCTCCTCAATCAATTTTTTTTTTTTTTGTAAATGCTTGTGTTTTATGATATAGCTAAACTTCAGAGGCAGCTTTTATAATTATCACAAAACATAAGATCATGAAGAGACTTTTCATTGTTGTTGACTGTAAACAACTTCCTTTTGTAATTAGGCTAAACTTCATGGGTAGTTTTTGTAATTATTCCAAAAAAAAGGTTAAATTTATGCTCATGAGGATAATGAATGTTGGCGGTGCTGAAACTCTTATCAATATCAATTTTTATTTCGATTTCTTGAATAGGAAGTTGGAGGACGTGAAATAAAAGTGAATATAACCGAGAAACCTCTCACACCGTTGGAAACTTCACTCCTCCAAGCCGAAGAATCTCAGTTCGTGGACAGTCCTCACAAGGTATACGTGGGGAATCTCGCGAAATCTGTAACTATGGATACCCTTAAAGATTACTTTGCAGAAAAGGGGAAAGTCCTGAGCGCAAAGATATCCCGGGTCCCGGGGACATCGAAATCCAGTGGCTATGGATTTGTTTCGTTCGCTTCAGAAGAGGATGTAGAAGCTGCCATATCCTCTCTTAACAATGCGGTAGGTTTTAGGTTTTCCTCATCCATCAATCTTTGTCTAATGAATCATTTACATATATTTTTATTTATTTCCGCAGGTGCTTGAAGGTCAGAAAATCCGCGTTAATAAAGCATAGAATTTCTTGCATTGTTTATGGTCGGAGAAGTTTCTTCTTTCTTAATGTGTACTGTTTTGATCGGCTGTGTGGTGTTGGGTCGGTGCTTGTAGACCTGTTGTAACTTGCTATGATTGGTACTTAAATACGAGTTTGATGTTTTT
This sequence comes from Euphrasia confusa, assembly GCA_954870475.1. Taxonomy (NCBI): domain Eukaryota; kingdom Viridiplantae; phylum Streptophyta; class Magnoliopsida; order Lamiales; family Orobanchaceae; genus Euphrasia; species Euphrasia confusa. Next base: position 4,632,675 of record OX940962.1, read on the forward strand.
GAAGCGTGCTTATTTGTAGTGTTTGTCGACTGCATGAAAAAACAACCAAGAAGTGAGTGTGTTGATAATTCAGAAAAAAAAGAAGATGTTTTTGAAGCGTGCTTATTTGTAGTGTTTGTCGACTGCATGAAAAAACAACCAAGAAGTGAGTGTGTGTTGATAATTCAGGGAAAAAAAATAGAAAAAAGTGATTGTTTGGTTAGAGATGGGATCACAATCAACTGCTCTGTGAAGCCAGCGTGTGCCCTCTACCTTAAGGGTTATGAGGCCCAAACTTTCGCAAGGGGCCCAATAACCCTCCCAACTTGGAACGGATGGGCCTTGAAGAAGCCCGTATAACAGTCCAGTCCAGCTAGGTTGGCAAATCCAAAGTTCAATCAGATTAATGCCCCTCTACTTAGGTTATAAGCCCACGTTACTGAGCTCGGCGATAAAAAGTATCTCTCACCGGGCTTATAAACGAAATTATGATCCCTACGGATGTGGGATATTTTACTTCTCGAATTAGAGGTGTAGTTTGTTCTGCACATTTTATTTTTCTCATTAACAACCATATATACAACCATACGTCAACGTGGTCGACTTGTCCGCCACCGTAAGCTTGTCCGCATAACATCTCCAGTACGCTACCCAATCAATTCCCAAGTATAAAAAATTAAGTGGGAATACCGGATTCAGGACCACCTCATAAAATAAATAAGTTCTGAGGCCCTGTCCATAAAAGTAGAAGTTTATTAGGCAATTGGGTAAGAAAAGTCTACACTACCCTCGCTGTTTAATAAATGAAGTATAAACTGAATAGGTAATTTAAAATAGAATTTCTCTTTTAAAAATTAATAATAAAACTCCAATAGACTATGCACGATAATAAGACACCGTGAGCCCAATCACGATAATTGTACGCCGTGAGTTCATCCACGATGAATAGACACCGTGCGACCAACAACGATAAATGGACACCGTGAGACCATACACGATAATAGTAAACCGTGAGACCATACACGATAAGTAGACACCGTGAGAACATCCACGAAAGTCGCTCGCCGTGAAAGAATACACGATAAATGGACACCGTGAGACAATACACGATAATCGTACACCGTGAGACCATACACGATCAGTAGACACCGTGAGATCATCCACGAAAGTCGATCGCCGTGATAGCATACACGATAACTGGACACCGTGAGAAAATCCACGATAGTCGAACGCCGTGAGACTAATAACACCGAGATACATACACGACTAGTGGACTCTGGGAGACTAGTCACGATAAATGGACAACGTGGTACGAATACGATACACGATAATTTTTAGAGTCACGATAAATGGACAACGTGGTACGAATACGATACACGATAATTAAAAGCGAATGTGTGATAAATTTGAATGAGAATATTAAAAAATGTAGAAATTTAAAATAAATTAAAATCTTATAATTCATTATAGTAACGATTACACAGAAGATCAAAAAGCAGAACCCCAAAACTTGAGAACAATTGATGGATCAAAACTCTAAACCCTAAACACTATCGGTCAGCGGTATACTAAAAAACTAAGCAAAACAGAAAAATAACAGAGCATCATCACACCAGTCACCAGTAAATCTGCAGCACAGATTTTTAAGCCTTGAATAAACCTGGTAAATCGAAGGAGGATGACCTCCCTGGTGATTTCGACGGAGACAAGGAGCACAAGCTAACATGCACTCCGAATCATCGCAACCGATACCCCGAGTCATAAGGAGACAGATGAATACTACGGGAGGTTTTGGAACCTCGCGTATCTCGTGCAAGATGACTCAGGGAAATGATGCTTTAATTTTGGAAACTCGAGTATCTCGATAAAGTAATGCAACTGCTGTGAAATTCGAAAAAGTGTGGTGATAACTGCTCCATGAAAAAACCAGAACAAAACAGAAAAATGGAGAATTAATGGATGTAGAAAAATAGAGTTCATTCGTTCGTATTTATAGGCTTAATATTCTGATCCATCCCACCACCAGGATTTCAATCGTTCCACGAAACGATTCAACTGCCAACTACGCTTATTAATTACTCGCATTAATAAAATTAATAGTAAATCACCCCATCCGACGCTCCATATCCATTAATATGATATGACCATTCAATTCAGGGAATCGATGCGTATTTGTTCTGAGTCATCCCACCGCCGGATTTCAATCGTTGCACGAAACGACTCATCAACTCCCAACCACACCCATTAAACACATTGCGATTAATTAATTAAGAAAATAAATACGTAAAACCTTAGAACTGTGTCGCCGTGCGGTTCCCTCGGTGGATTCTAACACCGTGCAACGGTATTAGGAAGGCAGAAAACCCTAAAACCTAATGTGACGCCGTGGATATTCCACGGTGTATTGTAATACCGTGCACCCAGACACGAAAAGTGGAAACCCTGAGCCATCCACGATAATCGTCACGCCGTGAGACCATCTACAATTATATTACACCGTGAGACCATCCAAGATAACCCGTCACCGTGAAGAAAGGCACGGAAATCTTATACCGTTTACCTACCACGGTCCACGGTTAAAGGTGATATATTAATAAATTTAGGGTTTCAACGTGTCCAAAAGCACTGCATCCCCATTCTCCATCCTCGAACCTTCTACATTAATTGCATTTCAGCAGGTCCAACAACCACAAATAATAATTGCATTTCACCTCGACGTTAATGACACTTCAACAACCCATTGGGCAGTTGCTGTGTTGCTGCTAAAATCAATATGAGAATTTTAGAGTCAAAAAGAATAATGGTCTGAAACCAAACTCAAAACCCATTGGGCAGTTGCTGTGTTGCATTTCTCTCGAATATTGCTAGTTCATTTACACAACAAGCTCAAAACAAGTTCGTTGTCGAGTCTCTGAAGCACATCAAAGGTACGAAAACAACGAGGTAGCACGTTTCGCATTTTGTTTATTGTTTTAAAGCACACTGAGGTGTTTTTCACCGAATGTCGTCGTTCACCGTGAGATAGAGAGCACGTTGCACGGTTCACTGAAGGTGTAATAGGTTTTCCTTAACCCCGACGTGTTTACGAAATCACCGTATTATTACCACGGAGATTTTACCGTGTTATTTATAGCGGTGGTGTCACCGTAGCACGTTGTCTTCGTTCACCGTTTGATACTTAATCGTAATAACACCGTGTGATAAAAAACATCTCGTTTACATCGTGCATACTTATTAGACCATGCATGCATGCAGGTCGTTAGGTTTTCAATAACTGTTTGTTTTAATTATCTGTAATTTTATATCACAGATGTCGTGGCAGCGTGTTTCTTTACGACATGGTGGTCACTGGGAACAGTCAGCATACGTAGGCGGAGATAGCGTGGCCATACACATTACGTGTTCAGAAATCAGTTATGTTGATCTAATCAATCAAATTAGATCTGTTTTGAATGCTCCAGAGGACAGAGATTACGTGATTTTCTACTTAGACGCGCAGAGAAGTAAGGTTAGTTTGCAAAACGATACAGATCTATTGCGATTCATCGTGCAAGGAAAAGTTACCAATCACGTGCTCTTTTTTACTGAGAGAAGACAATATCGGTCTAAGAATGCTAATGTTGGAGGTACATATTCTGAAGCAGAGAATGTAAGCATTACTCCACCTCAACCACCATCTTGTACTGAACCCGATGACGAGGAAGTATTTACATCAGATGATGAACGAGCGGAACGTGATAAAGAGTTAAACGATAGCCTAATTCAAGAGTTTAGTGATTGGCTTCAACATCCGAAAAAAAAAGAGAGGATTGTGGGATCCCGTAAATTATCATCTGATCATCAACCGATCCACGAAGAACCAGTCATGGAACATAATCTACTACTACAGCGAAAACTAAGCAACTGGATGATCCCGATGCCCGATTTTGATATTTTGCCACCACCTATGCGTTGGGTCGAAGAACGTGAACCCGAAGATGGTGAACTCGCAGTTGGTTCCACGTTTCGAAAGAAATCTGACTTGGAAATATCTTTGGGAATGCATCACTTGGAGACTCGCTTAGAATATGTCACTGATCGTTCAAACAAAAAGCGTTGTGCATTCGTTTGCAAGCACGGTAGGAAAGTATGCACGTTTAGATTGTGTGCTAGTGGGAGCGATGATACACTATGGATGATCACAAAGTTGAACTTGAGTCACACTTGTCAGACTATATTGCATCGTACTAGCTGTCGACGAATTAAATCTGTAGTTGCTGCTAGTTACTTTTCTCGTAAACTTGTCAAAGAAGGTGACGTTCTGAAGCCGAAGGACATGATAACAGAATTGCGTGAGCGTTATGGCGTTGAGATGGATTACAGTTTCACTCTCCGAGCGCGGAGCATAGCGATAGAGATGGCGTATGGCTCATATGCTGAGTCATATCATAGGCTCGCTTCGTATTTGTATATATTGAGAGAGCAGAATCCCGGCACATTTTATGAAATACAATCCACACGGAATGGGGGGGTGTTCCAACACATGTTTCTTGCTCTCGGACAGTCTATTTCTGCATTCTATACTAATCTAAGGCCAGTGATTGTTGTGGACGGGACTCACCTCAAGGGAAAGAGCCAGGGGATATTGATTGTCGCCATGACGAAGGATGGGAATGAAAACGCCTTCCCACTTGCAATTGGGATTGGTCCGAAAGAAAATGATGAGTCGTGGACATGGTTCCTTCATAACCTGAGCAGGTGCTTCAATAGACAAGATGGTTTGATTGTCGTATCCGATCAGCATAAGAGCATCCAAACTGCCGTTGCGTCTGCATACCCGAATGCAGTGCATGGGTTCTGTATTTACCACATTAAGAAGAATCTAGTTCGCTGTGGCGGTCGCGTCAGGGCCGTAATAACCTCTGCATCAAACAGTTACCGTGTTGAGACAATGCACAGACATTTAGCTGATTTGGAGAGGCTGAGCCCTGACGGGGCTTACAAGAGAATGTTAGAAATAGGGGTCGAGAGGTGGTCGAGGGCAATGTGTCCAGTACGACGATATGGTTTCATGACCTCCAATATTGCCGAGTGCTTCAATTCTCGTATGGTCTGGGCGAGACGTCTACCCGTATGTTCATTGGTCGAGGCATTCCGCGCAGTCTTGGAACAATGGTTTCAAGAGCGAAGCGAGAAAGCTGCGTCAAGAGAACATGAGTTGACTGAAGAGACGTTTAATAAACTAACTTGCGCGGTGGAGCACGCTATGCGTATGGTTGTCCGAGACACAACCACACCTGACGTGTATAAAGTGGAGGATGGTAAGCTATCTTTTCAAGTTGATCTTCAAAATCGGACATGCGAATGTCGACGCTTCGAACTTGATGAAATCCCCTGCAGTCACGCTGCAGCCGCTGTTAGGTATGTACTAATCAAACAAACACTTTCAATTTATTAATTCGACAATATGTTCGTACTTGTTAGGATCGTATCACTTCACATTGCCACCACAACTTCTATTTCTCAGACAAAGAGGATTGCATATATATGACTTCGTCAGTGGATATTACAAACAACACAATTTGATGGAGACATATTCGACTCCTATCAAAGGACTTCCGCATCCTGCTGAGTGGGTCGTTCCAGCGTATATAACTGATCACGTCATTCATCCTCCGGTTGCGGTGAGACAGGCTGGTCGTCCGAGGATGAGCCGTGCACGGTCTTCTGTCGAGGGTAATGCCCCCAGAAGAAGAAGTCGGCCTCAGAAGTGTAGTAAGTGTAATTCGACCACACACAACGCGCGCAAATGTGACCAAGTTGTTTTACCTACCCAAAGCCAGACGCTCGAAGATGATCAGAATTCTCAACCCACGGTGGAACCAATCCGACAGAAAAGACAAAAGAAAAAATGTAGCGTATGCCGGAGTGCAGACCATAACATACAGACATGTCCGGTGCGGGGGGATTAACGTTAAGTTCTGTGACCATGCTGAACAATTGTGATATTTATGTATTGCAACTAATTATGGGTTTTTTTTTTGTATGATATTTTGCGATTGTGTGTTTTTTGGATTATTTGGGGTTGTTGGGATTTGAATGGTTTCTGTGAATTCGTTTTTTGTGTGTCACGGTGAATCTTATAAATGACCGTGTACCACCGTCCGTGTTATATTTCTAGTACATCGTGTGGCGGCCGTGATATTACGCCGTGCATCGGTTGTCCCGCCACCATCTTGGAAACTAGTACTACTGGTACAATACTCGTTAAAATTGATCTGATCTCCGCACGGTAACCCGATACGGTGATATATCACAACATCACCGTGTAAGTATGAACAATGACGTTTTTTGGTGATTATTGCTCGGGTTGTGTGAATATTTTGGTTAAAATGCTAATCCAAAGTTAATTTTCCATCTAGATGATTATATGAAATCGATAAAACTCCAAAATTATGCAAGAAACGATTGAATGTGATATATCATGTGCAATGTATGATCACACTTAAGAATAACTTGTAACAAATGAATTAGACATCTCTTAAATTTGAGACATGCATACTCCAAATCGAATCATACGTGTTTAAAATCAAATACCATACGTCTCAATGATTGAAACATATCACAGTGAACGTTAATAAAGAATTCAAAGTGTGTACAAACCATGAGAACTCGTTTTTTTGGTGTTTCACGAATTCACGATGAATGTTATAAATGACCGTGTAACACCGTAAGTGTTATGTCGTGCGACGGTCGTGATATTTAGTATTTTACACCTTGCGAAACTCCATCCCTTCAGTTTTATTTTCGATAATTTAATTAGAATTTAAAATATAAATCGGTAAAATTAACTCGCGCCTGCAAAAGCTGTTTTGAGTACAGTGCATCGGTTGTCCCGCCACCATCTTGGGAACTAGTACTATACCAGTACTTTTCTCGTTTTATTTTCAAATTTAAAAATTGATCTGATCTCCGCACGGTAACCCGATACGGTGATATATCACAACATCACCGTGTAAGTATGAACAATGACGTTTTTTGGTGATTATTGCTCGGGTTGTGTGAATATTTTGGTTAAATTGCTAATCCAAAGTTAATTTTCCATCTAGATGATTATATGAAATCGATAAAACTCCAAAATTATGCAAGAAACGATTGAATGTGATATATCATGTGCAATGTATGATCACACTTGAGAATAACTTGTAACAAATGAATTAGACATCTCTTAAATTTGAGACATGCATACTCCAAATCGAATCATACGTGTTTAAAATCAAATACCATACGTCTCAATGATTGAAACATATCACAGTGATTTTATTATAGACACGACGATGATGTGTTTTTTAGGTCTCATACATGATACAACGACCACTAATAAATGGGCCTTTTAATAATAAGTGGGATGCGTAAAACCCGAAACGGCGCCTATCACGGCGCAATTATTTATAATTAAACGCGACCTTTTGGAATCCCGCGAGAAACATTATTTATAGTGATTTATGCAGGCCTAATCTCTATTAAACTCTGATAATTTCTTGGTCCTTAATCCTCATACCAATAATGGATACCCCTCAGATAGCTGATGCTTTCATTGTTGTGCTGACTGATGAACATATTGAATCTAGACGGTTTCGACTTCCCGAACGTTTCTACCGTTTGCGTGTGAGATACAGTACAGAGCCTCCGCTCTTCTACCTCCGCGATGTTCACGGTGAGAGGTGGGCAACCTTGATGGGCTTTAAAAATGGCTTGGCGTATTTCTACAGTAATTGGACTGAATTCAAACACATCCACAAGTTGAAGAAAGGCATGACCCTCCTGTTCGAGCATAGGCCACTTCCAGACGAGTTCCTGGTGCGGATATTTCAAGAGGATGGAGATGAACTCAAGTCATTCTTGCCGAGACCTGCTCCAGGAAAGAGAGCATTCGAGGATGTACCTTCGTCGTGGTCGTCTCTGAAAAAGAGTAAACCATCTTAGGGTTTCGGCGTTAGGTTTTTCTTTTGTAATTCGGCGCCTTTTGTAATTCGGATTCCCCTAATTTAGTACACCAAAATTACTCCGTATTCCTTTTTCCTTGTTTCCAAAATTATACGCTGGAATATTGCACCGTTGTTTTCACGGTTAATATAAGATTCACGGTGTACACATGGTCTTACTGAAGGTACCGGTATACCGATCCGATCGATATACCGTGTGTGCGGAAGCGTGTAAAGCATATAAATCTATCATGCTTGGATCTTAGTGCACACTTAATGTGTATAAGAACACATATAAACATATATATATACACATCCAATATATATATATAAGGTTCAACGATTACTTACTTTTGGTGATCGTTGATTTTGGTTAAGGTGGTGTTGAGTCGATTGAACCACCTTAATGGATCAGCCTCTCGAAGCTCTCCTTGTGAATGACCTCGTCACTCCTCTTGTCTAGATCGCCCGGATGTTGAAGCCGCACAAATGGCCCGGCCTCTACGTGTTGCACACGAACCCGGATGACGAACACTTTGCTTGATCGAGTCGGTTCTCCAAGAACACTCTCTCCTTTCTCTCTTTTGTGTGGATTTCGAAATATGTGATTAAGTTGTGTGAAAATCTGATTTTCACCCTCTTATTCATCTCATTATGGTCACATAATTGTCCCATTATCAACCTTGTAACCCCCCGCCTTAATGTGTGTCATCAACACACATAATGGGGTGGTTTATGGTGAATATGAATGGTCATACCACATCATCATGCCAACTAGCATAAGACATGGTCCCACTAGCTTGTGTGGCATGCCATGTCACACTATGTGACATGCATCCATGCAAGCCATGCATCCCATGCATGTGAATTAAATCCACGTAAATATTGATTCTAAATCAATATATTTATCAAGCAACGTACATCATCTTTGAGTCCGTGTGTGACCCTGTAGGTATGATTTATCGATCAATATTATATTGTTCCCAACAAATAATATTATCAAATAATCATTTAACATCCATAGACGACCTTATGACTTTATCGATTGCACACATAGGATCGAAGGACATATCCCAACAATCTCCCACTTGGCCTTCAGAGCCAGTGTGCTGCCAACTTCCTGTTGTCACTTTATGTCTAAGTTTGAACTTGAGGCAAGACTCGAGTCATCCTCAATCGGTTCAAACCTTTCTTGGACTTTGAGACAGACTGTAAAACCAGATTTATCACTATGATACGAATCTGGACGTGGCCACGTATTTTCCACAGTCTCGACTCTCCAAGTGGCCGGTAAGACATGTATCCCATTATAAAAAATGGAGGACAATCCCATCTTGTCAGTCCAAGCTCTCCCACTTGCTTCCTGATATACCCAATAACAAGTTTTATAATCTCCTTTTACGAAAGGCGTTTACTTGTATCAAAGTACACCATTTCACAATGGAATCACTCTGGACTACTCAGGTCAGAGGAAATTGCTCGACAGTCAATGAAATAGTATTATGACTCGAAATCTTATATACTATTCCAGTCGGGTCTGTTCGATCATTAGCTCCCAGCTAATATCTATGTAATTGTACTTGATGTCCCACATCACTAGCCCATGAAGCGGCGCTATAGTACACATTACAAACTAGTTCATTGTATTATAGGTTTGTCCGTACTCGATTATACGAACCAGGAACAACTATATGATTTAAGTATATCAGTTCAACCATTGGGACTTCATTATGCGGTAAGTCGACCTCATAACCCAATTGATATCACTTAATCATTTGGACAATTCATATAAATTAAACCATATTTATATGAAGAAACATGTATTATACATATGAGTGAATGTTTACCAAATCTCCAAAAGTATCTAATACAGTAATAGAAATCACAACCCATCTCTAAGATGTTTGATCTCTATTGCAGTTGTGAAAGCCTCAAGCTTAAACTGCTGGAGAGGTTTAGAAAACGGGTTTGCAACCTTACCAAAAGTTGCAACTTTATTATCTCGATGTCTCCACAAAACTATCTCCCAGATAATGTGGAACTTCCTGAGCACCAGTTTTAGACTTGTGGTGCTTCCTAGCTCATTGGCTTGCGCGATAACTCTACTATAAATAGAGAATTATCGGATGGGCTAAGCTAGTTACGGCACCTAGTTCATTCAAGAACTTTCAAATCTTAACTGCCAACATTACTGCATCCAATGCAATACTGTGCTCAACTTCTGTAGTTTAATCAGCTATATTGCATTGCATAGAACTATTCCAGCAAATTTTACCTCTAACCATACAAAAGATATAACCAGATTAAAATCGGAAATTATCTTAGTCTGTTTTGAAGTTAGCAGTCAAACTGCTTGTTAATATCAACTCTTTTTGTCTTCCAAAGACAACAAAATATTCTTTAGTCCATCTAAGGTACATAAGAATACTCTTGGCCGCAGTCTAATGCGTCTCACCTGGGTTTCCTTGAAACCGAATCGTCATGCTCAAAGCATACAATACGTCCAGTCGTGTACATATCATGGCGTACATTATAGACCCTATTGCCGAAGCATAAGGAATGTTTTACATCCTCTTTTGCTCATCAAGTACCGTAAGGCCTTGCATCTTGCTAAGTGATGTGTCATGACTCATTGGAATGAGACCCGTTCTGGCGTCTTTCATTCTGAACTTATCAAGCACCTTATCAATATAGGTCGCTTTACTAAGTCCAAACATCCTTTTCGATCTGTTCCGACAGATCTTGATGCCCAATATGTACTGTGCTTCTCCAAGATCCTTTATTGAAAAACAATTTCCAAGCCATTCTTTAATAGAATTAAGCATAGAAACATTGTTTCCAATAAGGAGTATGTCATTGACATACAACACAATGTATACAACGTAACTCCCACTGTTCTTCTTGTAAAACAAGACTCTTTCGAGTTCCTCTGAAATCCAAAACCCCGTATGGATTCATTGAACTGAAGATTGCTACTCCGATATGCTTTGCTTTATTCCATAAATGGAATTATAAGATTGCATAATTTCTCAGCCTTATTAGGATCGATAAAACTCTTTGGCTGTGTCAAAACACATTCTCTTTTAGAATCCAATTCAAGAAGTTAGTTTTAACATCCAATATTACCATAACTCATTATCAAGATGAGTAGCAATGACTAAGATAATCTGAATGATTTAATCAAAGCAACTGGTGAAAGTTTTTCCACAATCCACCTCGTGAATAAAACTTTTACCATCAAACTTGCTTTGAAAACCCTAGGTTTTCCATCTGTCTGTTTAGATCTTTAAGATCTATTAGCATTCATTGGGTCTAACCCCGTGATCAAGTTTCAAACTTGATTATCAGATATTGATATCATCTCAGATTTCATGGCACCATGCCAATTTTCAGTAGCTGGACTCGTCATAGCTTGGAATTAGGTCGAAGGTTCACCGCTTTCCAAAAGCATGAATTCATATCTCTCATTGGTCACAATATCTAAGTGTTTGAATAATAGAGATAGATTTATTCCTTTCAGACCTACGAGGACTGGTATGGCTTCCAAAACCATAAGAATACTCTCAACCTAGTCTTGAGTATTCATCATTGGTTGTTTCACTTGAACCTCGTTCAAGACAACCGAGCTCCCACTGAATTTCTAGGAAAGATAACTCTTTTCAAGAAAATCACTATCTCGAGCAACAAAATATTGTTCTCAGATAGATCGTAGAAGTTGTACCCTCGAGTTTCTTATGGATACCATAAAGAAACTTTTATCCCATTTGAGTTCAAGCTCTATAGAGATAAATCTCGTCAGAGAAGCTTTTAGAACCTCAAATTTTGATGAAAACAATTTAGGGACCCTCCCTTTTCATACCTAGTATGATGTCTTATCAACAGCTTTTGACAGCGTCCTATTCAGTGTATAAGTTGAAGTCAAGAATTGTGTGTTCCCAAAAGAGACCAGTAGTTCATTTAGACCTCTCATCGAATGGTCGAACTATATCTAATATAGTTTGTTTTCTATTTTCCGAAACATAACCTTCATGTGCTTGTGAACTGATAGGTTCCACATACATCAGTATGGATCATCCCTAATTAATCACTCACATGTTCTCCTTTCTCCAAGAAAGATGACATTGTTATCTTTGTCCATCAAACATCATTCACATGTATCAAATGACTCCAAGTCAAATGATTCTAGAATGCCTTCTAAAAGAAGATTCGTTACATGTTTAGATTTTGATCTAATCAACAATGTTACAGTTATGTCTCAATGAGACTTATTCGATTTGGACTTTTGTGTTAATGTTATATATGATTTGTTGAGTTTAAAGTATACATAAATAATGTAATAATCGTACCTAAACAAAGAATAGTTCACAATTAAAATAGTGATCAAACTATTTAATTAGTGAAAAACTAATCCATCAGTATCCAATACTGAACCAATATTCATTGTTTATTGAAGGTACGAAATTACATAGTTATAATACTAAAACAAGGCCCTAAGGCAAAACAACATCATATGATCATACGGCTAATGCAGCGACCTTCGCTTCATTTCTCGCCCGTAGAACGACATCTCTACTCACCAAACTTATACTTCTATGTAGTTCCTCCACATACAAATGTGAGAACTACGTTTGGCATCCAATACCCAACAAGTAGAATTTGTGAAGTTTAATGTCTATAACATTAATACCTGAAGATGAAGCAACCCCGCTCTTCACATCTTCTTTGAACTTTGGGCAAGTTCAATTATTCTCAATAATTGACTCTTATTCGAATTTCCCATTCAAAATTATCTCAATGTCAAAACGTGATAAATCGTAAGTGAAAAATCGAAGTTTTCTAACCAGCGATATTATCATGCAATTGAAGCCCTATCTCTCATAAAATATGAGGGAGCCAACCAGACAATCGATTCACGCCATCCAATGGCTCGAAAGTCTCTAATTTGTGTCATTGATGAACTTAAGTGTTTTGGATTAAATCACTCCCCGAGGTGTAAATAATCATAACCTTATAATCCATCAAATGAAAGACAAATTAGGCATTTGTTTTGAAATTGAATAAAATATGAACTTTTATAAGTTTGCAAGTAGTGTCCAACACTTTTGCAGTAGACGCATTGAGATTCCCTAGGAACCCTAGTAGCCTTCTTGCCCATGCTCTTTTGAATACCCTATCCTATATCATAAGAATTTCCCTCTTAGGGTCCTTCTCTATCGCCGGCTCAGCAGCCTTGAGCATCCCGTGGAGCTCACGAAGCGATTTCTTCAAACCATTCATATGGAAAATTTAGCCTAAAAGCATTATAACCATCATGAGATTGAAGTATGAAATCGGTTGCCAAATAATCATCATAGGAAAAATTTAGGCGGTCACTTGAAACAAATAATCCAATCATTTGTTGCACATGTGATCCCATAGATTTCCATTTTTCCAGCCTAGCTGAAGCGATGACCCTGGTCACACCGAACCGCTCAATCATTGCATATTCTCCGAACATGATATTGAGTTGTTCAATGATATCTTAGGATGTGGTTATCTAACACATTTTCCTTGTCTTCGTATTTGAGGACCATCCTCAAATTACGTTGTGAATCAATAAAATTTGTTCAATTTTTCATAATCAAGAATTGAACCAAACTTGAATTGAGTTGATATTTGACATGATAAACTATAAAAGAAAGATAACTAAAGTATGTAAACATCCACAAAGCGGTAAACAAATAAGGTTGTCTAACAATTGTACTTATTTATTTCATTTTGTTCAATTGATATCCAATATCATTGTCCCTTAGAACAAAACGATTCCGAGATCCTCATCTTGCAAATCTTTAAGCCGACTGAGTCCGCACTTAAGTATTTCAAGATAGGTAGACACACCCATGTCAATGATATCTAATATCACTCTCGGTCGATGAGAATCCCATTCTCATCTCATGTCTCGATAGCCACGCCTGCAGTGGATCTATCGATGAGAAAACCAAAGTCACGTGTAAGGGTCTAACCCTTACTCCCACTTATCCCAAGATAACAAGTAGTACCCCGCTGAGGCGGACCTACCAACTTATGATCGAGGGCTTCATGAGTGCGATGTTTTTTTGGACAAGACATTATACTCATTATTTTGGGAACTTGCATGCATAGGTGTTTATATGTAAGTTGAACATTTATAACATAAAACATCCTATAACTAGCAAAGCAAATAAATACGAAATCGAAAGGCCCCTAGAACCTCACAACTCTCAAACGAAAAGATTAAAATAACAACAAAAGCCTTGAACATCTTCTGGACTGGTCCTCGCCCTCCGTTTTAGTTCCGTGCCCTCCGATTTTGGTCAAATCTATTCCGTACCCATAAAACCACGAACAGCGCCCGCCGTTTCACAACCAGCGGTCGCTGAACACCACCGGCGGTCGCCGTTTCCAAAACGGCGCCCGCCGAAAGGTCCGGGAACAATCTGCCAAGAAAAAGGGCTTTCGGCGGTCGCCGTTTCCAAAACGGCGCCCGCCGAAACAAAACAGCGCCCGCTGGAGCTACAACGGAGCCCGCCGTTTGGCTCCAACAGCCCGGTTTCGTCCGTTTTGCTTCGTTTTGCTTCGTTTTGCTTTGTTTCTTCTCGTTTTCGCTAGAGAGCCGAGATCCTCCATCGAACCATGGACTAAGTCCATCGCTTACAAGTAGTACAATACAAATATAATAGAAAAACCTATCTATTACAAATGATTCCAAGGGACGCAGCCCTCAAAAGACTATGGCCAATCGAAACGTAAAAAACGACGAAATCATTCACCCGACCACTAACGGTGGCCGGCCTTACATCTAATCACATAATCACAATTAAACAAATAATCCAATTATGTTGATTTAACCTTCGTGTCCAACACAAAAGTGTGCACGAGCCCTAGGCTCTGATACCAATTGAAGGTACCGGTATACCGATCCGATCGATATACCGTGTGTGCGGAAGCGTGTAAAGCATATAAATCTATCATGCTTGGATCTTAGTGCACACTTAATGTGTATAAGAACACATATAAACATATATATATACACATCCAATATATATATATAAGGTTCAACGATTACTTACTTTTGGTGATCGTTGATTTTGGTTAAGGTGGTGTTGAGTCGATTGAACCACCTTAATGGATCAGCCTCTCGAAGCTCTCCTTGTGAATGACCTCGTCACTCCTCTTGTCTAGATCGCCCGGATGTTGAAGCCGCACAAATGGCCCGGCCTCTACGTGTTGCACACGAACCCGGATGACGAACACTTTGCTTGATCGAGTCGGTTCTCCAAGAACACTCTCTCCTTTCTCTCTTTTGTGTGGATTTCGAAATATGTGATTAAGTTGTGTGAAAATCTGATTTTCACCCTCTTATTCATCTCATTATGGTCACATAATTGTCCCATTATCAACCTTGTAACCCCCCGCCTTAATGTGTGTCATCAACACACATAATGGGGTGGTTTATGGTGAATATGAATGGTCATACCACATCATCATGCCAACTAGCATAAGACATGGTCCCACTAGCTTGTGTGGCATGCCATGTCACACTATGTGACATGCATCCATGCAAGCCATGCATCCCATGCATGTGAATTAAATCCACGTAAATATTGATTCTAAATCAATATATTTATCAAGCAACGTACATCATCTTTGAGTCCGTGTGTGACCCTGTAGGTATGATTTATCGATCAATATTATATTGTTCCCAACAAATAATATTATCAAATAATCATTTAACATCCATAGACGACCTTATGACTTTATCGATTGCACACATAGGATCGAAGGACATATCCCAACACTTACCACCGTGTGTATTTCACCGTGTACACACCGTGTACACACCGTGCGCGATAGTATACACCGTGAAAACTAATTTCTAACCCTGCAACAGATTTTTCACAATGTAGTATATGGAGAGAATGAAGCAAACGACCTCAAATTTCATATTTCGAAAATAACACAATGACTAGTTCATTGAAAATCACTTAAGCATAACAATAATTATGATTACAAGAACCATAATTATGGAGACAATAAACAGAGTAGTCTTCAACTGGATGGATACGTCGTGCAATGACGTCTCCATCTTCTTCAGATCTTTCCTAATTTTAGCTTCTGTGGCTTTCTCTTCCGCTCTTGACATTTGTTCATGTTGTATCTCTCCCTCATTTGACGGGTTACACCAGGAATCGAATGTATGATCTTGACAATAATACATCAATTTCTGATAATTCTCAGATTTCGAGGACACCACACGAATCTGAAGTTTCTTCCGACATTTACCACAAACTTTATCTTGGTACTTCAATCGGCTTGGTTGACCAGTACTCACGGAGTTCACCGAGCCTGTAGACATATTGTTGTGATAAGTTTTTGTGTTTTGGATGATTTGAATTCAAATTTGAATTCAAATGTTTGCTTATGTTGGAAGAGGACTGCGTATGGTTAGTTGGTTAGACGTGTGACACAGCTGTCACGCAGTAACACGGGCTAGCAATCGTTTCCGCACCGTGTCACGGTTCAAGATACAGAGTGGAACCATGTACAATTATTGATCCACCGTGACACGGTAGTCATAGGAGTCTACCATTGGCTACAACACAGTACTGTGATTACACCGTGGACCTATTCATTCAGGCACCGTGTTTTAATATTCGTGCACAAAACATCAATTACAAACCAGTATTAATGAATCACAACGTGAAAACAACAAACATGTTTATACTAATACGACAATCAAAATGGATCAGCAACATCATTCAAGCTCAGCCAAAAAATCTTCAGGCATATCTGTTTCCTGACCTCCTCAATGTACCCTTCATCGATGTTTTCGTTCCGATGCATAAGAGGGTCGACAAACAAACGGTCAAGCTGCATGGTACAGTAAACCCCACAAGAGTGTTTATCAGTAACATCCTGGACGAATTGTTCGGCGTCCGGCATGACTTTCAACTCGAAGGCCTCCGTAATCGCATGGTGTTGACCCTTCTTTGCCCAGTAATCTGATCTCCTCAACACACGAGGTAAAAACTCCATTAACGGCCTCAATTCCTCCTTCCGAAATCCGTATTCAGGATACGTCGCCAGTTGAGTATGAATTAATGAGTCATACAATTCGATAGTCCAATCTTCGGGGGATATTCGGACGGTGACCCAACGATGGTGGACATTACAAATCGCCACGAGCTTTACATGCCATGTTTAAGGTTTGCGAGTTAGAATTCAGTTTCACACTAGTTAAAATGAAGCATGTATGCTTTTCAATACTTACGTTAGTAGGCTGGTCGGACTCCATTGACATCGGACCATATGTGTCATCCACTGCTTCTCGAAGAGAATCAGGCACTACCCAATCATCAATAGAGCCACGATGAATCTTATATGCAGCATCTATAGTACTCTGGAAAAAGATATTATTAGTAAAAACGAAGGTGTCCAAAATGAGAGTACTGTAAAACTTACCCAAAATTGAGTGCTCAATAAGACTGTGTTTGTACTCCCTTTAACATCACGACCTTTGCACTTCAAATAAATAATATAGAGATCTAGCACCTCAGATTCGAAGGCCCAATTGAAGTCCTCAATTTTATCAAACAATTCTGCACCCACTCTGTGGTCTATGGAGCCTCGACTGCACGAAATCAAGTCGGTAGACCCGGAATTCATCCATTCTCTGAACAACGTTTCCACATATTCGAGTCCGCTTTGGTTCGCACTAGATTGCGAATGGAAACGTTTCATGAGTTCGAAGACTTTTTTAGCAACAGCTTCCTTAAAGCAAGTGCCAGATTCATCAGCAAGGAACGAAACAATATCTGCCCTCAGTTCGGCAGACCAAATTCTACCTACCTGGCGATCGATCTCATCGTTGTCCGGCCCCTCAGGACCGAAGACACCTGCTTTTCGACAGCAAATGTCCGTCACAGAAGTCAGATCAGGTCCGGAAACACGTCGCTTAGAAATAGGCCTTTCTATAGCACGTGAAGCTTTTTGTGCAGCACGCTTGTGAGACGGCTTGGCTCGATCTTTCTTCTTAATACCTCCTTTTCGTCGAGGTGGACAGAATTCAACAGAAAATAGTTCAAAATCATCTATAGATTCAGTTACAGTAACATAAGATAATGATTTGGCCTCTTCCGGTGTAGGAATTAACGATTCAAAAACTTCCATCTACAGACAAATATACTCTGTATCAACGTACAACAACAATAAAGGTCAACGCGTGTGCTTTTTAATAATGAAAATTCAATAAAGTACCTTCTCATTGAAGAATTTAGTGACATCGCACGCAGCTTGTTTCGATGCAGTAGAGTCCCACATCAGGCAACGTGGAATTCTCGTAACCCGAGCACGTTTCGCGCATAATGCTCCGATCGACGGTACGGACTCGTACATCCAAAACTGAAAAGCCCAAACCGGCCTGTAGAAATGGTAAGTAGATTCATCATCATGCATGGACGTCGTTTTGAGGTAGTAGGATAAATTCTGATAGGAATAAGCGCCCCAGGGAAATTCCTCCCAACAATCGTGGTCCTCGACCAACAACCATGCCGACTTATCGATTTTAACCTTATGGTCTCGGCAAAGCAATATGAAATAATAAATGAGGAGCTTGGCTACTTTCATATAATCCTCCGCCTTCGCTTCTTTGCCGAGATTTACATCCTCGAACTTTTGGCGTAGCTCCGATAAGCTAATGGTTGTATCTCCTTTGAAAAATCGAATAAACAAGCTATCGGGAGGAAACTCACGTGACTCAAAAATATCAAAGCCTGTGTAGTGCCCAAAATTGAGTCCCGTTACCATGGCATAAGCAGCCGGTGTGAATTTTGCGATCTTCTCACCGACATAAAACCAATGTTCCATCGCCGGTATTGTCGGACCAGTCAACTCTCTACATAGGAAATGATGCAAATAACGAGATGCGTGTGCAGCATGTCCTTTAACTAATCCTTCGTTGGGTTTTACGAATTCCAGAAAATGCTTCATATAGGAATGCTGAGCGAATTCAGCCAATGTTGCATCGCCGCCGTCGATTGAACCCATAACACGCTTTATCAAGTTTATCACGTCGAAACGGTAATACAAATTGATTCTTGGGGTGATCGACTGCAAAGCTACTGGTCTTTTCCATTCGTACCCAGCCTGAAAATATCAATCAAATTAGAGAAGATTTCACGATTCACGGTGAGTTTACTTAACACCGTGGCACGTCAAAGGGTGAAATGTACACGGTGAACATCTAAGGGTGTAGTGTACACGGAGATGTTAAATCCACGACGAGCATATACAACAGTTATCAAGGGTATACGGTGAAGATACACACGGTGATGTCAACCACTGGGATCGTGCATAACCATAAGACGGAATTACACCGTAAGAAAAAAACTATTGAATATCACGGTGTACATTCACCGTGAACATACAAAATGGTGTTTTTCCACGGTGTACAAAAACTATTGAATATCACGGTGAAGATACATACGGTGATGTCAACCACCGGGATCGTGCATAACCATAAGACGGAATTACACCGTAAGAAAAAAATATTGAATATCACGGTGCAAATTCACCGTGAACATACAAAACGGTGTTTTTCCACGGTGTACATTACACACGGTGTATATACACCGTGGATCGAGCACGTACAAGACTGTAAGTACACATACACCGTCAAATAAAACACTGTCATGAATCGTGATCATACACGACCGTAAGTACACGCGGTAACATTACACCGTGAGATAAATCACAGTCGTGGATCGTGCTCGTACAAGACCGTAAGTAAAAACGGTGTAAGTCACCCGTGAGATATATCACCGTCTTAAACACTACCGTGATAATACACGGTGATAAAACTCACGGTTGAACCGTCGTCTACCAGAACTGACACACAACCGCATGCGAAAAAATTGCAGAGAGCAATAAACCATTAACCATTTTAAAATGTCGGAAACAAAAACCCTATCTTGAATGAATATACCGGTATCAAATTACAAATCGAATGATTTACAAGCATCAAAGCTCGAATAATCGAAAGTTGGAAAGCTAGGGTTATGGACTTACCGGAGGTTGAGCGCGATTGTCTAGGGTGTCCATGTTGTCACTGCTTGCCATAATGATGATCGCCGGAGACGGAGTTGAATAGTTGATTCGATAACGGTCGGGGCTGATGTTTCACCGTGGCGGCGCTCGTCGTGCGTGTGAATTTCAAAAGTCGAAAATTGATTTTGTGGGGCAACTTTATTTTTCTGATATTCTTTTTGTTATTTTGTAATATTCGATTTGTTTTTTGTGAGAAAAGATAACTTTTGAGGGCACTTAAGTCTTTTCATTCAAATTTGCCTACTTAACTTCCATTTTTATGGACGGGGCTTCAGAACTTGTATACTCTTATGCTTTGGCCTTTAAATGCCTCCGCCCCAAAAATTAAATAAGCGAATAAAAAAAATGCAATATTTCACAATTCACTTTTACAGACAAAACACCCAATTTCAAAATTCAATTCGCATGACAACAGATAAAATTTTACCTCATAGGATTCGTGAGTTATTTATCATGGTGACGAAATTGAGATTTGAGATAACGTCGTGTTCTCGACGGTGAAAGCGGCGAGCTCTAGAGTTTCGATGGGTCCGGTGAATGTCTGTGTGATGGTGTCGAGTGAGTACTAGCAGACGGAGCTGAACATTGCGCGCCTTTCGGGCTTCTTCGATTGGAAGACGGTTACAAAAATTACACTATAAATAATAAATTTAAAAATAAAATATTATTACATTTTATAAACAAGGGTATAATTGACATTTTGTAATATTGTTAAAATAATAAAAAAATAAAATGGGGTGAGTTAAGTAATATCAGAGTTGTAAATAAACTCACCAAAAAAAATTGTTCAAATGAGAAAGCTCACTATTATTGAAAGTTGTTCTCTAAAGCCGCGGCCTTATAAGTATAGGTAGCCCAGGCTTGAGCTAGGCACAGTGATTTCTTAACTTTTGAACTGAAACTATCTAAATTGAATCTGAACTTAATTGAAGTGAACAATTGTCTTAAAAAAATAATAATAAAATTTATAAATTATTAAATATTTTTTTAAAAAAATTAACAATATTATAATATTAATTAGATTTTATACTTAAAATTATAGTTTCAAATTATTTTTTATTTATTTTATTTTAATTTATTTTTAAACGTTGAGCTCAACTGAATTGAACTGAAACAGTCTGAACTGACTGAAATTAATTTCAAAAGAACAGAGCATTGGTTCCGGACGGGCTATTAGCCTACGTTATTACTAAGCTCGACGAACTTTTGATCTTAATGGAGCTGAACTGAGACGGTTTGAACTGAACTGAAATAAACTGAAATTAAGTCCAAAAGAAAAAAAACATTGGTCTCGGACGGACTATAAGCCTACGTTACTACTGAGCTCTGCGAACTTTTGATTTTAATGGAATTGAACTGAATTGAACTGAAACAGTCTGAACTGAGATAAAGTGGAATTAAGTCTAAAAGAACATATAGCATTGATCCCTGATGGGATATAAGCCTAAGCCTACGTTACTACTAAGCTCGGGGAACTTTTGATTCTCTTACCTTGCTTTTATACACAAAATGTAAATATAATTTTTTACCAATATGTGATGTATTTTAAGAATAATTATATTTTAGTACTTGAACTTATAATGTGATGTATTTAAAGAATAATTATACTTTAGTACTTGAATTTATGATATTTTTGTACTTTTGTAACTGATTTTTTTTACACTATGTTTGACCTATTGAAAAATTGTGTACTTACCTATTATTTTAACCGAAATTTGGTAGCACATGAAACACACGGGACTTTAATGACAAATTTGAAATTTTGCAAGTAATATTGAATTATGTAATCATTCACTTACTCTTCTAATATTCCATCTTATTTTTCTTTTCTTTTTAACAAATTATTATCAAATGTATGTGATCTGAATTAGAGTATCAACATTTACAATTTTACACAAATATATATCGGATCTAGAGTATACATTATTTAAGTTTATACAGTTCTTTGTTTTGAAAATCATTATATATTAATAAAAAAAATCAATTTATCGTTTAATTACTATAAATATTAAATTATCATATATAAATTAATATTTGACTATAAATATTATATTTTTCCTTAAATATATTACTTTTAAATTTTGAAAATAATTTATTTTTTGTTTTACATTATTTTTTATAAGTGCGTGAAACCGGGCTTAGTACCTTATTGCTTCATGACGGATGTGCTAATCTGATAATTCTAAGTGTGTGATTTGCAATTTGCTGAATATTTAATACACATCTTCTTCAACATTTTCCCGTAAACTGCTTAACAAGAAACGCGAGTTTTTACTCATTTTCTTAACCTTTCATGATAGTTAAAAATGAGGAGAGTACTGATTGTTGTTGCTGTTTACTCTGCTCTCAATTAATCATTTTTTTACAATGCCTGTATTGTTGTGTGATTATGCTAAACTTCAGGGGCTGTTTTATAGTTATCACAAAACTTAAGATCATCAGGAGAGTGATCAGTTGTGCTATTTACTCTCCTCTCAATCATTTTTTTTTTTTGGTGTGTGTTTTATGATAACTAAACTTCAGGTGCGGCTCTTATAATTATCACAAAACATAAGACCATGAAGAGACTTTAGAGTGGTTGTTTATTATTGTCGACTATAAACAACTTCCCTTTGTAATTAGGCTAAACTTCATGGGTAGTTTTTGTAATTATTCCAAATATAGGTTAAATTTATGCTCATGAGGATAATGAAGCATAGAAGTTGTAGCATTGTTTATGGTCGGAGAAACGGAAACGAATGTCAGCACAACTTGTGTTGATAATTCAGGAAAAAAAAAAAGTGATTGTTGAATTGGATAAGCCCATCAAGCTTAACTGGGTTGGGCCGTCGGGGCACATGCGTTATCCTTCCTCCCACTGTGAGAGGGAGGGATGGGATCACGATCACTGCTCTGTGAAGCCAGCGGTGTGCCCTCTACCTGAAGGGTTAGAAGGCCCAAGCTTTCGCCAGGGCCCAATAACCCAACACCCCACTTGGAGCCGGATGGGCCTGCAACAAGCCCGAAACAGTCCAGCAAGGCTGGGACAGCACTCAACATTAAGGGTCAATAGGCCCGAACTTTCGCAAGGGGCCGAATAACCTACCCAACTTGGAAGGTACGAGCCTTGAAGAAGCCCTTGTACCAGTCCAGTCCAGCAAGGTTGGCAAACCCAAAGTCCAATCACATTAATGCCCCTACTTAGGTTATAAGCCCACGTTACTTAGCTCGGCAAACAAAAGTATCTCTCACCCGGCTTATACACAAAACGAAATTATGATCCCTACCTGATGTGGGATATTTTTGGCTACCCGAATCATAAAAAAAAAAAAAAAAAAAAAAAAAATTGTTCAATTGAGAAAGCCAACCATTATTGAAAGTTGCTCTCTAAAGCCGCGGCCTTACAAGTATAGGTAGTCGCCCATGCTTGAGCTAGGCACAGTGACCTAACACTCTACTTGGCTCATAACTTTTGGACTGAAACTAAAAAAAATTAATTGATTTTAATTGAATTGAAGTAAATTGAATGAATCAGAACTAAACGCTCTTTATGCATCTTTTTGTCCTTTCGCCAACGACTATAGATAGTTACTACCTGGCTCTATAGCTAGCGTTCTTTTCATAATCATTGAATAATAAGGAAATGGAAAGGGGCATGAGTGGAACGGCATGTCATTTGCTGTTAGTTGTTAGTTGTTAGTCTTTCTAGTTGTTAGTTGTTAGTCTTTCCTATCTTTTGTTTGCAAAACATTCCCCTAGCGGCCAATCCTACTTCGCCCTACAGGCCTATGCTCTATGATATGATAGATGGTCATCTGGCGCCAAACTAATCAACAATAACGCTCATTTATTCGCCTTGTGAATTTAATGATTTTTTTAGTAAAAAAAATAAAATTATAAATTATTAAGTATTTTTAAAAAATATTTATAATATTATAACATTAATTAGATTGTATACCTAAAGTTATACATTCAAATTAATTTTTATTTATTTTAATTTAATTTATTTTAAAAAAAATTTAGTGAAGCTCAACTGAATTGAACTGAAACGGTCTGAACTGAATTAAAGTAGACTGAAATTAAGTAAAAAAAAAACCTTGGTCCCGAACATGCTTTAAGCCTATGTTACTATACCCTCCTTTTATACACAAAATGTAATTATAATAATCCTTTACGATATGAGGTATATTTTAAGAATAATTATACTTTAATACCTGAATTTATGACATTTTTATACTTTCGTAAGTGAATTTTGTTTTTTACACTTAATTGCATGGACTATAGAAAGATTGTACTTACCTATTGTTTTGACTGGTAGCACATTAATATTCCATCTTATTTTTCTTTTCTTTTTAATAAATTATTATCAAAATTATTAAAAAAATAATACTATAAAAAAAATAAAATTATATCCAAATAACTAAATGTATCGGATTGAATTAGAGTATCAACATTTACAATTTTACACAAATAAAAATACCCTACAAACAGTATATCGGATCCAAGAAATTATTTGTACCTCACGCAATATATCTATTCAATCATAATTTAATTTATTTTAAAAAATAAATTTATACATCTATTAATATATAATTCCTGAATACTTCTTTGGTTTTTTAATAGCCAGTTATATCCTTCAATTTTGCCACGTAGACCAATTGAGATTCTATTGTCCAATAGAAATGCTCAATTTCAATTCAATTTCATTTGCGTTCACACCAATAGACAATCTTTTCTCAATTATTTATTTAAAAAAACAAATAGAAATCAGTACTGAGCAATTAATTTCTGGTCAATTATTCCATCTTTACATTAAATTGTTGTTCCGCTTTTTCATCTTCTCTTTTAATCATTTTTTTCTTTCCATCTTCTTTCTCTTCTCCTTCATCACGACAGTATACTCAGAGACCTACTTGAAAGATTTCCTCTGCAACACCTCCGACGAATTCTCCTTCGCCTTCGTATTGTTCAGTTTCTTCTTCTAGGGAGTCGCCCAATTCCCACTGATCATCCCCAATTTCAGAACCAAAATCGGCCACGGAGTCTCCCTCGCCTTCCTCCTAACTTTGATTGCCGGGAGGTCAGACAGCTACGATCAGATCAAAGCCGAGGTCAATTTCCCTCGCTGCTCTAAGCCGATGACTGTTCTCTTCTCCAACCGCCCGCTCTCCATAACCGCCGGATGACTGTTCTCTTCTCCAGCCGGTGACTGTTCTCTTCTCATCTCCACTTCACAGGTTGAGGTTTGTTGCTCTTTTTTTTCCATCTTATTACGGATCTCATAAAAACGATTTTATTATTATATCTATGCTGAAATTATTTTAATGTCAAATTAGATCTTCTAAAATGTATGGTCTGTTTTTTTGGAATATCAAAATTTTGTTTAGCTTGATCCGCATAGAAGGATCAGTATTTTTCCTTTTCCATCTATATTTTTGGTTCAAATGAGCATGTGTCCAAAGTTGTGAATGTTTATACTTTAGACAGGTGCCAGTTTTCTACTTTCGATCCATATTATACATGATTTGTGTATTGCTTTTCTAGACGCAGAAAACTCATAGGTTTTTTTTCGAAATAAAGATCTACCAATGCCAATCCGAGCCACAGGTGCGACATCAACAGTGCAAATTATATATATAATTATTTTTTTTCATGCGATTACATTGTGGAAATGAACCCTTACAGATGTTCCAAAATCATAATGATACAGGAACATTTGGGCTTAGATTTTTACTGGTTTACCCTGCCAAAATTAGCTTTATGTGGTAATTTGGAATTTCTATTTCAACAGAATACTGGAATTTTCTTTCTTTTTCAAATATTCCATTTAACTTACTCTCAATTAGCTTTGAAAGTGCATCATAAGGAGTCATAGAAACAGTATTTAAAAAAAATATATGATAGTGAAACTGCTGAGAGTATGTCACATTTTTTTATTTGTTCTACAGATGGTGGGAAGTCCACAATTGGAGGTCAATATTATTCATCAGCCCGTGTGTATATATGCTGTGTGTTGTGTGTGAGGTCAGTATCAAAAGCATTTAAAACAATCAAGAGAGAAAATGAAAGGGAAGCGATATCTGTAAAACTCATTTGTGTTGACATACTAAAACTGTATATACCTTGAATAGTTTCATGTGTTAAGACTTTGACCAAGAATCATTGTATATCCACCATAATATCCAAGGGCCTAGAGACATTTTTCTTGGACGAGGATCATTTATCGCTGCCCAGAAATGTACTGGATTGATTTTCTATATGGGCCGTAAAACCCACCAAAAACATTAGTCGTTGAATTTGATATGGACCATGATTTTGGAAACATGATTAGTTTCCATTGTTAAAAAACGTAAATCGTCCATTTTGCAATTAACATGTTTTTTTTTTTTAATATTTGGACTTCTCTGAAATGAATTCATGTTGGCGACCACTACATTTGCATCTCTCAATAAAAATTCATTGTGCAATTCAGGTCCATGCAGTAAAGGAAGATGAAGTGGTTGATAGCAATGTCTTGCCTTATTGCAGCCTTGACAAAAAACCAAAGAAATCGTAGGGGAGATGGAACAAGAATTTCTTCAAGCACTTCAGGTGGCTATATATCATATAATCTTCTTATTTACTCTTTTATGTTGTCACCTATATTATGTATCTCCATATGTCTGTACAGTGGTTAATTGCATTATACCATATAGATTAGATGTTATCATCTGTTAATTGTGTACAGGCATTCTATTACGAAGGAAAGTCAATCATGGCAAACGATGGAATAACCATCGTGCATATTGAATTCAGGTAAACGTATCTTTTTTCATTTTTTCTTTCAATTTTCTTTTATGGTTGTAAATATATCTTGCATCGTCAAACTTGATACTTTGCTATTGTTGGTACTTTGCTATGGTTCTTTCAGTTTTCTATTATTTAAAATCATCAATTTTATATGCTTAACTGAATTTTGCAGACTCATGACATTTTTAAGAAACGAATTGATTCTCACAGTAATGTGATCGAAGTGCGGCAAGATGGAATTGGTGCACCTACGGTAATATGGAAACATGATATTTTTTGCATGAGCTGTTGTGGTTTTTAGTTGTTATAGTTCCACATTTGTCATCTGCCATGTGTTCATGTGATGAACTGCCTAAATGTATTTTGTTAGTAGCTGGAAAAAACCTGACGTATCGTGGCTAATAATATGATATATGTGCCGAAGCCAAATGCCTTAGTCGTCATCATATTATAATAAGGGAAACTGAATAAATATGTCTTGAAGTATTTTGAAATTCTTGGCTTGCTTTTGCATCCACAAATTATTTTTCTTATATTTGTATAGTTTGCTAACTCTTTCTCTTTCTCTCTCAGATTGAGAGGCCTTTGCATAAACATGGTTGTAGGCTTGACCACAATGAGACATACCGTGGTTCATGTTTTGGTGCTGAAGCGGTATAAGATAGTATCTTATAAATATCTTCTTCTACTATTTATTTGTGTTTGCAGTTTGACTAAAAGAAATTAGAATCGTGTTCCACCACTTCCTGGGCTTAATTGACCATTTTTTTTTATCGTTGTTTCATGATATCTATATTCCCTTTCATGCACATTAGCAAATATTGGGTTATAATTATATTCGTGTTTTTTTTTTAAATTCCTGTAATTTTTAGTTCGTATATTTTTGTTCCGGTTTAATTAGTGAATTGTTATCTGAAATTAGGTTAATTTTATTACTGTGTGTAATTGACTCTGTGTAATTTGTTTTAATGTCGATTTTTTTTTAATAATTAACGTAATTGATTACAGATTTCTTCTCCTTTCCCGCGACCACTGCTATTACAGATTGAGGTTTCGATCGACCAGATTTTCTCAATATTAAGGCTTACGGTTCTCATCTCCTTCGACCTTCATCCCTTGCACCTTCAGATTTTGGGTTTCGATCAAGCAGGTTTTTCCCATCGCTGCTCCATCATAATTAGGGCTTTTATCGAATTTTTTATGCAGAAACTAAAAGTGCGATTTCGATTTCTTCCTTTATTTCAATTCTTTTGCAGAATCCGTTCTCATCGGTATGAATCAGTTGTCATCGGTCCTCTTCTCCGAATTTAAGGTATGTACATTAACCCTTTTATTTGTTGATTCCCTTTTATTTGTTGATTCCTTCCAAATATGTCGGGCCCGATTTGTGTCCGGCCCAATACATCGAGGAGCTTTCTCAGTTGCAAGTAGAAATATTTCAGCCCGTGCTATGCACAGAACAGCTTGGATTAATTTTCTGGAAGATACTTGGTCTATTCGGTGTTCATATGTGGAGAAGAAGGAAGAGGAAATCAGGTATATCTATGAATTTCACCTGTTTACTTCACTACTACTCCTAATCATATGATTCATATTTCATGAATATCTTTGATTTAGAAACAATAATACCAATTCAATCATCTGAAAAAAAAAAATACTTTTGCTGATTTATTAATTTGCATATGGAATTGCTGAACTGG
This sequence comes from Euphrasia confusa, assembly GCA_954870475.1. Lineage (NCBI taxonomy): Eukaryota > Viridiplantae > Streptophyta > Magnoliopsida > Lamiales > Orobanchaceae > Euphrasia > Euphrasia confusa. The sequence goes on from OX940962.1 coordinate 4,661,209, forward strand.
AGAAACATGAGAGTTACTTCCCAAATTTGGTTATACAGCTTCTTTCCTCTTTTGAGATGGTTTAGTTCTCTCACACTTGAGCCGATATACTTTCCAGTTCTTAAAGTGAGTTGTGAACAATCTCACTTTCTCTCTCTCTCATATATATATATATATATATATATATATATATATATATATATATATATATATATATATATATATATATATATATATATATATATATATATATATATTCTAATGCAGAAAGAGTTGAGGTCCCGTATTGATTGCATCAGAATTTTTGTGGAGAACATGAAGAGCTTAAGTGAAGGGTATTATTGCATTGAATTTATTTCAAAAGGTTATGTGCAGGGTGCACCGCTTATTTAATAACCTCTTTTTTTTTCCTTTCCAAATTTTATTAGTTATATGATTTGAATTTTTTTGTTGCTGAAAATAATGAGATTATAATTTTTAATTCTGAGTTTATCTTAACTAAATATGCAAAAGTGTAGTCTCTGAAATAATTTTGTTTTTCAGGTATAGGAACACTGGCATCTGGGATGAGGTTTCTCTTACTGTTACTGGGGTAATTTAAGTACATAAATGCATCAAATTCTTGCTAATGTTAGAAGTGATTTTCCCGGAATTTATTTTTTTAGTGCATGCGTTTTCCTTTATCCAAAACATATATTTTGGGAGATATACATGAGCATTTGCACGTCATGTTCAGATGTTAATTTGAAGTGCATGGAGCCCTCAATTGATACGTATTCCTTAAGGTAGAATTTTGTCTTTAATATGTGTTCTCTGTGATTATTCATATAAAGTGTACATCTTATCTAACCTGATCTGATGGAAATTCCCCATGTAAGGGAGTATATAATTAGTATCTACGATATGGGTTTAGAAGTTGCTTAAGGAAATGCAGTCATTTTTTAGTCATGAGAAGAATTAGTTTTTTAGTAGGAAATTGGATTTTAGATTTTCTGTAAATTTTTGAACATATTAAAAATATAAGAATGCTGCATTTGGTGGGATTCCATCTCCGCCTTCATAGGTTTTGGCTAAAGAACTAAATAGGAGTGAGTGTGCTTTCGCATTGGTTTGTAACTTTGTATCCATAATTTTATAGTAGTTGTTTCCGCATATATATAAAGTTGGCCTGTGTGTACAATGATACGTTCAATTATATATGTTAATGCTAGAACTAAAAGTGGTTCATCTCTTTGCGTATCCTAATTCATACTTTTCAGGTTTATGTGCAGATTGCGTAGCCTAATTCTTACTTTTCAGATTCTCTATATAACTATTTATTTTAAATCTTCTATTTTTTTTTTTCAAAATCGTATGTAATTTTTTGTGCATATAACTCAGGTTTTTCGAATGATTGAATTACCTTTCGTTGTTCGTATTAATGCACATTCATCACGTGTTTTATTTGATTATTAATGTGTCAAAGCTCAATTCAAAATGTTCGACGATGGATTTGATCAGATCGATTTTACTGAATAAAGAATTCATTTTGTTTACTGTTTATGATACCGTTAGTTAGTGTTGATGTCAGATGTGGATTTTTTTTTAATAATTATGAGTTTTTGATCTGAATTAGCAGTTTACGAAAGTAGAAAATAATTTGTCGCAATTATTTGGGTATTTTGGACTTCCTCTGTTACTCTTTAGTCTTTCTGATTGATTTGAATTATGAAATACTGCTAATTTAATATTATTTATTATAAAATAATTCAATATTTTTAGTCCACAAGATATATGTTTAAAGAAAGAAAATATTGTAAAAATAAGAAAATATTGTAAAAATAAGAATTCTGTAATTTAAATTTATTGGCTATACAACAATTCAATCAATGAAAATTTGAATAATAATGATTGAAAAATACTCTCAATGCATTTTTTTTATTTTCTTTATTATTATAAATATAAATTAAGTTAATAAAAATTTGATAAGAGACATAACCAAAATAAAAACAAAATAATTATTTATCAATTTAATTTTATCGACTGTACAATCATTCGTCTTTTTATAATTTAAACATGTTATATGCTTTAAGATATTAATTAAAAACATTTTTAAATATTATAGGAAAATGTTTTAAGTTTTTTATTGTATCATTATAAAAAAAATGAGTATTATAGTAGTTGATATACAAATAAAATAATTATTTAACAATCTAATTTTGTTAACAATATAATTATTTATTCTTTATAATTCACATGAGTTAAATCATTTGTTTTGGAAACGACCGATATTTACACACAGACATTTTCAAGAGTCACTAACAGAGTATGATTGTAATTGTTATATTGCGATAAGAATGTGAAACTCCGGAATTAGACCACTAATGTGGTTCACAAGGAGATATTCAGAAATTTGTAATGAAAATGTATTATATTTAATGTATTTTTTATTTTATTTTTAAAGGTGTATGTTTTTCAAACAATAAGATATTTTTAAAGAGAAGAACCCTTTTCATTTTAATAAATATTGAGTCGTATAGAATACAAGTCAAATTTCCAAGTATATATTAGTTAGATGAAAAGAAACATTGAAACTATATATTAATTAATAAATTATTTAATTTCAAATATCAAATATGATTCAATTTTATAAGATTTATTATCATATGCAAATATAAAATTTTATGTGTTAAAAAAATCATTTATTAATTAAAAACAACAGATAAATCCCGTATAAGATATATTGACTCATATTAAAATGTATTTCCAGTTTTGAGTCTTAATTTAAACGAGAAAAAACCTTGAAACTATATATTAATTAATAATAAGATTCAAATTCATGCGTTACAAAAATTAGTTTATTAAATTATAGCTTACGAGTAAATCTTCAAAAAATTACCCATTTCATTGCTCGGGATTTATACAATTATTTTAACATATACAATAAAATCAAGTTCAAAATAAATTCGGGTGAGTGGTACTCCCAGTGCATCTCACGGGCAGATGGATCAATGACAGTCTTTGTCAAAGGTTGGAATTCTGTTGAGAAAACCGGTTGTTCACACACGGACAATTATATGTTGCAGTTTCTAGAGTCACTAATCGAGCCGGTTTGAAATTCTTAATTTGTGATTTGAATGGGGACCTCACGAATAAGGTTACAAATGTCATTTATAAGGAAGTGTTTAGAAATGTGAATTGATCTTCCAAAGTTGTTATTACACTTTAAGTCTATTATGAGTTTTAAACTTTTTTTTCCAATCTTTGTCCTCATCTTTTATAACTTTTTATTTAAAATTTCATTAACTTTTCTATTAATATTCTTATATTAAAATAGTAACCGGAGAAGCTGCTGAAAGATAATCCCAGTGCATCGCACGGGTCGAAAGATCCTAGTTATTTAAGTTTATACAGTTCTTTATTTTGAATCATTATATTTTAATAAAAAAAATTCAATTTATCATTTAATTACTATAAATATTAAATTATCATATATAAATAAATATTTTACTATAAAATATCATATTTTTCCTTAAATATATTACTTTTAAATTTGTGCGTGAACAATAAAACGCTTCAATAATAAAATTTTGACGACAAATAGAATTAGGGATTGGACACGTCCTCAGCGGGGCCCACGTGCAACGTTCCTTTGTGTAACGTACTCGGGAAGCCGCCACGCCACCCGATGGCAGTCTCGTAAATTCCCTATACACAAGCCCCAATTAGTAAACCAATTATTTAAGGGGCACCATCCTCAATTTTTATTTCTGTATTCGCGCCTCTTTCCCTTTCCCGCTCACCCCTTCGAAACCCCACCCCTAACCCCACTCTCTTCTTTCTCTCTCTCTCTCACAAAAACTGTAATATATACATACAAATATATATATATATATATATTTATATAGATACAGATCGAAGAGTGTAGAAGAAGAAGAGGAGATGTTTTACTCGCATACATTCTTGGCGAGGAAGGGCCCGTTGGGCACTGTTTGGTGCGCCGCCCATCTACAGCACAAGCTCAGAAAGTCTCACTACATCGCCACCAATGTCCCCTCCACCGTCGGTACGGAATCCGCACGTGCTCTATTTCTCTCCGATGTATTCAATTGGATTCTAATTTATTGTCAAGAATTTATTTTTGATTTGTGGGTTCTACTTAAAGAACCCTTAAATTAGGTCTCGATTATTATAATAATAATTATTATTAATTGTTCAAGAACATTTTTTTTGGTGCTTATACTGAAAAAAACTCATTCTTGAAATTAATTTCCCCCTTTTTCTATTTAAAGATCTAATCTTTGGTTTGTTACAAGATGTTTGGATTCTTTCAAAGATTCATATTCTGTAGTCAAAATTTCATCTTGTGTGTAGACTGATGGAAAGTAGTTATTTTTCGGCATTTTTATTTCGTTTGGGTTCGTTGGGTTGGCATTTTTATCTTTCAAAGTAGTTGTTATGTTTAAGGTTTTGAATTCTGTTGTTGTTGTTGTTGTTGTTGTTGTTGGTAAAGGAGAAGCTTTTATTTTAGTAATGTTTAATTATTGTTGTGGTACTCGACTTGCAGACCGAATCATGTCTCCTGAAGTGCCTATTGCCTTGAGAATGTCCGGACACCTTTTGCTTGGAGTTGTCCGGATATATTCAAAACAGGTTGACTACCTTTATGAAGACTGCAATGAAATAAGGATCACGATAAACAGGGTCTTTACAACCGTGAATGTGAATCTTCCGCACGATGCAACTCACGCGCCACCTCATTCCGTCACTTTGCCAGAAAAACTCGATCTTGATGCCTTAAATTTGGATGATTATTACAAGGACTTGTATGTTTTTTCTCTATTACAAAAAATCTGATCTGTTATTTCCTTTGCAGCTATGAATTTCGATTAATTTTATAGAATTTTGTTATCAGGGGTGAGGATTCTCATTTGAAAAGCCTGGATGAAATAACTTTGACAGGTATGTAGATATTGATCGTAACCATATGATATTTTTTTTTGTTCACAGCCCTATTAACATTGACATATTTTGTGCCACAGATCAAATCCCGACTGAAAAAGATCCGTATATCATCATCCGTTTTGATATGGTACCTCTATCTCTTACGTCCTTTTCTTGAGATTTTACGTACTTGAAAGAATTCTATTTGCTGATTGATTTTTTCCTACACTGCAGCAAGACTTTAGAGCTTCATCACTGACTGACGACAATTCAGAAACCGGTGCCACTCCAATGGATGAAGAGTATGATAAATTCTTTAACTTATTTGAAAGTTAAAAACTTTAATCACCTTTCTTTGATCTAATCATAATCGGCTTCCTAATTTATTTTTTGCAGTGTTCCCCCTCCTCCTCCTCCTGGATTAAGTACACCTGCCCGCTCTAAAAACCCTTCTTCCAGCAATCAAGCGGGACCCGCCAATAGCAATGTTGGAATGAGCACTCCTCAAAGCCTGCGTAGTGTTGAGGTCATGCGTGATGCGGCTCACGGCTTTGATTTCAACAACTCGCCAATACTGCCTGATCGTGCGGCCCCTGATAGATTTCTGGAGGAGCAAATTAACAAAGACAAGGAACATCTTACTCTGAACATGGAAGAAATACCGTCGCCAGTTGGCCATTTTTCGTCACCCAGGGATCAAGAAGAAGAACCCCAGCCTTCACTCGGGCCTCTGAATTCCCCATCACCTTTCGGTGGGTGCAAGCGTGTGATTATCTAATTGATTACTCTTTAGATAATTATTTATAATTTAATACTGTGCCTTTTTTTTTAGATCTCCGATCGCCTGAAATGGAAATCCAGCAAAGCCCCCCATTGCCTGAAATGGAAATCCAACAAAGCCCCCCTCATGTTGAGCAACCAAGAGTACAGAGGAGGAGGAGAAGACGTTATTTTGACGAGACCACTGTGCTGAGCAACAGGTATAACTTCGTGTGTGTTTGTGTGTGTGTGTGCATTTTCAATTGTAATACATTTTGGATATGGTGATTCAGTGACATGAACAGCTTGTTAAACGACACAAAAAATATTTGCCGGAGGAAGAGAGACTGCCCTTCCTCTTCTCTAGACACCTGGAGATTGAACAAGAGGTTACGTTTAAGAAAGGAAGATGTTAGCGTTGATCCTTTTATAAATGGTCAGTAGTAGTACTTGCTATTTGTTTTAGTATTTCCATCCCAATTTTTTTTTGTAGCTTTTCTTCTGAATGGAATCTTATATCTTGCAGGAGCTTGTGTCGAGCTGCAGGCTATACACGGGGATGCCTTAATTGAATCTAAAAAAGTTCCATTGTCCCCTAACCGAGAAACTCGTCAAGAGACGAATGCTGCTGAACCCCATATAGATAGTGATGTAGAGATTGAAGTTCTTCGTAATAACGAGTATGCTTCCCCAGAGAGAGGCATGCCCCCACCTTTCATGAAGGATGTGCCTTCTTCATCCAGAAGAGATTTTCTCACTCCTGAAAACTCCAATGTGGGTTTACAGTCGGAACGCATGGAAACCACTGGAGATGAAGATGAGTTATTACCACCAACAGCAGAAGCCGGTCCCTCTGGAAATCTCGATTCAGGAATGGAGACTCCAGATACATTCTTCAATAGAGACTTGCAGGATGAGCACACAGCCCTATCTGATATTCCCGAGCTGGTGCCTTCTGCTGGGGTACGTTTCTTGTATTTGTTTTTCTTTATATGAAAGATGTGTATTGTGATTATATGTTGCATTCAACTACAATTGACATGCTGCTTTTTTCTTTTCCATCAGGACCTCGGGTTTCTAGACCAAGATGACAATTCCCCAACTGGTAATTTTTTGTTTTTTAATATTACATTCAAATATTGATTATGAAGGAATGATAGATGTTTTTTCTCCTACGATAGGACTTGATGGAACCCCAGAACTTGGTAGCTTCTCAAAGAATCAAGGAACTCCTGAGCTGCAATCATTGTCTTCAAGAACAAGGTAAATCTGGGGACTTTCAGGGGTAGTTGTGTAATTACCCTGGCAAAATGTATTGGTGAAGTTTTTTGGGTTTTGGGTTTTTAATAACAATTTATATTTGGTTTGATTGTTTTTCAGGGCTGTGGCTCAGTACTTGAAGAAACAGTCCTCAGTGACTCCAATATTGGAAAACTCGGACGAGGTTCCAACTGAAAAACTGAGTTTGAGCAAGATTCTCGAAGGGAAACCCAGAAAAATATGCGCTCGAATGTTCTTCGAGACGTTGGTGAGTGTTACGTACATACATAACGAAACTACCATGTGCATTAACTTTTGCACCATGTCCGGAAATATATGACAGCCCTTTCGACAAAACTTTGCAGGTCTTGAGTAGTCACGGGCTCGTTAAAGGACATCAAATAGTTCCGTACGAAGATATCACTCTTGAAGTGACTGATAAACTCTCCAAGGGAAAATCCGCGGCTTGAAGATGTGTGCAACTAGCTAGATAGATAGATACATTCGTGTAAATAGGTAACATAGTTTTTTCATTGTAGTGGAGACATAGAAGGTGGTGGTGAATCATAGCATCATCATCTACTGTACTATATAACCTACTTAATTTATTTCGTATGTGTAATAATTTGATTTGAATTTCAGCCCTCGTCCATTAAGCCTGTTTTTTTTTCCTTGCTCACTAAGTTTTTTTGTGGTCAATGAATCTCATCAATACCCTAAGCATGCTTTGTTTATTAAACCTTACATTCTGAAAAGAAGCTTCTGATTATTAGCCTTTCAGACATAATAGTCAAGCTATATTTAGAGGCATGAGTTACTTATTAGAAACATTGCATTGATCCTAAATTTACTTTAGCACCAAGTACTTTTTTAATGCCTATATAATGAAGATGATTTATAGTACTCTCACATTCAAGAAACCTTAGCTCACCATATACTGTTTTCTTCATCAATAATTGAAAGATGTCATCCGCAAAGGGAAAGGATCGCACCAGTTTTGGTTTTCTTTGCTGCTTTAAGTCGTCGCCTTTGTCATCACCTTCTTCTTCCTCTTTAGGTTATCAGAAATATGACGATGGAAAGAAAAAAGGAAGCCCGAGTGCTCCAATTGTCGTTAATCGTTTCCCAGTAATATCTCAGAAATCAAGAATGTAATCGCAGCTCAATCGCCTCAGTAAGCCTCTCTTTGTATTCTTACCATAAAAAATGGATAATTTTCCAGATGTATTTTCTGTAATATCTCTGTATTTTTATTTTTAAGAATAATGAATAAATTTTAAATAGTATGTAATAGTGCCATAGTTTATTTGAGGTCACAGAATGTCTTTCAGTAGTAAGAAAATGTGTTTTTTTCTCATTGTCTTCAGTCTCAAAAATGTGTTTTTTCTCATTGTCTTCTTGAACATGCATTCTGGGATAGGGCCCGACTTTGCTGGTCCTAAGCTTCGGCTGTCCCAAGGAGTCTTGGTGCAAGTCTTGTATGATCCGATTGAACTCTGTCTCGGGCAGAGGCGAATATGAATGGTTCATGAAATACGGAAGCATGTGTCTTTTGTTTGGGATGATCGTCTTAATTTTGTGCCCTGCATAAGCCCACTATATATGACCCTGCTGTTTTCAAACAACAAATTTGGTCCATTAGCAGATCAATCATTTTTCGTCAAAAATAGATAGTTACAAAAGTGTCCCCGGGGTTTAGCTTACTTGGAAAAAATATCAAATTATCTTTATGAAATTGCAAATGGTTCGAGGAGTTCTCCGGGCAAAGCAAGGTCTTGTTTGTTGTAGAAATTTGGAAATTCTTTTGTCACAATGATATTGATATATCCAAATCAAATATATCACCAAATTCACTGCAACAGTTCACAAAATAAAAACACAATTTCAAGAAGAGCCAACTACGGGTCGGGTCGGGCTAAGAGGGAACAAACCTTTCATCCCCACTGAAGTTTGTGGTATTTAAGAGAGAGTTCGACTATGACATAATGATCTTAACAGAATAGGTAGATGAAAGTTATGCACACTATCTTAATTAATTAAAAAAATACCACAGAAATTTTGGTATCAGGTAATTTTACTACAAGAGGTCATATTAGGCACATCTGTAATAATTTTACCACAAGAGGTCATATTAGGCACATCTGTAATTTTAAACAAAGGCTATCACAGACTATTTTCAGGATGCACTCTCACCACAATTTAATATTAAATAATGGAAATATTTAATAGTTGAAACAAAAATATGAACATATTTGTTAGAGTTCCGAAAGAATGAAGCACGAAATAGAATATTATTGAAAAAAAATAAAGAACTAAGAAAACATTCTTTCGTCCTAGTCAAAAGACTTCAAATTTCAAATGATCCAAAAATAACCATAACCTAGTACTAAACAAGTGCTTATAAGAATTAAAGTCCACAAACCCTATTACTCAAAACTCTTATATAAACGAGAGTACAATTTTTATTTTTATTTTGGATAATAATAAAATGTACTCTGATCCTCAAATTGAAAGTTAATAATAGTCTAAATAAATATTATTTCGTAAACTATCTTTCTTATCCCACCCTCAAATTGAAAGTTAATAATAGTCTAAATAAATACTATTTCGGGGACACGTGGAATTATTATATTAATTAATTAAATAATTAATATTTTAATTATTATTAAATTGAATTATTAATTAAGAAAATAAATCTTCAAAATCTTCTAAAATATTAAAAAAATAAAATCAATATTATATTTCCAAATATTAAATATACTACAAAATCTATGAGATTTTTCCCCTTTATAATATTACAAATAGCGTAAGAAAAAAAAAATTAAAAAATATTTTATTTTTTTAAAGTAAAATGATATAACATAATTTATTTTGTAATTTTATATTAAAATGATAATTCACACTAAATTTTAAAAATGTTAAATAATATTTGAAGTAAAAAAAAATATTTATTTTTGTAAAATTATATATATACTTTATTGAAAATTGAGCTATCATTGTAATATTTAAATCAAATATTATGTAATTTTTATTTAAATTATTTTTTTCTATTTAAAAAAAATAAGAAAAATAATATTTAATTCAAATATTATGTTCAATTCTAAAATATAATAGATTTACGCAAGTTATCTCTATCATATTATTATTTTTTTATGATTATTCACCAATAATAAAAGTAAAAATAACTTTTATAAATTTATTATTTTTATTATCTTTAGAAAATGTGAATAAATTTAATTTTCTTAAAATAATATATGTAGTTTTTGAAACTTAATATGAATATATCATGAATTTTTTAATTTTTTAAAAATCAATATTTATTTTATTTAATATATTTATTTAATTTCACAAGTTGATAATATATATTTGAAAATTAAACGATATTTTACTATGTTGTTTAATTTAATTTTGCGAAAATCAAGTGAGTCATTACTTAACAACATTGATGAATAGTCATACAAGATAAAATATAGAGATAAGTTGGCGGTAGATCTCAATTGCAATAATATTTTTAAATTGAATGTAATATTTGAATTGAATACTATGACATTCTTATTTTATTGAAAGATGTAATTAAAAGTGAGATAATATTGAAAATTAAGCTATGTAATATTTAAATCAAATTATTATTTTTATTTAAATTATATTTTAATATTTTAAAATTAAATGTAATATTTGAATTGAATACTATGACATTCTTATTTTATTGAAAGATGTAATTAAAAGTGAGATAATATTGAAAATTAAGCTATCAATGTAATATTTAAATCAAATTATTATTTTTATTTAAATTATATTATTTATATTTTAAATAAATAAAAAATATAATATCACACGTCATGTTAGTAATAATATTAAAATATTTTAACATAATTATAAGCAACATAATTTTTTTTACAATTAATTCTAAAAAATAAAATTAATCATTGACATTTGTACATAAATAAAAATAAAATAAAAAATTAATAGAATTATTTGATTCAATTGAAATTTAATTCAAATTTTCATGGTTCTTAAAAATATTAAATACTAAAATAATATTATTATGTATTATTTGTTCAATATACAAATTACTAATTATGATTTTATTTTTATTTCATATTTATATATATAATCTATTTTATTCAATGAATCAATCATTTTAAAACAATAATTATCACATACACATATATTATTCATATTTTTTAAATATTTTTATTTATAAATTAAATAATTAAACTAGTGTATATAAAATTTACTAAATTACATTAATTTTATTTTAAAAAATGAAATATAATTTTTTCTTAAAAAAATTACGTTTTTAATTTTTTTTATTATACATATTATTTTATTTTATTGGTTAGTTACTATTATATTATAAGTGAAAAAAAATCTTATAGATTTTATAGTATATTTAATATTTGGAAATATTATATTAATTTTAATTTTTGAAATTTTTAGAAGATTCTCATGATTTATTTTCCTAACTGATAATTCAATTTAATAATAATTTTAATATTATTTATTTAATTATTTAATTTAATAATGATACGTGTCACGTTTTGATTGGCAGTGTAGCGGAGCTCGGTACATGTAATTGTAGCATTTTCCATATAAACACAACTTATTACTAATTTTTTCTATATCAACTACTATATATGTTCAAATCCTCAAATTGAAAGTTAATAATAGTCTAAATAAATATTCTGTAAACTATCTTTCTTATACAATTAAGCTCTTAAATATACACTTTACTATATTGATTTTAATAATTAAAAGCTTAATGGGCTTTACTATCTTTCTTATACAATTAAGCTCTTAAATATACACTTTACTATATTGATTTTAATAATTAAAAGCTTAATGGGCTTTTCCATTGGATGGCCACTCAACCCTAATTCTCTTATATAAACTTATCACCAATCTTTTTTATATCAACTACCATGTTTAAATTGCTTTTCATTTTTGTTTATATATTTCAATTACTATTAAATTTTGTGTAGAAATTTTTATCGTATTTTGTTTATTTTTAATTGTTTTCATGTTATATATATATATATATATATATATATATATATATATATGTACATAGCCACAATATATGTTTTAATAACATATCACATATATAGATTATTTTAAACTAATCATTTTTTATTTGTACATATTAATCAAATGTCAAATATCACACACACACACACATATATATATATATATTTTATTTTTATCAACTAATCAATTTTTATTTGTGCATATTAATTAATTTTTTTTTCAATACTTGTGTAATTAGTTTTATAATATTTGTATATAAAAATATTTTTCTGCAAATTTTAATCTATACTATATTATAAAATCATTTTTGCCGCTTAAAAAGTACTATTCTATTTTTTTTTTATTTGTTCATGTTCATACTTTTTTTTTCAATAATTCAAATTTGTGTGACATCATCTTCACTCACTCTCTATCTCTCACTATTTTTTTTTATTATTTGTTCATGCTCACACTTTTTTTTGCCGAGGTCTATGTAAATTTTTTTTTATGGGAAACATTTTTTTACTAATTCGATTTTAATTTAAATATTATTGTTTGGTAATTAATGTTTTTTATTTTTGGTAGCCTTCAAATATCTTTTACAAATTAGAATTTTAATTTTAATATTATCGTTTAATTATTAATATTTTTTATTTTTTGCAGTTTTCAATTTAAGTATTTTTTACTAATTTGAATTTTAGTTTTAATATTATTCTTTGATCATTAATACATAAAAACACCCATTTACATAACACAAAAATAAAAAATACCCACTCTTATAAAAACATGTAAAAACTACCCAATTTCAAAGTAATAGACTAATGTACCCTTAAAAGGCAACGGTTGTAGTGAGTTTTAATAAAATTCTTATTTGAAAATATATAATAAGAATCATTATATATTATAAAATTAATTACTGAAACTAATACCGAATAGTAGTGAATTTTTTTATATATATATTAATGCAATTTATTACTTTTTTTATTTTTTCGATTTCTTTAGTATCTTTTTTTAGTTTATGTTTTTTTAATTAATAAATTTAAAATATTTATTAAAAAAAAACTTAAGTTACATTTTTTTTTTTGTTTTTTAATTAAATATTTTTAGTATATTTTGTTTTAATTTTTTAATATAAAATATATTTGGTATATTAATTAAAAATTATAATTGTAATTTAATAAACAAATTGTATTTAGCAAATAGTTAACCTTAAAAAAATGTAAATAGCAATGCCAATAAAAAAGTTACTTGTGAAAATTAATATATTACTACGTATAATGAAAAGTGGGTTGTGCCGGTTCCAATACTGAAGTCAAATGGAAAAAATCAAAATAATCTAATGATTAGAGGGTAATTTAGTCTCATCACTTAAAATGGGTATATTTTACCTACTTTTGTAAAAGTGGGTATTTTTTCATGTTGAATAGTAAGAGTGGGTAAAACAAATTTTCACCCTCCCCTGTGAAAATTTAATAATAATGGGATACTTTTTAGTGTACATTAAAATACTATAGAGGAGGAAGTATTTTGTTAATATTTTTATATTAATCTCTCTCTTTGTTATTGTTATGTTCATATCTCTTTTTATGTTCGAAGTATTTTGTTAATATTTTTATACTAATCTCTCTTTGTTTATGTTCATATGTTCATAGAAAAGTTTCTTTTCGCTTAAAAAGAGTTTTTAAATAATTATATATTTAATAATATATTTTACCCAATTATAATTAAACAAATTTATAATAATGCTGAAAACGCTAAAATTTGAATTACACTAAATTTATAATGATGTGGAGCATAACTGAAAAATTGAATGTGGAGCACAATTGGAGTATTGAAATTGGAATAAAGTAGAATGTAGTAGTGAATGTATGATGAAGTCATTTGAATTTATATATTTGCAACTGGAGCATGAATGTAGTAGTGAATGAATGATGAAATCATTCGAATATCTAATATTTGAATAAACTTTTCAATTACAGACCAAAAATATTGCAATTTTTTTTAATCTTTACATAAAGTATTGCATTTTTCTAATTAATATAAAAATAAAAAATGATTAGTTTATAAAATTAAATGTGTGAACAATGAGGATTTAAAATAAATCATAACAATTAAAATTAAAAAAAATACAATTAAACCTATAAATAAATTATAAAAATAATTGAAATATTGAAAAAAATATATATCAAAATTTTTTGAGTAATCTGCCAAAAAAAGTAAAAAATTATTAGTTTAACTAATTAGTTGATAAAAAATAATTTATCAAGATTTCTTCTTGACTAAGTACATACATATATATATATATATATATATATATATATATATATATATATATATATATATATATATATATATATATATATATATATATATATATAATGAAAACAATTAAAAATAAACAAAATCCCATAAAAAAACTTGTACACAAAATTTTATTTAAAAAAAATTGAAATATATAAAAAAAAATAAAAATGAAAAGTGATCTGAACCATAAAAATTCTACACAAAAATTAAAAAATAATTAAAAAAAAAAACATTTGGATATAGAAAAGATTATTGATGAGTTGGTTTATATAAGAGCTGAGATTAGAGTGGATATAGAAAAGATTAGTGATGAGATCTGGATATAGAAAAGATTAGTGATGAGTTAGTTTATATAAGAGCTGAGATTAGAGTGGATATAGAAAAGATTAGTGATGAGTTGGTTTATACAAGAGCTGAGATTAGAGTTAGTTGAGTGATACGCCATCAAATGGAAAAGCCCATTAAGCTTTTAATTATTAAAATCAATATAGTTTAGGCGTGTACATTTATTTACTTACTATTAACTTTCCAATTGCTATATGGCATGAGAGAGCTGAGTCTGCTTTGATTCATGGCACACGAACATCATCCAAGTTATGTAGAAACAGCATACAAATATATGGTACCTAATCCGCGAGATCATCGAACATATTAGAAGACACGCGTTCGACAGTTCGTGATCGACAACCGATATGATTATAAGGACGTTCGTATGAGAGGTCTGCATAAGTATGTACCTCGACAGGTCCCATTTCCTGAGCAAATCCCGATCTAGCTAAACCTAAGAAGTACGTTGAGTTGTGTCGTGTATACGTGTTTTTAGTTTACGTTTTGTGTAGAGTGTGAGTCGTGTTTTGTTACTTTAGTGTCGTTTTGTTTTATGTTTTATGATGTGTTGTGTCGGATCTCACGGGTAGTTGGAAGTTGTTGTTTGATCATGTTTCAGGAGAAAAATCGAAAGAATCGAGAAGGAAATGGGTCGCGATCGAAAAGACGAGCGGCCTGGACATTTGCATGTATGTGGGCCGACATGTAGTAACAAAATAAGCAATTAATTATGGCAATTGGAGGGAGTTAATTTGGGCAGTTGGAGGGAAGTTTTCTAGAGGTTTTGGAAAAGGCATTTAAGCACAAAAAATAAAAGAAGAGACTATCTCTCGTCTTGGAACTCGACGTAGAGTGAGGGCATCGGTATTGACGACACCGACGTTCTAAGAATCGTAATTGAGTTCTACGGCTTTCGTAACTTTGTAATGTAATCTTTCTTTTATTTGCATTTTGTTCTTAGTTTTATTGCTTGTTAACTTTATGCAACTTTCATCCTTACACCTTTTAGTTATAAAAGTATTTTCATTTTCATAGATGTTTATGTAATTACTTTTCCGTTATTTTCTTGGTTGTTATTTATCGTTTTCTTGTATTTGCTCGAATTATGAATTGAAAATCGCGAAAAAGGAATTTCATAATCATTGAAGTATGTCACTATAATCGATACAACCTTAGGACTCGTAACTTGATCGATCGAGAGCGAGAACCCTAAGTGAATTAAACGCTTTAGAGTGAGTTTAGTAACCCGATCGGGAGCTTTACTTTCATGTGTCAAATATTTTGAAATATGGGATGTTGTTATGAAATGGGCAGAAACGATTTGATATAAATTATTCGAGTGTTTAATTTCATGTTTTTTTTATTTTTTTGTCATTTAATTTATGTCATTTACTTTTATTGCAACTTGAACTTAGAATTTAGTATAAAATGAATTATGCATCTAACACTTTTCATTCACGTAAACTCTACTCTTTCGTTTCCTTGGATTGATACCGAGTCAAACTACAATTGACCTCGGATTTTGACGAGAGACGCACGAAAAACGTCTAATCATACGTACCCTAAGAATGCTTTATTTATTAAACCTTACATGCATTCTCAAAAAGACACTTCTGCTTATAAGTCTTTCCGACATAGAGTAATAGTCAATCTATATATATATACTTAGCTACTTATTAGAAACATTGCATTGATCCTAAATTTACTTGAACACCAAGTACTTTTAATGTCTATATGTAAGAGATCGTAACCGAGTGATTAATAGTACTCTCACATTCAAGAAACCGGCCTCAGCAATTCGTCGTAAACTGTTTTCTTCATCAACCATAGAAAGATATGATGTCGTCCACAGAGGGAAAGGTCGCGGCAGTTTAAGAGATTTTGTGATTATATGTTGTATTCAACTACATTTGACATGCTACCCTTTTTGTTTCCATAAGGACACAACTCGTAAATTTTCGTTTTTTAATATTACATTTAAATATTGATTACGAAGGAATGATAGATGTTTTTTTGTTGGAGAATTTATATATATATATATATATATATATATATATATATATATATATATATATATATATATATATATATATATATATATATATATATATATTAATTTGTTAAAAAGTATATTAAACTATATATCACGAGATTTATTTAAATTCAAATGTCGGCCAAATGTTTAATGACCACCATAGAGTCTAGCTGATTTTCTACATATTGTTGAGAGTTCGATTGCGGTTAGAATTTGCTTCCTTCTAACGTGAGAATGTTGTACTTTTAGAACTTAATTGTTCATTGAAAGTCTCGGAGCAACGAGGTGGGCAAATATAAATTTAAGGGAACACGCTACTTTGACATGCTACTTTTTTCTTTTCCATCAGGACCCTCGGGTTTCTAGACCAAGATGACAATTCCTCAACCGGGTAAAATTTTGTTTTTTAATATTACATTCCAAATATTGAAGATGTGCAACTAGCTAGATAGATAGATACATTCGTGTAAATAGGTAACTTAGTTTTTTGCATTGTAGTTGAGTCAGAGACGGTGGTGGTGAATCATAGCATCATCATCTACTGTACTATATCACCTACTTAATTTATTTCGTATATGTAATAATTTGATTTGAATTTCAGCCCTCCTCCATTAAGTTTTTTTTTTTTTCCTTGCTCACTAAGTTTTTTTGTGGTCAATGAATCAGTACCCTAAGCATGCTTTTTTTTATTAAACTTTTGATTATTAGTCTTTCCGACATAGTAATAGTCAAGCTATACTTAGGCACGAGTTACTTATTAGAAGCATTGCATTGATCCTAAATTTACTTGAACACCAAGTACTTTTAATGCCTACATATAGAAGATCGTAACCGAGTGATTTACAGTACTCTCTCACATCCAAGAAACCTCGCACACCGTATACTGTTTTATTCATCAACCATTGAAAAATGTCTTCCACAAAGGGAAAGGGTCGTGGATGTTTGGGTTTTCTTTGCTGCTTTAAGTTGTCGCCTTTGTCATCTCCTTCTTCTTATTTGGGTTATCAAAAATATGATAATGTAAAGAAAAAAGCAAAAGCAAGCCCGACTGCTCCAATTGTCGTTAATCATTTCCCAGTAATCACTCAGAAATCGAAAATGTAATCGCTGCTCAATCGCCTCAGTAAGCCTCTCTTTGTATTCTTACTAAGGATAATGGGTACTTTTTCAGATGTATTTTCTGTAATATCTCTGTATTTTTATTTTTAAGAATAATGAATAAATTTTAATATAATCTATATATGTACATGTATAGAATACAATCTTGTTCTTCTTACAAAAAAAAAAAAAAAGAATAAATCGAATACTTCGGCGGGTAAACTCTACATTACAGCTCCCTTTACAAAATGGCATATCCTCCGGCTTGGGGGCACGTTGTAATCACCAGAATACGCAGTCTCAAAAATGTGTTTTTCTCTTTGTCTTCTTGAAAGAATTAGATGGAGGAGATGTGTGCTGTCATGGTGTTGTTGCACATGCATTCTGGGATAGGGTACTTTGTCACGTCCCTCCCGACTTTGCTGGTCCTAAGCTCCGGCTGTCCTAATGAGTCTTGGTGCAAGTCTTGTATGATCCGATTGAACTCTGTCTCGGGCAGAGACGAATACGAATGGTTCATGAAATACGGAAGCATGTGTCTTTTGTTTGGGATGATCGTCTTTTTGTGCCCAGCATAAGCTCTATGACCCTGTATTCAAACAAGAACGCATTTGATCGATTAGCATATCAAACATTTTTCGTTAAAAAAATATGGATAATTACAATTAGCATAATTACCTGGATGGCATGGCCCATATTCCCACCATGAGACGCCATGAACACGTCACTGTTTTCGGAAACTATGTAATCGATAGCAGCCAAAAGTGAAGCCTTCTTCGCGAATGGTTCGAGTTCTCCGGGCAAAGCAAGGTCTTGTTTGTTGTAGAAATTAGGAAATTCTTTTGTCAGTGGCAATAAGGCTTCTTTTCCGCCCAATGGAACCCCTCCGGCCCAATAGATTCTCGCAGTCTTTGGGGCTCCCAATGCTTTAAGCAACCTGTAAAACACAATAACTTCAGAACGATTTTACGATACTCTTCTGTTTGTAATTATCCTTAAACACTTGTGAAACATTACCTCGCAACTTCCAAGGCATTTAGCGGGCAAAGGCCAGCGAGTTTCCTGTCATGGTAAGTCATGTTTGACCGCGAAGTCAAGAGCTCGGGCCGGGCTGTTCTTTCTTTATGTATCATATCGTCATATTCTTGGGTTAGTCCGGGAAGACATCCTGTCCTAACCCACACATCCTTTTCCATTCTGAGATGAAGGGCGAGATAATGTCCCTTGCTCTGCATTCTCTCCGTAAGTTTGTTGCCTAGGTCTAATATATGTGGGGCGAACCTCAAGGCTTGAAAAGCCACCTATATGTAAAAAATAAAAATAGGATTAGTAAAGTAAATGGACGAGTACGAGTATATTGTAGTAAAAAAAGATTGCATATACCTTGCAACGAAGCTTTTGGAGATCAGAAGGAAGATCCTTCGAAAGCCTCGAGTCCAAACCTCGCAGAAGTAACACACCGTCCCTCCTAAGCTGCAGTAGGTAAAAAATATGTGGTCAACACTCTTACAAATGATCACGATACTCTCTAAGAAAATCGAGAATTACAACAACAAAAAACGCCGCACCTTTCTTGTGTAATGTGAACGAATCCACTCGGGAGTGGCGTGAAGAGGAGTCCTCTTCTCCTCGACCGGCCTCGTCATCAAGTGCGTGGAGGGAAGAGACGAGACGATCCTCACATCATTTTCCAATACACTCTTGAAATGATCCAAATCAAATATATCAGCAAATTCACTGCAACAGTTACAACATCAATATTACTACGATGATTTCAGAACAACCAACCACGGGCCGGGCCGAGCTAAGAAGAAGAAGAAAGAGGTTACCTTTCGTCACCCCAAATAACATTAACTTGCAGGATAGGCACAACCAGAGCAGCTCCGAGAACTCTCGCAATCACCACGGCATCGACAATCTGATTCCTCTGCTGGTTCATACCGCCGGAAACCACCACCATCAAGTACTTGCTCCTGTCCTCGGAAATCTCGCCGCTCTCTTTCCGGTACTTACCGCTGAAATCCAAGCACGGCCGATACCCCATCCCGTCGGGCTGCCTCCAGAACCCACTCCCCCCATCGATGCTCTGTTCAGAAGCTAGGGACCCACTCGAATTGAGGCCTGAATCCTGGAAAAGGGGACATGGGTTTTGCGGGAACGGCGCCGCCGAATCGAAGGTGAGCCACAATTTGATCGTCCAGGCGAAACCCAGTAAGAAAATCAAGAAAATGAAGAACCTAGGGCTTTTAAGGAAAGCTCTGAGCTTTGAGGTGGGGGAGCGTTTCCGGTCGTGATGGGAATGGAGCAGGGAATCGAGGGATGATTGGGAGATGGAGTTTATGATCTGGGACGGGACGGAGATGTAGCTCTGCTGGTGCTGCTGCTTCTTCTTCGACGCCGCCATTTCACACATTGAGACTGAGGAGGAAATAAAAATCGGGCCTTTAATTCAAAAGAAGAGTTTTTAACGGAGAGCGTATCGAAAATACAGAGTTTTCTTGCTGGGTTTTAGAGAGAGGAAGTGTGGGGGAAGGAAGGAAAAGCCGAATGTTACGTACGCGTTTGGGGGTTGTTTCTCTCTGTTTTGTATTTGAGTAATAAAAGTTGCAGAGAGAGTCAGAGAAGGCGGGTTTGTGTCTAATCTATAATTATTTATTTTATAATAAAAAAATTATACATTAAAAAGTTTTTTTTTAATATTATCTCTTTCTAGGTCATGAAAAAAATGATTAGTATATCAATTAAAAAATAATTTCGAAAAACAATTTTTAAGAAATGTAAAATATAAAGTGTTTGTGTCGATGATAAGCTGCGTACATGGAAAGGTTCGAAATCTAATTTATTTTAAGCTTTGGGTGGCTTTGACTTTATTATTGGCCTTGGGCCGACCTTAATGTGTTGGATTTGTTTAGAAATTTTAATTATTTTATAAAATATAAATAAAATTTAAATCACAATTCACAATGTGCCAAATCGTGTTAGGTGTAGTATATTTTTTAAAATAATAATAATGAATGAATATATATAGATAACATTGGACCAAGCATATCGAAATTAATTAGAGGTAATATATTTTGTAATTTGTACTTAGTATTTCCTTGATCTTATTAACTATGGGTTATGACTTATGAGTGAGAAGTGTCATTATATTTTGAAATAAACAATTTTTTTAATACAAAAAGAGAAGGGAAGGAATTAGGAAGAAGATATAGACAGGACAAAACATCAAAAGAATATTAGGTTAGTACAAAGAAGATTTGAATACGCAATATTAATCCTATCATAGGTCCAGCGTACAAGGATTGATTTCCAGCTGGCGACAATACAGTACTAGCTGGCAGTCTAATCGACGTGGACCAATCAGCTTTCCTCGTTGCATGAAATGCCACGTGGATCATTCATTCAATTGTTAATAAAACGCAGATTAGGCTGCCCACTACACTGTTTATTCCCAAGAGCTACATATAATTAGACAATGGAGTAGTAATTTATTGAGTTTAATTAAAACTAAAATAAAAATGAAGGTGCAATAAAGATTTGTGTTTGTTTGTCAATGTCTCCTTAAAAGATGTTACTATAAGAAAACACACATAGGCATATTAACTAATTACTACACATCACATGTGATGTGATTTTATTAAGATATTAGTATAACTAAATTATACACTGTTTGTCTTTCAACAAAGATAATCAGATATAAGACGTAGAAAAAGTGTTTTCGTATCGATTTGTATTTTGAATACTCTATTTATTAACTAATTACTACACATCACATGTTGATGTGATTTTATTAAGATATTAGTATAAATAATTAAATTATACTACTATGTGATGTTTGTCTTTCAACAAATATAATCAGATATAAGACGTATAAAAAGTGTTTTCGTATCAATTTGTATTTTGAATATTCTCTTTATTTTTTCACTTTTCAGGAACATTTATTTATTTACTACTTAGGCGCAAGGGAAATAATTTGTTGATTTACTTTAGATTAAATAAATACTTCATTTGTCCTAGTATGTTTTTCCTGATTTTAATTTGTCATTCAAAGAAGGAACATTTGTATTTATTAATGTATTTCCACAATTGACTATTGGAACTTTAATAAATGCACAATGTTACATGAAGTTGATTTGGATGAAAACAAGTCCGCCTCGCTAATAATGTCTCATTTCTTTTGAGATATTAAAATTTATTTTGAGTAAAATACCCTTAAATGACCCTAGTAAAATACGGGCCGGGCCGTATTTAATTAATCAAAAGTAGAATGTGGGACATTTTCAAATAGATAATAATAAAACAGAATTACTAGAACATTTTGAGAGGGGATAGTATTATTTTGAGATAACGGAGTACTTTTTATTATCCTCTTTAATCATAAATCATAGTAAAATACGGGTTGGTCCAATTGAGAAATACACTACAAAAGCAAAGGAAACAATTGCAACACACAAAAAAACAAATTTTATATTCAAGATACTTAGAGTAGAAGTACTACATTTTAATTATTGAGCTTCAATTCGAATGTGATGATTTTGACATGTAATATATCTATTTCTTGACAAGGCCATTCCTGAACCAAATAGCAGATCGTTTAGGAATCCTCTTGAGCCCGTTTTTGTAATCCACATAGCAAAGCCCGAACCGAAGAGTGTAACCCGAACCCCATTCGAAGTTGTCCAAAAACGACCATGCCATCAAACCCTTCACATTCACACCTTCCCTGAAGCATCAATCGATCACATACATATAAACAAAACTTATTACTACTTACTATTATATTACCCGCTCATCGAACGAGCAATAATATTTATGCATAATGAATATTCTACTTACGCAATCGCTTCCCGAATTGCACCAAGATGGCGATTGTAGAAATCGATCCTTTGCGGGTCGTTGATGTTAATTCGTTGGGTTTGATTTTGGTCACCCAATCCTTATAAATCAAATTAATCAAAATATATAAATGACAAAATGAAAAAATATATATAAATAATTAAATTAGATATATATACCCGTTTCTGTAATGTAAATGAGAGGGTTGTTGTACTTCTCCTTGGTGTAGACTAGAAGGTCATGAAGTCCTTTAGGGTAGCTAAAGAATATTGGTACTCCTGTCTGTAAATTAATTTGTGTTAGTATTAATTTAATTAATTGCAAATATAATTAAAAAAATTGAAGTAATTAAATTACTTACTGGATTACCAATGAGTACACCTCTTCTATCAACTGCAAAAAGAAAATAAATAAATGAATTAGCCACTTAGTTAAGAAATTGCATCAAAAAAAATCTTGAAATGATGATGAAAAAATTACCTGAAAGACGGGTGAGACTGTCGGACGTGCTGCTAACATTCCCGGCACGCGAAACAAGATGTGCGGCGTAATTCCCCGTGTAGTAATTCACTCCTAAAAAGTCGAAAGAGCCCTTGAGCATCGCCCTTTGCTTCTTTGTGAATTCCGGCAATCGATCTCCCACTAGGGTTCGCATGCTTTTCGGATAAGCCCCATAAACTACCGGATCAATAAACCTACGTACACACACGAATATATAAATACAAGATATTATTTTTTTCATTTTATTTTTACACGACTCACCATCCGTAGATGAAATCGAGAGCTCGTTGTGCTGCCTTAACATCAAGCTTGCTATTGGAATAGGGCACAAACCAATGAGTTATTAGTGTTATCCCTATAATACCCTTTTGATTTGCCTGATATTTTTGTTTGTATATCTTAACAGCTGCAGCATGGGAGAGGAGGAGATGATGAGCGACAATGTAAGGCTCGGTTGAGGAGTTCCCATGCGGGCAAGAGGAGCACCTTCCCGGAGCTAGGTTTCCGAGGAAGCCTCCGTCGTATCCGCCGTTTGTGTAGGTGAACGGCTCGTTAAGTGTGATCCAATGCTTCACACGATCACCGAATTCCTTGAAGCAAAGATCCGAAAAATCTCTAAAATCGTCTCTGCAAACAAAATTAATTTCCATATTAGCTAGGTAGTTAAATTTTACGCGTTTTTTTCACTTATATATAACGTACATAATGAGAGGGCTTAGGAAGCCGGTGTACTCATCCTCGAGTGCTTGCGGAAGGTCCCAATGAAATAGTGTCACGAATGGTTTTATTCCTACGTACATACAATGAAAAAAGAAATGTTACATGAATAATTAAATTGAAACTAGTTTTTAATTAATTAAAATCGATCACCATTTGCAAGGAGCTCGTTAATGACATTGTTGTAAAATGCAATCCCTTTTTTGTTCACTCCCCCGCTTAGCTTTCCTCCTGAGAATTGATCCATCGTCGATCAATATTTTATATATTTTTCGAGTAAAGTGTTTGTATGTAACATTCTTACGAGGTAATATTCGCGGCCACGAAATGGACATTCGGAATGTATCCAACCCTAGATACTTTATCAATTTCACATCCTCCTGCACCCCATATACGTACATATGTATACCAGATTAATTGATCATTTGGACCTGTTGATATTAATCTTTATTCAAAGTACGTATACGTACCTTGTATAGATGGTAGAAATCGTTGGCCACATCACCGTTGCTCCGGTCAAGTATTTTCTCTGCATTTTTTTATCATATGTAAAATTTATTATCAACTTGCTTAATAAATTTATTTATCAACTTGAGTAATAGTAGATTTATTATCATGTTAAATGAATCAATTAACATGTCATGATGTGGAATTACACAATTAAAATTAAATAACATTTATAGCAGGTTAATTGTAAGAGTAGTAACGAATTCATGAATTAAACCTGGAAATTTGTGTGTGAAAGTATCCCATATACTTGGTCCTTTCCCACCTTTAAATGCAGCTCCCTCATACTAGAAAACAAATTAATTAATTAATTAATATATACAAATAATTAAATTAAAGGAGCACCTAATGAAATATAACATGTTTGAAATAATTAATTAATAAATATTTTTACATATATAATACACGTACAAACGTATATATATATACACATACTTGATAGGCAGACGAGGCAGCTCCGAATAGGAAATCGGAGGGGAAGCTACTCCGGTTGAAAGGCGATAACTGGTTCACATACGCGACACCCTTTTGTGCACATGAAGAACTAAAGAGATGCAATAAGAAGATTAATATTGTGAAACAACTGGCATTCATATGGCTAATTATAGAGCCGTTTGAAGTTGCCATGACTTCTAATTTTTAATCTTGATCGATGATCTATATTTTTACTACCGTATCGTATGCTCTATATATAGACATCATGTTCATATAGTTGTTTATTTGTAATGATCGATCGGATATATTTAATTATTTAATTATTCAGAAACCATGTTTCACGCTAGATTAGAATATATATAATCAAAATATTAATTTATAAGTTGGATACTTATAAGTTATCATTAAGAAAGTTGACTTTCAATAATTTTAGTGTTGTGGGCTTGTTGAATCGAGTTGTGATAAACTTGGATTGACACGTGAAAAATAAAAAATAAATCTCTCATTCTAGTCGATCCACCCTCTCTTTAGAAATTGTTTATCAGGGCGTTCACGCCATGCCCAAGACCCACATTCACCAATTAAAAATAAAATAAAAAAATGATATCAAATCATATGAGATTTCTTTAACTAACTATATGTACTCTTATGCATTGCAAAAATACTATATTGGTTGTCCCAGAGCATAGCCGAGTGGTAAGGCCTGTGATGATGTGGGTGTAATCTCCCGGCGACGCAGGGTTCGAATCTTGGGTGTGACAAATTTTCATTGAAATATTATAAAAGTTTGTCCGGGGATTCGACCTGTTGGCTCTCTCGCACATGTGTTTGCTACTCGGACACACTCCTTGATTTACATCCTACCCGATCCGATGGAGTTCGAATCTTGGGTGTGACAAATTTTCATTGAAATATTATGAAAGTTTGTCTGGGGATTCGACCTGTTGGCTCTCTCGCACAGGTGTTTGCTACTCGGACACACTCCTTGATTTACATCCTACCCGATCCGATCGAGGGAACTCCAATCGAGTGGGGTGGAGTTTCTCGTCTCTCCTATTTATCAAAAAAAAATAATACTATATTGGTTTGTCAGGGACCTCCGATCGAGTTGGGGTGGAGTTTCTCATCTCTCCTCCTTATCAAAAAAAAATTATGGTAACGTGAGTTTAATTTGATGTGAATAGTAAAAATTGTGTTTAATTTGATGGCTACACAGTAACACAGGTTTGATATTCGAAACAGAACAAAATTTTCATTAAAATATTAATTACGAAATTTGTTATGTATGAAACTTGTTGACTTTCTTTCGTAAGTGGATTTTCGCAAGCTAGCTAGACTTGAACTCCAAATTAGAAAATGGAGAGGAGATCCCGACCCTTAATCATTTTATTATTATTTGAAATCCATCCCTTTCATTAATGTTTTCTTCAATTTGTTTGCTTCTCTTTTTTTAGTTAGAAATTAGCTTATTATTATTAACAAACCAAATCAAAATATGCATTATGCAAGCTATTTATTCCATTTTGCTATAGATGCAAACACGATAACTTGAGAGATATCGAGTCGGGCTAATTGCTTCTGCAATAAGTTGGATTATTTTTTATTGACTTGACTACACTACAACGGTCAATCACTTGACAACAACGGTGTGACGTTATTAGTGGAGTAAGGGTGGACTCGTTTGGGATTAAATCGGAGTTTTTCATTGCGCCTCTAAGTCTAGACGGTGGTAAAATTCCATCAACAACTTGGTGGTTAACTCGCAAGTGAATTAATTGAGTTCAAATAATGATGCAAACCACATTAATTTTTATTTAAATAAATACCGATCGATCTAATTGACCCATATTATGAATTATAGAATCTTATTGAGCACCGGATTGATCGATAGACATAAAAAAAAAAAAAAAGACACACGGATTAATTGTCTTTTTATTTTTATTTTTTGGTGAGACATCCTCTGAACCAAAGTGCCGATTTCTTGGGAGTCCTTTTGAGCCCGTTTTTGCGATCGACGTAGCAGAGGCCGAACCTTTGGGTGTAACCGGATCCCCACTCGAAGTTGTCAAGAAATGACCATGCAATGAAACCCTTCACCTTCACTCCTTGCCTACAATATTAGCATTAATTAATTTACTGATCAGCTCGATCGATCGAACGAATATAATTAATTACACGTACGTACTCAATTGCTTGACGAGTAGCGTGAAGATGATGAGTGTAGAAATCGATTCTTTGCGGGTCGTTGATGTTATTTGCCATTGTTTCATTATCTGCGTCACCCATTCCTGCAGATCATATAGTATAACAATATTTAATAATTTATAAAATCAAATCCTATATATATCATACAATATATATATATATATATATATATATATATATATATATATATACGTACGTACCAGCTTCTGTAATGTAAATGGTAGGATTGTTGTAAGCCTTCTTGGTGTAAACTAATAGATCATGAAGTCCTTTCGGATAGCTAAAAAAGATCGGGACTCCCGTCTGAAAATTAACCAATCATATAGAGTATATATATATAGGACCAAAATTTATTTGTAATAATATATATGAGAAATTACTTACCGGACTACCAATGGGCACACCATTGATTTCAGCTGCAAATAAATAAAATAAAATTTCAATTAATTAATTAATTAATTAGGTCTGGGGTAGTTCTGGAAATTATGTTATGCCAGCAGGGGTAATAATGTAATTTGGAGGCGTGTCGTTACTTGTTAGACGGGTCCTGCTGTCTTTGGTGCTGCTGAGGTTCCGGCCGCCGTTGGAGTAAACGTGGGCGGCGTAGTTCCCGGTGTAATAATTGACACCTAAAAAGTCGAAAGAGCCCTTCAGAAGTGCGCTCTGCTCCTTTGTGAATTTTGGCAGTCGATCTCCGACGAGGAATACCATGCTTCGTGGATAACTTCCGTAAACCACGGGGTGAATAAACCTAATATATAATACAATTAAATTCAAATTAATTAATTTGATACAAAAAATGAACATAATATATAATACAGTATATGATGTAGCTAGAGTACTACTACTATACCATCCGAAGACAAAATCAAGAGCTCGGTGTGCTGCTTTGATATCGAGAGTGGTATTCGAATAAGGTACGAACCAATGAGTCACAAGTACAATCCCTATAATACCCTTTTGAGTTGGCTGATATTTGTCCCTGTATAGTTGAACAGATGCGGCGTGTGCAAGGAGCAAGTGATGAGCAACGATGTAAGGCTCGGTCGACGAATTCCCTTGTGGGCAAGAACCTGAGCACCTACCCGGGGCTAGGTTTCCGAGGAATTCTCCATCGTACCCTCCGTTTGTGAAAGTGAAGGGTTCGTTAAACGTGATCCAATTCTTCACGCGATCACCGAATTCCTTGAAGCAAAACTCCGAAAAGTCTCTGAAGTCATCTCTGCATGGCGCGTCCACACGTATACATACGTATATGTCGATCGATTTCATTAATCTTGTATACATTTTAATTAAAAAATTGACATTGTTGAATCATGCATGCACTTAATTACATGAGGAGGTGACTTAGAAATCCTCTGTATTCATCTTCTAGAGCTTGTGGAAGGTCCCAATGAAACAGTGTTACAAATGGCGTTATACCTGCATGCATGCATGCAATTCAATTATGTGTGTCATATAATTAATTCATTAGAATATATATTTGATTATACTGCGTACATTAATTATACCATTAGCGAGAAGGTCGTTGATGACGTTGTTGTAAAAGGCAATCCCTTCTTTGTTCACTCCCTTGCTTAGTTTCCCATCTGATCAAAAATATTTAATTAATAAATATCTTTCCATATAGAGCTAGTATATATAATTACAATTAAACCTTCTTTTTTATATAAGAAAATTAATTAACAGTAATAATTACTGATAATTAAGATGTACAGTATTGTCTTACGAGGTAATACTCGTGACCAGGAAATGGACATTCTGAAAGAATCGAGTCCCATATACTTTAGCATTTTCACATCATCCTGAGATACATAAATTAAATATGTGATATGTGATCAATTAAGAAAATATTGTTTTATCAATTTTTTTTGATAAAAAAGTTAATAGTAAAACTGTATCTTATAATTAATAAAGTAAGTAATTGAAGGTAATATTTAAAAACATGGTAAAAATTTAATATTATATATGTCTTTTCAAGTAGAAAAAATAAAAATAGTTATTTTTTTATATATATAGACTAAACTATTGATATGGGAAAATACGAAAATAAAAGAGTGACCATTAATATATATTAGATAGATAAGTATATATATATAGGAGTATTGAATGAGATAGATCAAGTGGCCGAGTATTGAATGAGTACAAACGGTGTACACTATTCAATAATACATAGGAGTACTCTCTTATATCTTTATAGTATCACTCCCTTTTGTTTTTAGATTGAAAAATACAAAGGAAATGTCACAGTATATTGATATGTATATATACTTAAAGATAGAATAGAGAATATGATGATAATAATAAAATTAAATGATACTACTATACCTTGTATACATGGAGTTAAGTAAATATTAAGATTCTCAATTATCTTTCCCTCCAAAGCTTGTGAATTCACGTAACTTAAAAACAAAAAATAAATAAAATTATTAAGTCTTGAAGAACACTTTGGATGCTAATATCTCATGCTTCGACGATCCGCAAGGACTCCAAAGCCCAACATGAAATATGCCGGTTCGGTCCCGGTGCATATTTCGGCATCGCAGCCCTCTAAAGCGATTGGTGATTTGGTTGATCAGATTACCCAGAAGCACCCACAATTTAATTTCGATGTAGCGGGATTCGAGGAATTGGACAGGTGGATTAATGGTCGTGAAAAGCTTGATGTGGTTAATGTACTTCAGAAGGAAGGAACTAGGGTTCCGGTCAGCGACGGGAAGGCTGGGGACCAGGCGCTCAATGGAATAGGGGATACGGTTCACGTTGAAGTGGATGGTATTACAAGCCTGGAGATGGAAAGGAGTGATACGCTGAAAATTTACCATAAACCAGCCCATGATTGTCTGGAGTTGGAAATGAGTGGTTCTCTCACACCTATGGGTCATACGGTCTCCGGCGAGCAGCCCACGGCGAGGTCAAATACAACAAATACTCTTCCTCCGGTATTTTCTGGGCAGGTTATCGATGGTGTTCATCAAAATAGTCCGACTTTGCAGGAGAACGCGTCGACCAACAGTGATTCCGTGTTTTTGAGCCAAATAAGGAATAACGATTTGCATGATCATCTTCCTGTTGACTTGCCAACATTAGAAGCGGATTCTATGGGTAGAATACCTTCCATGCAGCTGAGTCAAGCGGAGGTTACAAAAGGAAATAATTCAAATTTGAAATTGAATGCAGTTACGGGGAAAGAGGCCAGAAGGCCCACCACTAATACACCCTCTGGCCCAATCGAAAATAAGAGAGCCCATGCACTTGCAGAATCATGGAATTTTAATATTTCACAGAACACGGGTTCTGCTGAAACAATTGCAGGCGCCGATAATCCTCTTCACAGCTTGGTTTTTGGCAAGGGCGGAGCCATTCAATGGCTGGGGTGGGCTATAGCCCACCCTGATTTTTCAACTTTTAACTATATATATATATATATATATACATGCAGCTATTTTCCTAATAAAAGTGTAGCCCAATTGGCTAAAGCATCTCTAAGATTACTAATGGTCAAGTGATCAATTCTTATTCCTCCCTTTCATAACTTTTTTTTTTCTTTTTTTACTTAATGTATTTTTTCATTATATATAGCTAGCCCTTTTTTTTTTTTTTTCTTTTTTTACTTGATGTATTTTTTCATTATATACTTATTCCTCCCTTTCATAACCTTTTTTTTCTTTTTTTACTTGATGTATTTTTTAATTTTATATAGCTAGCCCTTTTTTTTTTCTTTTTTTACTTGATGTATTTTTTCATTATATATAGCTAGCCCGTCTTGAAAAAAAAATTTCTTATTATAGTTAGCCCGTCCTGGAAAATAATCCTGGCTCCGCCATTGGTTTTTGGGAGCTTCAATCCGAGTAGATTCCGTTCGCCCGAAGCTGTTGAAACCTTAAAATCTTCTAGGGTTTCTCTTAATTACATTGCACCGGAAATTAATAATGGTGAGCCTTTCATCCGCCCAACTCGGAAGACGATTGCCGACGGTAGTAAACGATGGGAGTTTACCCTAGTCGGGTATTTTCTAGGGGCTCAATTGGGGTTTCAGGCTACAAAGAATTTTGTCATGCCGCTTTGGAAAGGACTGATAGACGTTAAAGCTAAAACTAATGGCTTCTTTTTCTTCTCGTTCAAAGCAGAATCGGAACTTCGTACGGTTGTCGAGGGGGGTCCATGGATACTTTCAGGTAGACCTCTATTCTTACAGAGATGGAGTGAGGGGATGTCTCTTGAAAAACATGTGCATAGGGAGGTCCCGATTTGGGTTAAATTCAAAAACTTACCCCTTGAATATTGGACTGTGGACGGTTTGAGTCGGGTGGCCAGTGCTGTGGGAATCCCTCTATATCCAGATGTTGGAATATGTCCTTCGATCCTACGTGTGCAATCGATAAAGTCATAAGGTCGTCTATGGATGTTAAATGATTATTCGATAATATTTATTGTTGGGAACAATATAATATTGATCGATAAAATCATACCTACAGGGTCACACACGAGCTCAATATTGATTGCTTGATAAATATATTGATTTAGAATCAATATTTACGTGGAATTTCGCATGCATGGGATGCATGGCTTGCATGGGATGCATGTCACATGGTGTGACATGGCATGCCACACAAGCTGGTGATTGTGAGTCATAACACATGCTATGTGGCATGGGGGTTATGAAATCCATTCAAATTCACCATAAACACCCATTATGTGTGGTTATGACACACATTGATATGGGGGGTTACAAGGTGAATTGAAGTGGATATAATGAGGATGAAAATCAGATTTTCAAGCCTCATTCTTACACTTTGAAACACACCCACGAAATTCACACAAGAAAGAGAGAAAAGAGATTGTTCTTAGAGAATCAACTCGATCAATCAAGCAAGTCATCATCCGGGTTCGTGTGCAACACGTAGAGGCCGGGCCATTTGTGCGGCTTCAACATCCGGGCGATCCAAAGGCGTGACGGGGTCATTCCAAAGGTGAACAATCCGTGGCTGATCCATTTGAGGTGGTTCAATCGACTCAACACCACCTCAACGACATCAACAAATCACTTCGTCACCAAAAGTAAGATTTCGTTGATTTCTCTCTCTATATATATATTGGATGTATATATATATAAATATATGTGTGTCTATACATTTTTGTGTGCACTAAGATCATAGCATAGTAGATCTATTGCTTTACACGCTTCCGCACACACGGTATATCGATCGGATCGGTATACCGGTACCTACAATTGGTATCAGAGCCTAGGGCTCGTGCACACTTTTGTGTTGGACACAAAAAGTTTAATCAACATAATTGACTTATTTGTTTAATTGTGATTATGTGATTAGATATAAGGCCGGCCACAGTTAGTGGTCGGGTGAATGATTTCGTTGGTTTTTACGTTTCGATTGGCCATAGTTTTGGAGGGCTGCGTCCCTTGGAATCATTTGTAATAGATAGGTTTTCTATTTCAATTTGTATTGTTCAAACTTGTAAGCGATGGACTTGGTCCATGGTTCGATGGAGGATCTCGGCTCTCCGGCGAAAACGAGAAGAAACGAAGCAAAACGAAGCCAAACGAAGCAAAACGAAGCAAACCGGGCTGCTGGAGCCAAACGGCGGTCGCCGTTTGAGCTCCGGCGGGCGCCGTTTTGATTCGGCGGGCGCCGTTTTGGAAACGGCGACCGCCGAAAGGCCTTTTTTGGGGCAGATGGGTTTTTTGCCTTTTCGGCGGGCGCCGTTTTGGAAACGGCGACCGCCGATGGTGTTCAGCGACCGCTGGTTGTAAAACGGCGGGCGCTGTTCGTGGTTTTTGAGGCAATGACTTGTTTTGACCAAAATCGGAGGGCACGGAACTAAAACGGAGGGCGAGGACCAGTCCAGAAGATGTTCAAGGCTTTTGTTAATACTTTAATTCTTTTCGTTTGAGAGTGGTGAGGTTCTAGGGGCCTTTCGATTTCGTATTTATATGCTTTGCTAGTTATAGGTTGTTTTATGTTATAAATGTTCAACTTACATATAAACAAACCTATGCATGCAAGTTCTCAATAATAATGAGTATAATGTCTTGTCCAAAACGTCACACTAATGAAACCCTCGATCATAAGTTAGTAGGTCCGCCTCAGCGGGGTACTGCTTGTTATCTTGGGATAAGTGGGAGTAAGGGTTAGACCCTTACACGTGAGTTTGGTTTTCTCATCGATAGATCCACTGCAGGCGTGGCTATCGAGACATGAGATGAGAATGGGACTCTCATCGACCGAGAGTGACATTAGATGTCATTGACATAGGATGTCTACCTATCTTGGAGTTCTTAAGTGCGGACTCAGTCGGCTTAAGGATTCGCAAGATGAGGGTCTTGGGATCGTTTTGTTCTAATTTATTAAAATGTCAAAAACCAATGCCTAATTTGTTTTTCAAAGACTAAGTTCAACTCGACTCATTCTCACCCCGGGGAGTGGAATGGAGCCAAAGCGCTTGCTTATGTCGATGACACAGATTAGAGACATTCGAGCCATTGGATGGCGTGAATCGATTGTCTGGTTGGCTCCCTCATTTTAATGAGAGATAGGGCTTCAATTGCATGATAAGATCGCTGGTTAGAAAACCTCGAGTTTTCACTTACGATTTATCACGGTTTTGATATTAAGATAATTGGGAACGACGATATTGGATATCGAATGAACAAAATGAAACAAATAATAGTAGTTATGCGAGACAACCTTATTTGTTTAAACGCTTTGTGGATGTTTACTTACTTAATTTATCTTTCTTCTGTAGTATAATATGTCTGTCTCAACTCAATTCAAGTTCAGCTCTATCTTGGATAGAGAAAAGTTGAACAACACCAATTTCCTTGATTGGCAACGTAACTTGAGGATAGTCCTCAAATACGAGGAAAAGGAAAGTGTGTTGGACAAACCCCTTCCCGTGCTTCCCGCTGATGGGGGCACGGATGCCCAAAAGGCATCATATGCCCTTGCTAAGAAAGCCTCGAATGAGGTGACATGTTTGATGTTGGCATCCATGGTACCCGAGTTGCAAAAACAATTCGAGTTCATGGAAGCCTATGACATCATAGAAGAGCTCAAGAGCATGTTCGGGGAACAGGCTAGGATTGAGCGCTTCGGTGTCACCCGGGCTATAGCAACAGCTAGGCTGGAAAAGGGTAAACCCGTGGGACCACATGTACAGCAAATGATTGGATTATTTGCTTCAAGTGCTCGCCTCGGTTTTGCATATGATGACGAGTTGGCTACCGATTTCATTCTCCATTCTCTTCATGATGGTTATGACGCCTTTAGGCTGAATTTCCACATGAATGGACTGAAGAAATCGCTTCATGAGCTCCATGGGATGCTTAAGGCTGCTGAGCCGGCGATTAAGAAGGACCCTAGGAGGGAAGTTCTTATGATTCGGGAAGGAGGTACCAAAAAGTTTAAGGGGATTAAGAAACCAGAAGTGAAAGGCAAAGGGAAAGGGAAAGTTGTGGCAACTCCTTCCAAAAGGTTCTTGAAAGCTTCTAAGGTTCCTGGGGAATCTGAGTGTTTCTACTGCAAGAGTGTTGGACACTACAAGCGAGATTGCCCCAAGTTCAAGGAAGATGTGAAGAACGGTGTCGTTCCTTCATCTTCAGGTATTTATGTCATAGACATAAACTTTACAAATTCTTCTTCTTGGGTATTGGATACCGGATGCGGTGCTCACATTGTTTCACATGTGCAGGGACTGCAAAGAAGTAGAACTTTGGTAAAGGGAGATGTCGATCTGCGGGTTGGAAATGGAGCGAGGGTCGCTGCATTAGCCGTAGGATCTTATGATTTGTGTTTGCCTTCGGGCCTTGTTTTAGTATTGAATAATGTTTATTTCGTTCCAAGTATTACCAAGAACATCATTTCTATTTCAGTATTGGATACTGAAGGATTTTCCTTCACTATAATAAATGGTTTATTTACTATTTCAAAAAGTGGAGTGTTCTATGGTTCGGCACGATTAGAACATGGTTTATATATACTTCAACTTGACAATCATATATATAACATTGATACCAAAAAGGCCAAATCGAATGAATTCAATGAAACATACCTTTGGCATTGTCGATTAGGCCACGTCAACATTAAACGTGTAGAGAAACTTCTTAAAGAAGGTATTCTCAAATCTTTTGACTTGGAGTCATTCGATACATGTGAAGGATGTTTGATGGGCAAAATGACAAAGTCACCTTTTCTAGGAAAAGGAGAACGTGCAAGTGATCTATTGGGTTTAATCCATACTGATGTATGTGGTCCAATGAGCTCACAAGCACGTGGAGGTTATTTCTACTTCATAACTTTTACCGATGACTTAAGTAGATATGGTTATGTCTATTTAATGAGGCATAAGTCGGAAGCCTTTGAAAAGTTCAAAGAATTCCAAAATGAAGTTGAGAATCAACTTGGTAAGAAGATAAAAGCCATTCGATCGGATCGAGGTGGTGAGTATCTTAGCCAAGAATTCGATGATCATCTTATGAGTTGTGGTATTCTATATCAACTCACTCCTCCTGGAACACCCCAGATGAATGGTGTTTCCGAAAGGAGGAATAGAACCTTATTGGATATGGTTCGATCGATGATGAGCCTTAGTGAACTACCAAAATCTTTTTGGGGACACGCACTTTTAACAGCGGCCTATACACTGAATAGGACACCTTCAAAAGCTGTTTATAAGACACCATACGAAGTATGGAAAGGGAAGGTCCCTAACTTGTCTTATATCAAGATTTGGGGATGTGAAGCTTATGTGAAGAGAAATATCTCTACAAAGCTTGAACCCAAATCGGATAAATGTTTCTTTGTGGGTTATCCAAAAGAAACACGAGGGTACTACTTTTACAACCAATCTGAGAACAAAGTCTTTGTTGCTCGAGATGGTGTATTTCTTGAAAAGGAATATCTTTCCAAGAAAGTAAGTGGGAGCTCAGTTGAATTGAACGAAGTTCAAGAAGACTTGAACGAGGTTCAAGAAGATCAAACTGAGATGGACACTCAAGACCAAGTCGAGAGTGCTCCAGTGGTTTTAGAAACCACACCTAACCCTCGAAGGTCCGGAAGGATTAGATCTCAACCTGACAGATACTTAGGTATTCTGACAAATGAGAGCTATGAAGTCATGCTTTTAGAAAGCAATGAACCTTCGACCTATATCCAAGCTATGACGAGTCCAGATTCCGAGAAATGGCAGGGTGCCATGAAATCCGAAATGGAATCAATGTCTGAAAATCAAGTTTGGAACTTGGTCGATTTGCCTAAAGGGGCTAGGCCCATTGGATGCAAATGGATTTACAAAATAAAAACAGACATGAATGGAAAACCTAGTGTTTTCAAAGCAAGGTTGGTGGCAAAAGGATATAAACAAATTCACGGGGTGGATTATGATGAAACCTTTTCACCAGTTGCTATGATTAAATCCATTCGGATTCTCTTAGCCATTGCTGCTCATTATGATTATGAGATATGGCAAATGGACGTTAAAACCGCCTTCTTGAATGGGATTCTAGTAGAGGAAGTGTTTATGACACAACCAGAGGGTTTTATCGATCCTAATCAGGCTGAGAGAGTATGCAAGCTTAATAGATCCATCTATGGATTAAAGCAAGCATCTCGGAGCTGGAATCTTCGGTTCGATGAATCCATACAAGAGTTTGGATTTCAAAAGAACATGGAAGACTCTTGTGTTTACAAGAAGGTCAGTGGGAGTTACGTTGTATTCATTGTGTTGTATGTCGATGACATACTCCTTATTGGAAACAATATTCCTATGCTTAATTCTGTTAAAGAATGGCTAGGAAGATGGTTTTCAATGAAGGATCTTGGAGAAGCACAGTACATATTGGGCATCAAGATCTGTCGGAACAGATCGCAAAGGATGCTTGGACTTAGTCAAGCAACCTATATTGATAAGGTGCTTGACAGGTTCAGAATGAAAGACGCCAAGAAGGGTCTCATTCCAATGACTCATGGTACATCTTTAAGCAAGAGTCAGTGCCCTTCGGGACCTGATGAGCAAATAAGGATGGCAAATATTCCTTATGCTTCGGCAATAGGGTCTATTATGTACGCCATGATATGTACACGACCGGATGTATCGTATGCTTTGAGCATGACGAGTCGGTTTCAAGGAAACCCAGGTGAGGCGCATTGGACTGCGGCCAAGAATATTCTTAAGTACCTTAGAAGGACTAAAGAGTATTTTCTTGTCTTTGGAGGACAAAAAGAGTTGGTTGTGACAGGATATACGGATGCAAGCTTCCAAACAGACAAAGATGATTTCCGGTCTCAATCCGGATTTGTCTTTTGTCTGAATGGAGGTGCGGTGAGCTGGAAGAGTTCCAAGCAACCCACCGTAGCTGATTCTACTACAGAGGCTGAGTACATTGCTGCATCAGAAGCAGCAAAGGAGGCCGTTTGGATGAGAAAGTTCTTAGATGAGCTCGGTGTTGTACCTAGTTCGGCCCATCCGATAGCTCTCTATTGTGATAATAGTGGAGCTATCGCGCAAGCCAAGGAGCCTAGGGAGCACCACAAATCCAAACATGTGCTCAGGAAGTTCCACATTCTCAGGGAGATAGTTAGTCGTGGAGACATCGAGATAAATAAAGTTGCAACTGATGATAATGTTGCAGACCCGTTAACTAAACCACTCCAGCAGTCAAAGCATGATGCTCATACGACTGCAATAGGGATACGATATCTTAGAGATGGATTGTGATTCCTATTACTGTATTGTTTACTTTTGGAGTTTATGTAAACATTCACGTATCTTTTATGATATTCAATAATTTCTTCATATAATTGTGGTTTAAATTGTATGAATTGTCCAAATGATTAAATTATATTAATTGGGTTATGAGGTCGATTTACCACATAATGAAGTCCCAACTGTTGAACTAATATAATTAAATCATACATTGTTCCTAGTTCGTATCATCGAGTACTGACAAACCGACGATACAAAGAACTAGATTGTAATGTGTACTATAGAGCCGCTTCATGGGCTAGTGATGTGGGACATCAAGTACAATTACATAGATATTAGCTGGGAGCTAATGATCGAACAGACCCGACTGGAATAGTATTTAAGATTTCGAGTCATAATACTATTTCATTGACTGTCGAGCAATTTCCTCTGACCTGAGTAGTCCAGAGTGATTCCATTGTGAAATGGTGTACTTTGATACAAGTAAACGCCTTCCGTAAAAGGAGGTTATAAAACTTGTTATTGGGTATATCAGGAAACAAGTGGGAGAGCTTGGATTGACAAGATGGGATTGTCCTCCATTTTATAATGGGATACATGTCTTACCGGCCACTTGGAGAGTCGAGACTGTGGAAAAATACGTGGCCACGTCCAGATTCGTATCATAGTGATAAATCTGGTTTTACAGTCTGTCTCAAAGTCCAAGAAAGGTTTGAACCGATTGAGGATGACTCGAGTCTTGCCTCAAGTTCAAATTTAGACATAAAGTGACAACAGGAAGTTAGCAGCACACTGGCTCTGAAGGCCAAGTGGGAGATTGTTGGAATATGTCCTTCGATCCTACGTGTGCAATCGATAAAGTCATAAGGTCGTCTATGGATGTTAAATGATTATTCGATAATATTTATTGTTGGGAACAATATAATATTGATCGATAAAATCATACCTACAGGGTCACACACGAGCTCAATATTGATTGCTTGATAAATATATTGATTTAGAATCAATATTTACGTGGAATTTCGCATGCATGGGATGCATGGCTTGCATGGGATGCATGTCACATGGTGTGACATGGCATGCCACACAAGCTGGTGATTGGGAGTCATAACACATGCCATGTGGCATGGGGGTTATGAAATCCATTCAAATTCACCATAAACACCCATTATGTGTGGTTATGACACACATTGATATGGGGGGTTACAAGGTGAATTGAAGTGGATATAATGAGGATGAAAATCAGATTTTCAAGCCTCATTCTTACACTTTGAAACACACCCA
This sequence comes from Euphrasia confusa, assembly GCA_954870475.1. NCBI lineage: Eukaryota > Viridiplantae > Streptophyta > Magnoliopsida > Lamiales > Orobanchaceae > Euphrasia > Euphrasia confusa. The sequence goes on from OX940962.1 coordinate 4,700,108, forward strand.
CGAAATTCACACAAGAAAGAGAGAAAAGAGATTGTTCTTAGAGAATCAACTCGATCAATCAAGCAAGTCATCATCCGGGTTCGTGTGCAACACGTAGAGGCCGGGCCATTTGTGCGGCTTCAACATCCGGGCGATCCAAAGGCGTGACGGGGTCATTCCAAAGGTGAACAATCCGTGGCTGATCCATTTGAGGTGGTTCAATCGACTCAACACCACCTCAACGACATCAACAAATCACTTCGTCACCAAAAGTAAGATTTCGTTGATTTCTCTCTCTATATATATATTGGATGTATATATATATAAATATATGTGTGTCTATACATTTTTGTGTGCACTAAGATCATAGCATAGTAGATCTATTGCTTTACACGCTTCCGCACACACGGTATATCGATCGGATCGGTATACCGGTACCTACACCAGATGCATACACCAACTCATTGACACGACTGGACTATGCTCGTGTTTGCATTATGATGAAGGTCGACACAACCTTCCGGGATCACGTCATCCTCCTTAAACCCACAGACAAAGAAGGAGATTACAACGGGAGTTGCAAGATTGATATTGAATATGAGTGGAGACCGCCGAATTGTACACGGTGCGATGCTTTCGGTCATACTACAGGCAATTGTCCGCGGAATGCCCCCGTTTCACAAACGCGGCCTATTATCAGATACAAACCAAAAAAGCGTACGGATAACCTGGAAGTTAGGGCAGGGACAACGATTATTCCCGCAAAACACAAATGGAATGTGGTAACAGCAAGAAAGAAAAATCATGGGGTGCACGAGTCGAATTATGCTCGTCCTGAAGGGGCTGGGAAAGCGACTAAGCTAATGAATGAAAACCAAAATTCTAGTAAACATAATGTACAAGTTGTAGATGGGGGGCAGACGAGAATGAATGGGTTATCTACGAGGAACAATAATAACAAATTGGCAAGCCCATCTGAACAACGAGATCATATGGGAAATATGGCTAATTCGTTTGCAGCCCTCTGCAATCATGACTAGCAGGGCATCGGGGGGGATGACCAAGAAGAATACGAGGGACCGAGTACTGCAATTAGCACGAAACCAGGCGAACGAAAAGAAGGGGATAACCGAGAGGAGAAAATTGGTATGCTAGGGTTCAGTAATTTGAATTTGGGGACGGGTTCGATTGACTTAGGCCCCCCGTGTGAGGAGATTATTTCTTCACATCGAGACAACACGGGTACTATGGTGGTGTTTACGCAGGGTCCTATAGCAGCCCTCCCGACCACTTCCCATGTGTAGTACGCTCTGTTGGAACGTTACAGGCCTGATTAAGCCTGATGACCAGCGGGCAGATCTTATTCAGAAGCACTCGGTTGGTCTCGTTGCTATTGTCGCTAACTGGGTTGTTTCCTCGTGGAGTAGGCACATTGATTACGTCGATGGACCGAGTAAGCATATTTGGGTCAGATGGAATCAGAGTTTGGTTGATGTCCAGATGGTTCTTACGTCTGATCAGTGGTTGCATTGTCGAGCTACGCATGCTATCTCTATTATACGGGAGGGGATCATCTCTTTACGACTTCATGATTCTCTTCAGGCACGAGCACTGAAGTGGTTCTGGCATATAGCTTAGTAACTGTGCACTTTGTATATTTCTTGCTATATGTTTCTTTTTGGCTGTTTGGAGAGCTAGTTTGTTAGCTGGATGATGCGATGGAGTTTCTTTCCCCATGCGCTGGAGTGTACTACGATACTTTTTCTTTTAAAATGTAATTGACCTTTACAAAAAAAAAAAAAAACATGGTAGAAGTCATTGGCCACATCCCCATTGCTCCGGTCGGCTATTTTTTCTGTTTTAACCGGCCATTTTCAATCATCATCTTTCAATTAAAAATATAAAAAAAGTTTCTCGTCCTTATAATATTAATAATAATTAACCTGGAAATTTGTGGGTGTAAGTATCCCATATACTCGGTCCTCTCCCGCCTTCAAATGCAGCACCTTCATACTGCAGTAACAATAAACACGATAATCATATGTATGTACATATATATATATATATCGATCTCATATTTGTTGTCACATTTCTTTTTTAATATGATGAACATTAAAATCTGTATGAACAGTATATATTTATATATATAGTATATGCCATGTTTACTTGATAAGCAGCAGAGGCAGCGCCGAATATGAAACCCGGAGGAAAGCTACTGCGGTTGAAAGGAGTGGAGTCGTACACGTATCCGAGCCCCGTTTTTGCGAACAAAGAACACACGACGAACACTAAGAACCGTATTGTGGCTCGGTTGGCATTGGCATGGCTAATAGAACAAGTTTCCATTCTAGCTAGCTATTTTTGGATTGCTTTTATGATACAACTTCATTTTTAAGCGACCATTAAATAGGGGGGAGATCGAGTGAGGCGGTTGAGAGATATGGGCTTTCATATTTTAATTTAAATGTGCATTAACTACTGCATGCATACACACTCTCTCCAAAAACAACCACGTGTTTATGATTTTTTATTTTATTTTCAATAATATTCAAGTTGGAGCAATAACATTTTATAAAACTTTTTGAAGGTGATAATATTTGACAACTATTTTTAATGTGTTATTGACTTAATCTTGAAATGTTATCAGAGCAACCCAATACGGTATTGGGTACCACAGTCGATGAAATTTCCAATCACGAGTAATTCTGAATGAAGTTTTCAGTTTACTCGTGAGAAAAGTGTTAGATATCTCACAATTATTGTAAAAAGATCGTTAGACTCACGTATAAGTTGAATATTCTTAATACCTTAACAAAACTAGCCTTTTAAAATATTATATCCACAATACGTGTTCCTACTTTGCATGATATTGGACGAGTGTATGCTGTCATATCGTAGATAAGCTTCATTACTAGCCAAGTTGGAAGGATATGATTCATATGTCTGTCGTCAATGCCCATGCATGTCCGACAGTCCGAGATGGATCGATGATGTTCGAATTCATATATACTATATTATTACTTCTGTCATAACTATTTTTGATTTTTACCTATACTGGCACTGCCATGGTTTGTTGCAATCAGTTCGTCTGTTAAGATCATGCGTACTTGTATAGTTGTATACTATGTTTGTGAATGGTCCAGTAGCAAGTAGCAGTAAGTTTGTCTAGTAAAAATAGGAATGCATGATCACGGGTTCTGATATTCTGCATTATTTTGGATACACAAAGATAATGTATTTTTATAATTTTTACAGTAAATTATTTCATCAAGGCTCGGCCCCTTTGAGGGTCGAATCATATAAATGTCAAATTAAAGTTGCTTAATTTTTTTAGAAGTTCAAATTTTTAGATGACATGATATCAGAGCCTTAGACTAATGCAATATTTCGACTCCACCTGAATTAATTATATAACAACTTTCAATGGGGTCACTCGTCTCATTAGTATTTACTAGTATTTAATTAATGCGCATTTTATCTAGCTACATTCGCCTCCGCTCAAAAATACTTTAGAGAATCATCTATCTTAATAATTATTGTTCACCACCAGTGCGCATTCAAAACATTTTTTGGAGATCATATCACCGATCTCATAATCTCGGACTTAATCTATAGCAACCATATTTAACTTTGAAGTTCTTATAACAAGAAATGGAAAAAAAAATGCATCTTGTTGATATGGGTTTGGTATTACAACTTTTGTTTTCTTGAAAAAAATATTTCCTATGTCTATCCCAACTAATTATATAATGATCAATAGAGTTCAATAATGATATGCAAACCACATTAATTTATTTAAATTAAATACCGATCGATCTAATTGACCCATATTATGAAATAGTAGTAGTCTTATTAAACAAAAAGTAAGTAATTAAAAAACTCTTAAACAACAATAATTTAACAATGTTACTGTTCATCTAAAAAACATAAAAATAAATAAAAAGTCTGAATTACAGATTTCCAAAATTAGATAAAATTAAGATTTTTAAAAGTCTTGGATGCTTTGTTCTTCATGTTCTTCAAAATCCTTCACAATATTTTTGAGAATTCTGCAAAATTGCAAAAAAACAAAAAGAAGCAATAAAAGTAAAAAAAAAATTAGATTTCCCCTCAATTTTTTTCCACAACAATCATATCACAAATTTCAAAAGACATAAGCATATAACTGAATGATCGGTAAAAATTGTGGTGATGTGAGTGTAATTTAATGGCCACACGAGTTCGATATTCAAAAGAAAACAAATTTTTTATTAAAATATTACAAAATTTGTTAGGTATGAAACATGTTGACTTTCTTTCGTAAGTGAATTTTAGCAAGCTAGAATTGAACTCCAAATTAGAAAATGGAGAGGAGATCCCGAGATTCCCGACCCCTAATCATTTTATTATTATTTGAAATCCATCACTTTCATTAATGTTTGCTTCAATTTGTTTGCTTCTCGTTTTTTAGTTAGAAATTAACTTATTATAATTATTAACAAACCAAATCAAAATATGCATTATGCAAGCTATTTATTCCATTTTCCTAGATGCAAACACAATAACTTGAGAGATGTCGAGTCGGGCTAATTGCTTCTGCGATAAGTTCGATTATCTTTGATTGACTTGACTACACTACAACGGTCAATCACTTTTTTTTTTGTCTAGGTCAATTGCAATGTCTTGGGATTCGAACCAAGGACTTCAAGTCCTCAATTCAAGTGCTCAACCAACTGAGCTAACAACCCTTGACAACGGTCAATCACTTGACAACAACGGTGTGACGTTATTAATTAGTCGAGTAATGGTGGACTCGTTTGGGATTAAATCGGAGTTTTTCATTACGCCTCTAAGTCTCGACGGTTGTAACATTCCATCAACAACTTGGTGGTTAATTAGCAAGTGAATTAATATAATTGAGTTCAGATAATGTGCAGCAAACCACATTAATTTTTATTTAAATAAATACCGATCGATCGATCTAATTGACCCATATTATGAAATAGAATCTTATTGAGCACCCAATCGATCGATAGACATAAAAAAGACACACGGATTGTCTTTTTTATTTTTTGGTGAGACATTCTCTGAACCAAAGCGCCGATTTTTTGGGAGTCCTTTTGAGGCCGTTTTTGCGATCGACGTAGCAGAGGCCGAAGCGGAGGGTGTAACCGGATCCCCACTCGAAGTTGTCGAGAAATGACCATGCAATGAAACCCTTCACCTTCACACCTTGCCTACAATATATATATAGATCATCATCAAAAAATCAACCGAATAATATTATAATTATAATTAATTTACACCTAGCTAGCTACTTACTCAATCGCTTGACGAACAGCATGAAGATGGTGAGTGTAGAAATCGATTCTTTGTGGGTCGTTGATGCTATTCGCTATTGTTTCATTATCTGCGTCACCCATACCTGCACATATATATAACAATAAATATTTAATAATTATAATTAATTAAAACCAAATCATATAATTTCATATATAAATACCAGCTTCTGTAATGTAAATGGTAGGATTGTTGTAAGCCTTCTTGGTGTAGACTAATAGATCATGAAGTCCTTTCGGATAGCTAAAAAAGATCGGGACTCCCGTCTGAAAATTAATTTAATTATACGACCAAAATCGATACGTGGGATCTTTATTAATATAATGTAGCTAGGTTTGTAATATGACAAAATATATATTAATAGTACTTACCGGATTACCAATGGGTACGCCTTTGATATCAGCTGCAAAATTTTAAACATACAGTATATATTTTCATGAATCGGTAATTTTGGAAATTATATATGTGACAGGGGGTAATAATGTAATTTGGAGGAGAGGATATGCATGTGTCGTTACTTGTTAGATGGCACCTGCTGTCTTTGGTGCTGCTGAGGTTCCCGGCGTGATTGTAAACATGGGCCGCGTAATTCCCGGTGTAATAATTCACACCCAAAAAGTCGTAAGAGCCCTTCAGCAACGCGCTCTGCTCCTTTGTGAATTTTGGCAGTCGATCTCCCACGAGGAATACCATGCTCCGTGGATAACTTCCGTACACTACCGGATGAATAAACCTATTATAATATACAATTAAATTATTTAATTTGATACATATATATATATATAATTAATGATATTAATAATTTGTGTTACGTACCATCCGAACACAAAATCAAGAGCTCGTTTTGCTGCTCGGATATCTTGAGTGCTGTTGGAGTAAGGTACGAACCAATGAGTCACGAGTACAATCCCTATAATACCCTTTTGCTTTGGCTGTAAAAAAATATATGAACGGTCAACCAGTGCATATATATATATATATATATAATTAGTTGAGACGGAAGCAGTAATATATAATTAATGCATGCATGCGTACGTACGTACTTGATATTTGTCCCTGTATAGTTTAACAGAGGCGGCATGAGCAAGGAGCAAGTGATGAGCAACAATGTAAGGCTCGGTCGACGAATTCCCTTGTGGGCAAGACCCGGAGCACCTACCCGGGGCTAGGTTCCCGAGGAATTCTCCGTCATACCCTCCGTTTGTGAAAGTGAAGGGTTCGTTAAACGTGATCCAATTCTTCACGCGGTCGCCAAATTCCTTGAAGCAAAGCTCCGAAAAGTCTCTGAAGTCATCTCTGCGAGTCCACACGTACGTATATATGTCAATCGATTTCATTAATTCATTCATATATATATATATATATATATATATATATATATATATATATATATATATATATATATATATATATATATATATATATATATATATATATATATATATATATATATATATATATGTTAGTGTGTTACTACATTTTAATTGTAAATTTGATGTTGAATCATGCATGCACTTACATGAGGAGGTGACTTAGGAAGCCTTTGTATTCATCTTCTAGTGCTTGTGGAAGGTCCCAATGAAACAGTGTTACAAATGGTGTTATACCTGCAATTACATAATTATGTGAAGTGTCATATAATTAATTAATTAATTATTTAGAATATTTGATTAGATTAATAATTACCATTAGCGAGAAGGTCGTTGATGAGGCTGTTGTAAAAGGCGATTCCTTCTTTGTTCACTCCTTTACTTAGCTTCCCATCTGATAATTAATTAATTAATTTTGTTTCCATTAATTACAATTTTTAAATTAATTAAACCTTCTTTTCTAATTAGTCTTAAGAAGGATGATGTTAACTTACGAGGTAATACTCGTGACCAAGAAATGGACAATCGGAAAGAATTGAGTCCCATAAACTTGAGCATTTTGATATCATCCTGTCATACATGAATTTATATACATATATATTATATTTATTTTTGATTAAAAAAAACAAGAAATTTAGAATATACCACAAGTGTTTTCAACTTTCTTTGTAAATTTACAACAAAAAATATGAGAAACATTTGTGGAACAGAGTGTATATACTCTAAATTATAGTAGTAATGTAATTTTTTTTTTTTGTAAATTATAAAAAACTGCGAATATAATTTTGGATAACATATGTGTGGTGTGACAATTAATAGCGCTGACAACGTACAGTTAACGTTGGTCCATGCAGTTTTAATTTGTTTGATTAATTGTTGCATAATAATACATCAAGTGGGTACGTAATGAATTGAATGAGTACAAATGATTCACATCATTCAGTAATATTCAAGTGGGTATTGTATTGAATGAGTACAAAAAATAAACTAACTGTAAGTAAAACATTTGAAAAATCAGTGAAAAAGTATGAATAAATAATTTAGAGAGAGAGAGGTAGTATTATATTCCTTTCTCCGTGCTTTATAATATCACTGCCTTCGTTTTTTTTTAAAGGAAATACAAAGGAAATGTATGTGTATTACGTATACTAATTAGCGATAGAAAATGATGATAATTAATAAAAAAAAAAAAAATAGTGTAGTAAATGATAATATACCTTGTATACATGGTAAAAGTTATTGGCCACATCCCCATTGCTCCGGTCGAGTATTTTTTCTGTTATAACCACCACCCATTTTCAATTCAATCTTTGGTTCAAAATATATACAGTATATTAATCGGAAAACAAAATAAAATTAAGTTTCTTGTCCTAAATATTAATTACTTATAATAACCTGGAAATTTGTGGGTGTAAGTATCCCATATACTCGGCCCTCGCCCGCCTTCAAACGCAGCACCTTCATACTATAGTAACAATACACACGTACGAACTATATGTTATATATGTACTATATGAATTAATGAATAATCGATCGAAAAATCATATATATATATATAAATCGAAATGAACTCTAATATTGTTGTACTATATATATATATATTGATGATTATGTATGTTTACTTGGTAAGCAGCAGAGGCAGCGCCGAATAAGAAACCCGGAGGAAAGCTACTGCGGTTGAAAGGGGTGGAGTCGTACACGTACCCGAGCCCCGTTTCTACGAATGAACAACACAAAACGAACAGCAAAAACAGTATTGCCATTCTAGCTAGCTATTATATATTTTGGGATTGATTTTATGATACAATTAACTTCATTCTTATGCGACGATTAAATAGGGGGGGATTGAGCGAGGGAGGGGGTTGAGACTTGATAGATATGGGCTTTCATATTTTAAATGTGTGTATTAATTACTGCATAAAACACGTGCTTCTGATTTTTTTTTTTTATTTTTTTTTATACTCGTTCCTTTTCATAAAAGATGAACACATTTCTTTTTGAGGTGTACAGTATATACTAGTTCATGCACTCCAAAAAAAAATTCTAATTTTTTCATTTTAAAATACTATTTTACCCTCTACTTTATTCACTTACTTTTGAAATTTCACTCACAATTAATTAATTTATTTTTCAATTTAAAAATATATACATTTTTACCTTTCACTTTTTAATCAAAAAATTAAAAAATATATTGGATCTTTTGTGAATTAGAATGAGTATATATTAACGTATTTCCTAAGTACGTCGCACGATATTGGACTAGTGTACGTGGTCATCGTGGATTGATCAATATGTCCGAGATCAAGTTGGAACGTCGAATTCATATATAGCTAGCTAGTGCCTAGTAGTAATATTATTATTTTTCAAAGTTAATTTTTACACAAATATATATCATATGTACTGGCACTGCGTCCGTCGTGGTGTGTTGCAATCAGTCGGCCTGTAAAGATGATATATATATGTACACTCGTTCGTATATATAGTATATGTTTGTCGAGTAAAAATGCATCCACTAAATACTAGGCCCACTCTCATGGATCGATTGATCAATCACGGGTTCGAATAATCTGCATTCGGACACACAAAAAAGATAATCTATTTTGGCCCGACCCTACTGGGCATACTCCATGATTATTTTACGAGACTAATAATTTGGTCCTTCTACATCAACTTGTCTTTTCTAACATCACTCAGTAGTCGAGACATTTATCAGGGCTCACATATTCAAAAATATTTACTAAATTACAACTACAAAAATTATTACAAGAAAAAATTATTTGCAGCTAGCAACACAAACTCAGTAATAGGAAATGTTAATATTAAAATTATTTGTATTGTGTTTACGTAAAGTTAAAATTTAGTAGTAGTAATTACTTCATTTGTCTCAGAGCTATAGGTTGAGCAATGTTGACTTGTTTTGTCCGTCTAATATATATTATTTTTTATATATATATATATATATATATATATATATATATATATATATATATATATATATATATATATATATATATATATATATATATTAGACGGACAAAATAAGTCAATGGTAACCGTCTTGTGCGTATAACTCTGAAATATAGAGAGAGTATATTTTAGTATCACTTGGTTTGGAACAAAATCAAAAAAGAAGAATGAAAAACAATGTAATACGTACTAGTAGTTGATTGAAAAAAGACTACATTATTTATTCATTTTTGTGTAAAAATCATGATCAATGAAATTAATTCATCAGGTCCACAAAAGTAGTTGAACCGGATTGAATCGAATTAATATCATCTGGGTTTAATATTGGATATGAATAATATGTGATCTGTACATGTGCTGCTTCAAAAATATCAAATAAAATCAAACGAAAATTCTCGAAAATCCAATTTTGTAGTATTTCGGTTGAACCAAAAAGACCAATGTCCAAGTCTTAATTTTTTAAACAAAGATAACCCACCATCACATCTTGATTATGACAAATCACAAATAATGTACTCTTTGGATCTTAACTATTTATATGCAATTTATAAAAAAATGTTCTCCTACATAAATAATTGTCGAGATAATATCATAAAACATCATGTAAAATATCTCGATTTCACTTTAGTACTTTAAATTTATGAAAAATCAAATCTCGTTCTATTTAATAATTTTAGTGGAATTTCAAAAGTTTGTCAAATATAAAATGTAATTGATAGCTTACTTTATCGTGTTTTCGTTTTTTTGTGTGAATCCAATTCAATTGAAAAAATATCACAAAAACTCGACTTTAAAAAACAAAATACATTCAATCTTGTCATATTTGTGTGACACTTTCTTAGTTGAATAAGTATCAAACAAAACAAAACACTAAAGTTAGAGTAATTAAGCAGTCACGTAAGTGTACAACTAAGATTCCACTAAAAATTGTCAAATAGGACGAAAATTGATTTTTCAAAATTTTAAAAGACTATGTGGAATTTTGTGATATTATCTCAATAATTATCTAAAGATGTTATTTAAAAAGCCAATAATATTAAAATAAATTACTAATAAACTAAAAGTCATTTAATTATAATTAGCACAAAATGTTTCATTGAGACTCAAATACAATTTATATTGAAGAACAATAAATAAACTTGAGAAAAAACATATATAGATGGTGAAAAAAGAAAAAAGAAAGATAAAGAAAATAAAAGAAGTTGTAGAGAATGAGAAAAAATAAATGCTGCACATAAAAAAGGGAAGAAAAAAAAAAGAATAAAAACGTAGTCGGTGAAGTTGAAATTTTGTGCAGAATTTCATATTAATAATAATAATAACTTAATACGAGTAATAAAATAAAAATGTCAGTAATTCTTAACAGGAATTGAAGCACAAAAACATGAGTCTGAGTTCATGCAATGGGCTACAAGACTCGAGAGTGAATCTGATCAGCCGATCGAGTCGCGCTCTCGACAATCAGAAGAATGAAAGACCATCACCATATGCATATGATCATTTTTAGTTTTTGTTGAGACAACTCCTCCTGAACCAAACCGCCGATTTTCTGGGAGTCCTTTTGAGCCCGTTTTTGCGATCCACGTAGCAGAGCCCGAACCGAAGGGTGTAACCGGATCCCCACTCGAAGTTGTCAAGCAACGACCATGCAATGAAGCCCTTTACATTCACACCTTGCCTACGTACATACATACATACATACATACATACATACATACATACATACATACATACATACATACATACATACATACATACATACATACATAGTGTTTGTATAATAGTATCATCAATCGGAAAATCAACAAAATAATTAATTTCACACGCTCTATCTTACTATCTCAGCTTACCCAATCGCTTGACGAACAGCATCAATATGACGAGTGAAGTAATCAATTCTTCGCGGGTCGTTGATGCCACTTGCAGTTGATATTAATGTCTCATTATCTAACAGCTCACCCATACCTACAAAACATTTCAAATAATTGCAATCCTATAATTTAATACTCCGTAGTCCGTAGTATATATATATATGTGTGAATACTGAATATAAACATATAACAATACCAGTCTCTGTAATGTAAATGAGAGGATTGTTGTAAGCCTTCTTGGTGTAGACTAATAGATTGTGAAGTCCTTTCGGATAGCTAAAAAAGATAGGGACTCCAGTCTGAAAATTAATTTATACGACCAAAATCGTATCAATTCACACACACACAAAATTAAAGGAATGTGTTGTAAAACGACAACTTAATTACCGGATTGCCAATGGGCACGCCTTTGCTATCATGAGCTGCAAATTTAATAAAACGATATTTTAAGTTTACATTTATATATATGTTAAATTAGGATGAGAGTAGTTTACTTGTTAGACGGGTCCTGCTGTCTTTGGTGCTGCTGAGGTTTCCGGTGTTGTAGTGAACATTGGCTGCGTAATTACCAGTGTAATAATTCAGACCTAAAAAGTCGATAGAGCCCTTCATCACTGCGCTCTGCTGCTTTTTGAATTTTGGCAGTCGATCTCCCACGAGGAATCGCATGCTTCGTGGATAACTTCCGTACACTACAGGATGCATAAACCTACATATATATACAATTAATTAAATTAAAATAGAATTTGATACAAAAAATCAATAATATAATACGATGTATGTATAGTAATACCATCCGAAGACAAAATCAAGAGCTCGTTGTGCTGCTTTGATATCGAGACTGCTATTCGAGTAAGGCAGGAACCAATGAGTTACGAGTGTAATCCCTATTATACCCTTTTGATTTGCCTGATATTTGTCCCTGTATAGTTGAACGGATGCGGCGTGTGCAAGGAGCAAGTGATGAGCAACGATGTAAGGCTCGGTCGACGAATTCCCTTGCGGGCAGGAGGAGCATCTACCCGGCGCCATGTTTCCGATGAATTCTCCGTCGTACCCACTGCTTGTGAAAATGAAGGGCTCGTTTATTGTAATCCAGTGCTTCACACGATCACCAAATTCCTTGAAGCAGAGGTCTGAAAAGTTTCTGAAGTCATCTCTGCACATCCACGTTTATATATATGTCGATCGATTTCACGTATATATATATGTAACTACGCACATGCATTATAATCGATTTAAGTTAGATCGACCGGACCGTCACTTACATGACAAGGTGACTAAGAAAGCCTTTGTATTCATCTTCAAGAGCTTGTGGAAGGTCCCAATGAAACAGTGTTACAAATGGTGTTATATCTGCAATTACATTATGTGAAGTGTCATATAATTAATTAGAATATTTGATTTTAGATTAATTACCATTAGCGAGAAGGTCGTTGATGACGTTGTTGTAAAAGGCGATCCCTTCTCTGTTCACTCCTTTACTCAGCTTCCCATCTGAAATTAATTAATACAATTAGTTTCCATTAATTACAATTAAATTAATTAAATATATATAATTAGTGATAATGAAGATGCAGTCTTACGTACGAGGTAATACCCGTGACCAAGAAATGGAGAATCTGAAGCAATCGAATCCTATATGCTTGAGCAATTTCACATCATCCTGCCATCAAACATTTGTTTTATGTCAAATGTCGAAGAACATCAATCGATAATCATCGACTATCCATTGCTACTGCTTCTATATATGTACTGCTACTACTGATATACCTTATATAAGTGGTAGAAGTCATTGGCTACATCCCCGTTGCTCCGATCACGTATATTTTCTGCCAACCATCATTTTTCGATCGCTTCAAATTAAAATATATTAATCCGAAAAAAAAATACTTAATTAATCTTCGTCTTCAATAATAATACCGGGAAATTTGTGGGTGTAAGTATCCCATATACTCGGTCCTCTCCCGCCTTCAAACGCAGCTCCTTCAGACTAATAACAATACAAACTTTAAGTGTGAGTAATCAACAATCACAGTAACACTGCGGAAATGAATGTATACTTACTTGATAAGCAGCAGAGGCAGCACCGAATATGAAACCAGGAGGAAAGCTACTGCGGTTGAAAGGAGTGGAGTCGTACACGTATCCGAGCCCCGTTTCTGCGAACGAAGAACAACACAAAACGAACAGCAAAAACACTACTTCCATGCTTGCTTGTGTTCATCTGTTTTGGATTGATGTTATTATAATTATAGAACTTCATTTGATCAGTAGTGGAGTATTAGTAATTGCGTACGCGTCTCTCCCAAAAACGTGTGGTTCTAAATTCCAATTTATTTGGAATATTAATCACCGTTAAATATGATGAGGTTTTGATGTAATTAAATAAACTTCAAAAATAGAATTTGAACAAAAAATAGAAATAAATAAACATAAGGTCTGACTTCTAATTAAATCATCATCATCATCACGTAGAGACATCAGACATTGGAATTTAAACACTGCCAAAATCTCTTACCCTCCCAACACCATCGCAGCTCCTTCATCATTCAGTAAAGTCGGCTTTTGTTTCGTTGAAGCACATTCGTCATGCATGTAAAAAACCATCAGCGATTTGAATCCAGTTCTCAAACTACTCAAGCTATCTCTCCTTCCTCCAATTCTTCTTCGCCCAAGAACCCAACAGCCCCTAAATCCAACTGCGGGGCTAATTCTACACCAAAATCGATAATACTGTCTGGATTCATAAGTTCCTCCGCGTACGCCTCGATTAAATCCGGATCGAAATCAAAATCGAAATCTGAATCTCCGATCTCATTTAATTGCTCGATGCACGATTTGACACAAGTATTCTGGTCTTCTGCCATTGCGAAAACGTGAGTATTGCCTTCCGGGCCTGATGGGGCCTGCTCTATTCGTTCTGTTTCCCTATTCTCGTTGGGAGGATTCGCGAGGTCCAGAACCAGAGGGTCCAAGCATTCCCCATCTTCAATTTCTTCCTCTTTAAACGTGACTCCTACAGAGGTGCTGCATGGATTATCCTGTTGTGTGGGCTGGATTGTCACTGGTTTAGCCGGAGGGGTGTACTTTACTATGTCAAAGTTGTGGATGTGTGAAGGCAGATAGACGTGGATTACAGGGTACTCCACAATTGCTATATTCGCTAACTGGTCACGGATTGCTGAGGTTAGGTTTAATTGCCGGTAAGGCGATTTGGGTCCCTATAAGGAGAAATAGAAAAATTAAACCGTGTAAAAAAAAGTGCAAGTCATATTCTTTCAATGATATTTATTTATTGGAAAATTTGGCATTATAGTATCGCAGTTTATACGTAAGAGTTAAGACATAAAGAGACGACAACCTCACTATGACACAAAAAAAAAAAGAGCTTTGGTGGTGACAATAATTTTTGTTTGTTTTGATGATTATTAGTTTAATAGGGTTAAATTTGACACCTTGGACTAATTGATAACTTTGGAAAATAATTTGCGATAAATGACGGAAACAACTGATTTTGGACTATATGGTAAATATCCCTTATTTATTGATACAACGTACCCTTAATTAGCGTAATTACAAAAAAAAAAATCACAAATACCCCATAGATAAGCATTGATTTTATAATTTGCAAAACAAATGCAGACCTCGGGGGTACTTGTAGTTTTCAAAGATATTTGGGTATTTCCGTAACTAAGCTATTAAGGGTGGTTTTAGTAATTATATCTTCTTTTTTCTATTTGAGACGAAAAACCATTGTAGTGGTAGCAATGGTACATCTTTAATATCAGTTTAGGGGGCATGTGCCAAAGTCTTGAATCATTTCCAACTAAGATGTAGAAAAATGGTCAAAAAAAAGAACAAACCTTTGGGTATTTCCGGATGAACAACTTGAGAGAATCCAATGCCTGGTCACAGAATTGTTTCAACGGGTGGTTCCAGGGACCGGACACTAGATGATTTTTAATCAAAGAGAGGAGAGTCGTATTTTCATCTACTCTGCATTAAAAGAAAAAAAAAAGCAGAAAACTAAAATGAATAAAATCCAATTCCTCGTACATCAACTATAGCCAATAATATCCTCACCCGTGATCAATCAACACGACATCAGTCGAATGGAATCGCCATTCTATGGTCCAGTATATGAGCTTCTTCCTGGAAAAAAACAAAGTTCAAGAACAAATTAGATTCATTTTCGCTAGGCCAACCCGAAATAAACCGAACCTGAAAAGTATTACTGGTAGTTGTAATGAGTCTTGTTTTTCAGTCTCTTTGACATTCCATTGGATAGCAGCAGTAGTTTTGTCCTGCGACTTGAGGCGGCCTTTCTCAGGTTGTGCAGGGGGTAAGGAAGCCTAAACTGGGAATATCCACACAATTTGATTCTAGTCCTCTGAGCGGATTCGGCTATTCGCTTTACGTCCTCGAGCATGTTGTAATCTACCAAATTGATAGGGGGGGGGGGGAAATATCACAAACCAAACCACTGAGCTACTTCTAATACATATTTGGATTTCGGTCGGTTTTCGACTGACAAAAAATTCGGAGCATAAAAGACAAACGTTATCAAAAAAACACGTTTCGAGAACAAAACCATCAGCATTTATTCATCAAAATAAACATTTCTAAATCAACCGACAAAAAAATGACACCATTCCATTTTTTCTCCATCAAAGCACATATTTTTAAAAGCTGTATAATATTTTTCAATTAATCCGAATATATATATCACCTGAAATTAGGAGATTATCGTCGAACTGAGAAATCGGGACGAAGCTTGTGAGGGGTCTCTTGCCAGTACAATCGGTGCGTTTCTTGTGGGAATTGACGCATTGGAGGCTGCACGACCGGAGAGAGCAGCCGGGGCATTTGTACTTCGACGGGTTGATTTTGCACTCGGCGCATAGATTTGGTTGGTTTTTGTTGTCGGCTTCTTCTGGTTTCTCCTCCATTGATGAGAGAACGAATTGATTTGTGGTTTTTCCCCTTCTTTTAAAAAAATTAGGGTTTTATTAGGGCTTTTTGGTTCATGAGAAACGGCTGCATTGCAAAGGGGATGCATTGAAATACTAAATTAGCCCCTCAAAATTAAATTTGAATAACATCATATTTGCTAAAAAAAACGAATTAATTAAAAAAATTAAAGGGTATATTTTTTCACATTTGTTATAAAAAAAGTTATTTATAAAGTAAATACACTAAAATTAGAAAATTAAATAAAAAATATTGCTATATTTTTAAAATAAATAAATTTTTTTAATTATATTTTATAGATATATCTTCACACATATATTTTCACACTTTATAAAAAGAGAGGCAATTTTCATGTAAAAATCATCTTTAGAAAAATGCAAATAAAAAAAAAAAAAATTGATCACGAAAATCTGATCTAAAAATAAATATAAAAATAAAAATAAATAATACAGTAAAAAATCACAAAGCGCGGAACTCAGGCCATGTACTCTTAACTGGATTCAATAAACACGTTTCACGTCCGCTACCCCTAAACACGAACCCACACTCGGAAGCTAGCAATCTCTCGAATTCGATTCTTCGCATAATCCGCGCTTGTTCTTGTGGTTACTCGCCGAAGTTGAATTCTTTTAACGTATTTGGGGGAATTGATTTTAGGGTTTCCTTTTTTTTTTTCTGGGCTGCGATAAATTGTGAATCTTTGGTCCGCGGAAGCTGGCTATGGACTACGAGTCGTACGACAGCAGTGGTGAGTAATTTACTTTTGAGGAGAGCAAAAAAAGATTTAATTTTTCGCCGAGTAATTTAGGTTTTGCAGTGGTTTGTGTGAGTTAGGGTTTGTGAATCACATGCATTGCTGATTATAGTCACCTGAGAAGTAGGATTAGATTGTTGTCTTGATTTTTTCTTCGAATAGTCTTCTTTAAATGCCGTGAAAAAATCGATATTTGGTTAATGTTTGAGGTAGCTGACCTGACATATTACCATAAGAGCTCGAAGAGACTGTGTTCTCCTGATTGAATTTGGTGTTCAATTGTCTATCACTTGCCTGTGAGCTTATAAGTTCGATAGAGGCCTTTAGCATGGAAAACGGGTTCGACTTAAATCTCATTTTTATGGTTAAAGGCTCAATCTTTGCATCCTGTTTGAGAAATACAGTTGGTTTTTCCTTTTCTGAAAGACGAGGTAGATATGCTCAATTAATGGTTGGGGTTTAGGCAAGTGGAATAGGTTTGTTTCTATTTGCCTTCTTTATTCTCCCACTTTGTCTTACACAGAAATGTGGTGTCCAGATCATTATTAATTTGTTATAGACTTATAGTGATCCATTAGATCATAAGCCTTCAACTTTAATTTCGCGGTGATTTATTTTTTCAGCTTGATTAACGATTCATTGGATTTCAAGCACTAGTTTCTCTGTGATTGTTGATTCAATTCCACACTCTTATTATGACATCTTGCTATGCTAGTTCTCCTGTTCTGAAAGGTGTTTATCATTGATCTATCAGTATTGAATTAGTTAATCGAATCTTGCTGAATTATTTCATTCTGGCTCTGTATATTATGTTACAACACTGTGATATTAAAAGGAAAAAAATAAGGTTTTTGAAAATCATATGGACTGCCACTGGCCCCCTTGAGGGTTGGTACTTAACTATCTTCATATACAAAAGCATTTCAAACACCCCCTTGCGGTACAAATATTACATACATGTAATTTATAATCAAAATTCAAGGATCCTTTTGTAATTTTCAAAAACCTATGTTTTTTAAATACTATGAACCTCAGGGGTATGCGAGTTCTAGAAAATCGTTCACATGTTTTGTGTATATTATTATATTAATAATTTGATGTTATTTCAGGGACGGATGATGACTTTCCTCCGCAGCATCAAAATAGAATGTCTAGAGGTGGGCGCATTTCTGGAAACGGAAGGCCTCCTGCCATGGGTTCTCATATCCCGTATTCGAGGATGTATGATAACACTGACATGGAAGCTAAACTCCACCAGCTTGAGCAAGAAGCGTACATTTCAGTTCTCAGAGCATTTAAAGCACAAGACGATTCCCTTACTTGGGTACTGTTTGCCTGCAGTGCATATGAATCTAGATATATGAAAAGGTTATTTAATCGGATCTTTTGTTTTCCATCAGGACAAGGAGAGTTTGATAACGGAGCTTAGGAAAGAATTGAAATTATCAAATGAGGAACACAGAGATCTTCTTGGCAGGGTTAATGCAGATGAGTCAATTAGGAAAATAAGGTTTGTGTATGTGTGTGTGAACATACCCCATGCATCTACATTCTGTGACAAGTTGGAAAATAATCCCACTTTTAATTTTTAAATTGATCTAATGACTATTAATTATAGTCTCGTATGATATCTAATTGTCATTATTCTCCAAAGGTATGATACCCTAACGGCATCGTAGAAAATTTCCCTACAATATAAATACGAATTTATAATGTATTACTAGGTAAATATAAGAAAGACTGTCGATGCTATAAATTAACATCAAGAAATTTAAACATGTAACTCTCTAAATACCAAAGAGTTGATACCAAACACAACGTCTAAGATGCCATTGTAAATATATTTTACAAAGTCAGAAAGTTCCATTAGTTCCAGTAATTTGATGTGAAATTCAACCCCAGTTTTTGTATTGATCAAATTTAGCTTATATTTTTTGTAATGTGGCGATCATAAAGGAACTTTTATAATTACTATGATGTATAATAATCTTTTCTAAAGTCATGCCATGCTTTTAATATTGTAAACTGACCTTTTCATTTTTCGTTTTTACGATTTTTTTTTTTTTTGGGAATTACTACTAGGGAGTGGAAGCAATCAATTGAGCCAAAACAGGGTATTCGTGGTGCTAGTCAAGCTGTTCATGACGCAGCACCCAGTCCTTCTGTCTCGGCTTCTCGTAAAAAACAAAAGATGGCACAATCATTACCTTCTCAATCCTTTGGTGGTCCCTCTCCTTTCCACCCACAGGCGATGGCTCCAACAAACCAGCCTTCCTCATCGTCCGCAAAGCGTGGACCCATGATGGGCGTGAAGGGCAAAAAACAAAAACCCGTGAGTTAGGAGGGTCTTTACAGATTAAATCTTAATCACTCAGTTAGAAGTTTCGTTACTGATTAAATGTTCACTTTCAAAAAAAAATTATAAAATAAATTGGATTTTATTGTAATTAGGTTAGACCTCTTTTAGTAATCATACACTAAATTAAATCTTACAACACATGATGCTAATCTTTTGTTTTTTCAAAAAATTAACTTTCTGGTCAGGTTCCACCAGGATCGTCTTCATTGAAAATGCAGTACCCCCCGGGTCCCGCTGGCAGAGGTCAATATGGTAATAACCGTATGCCTTCTGGTGGCCTTATGAATGAACCAGCAAAGAAGGGTTCGATTGATACATTGATCGGAAGGAAAGTGTGGACCAGATGGCCTGATGACAATAATTTTTATGAAGCTGTGATAACTGATTATGATCCAATGAACGTACGTGTTTCTAACTTCTCTGCTATTTTCTGGACTTCCCATCTTGTTCATTTTAGTTCATAAATTGTCTCCATGTGTTTTTCCAGGGTCTGCATAATCTTGTTTACGATATTGGTACTCCATGTGAAACCTTGGAATGGGTCAACCTATCTGAGGTATATACTTGCCCTTATATTTCCGTGATAGTACCATTTGAACTTATCATTTTTGAGTTTCTTAACCATTTTATTATTAATACGTGATAGACATAATTGCTTTTCATTCTCGTGTGATGTTAATGCTCAATATGCACTATTCTAAAAAATTGCGACTTTCACAGAAAGTAAAATTTGTTAAGATACTACATAAAACTATAATAATAATAATATTAGTCTATTTTATTTTCTCTAGATTTCTTCAGAAGATATAAAGTGGGAAGGAGAAGACCCTGGGGTTTCCCGTCGAGGAGGCAGTGGTGGGCCTGGGCGTGGAATGGGCCGGCCTCGAGATATTAATAACCCACCAGGTTCAGGAAGAGGTAGAGGTTTGACCAAAAGTCAACTGAGGAAAGATTTTCCACCATCACAGAATGGAATCGGGAAGAAGGGACCCGATGATATTCAGTTGCTTCATACTGATACTCTAATTAAGGAGGTATTGCAGTTTTGGTGGTGTCTTTTTTCTTTCTCCATAATTTTAGATGTAGTATTTGTTTATTGAATCGTAACCTTTGGTCCTTTGGGCAGGTAGAGAGGGTTTTTAGTTCTAGCCATCCAGATCCTGAGGAGATGGAGAGGGCAAAAAAAGTGTTGAAGGTTGGGAAAAACTTCATTACCTACAATTTGATCTCATTATCTTTTAGAACGATTGAAGAAGAATTTGTGAATTTAATATAATTGATTACTTTTTTCTGTGAATAAGCTATACAAATTCACCATACTCTTTTAGTTCTTATTTATTAATTTGTACTTTTGCCAAAAAAAAAAAAACAGGAACAAGAACAGGCACTTGCTGATGCAATTGCAAGGCTTGCGGATTTATCTGATGGTGACAGTGGTAATTTTTCTTTTACCATTATTAATTACTGTACTTATTATTTTCACTTGAAATATACTATATGAACAAGATTTTGTGATGATTTCCTTGTGACAGACGGGGGTGGTCGTTTCCTACACGGGCAGGCGTTGAACCGAGAATAAATGGGCTTGATTATGTTTGTGGAGGGAAATGTTGTTATCGTTAAAGGCAAAATACGGTTCGGCTGATTTAGGACACTGTTGTATTATGTCGTCGCTCGGTTAGCTCCCTAACATATTTTTGTTTGTTTTTAGTTGATTAATTATTTAGCATAGGCCAAGTTGGGGCAGCTGGGGTTTTTGTCCTTTTATCTTCTGTTTTGTGTAAAATATTTACAGTTGTCTTGTAAAAAGGTTGTTTCATGGTATACTACTATACAGTGGAGTATTTTGTTTTGGACAAGGTTTTCCTGTTTAATTTTAATTTTCTGAAAATGTCGAATGCATTAATTATATAATGTACTACTATATACTACTAAAAAACATTTTTCCTTTTTTATAATGTTGAAAATGACCATAATTTGTTGGTTAGCTTATAAAGTTACCCTTGATTAAAACTGATAAGTTCAAGAAACTTTTTTTTGGTAGAATTAAGTGTAACAAAGTAAAAAAATTGAAAAAAATACGAATTGAATGAACCTCTTGGCCAAAGGAAATTAGAATTGATGAAATCATATCAAAATAAACACACAAATTAAAAATTGTCGCCAACGAAAATATTGTTGGGACATATTTGTCACACTGCAAAGTTATTGGGCTAATTTCGCTAGTATACTGACTTTGCAAATAAACCTCTAATCTTTATCATTTCACACGTGCTGACGTGTACCCGTCTATACCTATACCCTATATATATATATATATATATATATATATATATACCTCAGCAAAAATTTAAAATTCAAGTTCCCCACTCTTTCAAAACCTCAAATCCGCGCCACCGTGCGCCACAGTTGCATATGGCTCCCTTCCCCCCTCCGTCGGCGGGCAACTCCACCGCCGCCGCCGCCGCCACCACAAGACCCCTCTCAAGTAATCCCCCTCGGCCAGCACCCCAAAACCCTCACCTATTTCAGTCGGCACCTCCATCTAGGCTCCCATCCAACCCAAACCCTAATTACCCTCAATTAGCCCCTCGGCCCCCTCACCCGCCGGATCCATCCCACTTCCTCTATCCCGTCGCCTCCTCCGGTCGTGGATTTCTGTCGAGGCAGTTGCCCGTGCCAGCTGCGGGCCCCACCCCGAGATCGCCCTTCGTTTTCCCTTACGTCGATCCGGGTCAGGGCAAACCGGGATTCGCAAGGCCGGTTCACCTGCCCCATGTGCTCCTCGGATCCGGGCCGGGTTCTGCTGGGACAATGCCTGGCGTGGTTAAAGGATTTCCCGTTTCCTCTTCAAACCACTCTAAGGTTATTTTCTTATTTTGGTGTTTTTAATTGTTTGAGTTTAAATGAAATGCTTGTGGGTTATGATTGTATTGCGCCTGCTTGAATTAAACTATGTTTCATTGAAATTATTCGTTTTATCTATGTGTGTTTGGTTATGCTCTGAATTATTGAGATGATATTTTCTAAGGCCATTATACTTTTCCTTGTCGATTTAATTCAGATTTTGTCCAGTTTGTATCGTAAAGTGGAATAAAGGTAAAGAAGCAATCCAACTATGACATCCATTTTATCTCTCTCGATGTCTGTTTATAATCCCTTGGATGAGCTAATAGTAATTGATGGTAGATGATGATTGATGGCCTGTATGTGTTTGTTGCGATTCACTTCAAATAATCAATAATGAAAAAGGTCCATGCCTTATCCACACAGAATGTTCACCGCCACCCTTAATTCGTTGGCAAATAAGTTCTGCGCCATTTCAGCAATAAGTTTATTTTTGTACAAATCATATTATCACAAATTTCAATTTCTATTCATATGCTGAATCCTTTAAAGTTTATTGTTTGTTTTAATATCTGGACTGATATTAGGTCGGTCTGCCTTCCAATTCAATCTCTGATAATAATGGCCACAACAATTCAAGGCAAGTGTTACTTCACATCTCTGTTTTTGCCTTCTCTCATTGTGGATCCTACGTATTTTCTTCTAATTACAATGCTAATTAGTAATTACCCATCTTACGAATTTTCAGTAATGTTCTTATTTTGTTTGCAGGGATAGAAATAGGGATGATACACTTACAACTGTCAGAGATAGGAAGGTACGTTTGATGGCTTTTATGTTCTCTTATTCAATTAATAATCATAATATAAATAATATAAAGAAAATAAAGATAAATAATTTAGTAAGTTGTTTTTAACATTTACGTTTTTTTTTTTTCATTATTTTCATGTTGGTGAAAATTCGTGTTTCAGGTCCGGATAACCGAAAATGCATCTCTGTATACCCTCTGTAGGTCATGGTTGAGGAATGGTTTTCATGAAGAAACTCAGGTGTGCTTCTGGAAAGTTTGTACGAGTTCTTTGCATATATAAGTATAAAACTTTTTGTTTCTCAAATTGTCAATATACATGATATATCTAATTTTATATATGTATTCTCCATCTATCCCAAAATAAAATTTATTTTAGCGTCTATAAAGTTTACCTTGTATTGGAAATGCTATTTTTATTATACTGAGAATTGCATCCAATTTGCATTTATGAATATATTTTTTAGTATTTGCTTATACAGTACATTAGATTATGAATTGCTGGTCAACCTCACACATGGTCATTGACGATATTTGAATAGTTTAAAAAACGTGTTACTGCATTATTGTCTTAAAAGTAGTGTTTGAAATGTGGCTATTATTACATCATCATTTTGTAATTGAGTATTTGAGAATGAAATTCCATTTTAAGAAATGCTGTCAAATCTTAGGATTTCTTGAATAAGAAACAGAACAATAGTTTTGGACAGAGGGAGTACGAAACTTTTGCCATAATGCTTATACTACTGTGTCCTTACAACTTATCACGGTTCTTCACTTTTTATTAAGCTTAATAATATTGACTCGTTTCTTTTTTTATCTACTTAGTCTTAATATGCAGGCAGCTCTATTGTAAAAAGTTATGTAGATAAAACTTTAGGGACATTATACTAAATCTTGACAGAGAAATTTGTTACTATTTGAGTCAAAGTTATAATAGATTATATGTTAAATAACTGTTGGTTATCCATATATAATCTCTTTTATTTCTCAGGGATTATGCATATTTTCCTTGCATGTTTGTGATGGTCTTTTAAACAGCAGTCGTTTTTCCACTAACTTTGCATTTGATATTCCGCTCTTTAAGCAGCCACAATATCTGGGTGCTGTCAAATCTCTTCCCAGACCTTTGCCTGTAGCATCTGCACAAGCTGTAGAGTCACCGGATAAAGCTGTGGAAGACAAAGAAGAGGAAGACAATGAGGTTGGTATAATCTGCCCTGCATCTGTCTGAATTGTATCTTTAAAAAGAGCTATGTTATAACTTTAGTGGGATATCCATTTTAGTCCCCTATGAGATTCTCATGAAACTATTTTGTCTCCTACACTGCATATGACTATACTAATACTTATCATGGAGAGGTGACTATTTTCAAGTCCATGTAATAAGCACTAAACCCTAAATCCATTGTTTTACTTATTCAGATTAATTGAAATTTTATATTATTGAGAATCAAAAATCTTGAGAAGTTAGTATGTGAAACTTTTGGAAGTTCATGATGATGACATGTATTTGTGGCTTATGATTATTACATTGTTCTGTTATTCATTAGTTCTTTTGGTATTTTTATTTTTATCATTCGATAATACGAATTTGTAAGTACTTTGGCGTACATCCTGCATTTACTTTCAGGACAAAGAGTCTCTTGAGAAATTGTCGGAGAAAGAGCTTTTGCAAAGACATATTAAACGTGCTAAGAGGGTTCGATCACGGTAAATCTTGTGCCCCCCTTGTAGCATGGCCTCTTAAAATTTTCCATTTCTTGAATTTCCTTTATTTTTTATTCTTTTACTACTGGCCTAAAATTTTCTGTAGGCTAAGAGAAGAACGACTTCAACGAATTTCAAGATACAAAACTCGACTTGCTCTTTTGTTGCCCCCAATGGTAGAACAACAATTCAAAAATGAATCAACCGAAGCAAACTGAAGTTGCTATGATTAGATGTGCTTTGAGTCCTTGTAGAGATTGCCTACATAAGAGAAATTTTGCTTTGTTTTCCTTAAGTTTTCCCTATTTGTGTCATTATGTGTCCTTGAATTTCTATTTCTGTAGTTGTGTAAACCTAATATTTGGTAGTTGCGGGTTCAAATTCATCAAATTAATAGGATTAGATTAGATGTATAATATTTAACCTGTCTTTGTTGAGATTGTCTTTGTAGTGTTTGCTTTATACGGGTTTGTATGAAAGTTCATAGTGTGAACTAAAACTTCTGTTTTGTGTTTTTGGCAAACACCCAATATTTACCTTGATATTTTTTTGATATAGAAAGATTAGGAAGTTGGGCATGAACCTTTTTTAAAACATTGATCGAGTGCATGTTGACATGAAAAAACCGAACGACCAATTTGATAAAATTAAAAGACCAGACCTCCCAAGCTGATCAATCAATCGTGTGCATACAAGCAACATGTTACGATATCTTTTGGCATCACTCACATGAGGCAACCCGACAAAAGCATGTTTATATTCAATCACAAAAAAGTAAGACTTTGTGCAACATTCATTTTCAAAGGAGTAAATATGTTTTGAGTCCCGAAGGAAGAAAGTTTCTAGGTTATCATGTTTTGACCGTTGAAGAAAAACAGTATTAAATAAAAAAATTATATGTTGATTATATTATCATAAATAAGACAAGATTATGATATTATTTTTAAGAAACAAAATTAATATAATCATCAAATGATATGATTAAAAGAGACTTGAGCCTTATCCTTGATCCACCGATCATTGTTGTCACAATCAAGGGACAACACACTTCCTTTTCTAACAAAAGAGTATTTGTCGTTCAAAAACATATGCAATACGATGTGACCACTAACTGGTAAGGATATTGATTCATTGATTGATTCATTTTATGTGGATCGTAATAAATAAAAAAATATATATATATAATATGCTTTCATAGTATTGATTTTTGGTGAAATTCGGATCCACGTTGAAAATTAAACTCATCTTTACGACTGGATTTGTGACTCAGATAATGAAAGAATCGTTATTAAAAGCCACTTGAAATTAATCGCGTGGACACCAACGCTTTGATTAAAAGCCACAACAGTCAAACTCAAATACTGTATTGCTGTCGAGTGTCGACCCGTCTCAAAATTCGTATCTCTCGCTCTGAGTTGACTCAAAACTCATACCTCTCGCTCTGAGTCGAGTCCTGTTGGAATTTTCTGAATTTTTTTATGATTAATTAATAACAAATTATAGACCCCATGTATAAAATTGCAATTACTCATATACAATATTCTCGGTCAAATGGAATTTCTCATTTGATAATTATAGAGATTAATATGTATAGAGATTAATATGAGAATTAGTAGACAACGCAAAGTTAACAAATCATTGGTTGACAACAAAAGAATTTTCATGCAACAGGACTTTTCATTTGTTTGATTAGGTGAGAAGTCCCTCTTCACCAATAATATACTTCAACTATATACCATGAAGATCGTTTCATCATTAGATGGGTCCTGGTCGGTAATTTAAATCTTAAAAAAGTGTATTAATGTGGGGCACAACAAAATTAAGAAGGATTGACCTCATTTAGTGTGTTTGATTGATCTCTTGGATTTGGTTGATCATTACTTTAAAATTCATTGTTATTAGGATTAGTATTACTTACAAAGAAATCGTGGAGCATTATTGTGATTAGTTGTTATTATTGTGATTAGTTGTTATTATTTTGTCTGAAAATAATCTCGAAAAAACTAACACAATTTATTTTTTATTTTTTATAGAATGAAAAGATAAATATTTTTTTAAATAATAAAGTAAAATGTAAAATTGTATTTTTAAATAAATGTTTTCATCAACAAAAAAAATTTAAAAAAAATTATTGAAATTAGTTTTTTTAAAGTGAGTATTATAAAAATAATTCTTTTTATGATTAAAAAAAATGTGACACTTCAAAAATAAAATTGTGTTTTAAAATTAAAAAATATATATATTACTCCTTCTATCATATTATTCCTTCATAAATAAAAAAAAATTATATTTCGTTAAATTTTTATCAGAAAATAAAAAGTACATTTTTTTAAATTAATAACATAAAATAGCTATTATTACTATTAAAAATATGAAAATTTTGAATAGATTAATTTTTAAAATGAAACCGAAAAAAAAAATGTAATGTATATGAGAGGAAAAAAGTTTATTTTTTATTTATTTTTATAAAGTGAGATCTGAAAGATTAAAAGAGTGTCACGTGGTTTCCAATACAATAATAATAAAAATAAATAAATAAATGGTGAGAGTATTGAAAAGGAATGTACTTGGGTCGTGTGTTGTAATAATTGGTGGGTGATAAAGGGCACCCCACTTTAGCAGACACATTCATGAATATGACATCTTTGTCCCCAGCACACACTTCCTTTCATAAATACACATACATATACACACACCCCCACGAACACTATACATTACTTCGTGTGAATCTAATCAATTTTTTTATTTTTTATTTTATTGATTATTGAAAAATGAAAATTGAGACCCATCATTAATTTTAACATTCAAATAACAAAACAATTGAACAAATTTTATTTATTTTCACCAAATGGATCACAAACTCATCAACAAGTTAAGTTATGGAATGAGTGGTTTATAAGATGTAATGGCCTAGGATCAACTTAATTTTACTCCATTCTTTACGAATACTCCTATGTGATTACACTTCTTTGTCTAGTTTATTTGAAACAATATATAATTGTTGAATACAATAATAATTAACGTCGGAGATTATTAATTTCAAATGAACCACAAAAGGGCACTCTTAAGTCTTAATTACCTATCTTGTTTGCTTGATGAAAGACTCGCACAGCTGACTGTCTCCTTGATCATATGATCGATCACTCGATTTTATTTTTTATTTATCCCAAGGAGTCTTTAATTTCATCAAGCAAGCAAGAGAATTTAGTTTAAAAAAAAAAAAAGCTTTCCAATTTTGGGGAAAAAATGATTTATTTATAATGAAAAACATATCAGAATTTATAAGAGCATTTTCTACTCACTATAACCGAATCAAACATACCTAACTCATCAATTTTTCGTTGGTTGAGGTTGAGCTTCTTCGTGACAACAATGAATATTCAAAACATGGTACGTACTATTCCATTCATCTAGTTTGAATATTTGACAGATGATATAACAAGTTCTGATTCCCAAATAATATCTACCATATATTTCATTTTGCATTTTTCACAAACATTTTTCTTTAATTAAAAATCTGTTTTCCCCCACACACATCAAAATCAAAATTCCAAAACCAACAACACATCCAACAAAAAAAAAAATCAAAATATTTTCCTATATTTACACTATGATTCAGGCAAGGACCACAAAGGATTCACAAAAACCAAGAAATTCCAATTGCACCCCCACACTAATTAAAATTGCAATTTAATTCACGAGGCCGCTGGCTGATTGTGATGGATGATCGAATTCTGCGAGAACGGGAAAAACTTATGCCGGTTGATCACCGGGAACGGAACGGCGGCCGCCGCGTCGACTTTCGCCGGAGGAGGCGCGGGGGCCACGCGCTCGCACGACGGGCACATGGTGAGCGTCGTCGCCGGCAACTGCATGTAGAACGGGTTCGTGATCTTGAGAGCCCTCAGATCCTGCAGCTCCTTTTGCAGCCGTCGATTTTCTCCGGTCAGAGTTTCGCAGCACCTCTTCAGGTACTCGCAGTCCACCTCCGTTTGCTTCAGCTTCGTTCTAAGAAATCAAATTACAGCCCCGTATCTTTTCAGTATTCTCAATTAGGTCCCCAAATTATCAAAAAAATTACAATTTCCCCCCCTCGTACCTCGCTCTTCTGTTCTGGAACCAGACCTCGACTTGCCGGGGCCTCAGATTCAGCTGCTTCGCGAGAGCCTGCTTTTGTTTCTGGAATAAATTATGTTAAATTAAAATTGAGCCCACGAATTATCTATATATTACACAAAAGCCCCGCAAAAAGTGTGTATTTGCAAACTCACCGGATTGAGAGTGCTGTGCTCTTTGAAGCTGTCTTCGAGGAACGCGGCTTGGTCTTTGGACAGCCTGAGTTTCTTCCGGGTGTTGTTGGCCCCGTTCTCGTCGTCGTCCGACGGCCTCTCCGCCTCGACGCCGTCGTTTCCGGCGGCCTCGAAATCCCTCTTCCCGCCGACGCCTCCGTACACCCCGAAGTCCAAATGGAACTGCTGGGACTGGGATCCCGAGCTGTTCGCCGACGTCACCTCCTCCGCCGCCGGGAACCGGTTCACGTCCAAACCCCTCGCCGCCGGCCGACCTACGTTCCCCGAAGACCCGTTCTCCGAACTCCCTGAAGACAACCGAAATCAAATATCAGTAATTAATTCTTAATTAAAAAGAATTAATCGAAGAAAGCGAGAGATCGGAAGTACCGTTATCTGAAGACCACCGCCGGCGAGGCAGGGGAGAACAGGGGAGAAGATTTAGCTGAAGAGGGTTGTCGCTGTTTTCTCCCTCCGAAGCCGAATCGTCGCCGTCGCCGTCGTTTTCCGGAGGTGGGTTTTCTTGGGTTTTGAGGCCGAGAGCGACCCGGAAATCAAAGACTCCATTTTTATGCTTCTTTGAGCTGCTGCTTTCCGACAGGGGTTTCGATGGGTCTCCTAAGCTTAATCCCAACTCCATTTTTTCTGTTTGTGAATTAAAAGTAAATGAAATGAAATGGAGAAGAAAGAAAAGGGATTTTCTGTATTGAAAGCAGAGGGTGAGCCTTTATAGATAGAGAGACTCTGTATTTATTTATTTTTATTTTATTTTATATAATTTATGTATGTGGAAATGGGAATAATGAATTTGTAGAAGTGTTTAAAATTGATAAAATAATAAATGAGGAAAAGGACTACTACAAGGGGTAGGCCAAACATGTACCAAGTTTCCCTTTTTTCCTTGTCTTTATCTCCCACTTTATGTGTAATTCTTTCATTATTATTTTTTTTTATTTTCTTAAAAAATATCAAGAAAATGATAATACTACCAATCAATGATTTGTTATTCAAAGTACTATTATCCTATTTATAATTATTTTCTCCCATAACCTTTATGGGGTTTTGATTATTTAGTTGTGATGATTAGGGCAATAAGGTTTGACCGACACACTCATGGTGACAAAGGACACACGTGAAAGGACCTTTGTTTTCTTTTGAGTATTTAATTACTACTTACTACGTGTTTTTGTGTGTGTGTGTGGTTTGAACATGTTATCCCTCTTTCAAGAATCATGTCGCCATGCACCAACCTCTCTCGCCTTTGACTTTGGTTTTAGACCGCAGTCAAACCCAGATCTTGACCGTTGAATAACCTCGGGTTAATTAGAATATATTTTGATGGGGTGTGTGTGTGATGATGGTGTTGCATGTGTGTTTTTGAAGATTGAGTTGCTGAATAATTAGTGTTAATTATGTGTGATACATCACATAATTGTGTTGTGATGATATACATTATGATGAGTGCAAGTTGTGTAGACAAATGGGGTCTACTTGTTTGGTTAGGCGCCCATAACTATTGCAAGTAGAAATAGATGCCCCAACGAGGACAATATTAATGGTGCTTGTGACTTGTGTAGATTGAGAATTTTTTATTTTATGTTTCAAATTTGAAATTGGAAATTAGGGTTTTCTTTTAGGACGTGTGACTAGAGCAATGAGATGTATGATCATATTGTTCAATATTGAGTTTTAAGTAAATCTGCAACAAGTCAATTAGAAATTTAGAATAGAGATGAATGGAGCTTTCAATGTTATTATTTGAAACTTTTTCTCTTTCAGATAATTAGTCATAGCATCTCATTCTTAATTAAAAGAAATGTGACAATTAATTTGAGAATTGAGTTTATAAGTTTGCAACAAGTCACTTATGATTTAAATGAATACAGCTTTCATTGTTGATATTTGAAAGAAACTAAATGCTACCTACGTACAATTAGTGTGAAACAAATGTAGTACCTTTCAATGTTGTTATTTGAAATAAACTAAATGCTACAATTAGTGTGAAACAAATGTATACCTATTTTGTTTACTACAAGTTGTTGTTTAACTACAAGCAGATGAGAAGTGAAACATTGACCTTATTGGACATGTTAAATAAAAATTTAAACGAGCTCGAACTCAAGCTCGACAACTCGAGCTTTTTTTAGCTTGAGCTTGGCACGTGAAAATATAGATTGCTCGTCAAAGTGGCTCATCGAGCTGCTCGACACGCTGAGAAACACGATAATCATGCTTTATGATAACGAACTACTCGAGCTCGACTCAAATTCAACTTCGCAAGAATCAACTCGAGAAGCTGATCACGAGTCACTTGACGAGTTAATTTGTAGATATAGTTCCACCAAGTGGTGCAATACCGCGCGCAATATACGTATACAATAAAATTCTATAAATTAATAGTTTCGGGTCGTGAAATTTTATTAATTTAGAGATGTTATTTATTTATTAAATGTTTATTTATTTATTTAAAAAATTAAGTTTAGAGAAAATTCTATTAATTTAAAGAAATTATTAATATATTAAATATTAATTTATAAATGTTTTATTGTATAATTATAATTATACTCTTGTTTTTGTTATCCATTTCTCATTTGTACACAAATTTTCTTTTTTACTTAAAAAACAAAACAAAAAACACTTCTTTTTATATCAAAAATCAGATAAAATGTGAAGATATTTAATGGGAAAACATGGAAAATAATTTGATGAGTGGGAGACAAGGTTGGGGTTTGGACTGAGTAGTTGTGGGGTTAACAGTTAATAATTAAGACTGTTATTAAATAAATAAATAAATAAATAAGAAGACAAGCGTGGGATTTTGTTGACTAATTAATTAATGCTTTTTCTTGTATATCATCAGCTTTTTCTTCTTTTGTTGATTAATTCGTGACCAACTCAAATCCAATCCCTATACTTAAAATAAAATAAAGGGGCAGAATCTGCCCATGAGCAAAAACTACTTAAAAACTTATTTTATAAAATTTAATAATATTTTAATTAATTTTTTTACATGTAATATAATTAATTATACTATATAAAATATATATTGTACAAAGAAATTAAATAAGAAAATAATTTGTTAAAGATAATGCATATTCTTATATTTATATTAAAAAAATCAATTAAATAGAAAAAATATATTTTAACCTATAATAATAACAAATAAAAATTATATTTTTACATATATATTATAATAATTATATTTTAAGTCATATAAAAATAAAAAATAAAAAAAATAAATAAAATTGGGCGTTCTGCCAATGGGCAGAATCTGTCCACACAGAATTACCCTAAAATAAAATGTGTAGTAATATAAAATAAGGGACGTGCTAAATGGGCAGATTCTGCCCATTGGCAGAATTCTTTTATAATTTTTTTTAAAAATTATTAAAATATTTTTATTATTATTTTGTCATATATTATAATTAAGTACACTAGCTATATTAAATATATATTTCACAAAAAAAATAAAAAATAAAAATGTTTAGATAAAGATAATAAATATTTTTATATTTATACTAAAATAATCAATTGATTAGAAAAAAATTATTATAATATATAAAAATAAAAGATAAAAAAATTTATTTTAATAAATTTATTAAGCTAATTATATTTATAATCATATAAAAATAAAAAATATAATAAATTTGGACAATTTTGTCCATGGGCAGAATCTGCCCACAAGTAATTACTGATAAAATAATATATAATAGGTATTGATATGTAATTATATAAAAAATTAATTAAAAAATACTAATATATTTGTGTAAATAAAAGTGTATTGTGAGTATAAAATAAAAAAAAAAACTTTCAATTTAAAATGTTAAAAAAAAAAGTGTGGAATATCAAAAATAGAAAAATGAACAAACAATTACTCCATCTGTCCCATAGCTATAGTAACAGGTGGTCAACGCTGACTTTTTTTTTACCGTCCAATACGCGGTATAAAAAAATTATGAAAAAATAACTAAAATAAAATATAACTATTAAATTTTATTTTAGTTATTTTTTCATAATTTTTGTATACCGTTTATTATACATATTGGACGGTAAAAAAAAGTCAGCGTTGACAAGACTATGGGTGTGGGACAGAGAAAGTATTTGATTGAGGGAGTACTTCAATTTTTTTCCCTATACAATACTACTTCCCACAAGTGCCAATTTCTTTGTAAATTTAAAAAGAAATTAAAAAACATTTGTGAGAACACAAGTACCAATTTCTTTGTAAATTTAAAAAAAAATTAGAAAACTTTTGTGAGAAAAATGAAGTTTTTTTTGAAGATTATGGGAGAACTACTATATTTTATACTATTTTCATATTATAAAAAAATATTTATTTTTATATATTATTATTTTTATTTGATAGTACAAAGATTTATCAACACAAAAACAATTTTTTTATACATTTCACTTTTCTTAAGAAAAATAGATTTCACTTATTTAGTACAGAGGTATCTTTAAATGATTTGAGTTAATATCAAAAGTCTAATTTAAAAAAATACATTTAATTTAAAAAATCAAATAATTTTAATTGAAAAGAATTCAAAAAAACAACAATTTATATACATAATATTTAAAATTGTAAAAAAAAAAAAAGAAAAAAAAAAGACAGTAAGTTTTTTTTCCAAATACTACATTAAATACAACACAGAGAACAACCAAACAAGTAATGGGGGCAAGAATCAAGAATCAATTGTTGTCCTTATAACAATATATTTGTGTGCAATAATTGTAGCATTCATTGCATGCCCCACAAACCGTCCCCTCCACCATTATTGCTTACCTCATCCTCTTCATGTTTTTCTCATAAAATATTTATTTTTATAACAAAATAATTATTTAAATTATATATACAAAAATCTATTGTAGTTTCTTCTTCTTCATGCAAGAGTATTCAACAACTCGATCATATGGAAGAGGGTGATGTATGTAATCAAAACCACAAAACCGCAACAACACAGACAAGTGATAAAGACGACATACTCTTTTGCCTTGTTCATCCACAAAATAGGAAACAGAAGAACGAAAAAGAGATGAAAATCTGAGAACAAAAACCCAGAACAATCTATTCGATAAGCTTACATAATAACACACCACCTGGATATACCTATAAGTACACAGCCCAATACAATACAAAACTAAATAGTGCCACAACAGCTACATACCCCGATTAAAAAACCTGGATTCAAATGTCGGCGATAACACGAACGAGGCTTCATATGATATTCATTTCGGGTAACAGCAATTCATATACCTTTGTTCTGGAAAGAATATTGCATTCTAAAACAAATCTAACTTACCAACACTCAGTTCACAAACACCAAATTAATAATACGAAAAGTAAATGTGAGTTGAATCGAAGCACTACAAACAAACCGTTAGATTTTTACCTCCCTTCGTTAAAATGCATTTCCCCTTCTTCTAGGCTCACTCACTCTTCAAACCGTTAAAATTTTCCCTCCTTTGCTTTAAGATTCATCCAATTCAATTCAATCTCCTTCTTCTAGGCTCACGCGGATCCCGAGCGTCTAAATCCAAATTCCTCGACATAATGTTCCTCCTCCTCGCATACGAAGAAGAAGTAGTAGCCATAGTCTCCTCGATAGATCGAACAACACCCGTCGGCCTAGGTAAATCACTCGCCGGCGCCTCGTTTCCCAACATCCGATTATTGATAACCGATTCCAAATCCTCAACCAACCTCTCCGCATTACTCAGCGCGGATGACAGGGAAGAAAGAGACGCAGCACTCTCAGACAGCACCCTCGATACCTGATGGAACCTCACACTGTGGTTTTGTTCTCCGCCCGCTGACTCAGCCTGCACACCACCACCAAAGGCACCAATGCCGATTCTAATCCGCCTAAGTGCCTCCGAAACAGGTACATGAGACAAAAAGCTTTGTCGACTCACCCGCTGCTGCCTAGCACTCTCGACTCTACTGGCTTTCGGTCGAGGGGGTATTTCGAGACCTGATTCTGTCACGCGAATTCCTTCACTGTCACCATTCCCGTAAATCGGGGTCACGGTAGAATCGGAAACCTCCCCCTTACAAACAGGGCATTCTTTAGAGAAGGAATCGACGTGCGATATCTGGTAAAAGCAGGGCCAGCAGAACAAGTGGCCACAGCAAGTCAAAACGGGCTCCTTTGATACTTCCAAGCATATGTTGCAGTCGTAGAAGCTCCCACCTCCTTCTTTGTCGGTTTTTTTAACCTCGGACGAGCCCATCTCGAGAGCCTTTGCTACCAAATGGGAGCTATCCCTCTTGCAGCCTTTTCCTCTCTCGGGTGTACTTTCGACGAGCGGAGCGTGGTGGATGCTGTTGTCGACGAGAGTTCTGAGACCGACGTCGTCGACCGTTGTTTCCATGGCGTTTCTTGACTGGCGCCACCTCTGGCGCAGCCGGGCGCGGGCGGTGACGGCCTCCAGCTGCCGGATTCGGCCCTCTATCCGGTCGTGAGCGGTTCCGAGCTCGTTCAGCATGGAGCCGTATCTGGCGACCCGGTGTATGGACGGCGCAGCTGTCGGCTCTTGGTTCAAGTCGAGACCGGTCAGATTCATGTCCATCAAATCATCGTCGTCTTCCGAATCCATCGCGGTTGCCCCCGAAACGAAAAACCCACCTCGATTAATCCCTAAAAACTTGAATTTCCCTGTGTGAGAACTGAAATTGAAGCTCTGATTGACGAAATTAGTGGGGGTTTAAGAAAAATTCATTTGGGGATCTGAGAATGAAAAAAAAAACAATAACTTTATATATACATGAATTGAGCAAGAATGAAAGATTGAAGTACCGTTATTTAATTTTGCCAGAAATAGCGATTCCCCATCGCAGCTGAGTTCATGGACTGGGTTCCTA
Organism: Euphrasia confusa; assembly: GCA_954870475.1. Lineage (NCBI taxonomy): Eukaryota > Viridiplantae > Streptophyta > Magnoliopsida > Lamiales > Orobanchaceae > Euphrasia > Euphrasia confusa. The sequence continues at coordinate 4,736,217 of OX940962.1, forward strand.
ATCCAGGGTGATATCTCTGTGAGGCTGAGAGAGATAAAGAAAGAGTGACGCGTAAAAGAGGAAAACGCATTCAGAAGTATCACTCGAATTTTAGTAGTCTCCGCCCAATTCCACAAGATTAATTAGGGCTAATTTTGTAATTTGCAATAATTTGTTCACATTGTATTTAAGGAAAAAGTAAATTAAACTGCAACTAACTCTCCAATGTTTTTGCTAAAATAGCAAGGAGCATTTTTTTTTTTTTCCAAAAAATAGCAAGTGTCAATTGTCATTTGCTAAATCTTACCCTAATAGTTTAAAAATAGCAAATGCCATTTTATTAAATTAAATAATAATATATTGTTTTTTGGTATATAATCATATCAATTTTATTTTTAAAAAAATATTGTTGAATTTTGATTGGTTGAGGTGGTGGTTGTGATGACATGACACAAATGGCAAGAGCTATTTTACCATGTATATTTGTCTTAATATACATGAAAATTTGGCATTGGTCATTTTTGACATGGTCATTTCAACCATTGGGGTTGATTTTTTTTATTTTTTTTTACCAAAAAATGACAATAGCCCTTGCTATTTCACAAACATCTACACCTAATTAAATACTACTAAGTACTAGTACATTGAATGGTATTCCATTAATAGTTTGCGGTTGTTAAAGTGGAATCGGTTATTCCATCAATTACCAGTTTTAACTTAGTCGGATAAAAAAAATGAAATTTACTTTTAATCAGATGTGTAATTAGTTTTCTTCATTTTCTGTGTTAAGCTCTGATCACATATCACTCGTTGAGTTGCATAAAACGTAAAAAAACTCAATCTACATCATGAAAACCTATACGAAGATTCGAATTCTCAATAAGTCAACTCAAGAACCCTAACACATGTGGCGATTGTGTTGACTTGACAAAGTCAACTCAATTTGTCTCACAACTTGCCCCCAAAATGGTTTTATCTATGCTACTCCCAGTGGAATACACCATGTAGATCTTAACCGTTGATTTAATATTATTATATTAAATACACACACAATCACACACACCCGACGTGTATAGTGTATGCATCCACAGTTAATATGTCACCAAGTGTATTGCTCCTGGAGTAGCATCTCCTAGACCCCCAAAATATACAATTTTCAAACCCCCACTTGCTTCCAACCTCTTTGCAAAACACACTATATATGTAAGTAGTAAGATGACATTATTCAAGTATATATTCAACCCATCGATGAATTAAGATCGAGATGGAGACGAAGCATTTCAGCCACATTCACCCCCTCGTCTTCCATCAGACGCCCCACGGATCGGAAATCCACTGCTCGGGATGTAAGTCTCCGGGCAGGGGCAACACGTACGCGTGTTGGAAGTGCAACTACTTCTTGCACGAGCAATGCTTCCGGGCAGCCCGATCTCTGACCCACCCGTCTCACCCGATGCATCCGTTGACTTTGGTGTCGTACCCTACTTATCCATCCACTTCCTTCTTCTGCAACACTTGCAACCTCGCTGGGAATGGCTTTTGCTATTGTTGTTCCGACTGCGACTTTGATGTCCATGTCCATTGCGCTCACCTGCTGCCCGGTGCAGGTGCACCACCACCGCACGGAGGATCATCGTATAACCATACTAATACTAATCATCACAATCCAATTTATCCTCCTCCAATATTCCAAAATCATTTGTTCCCTAGCTAATCATGTGCCATGTTATTATTTTCAACTTTTATGTGAGTTTTAATTTGTTGTACTTTGCTTTTTATTAGTTGTTGTTGGCTGCGAAAATTGTTTGATGATTTGCTGCACATTAATAAATAATTAATTGCGATTAGCTGTGTCTCGTCTGTCATATCAATGGTATTTTATTAGGTTTAATTTTAATTAACGACTTTTTGAATAGCAATTATCAATTTGAGATCGAATAATAAAAAAAAACTATTATATATCACTATATTTTAATTTTTTTTTATAAACTCTTTCAATCAAAAGTTTCAAGTTTTGAAAATGCTAAAAAAAGCACTAATATTAACTAATTATTTTTATATTATTGAATTCAATTATACATTGTATCATACTTTACAAGTAAAATATAACAAAAGTATATTTTTGTTTCAAGAACTAATTTGATTTACTTTTTGAAAAAAAAAACACATCTACTATCATTAATTCTATAGTACTAGTATTTAATACTTGTGCAAGTTTGTTCACATGATGTACTAAATTTTAAGAGACCATAAACAGTTGACTTGGACTTTTCCAATATTTATTTATTTATTTATATTTTTCTTTTATCAATATACTGGTACTATCTTTATCTTCCTTCCTGAAATGATTTTATCTTGGGTGTTTTTTTAAATTATTGTTCCACTTTATAATTAGTTAATTACATCTAAGCAAACTTAATATATCAAATAAAATAACATATGAAAAGTATAAGTCTAATTCAAGTACAAAGAGGGTAATAGTTAGAGACTTAGAGTTAATAGCATATAAAAAACTTAATTTACAAAATATATCAATTTTTTTAATAAACTATCACTTTTATAAAATCAATTATAAATAATACTGTATTAATTATGAATAAATCCAATTTTATACGCTATTAATCCTAATATTTATATGATCAGATCGATTAATTTATAATCTAGAACAGCAATTCACAAAATAACAGAACTCGTTTAGTCTTTGGAGACGTACCTCTGAGGTGAAAATAAGACCGCGTTTGGTTCACACGCACAAGGATAAGAATGACTGACGAAGGAAAAGCACCGTCGTCGCCGGCAGCCGCGGATGCTCAGCTTTTCGGGCTGCTCTCCAGTCTCCTCCAAGAGGTATTCAAAAACGACTGAACACTGATTCTGTTTTGTCATGTTTGATTTTTTCTGTTATAGATACTGATGGTTTAATCCCTCGATCGTCAATTTTGATTTTCTGATATGGCTAATTTGTTTTGTTTTCCAATTATTTTTTAATTTCTGAGATGTTGGATCTGTTTATTGGGGATTCATTTTTGTGGATTTATTCGCGATATCGAATTGGCGAAATAAACGAGGCATATTTATTACTACAGGTTGAATTTCTGGGTGGATATATTCAGCTTCGTTTCTCCATGTGATCAATGTTGAATTTTAGGGTGTTTCTGGAGGTAGGAAATACTGTGAGATATTGATGGAATCAGTAGTGAAACTTTAGTAGTGCCAAGTGAAATCGATCACGAGATGTAATGGCTTATCTACTTACACCCTGAAGATGTAAATTGATGATCATAATTTGGGAAGCTTATGTCTCTTTTAGATATTATTTAATGCATCATGTCGGTTCGAAAGAGGCTTGTAAATTCTAATACAGCTGCAAACAGGTTATCGTAGATGCTGCACCTTAACTAATTTATTGTTCATGTTTTTGTAAACCAGTATAACATTTTGAAGTAACTATCTGTATCTGAATCGGATGAGTTCAAACCATTGCTTTCAATAATCCTTTAGTTTCCCATGTTTGTTTTGTATTCCTTTCCAGGTGGAATCATTGACCAATCAAGAAGAAGTAGAGTTGCGTGCCAAGATCGAGACCCTCGGGTTGGAAGTCCGGAAGCTTCCTCCCAAGTCTGCCCAACATCTTAATCAGGTAAATCAAGTTCACATACTCTTGTTTCAGTGGTAACCTTGAGGGGGTAATTGTAATTTATAAAAGTATTTAGTTTTTTATTTCCCGGAACTTATGTTTGCCTAACTTCATCTTGTTTTTCTTCCACCAATTAGGTGGAGATAGCTAATGAGCTGGAAAAATTATCAGCAAAGCTTGATGATGTGGATGAGTTGATATCCTCTACAATGGCTGCGGACCCACAGGTCCGGACCCTGTTAAGCACCACGGCTGATGTATGGATGCCGGTTATAACCGCAACTTCCGATGACAGACGTAATTTTTCCTCCATCCATGGTGAAGAAGAAAACAGTCTTGCAGGCAAAGGGAAGGGCTCTGCGTAGAGCATAGTTACCTGTTGAATGAATTATTTTCTAGCTTTTTGATGTAGTTTATTACTTCTTGATCAAATCGTTCGAGAAAGGGTCATATGGTGGTAATTTACTGTGTTTATAATGAATTATGTTCAAGGTTCTTTAATACTACACTCTCTCCAATTTTGTTTGTTTAATGTTTGTTGTTGCATTTATTTTATGTACTGAATTTTGGGATTTGAATTTTGAATATATACATTATTAATATGTAGTATAAAATTATTTTTTAATGAGTTCATATTTATTATTTAGAAAATGAATAGAATTACACTTTGAAAATAACATTAATAAAAGTTATAATGTTTAATTGAAAATATAAAATATAAATATCAAATTAATTATGAATAACGGGAATGGAATCATTTCACCTAGAACTAGTATATTGTTAAGATTAATTTTTGTGCAATAGGGCCATGATTTAAACTTGAATACAAGTAGCATCTGCTAAGAAATCAGATTAAATTCCAAAATTGAGAGTAAAGATAAAAGAACATCATTCAGATCGAAGGCTTTACAGGAAACAACTCCTGCCCACAAAACATCGATTCTATCCCTGCAGAAAAATAATTGTTTTTCTGGGGCGATTATTATTAACAAAGTTGCCACATTGACCCCCTATATGTTTGTGCCATGTCAAGTTTAAGCTGATTTGCTCTTGCAGAATTTTTCAAGCCATTCCATGGTAACACTCTTTGGCCTCTCGAGCGGCAACCCAAGAGCCCGGTCCCATATAAGCTATAAATAAACCAACAAACAGAAACAGAGTGAAAAACAAATTTTATTTACACAAGTTGAATATTAGGAATCTAGTAATAATGTACTAAGAAGGCTTCATGTATGAGAAAAACCTGTGAACATATGCCAATAGACCTTGACACTCCAAAGAGAACAGTGAAATATCTGCCAAGGACCAAACAAACAACACTATTGAGTCTTATCTCTTTTTTCTCATTTCGTCTTATACAGAAAAAAAAAGGTGTGGGGTGGGGTGAGGGGATTTTCAGTAGTAGAAGCATTAAAAACGTTTTACCTTGCTTCAGTTAAACCATAATAATTGAGCAACACACCACTGTGAGCATCTACATTTGGCCAAGGGTTTTTAACCTATGAAAATGAAAGTGTAAGATTGAAGGATATCAAGAAGGTTAAATCATATATTCATCTGCAGTAACTGATGATTATGAGTCAATCAAGCCCAAAGAAACTATCGCGGGACAAAGTTTCAGTCAACGAGGCATATTTTCAACACAATAAAGGTAATTCAATTTTATATCCATTTAAGTTTAAAAAACAAACAATGAGGAATGTAGGAAAGTCGATCACTGTAGAGGAGTGCTATCATTTCCAACGCATAATTAGAGAAATTTCACAAATCATTGATAATCGTTTCGTTAGTTACCTTGCCTAGTTCCAATAGTATAGGCGGTACCACTTCAAATAGATTGGAAACCTGCCCAGAAAAACAACCAAAAAGTGTGAAGTTAGAGGCACGCTAATGAGTAAAGTCATGCAAAAGGATGTGTATGTATATCATGTGCATCAGGACTGATTAGAGTGTCACCAGTTTAAATAGAGGGTCGTTAGGCAAGTGCTTCAATGCGAATTCTCTCTGGCATGTGTATCTTGGATCTGTCTTGCGCAGGACACCGTGCCCAAATCCTGGAACAACCTGAAGTATCAATTTAAGAAAGTAAGGGCAAAAAAAATGATTAACAAGATCAATTGTAATTTGTAAGAGCAGCTGCTTTGGACTATAATCTTATTTTGTCATAAAAATATGTTAAACTGACAAAAATATAATGGAGAGTAATGTACTAATTTTATATAGTTTCTTTCAACACTTTGTAGGTTTCTATTCCCAGATTACCAAATATTATTCTCAAACCTTTTGGATTTCAATGTTCATATTGCCTCTGACTCTAATCTGATTGGTTGATCTACTGATCTTTTTTGGCTAAAGATCGTATAAATCCAATTTTCAAATGAATGACTTTATTATTATTATAAATAAACAAATAATAATAATAACTCCATTATTATTATTATTTGGGGTGAACAAATCTTTCAGAAACTAATAATATACTACATAATTGGACAATCATATAATACTCGATTAACCATTACTGGCTACTGACTAGAACTTTTAGAGCCCAAGAACCTGCATAGCCTTTTAGGTTTAAATATCTGTTATCAAGCAACAAGCAAATTCAAGGGACACCCAAAGATTCCACAAATTTCAAATGGCATTGTACTACCTTGCCGCTGTTCAAGGTCTTCCAAACATATTCTTTCAAATGTTCTTTGCTGACATTCTCGCCACACTCTTCCACCACAGACTTGATCCACAGTAAGACTTCCTGTAGTTACATAAAAAATAAATCCAATGATAAATAAGGAATACCCCCTTCCGCTGAGACATTTTAGATGGCAAAGAGAGCATCAGTATAATTAAATAAGATGGAAGTATTGTTTCTCAGTATTTAACAAATGAGCATGAGAACATGAAGAAGCCTACCACAATATTTTTTACCCAATGCATAGACATATTTTACCCAAGGTTATGAAATTTGTAAACATGAAATAATTCTCCTGAATTACTACTAGTATATTTTATTTATATTACATTACAATTGAAACATATTCAAATTATTATACTACTGCTAATGTTAATATCATCTCCATTTTACATTTTAAAGAATACTACACAGAAGTAGGAAACCACGAAAGGCACCTGGTTGGCCAATCCATGAAGTGGACCCGCTAAACCATTTAAAGCTGCGGCAAATGACAGATAAGGATCTGACAGTGCACTGGCAACCTGAGCAAAACAAGAATAATCAATTGAATTAATATTTATGTTTATAAAGCAACCGAAACAAGATACGAGCATATAATTGGAATCATAGGCCTTTAGGAGGATAAAGGAAAATGTAAGATCACTTACTAGATGACCGGTATGTGCACTAACATTCCCGCCTTCATGGTCACTGCAACAAACAATATAGAATTTATTCAGGCTTTTGATATTAAAATGTGAAGTCTTTAGAGCATAGTTGATAGTTTGCCATTGCATACATTACCAAAACAAACCTGTGTATGGTGATGTAAAGTCTCATTAGTTCCAGCATAGCAGGATTATCAAATCCCAACATGTGAGCAAAATTCGCACCGTAATCCAGGGAAGCATCAATTGGTATAACTTCTCCACTTTTGTAAATCCTTCACAGTCGATGAAACATTATTAGAAAATTATACACAAACTATATACAAAAAATGTGCCCAAAAATAAGGTAAGAAGGAATATGATTATCACAATTTTTTATTCACGCAAACTATGATAGCATCCAATAAGATACCTTCGGTAGATATAGGCAGCAACAATTGGAGCTTGAGCGATCAAACTAAGGGAGTCCTCGTAAGTTGGTTCCCAATACCTAAATGGACAGGCCAAAAACACTTGAATTATAAAAAAAAAGTGTGGGTGGTGATGGTGGTGGTGGTGTGTTTTCATGATTCTTTTTTACAAAACTCACTTGGATTTGTGGATTCCTTTCTCATAAGCCTTCTGAAACTCACTTTGAACCTTGAGAATGCATAACAATATGAACTTTCAGTATGTGTTCCTTTAAAAACAAGACTTGCAACTCAACAATTTGATAGTTTGAACCAGGGGATGAAAAGCAGTTGTGCTGAATTGAAACTTCTTTTGTTCGACATTGAAAACTATATATCAGTATCACTTGTGATCAAAAGGAAACAAAAGTAACACAATATGCAAAAAGATGGAAACAAAATAAACAGTAAAGATCCTCAGAAAAGAGGAAAACAGAAAAGGTATGACACACACAAAATCCAATAATTTTCGTGACCTTCTCTCATCAGCTCTGAAGGACCACGCACAAAGTTTTCAATTTTTTTATTTACCAGTCTCCAATACTTCTAGGTCACACTTAGACACCTTACCCATGTAGATAAATTCTACAAGCTGGAACTATTGAATAAGGCTTAACAAACACACTAAAGAGAAATTACCAATTAATGTTCATGAATTTCTAGACATAGTGTTAATGTTGTTTTCTATGCTGCTTAGGTGTTTGAATTGCCATAATATTTTCAATAAAGTGGTTATTTATGAGATGCTTCACATACACCAAGATGGAATTAAGGAGAATATTTTCTTTTGATTCATGTACAATGTTATTTTATTTTTTTAATCTAAGATGATTAAATTACAAATCAAAGTCCAAAGACAAATAACTAAACTCCGCCTACAAGAAAAAACATCAAATTGTTTTTAATAGCTATAAATTGCTTAACATGTTCAAAAAAATGTCATTTCCTAAACATCCAGAGGCAATCTATAAAAATACACTTTTATTGAGAAGAATATTTGCTCTTGCTTCATGGAAAAAGATGCATAAGTTACAAACCAAACATGCAATCTAGAAATTCTGTAGCTGCCCAAAATAACAAATAAAAAAAAGTAGCACTCTCTGCATTGCCAAAGGCATTTGGGCTATGAAATCCCTAAGACAATTAACGAAAAACTGATTAGAAAATCACGTTCTGTGAGCAATCACTTTTTTATTGTCAGATATAGTATTTTTTTTAATTTCCGTTGTAATCCATGGCCACTAGATAACTGGCTATCCAGCAAGGAAATCAATTGTGACAACATATATGCCCAAATAATATTTTGAATGTCATAAACATAGAAGGACAGGAGACAAATAAAATTTAGAATTTTCATTAACAGACCCTTTTATATTCTTATCCTCAAACCGCTAATTTTTTTTTTATTCTTTCACCCATTAGGCACAAGAGCAGTGGATAGTACCTGGATTACTTTTTAAATTCTTGTATTGAAAATTTGAAACAATGTAACATGCGTAGGAGGGAAAATTTAGATAAAATTGCTAACTATCCAACAGACCAACACCGATAGCATGAAAAGAGACTAACGGATGCATTATAACTGTGGCAATTCAAAAGTGAAAATATGCATAAGATGAAAATATGCTTAAAGATAACTCAAATAGTGTGGCAATTCAAAAGTGTCAATTCATGAGAAATCAATATTATAAAGAAATATTATAACCTGAAGAGCCATGATGCCAGTTGCGAACTGAGTCATCGGATGAGCAGTAATAGGTAAAGCATCAATTGTTTTGTATACATAATCTGCAACCACAAGTGCAGACTCAAAAATGATAATAAATGAGGAGTATCAGATAAAGGCTAGAAACTTTTGCTCGACCCTATAACTATGGAGACGGACCACATAAATTAGAAGTGGAAACATGCATGAGAAAATAAAATAGCACCACCAAAGAAGCAGTGGCATAATGCAAACATAATGAATTTAAATACAGAATGTAAATATAATGTAAATTTTTAGAGTTGAAAACCTGGAACAGTAGCACGACTTCGTAGTTCATTTGATAAAGCATCTACTTGCTCTTTCGTTGGTACCTAGAGAGAAGATTAGCTTTTAAAATCATTACAACAGTTGAAGCCTAGATAGAGGGCTCAGAAAATAAATAAATATTTAGTGTGGATACTACTTGAACTTGTATTTTGTTTATGTGTACATCATAACTTTACATAATTGATGTAGCAGTGTAGTTAATATATAGATAATAGATATGCAAAGATACAGTGAGAACATCAAGCAAACTACCTTTCCAGTTAAAAGAAGCCAGAGGAGACCCTCAGGCAACGGTTCTCCACCAGGCTTTGCAGCAGGTAAAGACTTCTGACATTCAGGAATAGACAAACCCCTAAAGCGAATTCCCTAAATAAAAGAAAAAGGAAAACATCACTGCATTGCATATGTTACAATCTTAATTCTTAGGCGAGTTAGTGAGTCAAATAGTGTGTACCTCGTCCGCATCAAGCAACGAGGTTTCCCACAATAACCCTGTCATTCCTCTCATCCCACCAAGTACCTGTTGAAATTATATCATCAGTATCTGGACTGTCAATTTCTCTGAACTCAACAAAAGAAAATGACATAATAAATATAAACACAAGAAAATGCATACCATGTCTACAGTGATGTTCCCGAGCTGAACTTTTCCATGTTCCGATCTAAATTTCTTTAGGCGCTCCTGAAATAAATAATACCAAATAGTTAACACTTAACATCAATTAATCATATTAATATTATAAGAAAATAGATATATATTTTTTTCATTCTCAGAACCCAACTTGGTAGTCTAAAATCAATAATTCTTGGAATTACCTGTTGTTCTGGTATCAATTCCTTTAGCTGTGAATGAAGGTCCTACAGTACAGATGAGCCAATAGCACAAAAACGTCAGCTAAAATTAAAGCATAGTTGCTTAAAGACGAGAAAACAAAAACATGCAAGATTTTTTTCACTAGTAGAAGAATCTCAAAATGACCACTACAGTCTACAACTTCCTCCCTAGAAGTAAACTTTTGTTTATTAGTTTCAAAGGTAACGAACAGAGGGGGTTTTAAGGCTGGCAAGTGGCAACTAACTTATGTTCTACCTAAAATCCATTTCTTATTTGTGAAATTGAACTATACAGCAAGAGAAAGTATTGATAAGTTGTAAAATTTTATTTCTCCGTAAACTGGACTGTCCTACTCTCTCCCTAGTCACTCACAGAAATTTAACTTATAAAAAAATATTTGTATACTTCCCTTACTATTTATTTTCCATTTGAGCCAGACATGATGTGTTTTTTCACCCCAATTAAGCTGGGAGAGATACTCCTAGTACATTTTACCTTTCTATACGGATTATCGAAATGAAGTCATCAAAGCTACAACTGCAAGTAATAAAGCTACCAGGAGGAAGAGCCAACGCGTTCCACAACCCCCAAATATTCAAACTAAAACTCATAAGATACACATAGAAGACTTACGACATCAGAGGAGGTTTGGACTTGAAACCAGCGAACGGAATTGAGGAGACCCGGCTGCTGAACCTATTGCGATTTACAAGAACAGAATTAAGCATTTAAAATAAAAACGTGATCCAAAATGACCCCCCACACCCACATACACACACAAAGGCAGCGACAAAAAGGCGATAATCGCTGCTAAAAAATACTCACAGAGCGAGACCGCAGCTTGGATAATAGAGAAACACTCCTACAGAACACCATTGCTCGCAGAGAACAATTTTTTCACTGAACCAGAAAATCGATTCGAATCAATCAAATCATTCAACACAAACATAAAAAAACAGGCATAGCGTATAGAGATCTACTTCGTACAACAAGAAATTCCGGATGAAAAATTAGCAATTAACCAAAAATCATACAGATGATTACAGCGAAAGGAGCGCGTGAACGAACTCTTTGTAATTACAAAATCCAAAGTTTCGAAATAAATTGCTACAGATAGGAGGTAGAGAATACCTCAACGCGGAATGTAATCGGAAATGTCGTACAGAGAATGTTTGTGTTGCAGATGCAGTGGCGTAGTATGTTTTAGATCGGCGGAGATGAGAGTAAATTACTATTTATAGCCTATATGAAATATGACTCGGTTCAGAATATATTAATATAATTATATTGCCTATTTGTTTTGTTTATTAAAAAAAAAAAAAAGTTACTATTAGTACTGTACTCCCTATTATTGTTTTGATGAAAATGATTTCTTTACTCTTCTAACCAAAAGGTTAAAGTTCATTTATGATTATTCAAATAATTAAATAAAATAATTATAATTAGAAAAAAATCACTTTCAACAATAAATACACTAACATTATGTTTAAGCAATCTTTTGTCAGCATTTCAAAAAAAACAATTACAGTACTCTTTTTTTACTTTTAAACCAATATAATAATTTTCAAAAACATTAAACTTGTAGCTAGCTAGTTTGATTATTGACAATGCATTAAAAAAATAAAATTAAATAGTAGTCTATCGAATGTTCCAACTATAATTTCCGGTTGATGAACACTTAAATTAAGAAAAAAAAAATATTTTTTGATTTTATGATAAAAAAAAGTAGAAAATAATAATGTATTTTTAAGTTAAAAATTAAATTAATTGTGAATGAAATTTAAAAATTATATAAATAAAGTATGTAAGAATAAAATTATATAATTTTAAAGTAAATAAATTAATGTGAAAAAATAATCCAACTTGCATGTCTACGTGACAAAATAAATATAAAAGTTTATTATATATTACGGAGTACAACGCTTATTAATCCTTATGGTTGATTTTTTAAATCATCCACAAGTAACAAAGAATTACAAAAGGGAAAAAAGGCTGGGATTCATCATATATTCGTAAAAGAAGACTAAATTATATAAGCCCATTTACGTCACCACCGAGAAATTAAGCTCGTGAACGAGTTTGTATATCCCCACTGATCATCATAATTGTCTTTTCTTCATTCTCGGACGAAACAGTATTCGTCTCATTCTTCTGCATCTTCATGCTCTGGGTCACGTTTTTAGGTTTATTATAACCTGTTAGTTTCTGGACAAGCTCCCTGAAATGCTCGACGTCTGTTTTTATGACATGTGGTGCAACTATTTGAATGATGCGTATCTTTGGGCGCCTTACTGCTGCTTGTTGTTTGGAGATTGCATGGGTGTGTCGTAGCTTGTGATGATCATATGAGTGTGTTTTCATATTGCTTCTAGCTTGATTTTTATCGATTTTTTTTTTGTAGCTTTGATATTGTGTTGGTAGAAAATGGCAGCAAAATCGATCTGAGTTTTATAAATCTATCAAAATAAGTTGGATAATTTCAACTTGCATTTTATATCTAAAGTCTCCTTTGTAGCTTTGATCACGCATGACACATGAGAGATGTATACCTTGTAGTTTACTTGTGAAAAAAAACTTATTAATTAGTCCTTTTTTTTTTTCCTTTTTTTTTCACAATACATAAATTTTGTAGTTTTTGTATCGTATACATGATGATTTTTTGATAAAACATTATGTTTTGTTTTAATTAAAATGTTTTTTACCATATAATTTTCCAAATAGCATATGTATTTAAACAATTATTTCGGGTCCTAATTTATATCTCGTTTTAGATATTTTGTTATTCTAGTGTGAGAAAAAGTCAAATTTTATGTTGTGAAAAAGTCTAGGTCTTTTTTAATTTGGGTGCGAGACTTGTCAACGAGCCGGCGGCCATATACAATTAATATTCAGGGGTTAGTCATTGACTTTTTTAAATCAACAATTGAGTATTTTTTTCTAGAAAAACAAATAACTTTAAATAAATATCAAATTTTTGTTGCGCAAATAATTTAATTTGTTACGTGATACTCACTATGTTCCACATTAGGCATAGGTGATCAACGTTAAACAGCATGCGGGACAGATGGGTGGATTGATTGCACTTGAAATCAAATGAAAACTCAAAAAAAAAAAATAATAAAGGATAATAATAAAATCTGCATAAATTTATGAAACAAATAAAAAAAGTATGCATACAATTATGGAATAACTAAAAAACTAAAAATTAAAATAAAAACTTAAGATAAAATTTATCTTAGCTTTTTAATCTTTCCAATGTGGATACATTTGGTCTTTGGATTTCAATTCAATTTTCAAATTACCATTCAAATCAAATATTTTCACGAACTGCTCATTTTTCGACATTAATTAATGTAGCGTAAGATCAAGGTATATATTGTTGCTTTACAAAAATAATAAAATTCAAGTAAATATTATATCAAAACAAATGATCATAAATAAAATTATACAAAGAAATGAATAAATGTAGTGAGAAAACCAAAAAAAAAAAAAAAAAAACTAATCAACTACTAGGAGTCTAGGACAAGCAATTTATCACTTATACAAAATATGAACACAAATTGAAACTCTAATTGAGATGACATGTTAACTCCAAATTCTCGAATTGTTGTCATAAAATCAAACACAAATTGGACAACGACCCCTAGCTACTAATTATCTATCCGACTGAGTGACCGGAGAAAGCCCCTTGGGGACGGAGAGTTCTCTCCGCCCGTCGGAATGTCAGCGAGCACGGCAGCCCATCGGCGGATGCTGAGAGTACGAGCTGACTTGAAGTTGTGTGATCTCGGAGCTTTGGAGAAAACGTTGGAAGACTTTGAAAGGATAAGATAAACGAGGCCCTGTACAACGACGAATAGCCCTACCTTCAAAACCATGCCTTCAAAGATGCTTATTATCATATTCTCACCTTCCATGGCAATAATGTAAGATCTAAAAATATAGAAAATCAAAGGACAATGTACCTCTATATATAGAGAAAAATGCCGCCAGAAAATTTTGACTTGGGCTTTTTCTCGTTGACTGCAATTAATAATGAGCACGTGATGTAATTGATTAATTAAAATATAAAAAGTGAATGTCCAATTGGGTCAGCCCTTCTAACTTTATTGGGCCTTATAGGCAGAGGCCCGTTATCCTTCCACTGTGAGAAGCGGAGGTGTTCGCTGCTCTGTGAGGCCAGCCTGACGCGGTACCCTCCGCTGTAGGGGCAGCAAAGCCCAAAGCCTTCGCCTGGGCCTCAAAGCCCAACTCCCCACTTGGAACGGGCGGGCCAGTATTTTGCCATTAAAAGCCCAGCTAGCTCAGCTAACCCAATGTTCAATCACATTGATGCCTCCACTTGGATTACAGGCCCACGTTAACGAGCTCGGCGAGCAGTATACACTATTTCCTTTCTTATAAAAAATGCTGAACTGTGATCTCGCTCCGATGTGGGATAATTTATATAGGTAACTGACTGACTTCTTTTCAATTTTCACCTCTGGTTTAATTTGTTACTTATAAATATCGATATTTTGCCTTTTAATTGACACGATTTGTTTTCATATCACATTCACCCTCTAATTTATCATTTTTAATTTTATTTTATTGAAAAATCACCCCAAAAATTAAAAACACATTTTATATTAAATATATAATAAATTTAAAAGTTGGTCAAATGTTTAATAAGTTTAAAAAATTTGTCTAATTTTTTACGAGTCGCATTTTGCATTCGAGTAATAATACAAGAAGGGAGTCTTCATTAAAATTTATCTTATTCTAATGTGAAATTTGTTCCTATATTGAAAACTTAATTATCAATTGAAAGTTTCTAAGCAATGAAACATGCAAATACAAGTTTAAAAGAACACAACTTTTTTTATCTACACTTATAGTTTTTTTTTTTTTTTTTTATTTAGGGCAGGGTTAAAGAAAAAAAAAGAACAATTTTTAAATTGATGAAAATTTTATTTGAAAAAAAAAAATCATTTTCAAGATCAAAATAAAAAAACTCTGAGGAGAAAAATATTTCAATATGATTAACTTAACTTTGTATTTTCACATATGTTTTTAAATATACCTATATTCGATTGAATTCATTTGAAAATTTGATAACTTAATCACGAACTATAATCAAAACAAGAAATTGACTAAATAAAGTATTTAAGTAATGTTGCTTGAGATAAACGATTGATTACATATTTCATGCTAATGATATTTCAAATAAATAGTTGAAAAATGAAATAAAAATGCAATAAATTCATGTTTATGCTTGTTCATCAGTTTTTTCATTGCTGACAAATTTGTCATAATGATAAATGATCGAGTACTTAAATTTATTTTTCCAAGCTAATTTAAAAATTGAAATACTACTAATAAAAAAACCGATTTTAACTTGAATAACAATTGCAGATCGACAAATTTCAATCGACTCGGTCCTCTGTTCACCATCTCATATCTCCGTTCCCGATCAATTTTGTACAGGGGTTAAGCAATAACCGATGCACCATTTTTGAACGCGAAAAGACGACGTCGTATTGAAGAACGGCGCACCTGTTACTGACCGGGAACTGGATCAAGATGAGCGCGGATCTCGTGGCTGCGAGTACACATGGAAACCTGGACGAGCAGATTACTCAGCTCATGCAGTGCAAACCTTTGTCTGAGTCCGAGGTTTCGTACGCCTCAATTTTGTTCTCTTATTTCTTCATTCTCGATTCGGTTATTTCCCGGGCATGCAATTTTATAGATCTGACTGGATTTGATGTATTTTTGCTCTTCATGATCTGAAGTTATGTGTGTTTTAGATGTGTCACGAGAATGGTTTTCTTGGATCATATAGGAATGCATCAAATAGTTGAAAAGTACATTCTTGACTGAAGTTAAGATTTAAATGTAATGTTTTTTGTGTATCAATTAGGGGGTGGGAATTTGAGTTTGTTACCTACGTTTATGCAATTTAGTGGCACATTAGAAGTTGGATTTATCACTGGATATTTGGTGTATACAGCCAGTTGTTGATGATTGTGCTGAGAAAGTTGCAATAAAATCTTGTGCAAGAAAAGAGAGGGACAGGGAACTGTGTTGGAATTTAAAGTTAACAGTTCTCCACAACGTCCTTTACTAGGTTTCCTCTATCTGCTAGATTTGGTGAACATAATCGTAACTCGTTATGTTTTTTTTTTTTAAATATATTCTATTGATACTTCTTCAACCCATTGAATAAAAGCATATGCTTTATTGCTTCTACAATGTAAAATACATTGCTAATTGCTATTGCAGATTGGTGCTTTGGAACTTTGTCTTCTGCATAATATGTTAGTTTAATAGTCTTGCTACTGCTCTTGTTCTCCCATTTCACTCATGAATTTGATGAATGGGTCTATAAAGTTAGATATATGAAATTAGAGAACTAGTGGTCTTGCAACTTCCAAGTTCCATCTGCTTGAAAAGAAAGAATCAATCAGTGCTTGAAGTAGTTTTTGATGTATAATTACTGTTTCTCTTTACCGAGATAAACTTTACACGTTCTTCAAAAGTATTGAAACTCTACGCCTCTCGCTCTTCTGTTCATTCTCGTAAGTGGTCAGTACTATGAAATTGAAGGGTGATATAGCAACCTAGCTCATGTATATTAGCTGTAATTCAATGTAGCACTTTTTTCTTATAAGAGACTAGCATTGAGTTTATTCATTTTTTCCCTCCGTTATTTTAGTGAACATACGATGGTTAATCTCTGTTGAAAGTGAAATTTATTTCCAATGTAGGTTAGAGGTTTATGTGGAAAAGCTAAGGAGATACTGATGGAGGAAAGTAATGTCCAGGTATGAATTTATGTATTCGTTTAGTTTTTCTAATTTGTTTTCTAGTTTAAGTATGCTATATCGCGTGCAATGCAATATCTTTTGCATTATAATTATTTTGTACATTCTACTTGTAATACAATATCTACTGTTTTCTTACGTGTATTTTGAATTTTGTACATTCTCAATAATGTAAACTATAGAACCTTCTCTTTGGTACCATATTTTGACTTGATTGTTATCTGGAAGGGATTTGCTTAAAATGGAATAGGCCAAGTTTTAGTTTTTTTCTTTTAATTCTTTCCTATACGAGTATGGATTAGTTGCAGGGAAATCTATGGAACATGTTGAAATGTGGAAGTACTACTCCAATATAATGATTAAATCATTAGTACTCGAATGAGACCTTTTTGTCAAACACACACACTGACACACACATATACATATTATGAACTTGTTTTAGAAAATCAGCCAGTTTGGTCCTTTTTTTAGCCTCGATTGATTTGTTTGTTACTGAATGCAGCCTGTGAGAAGCCCTGTGACAATTTGTGGTGATATTCATGGCCAGTTTCACGACCTTGCTGAACTTTTTCGCATTGGAGGAAAGGTATTTAAGTGGCCATGACATCCATATGTTTGCCTCCTTTTTTTTTTTCAAAAAATCTAGGAGAATTGTATCCGTGAGAGCAGTCAACGGATTGAATTTGAGGATGGACTTTGTCATGTCTATGTAACAGTTCGAAATTGCTCTGTAGTGGGCTCTAAGCTATATTAATATACAGGTGGCATGACTTTTTTATAACATACAAAAATGATTTATTTTGCTTCCATGTTTTTGTTGCATATTTCTTTTTCATGATGTTTTTTACTGGTTATATTAAATTATATGCAAAGGGATTTAGGTGTCTAATGTTTCTTTTCTTCTGGCATCTAGTCTAGAATATATATGATTATGTTACCAAAATTGTTGTGGAATTTTTTTTCCTTCAACTTTGTGAGTATTTGACATTTTTGCTCTTTTTTTGTGCAGTGTCCTGACACGAACTATCTTTTTATGGGAGATTATGTTGATCGTGGGTACTATTCAGTCGAAACTGTTTCTGTAAGTTCAACCAAAATACATGTATACTGCTAATTGCTTCATACTTCGCATACTAAATGTGATATTCTCCTAATTTTCTATATCTTTCCTTACGGAAAACATAAAGGATGGGTCACTGGTCAGGTTTATCTACTGCTGTGATTAGTTAAAAATATCCATGTTCTGTTGCTAAATATAATGAACTTATTTCCCGCAGCTTTTAGTAGCTCTGAAAGTCCGTTATCCTCAGCGCCTAACTATTCTCAGAGGAAATCATGAAAGTAGACAGGTACTAAGTTACTTTTAGCAACAAAGTTTTTTGTTTCTTCTGAAAAACCATAGAGAACCTTAGAAGAGTAAGAAGACCAAATAGAGCTCTCTCAGCAACTTCCCGTTGATTAATGTCTTCCACAGACCCATTGCACTATTCAGCTTTTTTCTTTTAGCTAAATGTATTGTAGTGTGTTATTTCTTCTGGAAATTTTCAGTTTTTCATTATGACTTGCAGATCACACAAGTCTATGGATTTTACGATGAATGTCTGCGGAAGTGAGTGTCTTTATTCTCCCATGCAAGCAATCTGTTTTCATCTAGAATTAGAATGTCTCAATTACCCGCATTCCATTATCCAAAAAATTGAATAAACATTATCTGGTGCATTACATTACTTGTATTATATTGATTTCGGCTTATGCAAGTTGAGCATTCCTTTAATTATTTTTATAAAAAATGCTGATATTTAGGGCTTCTAAATTATGAACATGAAGTTCTATTTCTGGTTGTGGTCCTGTTAGTCTGTGTATTTTCTTCGTAGATCACTAGAGATTAAAAAAACATTTAATGGTTCCCAAGGAAATAATGTCAGTAGTTTGAAAGGCAATTTGACTGTATCTACTTTATGAGCACCAAAATTTTCCTTACTTTGTGTTCCCCTATGATACGTTTCTAGAAAATATTTGGACTATTTTTCTGAAGTATTTCTCATGCTTCAACTCTTTTTTTTTTTATTATTATTTGTAAATATATATACTACTTTATTTGAAAATCGTAACTATATATGTTATCGATTATATTTAAATATGTATGCCATGAACTTGAGTGCCTGTGTGAAATGTTGACTTGTAACTGTGTTGCCGACATTATTATAGCTTTTATTTCATACAAAGACGTGTAATTTGAAGTACAATTAATTACTTTTGCTTAACATGTAAGTTATCTTCTAGTGTCGATGTGAGCTTTAGTCAGTTTAGTGTAAGTCCATTGGTTATATAGATTGGAGAACACTGAAGTCTCCATTTGTTTCATGGTCTGTTGTATCACATCTGTAGTTTCTTGATTATTTCTTTCTTCCCCCTGCTCTTCTATTAGTGCTAATATTCTAATACCTTTGAAGTTTTCTTTTGATTTTAGGTACGGAAATGCTAATGTTTGGAAAACATTCACTGATCTATTTGACTATCTCCCTCTGACTGCTTTGGTTAGTAAAACTATTTTTCTTCTCATCGTGTAGTTTCTTCGTGCATTGTTTTCTTTTGAATTAAAACAGGTTCTCTTTTGCTGTACTATTATCTAGGATTAGGAAGGTTGAATTTCAGAAATTTTCCATTGAGCCAATTTATGACACATTCACGTACAGCCAATAGCCACATTGAACAAATACTTTCATATTATTATAGTTGGACATCTTTTAAATGCTTATTTTGAACTGTCGTTGGCTTATTAATACACGACTGAATTTTGGTATAATTTGATCTTGTGGAATAGGTTGAATCGGAAATATTTTGTCTGCATGGTGGATTGTCCCCATCTATTGAGACCCTTGACAATGTAAGAAACTTCGATCGTGTGCAAGAAGTTCCACACGAAGGTCCCATGTGCGATCTTTTGTGGTCTGATCCAGATGATCGTTGTGGTTGGGGCATATCCCCACGTGGTGCTGGGTATACTTTTGGCCAGGTACTCGAGCATCTACTGATTCAACTTTTTTAATATTCTCTTTCTGTTTTCTTTATTGTCAATGATTTGCCCACTGATATCACAGGATATTTCGGAGCAATTCAACCACACAAACAATTTAAAGCTAATTGCCAGAGCTCATCAGCTGGTTATGGAAGGATATAACTGGGCCCATGTAACTATATCTTTAAGTCGTTATTATTCCGATACTAGTACATTACTTCAAGTGTTTTAACTGTGTTCTTGGTTTGATTTCGACTTCTTACCACAGGAACAAAAGGTTGTTACTATTTTTAGTGCGCCAAATTACTGTTATCGCTGTGGAAATATGGCTTCTATTCTGGAAGTTGACGATTGCAGAGAACACACATTTATCCAGGTTCCGCAGCTACTACTCTTTGCCCTTTCGAATCCCCTGTTTTAGGCACTCTCACCAAATCCACTCAAAAAGGAAATCAAATGAAGATACTCCCATCCTAAAAATTGAAATTAAAAAACACATTTATAAAGTTATTGAAATATACTGTACAAAGTTTTTACATTAATACTTTTATTTAAAAAAAACTCTGGACATTTGTATTTTATTACTATGCTGCATGTTTTGGCGCCCGTGTGGTGTTAAATTACTGATGTACCCTTGTGATTGCATGCATGCAGTTTGATCCAGCTCCAAGAAGAGGGGAACCTGATGTAACTCGGAGAACTCCCGATTATTTCTTGTAGTGCTGCCGACTCTTGTCTGCGCTGGCTGATCAGTTTCGCGCATTGCACGTCTTCCTTCAGATTCGAGCTTCAAGTGATCCATATACTCTATTTTCTATATCTCCTAACCTTTTGAAGCTATATGCAAATGCACAGCAGCATAGGGGCATGTTATATCGACTTTGTCCTCACCGACTCTTAACCTATTTTTGACACACATTTGCGGAAGTTTGGTTAGCGATGCTTTCCCCGTATTTTTGTATATTTTTTTTTTTTTATCTTTTAATATTATTTTACCGTCCTATTAATTTCCTTTTCTGTTTTCATTTTTAGCTTTCCATCTTATTCTTGGTGGACACGATTTTTCTGTAAAAGTTTTTTTGGAGCGTCAATATTTGTTAGGTTGATAAATCTGGTACTTTTTTTTTTTTTGTTGTATTTAGTTTTATATGTTCGTAATTAATTGATAAATAAATATTGATATTTTTAAATAAGAGAAAAAATAAAGAGAGTAATTGAAAGATTGAAAGTCCAAAATTGAATCTCCATAATAAAGACTTTCCAAATTGATTAAGATTCATTGATAATAATACAACACCATTTTATTCTTAGAGATTTGTTGGACCTCAAAAATCTTAGTAATTAATTAATTTATATTTATATTAAATAAGAGCATCTCCATCCCCCCTCTCTCTCTCTATAAAGAAGTTGTGCGGTGTTTTTTTGTGTGTAGGAATCGAAGGCCAGTCAAAGGTATTTGTTTTAATTTCATATATATATATATATATATATATATATATATATATATATATATATATATATATAAATCTTTTTTATTTACTTGATAGTTTGACAACTTAATTTATAGTTGTATTTTGATTTTGATATTTAAGGATACAATTGAAGAGATCCATGGATAGACTTAGCGTCTTCCCGGAAGACATTATCTGTCACATTCTCTCTCTTCTTCCGATTAAGAGTTCCGTCCGAACAAGCACCCTTGCAAGAGGGTGGAGGTTTTTTTGGGCTCATGCACCTTTTTTAGGATTATGGTTAACTTTCAATGGATGTTGTAGAGAAAAAACCGAAGATGCAAATTATAAAATCATCGACTGTCCGAATATAGTAAGTAGTTTTCACTTAGGTTTTCGTTGCTGCAATGATGACGAGTTTAGGTTGTGGATTTCCTTTATGTTCGCACGTAATGTTCGTACTCTTGTAATTAGCCTAAATGATGAGCTTATGTTGCCTCGATTCCTGTTCAACTGCAAAACTCTGGTTGATTTGTCGCTCATTGATTGTGCTTTTATCCGCAAGGATGGCACTGTGTATTTACCTGCCCTTAAGAAGCTTCACCTTGTCAATGTTGTGTTGGAAGACCAGGTTTATATTTATGCAAGTTTTGTTTTTATAGCCGGTAATTACTTTCCCGCAAGTAGAGTTTCCTAATTTAACGGAACTCAATTTGTGTGCTGCTTGGTGTTTTATCACAATCTTTCTTGAAGAAGCTAATAATCTTCGAGTCCTTACGATTTCCCGTATGGTATGTTTTTATTTAGAGTTCTTTTGTTGATCTTTAATCAATCATTTTTTTCTCCTTGTTTTTTAAAGTGTTTTTTCCGTTTCATTTAATTTAATACCTCATCATTCATAACCAGGCTGATCATAATGACCAAGATTGGAAGGAGCCGAAAAAAGAGGCCGCGTGTCTGGTATCACATCTTGAAACACTGAATCTAGTTGACTTCGATTGGTCCGGCGAGCATGAGTTCGACATGTTAAAATATATTTTGAGGAAGGCTAAAGTCTTGAAGACGGTTGAAATAATGTATACTCCGTATAAACAACTCGATTCGAACCAGAAACTTAGAGCACTCAAGAGATTGGCGCTTTTCGAGCGAGGGTCGAAGACATGTCAACTTGCTTTCGATCGAAATAGTTAATCGAATTATTACTACTAGTAGCACAACCTGTGCCATTGGTTTTTTTTTTCTTTTGCATATTTTACAGACAATTAAACTCTTATTAAATTGAGTTATAAGCATTTTTAGACTTTGATGACCAACTTTGAATTTTTACATTACAGTATTGAACTTTCATGAAATTGTGCTTTCATGTGATTTTATGCTTTAAAATTCAAATACATAGTAATCAAGCCTTTACCCAGATCGAAGTCTTCAAAATTCAAATACATAGACTATAAACGTATATAATTATAATTATATTCTATTATTTTTTATTTTCTCATATTTTTTTTTCAAAATTACCCTTTTGACAATCTGCCCTAGTTTCGAACAGAATAAAATCGTCACCGACCACTCTGCTGCATCCGACGTCGCCGGCCGCCTCCTCCAGTTGCCAGCGCCGCTTTCGACTGGTAAGGTGATCCAGAGTTCCTTTTTTTTTCCGTGAGAGATATATTTTGTGACTGCTGTGATTTAGAGTTAATTTCATCTTTGTTTGAAGATTTTGGGTGATTCCTATAGTATCGTTTTTAAGATAATCAAAGGGGATTGCTTGTTACAATTTATTGTTCTTCCTGTTTTTACCCAAGGGGTTTCCATTTTTCCAGCTTATTCGGTACTCGGTTAACCGAAAGGCACCCTATAGACTGTTTGACACCGATCATAGAAGAAGAAGAAGAAGAAATCTGCAATTAAGAAGAGGAGACATCGATCAATCATCGGATGAAGTGCTTACGAAAGGTAATGCCTTAACAATAATCATCCTTACTCCTTGTAAAAGTGATCTTCATAAAAATAATGGAGTATGTGTGTTGCAGGAATTAACATCATCATCATCTTTGGATATTGATGACAATGGTAGAATCCAACAGTTACCCAATGAGCTTCGAATATCCATAATATCTCGACTAACACTGAAACAAGCTGCATCGACCAGCCTCCTTTCTAAATCTTGGCGCCATCTTCATCACCACATCCACAGTCTCATTTTCGACCCATTCAGATTTTTTCTAGATACTGTGCCATATTATGTTCAAAAGAATTTCTCGGATTACCTGAATATGATCAACAGCACCTTGGACTCTTACAGATACAATGATCTTTTAAGAGAATTTAGCCTCGATATGCACTGCCTCGAAGGAGCCGATTTGGACAGGTGGCTCGAGTTTGCATTGGCTAGGAAAGTTGAAACCATCAGCATAAGTATGTGTTATTTAGATTCCTATGACGACGGATACCGTTACACTCTTCACCTTTCAAAACTGATAACAGAGCAAAAGCCGTTGCCCGGTTTTAAATCCCTTAACAAGCTGTCTTTATGTGGGGTCCATGTCGATGATCTTCAGTTTGATCTCATTTTGTCCAATTTTCCGAATCTTGAAAGCTTATCCATCTCGGACTCTGAGTGCTTGAAGAATATCTCGATTGTTGGTACTGGTGGTGGTGGCCTTAAGTTGAAGCACTTGGATATATCTTGTGGTGTAAATCCTCGAGTGGTTGAGATTCGGGACGCGGTCAATCTCGTTTCTTTCGAGTCGTGTAGTGAGCATCGTGATGAGTGGGCCCTTACCCTCAGTAATGTCCCAAAACTTACCGAGTTTCACTCGTGCATTCGCATATTCCACTCGATTCCACCTTGCATACATGGCAAACTTCGACGGCTCAGGCTCTGGGTATATCCATCAGACACCACAGTGGTAATTAAGCATCACATGTACATAGATAGATGTAGATGGCTTAAAACATTACACTGTATGATTCTTGAATTGTTTGCAGATCTTGGAATCGTACGAAGAACTAAGAAATCTACAAGTGTTGGAGCTAAAAGTTTATATGGGTCCTACTTATAACCACCATCTCCAGAAACTCTTCCCTCTGATTGAAGCATGTACTTCGTTAGTAACTCTTGATGCAAAGGTATGTTCTGTTTGAGGTTTCATTTGTTTATGCGATTTTTATTGTTTTGCACGTACGTTGAATAATTAATTTATATATTGCAGTTTTTGTGGAATCATGAGACGATAAAAATGAGGTATCGTAATAATTTTCCATTCACTCCGTTTAATCAATTGTCTCCGCATCTCAAAATTTTAGCGTTGTCCGGATACTGGGGAAGCGAGGAAGAATTCTTATTTCTTATGTGCGTTATGAATGAAGTTCATGAGTCTCTTGAACAATTGACTGTTGAATTTTGTGATGCAACTCCTGAGATCAAACAGATGGCAATAGCTCGTGCATCTTTTCATTTTGAAATGTTGACACGGGACTCGGCGGCAAAACTAATAATCATCTGATTAAAGAGGCCAAATTCTTGTTATTGTTTGTACGTACGGGATGAACATTCTCGACTGATCATTTATTAGTACTATTTTTAATTAACGATTAAATTGGTTTGATTGATTATTATTATCGCGATGACCTAGCTCTACGTACCGATGTTGTGACTGCCACCGACACAATCTTATACTACAACCGCTGTCGCCAACACGACCACTTAGACCACACGATTGCTTGAATTCATTAGAAAATTACTTGAAAAAGAAATACGAGAATTGATCCTCTATACAATACTGTACAGTATGTAATACTTAAATGAAAGTTTCAAGCTCAGTTCAAGTGCATTAAGTTCATACATAAATATAATTCAATTATTTAGATTCATATATAAGAAAAAAGCCCATGAGTATTAGCTAGGGTTTTATGACTATTTTATGAAAAAACAAACTATATATAATAATAATAATATTAATTACGTGTACATGTATACCTCTCTCTTGCAATATAGATACCTTATTGTCCAAACACTAAAAATACATGATGTCAAAGTGTTAACGCAAATAATAATTTTAGATAAATATTGTATTTATTATTTGTATAATGTGTAGTTATCTCTCCTTAGGTTTCGATTATGTTGTTGTATCTTTCTCTATTTATTCCCGTAATACATCAATCGCCAAATCATGGGTGATAATTATTTCTACTCTCACATGGTATCAGAGCTACCATCGAATAAACCCTAATTTTATTTCTAATCTTTTTTCTTCTTCTTTCTGTGTGTTGTGCGAACAGGTCCCCTTCGCCATGGCCACCACTGCTCCTCTCTCCACCACGGCAATGATCAATCTAGTCCAGATCATACTATCGTCTTCCACGTTCCTGATGTGGAAACGACAATTCCTCTCCATGGCTACCACTTTCGAGATGATGGACATCATCGATGGTTCCTCGTCTGCGCCTTCGCCTACTATCGTCTCTACAACCGGTGAACAGACCACAAATCCAGCTTACACGGCATGGTACTTACGAGATCAGAAATTACTCGGGGTCCTTTTCGCCACCCTTGAACCTGAAGCAATGGTAGAGGTGCTCGACTGTACATCCTCTCGATCGGCATGGCTCACACTCGAGTCGATATTTGCCAACGCGTCTACCTCTCGTGTCAATCAACTTCGAGAGGCGTTGCTCTCTCTTCGTCGTGAATCTTTACCTGTGGCAGAATATGGTAAAAGTTTCAAATCTCTATGTGCTCAACTCTCTGCCATAGGAAAGCCTGTCGACGAGGGCGATAAGAGCCACTGGTTCCTACGCGCTCTCGGTCATAAATTTGCCAACTTTGCCGACACTCGAATGGCTATGAACCCTGTCCCTCCTCTTCGTGATTTACTTCATCAAGCCATACAATTTGAGCTTATTACTGCAGCTATGGAGGGTTCACCTACTACCCAGGCTGCGTTCATTGCCTCCAGCTCCGGTAATAATTCCCGACCTCGTCCGTCTCGACCTTCGGAGCAGCCTGCTGTAGCCTCCCGGGACACCTCGACTGGACATGGTCGTGCCGGTGCTGCTGCTGGTCGTGGGGCAGGAGCAGCCCCCGGAGCTCGTCGGCCCTACGTGCCACGGTGTCAACTATGCCGAGGTGAGCATTATGCAGACAAATGTCCTCAATACTTGCAACTTAAAACTCGTGCAGGTGCTCCTCCCCATGGTTCAGCCCCTGTTGGTTCGGCCAACCTTGCACAGGCCTTTCAGGCTGCATGTTCGGTCTCCGATTCAACCACTACTCCAGATTGGTATGTCGACTCTGGTGCATCGGCTCATATGACGTCCCAGCCAAATCATCTGGACTCCTTCGCTCCTTATACGGGTAATGGTTCAGTTATTATCGGCAATGGCAAAGCTCTACCTATATCTCATATTGGTTCTCGTCAGATTTTTTCTAATGTTAATTTATTGGACGTTTTGGTCGTGCCTAATTTGACCAAGAACCTTTTATCTATCAGTAAATTGACATCGGATTATCCTGTTGATGTTGTCTTTTCTGATCAATCTTTTGTCATTCAGAACCGAGAAACCAAAGCCCCCCTGGCTCACGGTCGGCGTGATAAGGGACTTTATATTTTGGAGCAATGCGGTTCGGCTCTAGTTGCTGCACTCCAACCAAAAGACCTACGAGCTAGTTATTCTTTATGGCATTTACGCCTTGGACATGTTTCCTTTGATGTTTTGACTTTGCTTAATAAATTGGGACATTTGTCGGTCACATCTTTATTACCGAACCCTACTATTTGCTCGCCTTGTCAGTTGGCTAAAAGCAAAAAATTGTCGTTTCCATTAAATGATAAACGTGCTGCATGTGTTCTTGATATGGTACATTGTGATTTATGGGGACCTGCTCCTATTACATCGTCTGCTGGTTATCGTTACTATGTTGTTTTTGTAGATGATTATTCACGGTTTTCTTGGCTATATCCTATGCATGCAAAGTCAGAATTTTACGATATACTTGTACGATTCTACACCTTTGTCTGCACCCAATTCTCGAGAAAGTTGAAAGTATTTCAGTCTGACGGTGGTACTGAATTCGTCAAAAGACGTGTAAATGAATTCATGCTAACTCACGGCATCCTCCACCGCATCTCTTGTCCTCACACTCCGCAGCAAAATGGTCGCGCCGAACGCAAGCATCGCCACATCACTGAAACCGGTCTATCCATGCTTTTTCAGGCTTCTGCACCGGCTTCTTATTGGTTTGATGCATTTGTCACCGCTGTGTTTGTTATTAATCGTCTACCCTCGGCTACTTTGATGAACAAATCTCCCTACGAAATGCTCTTTCACTCTGTCCCCAACTACGCTGTATTTAAGCCGTTCGGTTGTCGAGTTTTTCCATATCTTCGGGATTATAATCAACACAAGCTATCACCTCGCAGTCGCGCATGCATTTTTTTGGGCTACAGCAGTGCCTATAAGGGTTTTCGATGTTACGATCCTTCTTCCGCCAGAATATTTCTCACTCGGCATGCTCAATTTGATGAGCAGGTATTTCCTTTTGCTGGTGACACTATCGCTTCGTCTACTACGCTACCGCTCTCGACTTTTATGGATGTTGACTCCCCGTCTATGCCAACAACTCCTACAGACGTATCGAGTCCGCCTCCTCGACTGACTCCTTGTCGTCTTCATCCAGACTCTGAGCATGCCACCGAGCCTATCACCGAACCACCCACGGTGCCACCACAAGAGCCACTCGCACCAGTCATTTTGGCGCCGTCCCTCGCCCCTACTTCCGCCTCATCTTCGTCTATTATCGCACCATGCACATCTACCCATTCGATGACCACTCGAGCACGATCGGGTATTTTCAAACCGAAATACCCAACCAATCTTGCATCCACTGCTCTGCTGACGTCTCTGGCCACTACGTCCGTCCCTAAAGGTTTCAAGACAGCCTCTAAACATCCTCATTGGGCCCGTGCTATGCAAGAAGAGATCGACGCTCTCAAAACGAATGAAACATGGGATTTAGTCCCTCCTCCTCCAAACACAAATATTGTTGGCTCGAAGTGGGTCTTTCGTACAAAATTTCTCTCGGATGGTTCCATCGAGCGTCATAAGGCTCGCCTCGTCGCTCAGGGATTCACTCAGGTTCCCGGCTCCGATTTTCATCACACCTTCAGTCCCGTCGTTAAAGCCACCACCGTCCGCACTATATTAGCTCTCTCGGTTCATAATAAGTGGTCGTTACATCAGTTAGATGTCAAGAATGCCTTCTTAAACGGTGTGCTCACCAAGCCCGTTTTCATGTCGCAACCACCAGGCTTTATTGATGCGTCTCACCCAACGCACGTATGCCGTCTCAAAAAGGCTATATATGGTCTTCGCCAAGCCCCCTTAGCTTGGTTTCAGAGGTTCAGCTCTTACTTGCTCGCATTGGGATTTCGGCAATCTCAGTCTGACTCCTCGCTATTCTACCTTTTACGAGGCTCCTCGGTACTTTATCTTCTTCTCTATGTTGACGACATTATCCTCACCGGGAATGACTCCACATTGATTCGTCGCTTCATCGATCGCACTCACTCCGAATTCGCCATCAAAGATCTTGGCAAGCTGAACTATTTTTTGGGGCTTGAAATTTCTTATACGCCCACTGGACTATTTATTGGTCAAGCCAAGTATGCTCATGACATTCTCGACCGAGCAAAACTACTGGACTGCAAACCTATTGCTACACCTCTTGTTCCTGGCGTGTCTCTGGTTAGCAATGGCACGACATTTCAAGACCCGACTTTATACCGTTCATTAGTTGGTGCTTTACAGTACCTCACCATCACTCGGCCGGACCTATCTTATGCTGTCAACACGGTAAGTCAGTTTCTTCACTCTCCTACTGACGATCATTTTTCTGCCGTAAAACGAATTCTACGCTATGTCAAAGGAACTCTTCACTATGGTCTCTCCTTCACTCATGCTCCCGATCCTTCTATTGTCGGTTATTCCGATGCTGACTGGGCACGCTGCATCGAAACCAGAAGATCGACCTACGGTTACTCTATTTTTTTGGGTGGCAACCTTGTATCTTGGAGTGCTAAGAAACAACCTACGGTTGCTCGATCAAGCTGTGAATCTGAGTACCGAGCCTTAGCTAACACCGCCTCGGAAACTGTTTGGCTCACCAATCTTCTCCGAGAAATCCGCCAACTACCTCGGTCTCGCCCTCTCCTATTATGCGACAACAAAAGTGCAATTTTTCTTAGTCAGAATCCGGTTGCTCACAAACGTGCCAAACACATTGACCTTGACTGTCACTTCGTTCGAGAACTCGTCTCCTCTGGCAAGCTCCGCACTCAGTTCGTCCCTACTAATCTCCAGCTCGCCGACATATTCACCAAAAGTCTTCCACGACCAGCCTTTGAGTTCTTACGTTCCAAGCTCTGCGTTTGCTTACATCCCACGCACCGCTTGACGGGGGGTGTTAACGCAAATAATAATTTTAGATAAATATTGTATTTATTATTTGTATAATGTGTAGTTATCTCTCCTTAGGTTTCGGTTATGTTGTTGTATCTTTCTCTATTTATTCCCGTAATACATCAATCGCCAAATCATGGGTGATAATTATTTCTACTCTCACACAAAGACTCAAAGGTACGGACATGTCCATCTCATATCTCAGTTTTTTTTGAATTAATTTTCTCTCTTTTTTTTTTTTTTTTAATTTCCTGTTTGTAATTATTGGCATATGTGTATACAGATATGAATAAGATGGAGAGAAAATCTGTAATTAAGAGAAGAAATCACCAGAAGTTTTTAAAAAAGGTTGTGGATCGATAAATAGATAAACTAAAAGTCGAAGTTAATAATAATATACTAATATAAGTGTTGCATGTGTTTGCAGAAACTAGCATCATGTCGTGATGTCGACAATGGTACTGCAGCGGT
Source organism: Euphrasia confusa (assembly GCA_954870475.1). Classification (NCBI taxonomy): domain Eukaryota; kingdom Viridiplantae; phylum Streptophyta; class Magnoliopsida; order Lamiales; family Orobanchaceae; genus Euphrasia; species Euphrasia confusa. The sequence continues at coordinate 4,766,698 of OX940962.1, forward strand.
GGATAGAATCAGTCGATTGCCCGACGAAATTCGAGTCGATATACTCTCTCGACTAACCGTCAAAGAAGCTATCGCCACCAGCTCACTCTCCACCTCTTGGCGCCATCTATACACCTTCATCGACCGTCTCAACTTCCCTCCGTTCGAATTCGCAAACTCTCGAAACCCTAGATGCTTCCACAAGCCGTCCCATCGAGAAAAACGAGAGGAATTCTCGAACTACCTAAGCTCGATCGACCGCACCTTGGATTCGTGCTGCAACGCAATCTTAAAAGAATTCAGCGTCGAAATCATCGACTGCCTCGAAGGAGCCAACCTCGAGAGATGGCTCGATTTTACATTGGCCAGAAAAGTCGAAACCATCAACATAAAGATGTGTTACGTCGAAAACGAGCGCTTTCACTACGCGCTTCGCCTTTCGAATATTCTAGTCGGGCCCAGCTTCAAGACACTCAAGAAGTTGTCGTTGTGGGGGGTCCGAGTCGAGGATTCGGAGATCGAGCTTTTGTTGTCGAGTTTTCCGCTTCTCGAAAGCTTGTCTATCTCGGTCTCGGAAACGTTGAAGAATGTGTCGGTTGTTGGGAGTGGCGATCGAGGAATGAAGTTGAGTCGGTTGGATATTTACTATGCCGTGAATCTTAAATCGGTCGAGATTCGAGACATGATTAATCTCGAGTGTTTTGAATGCTTTGGACATCGTAAGTGTGTTGTAAGGCTAATCAACGTACCGAAACTCACCGAGTTTCGAGTTAGTAAACTTGAGACCGTGTGCTTGGTCACGATACCGTATTGTGTATTAGACCAACTACGTCGACTGTATAGGCTGTGGATGTACGAACCCTTCACGATGGTAATCGTCGTATTACATTCATGCACGACTTAATACCGTATATATGATTATTGATTTTATGTTTGATGGTGCATGCATATGCAGATTCGTCCATCACACGAACCGCTGAAAAATCTAAGACGAATAGAGATAAAAGTTTTTATGGATCCGAGATATTCTAACCACAGACTCGAAAAGCTCTTCCCGTTGATTGAAGCATGTAGTGCGTTGGAAACTCTTGAGATAGAGGTACGTATATATGCAACTATGCATGTATGTATATATATGTATGCTGTTAAATTTTTGTATTTGATTTTGAATTTGAATTTGCAGTTTATGTGGAATCATGTGAGAGAGAGAAGAGTGACATATGTAGCTGATCATATGTTAAGTACTAGTCCAAAAACACGATTGTCTACGTCGCAGAATCTGAAAAAAATGGTGTTGTCCGGATATATGGGAATAAGAATGGAAGAAGTGAAGTTTGCTTTGTTCATAATGAATAATGTTAGAGCTCTCGAACAATTGACTGTTATAACTTGTGATGTAAATCCCAAGGTTAAGAAGATGGCGACAGCTCGTGCACACAAGGATTTCAAGCCGATCACGCCACCCTCGGTGAACCTATCGATCCTTTAACAAGAAAAATATCAAATTCTTGATACGATCCTATATGCAATATGCAAGAATTGGTTTTTGTTTGTTTTTATAATAATGAATTTTTACATTAAATTAACCTAAAATTATGATACTAGTACGTACGTAGTAGTATTTTTTAGGAATGGAGTACATCGCGAGCCGCTTGAATATTATATGTATTTTTACTTAAATACCTCTAATATGTATATATAGTCAGGATCCAACAATTTTAGTCAAGTCGGACACGAGCAATTCGAGTCGAGCTACTCGAACAAGCTGAAGTTGATTTAATCGATCGAGCCAAGCTCGAGCTGTTCAATCGAGTCGAGCTCTAACATGGTAAATTTGTGGCGAGTCGAGCTTGAATAGCCTACAGTGCGGCTTGGCGAGCCGAGCTCTAGCATGGTAATTAAGTCTGTTAGTTTTTCTTTTCTTGGAGCCAGCTCAACTCGTTTGCATCGTTCATTCGAGCAAGTGGACAAAACCAGTTGTGCTAATCTCATCCACCAAATTAAATGTCTTAGGATTTAATTTTGTATATAAAACTCATGTTATTATTATTATTATTATTATTATTATTATTATATATCATAGTCCATAGAGCACGGTTTTGTCGACCGTACGTTCTTCTGGAAATATCTATGCAGAGAAGATAGCAGGGCCGGTTTAACTAGGGTTTTATGATCAAGGTATGAAAAAAAACATAGTAAAAAAACACACGTATACGATCTCCTATCTCTTTCCGTCTTTTTAATTAAATTATTTAATTTGTTCTATTTTTTCAATATCTTAGGCCATCTCCAACCGAACATAAAAACCTAAACTAAAAAATAAGTTTAATTTTAAGTTTACAGTAATTTTGCTCCAACCGAGATTCCAAAACTCAAACTTAAAAGAATATTCTCAAATTATTCTTTTTATACAACTTTTTATATTATTTTTATAAACAACCAATATCTTTACAAATTTATAATTTAACCCCGTAATTTTTGATATTAAATTAAATAATTCTAATAAATATTATTTTCAATTTAAAATTTCAAAAATAATAAATATAAAAGATATGAAATAAAATATTAATTAAATATAACAAAATTGCGCTAACATGAAATATTAATATTTCATTATAAATATTTATTTTTATTTTTAAAATAAAATTTTATTTTAATTATTAATGGTATGATTATTAAAAAAATTACATTACAAAATATATTAAATAAAAAATTAAAATAAAAGGTTAATAGGTTTTTTTTATTATTTTGTAAAATAAAAGAATCATTTTATAAATAATAAATAGTTTTTGGTTTGAGTTTAAGGTAAACGTAAATCTAAGTATTTTTTATGTGGGTCCCATCATAAAACCTATAATAAGGTTACGTTTTGGTATCGGTTGGAGCATCTCCCTTACTCCAAAATAGGTTTTTGGTATCGGTTGGAGATGCTCTTATATAGAGTATTTTTTTTTCTTGTTTGAATCTTATATTACAGATATGAATAAGATGGAGAGGAAAGCCGCTATCAAGAGAAGAAATCACAACAAGCTTTTACACAAGGTTATCCATAAACAGATGTACTACGAATTAAGTTAATAATAATTTATGTAGTAATTCATGTCCATAAATGTGTTTGCAGCTGCAAAAATTAGCATTATCTCGTGATCATGTCGACAATGGCACGGTGGATAGGATCAGCCGATTGCCCGACGTCATCCTAGTCTCCATACTCTCTCGACTACCCCTCAAAGAAGCCATCGCCACCAGCTCACTCTCCGCCTCTTGGCGCCACCTGTACACCTTCGTCGACCGCCTCAACTTCCCTCCGTTCAAAATCGCAAACGCTCGTCCGCTCGAAATCGCAAACGCTCGATATTCTATCCATTACAAAACATCTCCTCCTCTGGAAGCACGGGAGGAATTCTCGCGTCGAGTCACCTCGATCGACCGCACCTTAGATTCGTGCACTTGCACGATTTTAAAAGAATTCAGTGTGGAATTCATCGACTGCCTCGAAGGAGCCAACATAGAGAAGTGGCTCGACTTCGCATTGTCTCGTGAAGTCGAAACCATCAACATGCACATGCGTTACGTGGACCCCGAACGTTTCAATTACGACGGGCCTTCCCTTTACGCCCTTCGCCTCTCGAATCTGATCGGAGGTCGAACGCTGCCCGGTTTGGAAACCTTAAAAAAGCTGTCTTTGTGGGGGGTCGGTGTCGAGGATTCGGAAATCGAGCTTTTGCTGTCGAGTTTTCCTCTTCTCGAAAGCTTGTCTATCTCGGTCTCGAAAACTTTGAAGAATGTATCGGTCGTGGGGAGTGGGGATCGAGGAGGACTCATGTTGAGTCGCTTGGATATTTACTATGCGGTGAATCTTAGATCGGTCGAGATTCGAGACATGTTAAATCTCGTGTGTTTCGAGTGTTTTGGAAATGAGATGTATGCGGTCGACGTAAGGCTTAGCAACGTTCCGAAGCTTACAGAGTTTCGAGTTAGTAAGGTTCGTCATTGGTTCTTACCGAGGCCTTGTTATGTATCCGAACAAATGCAACTGTTTAATATGTGGATGTATGTGCCCTTCACAATGGTACTTAATCATCGATCTTCGTTTCGTTTGTGTTTATGAAGACAAACGATGTAAATATGATTTTATTGATTTTGTGTTTTACGATCAATGCAGATTTGTCCATCGCACGAGCCACTAAGAAATTTGAGACGAATAGAGATAAAAGTTTATATGGATGATCCGATGTATATTCCTAAGCATAGCCACCGACTCCAGAAGCTCTTCCCGTTGATTGAAGCGTGCTGCGCATTGGAAACTCTTGAGATAGAGGTATACATGTATGTGTACGCTCGATTGGTATGTATTCTGGGATTTAATAATTTGAATTTATTGCAGTTTTTGTGGGGTAATTATCACGGAGATGGGCGAAACACATATGTAGCTGATGTGTTTCCAACATGTCCAATAACACGATTTTCTCCGAGTCTGAAAAAAATGGTGTTTTCCGGATACATTGGAACGAGAATGGAGGAACTGACTTTTGCTTTGCTCATCATGGATCGTGTCAGAGCTCTCGAGCAATTGACTGTTATACCTTGTGATGTGAGTCGCAAGGTTCAGAAGATGGCAACGGCTCGTGCATGGATGCAATTCAAGCCGTTCATGCCAAACTCGGTGAACCTATTGATCATTTAACAAGAATATTTTCAAAAAGTCTTGATCTTGTTCGTGCAATAGATTCTGGATTATGCATGTTATTTTTGCGAATGATTTATAGTGTTTAAATAAGTTTTAAGCACTTGGATATATGCATATTTTCTTCAGTAATCTTGAATCAATTGAGATTCGTCATGACATGATCACTCTCGTTTCTCTCAACTGGTATGTGCATCGATCGTAGGGCTGTGTTCCCTACATCTCAACGATGTCCCAAAGCTTACTGAATTTACACCAAACGATGAGGATGCGTTTGTTGAGTTCAATCTACATTTTCACCTGTCTGGTTTATATAACCTGTTATCGAATATATAATTTGAATTGGCATAACTTTCACCATCTCATTATACATATATGACAATAACATTAATGTGACAAAATACCAAAGTAAATTAAGACTATTTACCACCCTTCCCTAAGGCTTGACAAGCCTTTTGATCCAGGAAAATACCACATTGTACAACAGGAACGGTTACAAAATCCCGCTGCAACCCTCTTTGCTCGGTTAATAAGTTTTTGTCATGTTGGACTGTATCGTAAATTTTTCTCGTAAAACTCTATCAGCTGCATAATCAATCCAGACAGGTTAAAGTAAATGCATTGAGAGATTTAAAAAGGAAAAAGAAAAAAAAAGGAACACTTGCCAGAAGCGGATTATTAGCTTTCAAAAATTTGTTATCCACAATAACTTTATTTCCATCCGACCTGCAGATTGTAAGAAAACAGAAACAAACAATACAGTTATAATAATAAAAAAAAAAAGGCATAAAATGAAATTACATTTTTTATTTATTCTCGAATAATAGTATTCTCGGTTCTTTTGAACTGAATCCGTCTGAACTGAAACCAGGGCCTAAAAGTATTGAAAAATCAATTTATTAGTGTAGGTATTTCAATATTTTCTATATTATAGTAGTAACTTTCTACGAATTTTCTCATTTTCAAGTTCTGTTCTTTTAGACTGAATTCGTCAGAACTGAACGGAATTTGTAATTAAGTCGAAAAGAATAGGGATTTAGTTAGTTTTCTAGTACAAGGGCAGCATTAATTTTAGATCACAAACCTGATAGCCTCAAAGGCCACTAAGACATCTTGCATGTTGTTCCCTATTGAAGCTTTATAGCTAATGGGCTTCACAATCTGAGTGATGCTGCACACGCTTTTCGAATCCTCACACTTTTTCATATCATTTCCAACAGCATACGGACACTGATCACTCACGAGCGCAAGGGACCCACACCCAGACACTCCGTTCGACCCATCATCCGCCGAGCAAGAAGCTAAATCTTTCTTGAACCTTTTCACAGAACCCGATTTCCGCTTCTTGGCCCCAGTACACCGGCCCGATTCAGTCTTCCTTAATTCGTCCACCAAGTTATCCCCCCTCGGCGGGCCTTCTTTGGATGTTACTATAGTCAGCCTGTTAGCACCATCATCTCCATTAGAGGTCACCATTGCCGCACCCTGCAGTTCACAGAGCTTCATATTCATCTCGTTTTTCTCATGTTCTCCCATTATTGTCCCATTTTCGTTTACATTCTTGGAGGCCTCGATATTAGTCTCGTTTATGTGAGCGGGGTTGTTTAGACTGGGAAAGGGTATGGGCCCGTCTGTCATTCTGATCGTTTGCGAGGAAACGTTGTAAGTTGCAGTTGAAGGAGTTCGCTGCCCATGCCGGTGTTGTTTTTTTGTCTTAGTTTGAACAGGAGTTACATCAATCTTGCGTCTTCTCTTGCGCGTGGTTTTGTTTTTTCCACCTTTCAGACTTCAAATCCAAAGAGGAGAAAAAAAGAGTACTTATTCTTCATTCACAAACACAGCAGCAGGGCAAAATGAGAAACAAGAAAATAAAAAACCTGTCTTCAAATAAGTCTATGATATCCGAACATTGCTTAAGGTTTCCCACCGGCTCCCACGTATTCTCCGCCTCCGACCAGCCTCGCCTTTTTTTTTTCAAACAAACCCGACCTCATACATTAATCGGAGCGAAAACATAGAAAACGCAAATAAGCATTGTGAGGTTAATTTGATACTCACCATTTGATGAGATACTGCACTTTCCCCTTTTTTATTTTTATTTTTGGCCGCATTCAAAATCATCCCACGGAAACGGGGAAATCAACACAAATCAAGGGATTTAGTAAAACCCTAATTGCACAGAGACGAACGGAAAAAAGGGGGAAATTGAAAATTGAAAAAATTGAAATCACCTTTCGAATTCGCTTCCTGCGTACGGCCTCGATCTCGAAGTATCCTTCGGCGAGCTTCGTCCTCTTGCCCTCCTCCGCCTCTGCGATTTGTAAGTTTTCGAGCGGCTCGTGCGATTTCACGGCCTCCGGGAAATTCTCCTCTTCTCCGTCTTCGTCTCCAAATGACTCTTTGGCAGCTTCGAATTTATCGCTGTCATCTGGGTTTTTGATCCTCTCCTCCCCCATCACCGAATCTACGCCGTCTTTAACGAGCACCACGGCGGCGATGGAAGGCGGAGGAGCGGGGTCAGTGTTGTTTGTATGTTTATTTCTACCAGCTTTCATTTCGCTCTCTTTCACTCACACTCTCTGTCTCTGTCTCTCTCTCTCTCTCTCACTCAAATCAACACTGATGGAATGGTGGTGAGGGTTCAGGGGTTCTACACCCCTTTTGTCACACTGTTCAGTGTTCACACACTTTTCTATTTCTGTGATCTAATTTAATTTTTACATGTACAATGATTCAATGAAATTGAATTTAAATATATAGTAAATTACAAAAATCTATTTTCATAGTCCCACTTATATATTTAACATTCTTTTTATAAACATCACACTTCACACATGGAGTATTTTCATACATCAAACAAAAAATTATAAATAATTAATATTCACTTTGAAAATATAATGTATACATTTACTTTTTATCTATTTTTTAATTTCACTTTCAACTTTATATTAGTATGGATAAAATAATATTATCTTCTTCTCATAATCATAATAAAACTCAGTCTTTTGTATTTTGTGAAACATGATTAAGTACTTCTATTAATTTATTAGTACTATACTAGTACTATTTCAGTACATGCCAAATTCTAAGTGACTGTGTGACAAAGACTATGATGATAAATCCTAAATGCAATGATGTGTATTGTTGACGACAAAGAAACCCAAGTGATCACTTTGATTGGTTGGGTTGCGATGCGATCTGATTCTCCTTTGAAAACATTCATTTTGGTTAATTAGGAATGGTTAATCCATTGCATATCTCGGTGCTGGATTATCAATTTATCATTACAAAGACTTATACTATCTACTTACATTTATAAAAATATTAATTTCTCCCATTCCTTTCATTTTATCAGGTGAAACTTGAAAGTGATAAAAGTAGTAGTACTAAATTAGTAGTATTATTTTATGTCCCAAAAATCTTGATTCTCAATAAAAAAAAAAATAAAAAAAATAGGACAATGCCTATAAAAAGAAAATTTAATGTTTGCTTCCAAATTTAACATATTCATCACATGAAACATAGTCAGAGTTAATTGACACAATAGCTAGTACTACTGTCTACTGAGATATACTTACACCACAATTAGGCTTTTACCAAATCATAGTATGAAAAACTTAAGACAACCCCTCGAGAGAAGGGGCAACCAAAGAAGAGGTAATCATGTATCTCCACCTCTTCTAGAATATTACAAAGCTCGCAAATATCAACCTCTATTGATCCACGACTTCTCTATCAACTGTAGTCAATTGAATCGTCAACCACAAAATATAATCGTGTGCCGTGAGATACAACAAGCTCTAGAGATTAGAGATGCATGATGTCCAACGATATATAAAGATTGTACATTTATTTCACATTTTTCATTTGATAATATTTGATAATTTCATAGGTTAAATTATGGAGTATATTATAGTAGTGTACTATATTATGACTACGTACCATAATACTACTAAGGGCATTCCCAATGCTATGGAGGCAAAGTGGGAGACAATGACAAATTTTGCCACAAAATTTGCCTCTCAGCCCATTTTCACTCCAATGGCATCCATCAAATTTTGCCTCAAAAGGAATATTCTTTTAGAATCTTCTTAATTTAATGTTTATTTATATTAAAATAATATATAATTTTAATTTAAAATTATTTTTTTAAATAATATAAAAATTAAACAAAATAAAAATGTAATACATCAATAAAATAATTAATACATAAAAACTAAATATTATATAAAAATTATCGCAATAACAACAACAACATAATTATGAACTAGAAAAATCTTCCCAAAGATGTTCAATTTTTTTGGAGGAGGTGATGGAATGATATCGGACCGTATTAAAATCTTTTTGTATTAATGTTCAATTTCTATTTTATTTGCTTATCTTATTTTGTATTGTAATATGAAATTTGTATTAAAATTAGTAGTATTAATGTAATTTGTATTATTGTATTTCAATTTGAATGTTGTATCAAAAATTATGTCAAATAATATTATTATATTATAAATATTATTTTTTTATCAAAATATAAAAAATTATAAATTAAAATCAACAAATACAATTATATTTACATTTATATTTATATAACTATTAATTGAAAATTAAAAAAAATAATAAAATAATATTTGCTTCCATGAATAGTGTGGAGGCAAATTTGCCTCCTACTATTTATGGTGGCAAAATACCTCCTTTTTTGCCTCCACCATTGGAGAGTGAAAATGGAGTGGGGGAGGCAAATTTTGCCATTGCCTCCCCCATTGGGAATGGTCTAAGGACACGTTCTTTTGACCTTAATTTCATTTAATTTCAGTTCAGTTAAGATCGATTCAGCTCAGTTCAGTTTCGTTCAGATCGTTTCAGTTCAATTCAGTTCATCTCGATTAAATTTATTTCAAAATAAATTAAAATAAAAATAAATAAATAATTTAGATCAATAATTTTAACTATACAATCTAGTTAATGTCACAATATTATTAATATTATAAAAAAAACTATTTAATAATTTATAAAAATTATTATAAAAAAATTAATTTTTCCAGTTCAGTTGGGTTCAAATCAGTTCAGGTAAAATAGAAGAGCTCCTAAAACTTGTAAATTTTTATTTGAACAAAATTCCCTATATTTAAATTTTCTTTCATTTTAGTCCCGAACATTTTCTCAATTTACGAGTTCGCTCCAATGGGATGCTGCGCCATCCCCAGGTTTATCCGCCCTACCGTCACCGTATCGCCGCCGTTGAAGCTATCATTGACAGCTTTTCGCCGCTGTAGAGTATCGGCGGAGCGGGCGCCGGTTCATACATTATCTCGCCCGTCGGAAAGAGAAGAAATTAGTAGCCCCCAGCTCGTCGCCCGCGAATACGCCGACCTCAATCTCCCCGACAAATTCTGCGAGGTTCGCCCATCCGGGATTTTAGTGTTTCAGCTTCATTATCAGAATTAGATTTATAATTATTAATTGTGTTTCATTTTGGCAAAGGGGTATTGTAGGAGGTGGGCCATGTTAGAATCCGGCAACATGTTAACCCTCTCCGTTCTACTCTAATGGTGAGCTCAGATTTCGCTGGTTTCGTGTTGTTATTATTTTTGCAATTGCCGATTGATTGTCGTATGCCCTTTTGTGTGTTTAGCCATAGTTTAGTGTCTCTTCAAAAGAGTTGAGACTTTTGGTTGTAATGCAATGTGTAGGTTCCTGTGAAAGGGCCCGATTGGAATTCTGTGTATAAGGACCCGACGTTGCCACTAATGGTGGATATTGGTAGTGGTAAGAGGATTCGCTCGACTCAATAAACTGAAGTTTGTTTTGGGGGCAATATCAAATAAGTCCATATTGGAGTGTTTTTCATTTGTATTTTATCTTCGATTGCCTTACATTTCTTATTATTGTCATCACAATTGTCATCTCATGCACGTTCTTGAGTAGTAGGGTTCAACACTGGTTTTGAGAAGTTGAAGTTTCGTTTTATCACTCGGTATTAGTATTCACATTTGCAATTTAAACAATTATGTTTGTTTGTCTAAATTATTTATAATTCAGGCAGTGGCAGATTTCTCATTTGGCTGGCCAAAAGAAACCCCAGCTTAAGGAATTATCTGGGATTGGAAATACGTCCAAAAGTACGATTTTTATTCTTGCTTATTTCATCTAGCATGTGCTATGCCTTTCTTTATCTAATGTTGTTTTTTAAATGCAGTTGGTGACACGTGCTGAATATTGGGTAAGCGAGCTAGATTTGCAGAACATGTAAGAACCCAAAAGCTCGGTATATCTTGATTTGGGAGGGTATTGTTAAAATAGGTTTTGATGTGTGTTTTAATTAATGCAGACATTTTATTTTTGCCAATGCAACTGTCTCCTTCAAACAACTCGTATCAACATATCCCGGCCCCTTAGTTTTAGTATCTATTTTGGTGAGTAGGTTTGTTTTCATCTATTATGGAATTTCCGAAGCACTATAATCCACTATTTAGACATTTTTTGTCACAATATATAAATTTCTAAACATTATCGCAGTGCCCAGATCCTCATTTTAAGAAAAAACATCATAAAAGAAGGGTAGTTCAGAAGCCTCTGGTTGAGTCAATTGTACAAGGCTTGGTTCCTGGAGGGCAGGTGTCGTAAACTACTTGCCTTCTTATTCTATATTTGTATGTACTTTGATTATATATGCTGGCCTATAATAACAATATTTATTAATGACAATCTATATCTTCACCATTTTTTCCCAAACAACAAATCATTTGTTTTTTGGCAGGTATTCATACAATCTGATGTCCTGGAGGTGGCACTTGACATGAGGGACTATTTTGACTCAGAGTCGCATAAACTTGTGCATATTGACATTGTTGAACCTGATATGCTTTGCGACCATGAGGGATGGTTGTTGAATAATCCGATGGGAATAAGAACTGAGAGAGAGATCCATGCGGAGTGGGAAGGTTCTAGAATTTTCCGAAGGATGTATAAGAAACAACGGTAAAAGTTAATCTTCTTTATATTAGATTTAGTGATTATTAAACTAATTATCCTGGGCATTTAGCATACTTTGAAATTACAAATAACTAACGTCCTTAATAAGATCAGTTTCACCAACATCCTTGAAGTTTGTATTTGCTCAACAAGCAAATGAATCCCACCAATAAGAGCATCCCCATTGCTAGGTACAATTCCTAGTTGACACATATTTGTACCTAGGTACACTAATGGTGAGAGATGTACAATTTAGAAGAGAGAATTTTGAGTATCAAATCTTTGATACTAAGTACAAATTAGTTTTGTGTCATAGTTTGTGAGTCCTACATGAATAAAAATGAATATTTGTACCTCAAACCATTGTGATGGTGAGGTACAAATTACATGTGATGTGTCTAATTTGTACCTATGTTTAGGTATACCATTGGAGATGCTCTAAGTGTAATTTCCTAAAAATATAAATATTGAATACATGCAGTGTTTGTAATTATGGAAGCCAGTTGAATTTTGTAGTTACATTGAACCTCGTATTAAAAAAAAAAAGAGACAACTTTGAATATTATTAATAAAAAACTTTGATTCTGCTTACATTATGCCAAATGGAATTTGCTTACATCAGCAAATAATTTACAATTTCTCTCCAATACTACATGGAATTACAATTAGTCTCCAATACTACATGGAAAGAAATGTATGCAAGACTGAGGTTGACTATGTTTGAGGTTATATGTAAACATGTAATATTTAGAAAGAGTTATATATCTCGGATGATTAAATCACAGCTGTTGTAGAACACATTCAACTTTGTTCGGAAATGAACACATTCAACTTTGTTCGGATTTTCAACTTTGTTCGGATATGCGACAATGTAAATTAATTATACATTAACTTTCGGAAATAAATGCGACTTATTAATTATACATTAACTCTCGGAAATGACTTTGTATCATTAACTTTCGGAAATAAATGCGACATATTAATTATACATTAACTTTCGGAAATGAGACATTGTAAATGAGATTTTATTCATTATTATTTATGAAATGTTTTTAGTTATTACAAAGTGTTGGAAATGAGACATTGTAAATGAAATTTTATTCATTATTATTTATGAAATGTTTTTAGTTATTACAAAGTGTGAAGTGTGTGCGAAATGCATATGAAGTGTATTTATTGATTACGAATTTTTGTGATTGATTATGAATTTTTGTCGTAATTAAATTCAATTGTTAGTTTTCAAGAAATTCGTTTAACTTTTAAATAAACTAACAAACTTAATCTAATCATTATTGTAGATATTTTAAAATAAAATTATATAGTATGTTTATAATTTTATCCTTAATCTCTTCTAAAATTATTTGGAAACTTTTTTTAATTAATAATATCGAATTACTAATATATTCTATTAATTTTATTTTCTTACTTATTCTTCAAAGTACTAGGTGTGGCCCAATGTGCCGTATCGTATGCACATATAAATTCAATCTATAAATTCAAAGGTGAATTATCTATAAATTCAAAGGTCGGAGATTTACATTTATGAATTGAAAGGTCTAAATTATCAACTCTTGTGATCAATTGTTAGAATCAACATGTCTTTAAATTGTTCTTATAGATGGTCAAATTGTTCATTTGAAAAATGGAAACCCTTCTTATTAGATGATCCGATAAGTACTAAAGGATGGAAATTCTTGATTACTGAAGGAAGACCATTTTTGTTCAATAAGAGTAAGAATCGAAATTCTTGATTCCGTAGGAAGACCATTTTTCTTCAAATCATGAGCTGCAAGCATATATATAGCTAGCAATCTTCAAATTAAAAGAGTTCAGTTGTGGAGTAATTCCTATAATTTAGGCTTGACTGGGCAATGTAGACTCTACAGACTACAGCAACTCTGCACTGGAATGCTGCTATTGCCGTGTAGACTCTACTGAAGGCACTTCTTGCATAGAACTTTTGCGACAGAAAGTCAAAATAAATCTCAAGCAAAACTTTAGGTCTTTTATGTGGAAAAGGTTCGTCCGTCCATATCAATAATTATGATTTTGCTTATCAATACTCCATACTCCATTTTTCGTATGAAGCCGACTTTATTTAGTTATAAAACTAATATCTTTATTCTATTTAGCTAGAAAAAAGGAATATAATTGTCATATAGTACTGGCACAATGGACTTGTGGACTATTGGAGTCAAAGCTGAACATGCATATTGCTTTACAACTTACATATGCATACTGGTTAATACGAGATAATATCGCAAATGGTCTTATTCGCTATACTCGAGCCCATTAGTAGTCCTTTAGTTTCAGAAATTATCATCGATCATTCTTTTCGCTGTAAAATTGCAAAAATTTCGCCGAAAAACCCTACGTGGCCGTTAGAGCAATGACGTGGCAAGTACAAGTTGGCCAGCTACCGTACACGTGGAATTAGAGAGAAATTCAGCCTGGTTTTTTCATAATTATCGTGCAATCCAGATCTGTTTCTCCAACATACCAATTAACCCCAATATTTATTTAGTTTGTTAGATTTTTTCCTAATTTCAAGTTATGATTTTTTTCTTAGAGAGTGAAGAGGAATCGAGGAAAATGTAATTAACTCTAAAATTTATAAATATTCAAAACTCAATAAATTTCTATAGAATTCAAACAAAAAATATAAAAGAAATTCACTATTTAAAATATCTCGTAAATACATAAAATTTCTACCTATTTCAATTTTAATTGACTAATTTATTATTAAAAATAATAAAACATTAAAAATATATGAAATCAACATAATAAAGTTAGATAAAAAAAAATCAAAAAATAATACGTATATTTTTTATATGCTTGATATATATGTTAGGTGAGAAATGAGGTCCATGGATAACAATGATATAAATGAAGATAAAAATAATAATGATAAATAAGAGTAGTAATATTTTTTTATTTTGGAATTAATATATTTTTTGTATTTTATTTTCTAAATAATTTAGATTTTTTTAAAATAATTTGATTTTTTTTATATATATACAAGTTTATGGACATTTATAAAAATCAATTAAAAAATTATTTCACAATTACGTGAAATTTTGAAAATTCTTGAAAATCAATAAAAAAAAGTTAACCAGTCCAAAAAGTTAGTCAATCTTTTCGTAGACTCCATGTATTTAGAAAATTCACAAAAATTTAGGGACTTTTAAAAGTTCGAAAAAAACATTAAAATTCGAATTGAATACGATCTCCTTAGTTTTTGCATGATTTTCCCCCGTACCTTTTCACTCCCTAAGAAAAAAAAACCTAAAATTTGAAATTGGGTGAAAAATCTAAAAACCTAAATATATATTTGGGTTAATTTGTATGTTGGAGAAACAGTTCTGGATTGCACGATAATTATTAAAAAACCAAGCTGAATTTCCCTCAATTCCACGTGTACTGCATCTGGCCAACTTTTACTTGCAACGTCATTGCCCTGGTGTACTGCATCTGACCAACTTTTACTTGCAACGTCATTGCCTTGACTGCCACGTAGGCTTTTTCGGCGATTTTTTTTGCGATTTTACGACGAAAAGGACGAGCGGTGATAATTTCTGAAACTAAAAGACTACTAATGGGCTCGAATATAGCGACCATGACTATTTGCGATATTATCTCTGGTTAATACTATATATTGATCCGCATTTGTAAAGTTGTTCCACTGGGAATTTTCGCCCTTCAATGTTTCTTTTATGGTCAGTAAATAAAAAGATAGAGAGTGTGTTTTAAAGCAAAACCGAAAGATTTATTTGCAGCAGTGTTTTTGACTAATTGTGCCACCAGAACCATTACACATGTTATCCAACGGGTTACTACTTACTGTATAAAACAAAAGCTTTTGGGTCAAGTTAAGAGAACTTGAAATATCGATTGAAAATGCATAAACTAAAAAGTACTGTACAATTTATGTCTATAATTTTTGGCGCAAGAGTAGTATTTCTCGATTTGATAATAAGAACTCAAACGAGGCAGTAAAATTTCGAAGATTTTCATGCTAGCCGTAAAAATAACAGTGACAGGAAGTTCACAAATAACTTTATCTGGCATCCGATTTTCTACCTCAAACTGTGTGATATACTCAATATACTGTATCTATCAAAGTTACAAATCTAATCTATACTCCATATTTGTATATTTGAAATCACTACAAATTATATACAATATAGTACAATGAATTGGTTTTTACTTCACAATTCATTTTCTTTATGACTTTTTTTTTTGTTTATTTTTAGATTATATGCTAATGGATTTTTTTTTTGCTCAATTTTAAATTCCAGCTAATTACAGGTACGTGGCATCTACATTCTTACACACATACATATACCACATTTTTTCTTATTTTGTTTTCTTATTTCTCTTGAAGAAAAAAAGAGAGCGATAAAAACACGCAGATCACACACACCAACATAACCTCCATAGGCATTCTCGCGACTTTGTGCTGCAAAGTCTGTGTAATGTTCATGGAGGTTATGTTTGGTGTTGAGTAATAACTCTAATAATACACTTGTTATCACCAGAAACCCATTTTCGATTTCTGGCATTATCTTTCTCGGATCTGAAAAGGGGTAAACATATTGCGAAAAAGTTTCAATCTTGTTCCTAATTTTTCTCGAAAAAAATCCCAGGAAAGAAAACGGGCATGAAATTTCTCACAGTTTTCTTGGATGAATTTTTTCGGGCCCTTTCTAAGGAAAAGCCTTTTCCATAATAAAGGTGGGTTCTTTAATCTTTTGTTATACGCGTTTAATTTTATGGGTTTTTAGCGGATTGATTCTGTTTATGTTTTTGATCTTTTGTTGTTGTTGTTGTTTTTGTTGTTGAGAAATCTATGTTTTT
The DNA here is from genome assembly GCA_954870475.1 of Euphrasia confusa. Lineage (NCBI taxonomy): Eukaryota > Viridiplantae > Streptophyta > Magnoliopsida > Lamiales > Orobanchaceae > Euphrasia > Euphrasia confusa. Next base: position 4,783,187 of record OX940962.1, read on the forward strand.
TATTTCAATTTTATGGTTGCCTTGTAGCTGCTTGTTCATCTGTTCTTTTACCTTTTGTGTAATGATAGCTATCTTTTTTGGGAAAGGAATGAATCCATTTTTTATTATAATTACAAGTATTATGATTTCTAATGATTGTTTATAGCTGATGATTCATTTCAATCAAAGGAAATTGATTGAATATATATACATATAAGCTCCTCAGAAAACCCCGTAGCATGTAGATATCGTGTTTACCGTTAACCATTAAGGTACATTTGGATGTAGCTAGCTAGTGTAGTTGTAATCCTCAGGTTTGTGTACGTGCTTTCTTGTGTACTTGAAACTTCCTTTCTTTACTGATAGACAGCCCCTTGACTTGGCAATTTGCATTGGTTAAAACAACTTTTCCAAAGAATGAAATATATGCTCGGGTTTAGGGAAGATTTCGTCTATCTTTCTCAATTGAAATGGAATCTCTTTCCTTCCTAGGATCGGGGGTTTGGCTCAACATCTGGGAATAAGGTTAGAAAATGTATCCTAACCATTAAAACCACTTTCCTTTACATTTTATTATAATCTATTCGGGTTTCCATTTCTGCACACTTGGTTAGAATATCTGCATGAGTTTGACATTAATTTTGGTGTGTTGTCCATAATTATCAAACAAGGTAAGCTCATATATCACTAATGCTTAAAGGCTGATTATATAGTCATTATTAAAGCAGTAAATTTTTTTCCCTTTTCCCATGGATTACTATACACCATTATTAATAATGTCTCGATTGTCGTTTGCTATTGTGACAGGCTTTTTGACCTCAAGCTAAGCGGAAAAATCCCGGAAAATGGAAATCATCTTCTGAAAAAAAAAAAACAAAAAAATGGATCCTCAGGCTTTTATTAGATTGTCGATTGGATCCTTAGGCCTTAGAGCCACTTCATCATTCTCCTCTCCTTGTGTGTGCGAAATTCGTCTCAGAGGCTTTCCAATGCAGACAACACCAGTCCCGTTTATATCCTCTCCAAACGAAACAAACCCGAACTCCCAAAGCATATTTTATCTCAAAGAATCCGACCTGAAAAGTTTATTATTATCACGTGGGTGCTTCTATAACCCAAGCACTTGTTTGGAGATATCCATTTACACGGGGAGAAAAGGGCCCCACTGTGGTGGGGGTGCCAAAAGGCATCAAGTCGGGACATTCAAATTGGACGTGGGGCCCGAATGGGCTGGGGGGAAGCCCGTTGTTCTTTGTAACGGATGGACATGTATCGGAAAATTGGGGCTTGAGCTTCATTTGAGGGTGCAGCTTGATCCAGACCCAAGATACGTGTTTCAGTTTGAGGACGACATTAAGTTAAGCCCGCAAATAGTGCAGATTCAAGGGGCAGTGAAGCAGCCGATATTCAGCTGCAAGTTTAGCCGAGACAGGTGATGTGTGTTCTTGCACATTATTCACATGCAGTATTTTGCTTCTCATAACAACTTGTATAAATATTCTTACAGAGTTTCTCAGGGGGACCCACTCAGCACCTTCTGGCCCACCACCACCGGCTCGTACCAAGAAGCGGACAGGAGAGAGAGGAAAGGCTGGAAGGTCAAGATCCACGACCTCTCCGGCTCAGCCATTGCCGCTGCCTTCATCACCACCCCTTTCGTTCCATCCAACGGCTACGATTGGGTCAGCAAGTCCAGCCCGGGCGCCTGGCTCATCGTCCACCCGGACCCTTTCCGCCTGTCCAGCTGGCAGCCATGGGGGAAGCTCGAGGCCTGGCGCGAACGCAAGGGCATACGCGATCTCGTTTATTTCCGCTTCAATCTCTTGTCGGAGGGCCACGACGGCGGGAAGCTCTTGATGTCTGAAATTTCGATCGGTGCTGAGAAAGGAGGCGAGTTCAAAATCGACACGGATTGCCAGCTGGAAGCGGAGGCTGGTGCTGGTTTTGTGATGAGCTGCAGGGTGGGAGGAGAAGGGAAGTGCAGCAAGGCTTTGGTACAGCTGGCGATGCGACATGTGGCGTGTTTAGAGGATGCGGCTATTTTTATGGCTTTAGGAGCAGCGGTGGATCTTAGCGTGGAGGCGTGTAGGCCGTTCCATAGGAAGGCTCGGAGGGGTATCAGTCGGCATTCATGGTGATATTTTTTATGATCATATACTGTATTATTTTTGTAAGAATTTGGCATCATCTAACTATTAAACTATATATAGCCATTGCTTGCTTCGATTTCTTTTGATCGTTTCGTATATTTGTCGATCATTCGAACAACAACAAGAGTGATTCAAAATGGCAATGAATACCTAACAAAAAAACAATAGAGAAAAAAGAAGAAGAAACAACACATATATTTGGTGAAGAATATACTTGTGATGTTTAAAGTATTTAAAAGCCAAATTTGTAGGCATTGTAAGTTGTAACCATAGTATTACTTTAGTAACACGTTTTTTCTATATGAATATAATTAGTTGATTACTTACATTATTGCTCATCATCATTTTTCTATTAGAAAAACCGCTCATATATACACACATAAATCTCCATGTAAGATAAATACAATGACAGGGGAATCGAGGAAATGGATGGTGCTAGTTGCGACGATATGGATACAAGCTTTCACGGGGACGAACTTGGATTTTTCCTCGTACTCGACCGATTTGAAATCGGTTCTGGGCATATCCCAAGTGCAGCTCAACTACGTGTCGGTGGCTTCCGATGCCGGAAAGGCCTTCGGCTGGTGCTCCGGCGTTTTCTTGCTGTATTTTCCGACGTGGGTTGTTTTGCTTGTCGCTGCTCTCATGGGACTCGTCGGCTACGGCCTGCAATGGCTTCTCATCCACCAATTCATCTCTCTGCCTTATTTCCTGGTTTGATTTTCTTCATCTCCTTGGAAATAATCTTGAAAATTGGGGCTAATCTGTAAATGTAATTTAACTTTCTTATTCTCAAACTGTGTTTTCACTGTAATCTGAAAAACTTAAAAGGGTTAATTACAAAATGACCCCGAAAAAACCTAAAAATTACAAATTTCGCCAAACATTTATTTAATTGGACTAAAACAACCTCAATGGTCTGTATGTTCTAATAACCCATTAGGTTTTCACTGTTTGTTTTCTGGTTTGTTTTCCTTCTCTTTGGAAATAATCTTGAAAATTGGGGCTAATCTTATCCTCAAACTTTGTGTTATCACTTTTCACTAATTTTTGTGTTATCACTTTTCACTAATTTTAGAGTTAGCAATCACAAAAAATGGATTGTAATCTTTAAAAATTACAGAGGGTTAATTACAAAACGACCCCCCAATCCTTTAAAATTACAAATTTCACCAATGGTCTGTTTGTGAATTATTGTTCTTGTTGTTGATGCAAATTCTTGTTCTGTGTTCGTTACGAGTTGGTGGGCGTGGTTTGATCCACCTACCAAACTACACCTAACGGGTCGAATAATTTGATATTGTTTGCCCATTAAGTGAAGCAAAAGTTGTTAGTAGCCCGCCCGAGCTTGTCGGGCCGGGCTAGTTTCTCGTTCCAAGTTTCGACCCGAATTAACATTTTGATACTGCAGGTACTCCTGTCTTCCTTGCTGGCCGGAAGTAGCATATCGTGGTTCAACACAGTATGCTACGTTCTCTGCATCAAGACCTTCCGAACGAACAGGGCCTTAGCCCTGTCCCTCACCATAAGCTTCAACGGCGTGAGTGCTTCCATTTACACCCTCATGGCGAATTCCATTAACCCCGACGACACCAAGATCTATCTCCTCCTAAACGCCGTTATCCCTCTACTCACTTCCGTTTTAGCCTTTCGACAAATAACCCCCCCACATTCACATTCCGAAGCCGATTCATCGGATCACGACAGAGCTAACTTTCTCTCACTAACCGCACTAGCCGTTATAACAGGCCTGTATCTCCTCGTCTTAAGCTCAATATCATCAAACACGTTTATAAACCGCCTCATCTTATCCGGAGCTATATTTTTGTTATTACTTCCCCTAATTACATCGCGAATAGGTAATTTGGCCGAAAATGACGAGTTTGAGATTCATAAAGAGCTCACGGGGACTAAGACAAAGAGCCCCGATGAATTCTTGGAAAGTGATTTATACGAAGACGAGTTTAGCGAGAATCGGTTAGCGGTTCTTGGAGAAGAACACTCAATCGAGTTGCTCATTCGGAAGTGGGACTTTTGGCTTTACTATGTCGCGTATTTGTGTGGTGGGACGTTAGGACTGGTTTATAGTAACAATTTGGGACAGATTTCGGAGTCATTAGGATATCGCTCGGATATCAGCTCGTTGGTTTCTCTCTACTCCGCATGCTCGTTCTTTGGCCGACTTCTTTCGGCTACTCCTGATATCTTACAAGGGTAAGTATCTATAATTTTAAAATTCGTTGAGTTTTATTATTACTTAAATACCCTTTGAAACAATGCAGCAAGATGTTCTTCGCAAGAACCGGGTGGTTAGCTTTGGCACTTGTTCCAACCCCGATGGCATTCCTCATGCTCGCTTCATGGGACACTAAGGCAGCACTGTTTACTTCGACGGCCCTTATCGGACTGAGCTCGGGTTTCGTGTTCTCGGCAGCTGTATCGATAACATCGGAGCTCTTTGGGGCTAACAGAGCCGGAGTCAACCACAATATTCTCATTACAAACATCCCACTCGGCTCACTACTCTATAGCCTTCTTGCGGCATTAGCTTATGAGGCTAACATAGGAAATTCAGACAGGGTTAATGTTTCGAGAGATGGATCGATGGTGTGCTTCGGAAGAGGTTGTTACTATGGAACGTTCGTGTGGTGGTGGTGGATCTCGTTGCTGGGCCTTGGTTGTAGTGTCGTGTTGTTCCTTAGAACGAAGGGTGCTTATGATCGGTTGGAGAAGGGGAAATTCGGAAATCAAATTATGTTGTTGAAATCATTTTTATCATCGAACTAAGCTTCAATAATATTGGTATTTTTAGTAAGATTTGTTAATCATTGTTTTTTTTTTTTAATTCGTCATATATATACATTATTAGAAATTTGAATTTATAGGGTTAGATTGTGTGTAATTTTTTTTATACAATTGAATTATCTAGGACTTAATTACTTACATCTCTGATATGAACAATGAGTGAGGAGATATGTAGAGTTTTGGACAAAATTCTAATGTCCCATCAACATCACTTACGAAGCTTCCGTCTCATGTGTAAGCATTACCGGGATGACTCGAGTCGCTTGCAAACATGGCTTTCTGCTGTACTGAGACGGGGAGTTGAGAGTTTTTTAATATATTTTCCTATTGACCGGGCTAAAGATCAAGATGTTGTTTATTACGACCTCCACCAATGATCGTCTACACTTGATCACGGCACACACAAGAGCTTCACCCTTCGAGGTCCTCTACTCGGCGTGCCGGTATCTCAAGTTTCGACATTACACGATCAACCATATGGTCCACTGGTGATATACACGGGGGTTGTTCAACACGAGACCACACAAATCGAATCGAGTAATTATCCAATCAATAGAAATCAAGTTACTTTAATAATGGACTCTAATTCATTGAGGCATTTCATCAAACACCTTAACTATAAAGCTAGCCAATCATGATCAAATTTTAAACAAATAATTTGTAGATGTATAATCCACAATCGAAGTTAATCTCACAATGAAAGTCGTGGAATTGACGGATGAACTAGACGAACGAGCCATATGCTTCTAAAATCGGGACCGAGCTTCAACTTGTCACACGGAGAAACTAATTCGATTAAAACGACGGGCTCGACGAGATGAACGACATTGGTGAATGAAGATTTGTGAGATACTCGGAGTCGGACCTATGAATTTAGATCTAAAATTTTATTGGTTGAATTTGTGAAGAACAATTTGATTATGAAAAATGACTTGGGGAGGAAGAAAGGGAGAGAGTTTGTGGTTATTGTTTTGTCAACTGGGGTCTACTCTCTCCAAGCTAAACACAACTACTTATAGTTTATCCATAATACTAACCAAAAATACCAAAAAGTTCTTAAAACAAGCCAACATAAGTCAAGACTTTATTCTTTCTCAAATTCGCCCTTGGAAAGTGCTGATGCGTTTTGGGAGTAACTGGTACTTGATCGTTCATCTTATCGTCGACCCAACTGTTGATATTGTAGGTGTAGAAGATATGAACATTCTGTTAAAATTTCAAGTCAATACAACGGTTAACGAAGCGGGAAATGCAGTTCTCCCAAAGTCGCGCAGTGCTGGAATTCGGAATTGGTGTCGACCGACAAGATATGGTGTCGGCCGACATTTTGTCTTTCGCTCGAAGGATTTTTCTGCGAGACGAGGCGAAATTCTATGACTTTCACACTAAAATGGACTCCTGTCGACCGACATTACTACCCGTCGGTCGACACCCTGGGACTTTCAGAATTCCCACTTCACTTCTTCGAGCAAAAACAGATTTCTTTTTCTTCGGTATGTGCAATATATCTTTATTTTCGATTGTTATTTAGCCAAACCCACCATTGATATTATAGCCCTAGGGGTGACTATTCGGTACGGACGGGCACTCGCACCCGAATTTTCCGGGTACCCGTACCCTAAAAAACAAAAAAACTCATCCCAATACTCGGGCCGGGTAACCGATTACGGTAATGAAGAAGCATTTTTCGATCACAAGGAACGAGAAAATGTGTTTAGTCTCGCTTCAAAAATCGAGAGTTCGTTGTAAACGACCACTCGGAATATCAATCCGAGGGAGGACTAGAGTGAGAGGTTTCCAAGATCGTATTCATTTCAATATACGAAAGTTCAAGTAATTACAAGTAAACAATCAAAGCAAGTAAACGGGAGTTGTATCAAATAGGAGAAAATCGGAGACAAGGTAATAATCGACTTTCAAAGTGAATTATAAAACGCAAGAGAGAAGGTCCAATTATCGTCGTCTTCCAAGTCGGATAATCTTGTATTTAAGTTCAAAGTATAGCTTGGAAAGGAAGGTTTTGTTCACCCAAACCAACCGTTTAATTCCCTAACAAAGCATCCCAAAATGGTGATGAGTGTGTTAGTTAACTATACTCGTTCCTTAAGTTTTGGTTTCCTAATTGTGTACTATCGAGCCTTGGGAAGAAAGCCCCCGTTCCCGGTGAAAGCAATCATTTTAATCCCCAATTGTAGTTAACTCCGATCACCGGTGGCTAACCTCAATCGTGGCCTTGAAAATACACAATTAGACCAAGTAAAAGTCTCTCAAGCATTTTATCAAACACCTTGTAAGCATGACTTTCACTTCATCTCCTAACGAGAATTTAGCCAAGTAAATCCATGACAATCAAAGCAATGATAAAATAACAAGTAAATGAAAACATAACCATGATCCAAATCAACAAATCCAACTCCAAAGTCTCAATCACAAAGTAAATCCAACAATATAGCAAAAATACAAGTAAAAGCATATAAGAAATGAGGAAATCTAAAGAGAAGGAATAGAAATGCTAATCGAGATGTAGATCGTGATCCTTGTCTTCGATTCTTCAATCCGTCGTCAATGGATTGAATTCTCTTGGAGAAAAAGCATTTTATCAAACACCTTGTAAGCATGACTTTCACTTCATCTCCTAACGAGAATTTAGCCAAGTAAATCCATGACAATCAAAGCAATGATAAAATAACAAGTAAATGAAAACATAACCATGATCCAAATCAACAAATCCAACTCCAAAGTCTCAATCACAAAGTAAATCCAACAATATAGCAAAAATACAAGTAAAAGCATATAAGAAATGAGGAAATCTAAAGAGAAGGAATAGAAATGCTAATCGAGATGTAGATCGTGATCCTTGTCTTCGATTCTTCAATCCGTCGTCAATGGATTGAATTCTCTTGGAGAAAATGCACTTTCTCTCTCTTGTTCTTCTTCCTCTCTCTCTCAAAATCCTCTCCAAGTGTGTGTAGTATGGAAAGTGTGTGTAGGAAGACTCCTTTTCATGCTTTTATACTCCCACATATGTAGTAACCGTTTCTCCTCATTTCCCACCAAAAACGGACTTGAAATGACTCTTGTATCCTCAGTCAATGCTAAAATCGGATGCTCAATGCCTCAATTAGCTCGGTCAAAGCTCGGTCAACTCGTGGTCAACACATCTCCACCCGGGTCAACATTTCTTTGGTTGAATATCAGCTCATCTTCGACGGCTAATATCTTCTTTTTCTGATCTGAGATTGCAAAAGTGACCGTTGATCTTGTAGTACGACGAGTCCTCTACATCATATCCAAAATTCAGCTCGATCCAACGGTTAACGAAGTCGGAATCGCATTTCTTCCGAAGCTGCGCAGTGCAGCCGCGCCATTGGTCCTCGCCCTTTGGTCTGCGGGATTTTACCCTCGGATCACTTGGTCCGCGGGCTTGATCTGCGGAAACCGCTGTCAAAAGTCTTCATGCCTTGCTTCTTTTCAAGGTCTAGGTCTGAGTGTTTTGGGTGAGTGTTTTGGGCGCTCGGATCACGCGATCCGCGGCCTAGCTTCTTCGGTCCGCGGCCAAATCTCTTCTTCGCGCAGTTTTTCGACTTTTAGCATATCTTTTTCGTCCGAGCTCCAATTGTCGTGATTCAAAATTCCTTGGATTCCCGACTTCAAGGTCTTTCCAACCGTGTATGGCATGGATCAAGATTCCGACTGAGCGATAGCAGTTTTTGAGGCGAAGTTGCTGCACTTCCCAGCTCGGTTCATCATCTCGTTTTGGTCGTTTTTCACCTACAATTTACACAAAAACTCGACTATACCACGTATAAGCTCCGTCACGTCAATAATACATAATCCCTCAATAACCATACACTTATTTACATAATATATACAAAATCACTCCCAAAAATAACAATAAAACGAGCAAAATATCGGCGTTTCAGGTAATCGGGTACCCAAAATTAACCAAAATTATTAATTAACAAAAATTCAATAATAATATTCAAATTCAATATTAGTTTATTTTTAACCAACCAACAATAAAAATTACAATCTATACATTTTACACAAAATCTAAATAAATATAAAAATTCATTACATGATTCATTGTGAAAATGAATAATCATTATTAAATACAAATAAAAAAATACAAAATAAAATATAAAATAAGTATTCATTCACAAAAATTAAAATAATCATAACATAAAACATTAATCATCATTTACAAAAATATTTATTATTTATCAAAATAATATTCATTAATAATTATTCAATCATATACTATGTGTATCATACTTTGTACAAAAAATAAGTATTCATTCACAAAATTAAAATAATCATAACATAAAATATAAATCATCATTTACAAAAATATTTATTATTCATCAAAATAATATTCATTAATAATTATTCAATTATATATTATGTGTATCATACTTTCTACATATAGATTACGGTAGTAATTGCCCTAAAAATATCAATTAAAGTTCAAAATTGCAATAAAAAAACAATAAAAAATATCATTTATTATATATATAATGTTATAGATTTATAGTCAATATATTAAAATATTTATTATTTTAATTTAAATAATTAATCGGGTATTTCGGGTATGCCCGAACGGAAAATTGGGTACCCTAATACCCAATATTTTTAAAACTAAATTTTATAACCCGCCCCTTTACCTAAATTTATTGGGTACATGTGCGGGTATTTCGATACAAACCCCCCGAATACCTTAGCCCTAAATGTAAAAAATAATTATTGAATTAGTAACAAATAAAGATGAGCGACTAAAGACTACTAGTACTTAGTTATGTGTGGTATTGGGAAATAAAATTTTAAATATACAAAATAATTATTGAATTAGTTTTTGTTTTTACATTGGGTTCCTTATATAAAAAAATATTGAATTAAATAAAAATGATAAATATATAAAGTTATAATCATTCTATGTATTACGCCAATTTTAATATTTTGTTTTTTTCATTACTTTGATCTAACGGTCAATAATTTATTTTAAGATCCAATGATTAAAATTAAAAATAGGTGTATCATATTCACACCCTTACATGCATGGTAGAATATCCTATATATATGCGTGTGTGAAAATTAGGGTTTACATGCATCCCTTTCCAATATCCCCTGTCACGATTTTAGTCCCGCCTCCCTCACCACGAAACCACCACCACCACCGTCCACCTGCTCAAGTATGTCGCCTCCTATTAGAACGGATTTTTCGCCGGAGTTCGAACCCCATTCACCGATGTATGTATAACAATTCTTGCTGCTTTTATTTTCGAAGTTATGTTTAATTTTGAATCTTTGTCTATTAAGCTTTATCATGCTATTAATTAGTGTTATCTTGCCTTCAAATATTTGTTATTTTGCTTGAATTCGTGTTCGATGAATCTGTTTTTCATGTTAGACAAGTTCAATCACTACATGGAAGTGCGTTAACTCACATATTGTCCCGCTTACCGACAAAGGATGCTTGTCGAACTTGTATCTTGTCTAAAGACTGGGAATGCAAATGGACTTCATCTTACAATGTCGACATTGATGATTGTTGGTGGATCCAGCCCAGTACGAGAATTTTTAGCGAGGGATGTTTTGTTAATGTTATGGATAGGATAGTAATTTCCCCTCAACATGCTTTAAGAAGCTTCCGTCTCATGTGTCAGAAGTATCGGGACTCGAGTCATCTTCAAACATGGCTTTCTGCTGTACTTAGACGAGAAGTCGAGAGTTTTGTATTATATTTTCGTAAGAAAGGCTTTACCCTCCCTACTGACCTTCTGAATATCACTTCATTGACAACATTGAAACTCTGGCATTGGGAAGGTATTTTGAATGTTCCTACGGAGACTTGCCTTCCTAATCTCACCACCTTATTTCTCAATGGAGTACACATTGTGAATGATAATGCTAATGCTAGGACCATGACATTTAATTTTCCGGTTCTAAAAACACTGACATTAAGATACTGCAAATGGTTGAATGTGGAATCCGTGGAGATATATGCACCTTCTCTTACTACTCTCATTTCTGAACCTATGAACATGGACAAGGAATACGACTATTCTCTCACGATTCTTGCTCCTAGGCTTACTACATTGGTATGCACCTTTGGTTTACCAGAAAAATTCATTTTGAATGGATCCTCAATTGTTTCCGCAATACTGCACTGTGAGAGCTTGGTTGAAAATAATCAGTTACATGCAAATGTTGGATTGCGAGTTCGAAATCTACTCAACACCTTCACTTGTTTGGAAGAATTGGAGCTATCATATTTCATGGCCGATGTTAGTTCTTCTTTTTCCTTTGTTTTGTTTTTTTACTAGTTCGATGTATTAATTTGTCCGAAACTAATTAATGCATTTCATTTCAGCACACATATAATCTAACCTTGATTCACATAGACGTCTTAGAGAAGTGCTTGTATATAGCCTTCATGCATGTTATGTTGTTCTCTTCTCTCTTAATTACTAAGCTTCTCTCTCTCTCTCTCTCTCTCTCTCTCTCTCTCTCTCTCTCTCTCTCTCTCTCTCTCTCTCTCTCTCTCTCTCTCTCTCTCTCTCTTTTCACTATTGTGTACGTACACCCTGCAGGTGTCACAGTTGGGACCTCCTCTTCGCTGTCTTGATAAGTTGAAGCGACTAACCTTGCTTCATCCGAGTAATGCCAGACAACTATTTGAGTTACTTCACGCCGCACCATCGCTGAAATACTTGTCCATGAATGTGGTAAGACGCGTTTTATTTCATGTTCGCAATTAGATATGAATGTTAGGATTTTCTGCTTTTTCCTTAATTTCCACTTAATATGAATTTGAACTAATTAAGCTTCTATTTTCTTTCTAAAACAGAGTGGGTGGGATGGAGCAATGGAAACAATACCATCTTGTATTGTATCTCAACTGGAAGAAGTTGAGATTCGCGGTTTTTTTCATCTAGAACCTGAATGTACTACAGCTCAGTATGATTTACTCAAGTTCTTTTTGAAGAATGCAGCGCAACTTAAGAAATTTTGTGTTGCGGGATACGCCCCTTATCATAAACCAGAAGAACTTGCGGAGATTTTATCAACATTTCCCAAATGTTCGCCTTATTTAAAAATTGAAGTTGTCCGCCAGGGGAGGGTATCACCCATTCCAGACCGTGGTGCAAAACAATTTATGGTTGTTTAGTTGTGATTGTGAACTAGTTATGTTACTAATACACTACAATCCATACTGAACAAGTGTTTAAGAACAATTATGAAATGGGACTATGACATTGTGTTTCCAACATTTCTTATAGTTATGTTCTTATGTTCGAAAGAATTATGAGGAAACCACTGAATGGTAACATGTTGAATCGTAACTTCGGACTTGAATTAAATATAACAATCTGGGAATAAAAGACTATTCTTTTTTTTACTCATGTTTGTGTTGGAAGAGGCTATAAAAGGCCTATACAATAAATCTTTCTATGTGAGATGCTTGTACTTTAACATCAAAATTTAATATGCTTAGATAGACTATGTGAGTTTAATTCAAAAGTTGTGAAAATTCCAATTCATGTAAGTACATAAATCCATTTAAAAACAATTGTGACCAAAAAATACATTTGAAAATCTTGAAAAAATATATAAATAATCATGTTAATAAAGAAATAATGCAGGTATATCAAAGAGAAAGAAAAAGAATTTATTTGATGGATAAGCGCGCTTAGAAGCTGCGCATGTGTTTTTCACAGTACATAATAATAAACCTTAGTTCATGATTTTATAGGGAGGAGATACAGAATATTAGGACTCATCACAATTCTTATCTCCTCTATAATATCTCTATGCAAATCAATCTTGATAATCATAGAATATTAAATAGAAATAAAGCTGCTAAAACACCGGAGCCCTAATCTTGTTGCATGGCCGTTGCATGCATGATCTTAACATGCCCCCTCAATTCGATTGCGGATCGTGGAACGACATTGATCTTGTCACGCATACGCATAAAGAATTGTCCACTCAAAGCTTTTGTAAAAGAATCCGCAGCTTGATCAATTGCCGGCACATGTCTAACTGCAATATCTCCTGCATTCACTTTGTCTCTTACAAAATGAAGATCTAGCTCCACGTGCTTGGTCTTTGAATGAGCAACAGGGTTTGCTGAGAGTGAAACAGCCCCTGTATTATCAATCCAAATAACTGGTGTTGCTGCTGAAATAAAACCAAGTTCTTTTAACAGTGATTTAATCCAAACCACTTCACTTGTCACATTTGCTAAGCTCCTGTATTCGGCCTCTGTGCTAGACCTGGATACTGTAGGTTGTTTTTTTGAACTCCATGAAATTAGATTGCCTCCCATATATACACAATAACCACTTGTGGACTTTCTATCATCAAGATCAGTAGCCCATGCAGCATCAGCAAAGGCACTGATGTTAAGGTTACTAGGTTTGTTAAATTGAAGACCATGATCCTTGGTTTGAGCCAAGTATCTGAGTACTCTCTTCACAGCTCTCCAGTGAATATCAGTGGGATTTTGCATATATTGGCTAAGCTTGTTGACTGAGTAAGCAATGTCAGGTCTGGTTATTGTGGCATATTGTAGAGCTCCCACCATGCTCCTATAGAGTTTTCCATCTTCAAAGGGTTGTCCTTTGTTTTTGGACAGAAAATTTCCACTGACCATAGGAGTAGAAAAACCTTTGGCTTCAAACATGTTAGCTTTCTTGAGTAAACCCTCTATGTACTTCTGCTGTCCAAGGAATAAACCAGCAGTGGTTTGAGCAATTTCAACTCCCAAAAAATAATTGAGACAGCCAAGATCCTTGAGTGTGAAGTGACTGTTGAGAGCTGTAATAACATCTCGAATATCTGTTTGGCTGGAACCAGTAATGATTATGTCATCAACATAAATGAGAATAAAGATAGTAGAAGATGTAGACCTTCTATAATACAATGAGTTGTCAGCCTGTGAGGGAATAAAATGTTGATCAAGAAGCACAGATGCAAACTTGGCTGTCCATGTTCTCGATGCCTGTTTGAGCCCATAAATGGACTTATGGAGTTTACATACCATATTGCCCCCTTGCTCAAACCCTGGTGGTTGAGCCATGTAAAGAGTAGTGTCTATATCCCCATTCAAAAAAGCGCTTTCCACATCCAGTTGCTTAAGAGGCCAATTATAGAGGAGAGCAATGGTAAGGATGATGCGTATGGTAGTGGGCTTAACAACTGGACTGAAAGTATCATGGTAGTCAAAACCTGGAATTTGAGAGTAGCCTTTGGCAACCAATCGTGCTTTATACCTGGAGATGCTACCATCAGCATTAGTTTTCAATTTAAAAATCCACCTACATCCAACTGGAGTTTGATTAGCTGGTGAAGGAACCAAAGTCCAAGTTTTGTTTTTCAGCAATGCCGAGTATTCTGCCTGCATGGCTGAGGCCCAAGGTGGTGAGGAGAGAGCTTCCTCATGTGATGTAGGTTCCCTAAGATGCAAGGGAGTAGAAAGATGTAGAACTTTTTTCTTAATGATACCTGACTGAGATCTGGTTTTCATGGAGTGTGGAGGCACTGGAATTGAAGGAGAAGGACCAGTAGGAAGTGGAGGGTTAACTGGGAGGTTCAACTGGACAGATAAATTAGCAGGATCAACAATGGGATTATGAGGAATGGTAGGGTTTGCAGGAGAAGTAGGGGGTGTTGAAGGTGGTGTGGCAGTAGGAGTTATATGACTGGTTAGGAGAGGAGGAGGAGGTAGATGTATGAAGGGAGATGGAGGTGGTAATGGAATAACTGAATTTCGAGCAAAAGGAAACACACTCTCGTCAAAGAGAACATGCCTGTTGACAATGACCTTTTTGGAGTCAAGAAGATAAAGCTTGTATCCTTTATATTGAGGACTGAATCCTAGGAAAACAGCTGCTGTGGCTCTGGGTTGAAGCTTGTGGTCGTTATATGGTCTAATATGTGGGAAGCTAAGGCAACCAAATATTTTAAGTTCAGAATAATCAGGGTGACGACCATGAAGTATTGCTGCTGGAGATTGATTTTGAAGCACGACAGTGGGAGTAAGATTGATCAAATGAACACTATGGGCAAAAGCATCATCCCAAAAATTTGTTGGGAGAGAAGAAGTAGATAAAAGTGTCAAAGCCATTTGAACAATATGTCTATGCTTTCTTTCAGCTAAACCGTTTTGCTCAGGAGTGTACGGACAAGATTTTCTATGGACAATGCCATTTTGTTGAAGAAAAGGGAGTAAGGTAAGGTATTCAGTGCCTCCATCTGTTTGAAATACTTTGATGTGTTTGTTAAATTGTTTCTCAGTCATGGTTTTGAAATGAATGAAGGTTTCTTTGACTTCGGATTTGTGTTTGAGGAAATAAATCCATGTATGCCTTGATTTATCATCAATATATGTTACATAGTACCTATATCCATTTCTGGAAATAACTGGAGATGGCCCCCAAAGGTCACTGTGTATGACTTCAAGGAGATTATATTGGTGTGATTGGGAAGCAGTAAAAGGGAGTTTATGACTTTTGGATTCAGCACAAGGAACACAAAATTTATTATCAATAAATTGTTTAAAAGGAATGCCAACAGAATTTAAAGTAAGCTTGACAATATCTATAGGTGCATGACCTAATCTATCATGCCACACTTTAAGACTTGAAAGCTTTTGAGCAGAATGGACCCAGGGAGACTGTGATGGTGGTGAAGCTGAGGTGACAAATGTGGATGGACTTGGATGAAGGCAGCTGAGGTCAAAGGAGTAAAGGCCATCTCTAACTGTGCCCTTGAGAAGAGTTTGTGCTGTGATTTGATCCTTGACAAGACAAAAATTGGGGTGAAACTCAAAGAAAACATGATTGTCTTTTGCAAACTGGGAGACACTTAGTAAATTTCTTTTGATCAAGGGTACATGTAAGATATTTTTTAGAAGGAATTGTCTAGAGGGAGAAGGAGTAGATGATTTAACAATAGAGTTACCGAGATGAGAAATATGCAAACCTGTTCCATTTCCCATGTGAACCCTATCAGACCCGTGATACTCGGAGCTCAGACTGAGATTATTTAGATCATGGGTGACATGACTATTAGCACCAGAATCAGGAAACCAAGATGCTTCAGTGGGATGAGTATTAGTGATGGTAGGGTTTGAGCCATGCTGAGTATAGTTGACATTGTGTTGAGTTTGAGGCTCCTGGTTTGGTACATAAGTAAGATCAGCCCGGTAGTAACACTTGTCGGCAGTATGATTGGTTCTGTGGCAGATTTGGCATCTTATATTCCCTCTACCAGCAGATCTACCTTTGCCTCTATTGGAGGAACCACCTCGATAGTTGTTGTTTCTGCCCCCTCTAAAATTATTGTACCCTCGACCTCTGTAGGCATTATTGTTGTTTCTGGAATCCTGACTTTGAGAAGAGTAGTTGACTGTAGGAGCAGAACCTTCAAAGCTTGTGAGAGCTTTGTCAATTCTTTCCAATCTGGACTCAAAGGTAAGGAGAAGTGAAGTGACCTCCATTATGGTGACTGGATCCAATTTTGAAGTAACTGAAACCATCACAGGGTTATATTCTGACCCTAAACCAGACATGATATAAAGTAGGTGATCTTCATCATTGGTCTTGTGACCAGCAGCATTTAGGGCATCACAATACCCTTTGATTTTATTGAGGTATTCTCTCATGGGAGTTCCTCCTTTTTTAACATTTTGCAACTGTTCTTTGAGTTGCAATATTTTAGCTCTGGATTGGATGGAGAAATTACTTTCAAGATTGCTCCAGATCTCCTGTGCAGTTGTGAGTCCAACTGTGCTAATGAGCAGACTCTCCGAAAGAGACGAAAGCAACCAAGAGGCAATGAGTTGATCTTGCCTCATCCAAAACAAATAATCTTCAGTGATGATGTCCAGGCCTGATGAATCCTTCTTCGTTTTCTCGGGCCTCTTAGTATCTCCATTGAGATAGCCCTCTAAGCCATAACCTCGGATGGCTGCAAGTATTTGGTGGCGCCACACCAAGTAGTTAGATTCACTCAACTTCACAGTGATGAGTTGCTCTTGCGGCTGCTGCACTTGAACAGCAGACATGGTGTTGTTTTTGTTATTGTGTTTTCTGTAAAAAAAAATAAAAAAATAAATCACGGCCGAAAGATCACTATCGGCTCTGATACCATAAAGAAATAATGCAGGTATATCAAAGAGAAAGAAAAAGAATTTATTTGATGGATAAGCGCGCTTAGAAGCTGCGCATGTGTTTTTCACAGTACATAATAATAAACCTTAGTTCATGATTTTATAGGGAGGAGATACAGAATATTAGGACTCATCACAATTCTTATCTCCTCTATAATATCTCTATGCAAATCAATCTTGATAATCATAGAATATTAAATAGAAATAAAGCTGCTAAAACACCGGAGCCCTAATCTTGTTGCATGGCCGTTGCATGCATGATCTTAACAGTTAATGATCACATGAACAAATAATTTAGGGTGTTAATTAATTTTGTTATAAATGAAACGAACAAAATCATAATTTTGATCAACCATAACAGGTTGTAAAAAAAAAAACCATATTCTCGTTATTCGATTAAAAATCGAATGATTCGATTTTTTTGATACGAAAAAAAAAAGGTATTTACTTGAACTTAAATAATAATGCAATCAATGTGTTGTGTATATATTGTTACAACTAGTAATATGGAGTACTATCGCAATGAGAAAACTTAACAGAGCTACAAATAAATTTTATTGAGATCGAGTTAGATAAATATTCAACACTTAAATTCAGATCATACATTTGAGTGTTTTCACCTGTAACAATTGGTTTTCAATTTTAAGTTTATAAGATACATTTCAAGTACTTAATAAATTTTAAAACTAATTAAAAATATTAAACTAAACAATGATTATCAAAGTTGTGCGAATGAAAATCTAGGTCAGCGGTCACAATGGCTTAGCAAAGTTGGCACAAAAGCCAAAACTAGTACTCCAATTTAAACGACCAAGTATATGATGTATATCCGGTCATGCTCGGTAGTCGGTAGACGCGGTACTACTCCGATTAGAACCAAAAATATAGTTCCGTAATTTTTTTATGTAAATTCCATAAAAAAAAAACTACATTACAAAGCCAGAAACAGAAATCCAGATTCAAGATCTTTCATATTCAGAGCTGCGATCTAAATACAAAAAGTTTGAAGAATAATTTTTTGAATCTCACCGATCGATCAGTAAGCTTATCCAACTCTATTCTCATCAATTTTGAGTAATCTGTTCATTTGTTAATTTTTTTTATGTTCATATTTATGGCAATTTTACTTATGAAATTTCGATTTTAAAGTGAATTTTTCATAACCAAGTGTATTATTTATTTTTATCAGAATTCGGATTATTACATGTTAGAAACCGCTTCATCTAAAAGCTCGAACTGGTAGAGAAGTTGGACTTCTTTACATTTATATTAATGGGCCGAATATTTTCTCCAATACTCCCCCTCACTTGTGGGCCGATTTCAACCTCTTTGGGGAGGCCCAACAAGTGGATAATTAATTCGGGTGGAGTCGCTCATGGCGGGAGTCGAACCCAGGACCTGCCACAAGGCTAGGCTCTGATACCATGTCAAAGTTGGGCCAATAACACCTTAAAAGGCCTTGTTAAGGTATTAAGGTTGTCCAACTTATATTTGAGCTTTATGATCTATATCCAACCGATGTGGGATATTCAACACACCCCCTCACGAGTAGGCTCGGTTTTGTCGGCTCTACTCGTGGACATAGTGCCATCTTTTGGCAAGCCGGAATTTCATCGGCTGGGGCACCCATCATCGTGTTGGGCCTGCTCTGATACCATGTTAGAAACCGCTTCATTTAAAAGCTCGAACTGGTAGAGAAGTTGGACTTCTTTACATTTATATTAATGGGCCGAATATTTTCTCCAATATTACATGTGTTTGTATTGTTTTGGTACATAAGACTGAGACTGAGTCTGAGTTATACAAGTAGAATTTGATGAAGACTAAGCTTGTGTAGTACTGCGTTAGCCTCAAAGCTAGCTAATTCTTTTGGTTTGGCTTTGTTACTGCTACCAATCCTCGTCTTATTCTGTTGATCCTACCCATTTGTTTAATTCTATGAAAATTGAATTACTTGTAACCTCTTTCTATATATATAGCAATCAAATCCTCATTGTTTTTTTTTTTTTTTGTACAATCCCAGGTTGATTTCTTACAACATAATGAATTCAAGCACTCAATTTGTTAGTACGAACGCAAGAAAGAAATCTCATCTTGTTGTTGCCCACAACAACACAGATGACATAATTAATCATTTACATGAAAGCGTGTTAACTCACATATTGTCCCGTTTGTCAACAAAGGATGCTTTACGAACTTGTATCTTGTCAAAACACTGGGAATGCAAATGGACCTCATCTTACAATGTCGACATTGATGAATGTTGGTGGCACAAGCAGGGAAGTTTTGGTAAGGGAAGTTTTGTTAACGTTATGGATAGGATACTAATTTCCCCTCGCCATGCTTTAAGAAGCTTCCGGCTTAAATGTAAGTATTACCAGGACTCAAGTCGCATGCAAACATGGTTTTCTGCTGTACTGAGACGGGGAGTTGAGAGTTTTATAATATATTTTCGTAAGAAAGGCTTTACCCTCCCTTCTCGCCTTTTGAATACCACTTCATTGACAACATTGAAACTTTGGAATTGGGAAGGTATCTTGAATGTTCCTACGGAGACTTGCCTACCTAACCTCACCTCCTTATTTCTTGAAGGATTAGAGATTGTGAATGAGAATGCTAATTCTAGGATTGTGACATTTACTTTTCCGGTTCTAGAAACATTGACATTAAGCCACTACAAATGGTTGAATGTGGAGTCCGTGGAAATACATGCACCTTCACTTACTACGGTCATTTTTCAACCACTGATCATGGAAAAGGAATACGACTATTCTGTCATTATTGCCGCTCCTAAGCTTACTACACTCATATGCGCCTATGGTTTACCAGAAAAATTCATTTTGAATGGATCCACGATTGTTTCCGCATTACTACACAGTCAGAGCATTGTTAAAAAACACTCGGTACTTGCAGAAATTGGATTACGAGTTCGAAATCTACTCAACACCTTCACTTGCTTGGAAGAGTTGGAGCTATCAGAATTCATAGCCGAGGTCAGTTCTTACTCATTTTTTATTTTATTCTTTGCTCAGTTATACTTTTATATATATATATATTAATGTTTTACTTGAGATGGAATTTGTTCGAAACTAATTAATGCATTTCAGCACACATATAATCTAACCTTGCTTCTACAATGTTTTAGAGAAGTGCTTGTAGCCTTGTTGTAATGCTCCCTTAATAAGCCTGTCTCTCTCTTTTGTCTCTACCCAGGTGTCAGAGTTGGGGCCTCCTCTTCGCTGTCTTGATAGGTTGAAGCGACTAACCTTGCTTCATCCGAGTAATGCCAGACAACTATTTGAGTTACTTCACGCAGCGCCATCCCTGAAATTCTTGTCCATAAATCTGGTAATACTGTCTATTTCATGTTCGCAATTAGATATGAATGTTATCCTTTTCTACCTTATCCTTTCCACTTAATATGAATATGAACTAAAAGCTTCTTTTTCATTCTAAAACAGGCTGCGTGGGATGATTCTTATCGTGATGCAATGATATCTATGCCATCTTGTGTTGTATCTCAACTAGAAGAAGTTGTGTTTAACAGTTTTAATCATCTACGACCTGAATGTACTCCAGCTCGATATAATGTACTCAAGTTCTTTTTGAAGAATGCAGAGCAACTTAAGATATTTTGTGTCTCGGGATACGCCCCGCAGCATAAACCAGAAGAACTGAGACTGATTTTATCTACATTTCCCAAAGGTTCGCCTTATGTAACAATTGAAGTTGTCCACCGGCGGAGTCGGTCATCCATTCCAGTCCTTCGTGTAAGTCAATTAATGGTTGTTTAGTTGTGATTGTGAACTGTTGTGTTATTGCACTGCAATCCATATAATGTGGAATTGATTGGATCTATCTGCTGTTAGTGTGTAGTTCTTCCTAGTTCAACATAGAACCACGTTGTTCTTGCTTGAACTACGTTGAACTATACACTTTGTTTTGTAGTAACTTCATGTTTCATGTTTGTATGTTTTCCATTCATTAATTCATACAAGTCTGCTAGGTCTACATAGAACGAGCTCTGTGAACTGTGGAATTAACAAGTGGCTCAACGCGTGACCACGGTTCATCAGCATGGAACAAGCAGACTTAGCCTCTACAAACAACATGGAGTTGCATCAGTGTGTTAGCATGGAACGAGCTATTCTGTCAACATGGTTCAACGTGGATCAGAGAGAATTGCGAGTTCATCAACGCACTTCAAGGCCTTACCGTGTTAACACCTTGACGGACGCGGTGCAAGCATAGCTACACATACGGCTGGACGAATGACTGCTAAGGAATGAAGCCAGCTGTGGGTACGACTAGAAGACTTCGCTAGAAGAATGATAGTCCAGTGAAAAACGCCAAGTAAACCAGCTATGCCCTCCACGAGCTCGACGCACGAAGACACGCTAGTGTGGCCGTGGGTAGAGCTGGGTTCGTCAAGAACAACTGAAATGGAATCTCGAATATTCCATGAAGATGCTTTGGGCTCGGCCCATTAAGCGTGAATTCCGGAAACCCTATTTCTCGACACCTATAAATAGCGGGTTGTTGGAATTCACTATTTATGCATTGATTTGACATTTTCTAGAGAGAGAAAATTTGTAGACCGAGAGACTTCGCTAGAAAGCTCCGGTTCTATTGTCAGTTTAGTCTTTGTAGTACGAGTCGCTAGATTAGTTCTACACAGACTTAGTTTTTGGTCGTGTTGACCTTTCTACAAGATTCGCTAGAATTTTGTAGATGTGTTTGTAAGTGGTTCCACCCTTTACAAGTTATACAAAAGAGTTTTCTTTAGAATCTCCAAATTGTGTTAAGTGTTTGTACTCTACTCTTTACAATTCTGTTCTATGTAGAACCAAGTACAAAATACACAATTTCATCTGCTACAGTTGCTTGATTATGCAGTGTAATTTTCTTTGTTTTGTTGTTCTGTATTCTAGTAGAACTCAAACGCTGCCGAGCTTGTGTGTCCATCTTTTATGTGTTCATCTATACACATGGGCACAAGGTTTTATAAATGCTTGTTGTGTTAAACAAATAATTTAACATAACATTAAAACGATGGTGTTAATCGGCACAAAGTTTTATAAATTCTTGTTATGTTAAACAAATAATTTAGTCATAATATTAAAACGATGGTGTTGATTGATTAGGTCATAACTGAGGAAAAAGAATAATAATTTTGATTAGGTCAGGTTTTGATTGATTAGGTCATATCTTTTATTACCAAAACAAGTTGTACCGTAAAAAGAAAAAGGAAACAATATTAATGGTTCTTTATAAATGAAAGGAACAAAATCATGATTTTGATTAACCAAAACAAGTTGTACTGTAAATAAAAAATTGGAACCATATTAATGGTTCTTTATTCGATTAAACATCAAATTATTTGGTTTTTTTTAATACCAAAAAAATAAATAAGGAAACATCAAATTATTTGGTTTTGAATATATGTTTTCCCAAATGTCAATTTTACATTTATGCCAATTTCACAAATGTTCTTATTTAACAATTGAAGTTGTCCGCGCCAGGGGAGGGTACGTATCATCCATTCCAGACCGTTCTGTACATGAATTCAGGGGCGGAGCCACTAAGACCACACAGGGGGCTTAAGCCCCCCAACAATTATTTTTTCTTCACATTTTTATTAAAAAAATATTTTAAAATCCCTTTAATATGTGTTTAGTCCCCCCTAAAAAAATGTGATAATATATACTTTGAAAATTATTCAGCCCCTACAACTCGATTTTTCTGGCTCCGCCCCTGCATGAATTTATGTTTGTTCAGTTGTGATTGTGAACTAGTTATGTTATTACACTGCAATTCAAACTGAACAAGTGTTTAAGTACAATTATGAAATGAGATTTGTCATTTTTACAATACTATTATAATACTCCTATGTGGAATTGATGGGATCTTGCTTGTGTGTCGATCTTGTACATATGCATTCATCTACACGCACACACGGGGACAAGCCCGAGCGGCTGTATGTTTGTGTGTGCGTAGAACCACATGCATATCCAATAAAAGCGGCTTGTGTTGTCATTGACCTTTGTTTTATAGTTATGTTCGAAAGAATCATGAGCAAACTACTTAGTTATGTGGAGTATTAAGAAATAAAATTTTAAATGTACAAAATAATTATTGAATTAGTTTGTATTAGGAAATAAAATTTTAAATATCCAATATAATTATTGAAATAGTTTTTTTTTTTTTTTTTACATTGGGTATAAAAAAATTATAGAATTAAATAAAAATGACAAATATATAAAGTTATAATCATTCTAAGTATTACACCACATTTTAATATTAAGTTCTTTTCTTTACTTTGATCTAATAATATTATGTTCTTTTCTTTACTTTGATCTAATTTATTTTAAGATCCAATGATTAAAATAAAAATTAGGTGTATCATACCTTACATGCATTGTAGAATATCCTATATATATATGTGTGTGAAAATTAGGGTTTACATGCATCGATCCCTTTCCAATATCCCCTGTCACGATTGAGTCCAGCCTCCCTCACCACGAAACCACCACCACCACCGTCCACCTGCTCAAGTATGTCGCCTCCTATTAGAACGGATTCTTCGCCGGAGTTCGAACCCCATTCACCGATGTATGTATAACAATTCTTGCTGCTTTTATTTTCGAAGTTATGTTTAATTTTGAATCTTTGTCTATTAAGCTTTATCATGCAATTAGTGTTATCTTCTTGTCTTCAAATATTTGTTATTTCGCTTGAACTCGTGTTCGATTAATTTGTTTTTCATGTTAGACAAGTTCAATCACTACACGAAAGTGTGTTAATTCACATATTGTCCCGTCTTCCAACAAAGGATGTTTTTCGAACTTGTATCTTGTGTAAAGACTGGGAATGCAAATGGACTTCATCTTACAATGTCGACATTGATGATTGTTGGTGGATCCAGCCCAGTACGGGAATTTTCAGTGAGGAAAGTTTTGTTAATGTTGTGGATAGGATACTAATTTCCCCTCAACAAGCTTTAAGAAGCTTCCGTCTCAAGTGTCAAAAGTACTGGGACTCGAGTCGTCTTCAAACATGGCTTTCTGCTGTACTGAGACGAGAAGTCGAGAGTTTTATATTATATTATCGTAAGAAAGGCTTTACCCTACCTACTGACCATGGGCGGATTTAGCTATGGCCCGCACTGGGCTCTAGTCCAGTGCATTTTTTTAAATATTACTATATACTATATATACATATGGGCTTCTTGCTCCGATCCGATGAAGAGAGGGTGAGAAAAAAAAATCTTTAAAAAAGTAATAGATCTAGATCAAGCAAAATTAACTTATAAATACACTTATAAGTCAACTAGGTCTTTTGGTAGACGTGACACTCATTTTCTCATCTTTATATATATAATGATATAATATACCGTATATATGTGTGTGTGATGTATTATTTTGAAATACAATTTATTTTGTGGACTCATTTATTAGTAAGTTCAAATTCAATTTTATTTTATATTAATAATAAATTTTGTAAGGAAATGTTTTTGAGAACATAATAATTTTTATTTTATTTTTCATTTTTAAAATTTTAACAATTCAGTTTTCTTTCGCATTTTCTCAAAGCTAGTAAACTCTAAAAATAAAAATCTATTTTTTTATATATTCTCTAATTTTTTATTTTATAAACTTTAAAAATAAAAAATTAAGAGAATAAAATTAAATTTGAATTGAAAAGTTTTTGCCAAATTGTGAGAATTCAAGATTACACCCTCAACATCTTTGTGATAATTTGAATATTTACATTTTTTTAACCTTTGTTAAAAATATTGACATAAAAGCAATTATCAATGAGTTTTATGTTTTGAATTTTGTTAGGGCACACTTTATTTGATCATTAGAATATTTGGTTATTTATAAAATTATTGTGAGAAATATATTTTTCAGCCCACCCCTCTAGTAAATCCTGGATCCGCCCCTGCTACTGACCTTCTGAATACCACTTCATTGACAACATTGAAACTCTGGCATTGGGAAGGTATCTTGAATGTTCCAACCGAGACTTGCCTTCCTAACCTCACCACCTTATTTCTCGAGGGAGTAGACATTGTAAATGAGAATGCTAATGCTAGGACCGTGGTATTTACTTTTCCTGTTCTAGAAACATTGACATTAAGAGAGTGCAAATGGTTGAATGTGGAGTCCGTGGAGATATATGCACCTTCTCTTACTACTCTCATTTCTGAACCTATGAACATGGAAAAGGAATACAACTATTCTCTCACGATTGTCGCTCCTAGGCTTACTACATTGGTATGCACCTTTGGTTTACCAGAAAGATTCATTTTGAATGGATCCTCGATTGTTTCCGCATTACTGCGCAGTGAGAGTGTGGTTGAAAATATCCGGTTACTTGCAAATATTGGATTACGAGTTCGAAATCTACTCAACACCTTCACATGCTTGGAAGAGTTGGAGCTATCAATTTTCATGGCCGAAGTTAGTTCTTTTTACTCCACTCTTTTGTGTTATTTACTAGTTCAATGTATTATTTCTGCTCAATTACTGTTTTTATATTGTTGTACCCTATTTTCTAAGCCCATAAAATCCGGATTATGGCCCAAATTTGTTTCGACCCGTGATACGCCCACTCGATGGATACGTGGCGGAACCCCGCCCACGATCACTCGCGAGCACAAAAGAACACAAACCTAACACTTTAGAGCGTGTCCGAGCAGAGGTCCCCACTCCCCGCGAAATGGATTGATCGCATCATATTCGCCCTGTTCGCGAAAGTTTTTTATCTCGCAGCAGCATGAACATGGTTTTCGGAACCCAAAGAGCATCGTCCTAGGGATAAGGAAGATTTGGTCGCGCGAATCAGAGGCTGGGGGATAATTCCGAATATGATCGAGAACCGGTCTGCCGAGGAAATGAACCGCTAAGAATCCGTTTGGGGAGCCATCCGTCCGGAGAAAATTCGATTAAGGGTAGAGTAGGGATTACCGTCCAGGAGGGCATAATGGAAATTTCTCTTTGAAGGAGGAGTAGTCCGTACATTTGATTATAGGGAAAAGCCCATGTAATTTAAGCCCAAGTCCATGATTGGAAACCCTAATTCATGTACTATAAATAGTAGAAACTTTCTATTTGTAAGACAGGTGCACATTTACCAAGAAATATATTAAGAATTTAATACTAAAGCTTTGGTGAATCTTTCCTTTTTTGTTCCCTCAATCCCCTAAATATCAACGTGTTCGCGGGGGAGTTCTTATTAGAATTTTCTGCCCGTAAACAATTGGCGCTAGAAGGAGGGGTGATCCTCGGGCGTTGAGCGAACAAACTTAGGAATACACGATGGAGATGCTGGAAATAGGTCTTCCGAACACCGCCCCTGCGGGGGAGTCGGCGAGCAGGAATGCCCGCGACAACGGAAAGTCCCCTATGATAGAAGGGGGGTCGGAGGTTCAATTGCCCCCGATCTCTGAAGAGGAGCACCGCCAATGGGCTATGATCGAAAAACTGAGAGCCGAGCGGCGCGAGCTCATAGAGAGGCAAAGGATCATCGCGGAAAAATTGGCCGAGGAAGAGAAGAAGGCGAACCTCCAAGAGAGCGAGGTCCCCGACCTCAACATCGAACACTTGCAATCCCCCGAGGAAATTAAGCGGACCATTCAAAAACTGAAAGAACGCTCCCGCATTCTAAAGGGAAAAGAGCAGCCGAAAACACCGGAGTTGGGGGGAAGATGTCTGGATGCTGATTTCGAGGAGGAAAACCCCCAACCTAGTAACGTCCAGGTGACCATGAAGAAAACTGGAGGGCGCGTTGTCCGCACGCTGAACCGAGGACGGACTCAGGTCGTCAGGGACCCGGATTTGGAACGGCGTTTAAGTGAGATGGAAAAGAAAATTTCCCAGCAGGAGGCCGATCCGAAGAAACGATCAGCTCTGGTTGAGCCGCTGACTTGGCGAGTGGAAAGGGCGCGGGCACAGTTGGATATTGCCCCGCTCCTATCTCTGACTTATGATGGGAGGACGGACCCCGAGGTCCATTTGAACAAGTACAATATATATATGGTCGGGCGCGGTGCCACCGACGAGACCAAATGCAAGCTTTTTCCGCTGACTTTAGGAGACGCAGCTCACCACTGGTACACCGGACTCCCTCACAGGTCGGTAGATAGCTTCGGAGAGCTAGGGGAAACTTTCATCTCCTACTTCGCCTCGAGGGTCAAGTGCCCGGAAGGACGGCAACGCCTGATGGGAATCAAGCAGCGGACAGATGAATCTGACGAAGAGTACGTTGAGCGCATCGAAACCATAGTGATGCAAGGAGAGCAGGTGGGGGAAGAAGTTTTGGTACACGCCGCAGTCAGCGGGCTGAAGGCCATGTCCGAACTTTTCAAGCCTATGATGAAAGATTATCCCAGAACTTACACGGAATTCCGGCGGAGGGCCGGCGAAGAAATTGCGCAGCAGCGGATCTATGCTCAGCGCATGAAAGAGTTAGAGCCCGGGAAGGGCCATAAAGAAGCTGTGGAGAAGAAAGACTGGTCGAAAAAGCCCGGGGGATATAAAGGGTTTCAAGGCCCGAAGAAAAGCGAACAGGGAAATCGTATAGTCGAAGATGGAAATTTGTTAGGAAGAAGTCCCGGGGCGATATTACAAATTTTCATGGAAAATCAGATAAACGCTCTCTTCCCACCAAAACCTTTGTACACGCCCCCGGACAAGAGAAACCCTCGCAAGTGGTGTGCTTTCCATGAAGACATTGGGCACACAACAGATGAATGCCGCGATCTAATCACACAACTCCGCCGTTTGTTCGATGAAGGGAAATTAGGACAGCTGTTGCGGACACCGAAGAGAGGCCGCGATCAGAATCAAGGCCTTCGCCAAGATTATAGGCCGCAACAGCAGCCTCGGCTAGAGGGGCCCCCGATGAACCAGAACTTACTGCCACCGCCCCCACCGGCCGGCGGACTCCAACAGAACGAGTTCCCTCCGGATTTGAACGGAGGAAGGATAAACATGATCGGGGGTTTGACCCCCATTATCCATAAATCTAAACGACAGCGGAAGGAAGATTTGCGAAAGTGGGAAGGCGTGAACTCAGTAATCCCGTTCAAAGAGCCAACCATAGCCAGGGGCGTGACCATCGCGTTCAATGACCGAGATCGGGAGGGTATCGCCTACCCAAAGGAGGATGCGTTGGTTATCACGACCAAAATTCTGGGAGCTGAGGTCGCAAGGATATTGGTTGACAATGGCGCCCACTGTAATATTATATTTAAGCCGGCATTGGATCAGCTCGGGGACCTGGTCAATTATGTGAAGCCCTATAAAGAGAAATTGAAGGGGTTCGGGAACGTGGTCGTGTGCCCGCTGGGAAAGATCACGATGTCTGTAGAGCTGAGGGATCACTGGGATCCGGAAGTGAAAATCACAAGGATGGTGGACTTTGTTATTGTTAACTCTGACAGTGTCTATAATGCTTTCTTTGGGAGGCCGTTTCTCGATATTTTCGAGGCTGTGGCGTCCTCCCATTATTACTGTGTTAAATTTCCTACCTCTAGCGGATCCGTGGGGACCGTGAAAGGGGATCAATATATGGCTAAGAAGTGTTTTGACTATTCTTTTTCTTCCACACCGCACCTTTTGATAAATATGATCGGAAATAACGACGAACGTATAAACACTGGGGCATTTGGCGATCCCGACCACCAAATGTGCGAACAAATAATAAATAACAACGAACAACAAATTAATGAGGGAAACGAGAAAATTAATAAATCAGTGGAATCCGACGGCGAGCATACGGTGGATCTTCAGATTTTAAAAATCTTGATTGACGAACTACCCGAGAGAGTCCAGGGATACGAACCGGAATTTGCAGCGACGAAGGTTGTAGGCGATGAGAACCCCGATCCTCGACTGGGTTTCGAACCCGAGGAAATCGAGGATCCTCGGGGACCCTCCCATTTCACCGCGGTCGACGAACTAGAAAGAGTAGGGCTGGATCCTGATCGCCCGGAATTGGAAGTTTTCATAGGATCAAAAATCCCGGAGAGGTTGAGAAAAGAATTGATAGATTTCTTAAAAGAGAACACGGACGCATTCGCTTGGTCCCATAAGGATATGGTCGGGATAAGTCCCGAACATGCCTGCCATCATTTGAAAATTGACCCGAACAGAAAACCCGTAGCACAAAAGAGGAGAAAAATGGGCCCCGAAAAATACGCAGCGCTAGCAGAAGAAGTAAAAAAGTTAGTCGACAATGATCTCGTGACTGAGGCATCCGAGGAGCCCCAATGGGTCGCGAACGTAGTCCTGGTGAAAAAGCCCAATAACGCGTGGAGACTGTGCATCGATTTCACCGATCTAAATAAAGCCTGTCCGAAAGATTATTTCCCTCTCCCACACATCGACCATTTGATTGATAGTGTGGCCGGGTATGCGATTTTTTCAAACTGCGACTGCTACGCGGGGTACCATCAAATTCCTATGGCCGTCGAGGATATGGAATGTACGTCCTTCTACACAGATAAGGGTATTTTGTGCTGGAAGCGAATGCCGTTTGGACTAAAGAACGCGGGAGCGACCTATCAAAGGTTGGTAAACAAAATGTTTTCCGAACAGATCGGGGATACAATGGAAGTGTATGTGGACGATATCATCATTAAGAGCAAAAACGAAGAAGATCATGTGGCAGACCTGGCCACGGCTTTCGCCATCTTGAAAGTTTATAACATGAAGCTGAATCCGAAGAAATGTCATTTCGGGGTGTACGCCACGAAATTCCTAGGGCACATCGTACATCAGCGAGGGATAGAGGCCAACCCCGAGAAGATCAACGCCATAATAAATCTGAGGGAACCTAAATGCTTGAGGGACGTACAGAAACTGACAGGGTGTCTGGCAGCCTTGAGCAGGTTCATTCCGCGATTAGGAGATAAAAGCAGACCTTTCTTTAAGGCCATCAAAAACCAAAAGTTCCAGTGGGGTAAAGAAAGTCAAGAGGCGTTTGAGAGATTGAAAGAGCACTTGAAAGACCCCAAGATTCTGTCAAAACCAGTGTCCGGAGAAAAACTTTTCCTATATCTGGCGGCATCCGAACACGCTTTGAGCTCGGTACTCGTCCGAGCAGAGGGCCAGGTCCATCAACCCATCTATTTTGTCAGCCAAGCGCTCCACGATGCGGAGACCAGGTACACCCCCCTGGAAAAGTTGGCGTATGCTCTGGTTATGAGTGTCCGAAAACTCCGACCTTATTTTTTCGACCACCCGGTAGAAGTTCTGACCACCATGCCTCTAAGACAAGTTCTGCAAAGACCCGACACGAGCGGCAGACTGTTAAAATGGAGTCTGGAAGTCGGACAATACGACATTACTTATGCTCCCCGCACCGCGATCAAAGGACAAGTTTTGGCCGATTTCATCGTGGAGTTAACGTTCCCAAAGATTATCCCTTCAAACGATTTCCCACCTTGGAAACTGTATGTAGACGGATCGTCAAACAGTTCCCACGCTGGGGCTGGAATAGCGTTGATCGGGCCCGAGGGGCAATCTTTCGCGCACGCCATCAAATTCGAATTCACAGCGACCAACAATGAGGCGAAATACGAAGCTTTGATCGCAGGTCTGAACTTAACGTTGGCAGTGGGGGCGCAGCACGTTCACATATTTATGGATTCCCTGTTGGTAGTGAACCAAGTCAAAGGCGAATACGAGACAAGGTGTGATCGGATGGAGAAATATTACGAACACGTTTTGTCCCTTTGCGAGAAGTTCCCCCGGATTTTCATCGAGCAAATTCCCCGGGAACAAAATTCACAGGCGGACGCCCTTTCGAAATTAGCCTCCTCCGAAGGGGTAGCGGACATTACCGATGTAGTAGTGACAAGCCAATCGAGTTCGGCCATAGAGGAGAAGCAGAGCCTGATGATAATCGACCGGGGGGAAAACTGGATGGACCCAATAAAGACATACTTAACAACCGGAGAACAGCCCGAGGACAAGGTGGAGGCCCGACAGTTGAGGATCCGATCAGCCAGATATACTTTAATCGGAGGTGCCTTGTACCGACGAAGCATTTTCTTACCACTTTTGAAATGCATAACGCCACTCGAGGGACAAAGGATTTTTAGCGAGATTCACGACGGGGTTTGTGGGAACCACGCGGGCGGACAGTCATTGGCGCACAAAACCGCCCGCCAGGGTTACTACTGGCCCACGCTAAGGAAAGATGCAATCCGCTACGCGAGAAAGTGCCACCGGTGCCAAATCACCGCTCCTATCATCCGAACACAGCCCGAGTACCTTAATTCTATTTACAGTCCGTGGCCTTTCGCCTCGTGGGGAATTGACCTCATCGGCCCATTGCCAACGGGGCCGGGAGGGGTAAAATACGCAATAGTGGCCGTGGATTACTTTACTAAATGGGCAGAAGCAGAACCGCTGAAGATAATCGACCAGAAAGCCATTATCCGTTTCCTATGGAAAAACATCATCTGCCGATTCGGGATCCCTCATACGATCACATCGGATAACGGGAAACAATTCGATGGGCAAGAAATCATGGAATTTTTTGATAAATGGAAGATAAAAAAGGCTTTTTCTACACCCTATCACCCCCAGACAAACGGACAAGTGGAAGCGGTCAACAAAATTCTAAAACACACCATCAAGGCCAGAATCGAAGAAAGACAAGGGAGATGGGCAGCGGAACTGCCTGATGTGTTATGGTCGTACAGAACGACCAGCAAAGCCGCTACGGGGGAAACCCCATTTGCTTTGGCATATGGGGCGGAGGCGGTGATCCCGTCCGAGATCGAAATTCCTAGCTACAGAACATCCCAGGAGATGAACGATAATAACGACAAGGCTATGCGGCTAGAATTGGATTTTTTGGAAGAAAGGAGACTAAACTCTGTTCACAGAAACGCGGCATCAAAGCAGAAAGCGGAGAGGTTTTTTAACTCCAAAGTGAAGATCCGAAAATTCATGCCCGGGGATTTGGTTTTGAAAAGGATAATGGGACCGAGCACTGGGGCATTAGGCCCGAACTGGGAAGGGCCAATGCGGATCAGAAAACACGTACGGAACGGCGCCTATGAACTCGAACACTTGAACGGAGTAGCAGACCAGTATCTCTGGAACGCCCTGTACTTAAAGAAATATTTCCAGTAAACTCGAACACTATGATGTAACGTTTGAACACGAGAGTGTTTGAACGATTTCGGAGAAATAAAAGTTCTTTTCGCAATCGGATCGCAAGGATAAATCCTTACTCTCTAAAAGACCGCCGAGCCGGACAGGCGATGGACTGTCCGATCACTCGGGCGGCAAGAATAAAGAAATTCAGAGATAAAAAAAAGGATAAATCCTTACTCTCTGAAAGACCGCCGAGCCGGACAGGCGATGGACTGTCCGATCACTCGGGCGGCAAGAATAAAGAAATTCAGAGATAAAAAAGGATAAATCCTTACTCTCTGAAAGACCGCCGAGCCGGACAGGCGATGGACTGTCCGATCACTCGGGCGGCAAGAGTAAAGAAATTCAGAAGTAAAAAAGGATAAATCCTTACTCTCTGAAAGACCGCCGAGCCGGACAGGCGATGGAATGTCCGATCACTCGGGCGACAAGAGTAACGAAATTCAGAAGTAAAAAAGGATAAATCCTTACTCTCTGAAAGACCGCCGAGCCGGACAGGCGATGGACTGTCCGATCACTCGGGCGACAAGAGTAACGAAACCCAGAAGTAAAGAAGGATAAATCCTTACTCTTTGAGAGGTCGCCGAGCCGGACAAACGGTGGATTGTCCGATCACTCGGGCGACAAGGATGAAGGATCCAGTGAGCGCTTTTAGGTTAAGTTTGTTGCGATCAGTGTTAACGATTTTTATCCGTACTTTCGCGTTCGTTTTAATGTACGCTACTTTTCCGAGCACCGCAAATTTGTTGTTAAAAAAAGCAAAACACAAAAGGGAAAACGGTACAATTAAAAAGGAAGAGATTCTCATTCATAAAAAGCCTCCGGACGTAGCCGGGATTACAAAAGTTAAATCGAAAAATAAAAACAGGAAAGCAGAGAATCTCTAGTGGAGACCGGGGTCGACCAGTCGAAACTCCGAATCAAACACCCTGACAAAGAAGCCTTCGTTCGGCTGGTAGAGAAAGCGGACATGCCATCCGTGGCGGAGACGCCATTCCCTCACAAAGTCCTCCCAACCAGATCCGAACACCGTGAAGTAGCCCCGACGACGTTTTAGCTCGAACATCCAGAGTCGTCCGCCCACATCGGTCATGAGGACGAAGTAGCCCAGGCGTATGTCCACGGCCTCGGTAAAGGCGGGCGGCAGCGGAAGTTTTTTGCGGTGCCACCTGCCGGAGAAGAGCAAGTCGACACGGCAAGAACCATCGGATCTCGTGAGCACGCGAGCCATAGCGAGAACGGACAGAAAGATATTTATCTTGATTTTGGGAGAAATAAAGGGAATAAAAGTGAATTAAGGAAAAGCTATGTATTTATAGGCATAACTCACCTGCCGTTACCTGGAGAAATGGAATCGACATCACTCCTCTGAAAAGACTCGTCGATAATCTGAACCGACGCAATCAGCATCTGTCAGAGATACAGTGCCTCGTTTGGCGTGGTATCCGCCTAAAAAGTCGCGCCGTTTTCACACACACTTTAAGGATGATTTGACGTTTCAAATGTATTTAGCAGCGATCATTATTTTTGCGGGGTAGGAAATAAGAGTTCAAAATGTGGAAACCCGAACACTGGGGCATTTCGTTCTGCATTCCGATTGTAGACCGAAATGAGCGATCACGCGAAAAACATTATACGAACATCTCGCGAACTCTAAAATCCGATCAGATCGATAAGATAACCATTACTTCAGGAAGATGCAAATTATTCGATGAGAGTCAAAACAGGAACACATGCATAACAAACACTGTTTTCAAAGACAAAAGTATTGAAATACACAGAATTAATTCTAAGTACTGGGCTCAGGGGTTTCGACATTCCCGCTCTCCTTTGCTTCACTCGGAGGCTCGGCAGTCTTCTGTTCGCCCGAACTCCCGACCAGAAGCGGATCTTTGAGAGGGCGGCAGAGCTGGTTCTTGTTCGGCCACCATGCGAGGTCAAGGCCCAGGTCTTCGTTCAAATCCAACGCCTCGATGGGAAGATCCGGATGGATTTTGTTATCCTCGACAAACTTTTTGAAACTGATCATCAAGGCATCAGTCGTCTGGCCACTCCGGAGTAAATCCCGCAGGCAGTCGAAGAAGGCGCAACAATAAATCCAGTCGCCGTAAGTGACCAGGTTGGTGGCGGGATTCTCTTCCCTCTCCACGTCAGCTGCACGATATGCCGCCACTTCCCCCTCCAGCACTCTGATCGTTTCGTCTTTCTTTTTCAAACTGGCCAAGGCATGATTCTCAGCCTGTGTTTTCTCAACCAGCTCGGCCCTCACAGAATCCAGCTCACGTTGCACCTCCCGAAAATTTTCCTCATGCTCGCTCTCCCTCTTGACAGAGGCCTCGATCTCAGCCCTCAATCCGACCACGATCCCCTCCAACTTAGCCACCTCGGAGTTAGCGTCTTTGTTTTTCTCCTCTAGATTCTTGATCTTCTCGGTTTCCAAGCGATGAAGCCCTTTCATCTGAGCGATCACGACCATCATCTTGTCATATTCCTCTTTGAGCGAGGAAGGGGCCGCCTCGGGCACCTGGGATGAACTTTCAAAGGCTCCTAATAGGGAATACACCAGAAAGGAGAGTCTCGACGCAGCGATCATAGTTAAGTAACCCGCTTCCTTGGGGTGCTGGCGAACATATTCCGGGTGTTTGCACCAGTCGCGGGGGACGTTGTCAATTGTTTTCTTGATGTGTTCGGGCAGATTATCCAGCGAAGGGACAGACTTGGCCGAGTCAAAGGACTTCAAGAAATCCGAAAAATCGGTATCCCCCGGCCTGAACCTGCGAGCAAAGAAGTAAACCTCAGGAAATCTGGAAAAATGCAAGAAAGAAATAAGTAATAGACTAAGGTAAAATTGATCGAAAGGTCACTAACGCAGCCGCGGACTTCGAGCTGCTCGCTTCATGGATGGCAGGAGTGAACGCAAGAGTAACAGTATCAGGATTCATCGTATTGAAGATTCCCGGGTCCTTCTCAACCCTCGGAGGAGAAATCATTGTGTGCCCGGGGGTTTCATCTCGGGGTGTTTCGAAATCATCCTCGAATATCGGCAAAGGGGATTTCTCCCCCTCAACCCGAGGGTGTTTCTCCGCGGTTGGAGAACGGTCTCCCCGGTTTTTCCTTTTCCTCACCATCTTCTCGGGTGCCACGCCCATCGCGCCGACCACCGTCTCTTTCTTTTTCTCATCCTTAGCATTCTTCTTCCGAGTCAGAAGCGAGGATAGACGAGCATTCATATCTTCCGAACTAGCTCCCGTTGGAGGATACTTGTAGCGAGGATACCTACGAACTGCAAAGTTTCAAACATGAAAGTTATATCCACTCGAATAGCACGGACACGACAAATTACGGAATGACCTACTACTATAAGAGGGCGCGGACTCACTAATATACTCATTTTCGGCATTTTGAGGAATACTAATAAAACGCGAGGAGCGGATGCGGTCAGCACTTATCCACTGGCCGAACATCAACCAGTCTTCGGGCATACCCAAAATCCTCTCCAAAACCACCAAAAAATCCCAGCTCAGATCAGCCAAGAGCGGGGGTTGGGGTCCTAAAAAAGGATATAAAAAAAAAAAAGAGAAGAATGATCGGAAAGAGACATAACCAAAGTGAAGTGTTACTAAAAGAAACATAGAAATTTTTCACTAACGGGTGCGGGGGATCTGATATTCAGCACTCAGTCGATAATTGATCGAGTTCCACGATCCGCTCACAAAAAACCAGTCATTCCACCAAGATTCTCTTTTCTCCGGCAGGTCCCAGATGATGCTTTGTCGAGATTTCAGATAGTGGTCGCCACTACTTCTCACCGATTGGCGACTCAATAAGGAGACGAACTCCACGGGAAGCAGCCCTCTATATAGACCATAATGACCGAAGAGAGTGGAGAGGGAGATTAACAAGAGCCAAGAGTTTGGCGTTAGTTGCATAGGAGCAACACCCCACTCGAGGACTGCTCGGGCAAGAGTATCATGTATGGGGAAGCGAAGACCACTCCTCATCACGTCATAATTCACGGCGACCATTCCTTCGGGAGGGCGATCAGCTCGATCAAATTTATTCGGACAGTGAAGGTGAACGTCAGAGGGAATTTCCCACTTGACCCTCTGCGATTGAAGATGTTCGTCGATTACTGTACTCACTCGGGCTCCCGCATTAAACGCACTAGGGGCGGTTCCTCGGTCGGGAGATCTGTACGGATCACGGGTACATAAGGATGTTCGGCCAGATAAGCGCCATAAGAGAATTCAGTTGGGGGACCCCGGAAACCAGCGACTAGTGTTGCGAACAGTTCGAAATCAGGATGTACCACTTCTGAGAACCAATCGTTCTTTTCATCATCAGTCAAAGGGTAGGGATCCATAGTGTTCGTGGCCATAATCCGATCGGATAACGCGAGCAGGTCCGAGGATAAAGGAGATAAAACTCTCGGGATGTCAATAAACGCGGGGAGAATCACACCCCGGATGTAATCGGAATCGTATTCAGGAGTCGACGTTTCACTAGACATCGACCAAGGAGGGAATACTCAACAATAATGCGAATAGGAAGACGTATTTACAAGATTTTGAAAATAAAAAGAGTCCGCGCCCCGAGTAAGAATCTAAAATAAAGAAATAATAAAGGTAGATAATGCGTACCCGGGCAAGAAAGATCGGAAGCAGAGAGCAGATCACGCAACGTTTTCAGGAGAGCCAAAAGCGTTTATGGGTGCCCCCTCTTCAGTATATATAGGGAGGATTAGGGGCGGTAAAACCCCCTAAAATTCAAAATTCAAAATTTAAAAATTCTGACAGCCGAAGGGACGTTTGTACAACTTCCAAGGCGCCGATTCCACCGGTCTACGAACCCAAGATCGAGGGAATTTAAACCGGCCATTTAATGGGCAGAAACGGTCCATTCTTCTTCCGGGCATAACATTTCAACTCTGTAAAATGCTTATCCCCGGGGGGCATTTGTTGTACCCTATTTTCTAAGCCCATAAAATCCGGATTATGGCCCAAATTTGTTTCGACCCGTGATACGCCCACTCGATGGATACGTGGCGGAACCCCGCCCACGATCACTCGCGAGCACAAAAGAACACAAACCTAACACTTTAGAGCGTGTCCGAGCAGAGGTCCCCACTCCCCGCGAAATGGATTGATCGCATCATATTCGCCCTGTTCGCGAAAGTTTTTTATCTCGCAGCAGCATGAACATGGTTTTCGGAACCCAAAGAGCATCGTCCTAGGGATAAGGAAGATTTGGTCGCGCGAATCAGAGGCTGGGGGATAATTCCGAATATGATCGAGAACCGGTCTGCCGAGGAAATGAACCGCTAAGAATCCGTTTGGGGAGCCATCCGTCCGGAGAAAATTCGATTAAGGGTAGAGTAGGGATTACCGTCCAGGAGGGCATAATGGAAATTTCTCTTTGAAGGAGGAGTAGTCCGTACATTTGATTATAGGGAAAAGCCCATGTAATTTAAGCCCAAGTCCATGATTGGAAACCCTAATTCATGTACTATAAATAGTAGAAACTTTCTATTTGTAAGACAGGTGCACATTTACCAAGAAATATATTAAGAATTTAATACTAAAGCTTTGGTGAATCTTTCCTTTTTTGTTCCCTCAATCCCCTAAATATCAACGTGTTCGCGGGGGAGTTCTTATTAGAATTTTCTGCCCGTAAACAATATATATATATACTATATGATATTTCAAGTGGAATTTGTTCGAAACTAATTAATTCGTTTCAGCACACATATAATCTGACCTTGCTTCACTAGACGTTTTAGAGAAGTGCTTGTAGCCTTGTTATGTTGTTCTCTTCTCTCTGTCTCTCTGTTGTCTCTATTGTGTACGTACACCCTGCAGGTGTCACAGTTGGGACCTCCTCTTCGCTGTCTTGATAAGTTGAAGCGACTAACCCTGCTTCATCGGAGCAATGCCAGACAATTATTTGAGTTACTTCACGCCGCACCATCGCTGAAATACTTGTCCATGAATGTGGTAAGACGCCTTTTATTTCATGTTCGCAATTAGATATGAATGTTAGCCTTTCTGCTTATTCCTTTCCACTTAATATGTATTTGAACTAAGCTTCTATTTTCTTTCTAAAACAGAGTGGGTGGGATGGAGCAATGGAAACAATACCATCTTGTATTGTTTCTCATCTGGAAGAAGTTGAGATTCTCGGTTTTTATCATCTAGATCCTGAATGTACTACAGCTCAATATGATTTACTCAAGTTTTTTTCGAAGAATGCAGAGCAACTTAAGAAATTTTGTGTCGCGGGATACGCCCCATATCATAAACCGGAAGAACTTGGGGAGATTTTATCAACATTTCCCAAATGTTCGCCTTATTTAAAAATTGAAGTTGTCCGCAAGTGGAGGGTATCATCGTCCATGCCAGACCGTACTGTACATGAATTTACGTTTGTTTAGTTGTGACTGTGAACTAGTTATGTTATTACACTGCATTCCAAACTAAACAAGTGTTTAAGAATAATTATTAGATGAGACTTTGACATTTTTCAATACTCTTTGGTACAGTTGCTTGATTATGGTTTTGCCTTTTCTTTGATTGTTAATCACCATGAATTTTCTTTTCTTTGATTGTTTATTCTAGTTTAATATCATGAGTAGCTAATTCGTTTACTAGGGTTAGGGTGAATCAATTCTTGAAATTAGAAATAAGATTATAGTTTGCCCATAAAGTATTCGACTAAATGCCTAATTAATTTTCAACTCACGTTTGAGGCTGTTTGGCGATTAAGTGATTAAGATTAGTTGGTGTCTTTCAAAATCATAAAATGTCATCTTTTGGGTCTATTTTTGTATTTTTTTAGTAAATAACAATATCATTTTCGTAATATGGGACAAATTAAAAAATAAACCACCAGACAATTTTATTTCCTCTGTTTCATCACAATATCGAGACCTAATCCGCCGCCGCCAATGGCCACCTCCTTCTCCTGCGCTCGGCCCGGACGGCCGCTCTGATGCCGTATCTATCTCCAACGAGGAGGTCCCACCTTAAGATCTGACAGAGGCTAGCTGTTGATCATCTGGTCGAGCTCGGCATCCTTCATGTCGAGGAGGATGTTGACGGTGAAGCCGAGCTCGGCTATTTTGGTGGCGGTGAAATTAAATATTTGATCCCGTAAGCCTGGAAAAGCTCCTCTATCCCCTCAACTTACCGCTCGTCGTTTTCTGCAGTAGGAGAATTTACTCGCATGTCTTGTTGGCGCTGCACGTAGAGGATTGAACGAGGTTTAAATCGGGAGTTTCCATCGTAGCCATGTGAGGTCGCTGCCGTCATTGAAATGGGATTCTGCAATTAGAGGATTCGATGTGATTAAACTGAGGAAATGAGATTATTCAATATTCATCTTTTATTCTTTTAATTTATCTATTATTACTAAAATGTCATTCTTATTTATTAAGAAAATGCAATCCACTTTCCACGTCAGTGATGGTTAACGGATGACAGCAAAAATAGATGGAATGAATGACATTTTATGATTTTGAAAGACAAGAGACCAAAATTGGATTCGACTATTGTTACAGGACGAAAATTGATATTATATTTTATGTTATTTCTTTTCTTTTTCTCGTTGCAAACGATTAAACATGCACGTAAACTAGCCGATAGTAGTGTTTCTCGTGAAATCGACTCGATCGAATTGTTTCAGCAATAAGTTCAGTTATTTTAATTGATTTTTGACACACTACGACGTCTTGTCTCATATCCAATAAATGCTTCTTGTGCTTGACCTTTGTTTTACGTTCGAAAGAATCATGAGCAAACCAGTGAATCTTCTGCCTTGAATCAAATATAACAATGTGCGACTAAAGACTAGTATTATGTGGAGTATTAGGAAAATTTTAAATATTGAATTAGTAACTATGAGCGACTAAAGACTACTTAGTTATGTGGAGTATTAGGAAATAAAATTTTAAATATACAAATATTATGAAATGATGTAGGGATGTTCCTTGGACTCCACAAGTAGTGAGCATGCAAATGGACACACAATTAAAGACACAAATGGATTATAATATTTATTCATATTATTTATTTCTACATATATACCTATATATACATATACAGTATGTGTTATTGTAATCCATTGTTAATTACTTCAAGAATAATAAGAATATACTCTTTCTCTCTACTTCTATTCTTTATATTTTATAATGTTGAACTATTAAATTTACAACACGTTATCGGCACGATTCGCAA
Organism: Euphrasia confusa; assembly: GCA_954870475.1. Lineage (NCBI taxonomy): Eukaryota > Viridiplantae > Streptophyta > Magnoliopsida > Lamiales > Orobanchaceae > Euphrasia > Euphrasia confusa. The sequence continues at coordinate 4,823,706 of OX940962.1, forward strand.
GCACGAATAACAATGTTCTTGAGGTAGGTTTATTTTTTATATATATTATTATTATGGCTAACATCAACAAAGTTGATTTCACTTCTCTTGGAATTACCGGAAAGAATTACAAGGCTTGGAAATTGGACATTGAAATGCATCTTGAGGCAATGGGTCTTAGCTAGTTAGACGATTGTCGATAAGAAAGAAGAAACAACTCAAAACCGTGTCATAGCCATGATCTTTCTTCGTCATCATTTAGATGAAGGATTGAAGCATGGATATTTAACCGTGAAACATCCACTAACGTGGTGGAATGATTTGAAAGAAATATACGATCACGGTCGTACTACCAAAAGCACGGTATGATTGGCTTCACATTTGACTACAAGATTTTAAATATGTCGAGACATATAATTCTGCTATCATGAAAGTAGCTTCTCAATTAAAATTATGTGGTGAAACCATAACTGGAGATATGCTTGAGAAAGCTTTTTCTACTTTTCATATGTCGAATGTGCTCATATCGACAAAAAGACTTTACTACCAAATATTCTGAATTAATTGGTTGCCTTCTTTCTGCTGAGCAAAATAATAAATTGGTTGTTGAAAATTAGGGTTTACATGCATCCCCTTTCCAATATCCCCTGTCACGATTGAGTCCCGCCTCCCTCACCACGAAATCACCACCACCACCGTCCACCTGCTCAAGCCTCTGGGTATGTCGCCTCCTATTAGAACGGATTCTTCGCCGGAGTTCGAACCCCATTTACCGATGTATGTATAACAATATTTCTTGGTGCTTTTATTTTTGAAGTTATGTTTAATTTTGAATTTTTGTCTATTAAGCTTTATCATGCTATTAGTCATGTTATCTTGCCTTCAAATATTTGTTATTTCGCTTGAACTCGTGTTCGATTAATCTGTTTTTCATGTTAGACAAGTTCAATCAGTACATGGAAGTGTTTTAACTCACATCTTGTCCCGCTTACCAACAAAGGATGCTTTTCGAACTTGTATCTTGTGTAAAGACTGGGAATACAAATGGACATCGTCTTACAATGTCCACATTGATGATTGTTGGTGGCAGAGAACTTTTAGAGAGGAAAGTTTTGTTAACGTTACTTGATAGGATAGTAATTTCCCCTCAACATGATTTAAGAAGCTTTCGTCTCAAGTGTCAGAAGTATCGAGACTCGAGTCGCCTTCAAACATGGCTCTCTGCTGTACTGAGACGGGAAGTCGAGAGTCATGTAATATATTATCGTAAGAAAGGCTTTACCCTCCCTATTGACCTTCTGAATACCGCTTCATTGAGAACACTGAAGCTCTGGCATTGAGAAGGTATCTTGAATGTTCCTACAGAGTCTTGCCTTCCTAACCTCACCACCTTTTTTCTCCAGGGAGTACACATTGTCAATGAGAATGCTAATGCTAGGACTGTGACATTAAATTTTCCGGTTCTAGAAACATTGACATTAAGAGAATGCAAATGGTTGAATGTGGAATCTGTGGAGATATATGCACCTTCTCTTACTACTGTCATTTCTGAACCTATGAACATGGACAAGGAATACGACTATATATTCTCTCACAATTGTCGCTCCTAGGCTTACTACATTCGTCTGCTCCTTTGGTTTACCAGAAAAAATCATTTTAAATGGATCCTCGATTGTTTCCGCATTGCTGCGCAGTGATGATGGCGATATCTTGTCTGACAATATCCAGTTACTTGCAAATATTGGATGGCGAGTTCGAAATCTAATCAACACCTGCACTTGTTTGGAAGAATTGGAGCTATCAGGATTCATGGCCAATGTTAGTCCTCCTTACTCCTTTGTTTGGTATTATTTCTGATCAATGCTCAATGATTAATTAATCTCTCTCTCTCCCTCTCTCTCTCTCTCTCTCTCTCTCTCTCTCTCTCTCTCTCTCTCTCTCTCTCTCTCTCTCTCTCTCTCTCTCTCTCTCTCTCTCTCTCTCTCTCTCTCTACTATGTACATACCCAGGTGTCACAGTTGGGACCTCCTCTTCGCCTTCTTGATAAGTTGAAGCGACTAACCTTGCTTCATCGGAGTAATGCAGGACAACTATTTGAGTTACTTCACGCGGCACCATCGCTGAAATACTTGTCCATAAATCTGGTACGACGCGGTTACACTGTCTATTTCATGTTCGCAATTAGATATGAATGTTATCCTTTTCCACTCAATATGAATTTGAACTAAGCTTCTTCTTTTTTCTTTTCTATATCAGTTCGAGTGGGATGATTCTCATTGGGGAGCAATGGAAACATTGCCATCTTGTATTGTTTCTCATCTGGAAGAAGTTGAGATTCGCGGTTTTTATCATCTAGAACCTGAATGTACTACAGCTCAGTATGATTTACTCAAGTTCTTTTTGAAGAATGCGGAGCAACTTAAGAAATTTTGGGTCGCGGGATATGCCCCATAACATAAACCAGAAGAACTTGGGGAGATTTTATCAACATTTCCCAAATGTTCGCCTTATTTAACAATTGAAGTTGTCCCCCATGGGAGGATATTATCCATTCCAGACCGTTTTGTACCTGAATTTAAGTTTGTTTAGTTGTGATTGTGAACTAGTTATGTTAATTTAAGTTTGTTTAGTTGTGATTGTGAACTAGTTATGTTACTATCACAGTGCAATCCAAACTGAACAAGTGTTTAGCTAGCTAGGAACAATTATGAAATGAGACTTTGACATTTTTACAATACCGGCCTCTTATAATACTCCTATGTGGAATTGATGGGGATTGATTATGGTTTTGTTGATCTGTATACTAGTAGAACTAAAACGCTGCAGAGCGTTTCCCTGGCAGGTTTCATAAATAATCATTTATCTCATAATCATTTATGGTTTAAATTTTATATTTTAGAATTGGGTGCTTGTATTATATATATATATATATATATATATATATATATATATATATATATATATATATATATATATATATATATATATAGTTTACCCTCCTTTCTTGTTGAACAAGACATAAACAAGATACAAAGGGTCTCCCTATATCTAATCTATTATTATCTCTTAATTTTCTTGAGTTTATAAAAAAAAAATATTTTTATCTTTTACAATAAAAATAAAATTTTATTTTTTATTTAAAATAAAATTTTACTTCTATTTTTTCAGATCTTATTAACTACTTTATTTTTTAACTTAAAAATATATTTTTATTTTTTATTTTTTGATTAAAAAGTTAATTATAATATAATCAACTTGGTGCATAGTATTATTGATTTTGTAAATTACAAAGAAAAGTAGTTCTACTATACTTTTTATGGAATATTATGTTAATCAAATAACCAAAATTAATTTAACTAGTCATCCTACCCGTGCGATGCACGTGTATTTAATTAACTTTTTGTTACTCGGAGTAGTGCTCTTTCTCCTTAATATTAATAAATATTAAGTAAATGATCTAATTGAAATAGTATAATAAAGAAAATTACATTCATATTACAAATTCTGGAATACTTCTTTATACACTACATTTGTTCTATCAGTAAGACGACCACGCTGGTCACAAAGCAAAAGCTTCAACCCGGCTGTGTTGGTTACTCTAGACAACTACAATTGATCGTGCGTAAATACTGGTTTTTTAAAAAATATTCCAACATTTGTCAAAGATTGACCTTAACTCTTATTAATAGTCATGACATACGATATAATAATCGGAAATTGTCTTCATTGGAAAGCAAACTGAAATTTGGTATTCGAGGGCGTCAGAGCAATTTGAGTATTAAAAACCATTTCCCTAGAATTATTTCTTCCTAATACTTTCGCGTGGATAATATAATTATCAAGTAGTGTTACAATCATCCTAGTACTATTGCTTAGTTCGACAGAAGCATCCTGTTAACGGTGAGAAAATCCTGCTCGATATCTACCGAACTAATAAAGAGATTTTGGGGATTGAGTAAAGTGGGTCACGTAGCAAGCTCGGTCCGAATTTTTCGGGAAGCGTGTGATTAAAATAATCCGTGTACAATACCTACTATTTATAGAGATACAAATTAGGGTTTACAAAAATGAGTATTGGGCCGAAATCTAATTTGGGCCGTAAATTTATACTATTGCGGCCCATGCGGAATCCCTCGACGACCTCGCCTTCTGCCGTGTTCTCCGGTGAGTATGCTTCCCTGTTCGGATTGGGCCCTGCTTGTTCATATTCCACCGAGCAGGGCGAGGCTTCTCGGTCGGTTCGGTGTATCAGTTAGCGGTCATGATAGCTTATTTCCTCATGGCCTGTTCGCTCGTAATCTACCGAGCTAGCCCCCACCTTCTCACAATTGATCACCGACCTGGACTCTTTTTATTGGGCTGTCGGATCTTGCTTTGATATAGGGGCCGAGAGCTCATCATACTTGGGCCCGAGAAAATGTCTATCAACACATCCATATTCCGCAATAGTATAACGGTCACCCCAACTAATACGAAACAGTTCATGTATCAAAAACTATATACTATGTCACAACATTTAATTAATTCGTATATTATATACAATAAATAGAATATGACATGACTATATAAATTGTTGTTTAAAGAAAAATAAGTCTACATATATATATATATATATATATATATATATATATATTTAGATTTTAGTAAAAAAAATTATAATAATATCAACCTTCAACTTCATGGTTTGGTAGTTTGGAACACTTGTTGATATTTAAACTTCATGGTTTGGTAGTTTGGAACACTTGTTGATATTTAATAACTCAACCAAATGCATTTAATCAAACATATTATCTCCGCGTTCAGTATGTAAAATACTATCTAAACTCAGGTAAATCCTTTAGTCCGTATTATGCATTGCAACCATGTAATCGTTGATTTCATTAACGTCATCCAGAGTCGGCGCTAGAATCGCTCGTCTTTTTAGAAAATTAATATTCTCGATGTAATTATAAAAAATGTTAATACATAAATAAATCATAATCATATTAGAAAAAATAATTTATAGAAGTTGAGAATGACTAAAGATGAAAACTTTTTATAGAGGTAAAATTGAATTAAGTTTTGTATAATTTTTAAAAATTAATTGAATAAAAATCGCAAATTATAGAATTAAATGATATTTTGATTGAAAATTTATAATTTAGTTGACTAATAAAAATAGAATAGAGTAAATTAAATTAAATGTAACCTAATTTACTTAATATTAATATAATATAATGATTAATACAAATTAATATTAATACTATTATCTATTAAGATTTATATGATAAAGTAAATAAATTAATAATATATGATAAATAAGTAATAAAGTGAAAATATTAATAGAAGATATTAAAAAATGATTTATTTAATAATTTGATTTTTTCAAGTCAATCTTTACAATAATTAAGGAATTTATAAAGATAAATTATATAAAATTAAATAGTAAGAGAATAAAAAAATATAAATATTATTATTTATATATTAATTATGTATTTAATATTTACTTAATAAATTGATTAAGATTAAATATTAATAAATATTTGTGTGAACACAAATAAATCAAACAGTTAAAATATATGTACAAATGTTACTTGAATTATATATTATAAGGATTAAATACAAATACGGTTGAGTAAATTACAACAGAAATAAAATTAGAATAAAATTAAATAAAATATTATAAATTTTATTAAAATAATAATTGTGAGTTACATAAAATAGTATAAATTACAATAAATTACATAATAAAATAAAAGATAAAAAAAATTACAGTAATAATAAAAAGTTTGGTTCTATTTAAAAATTTTGCAATCCCAACGGAGTTCCTGATTGTTCAATTTGCAGAGTCTTTTACTTATAAATAAACCTACAAAATAAACAAAAAAAAAGTAATAAATACAAAAGGCCTGGAAAAAAAATGAATCCTTTAAAAAATTCAAAAAGCCTAAAAAAAATACAAAAATCATTACCAAATAAATTGTTATATTTACAATACAATTATAATCAACAAAAATAATATTAAAATTAAATATCGAATTTGTAAAAAATACTTACATTCAAGCCTTGCAAAAAATAAAAATATTAATAATCAAACAATAATATTAAAACTAAAATTTAAATTAGTAAAAGATACTACAAAAAATAAAAACATTAATTATCAACAATAATATTTAAGTTAAAATCCAATTAGTGAAAGAATGCTTACACAAACAAAAACAACAAAACTTATGGAGCTCTGCAAAACAAAACTGAGCTATGCAATATTAGTATAATAGAATAAACGTGGAGATAAATAAGGAATAAATGTGATATTTTGAATATTTCAAATTAATATTTACTATTATTAAGGAAATTATAAATGTAAATTATATTATATAAAGAAATAAATAATTACACTAAAAGTTATTAAAATCAAATTAATAAAAGAATACTTAACTGTAAAAAATTCAAAAAACAACAAAATATACATAGAGCTCTACAAAAAAATAAATAAATGTGAGCATGAACAAATAAAAAAAATAGCTGAAATGAAAAGGCTACAAAAATACAAAAAAACAAAAAAAAAACAACAAACACAAAAATAAATAAATTTGAGCATGAATAAATAAAAAAAATAACTGAAATGAAAATTGAATAAATAAATGTGATCATGAACAAATAAAAAAAAATAGAAGTAAGAGTTAGTGCAAAAATACAAAAAAACAAAAAAAAAAACAAAATTTACATAAAGTTCTGCACAAAAATAAATAAATGTGAGCATGATCAAATAAAAAAAAATAGCTGAAATGAAAATGCTACAAAAAATACAAAAAAACAAAAAAAAAAGAACAAAACTTACATAGAGCTTTGCACAAAAATAAATAAATGTGAGCATAAATAAATAAAAAATAGCTGAAATTAGTTCAAAAAAAACAAATAAAAAAAAATAGCTGAAATTAAAAGTGAGAGTTAATTCAAAAATACAAAAAAACAACAAAACTTAAATAGAGTTCTGCACAAAAATAAATAAATGTGAGGATTTAACAAATAAAAAAACTAACTGAAATGAAAAGGGTACAAAAAATACAAAAAAAAAAAAGAACAAAACTTACGCTCTGCACAAAAATAAATAAATGTGAGCATGAATAAATAAAAAAATAGTTGAAATGAAAATTGAATAAATAAATGTGAGCATGAACAAATAAAAAAAATAGCTGAAATTAAAAGTGAGAGTTAGTGCAAAAATACAAAAAAAAACAAAAAAACAACAAAACTAAAATAGAGTTCTGCACAAAAATAAATAAATGTGAGCATGAACAAATAAAAAAAATAGCTGAAATGTAAAGGCTACAAAAAATACAAAAAAACAAAAAAAAAAAAAAAACTTACATAGAACTCTGCACAAAAATAAATAAATGTGAGTATGAATAAAAAAAAAGCTGAAATGAAAAGTGAATAAATAAATGTGAGCAATGAACAAATAAAAAAATAGCTAGTGAAAGGTATGGAGTGAGTGAAGATCACGTCTTTATATAGACACGGATTTGAAGTAGGGTTTGATAATATTTATTATTTTTAAATATAACTAATTTGAATTCCCTTAAGTTTCGTTATTATTGTTTGTATAATAAAAATTAATTAATTTATCCATTAAATATATCAATAACAAATGGAGATTCTCTCTTATCATAACCTAATTAAAGGAGATAAATAAGTAATAAATGTTATATTTTGAATATTTCAAAGTAATATTTACGAAGATTATATTAAGGAGATTATAAATGTAAATAATATTATATAAAAAAATAAATAATTATAATAATTAATTAAAAATAATTACGCTAATTAATTACACTAAAAATAATATTTATTATATTAAGAAGATTACAAATGTAAATTATATTATATAAAGAAAGAAAGAAATAATTACACTAATCAATTAAAAATAATTGCATTAATTAATTAAAAATAATTACGCTAATTAATTACACTAAAAATAATATTATTAATGTAAATTATATTATATAAATAAAAAAATAAATAATTACGCTAATTAATTAAAAATAATTGAGCTAATTAATTAAAAATAATAATTATCTAATTAATTACTTAAAAATAATTGAACTAATTAATTAAAAATAATAATTATCTAATTAATTACTCTAAATTAATTAGGCAATTATTTGTAATTAATTATTATTTTACCTAATTAATTAAGTTAAAAATAATAATTAATTTCAAATAATTGCCTAATTAATTAAAAATAATTACACTAATTAATTATATTAAAAATAATATTGAATTATATTAAGGAAAATATAAATGAAAATTATATTATATAAAGAAATAAATAATTACGCTAATTAATAAAAAATAATTGTTTCAATTAATTACGCTAAAAATTTTAATTAATTACGCTAAAAATAATAATTAATAATGACTAGTGTGAACACAAACTTGTTTAATAATAGGTTTGAACACAAAAAAATCAAATGGTGAAAATATACGACACCTCGGAGCTGAATTATATATTATAAGAATATCATCCTAATAACCAAATATATAAAACAATGAATTTCTATTAAAATATTATTCATTAACATTAATAATATCACATGATTTCTCTAACCTAAGAGATTAGGTGATGTGTCAATTCCAAAACATCTACATCATTCTACAATACTTAGAAAGAGCTAGCTAGTAATTACACAAATAATTCTCTAGTTAATTCTATTAGATATAAATATAACTATATAAATATGGGTAAATTGTAATAAATTCTACCTAATAAAATATTTTATTTAAAAGAATTTATTATCTTTAAAATATTTTTGAAATATTTTTTAGATACCTTTGGAGAATTAATATAGGAGAATATAAGTGGTAAAAATTAATTTCTGCTGTAATAACAAAGAGGACATAAATAAATATAGGAGATTGATTCCACTCCCAAAATTAATCAATATTTTTATTATTTAGTTTTTATTAAAAATAAATATTTTTATTAAGTTATTCATAAGAAATATTAAAAACTTAAAACCGTGAAATGTTTTTTATTTTATTTTATAAAAATAAAGTATTAAAATAAATAAACAATCTCATTGTTTATAAATTAATTAATATTTTTTAATAAATAAACTAACAAATCTAAATTAAATTAACTTATATTTTTAATAATAAATAATTTATTGTTTTTTAATAAATTTTGATTTATATTGTAATTTTATTATAAAATTACATAACTTGTTATTTTTAATAGTATCTCTTATCTTATAAAAACTAGAATTCTTCAGCCCCGTGCGATGCACCGGGATATTTCCTGGAGTGTTTCCTGTTATTTTAAATTATAATATTAAAATTGAACTGAGAGTACCACTCAAATATGATGGAGTGTGTCCTGTTATTTTAAATTATAATAATAAAATTGAACTGAGAGTACCACTCAAAACTTCGCCCGAATTTATTTTGAACTTGATTTTATTGTATATGTTAAAATAATTGTATAAATATTTATGTTTATATTCATAAGTTTGAAAAAAACAATTTAAATGATTTGTTAACATATTATTGAATTCTTATTGTTCAAAAATTCACAATGTTATATACACAATATAACTAACAAAATTAGATTAAAATATAATTTTTAAATATTTAAATGTCAAAATTATTAATAAAAATATTTTATATTTTAAACATTTCTTTTATGTTTCATTATTCTTATTATTTTAAAATTCATTTAATTTATTTATTTTTCTTAAGAAATGAAAATTTTTAAATCTACCAAATGAAGGAATAATTTTATATTTTGATTTAAAAAAACATATTAATTAATATATAATAAAATAAAAAATAAAAAAGTAAATAATTTTTTATGTGAATTAGAATTTAGAATATTTTCATTTTTTAAAATAATTTTAAAAGATTATGTCATATAATGTAATCTGTATCATTAAAAGGTAAAAATTAATATTATAGTATTTATGTGTAATAAAAGAATTTTAAAGGATCTTTTAATATATTCTGTATAATTAAAAAGTAAAGATTATTATTAAAATATTTTATGTGTAATATTATTTGGTATCAATAATATTCCCATTTATGAATAAATGTTTAATTAATCTATGTCTATAAAAAGTATAAAAAACAATAAAATCAATCACAAAGCAAAAAAAGAAACATATTATTAAAAAGAAGGTTTTTTTGAAACATAACATTTTGAATTATAGCATTTTGATTGGATAATAATATTAATTTATTTTATTTATTAATTTATATATTTAAATTGATAATAGAAAGTTATAACTGATAAATAAATAAATATAAGGAATTTACAATAATTGAATGAAATAATTAATTAATTTTAATATTTTCATCTCTCTTTGAAATATATTATTAGAAATATATTATTAAAGTGACTCAATATATATTAAAATGTAAGATATATCATTCACTAAAAGGAATAAAATTTTAAAAAGAAAACAAAAAAAAAATGTAATGCAATATTTCATTGCAAATATTTTAATACCTCATTATAAACTACATTAGTGGTTGTATTCGTTTATTCTCATCACAAAATACCAATTTCAAGTTGTATTCGTTTATTCTCATCACAAAATACCAATTTCAATCCCGACCGATGAAACGGGTTGTTTTATGAAGAATTGTCCGTTAGCTATAATTATAACTTCTAAATCAATTGTGTTCTGTTAGTGGCTTTTGAAACTGCCCGTATGAAAATTTTGGTCATCTCCAGAACAAAGAATTTAATCCGTGTGAATTATAAAGAATGAATAATTATATTGTTAACAAAACTAAATTCTATAGTGCTATATGTCTAGTCTGTTAGCTTGGTGATGCGATATGATTTTCATTCTCTATGCATTGTACTGTAATGATATACTTTTTTTCATATAAAAAAACAGAATATATTATATAAAAATAGAATATATCATATAAGCCCAACCGGCATATTTACTTGTACAACAATATAACCATAAAAAATGAACCTCAGTTAGTTGTGCGAAGCATAATGCTATATATAAATCATCTACTTCACCATGAAGGAGCTTTTACAGCTACACCCACCCACCCACCGCACTTGGATTTGTCGACACCTGCATACAATACCAAGACTAATGAAATAATGAATCGTTTCAAAAAGCACCTTGACGTTTACCTTAATAACAAAGAAAAAATAAACTATCTTTATTCTTTCAGCATTACATATAAGTATATAACCCATTAAACTCTAAATACCAGGGGGCATTTTGTCGATTGAATCATCAAATATTAGTACTGAGGATTACTACCCAAAAACAACAATGACATTAAGACCACCCAAAAAGAACAAAGCATAAGGGTGTGCAAAATATGGATAATTCTAAAACAGGTTTTCTAGTCCGACATGTTGTCTAAAAAACTTAATGTTTTATAGAACTTGAGCATTTTTATAAATAGTTGAAAACTGGAAATAGATGGATGGAATACATCCAAACATAGCCTTACTGCATTAGCTCCAAAGAAGCTCCGTATCAACTATTGAAGCCTAGTTATTTTATAATGGCGTAGTAAGTGAAGAAAAAAAAACAAACTTCATATAGTATTACACTAATACTAATACTCAAGTCTTGATATAATAAATACACTAATAGCAGACAATAGCTCAAATTAAAAAAAAAAGTTGACCATATGGATATGGTTGTATAGTACTTTTGGATTACAGGACCAGACTTTTAATTTAGTGAAACCGTTTAAACAGCAACTTATATGGAGTACGTTTTTTCCCCAAAAAGAATGCAACTGGCCTACTGTAAAAAGAACCAGTTATTGTGAACAGACCTGAAAAGCAGAACGTATAAGCTCCTCTACATAATCAACCGATGCACCTTTCACGAAGTCAAAGCAAATTTTATCAACCACCAATTTAACTCCCATCCTTCTCAAAAATCCTGACCAAAAAACAAAAAATTAATGAGTGGCCTTCTAATGAAATATATATTTTGGGCGCACGCATTTTTTTACCAGCAACGACAAAATCAATGAAACACCAAATCATGAGAAGTCAATAACCTGTCATCATCATTGGTCTTATCATCAAGCGCGAAATTGTATTGGAATCCGGAGCAACCGCCATCTTCTATACTCAAGATAATAGAATAATTATATTCTCAAGTATGCGTGATAATTTTTCCATTGCATCTCCCTGGGGCTGCGGCATTGTTGAGGTTGAAAAAATACTTTTTCTTTTGATTTTATTTGCATCTTCCGCTTTGCCTATGTATTTATGATCATCTTTGAAATGCTGCTCAGAAGGCCTGTTGGATTGTGACGTCTGCCCGTGGAACTTGGGAGTGCCTGGTTGTTTCGTTCGGCTCATTTGTTAGACATGGATTTTGGTAACACAAATACGGATGAAATAATATTGTGCCATATCGAGCATGGAGAATTTTCTACCTGGAGGTGGGATATTAAGATGCGGAAAATAGTATGCTAGCCAAGCTTCCTGGCATAGCTCTTTGGACGAAGACTCGCTTTCTAAGGATCTGGAACTGGGCAGTTCTTTTGTACCATGCACATAAGAATAAATGGATCAGCAACCAGAAATGTTATGTTATAATCATGTTTGAAATACGGCTCAGAGGAAGGCCGATTGGATTGTGAATAGGAGCCTGTTTGTTTAAGCTCGTGTACTTATTAGTTACAGATAAACACAAAAGGCAACAATTACAAAAAGGAAATATCGACCGAGTAACAAACCTCGAGACGGAGATGGGGGGTTGCGATTCGTAAAGCGGGGTGCCGGAATATTATGATTCTCAAGCAATTTCAACAGCACCTCAACTCTCTCCTTCAGCTCCTCGTTCTCCGAAAGGATAGTCCCGACCTCCGTTTCTTTTTTCCGCAAAGATTAAAAATCAACACCCAATTTTAAAAATCCCTGTGTTCTTGATCGCCACTAATTCAGCACTCTCTCCTAAATGAGTGCAAAAATCAACACCCAAGTTTATTCAGCTGAAGAACAATAATCAGTCTTGAATCGAAATCGAATAAAAAACAGAATCGACCTTTTCAATCGGTTAGCAAGTTCCAATGGAAATATCCGATCTTGATCGCCCCAAACGATTAGCGTAGGCTGCAATCGCGATGCATAGGTTAATAATCGACTACCAAATACCACTTCATCTAACAGCAGCAGAAGTTCGACAAATACCTGAGAGATCATCATAAGATCCGAGAGCTTCCTGTCTTTCGCCAAGGTACGAAGCAAATATTTCTTCTCCTCGACGTAATCAAAGCACATCTCCTGCATTCGATTCTCAACCATCTTTATTCGAACACGAAAAAAACTTTTACAAAAGTACGTACATCGATGAAGTCCTCGAGCAGACACGACAACAGCCCCTTAGACATCGAGATAAAGAAGATGATGATGAGATCAGTTTGATGAATTCCAAATCTGCAAAAAAAGAAAGAAGCTATTAGCCTAATTATTGTGATGAGATCAGTATGATGAATTCTGAATGAGAAGATGAACGGATGAAATTCGAATGAGAAGAGAACGATGATATGATACAGAATTAAGAAACGTCTCTGAACCTCCTTGCAGCCCCCTACTATCCTATCGGCTGAATGAGAAGGCAATCAAAAAAACAACGGGCATTAAAACTTCTGCCCAAATTCACTATCCCTGGATATTTTCAAGTTGACATAATGACATTCATATATGTATTGAGCCAACCTCAACATACACACAACTACGGATGATAGCGAATGACTCGATTTATCAGCGGCAATATTTGCAGATTACGCGGCCGATTATCAGCCTAATTAGCTAAAATTGCAAGTACTAATTCTCCTTAGCCACACACCTCACTCAACTAAAAACACTGAATTGCAACGAATCGAAACACATATTTAAGGAAAACACGGAAATTTTATACAGATACCAATCAGAAAGAATGGATCTGGAAAATAGAAATACCATATCTAGCCCAAAGCTGTGGCTCGATTCCAGTGGCCTCGCGGATCAGAATTGGTAGCTTAGGGTTCTTCGTTTTCAGATCTTTGTAGTTATTCTCGATAAAAGCTCTGACAGGGAAAATCGATGAATACATTAAAAAATTAAAAAAAAAATTCAAACATTAGAAATGAAAATCAAGCGTGAGAAAACCTAGTCGAAGAGCTCGAAGAAGAAGAAGAAGAAGGAGATAACCATATACGAAGCTCGAAGAGCTCGAAGAAGAAGAAGAAGAAGGAGATAACCATATACGAAGCTCCTTGAGATTGCGAGAAATCTGAGCCCTAAATCGATTACAATTCGGGCAAAAAAAAAAAAAAGAAATTACCTGGAGAGAGGAATGGAGCATAAGCAGATCGCCAGTTTCCAAAACCTAGCCAACGCACGCAGATAATGAATTTTAATTCGGGAGAGAATAATGAATTTTAATTATTTCAAAATACTAATAATTTCGTATTTTAATTGAACACAAATTTGAAAGTTGTTTTTTATTGGTCCACTTGTACAATGGAAGAGTTTTAATTGGTCCACGTAGAATGATTGTTCAGGATTTATATATTAATAGATAATATATTTAATTATAAGATAAAAATAGAAAAGATAAAATAAATAAAAAATTAAAATTGGCGAAAACATCATACAAGGAGAGGATCTCAAACCCTAGGTTTAGGCGAGCACTTTTGTTGATATCTTATACACAGTATCTCTATTTTTATATTAATCCAGAAACAAATTCAAAATCTTACATATTCAGTGCTGCGAAGTACCAAAATTTGATGATCTGTACAGTAAGCTTCTCCGACTTTATTCCTCATCAATTTCGAATAATCTGTTCATAAGTAGTACGGGGTATTATTTATCCCAATGTAACTAAAAATGTTTTTTTTTTTTGTTTAATACTATGAAAATCGTAACACTTGTAAGCTCTTGCAATGTGAAATCCTTATCGTTGATATTCTGTTTTGTTTTGTATGATTCCTTGGAGGTTGATTAATTTTTGAAATCAAAATGAATTCAAAAACTGAAGTTCTTGATGACGTAAGTGTGTTACCTCACATCTTGTCCCGCTTACCAACAAAAGATGCTTTTCGAACTTGTATCTTATCTAAAGACTGGGAATACAAATGGACCTCGTCTTACAATGTCGACTTCGATGATTGTTGGTGGAAGAGAAGTTTTAGAGAGGAAAGTTTTGTTAACGTGATGGATAGGATAGTAATTTCCCCTCAACATGATTTAAGAAGCTTCCGTCTCAAGTGTGAGAAGTATTGGGACTCGAGTCGCCTTCGAACATGGCTTTCTACTGTACTGAGACGGGAAGTCGAGAGTTTTATAATATATTATCGTAAGAAAGGCTTTACCCTCCCTACTGACCTTCTGAGTACCATTTCATTGACAACATTCAAGCTCTGACATTGGGAAGGTATCTTGAATGTTCCTACAGAGACTTGCCTTCCTAACCTCACCACCTTATTTCTCGATGGAGTACACATTGTGAATGAGAATGCTAATGCTAGGACCGTGACATTTACTTTTCCGGTTCTAGAAACATTGACATTCAGACAATGCAAATGGTTGAATGTGGAGTCTGTGGAGATAATTGCACCTTCTCTTACTACTTTCATTTCTGAACCTATGAACGTGGTGGACAAGGAATACGACTATTCTCTCACGATTGTCGCTCCTAGGCTTACTACATTGGTATGCACCTTTGGTTTACCAGAAAAATTCATTTTGAATGGATCCTCGATTGTTTCCGCATTACTGCACAGTGAGAGCTCGGTTGAAAATATCCAGTTCCTCGCAAATATTGGATTACGAGTTCGAAATCTACTAAACACCTTCACTTGCTTGGAAGAGTTGGAGCTATCAATTTTCATGGCCAATGTCAGTTCTTACTCTCTTTTTTATTTTAATTTTTTGCTCAATTATACTTTTATATATCTAATGTAGTATTTCAAATGGAAATTGCGTTATGAAACTAATTAATGCATTTCAGCACACATAATCTAACCTTGATTCACCAGACGTCTTAGAGAAGTGCTTGTATATATATAGCCTTCATGTTATGTTGTTCTCTTCTCTTAATTAATAAAAGTCTCTGTCTCTGTCTCTCTTTTGTCTCTACTACGAACGTACCCAGGTGTCACAGTTGGGACCTCCTCTTCGCTGTCTTGATAAGTTGAAGCGACTAACCTTGCTTAATCCGAGTAATGCCAGACAACTATTTGAGTTACTTCACGCCGCACCATCGCTGAAATACTTGTCCATGAATGTGGTAAGACGCGTTTTATTTCATGTTCGCAATTAGATATGAATGTTAGGATTTTCTGCTTTTTTTTCTTTCCACTTAATATGAATTTGAAGTAAGCTTCATTTTTCTTTCTAAAACAGGGTTGGTGGGATGGGGCAATGGAAACAATGCCATCTTGTATTGTATCTCAACTGGAAGAAGTTGAGATTCACGGTTTTTATCATATATATCCTGAATGTACTACAGCTCAATATGATTTACTCAAGTTCTTTTTGAAGAATGCAGAGCAACTTAGGAAATTTTGTGTTGCGGGATACGCCCCTTATCATAAACCAGAAGAACTTGCGGAGATTTTATCAACATTTCCCAAATGTTCGCCTTATTTAACAATTGAAGTTGTCCGCAAGCGGAGGGTATCATCATCCATGCCAGACCGTTCTGTACATGAATTTACGTTTGTTAAGTTGGGATTATGAACTAGTTATGTTACTATTACACTGCAATTAATCCATATGTTAGTGATGTATGGTTTTTTAATATACCACCGAACCGAACAAGTGTTTCAGAACAATTTAGAAATGAGACTGTCATTTTTACAATAGTTTTATAATATGTGGAATTGTTTTATAGTTATGTTCGAAAACCATGAGGAAACCATACAGGGCTATGTCTGATGATCATACATCCTCCACTATAGAGGGCTCGAGCTCAGCTCTACAAAAAATTTGGGACGTCCTCCTCGCTGTCTTGATAAGTTGAAGCGACTAACCTTGTTTGCAGGACAACTATTTGAGTTTCTTCACGCGGCACCATATCTAAAATTATTGTCCATAAATCTGGTAAGACGCGGTTACACTGTCTATTTCATGTTCGCAATTAGATATAAATGTTATCCTTTTTGCTTTTTTTTTTTTGCTTTCCACTAATATGAATTTGAAATAAGCTTCTTTTTCTTTCTAAAACAGTGTGAGTGGGACGATTCTCATCGTGGAGAAATGGAATCGATTCCACCTCGTATTGTATCTCAACTGGAAGAAATTGTGTTTCGCGGAATTTATCATCTTGAATCTGAATGTACATCTCAATATGATATATACTAAAGTTCTTTTTGAAGAATGCAGAGAAACTTAAGAAACTTTGTGTTGAGGGATACGCCCCGTATCATAAACCAGAAGAATTTATAGAGATTTTATCCACATTTCCCAAATTTCCGCCTTATTTAACAATTGAAGTTGTCGGCCCGATGAGGATATCTATTCCAGACCGTTGGTAGATAAATTTATGGTTGGTTAGTTGCGATTGTGAACTAGTTATGTTATTACGCTGCAATCCGTATTATTGTGATGTATGGTTATTTATACCACCAAGCTGAACAAGTGTTTAGAACAATCATCAAATATTGTAGTTGATTTTATTTATTTATTTTTAATTGATTGGACTGACTTTGTAGATTATTGGGTGATAAATCTCCATTTTGCAACGGAATCTACAAGGGGTTGCTGGGAATACAATGTACTTTTGAGCATTTGCAGCTTCTGTTTTTTTTCTCCTAATGAATTATCCGCTGGAAATTTACAGATTTTGAAGAGATTGCAAAGGTTCTGGGTGTTACAATGATCTAATGCAGTATAATCATTGCTACATTATGTTGTTTTTGAGCATTTATATATCCACTCCTGTTACATGAGCTATAATTAGTTTTTGAATCGTGCTCAAATTTTCCAGAACTTTGACCTTATATCTATTAAATTAAGAAGGAAAATGTTGTTTCCTGCTGATGTCCAGATCCAATCTATAGATCCATTGTAAGAAGTTATTGATTTTGAGATTGTTTGCTGGCCTCATTGCTGGTCGTATCATATGGGTTTTCTATTGATAATATGCGAGCAACTAACCAACAGATACCGTGGCCGTGGGGCCTTTGATGATAGTTTCCTATGGCTGCAGTATACTGTATATTTTTTCAGTAGACGTATATGTCAGATTGTAGGGTGGCAAATCTAGGTATGGAGACTATATTCCGTTTACGCCGTCTGTAATGACTTCCAAATGAAAATCAACCACAGAGGGTGATAGGGATAACATTGATGAAAAGACGGATATTATGGAAGCTAATATACAGAACGCTATCAATGCCTAGTGCCCTCCTTGTTTGCGACCCGTGGATATTGAGGATGTGGAGTCCGGCTCATTGGAGCCATTGATATCTAGAAGACGACAAAGTCCGCTTCCTCTTTTTTGGTTCCGATACAGGTTTGGATTTTCCCTTGATCCCGTTTCATGTTAGTATCAAGTTTTATGGAATTTTGAAAATGAGGTCGAGTATGCTGCTTGTAGAATCTAGTCTCTTTTATGAGCGAGTAGTATTTAAAAACTTCGCCTAAAGTACACATGATTTTATATACCCTACACATGTTTGCGTTTTGAGGGATATTATTTGATTGCAATTGTTCGATGGATCTTTTATCACTAACCCTCTCTTCAAAGACCATAATGATGAGTGCACTTGTTCTAGCCCCGAAAATCTCTGGAATTGGAGAACTTCATTATTGTTCTTGGAAAAGTTGATTAATGAACACATCTTGTGAAACATTTTTCAATGGCTAAAAGCAATGAATGAGACTAATATCCAATGTATCTATCTATAGCAATTAGCAATAATGACAATTGTATATTAAATAATAAACGAGACTTAGACATTCATTATATATACTGTATAATTATGAGCAAGCAAAGAACACAGTACATGTACATTTACAATGCGGGTGTTCATGTCATTTTGTACGGTTCTCATGGCCGTTTTCTTATCTTCAATATTCCATTTTGCATTTTCTCTTGCAGGACTAAGAACCGATGATGGGTTTAGTGTGGATCTTATCCACAGGGACTCCTTAGTTTCTCGTGATCTTATTAGTCGGGCGGCAATAATCCGGTCCAAGAACCGTGCTAATTATCTGGCTTTCAGGTCATTTACCTCGTCTAGTCCAACGGTTGATCTGACGGCTATGAATGGGGATTTTATGATGAAACTATCTCTAGGTGAGCCCCCTGTAATAATCAATGGCATTGTCGATACGAACAGTGCTCTTTCGTGGACTCAGTCTGCTCCATGTCACAATTGCTTTAGCCAAACACCACATCTCTTTACTCCCACTTCATCATCTACTTACAAATTGGTTCCAGGTACACTCACAAAATCCTTATGTATCGATCGATATGTTCTTGAATTAATATAATCGACAATAAATTCCTAGTTTCGTTGATTGGCTTCAGGCGCTTCAAAACTCTGCAAAACTCTCGGAGGAAGGCCTTCTATTTTAGCAGACAACACTTGTAGATACTCTATGCATTATTTGAACACTTCTTCCTCTCAGGGTACTATCTCCTCAGACACACTCAGGATAAATTCTACCTCGGGCTCGCTTATAGTTTATCGCGATTTCTTTTTCGGGTGCGGTTATGAAAATATAGGCAAGTTTAACGAGGAGGCTAGCGGAGTCGTAAGCTTCGGGAGCGGCCCTGGATCACTAATCACCCGATTGGATTCCTTGATTGGTGGGAAGTTTTCATACTGTTTAGTTTATCAAGGAAGTCACAGAGTTTTGAGATCGAGTCAAATGCATTTTGGCAACAGAGCTTTAGTTGCTGGGGCTGATGTGGTTTCAACGGGTTTAGAGATATTCCGAAACTCGTATGCTCTCAGATTCAAAGGTATTAGTGTTGGGAAAAACAAATTGGTTTCGAAAAGCCTTTTGAACGATTCCTCGAAGTATCTGGGCCTGTCTGGTGAACGGATTATAATCGACACTGGCACTGCTCTGAGCCATCTTCCTAGGAAAATTTACGAGCCCTTGGAAGCAGCCATGAAAAAGGAAGTCAAGTTCGAGGCCACTAGACCAAGAGACGGGCTGAGGTTGTGCTACACGAGCGTCGATGGTAAGATGAGAGGGCCTATCGTTACGGTTCATTTTGTGGGTGCGAATGTACGGTTGTACCCTGTGAATACTTTTGTTCGGGTCTCTCGGTTTGTTCATTGCCTCGGTTTTGTGCCGCATGATGGGGTTGCTGTTCTGGGTAACTTGGCACAGATAAATTTCTTGGTTGGTTATGATTTGAAGAAGAAGACTGTTTCTTTCAAACAAACTGATTGCAGCAAGCAGTAGTGTAATAATTTCTTGAACTAAACCAAAAATTTCACACAGTGCTTTTGTTTATTAATAAATAAAAGTTGGACTGATTAATTTGTCGGTAAAAATATAAGACAAATTACAGCACTGTTTTTGCATCTTTGCCTTTATTTTATTTTCTTTCAAATTTTATGTCCAAGTTAAAAACTTCAAATCAATCAATGAATTTTGTTTGTACATTTAGTAAAATGTGGGTGTGGTCTAAGCCGCATGAATCGGAAACACACATGCACTCCCTTGTAAGAACGGACCAAACGAATTTTGAGTCACTTCCGGTTAGCACTACTTTTATTTCGTAGTCCGATTTAGGGATATATTCCGATCCATCTAAAAAAGTTAAATGTGACTATGTGAGCACGTACGAGCTAGGCTGAAGCGCCGGGCCACTCAATTCGACTCTAGAGTCGAGCGATACACCGACGTACGTTGATTTATATAACCCTTTCAAATTCATTGCCTATTTAAGCAACATCTCTTCTTGCCATTTTCACCATCATAAAAAAAAATGGTAGAAGGAAAGATGAGCAAACTCAAAACCTTCACGAAACATGTGTACCATTACTTCATCTCCAATTCGATTTACATTCTCATCATCCCTGCACTTCTTCATGTTGCAACCATAACTCACTTACATCGCAATTATGCAAACTTTCTCCGGAACAACTTTTTTCCAATTATCGCTACATCAATCTTTTTCTTGATTCTATTACGCCGTCCGAAGAAGGTCTACTTGCTCGATTTCGCGTGCTACAACCACGACCCGACCTTCCTAGTCCCCCGGGCCACGATCTACGACAAAATGTCGAGCCTCCTGACCCCGGAGAGCCTCGCCTTCTCCACCAAAGTGATTGAGAAGTCCGGAATGAGCGAAAATATCTACGCTTACGGCTCCGATGATTTCCCTCCAAAATCATCGTTCGAGTGCGGTCGGGAGGAGGCGGAGGTCGTAATAACCGGGGCCGTCGGGGATGTTCTGTCGAAAACCGGGGTCAACCCTCGGGACATCGGGGTTGTCATAGTCAATATCTCGACGTTCAATCCGGTGCCTTCGCTCTCGGCCATGATCGTGAACCGGTTCAAGCTCAGGGAAGATGTGTTGACTTTCAATTTGGGCGGCATGGGGTGCAGCGCGGGAGTCATCGCGGTTGACCTAGCCAAACGGCTCATGCAGGGCCCACATGCCACGTATGCCCTAATCATGAGCCTCGAGTGCCCCACCTCAAGCTACTACCTCGGAGAGGATAGATCGAAACTCATCTCCAACTGCCTCTTTCGAATGGGAGGCGCTGCTATCCTTCTCTCGAACCGCTCGTCTGACCGATGGAGATCGAAATACGAGCTCAAGCATACGATCCGGACCCACCTGGGGGCCGACGATAGGGCCTACACGTGCGTGACACAAGAAGCGGACGAAGATGGAAGGCTCGGGATGTCGTTGTCGAAAGAACTAATGAAAGTCGCCGGAGAGGCTTTGAGAGCAAACATCACGGCCCTCGGCCCGTTGGTTCTCCCCGTCTCCGAGCAACTCTTGTTCGTAGCCAATTTCATCGCTCGGAAAGTGGTGAAGATGAAGGGCGTGAAGGCGCGTGTTCCGGATTTCAAGCACGTGTTCGAGCATTTCTGTATCCATTCAGGTACGTACGTACATACGTTGTAATTAGTTTAATTACTTAGTTAAAAAACACGTGTAATTACACGTGCATGCATGCATGCATAATGTACGTAGGTGGAAAGGCTGTTTTGGACGAGGTTGAGAAGAATCTGAGTCTGACGAAATGGGATATGGAGCCGTCTCGGATGACACTGTACAGGTACGGCAACACTTCGAGCAGCTCGGTATGGTATGAACTTGCTTATGCGGAGGCGAAAGGCCGAATCAAGAAAGGAGATCGCGTCTGGCAGATCGGATTCGGGTCGGGTTTCAAGTGCGGCAGTGGAGTTTGGCGGGCCTTGAGGACTATTGATCCAGATGATGATCATCAGAATCCATGGGCTGACGTCATTCATCAGTTTCCGGTTACTTCGATTCATTAATAAATTAATTAATTATATATATTGCGAAATTGTGTAATATATAATAGTAATATATCATCTATGCTAAGCGTTGGGATAGTTTGTGATGATCAATAAAATTTCAACTCCTATTTATTTTTGAAGTGTTTTAACTTTAAGACAACTGTTGAATCTTTTTATTTTACTTTTGAATAAGTTATTGATTTGTTATTTTGTTTAGGAAAATTAGATCAATTACTGTACGTAGGATATAATTTATTTATTTTTTGAGCTTAAAATATACTATATATATTTGTTATTTTTGTTATTTTTATTTGGTTACTAAGGCCTTCTCCAACCGAACATAAAAACCTAAACTAAAAAATAAGTTTAATTTTAAGTTTACAGTAATTTGACTCCAACCGAGATTCCAAAACTCAAACTTAAAAGAATATTCTCAAATTATTCTTTTTATACAACTTTTTATATTATTTTTATAAACAACCAATATCTTTACAAATTTATAATTTAACCCCGTAACTTTTGACATTAAATTAAATAATTCTAATAAATTTTATTTTCAATTTAAATTTCAAAAATAATAAATATAAAAGATATGAAATAAAATATTAATTAAATATAACAAAATTGCGCAAACATGAAATATTAATATTTCATTATAAATATTTATTTTTATTTTAATTATTAATAATATGATTATTAAAAAAAATTACATTACAAAATATATTAAATAAAAAATTAAAATAAAAGATTAATAGGTCTTTTTTATTAATTTGTAAAATAAAAGGATAATTTTATAAATAATAAATAGTTTTTGGTTTGATTTTAAGGTAAACGTAAATCTAAGTATTTTTTATGTGGGTCCCACCATAAAACCTATAATAAGGTTATGTTTTGGTATCGCTTGGACCATCTCCCTTACTCCAAAATAGGTTTTTGGTATCGGTTGGAGATGCACTTATAGTTTATAGATTTTCACAAAACATGATAAAGAGACTAAGAGAGAGAGAGAGAAAGAGAGAGAGAAATATATTAATTATGTGAGAAATTATAGAGTTATATTATATCTTTGTAATGATTTTTTTAATTATTTCACATTGTGAAATTTTTTGTCATTCTTTTTGTAATTTTTTCGTAATTTTTTTTGATTTGAGCGTAAATTTTTGTAAATTTTTTTCTTCTTTATTATCTTCCTAATCGTTTCTCATTTTTGTACTTTCAACAAGTGATATCAGATCAGCATATATAGTCTAATTAATAACAAGTGGTATCAGAGCTTCTTCAAAAGCTAACGGTGAACAAGAAATAAGTACCTAATTTGTATTTTGTGAAGAAATGTGAAATGTTTCTTTAGAATAGAGGTAGTACACTATAAAAAAAACTGTGAATCCCTACGGCTATTCCCGTAGGGAATGCCGTACTATGGGGCCAGGGGGCACTGGACCCCTGATTAATTTTTTTTACTAGTATATAAAGTTGGTCAACGTTGACTTTTTTTGTCTATCGAATACATATGATAAACAGTATAAAAAATTATGAAAAAATAACTAAAATAAAATTCTATAGTTAAATTTTATTTTTGTTATTTTTTAATAATTTTTGCATACTATTTATCATATGTATTTGACGAGCAAAAAAAGTCAACAATGACCACTTGTGCATATAGCTTGGGATAGAAGGAGTACCTTATATACATTTATATACGGGTGTTAGTGTGTAAATTAGAAGTAGTGGCCCCCTGAGTTAAAAATAAAAATTACTGCGCACTACCTAATACCTATATATACTCACATATATTTATATATACATATTTCAGTGTGTGGTAGAAGTTGAAGTACTTATATCTATTTTAATTTTTAATAATTCTGAAATACTATAAAATTTAAACTTATATTTTTAAATATTAAAATTAATATGTTTTTGATATTTTAACTTTAAATTTTTGTTTCATTAAAATAGTTTCTATAATTGTTTGGGTTCAATAGTATCATTTGATTGGTTCTTAAATAAAAAAATATATATTTAATTTTTTTTATCAAAAATTAAAAAATAAAAATGTATTTTTTTATTATTAATTATTGACTAGAATATAAAAATTATTTGTAAAATGGTGATTTAAAAAGAATAAGTGAAATATTTGTGTTAGAATAATACTTACATATAAGTTAAAATATCTAAATTTAATTGTGCCATTAAATTTAGACATAGAGAATACTTATTATATTTATGTTAAAACTAAATCTGAAGATTTTCATGTATGTATTGAAATTAGTTGCTTAATTATCAGTATTTTTTAAAATAATAAATTTTAAAATTATTTTTTTAATTAATATTTTTAAATTATTAATTTATAAATGAGTTATAATTTTTTATCATAACAAAACTCCCTCTTCTCTCATTCATATATTTATCTTTTATTTAAACTTTACTTACTTAGTACTTTTTTTTATTTTAAATATAATTGAAAAAATATTGATGAAATAAGTTAAAAATGGGCCCTCTGGCAAAATTTCCTGGATCCGTCACTGGTGCCCGTAGAGATCACCTTTCTCTGTGGGAATGGGTTGTAGGGGCTAGCCTCGTAGGGAACACCTTTCCCTGCGGGGTTTTGATAGCCGTAAAGGAGTTTTGATAGCCGTTACGTAACTCTTGCGTCCGTACGGGGTTTTGATAGCCGTTACGTAACTCTTTCATAATACCTATTACTCTCTCGATTTCATAATGTCATCGTTTTGTTAAATGAATTAATAATCCGTATTTCACAATAATATGCAATTAAAAAAAATAAAAAAAAAATATATATATACTCTTATTTTTCACTTTAAAATACTGTACAATTTTATTCATTCTTTATCTGTTTTTTCAATTTTATTCACAATTATTTTACTTTTTAATTTAAAAATACATTTATACACTTCATTTTTTGGTCAAAAATTCAAAAAATAACTTAATATACGTATCTAAGAAAATGGTGTATATTTAGAAAAGGAAGAAGGTACGTACTAAGTTAAAATTAAATTCATAAATTATAAATAAACATTCATCACAACTTGAAAAAAAAAATTCAATTCAATTTTTTTAATGACGGAGGAATTCGCTGTCTCTCTATTTGAGTGCGCCCTATGTAAACTATCAGGTTGAACGTTACTAGCCTGCAAACTATATATGTCAACCAGATAAACCACTGTTAGCTTTTTACGATACTATATAATATATACCAATTATGTTGTGATATCCACGCCCAAAAACTTTTAATACTCTAATACCACTTGTTGTGATTATTGAATTTAAATCGATCACGATTCTCAAAATATATATGAGATGACGAATAAAAGATAAACGAAAAAGACGAACACACAAATTTACGTGGAAACTCATCAAAACACTGAAAAAACCACGAGAAAAAAAAAATTGACTACGGTCACGATAATTCAGTCTATAATTTCCGTCTACAAAGAAAGCCAATTTATAAAAATAGCAAACCTATCAAATTAAAATCATTAAAATTAGAAATAAATTCCTTTTCTTATGACTCTAAACTTTTTAAATAATATAATTATATTTCTAATATAATTATAATTTCTTAAATAATAAATAAATATAATTATATTACCATTATTGTATTACTAATGAGATCTTACCAAAATTATCACGGGAGTCGGGCAGAGAAATCTGGCGTATCCATGCATGTGCTCAGGCAGCACACTAATTCATACTAGTAATACACAGTTGATGATGTCATCCATAATATCACCCAATTACTCGGTTTTTTCTATGCTACTCTAATAGGGCAGTGCCTTAATTTACACACAATGTTACAAGATGGCCACTAAAAATTATAGCAACCAATAAAATAATAAAAAAAATTAAAATATTTACACATGTATGTATGAAATTAGGGTAGTACTCTTGTGAATTGTGATAGCGTAGAATTAACTCAATCACCGTGCCGCAAAATCGTGAAGCAATGTTCCCGTTATTTTTCGTATCTATTTCATTTTTATTTCAATTTGAGTCATATTTCAACAATCTAGACAAACCTTGCGTGACAAGTTCAACTATTCAACTAAAAAGTGATGGCAAGAAAAATCGAACTGGTAGAACTCCTAAGCTCTCAGTCTCACACTATTCTGCTCATAAATTATTATTACATAATTTATGTAATAAACTATGGGTCTTGACGAATTGACCCTTGGCTAGCCTGCTTTTTAATCATGCAAATTTCAAATAGTGTTATCGAGTTGTATCAGAATAAACAAGGGAAATTACAGGCCGAATTAATATTATAGAAAAAACGTCTATTTTTTGAATTTGTTTTCTAATGTCCAATTTTGTCTTTTTGACAATTCGTGCAGTTGACGCTTTGCTTTATACACACACAATCACAAAATTTCCCGCCTTTTATCAACAAATCAATCAATATATATATAAAATGGCGATTTGTTGAATAAATTCAATACAAAACAAACAAAAAAATAAATTAAGATTACACTCTAAAAGGACACTTCAATTGTAGCCACATAGCTACCCTCAATAATTAAATAATTAATCCCTTCACCGCAATTAAGAATAGGTTGCCCTTCATTAATCTAACTATTGCATACAAATACAAAAAGTGAGTACTGCTTTTTCAAACGTTTGAAACTTTTTGCACGACGATAACATTCAATATAATAGTAAGAAATATACTTATTTAATTAAATTCACCGACAAACTTGTGAATCGGGTGTACCTCGTATTTTTGAGTGCACGTAATAATTAACTATAATAGCCGCCATCATATATATACTTATATATAAACAACATCACATGCAAATTTCATATACATCAATAAAAGAGAGGAAAAAAAAAACAATGGTAGTAGGAAATATGAACAATGCCAATAATACCCACGTCAAATATGTGTACATTTTCTTCATCATCCCTGCAATTCTTCATGTCACAACTCAACAAGCTAACTTCATCCGAGATTATGCCGTTCATTATTACAACAACATCAACCATATCTCCGTTATAGCTACGTCTATCTTTTGCTTGATTCTATTACCGTTCTACTTTCCGGCACTAACCATCCGTCGTCCGAAGAAGGTCTACTTGCTCGATTTCGCGTGCTACAACCACGACCCGAGCTTCCTAGTCCCACGGGCCCGGGTCTACGACGTTTTATCGGGCCTGCTGACCCCGGAGAGCCTCGCCTTCT
Organism: Euphrasia confusa; assembly: GCA_954870475.1. Lineage (NCBI taxonomy): Eukaryota > Viridiplantae > Streptophyta > Magnoliopsida > Lamiales > Orobanchaceae > Euphrasia > Euphrasia confusa. The sequence continues at coordinate 4,851,317 of OX940962.1, forward strand.
GCAACAAAGTGATGGAGAAGTCCGACGTCAGCCAAAACGTCTACACTTACGGCAGCGATAATTTCCCTCCGAAATCCCCGTTCGAGTGCGCGAGGGGGGAGGCGGAGATCGTCATAACCGGAGCAGTCGGGGATGTTCTGGTCAAAACCGGGGTCAACCCTCGGGACATCGGGGTGGTCATAGTCAACATCTCGACGTTCAATCCGGTGCCTTCGCTCTCGGCCATGATCGTGAACCGGTTCAAGCTTAGGGAGGACGTGTTGACTTTCAATTTGGGCGGGATGGGATGCAGCGCGGGAGTCATCGCGGTTGACCTAGCCAAACGGCTCATGCAGGGCCCACATGCCACGTATGCCCTAATCATGAGCCTTGAGTGCCCTACCTCAAGCTACTACTTAGGCGAGGACAAATCGAAACTCATCTCCAACTGCCTCTTTCGAATGGGAGGTGCCGCGGTTCTACTCTCCAACCGCTCCTCGGACCGATGGAGATCGAAATACGAGCTCAAGCACACGATACGGACCCACCTGGGTGGGGACGATAGGGCCTACACGTGTGTGGCCCAAGAAGCGGACGAGGAGGGAAGGCTCGGGATGTCGTTGTCGAAAGAACTAATGAAAGTCGCCGGACAAGCTCTGAGAGCAAACATCACGTCCCTTGGCCCGTTGGTTCTCCCCGTGTCCGAGCAACTCTTGTTCGCGGCCAATTTCATCGCTCGGAAAGTGCTGAAGATGAAGGGCGTGAAGGCTCGGGTTCCTGATTTCAAGCTCGCGTTCGAACATTTTTGTATCCATGCAGGTAAATTTAATTAAAAAAAAAAAAGAGAGGTAAGAATGTGTTTTAAACTGAAAAATAATCACGTGCATGCATGTGAACATGTACGTAGGTGGAAAGTCTGTTTTGGAGGAGGTGGAAAAGAATCTGAGTCTGACGAAATGGGACATGGAGCCGTCTCGGATGACGCTGTATAGGTACAGCAACACTTCGAGCAGCTCCTTGTGGTATGAACTTGCTTATGCCGAGGCCAAAGGCCGAATCAAGAAAGGCGATCGCGTCTGGCAGATCGGATTCGGGTCGGGCTTCAAGTGCGCCAGTGCGGTTTGGCGGGCCTTGAGGACTATTGATCCTGATGCTGATCATCAGAATCCGTGGGCTGATGTCATTCATCAGTTTCCGGTTACGGTTACTAATACTTCTTAAATTTATGAATGGTGCTTGCATGTATGATTATCAAAATGTAATGTGATTTCATTTTTATTACTACTATAAGTTTTCTTATGATCATTTGGCATACTTTTTTCATAACATAAACGAATCTATGATCCTAACAGCCGAATACGTACAAAATACGCCCCCGCCTCTTCATAACATAAACGAAGTTCATGGCGGTGACGGTTTTCCGACGAGCGTACTTGGTGTAGGTGACGACGTCGTTAATGACGTTCTCGAGAAAGATCTTCAAACGCCGCACGTCTCCTCGTACGTATATGATCTTCAAATCATCTTCTTTGACTTCGACGATGAAGATTGTGCTGAGGCGGATTCGATCCCTCAACAGCTCGCAGCAATTCGTCTTCTTCTTCTTCCAAATGCTCCAGGCCGCTCACCATTTTTTGTTTCCTCTCGATGAGAGTTTATTTGTGTTTGATTTGGGGATTTTGAATCCTTTTTTATTTTTTTTTCTACTTTAGATCTTAAATTCATCATCTTCATTCTTTGGAATTTTGGGCTTTTTGAACCAAGTGAAGATCTCAGATCCATTATCTACATTATTTTATAATTCCCGCAAAAGAAAAAACATTGCATAGAATTCAAACATAGTCTTAAATCTTAATTATTGGGGATAGAATCATATATGGTCTTCTTGAGAAAACTCAATTACTTAAAAGTCTTTTATCTAGATTTTTTTCTCACAAATCATCCATTGACTCGATTTTTCGGTGATTCTCTGGCCAAAAAGTCACCAGAAATGCACGTGGCTGATGAGTGGCTCCAAAAAATTGACGTGAGTATAAGTAACTAGTGCGATATAATTCAGAGATAAATTCATTTGGTAAATCTATCTGACTTGGTCAATTTTAACCTCTAAATTGCGCCATTATTCAATGGCCACATCACTTTTTCGGCGTCACTCATCAATCTCGTGCCTTTCACGTGACTTTTTGGTCGAAAAATCGAGTTAAAAGATGATTTTTGAGAAAAAATCAGAATAAAGTACGTATAAGTAAATAGAGCTTTTCGAGGGAATATCAAATATGATTCTATCCTTATTGAATGGGAAAATATCGTGTAATGGACTAATGGATAAACAAATTGTACATTTTTTTAAAAAAAAAATTCCCTATCTTTTATTTATTTATTTACTTAAAATTATTAATTTGAAATACTTTGTATGGAGATGAACTAAAATATTTAAACTGAAAAGATCAAGTGAAATATATTGAAATTAAAAAATATTGATAATAATCTAACATTAACTTAAATTCGATCTAAACTGAATCATAAACGGCGTGGACCAACCTAAGCCGCGGGAATAAGATCTCGCGGACTACAAGTAAGACAATTAATAAGGTATTCGATCTGTCGCCGTCACATTAAATTATTCGGCAGCTAGCTAGCTAGCTCGCTAGCTAGTCACATGCACTTCCTGAATTTGGCATGACAACAAAATAGCCAAGCTTATATACGCAACTGCATCATATCTGATACTACGTACTTGCATGAATTCATCGGAACTTAATTGTTCAGCCACTTGTCGTCGTGACAGTGGTGCTCGATCATAATATATACGATCAATCTATGCTTAATTAATTTCAAACACCACAAATTTGAGCACGAGAAGATTAATGTTAAATAATAACCGCCTTCTATTTAAGCATCATCATTTCTTCTCATTTTAATTAAAAAAGAATATATATGAAGAACGTCGGCCAAACACTGAAAACCCAATACATGGAACATGTGTACCATTACATCATCTCCGATTCTTCCATCTACTTCTTCATCATCCCTATCCCTGCAGCGATTATTCTCTGTGTCGCTGCCCAAAACAACGAGTATTGCAGCTTCCCTGTTTTGCCCGATTCGATCTTTCGCTTCTTATTATTATTGTTATTGCTCATCATCGTCGTCTACTTCAAAACGCTTCGTCCCAAGAAGGTTTACTTGCTCGATTTCGCGTGCTACAACCACGACCCGATCTTCCTAGTCCCCCGAGTCAAGGTCTGCGAAAATTTATCAAGCATCCTTACCCCGGAGAGCCTCGCCTTCTGCAACAAAGTGATGGACAAGTCCGACGTCAGCCAAAACGTCTACATGTACGGCAGCGATAATTTCCCTCCAAAATCCTCGTTCGAGTGCGGTCGGGAAGAGGCGGAGGTCGTCATAACCGGGGCTGTCGGGGATGTTCTGGTCAAAACCGGGGTCAACCCTAGGGACATCGGGGTTGTCATAGTCAATATCACGAGGTTCAATCAGGCGCCGTCGCTGTCGGCCATGATCGTGAACCAGTTCAAGCTTAGGGAAGATGTGTTGACCTACAATTTGGGCGGCATGGGGTGTAGCGCAGGACTCATCGCGGTTGACCTAGTCAAACGGCTCATGCAGGGCCCACATGACACGTATGCCCTAATCATGAGCCTCGAGTGCCCCACCTCAAGCTACTACCTAGGCGAGGACAAATCGAAACTCATCTCCAACTGCCTCTTCCGAATGGGAGGCGCGGCGGTTCTACTCTCCAACCGCTCCTAAGACCGATGGAGATCGAAATACGAGCTCAAGCACACGCTCCGGACCCACCTGGGCGCGGACGATAGGGCCTACACGTGTGCGGCCCAAGAAGCGGACGAGGATGGAAGGCTCGGGATGTCGTTGTCGAAAGACCTAATGAAAGTCGCCGGAGAGGCTCTCAGAGCAAACATCACGGCCCTCGGGCCGTTGGTTCTCCCCATGTCCGAGCAGCTCTTGTTCGCGGCCAATTTCATTGCTCGGAAAGTGCTGAAGATGAAGGGCGTGAAGGCACGTGTTCCGGATTTCAAGCTCGCGTTCGAACATTTTTGTATCCATGCAGGTATATTGTTAGAAAACCTTAATGTCAAATATAAGTTAGACAACTTTATTTGCTCAACCTTATTATGATATCAGAGCAGACGCAATACGATGTGGGAGCCCAGCCGATGGAATTTTCGGCTTGCCACAAACATGGCACATTAATCCACGAGTAGAGCCGGTGGAATTTCCGACCTACTTGAGAGGGAGAGTGTTAAATATCCCTATATCGATTGGATAAAGAACATTGAGAGCATATATAAGTTGGGCAACCTTATCACTTTAACTGCTAATAAAGAACATCCCTACGTACATCGATTGGATAAAGAATATCGAACTCATATATAAGTTGAACAATCTTAAATTTTAATTTTGAAGTGTTATTGGTCTAACATTGACAATCTACTACCTCCATTACTACATAGTATTCAAACTACGTTGGACACGAATTTTTTAGTTTTTGACAAAAAATGATGTTAGGTGAGTAATTAGAGTAGTTTAGTTATACCCTGCGGTGAAGGAATTAATTATCACGTGCATGCATGTGTACATGTGCGTAGGTGGGAAGTCTGTTTTGGACGAGGTGGAAAAGAATCTGAGTCTGAGTAAATGGGACATGGAGCCGTCTCGAATGACGCAGCAACACTTCTAGCAGCTCCTTGTGGTACGAACTTGCTTATGCTGAGGCCAAAGGCCGAATCAAGAAAGGAGATCGCGTCTGGCAGATCGGATTCGGGTCGGGTTTCAAGTGCGGCAGTGGAGTTTGGCGGGCCTTGAGGACTATTGATCCTGATGATGATCATCAGAACCCATGGGCTGACGTCATTCATCAGTTTCCGGTTACTAATAATACTTTTTAAATTTATGAATGAATGCATGCATGCATGCATGTATGATTATCAAAATGTAATGTGATTTAATTTTTATTAGTTTTCTTACAATCAAATTGCTTGTTCTTGAATCTTCCTACACATCAGTCATGTGTAGAAACCAAATAATTTAAGGTTCCGTGTTTCATAATTTAGTGACCGTCTAAATAATATACGAACTGCAAAATGTATTGATCATGATCAGCTGTCAACGGTTGCAACAACATTTGATTTCGTTCATTCCTAAGTCCAAAACTCTGTCCCAGATCGAATAGAAAATGTGAGTACGAGTGAATGAATAGTATAACGTAGCAGCAACATTTAATAAACAAAGCTGATCACGTTACTTTGGGTTTCTAATTAATGATTACCCGAAAATAATTGTTTGAAGAGACTTGAAACCAACAACGCCTGCAGGGTTCTAATAGTAGATAAGTACATTGTCTCTGTCTGAAATAGGAATATTGGCACAGGCCAAAGCCCCCACAATTAATCAGGTGTTGAATCTCGGACGTCGATTAATTAGATTGCCATCGCATTAAATTATTCGGTAACATGTATGCATGCGGCACTTCCATAATTCCGCATGACAACAAATTAAAATAGCCAAGTACGTACGTACAACAGTCTTCATCTGGTTCTACGTACTGGCCCACGTACATTAACCTTATTCCCTCATGAATTAATTCATCGGAACATATTATATAATTGTCTTCTCTAAATAGTTGTCGGTGCCCGTTTAATGTTGTTCAGCAATGTAACAGTGGAACTCATATATACGATGCATCTAGCTAGCTAGCATGCACCAGCCGCGGCCTATTTAACCAACATCTCATTTCTTCTCATTTTCATAATATCACAAAATAATTTTTAATTAAAAAAGATCATATGATATGATGAAGAACGCGGGCAGTACTAGTACTAACGGCCGCAAACTGAAAACCCACATGGAACATGTGTACCATCGCATCATCTCCGATTCATCACCCATCTACATTTTCATCATTATCCCTGCAGCGATTCTCTGTGTTGCTGCACCCCAAACTAACTTCATCCCCGATTACGCCAATCACTATTTCACCAAAAACAACGACTACTTCCCTATCTTTTGCTTATCATTATTATTGTTCATCATTGTCGCCTACTTTAAAACGCTTCGTCCCAAGAAGGTCTACTTGCTCGATTTCGCGTGCTACAACCACGACCCGAGTTTCCTACTCCACCGAGCCACTTTATGCGAAACATTATCCCTCGTCCTGAGCCCAGAGAGCCTTGCCTTCTGCAGCAAAGTGATGGAAAAGTCCGAAGTGAGCCAAAACGTCTACACTTACGGCAGGGAAGATTTCCCGCCCAAATCCACCTACGAGTGCGCTCGGGGGGAGTCGGAGGTCGTCATAACCGGAGCCGTCGAGGATGTTCTGGCCAAAACCGGGGTCAACCCGCGCGACATCGGGGTGGTCATAGTCAATATCTCGACTTTCAATCCGGTTCCGTCGCTCTCAGCCATGATCGTGAACCGGTTCAAGCTCAGGGAAGATGTGTTGACCTACAATTTGGGAGGGATGGGTTGCAGCGCAGGACTCATTGCGGTTGACCTAGTCAAACGGCTCCTGCAGGGCCCACACGACACGTATGCCCTAATCATGAGCGTAGAGTGCCCCACCTCAGGCCACTACAACGGAGACGACAAATCGAAACTCATCTCCAACTGCCTCTTCCGAATGGGAGGAGCCGCCGTCCTCCTCTCCAACCGCTCCTCCGATCGCCGGAGATCGAAATACGAGCTCAAGCACACGCTCCGGACCCACCTGGGGGCCGACGACAGGGCCTACACGTGCGTGGCCCAGGATACGGACAAAGAAGGAAAGCTGGGGATTTCATTGTCGAAAGAACTAATGAAAGTCGCCGGAGAGGCTTTGAGAGCAAACATCACGGCCCTCGGCCCGTTGGTTCTCCCCATGTCCGAGAAACTCTTGTTCGCGGCCAATTTTATCGCTCGAAAAGTGCTGAAGATGAAGGGCGTGAAGGCACGTGTTCCGGATTTCAAGCTCGCGTTCGAACATTTTTGTATACATGCAGGTATATTTTAACTGAAAAGTAAAGTGGTCGTGAGTAATTAGTTTAGTTAGTTATAGTATATGTTGTGAAGGAATTAACCAACGTGCATGCATGCATGCATAATGTACGTAGGTGGAAAGTCTGTTTTGGAGGAGGTGGAAAAGAATCTGAGTCTGACGAAATGGGATATGGAGCCGTCTCGAATGACGCTGTACAGGTACAGCAACACTTCCAGCAGCTCATTGTGGTATGAACTTGCCTATGCTGAGGCCAAAGGCCGAATCAAGAAAGGCGACCGAGTCTGGCAAATCGGATTCGGGTCGGGTTTCAAGTGTGCCAGTGGGGTTTGGCGGGCCTTGAGGACTATTGATCCTGATGATGATCATCAGAATCCTTGGGCTGAAGTCATTCATCAGTTTCCGGTTATAACCACTACTATATGATCGATCTTAAATAATCAGTCTACAATTATAAATATTACCACAATACAAGTATATTTTACTTCATAATAAGAAAGTATTTGTAATCAAAACTTGCAGTACCAACAATTAATCAAGTAAACATTAATCGTGTACATGATTCATCTTTTATTCAGAGGTGACCATTTTCAACTCGAATCGGCCCATGGATACAATAAACCCGAAAGAACCTCAAACCGACCAAAAAACGAGCCACTTGAATTTGTGATTACATGCAAGAAAGTGCAACATTAATATTATCGTCGATCATCTTAATTATCTTCAAAAGGAGGAGGCAAATTTACAAAACTTGAATCCAATAAGTTTTTTTGATGTTAATATTTGAAAATAAAGAATGACTAATTTGCCCCTAATTCAATTCACAACAACCATACAATGAATTAAACAGAGCAACGGCGCCTACGGGATCTCGGCCCTCGTGGCCTGCTGGCGATCGGCGGCGTCGTCTCCGGCGCGGCAGCATGACTTTCCGCAGGCGTAGATGTAGGTGAGGATCCAGACGAGCCACGGGGAGGCGATGAGGATGAGGGCGGCGACGGGGTGCCAGGGGTGGGACAGCGCCGGGAAGAAGACGTAGAGGACGAGGAAGACGCCGCCGGCGGTGACGCAGAGGCATAAGAGGGAAAAAATCGAAGGGATGATAATGTCTGTCAGCCTCTGATCATTATCATCCATTTATTTGATTCTTTTTTTTCCTTCCCCCTTACCCTCTTCCTCTTCCTCTTCCCCTCCTCTGTTTTCTTTTTCGATCCTTTATTTCAGATCCGATTAATTTCTACCTATATTATACTATACGTATATGTATGTATACATATACGCGTGCGTGCGTGGTTTCTCTCTCTCTGACTCCTCTTGATTTCTCTCCTCTCTCTTCTCTGTACAAAGAAACAACGAAAGTGACGATTGGATTCGAGAATGGAAGGCGTTCCAAATTACAGTTTTTATTTTTTATTTTAATGGTTTTCTTAAATATTTTAATGCCATATGTTTTTTTTACTCATCTAAACCAAGTTTATATTTTGTGAACGTGTCAAATAATGCACCTATAAATGTATTTTCACCTTTTTTTTGTTTGAAACAATTTTAGGTTTTGACATTTTTTTTTTTCATTTTTCGTAAATTAGGTGTAATTGCACGAAATATATCCAATTAATTTATTGTTAAAATAATTTTAAAATTTTTTCATAAAGATTTAAGTGTATTAAAATCATTTTTAATTGATTTGAAATAAAATTTGAACATTATTTGAGTTTTGAGATCAAAATCTTTGGTGGGATAACATTGGGCCAAGTTTCTATTCATTCCGCCTCAAACCCAGCCTAGCCCAGGCCCAAATTTCCCAGAGAGGTAACCAGAAAAAGAAAAAATGAAAAGAAAAAAAAGGCGTAAAACCTACGCTAAAACCCTTTTGCCGAAGCTCAGTCTCTCCGGCGAGAATTAGCAACTCACCTGTAAGCGTCTTACCTTTTTATGTCGACATTGTCAGGAATCGATGCTCTAATTTCGTCAATTGTTTTTCCATTTTTTTTGGTAGAGGATGGCGGAATTTCACTTTGACGAGAATATCAAGGTCCTCAAGTTCGATAATCAAGTGGTCTACGACAAAGGTAATAATCGATAAATTGAAAAATAAAACTCTAGTAGTAGTATTTCAATTTAATTTCTTCTGTGTTTATAAGTGATTTATGAAATTCTGTTTAAATTTGAAATTGAAACCCTAGAGGATTGTTTTGTGATAATGCTTCAGTTTCACGAGTTATTGCCAAGGGCGAAGAGGACGATTGTTATCTGGAATTAGACGTGCATACCGAGCTGTACCCTATGCTTCCTGGGGAGACATATAGGATGGTGATTTCCTCCACGCTCAATATGGAGGCCGAGGTTCGATTATCCCCATGTTATTTCGGTGTTATTTAGTATCATATTTGGATCAGATAATCTGCTCAAATTTATAAATTTTGTGAAAATTGATTGATTATTTAATGGGGTGGAGTATTTGCTTGCGCGTTTAGTATATTAAAACGGGAGGGTTCCTTGAAAAAAGGGACGAGGCGAGAAATATTCAGCAGCCGATATAATCAGTAATATATTCGGACTTATTTCCTGGTCTTTTCATAATACTTGACGTGCTGTCTTTGTTGTCCAATTGCAGGGGAAGCAAAAATCACTTGCGGACAAATTTGAGTATGTTATGCATGGTCTTCTGTACAAGATGGCTGAAGCTAGCGAGAAGACGAGGGATGGAGATGATGACGTCAAAGTGTATGTATATGCATGTGTCTACTTTTATCGACGAGACAATATTAAGTTGTTGGGCTTATAAACTCTTGATATGTCTTAACAAGCAATTTAAGAGCTCTTACAATATTTGTTGGCAGGGTGGTAAATATTTCGTTCGGAGGGCTTCAGCTGATGCTAAAGGGTGATCCCCTGAAAATGCGAAAATTCAAATCCGACCAGAAGCTGTTTCTTCTCTTGAGGAAGAATTGAGACATACTTTGATTGTTTTTTTTTTTTTTTTTTGTAATGCATTGTAGGATTCATCGTATGGGGTTCTAATTGGACTACATACTAAGGTAAGAACTTGTTGTGAGAGATTACATATCTAATTTCGTGTTTATAGACTAATTCATAGCCCAATTTTCGAGTGTCCTACAACCACTGCTATCTTTAAACTCAAACTGCTCCGCACATTCAGCCCTTTTCCATTGATTGCCTGCACGCAAAAGCTTATCTCTGTTTTAAACACGAACAAATAAATACATCACAAATATATTATTGTTACATAGCAATAATCAATTTTGATTTTGCAAGTTTAATTAGTTCTTGTTACAAACTCTGTGAATCGGATATACTATAATATTTTAATTATTCTGTGTCCTCTTCCAATAAAATATTTTTATTGATAAATAAACACTTGACCAATTGTTTATTTATTTATTTTTATTACTTGTAATTATAATTACCAGCATCCTTCATCTCTGCTGGTTTTTCCTATCACATGATTTGTGTGAGCAACCTCTTACTGCCCCCAATCATTGATTATAGATAATTAGATATTATAATGCCAAGTTTAACGTCAAATTATCTATTAGTTAGGACAAAATTCGGCAATTTCGGATAAGAGTAGTAACAAGTTCAAACCTACACGTAACAACATTTACTTGGTAATTCATAAGAAAGAGAGAAAAAACATTAAGAGCTGGTTTGATTCACTGATTGAAAAATAATTTACGTAGCTCGAGACAGGCAAAGTCGAAAAATGTAATACTATCGAGGGGACAACGTTTGTACTCGGTTTGGTTTATCATCATTTCGAAAAATGGATAATCAGCATTAACAATTGGATTATCAAACAAACACTAACTAGTACTAGTAGTAACTAAGATGGTAATGAAATGGCAGAATCAGACGCTTGTACTCGGTTTGGTTTATCATCATTTCGAAAAATGGATAATCAGCATTAACAATTGGATTATCAAACAAACACTAACTAGTAGTAACTAAGATGGTAATGAAATGGCAGAATCAGTTTCTTAATCTGCCAAAATTTATGTTTAGTTAACAAATTAATTTGACCCAAGGTTGTTGTTCAGTTAGTTAGAATGCCCAGATTGCATGGAGGGAATCAATGACCGGTTAGTGGGCCCATGCCAGGCTGTAATTGCAATTTTCAACTTTTAATTTACATAGGCTATAATTTATGAATTTTTATTCCAAAAGTTTCTTAAAATAAAAATAATACTAGTATGTATTAGTAACTTTTTATTATAATAATTTAATAAATTTTGCGATATATAATTTTATTTTTAAATAACAATAAAATATTATAACAACATATCATACTCACAATACATATATAATTTCTATGAGATTAAAGAAATACTAGGATAAAATTCGCTATGAGCCCAAGATACAATTCATTGATACTCCAAAAATAATGATAACATTGGAGTACAATTTATCATTCTTTGATATTTTAAATCAAGTTTCAAGTTATAAATCCTATTAAATTATGGTAAGTTTGTGTTAAAAAATAATGCTCTATTTTATCCAACATAATCATAACTACTCCATAATTGAAATTTCTAATGCAGCTAAATGCCTAAATCTAATTCAAAATGATCAAGGAATTACCTTCCACCCACATACCCATTTTTCTAGCTAGTAAAAGAAAGTGAAAAACAGATTTAGAAAGTCACAAATGGTCACTGCAAATCATTCAGAACCAAAAACAAAATCATAATTGTGCCCTAGCTAAGGCATGAGATTCTCGCCGTATCAATATTTTTTATGAGGTGAGAACATTCACTCGATCGTTTATTTCTCGATTAGGTATGATATAAATTAGGAGATATGAGCAAGTAGCAAAAACTTAATCTCATCAGGAAACAAAATCTATAATATTTCAATAAAAAAATTGTATCAACCTATAAATCACAACAGACTTTACATTGAAACTCAATCCGTAACAATTTTTCTCCTACGGATAAAAAAATTTAAGAAATTATATTTCCCTCGTCTCATAGAAATTAATTACAACTATTTATCTATTTTTCTATGCAAATTAAAAAACAATGCTAGTATTAATTATAACGAACAAAATATATAAATGTATGCATGTATGAATATATCTAAGTCCTAACCAACCTACACCATAACAACCCAACCTACTCATTTCTTGAAAATGCCAACCCCAGAGCCCTCCTCTCTCCTTTTTCCACTCAAAAAGCTTTCATCTTAAATCTGAATCCCATCACAGTTTCTTGAATTAGAAATAAAAATCAAATCTTTTTAGAAAGGCCCACAACTACAGTATTATATTCTCTCCACCAAAACCCCTCAGAAAAAGGTAATTAGGGCTTTCAATTTTAATTCAAAAAAACAAAATCACAGTTTATTAATTTGTTTTCTTCCTTGAAACTCAAACACAGAGAGAGAAGACAAAATCATGTACCAAGAAAACACAGGAGGTTTCGACGGACCCATGATGAGTAACCCCGATTTCTCCATGGACGGCGGCCACCACGACGCCGCCGCCATCTCCGCCATGGAAATGGAGCTTCAGAACCAGCTCAACATCGAGATGGACCACTGCTACAACACCACCACCACCACCACCAACAACGAGATCCAACAGATCGTGCAGGAGATGAGCACCTTCAACAACTATTTCCCCAACCCATCGATCATCGATTACAAGTCCTCCACCTTCCTGGCCTCCCTCGGCCTTTACGGCGGCGGCGCCGATCTCGTCAACCACCTCCCGCCGGATGTCGCTTACGATCCCCTGAATCTGCCGCCGCAGCCGCCTCTGTTAAGGGACTTGTTTCACAACATTCCCCCTCCTCCGCACGGAGGGTATAATGGTAATAACAACAACAACGGGTGCGGCTTGTTTGATGATCAGAGGGAGAGTGCTGCAGGGACAACCTTTTTCTATCAAAACAACAGCAACGAAAACAATGGGATTTTCGAGTTTAGTGCAGATGGTGAGATGGATTGTTTGGGTAAGAACAACAACATTAACATTAATATTAATAATATTGGGAAAGATGGTAAACAATTTCCTAATACTGAGAGGCATAGAAGGGTGCTTCTTCATGATAAGTTTCAGGCTCTCAGGGCCCTACTTGCTAATCCCACTAAGGTATATATGTATATAACAATTCATTCATTAGTTAATCAAATCTTTTTTAATTTTATTAATTTATAATTTCTTATTGAAGAATGACAGAGCATCGATCGTGGGGGATGCGATCAATTACATAAACGAGCTGAAGAGGTCGGTCGGAGAGCTGAATCTTCTTGTGGAGAAGAAGAGGTGTGCTAGGGAGAGGATGAAGAGGCTCAAGACCAACGACGAAGGCGGAGATCAGTCTTTCAAGTCTCTGCAGGTAGATATGGACCATCACACTTGCAACGGCTCGACTCTGAGAAGCTCGTGGCTGCACAGGAAGTCCAAGAACACAGAGGTCGATGTGAGGATAATCGACGATGAAGTCACTGTGAAGCTCGTTCAGCAGAAGAGGATCAACTGTCTGCTATTCGTGTCGAAGGTTCTTGATGAGCTTCAGCTCGATCTTCATCATGTTGCTGGTGGACTTATTGGGGACTATTACAGCTTCTTGTTTAACTCCAAGGTACTCATTTTAAATCCATATCCATTTTCAATATTTGATTAATTAATTTTTTGTGAATCATATTGTTTATTTATTTCAGATATGTGAAGGTAGTATTGTGTATGCAAGTGCTATAGCCAACAAGCTCATTGAAGTTGTGGATAAACATTATGCTGCAGCCATTCCACAAACTAACAGCTACTGATTAAGTAATTAATTAGGTATGAAAAAATAATTACTAGCTCTATCAGCATGTTTTATTAGTGTCATAATTACAAACAATATATAAATCTAGAATTTGGTTGTGTTTTGCAAAGGGGTTGACTCTCACTGCTATATATATTTAATTTGTAAGGTAAATACCAAACTTGAATAGAGCATTTGTAATTTTAAAAGATGTGTGGCTACTTTTGTAATTAATTAGTCCTTTACTGGTGGTTGTGTAGTGAGAGAATCATAAAAAATAATGGGTCAAAGTTGGACATATATACATGAGTACATGATCAGTTTTTAGTTTCTATATATGAGCACACACAAGTACATTCAGTATTGCCTTCCAACAGAAGATACCTACCTTATGTTTTTCATATTTGCTAATGTTTTGTTTGTTTTTGTTTTTGCAGATAAAGTATTGGAGGCCCTTTTTGTCATTCTATATTTGTAGAGGGGGCTTATAGTGAATTATACATATATGTGGGAACTGTGAACTGATCAAAAGCAATTAGCTATATATAGGGTGCATGTAGTGGAAGTTCATAACAAAATCTTCTTATTTTTCTAGCAAAAATTAATATTCTCTGGACAACAACATAATTTACTAATTCAGTAGAATACTAATTAAATTTCATGTGTATATATAAGTATTCATGTTGCCGTACTTTCTCTCTTGCGACGACTTTGCGCATTAATGCAAAACTCCCCGAACCTACGAATGAAGAGAGGAAGCAGTAATCTTATGCAATTAAATCATCAAACTCACTTACACCCAAAAATATACTTATATAGTATTCTGATATGTGTAAGTTACACTATATAAATAGGATTGTACTATTTTTCGTAGAATTAACTGATCAATCCAAAACATTTGAATCAAATTATATTCATTACAATCAAAATGTAACCCTAAATTTTAATTCAAAATGATGATGAAAATATTAGCTTCCCTTAAAGAAACTAGTATTTTTCTAGCTGGTAAAATGAAGCACATGGAAAAAGACAATTTCTTCAGTGATAATTGGTCAGTGATAAAAATACAGAAGATCAGAGATTCTCAGCCTTAACAGATTTTCCCTTCTAGGAAATAAATACTAGTATTCACCAAATAAACAAAAGTTAAAATTAAATAAAAGAACAGCTTGCCATTATAACTAACAATATATATACGGTACACTGTATATATATATATGAAGTCCTAACCTACACCATAACCACCCAACCTACTCACTCACCCAACCATTTCTTGAAAATGCCAATCCCAAAGCCCTCCTCTCCTTTTCCACTCAAAAAGCTTTCATCTTCAATCTGAATCCCATCACAGTTTCTTGAATTAGAAATAAAAATCAAATCTTTTTTGAAAGGCCCACTGCCTATTTTATTCTCTCCCGAAAACCCAAAAAAAAAAAAAAAAGAAGGTAAAATTGAAGAAAACCCACACTTTTCAATTTTATGATTTTCATCTTCTCACAGTTTATTACTCATTTATTTTGTTTTCTTCCTTGGAACTCAAGGTACACAAACAGAGACACAAAATGTACCAAGAAAATGGAGGTTTCGATCAACCCATGACGAGTAACGAAGACCCCAATCGAAACCCAAACCCAGATTTCTCCATGGACGGCGGCCACCCCGAGGCCGCCGCCGCCGCCGCCATCTCCGCCATGGAAATGGAGCTCAACATGGAGATGGAGCACTGCTACAACACCACCACCAACAACGAGATCCAGCAGATTGTGCAGGAGATGAGCACCTTCAACAACAACTACGAGGTCCAAAACGGTCATTTCACCGCCCCTCGCCACGACCTTCTCAACAACATCTTCCCCAGCCCGTCTTCGATCGCTTACTCGAACCACAAATCCTCCAGCTTCCTTGCCTCTCTCGGGCTTTACGGCCCGACCGCCGCCGACATCGGCCCGTCAGGAGTCGTTTACGATCCCCTGCTTCCCCTGAACCTGCCCCCTCAGCCTCCTCTGCTGAGGGACTTGTTTCACAACATGCCTCCTCCGCACGGAGGGTATAATAGTAATAACAACAACAACAATGGGTGTTTGTTTGGTGGTGGTGGTGGTGAGGTGGATGATCAGAGGGAGAATGGCTTCTTCTACCAAAGCAATGAAAATGGGGTTTTTGAGTTCAGTGCAGGTGGAGGTAATGATGGTGGTGGTGAGATATTACTGGAGAACAACATTAATAATATTGGGAAAGACAGTAAACACTATACTACAGAGAGGCATAGAAGAGTGCTCATGAATAACAAGTTTAAGGCTCTCAGGGACTTACTTGCTAATCCCACAAAGGAAGACAGAGCATCGATTGTGGGTGATGCGATCGATTACATAAACGAGCTGAAGAGGTCGGTGGGAGAGTTGAAGCTTCTTGTGGAGAAGAAGAGGTGTGCTAGGGAGAGGATGAAGAGGCTCAAGACTTGTGCAGATGCTAACGATGAAGGCGGGATGATCAACGGGGATCAGTCGTCTAAGTCTGTGGTAGATATGGATCATCACACTTGCAACGGCTCGACTCTGAGAAGCTCGTGGCTGCACAGGAAGTCCAAGAACACAGAGGTCGATGTGAGGATAATCGACGACGAAGTTACTGTGAAGCTCGTTCAGCAGAAGAGGATCAACTGTCTGCTGTTCGTGTCGAAGGTTCTTGATGAGCTTCAGCTCGATCTTCATCATGTTGCTGGTGGACTAATTGGGGACTATTACAGCTTCTTGTTCAACTCCAAGGTACTCATTTTAAACCTATATCCATTTGTATTGATTATGATTATAGGGGTTAAGAAGTAATTTATTAATTAATTAATTTTGTGTGAATTATATTGTGTTTTTTTCAGATATGTGAAGGTAGTATTGTGTATGCAAGTGCTATAGCCAACAAGCTTATTGAAGTTGTGGATAAACATTATGCTGCAGCCATTCCCCCAACTAACACCTATTGATTAATTAATTAGGTATGTCAAATTAATTTAAGTGATAAACTTAGAATTTGTTTGCTTGTGTTTTTACAAAAGTGTTGCCTCTCATTTCTAATTAAGGTAAGTACAAAGCCTGAATAGAGAGCTAGCTAGTAGTATTTGTAATTTTTGGAAGATGTGTGCTGCTTTTGTAATTAGACTAAACTTCAGGGGCCTTTTAGTAATTATCCCTTGGTACAAATGTACAATACTGGTAGTTGTACAGAAACGGTAGACAGAGAATCATCAAAAGTAATGAGTCAAAGTTGGACATACATATATGAACTGCTTTTAGTTTCTATATATGGACATAAAACAGTTGTACATTCAGTATTGCATTCCAACATAAGAGGTACCTATGTTTTTCATATTTTTTGTACTAGTATTTTTTTAATAAAGGTGAAAGTACACATACTCCATAAAACTGTATAGAAACAATTCCAAAAGTACGGTTTCCTTTTGGGGTAGTATTTGTAGTTTAACAGTTCTTGCTACTATTATAAATTCAATAGTTGAATTTTTTTGTTTCTTTTGTTTTTGCAGATAAAATATTGGAGGCCCTTTTTGTCATTCATATATTTGTAGAGGGGCCAATAGTGAATTATACATAATATGTATGGACTGTGAACTGATCAGAAGCAATTAGCTAGGGTGTAGTGGAAGTTCACGACAAAATCTCTTTTTTATCTAGCAAATATATATGTAATGAGAATTTTATATTCTCTTGGCAACAAGATATTTTACTAATTCAGAAAAGTACTTTTATTTTCAAATTATATATTACTGTATCAAAATATATACTCATATAAATTCTCAAGTGTAGGCGGTGAATATTTATAATTTCAATATTTATTTCTTGAAAATGTAGAAAATTGGAAAAAATGACCATATCACTTTATCAGCTATACTCTAACTATATGATGCAGACAAGCTCACTCTCTCGCCACTTCGCACATTTATGCAAAACTCCGTGAACCTTCGAATGAAGAGAACAGCAAACTCATGTAATTAAATCACAAAACACACTTGCATCCACAAATACTCGATTGAGAGTGAATTCCTCGTTCACCTACGCAATTACCTCTTTTGTAGTTTCCCAGCAAAATCTACCTGAGGGTTGATGTAATTACAGAAAATGATCGCCAATTTTGAAAATTACAAAATTACCAATGAGGTTTGACTAGGCCTTGGTGTGCTGCAATTGACACGATAACACCCCTCTACTTTTATTAATATTAAAAAAACCCACATTTTCATTCAACTATTTCTTAGTATATAGAGAATTTAGCTGTGGGATGTAATATTAAGATACTAGTAGAAAATGGAATGCGCAGTTGTAAGAAAATTGGAAAAAAATCTAGCAGTGTTTTATCTTCGCCAACAACAGATGCAAAAAGCAAGTCGGGTCGGGTGGAATACTAAACTGTGATGTTTTCCCACAACACTAAAGATATATAGCTAAGCATACTGAATGTAGTTGAAGAGAGAAAAGGTGAAGGGACCAAAGAGTTGTAACTTTGTAATCAAGCAATTCATTACCAAATCAAACAGTGAGTTTGTGCATTATTAGGAACATAAGAAAACTCACTAGCCTTTCACAATATAACGAACTGAAGTCAGATAGAAATAAAGAATAAGACCATTAAAATAAGTTACTGTACAATCGGTCCGAAAAAAATGGGGTTTACAAAATTGGTGGTGCTTCTGACCTTGGAAAAATGCTGTAAGATTGAATTCGATCATTCTATTGAACTGCCAATCGCTGAAGGTGATCTAAGAAGACCTCAAAGCTGACATCATCAGTGAAAATGATATCACCCCCAGGAACACTTTGATTCTCCGAATTATAAGTAGCTGAAGGGTTCAATTTTGCAAGTAGAAAACGGGCCTGCACATTTTAGAGCATGAAATACTTTAGCAATAAAGCATCAAGAATTCAAGATCATTCCAATGAAAATGATCAAAGAAAATATTTGTTTTTACCACTGTAATAAAGCATAAAGAATCATCATCATAAATTCTTCAGCAATAGTTTTACTTATTAACAATCATATCTTCTCAAGTGATTATTTACTTTTCTTCTTACTTTAGATGTCATCAAGTGAAGGTAAATCATGAGTCTGAAAGTAAAGCTCCTATAGTAGAAGCATGTATAACAAGTATTTTAAATCACAAATGCAAAATAGAATTCAACTGAAACATATAGCGCAACTCTTTTAGGATTAAACCCCTTGAAGCTTTGAAAAGAGAAAAAAAATATTTAAAGGCGTGATTGGATACACGTACGTATTCTGACAATTTGTTTTTTGTTTAGAGAATAGAGATGATTTTTAAGGATGAATGAAAACTTTTGAAAGTGTAGATGGATAGGAAATGAGAATGTAATGATCAAAGTTGCTATGATATAAAATTAGTTAAATAGCAAAATAAAATGATGGTTTATGACTGGTAGTATGAGCTAGGTGAGGGGGTGATTAATAGTGTACGGAAAATGCGTATTAATGAATTGATATTTTTTTAATTGAGATGGAGCGACTGGTAGGGTAAAATAGTGAAAGTGGAAGAATATATAATATTTTAGAAATTCATTTGAAATTATATATCTCAAATAGAGATTTTTTTAAAATGAAATGACTTCCAAACACCACCTAAACATCTCTTTTTTAAGCCGAATGATAATGCATAAAAAGTTCATGCTTTCTGTCAAACAATATCCTAAAGAAAATAAATACAATTCCATGAATTACAAGTTACAACGTATCCATTGAATCTAAATATTGATAGTAACAGTGAAAAAAATATCAATTAGAACACTTTAGGTTGATGGCGTCAACTGGATAGTCGCAAGGAACAACATTTAAAGACATGCAAACAAAATGAGGATATTATGCCTAAAACAATTAATGATAAGAAAAGAGAATAAAAGACCTGAGACCCGTGCTGATCACAGATGACTAGCCGAGGTACCGGGAATCTTTCCTTGATTATGACGTCCGCCTCATCACGTGGGACTTGTAGCAAGCTAGCAAACGCCTTCAAGAATAAAAAACACAAATGATGAAATATCCTACACTTTAGACAACGATTAAACCATGTTCAATAATAATCGAGGCACAACATTTCGAGGCACAACATTTACAACTTCAATCATATTATAGGATTTTTAATAAACTTCCTCCAGGTGCTAGTGCTTTACACTTGCAAAAGGTTCCATAATTACACAATATTAGATGTTCCTAATGAGATTTGCTTTATTTAACTCAACTGAGATTATCAATAAATTTACATGAAGCTCTTAAATAATTTTGTTAACTTTATGTATCGAGAAACATAATTACATGATGTTCCGGCAGTTCATGATATCCAGATTTCCGCCATTGGGCAATAGTTGTTCCATGGAATACAACAATGGTGAAATAGGAATCTAGAAGAAGTATTCTGTCGGCAGCAATAGAAATCACGTCGAGAAGGGCAGGTTCTGGTCCGGAATGAAAAGAGTAGGAAATCAAGGACGGTTGAATCATGACAACTGAATTAGAGACATTTTCTCTGTTCAATATCATTCTAAAGTATGCTGTCTCATCCGGACTGTTATTGAAGACCTGAATAAAAAAAGGTTAAGAAAAAGTTACAAGATTTAGGATTAAGAAAAAAAAATTAAACAATAATGAGCTCGAATGTTAGGATAGAATGATTTGTTTCGTCAATCATAATTTTAAATTTATCTGTAATACAAATGGATTTGATATGCAAACAATATTTACATTTTTCTATCATTTATTAAAACAATGTAAATAATGAGGATTTGAAATTTGAAATCATTACAAACCCACAATACATAGTAACAAAAACTGTAAATGAATGGATATCAAATAAAAGGTGTTTGAAGTTTGTTGAATTTCAAATCCCTCAATCCAAATTTAGCTTCAAGGAGAATTAAAATCTGTAAGAAAAAATAATCACATACCTGGACAAATTGTGAACGCCGTAAATGGAATATGAACTGGGGAAATATTGATATTCTAGGAGACAAACTAAAAGAAGACGGATTATCCTTCTGGTACTCCCCAAACTGAGAACATACATGTATCAATGATTTGTCCAGCCATCTTATAGGGTCAAATTCAGCCTGCAAAAGAAACATCCGTTCATACACTATATGAATCTCTAGATAAAAGAAACACTGGAGTAGATATTAAAAGTGAATAAATCAACAAGCATTGTGCTCATGCATAATACACAACTGCAATTAAACTAGAACAACAATGTAAAAATAATAACAAAAAAATTCATTTACCTACCTACAATGCATAGTTTAAGCCGAGCAAAACAATATATATTAACATCTCATTACAGTAAAAATAAAATATGAGTCAGGCTTGATAAACATACTGCACCCCCAAGTAAATAACTTCATCATACTGACTTACCCTCTCCAAATTAATTTTAAAATAGAACACTTCCAACATATGTATGAAAAAACTACTATTTCATTACATCTACGAAAGGCACAAAATATCTGGTAATATCACCTCAGTTTCCATTTTGATAGAAACATGGCGTGCCATTACTACTGCAGCTGCTTCTTGATCAAAACCAGATATCAGGTCCTGCAGAATATAAAATAAGTGAAAAAATTCTCTACAGCATTCTGAATCAAGCAAAAACATCCAGCAGGACAGCCATATTGTCTACTCAAAATGTAAACCTACTTTATAACTTATAAGCAGGATTTATAAAAGAAATGTTAATTTCTCCTTTAAAAAAAACTGAGGAGATTTACGACAGATGTACCAAAGGCGCAAAACATCAAATTTCACCGACGACAACTAAAAAATAATTGAAGACACTACCTCTTTGATCCCAGGCCCAGCAACCCATCTTCTGGACAGAGTAGTGGCACGAAGTCGCATTTGTCCACTGCCATGCTTATAACTGGAGAGGATAATTTCTGAAAGTGTGAGAAAACTCCTTTGTTGGAAGGCCAAGCCAGATATTGGCACATATGTTTTGAAAATATATTTGGTTTAGATGCATACTATGTCAAAAACTGAAAATAAAACTGGTTGTTGGCCGCCGGAGTAATAAAGTCTGGGCTTTCTTTCTTGGTAACATCAAATATTATGCACAGGGATGTAGTTTTGTCAAGGCCACACAACTTCCATGAAGTGGTATTTCCTTGGCCTATAACAGTTTCAGAGCAAGATGGGCCTTTCTGCAAAAAACTTTAAATTGTTAAAATTCAACCGCTTGCAGATTGGCTAGGATCCTTCATATGGTAAAAAGACCACACCTTATCAAGTGATGCACAAGGTCCAATAATTCCCTGAATTTTTACATCCTTTGAACAGTTGATCTCAAATATACCACTGCAAAAAATCAATGACTAAGTTGGGATTCTAGATATTCTTTAACATAATTTAGAGAAGCCTCTGGCCTCCATCAGATTAGAATTAGGAGAAAACATTATAGTGGCATAATTCAAATTGGACAGAAACTTCTACTACAACGAAACATGCAGTACAGTAGTATGACAAGTTGAAGTATCTCAAAGGTTGGACAAGCGAAAAAGAAACATGATTCGGTGGCTATCCAGAAACCTTACTTTGATGACAATCCCAGATCATGATCGCCAGATTGAAAAACAGATCTTAAAGAATCCTTGAAAACTGAATGGCCAAAACTTTCAGCAAGAACAACAAGCCCTCCAGTTTTTTCAACTGCTACTTTAAGCTCAGCAACTCCAACCTGGTACATATGAGTGTAAATATAGAAACACAGCTTACTTATTTCCACACCAATAACCATATAGGAGACTTTGTAAGAGTGCAAGACAAGTCGGTTCAGCTTGCAAGGTACACAAATCAAGGATCAAGCGCAAATAAGGTTTATCAGAAGTACCTGATCAAGGGCACAAGCAAAAACATCTAACACATGGCCCTGATGAACAAGTTGTTTGGAAAGTGCTTCATAAAACTTAGCGGCCTTATGATAAAGCGGAGCAGAATCTTTGTCCAGATCCTTGTGAGAACGTATAGGTTCAGACAGAGATTTAGACACAATCTGCAAATGAAAATGAAATTACTTCAGCCAAACCTTGGCTAATAGTCTAAAACTGTGATACCACATCTAAAATTACTTCAGAATAACTTTGACGGTTATTCCCTGTCAAAGTTCACTTGTTCAGATGATTGCCCAAACATTGTAGGTTTTAATTGCTCTATGCAAACCAAAGGGATGATGTAATTTCTATGGGTTATATAAAGGGCCGTTTTAACCATATTCAACCAATGTTTGATCCAAGATGTATTGTTAAACGTGTAAACTACAAGAGTTTATACTGCAATAGATTAAATAATGACGAGTCCAACAAATAATTCTGTATCATAGATTACCAATTTTGCACCACATAAGACCTGCATTCATTCTTTGGTTAGTTAAGTACCTAGTATTAGCACTGAATACTGAAAAACAAAATGTCAGGCAAATGGAGACCTCGTCTAAGCAATGTCAAGCTAATTAAAAAAACAGGACAGTAAACTTACAGCTCCAGCCCCTTCTGTTGAGGGTCCACCCAAAAATGCCATAATTCTAGCTCCAGAACCAGGAACACATACTCCCAATAAATGAGCAGCCAAATTTAATGCTGGACCAGTACATCTAGCAGACCTTTGATCTGATGGAACTGGCCAAGGATCTTTCTGAAGCTCTTCTAAAATCTTGTAAATAAGGGGAGAAATGCAAAAGAAAATGCCAAAATTGAGTTTTCATCAACTAATCACACTGAAAGGTAAAATAATTAAATATAAAAAAAAAATTAGCAAAAAATCAACAGTAAATATGTAGCAGCATTATACTTCTAAACCATACCGAATTAAGAACGAACTCACAATCCGAAGCAGGCAACAAGAACCTCGAGAGGCTCTCTTGTGACAGCCCATCCCTTACTCCTGCAATGACACCTGTAGTTGGTCTTGGCCTTTTTGCAAAGAAGCCCATCTGCTCCAACAACTGATCCTTGGAAACCTCCTTTGCCCCCTTGAACACGTGAACCTTTGGAATCTGCCCGAACCCCAGTTCATGAACATGCACATATGTCCCAAAAGTAATCAACCCTATTAAACAATTCTCGGGTACCATTCCCATCACCTGCATTCCAGAAAAATAGTCCGAAATAAATTGTCCCGGTTTTCAAAGTCCAAAATAACATTGAAATTGAAAGGATAAGGATTTATCGGTCGTCAATTGATTATGCTCTGTAGAAAATGAAAATCTGTATTTTTTTCTACACGGATTGATATAAGCACATAACTAGTGACTAGAATCTTTTAGGACAGAATTAGGTTGAAGAATCTCAATATTTGATATTTCAAAGAGTCTAATCACCTGTTTGCTAATAGCTCAAACACAGAAATCGGAAAAGAGATTAGCTCAAGATCATTATTTATTCGATTAACTTCTGCCGTATATCTCTCCGACTACATTTATTTGATCAGATAGTCATATATAATAAGCGGCACAAAACACCAGTACCGTAATCTGACGAAGAATGGCTGGCAAACCTGTAACAAAGCGGACTTCAAATACCCCATTTCCTCCTCAATAACACAAGTATCCACGACAAATAAGAAGACGTTATTGTTCTCAGCCTGCGCCTTGTCATTCGGAGATGTAGTCTCGTACTCAATCGTCGTGTACTGCGGGAAGAGCTCCGCCGGCAAACTCTGATCGGAAATAGACTGGTAGTGCGGCGGGAAGTGGTTTCGCTGGAGGCAGAAACTGCAGATCCATATCTTGTTCACGGAAGAGAAATCCACGATCGAGAATGGGTTGATCACGGAATGGCAGCTGCGGCATCGGAGTGCCGAATAAGGGAGGAGCGGCGTTGAGTCGGGGAGGGGTTTTAAGGGTGTGTAGATGGCGGAGATCGGGATGGCGCATTTCGAGGCGTCGATTTTCGTGCCGGGGAGGACATTCCACGGCATGCGGACGGCGTCCTGGATTTCTAGGTCAAGGAATTCCGCCATTTAGCGACCGTGCTGATGATCCTGCGGCGGCGGTGCGGTGGCCGGCGGTTAGACCAGACTGCAGTCAGTTCGGGAATTTAATTATTTAATAACTACTGTAACTAATAATATGAGCTTCCATTAAATTTTCTTTTTTCCTTACAGTATTGATTATTTTATTATTTTTCTGAGCTTCTCTCTGTTTTGTTTTGGTAAGTAAGTTTTAAGCCCAAAATTAAAATGGGCCTAGAGAACTACTGGATCTGCAACAGATAGATAGTTGGCCCAAAACAAGTCTAATCCAAAAAACACTACATATATTTATTATTCCAAAATCAATGGAGTATCAAATTCCTATATAAAAAAAAATAAAAAATTAAACAAGTTTTGTTTTCGTATATAATATATACATGATTTATACTATATAAAAATGTTGTGTACTATATATATTACACGTCCTTTTGATCACCATAACTTCCATCTCCGGTAACCTGAGCTCCTCTCTTCTTGAACCTTCGCCGGTGGTGCCTCTCATCGAACCTAAGTCGGCCCGTCTCCCTGAACCGCTGCCCCTCCACCGGATCAACGACGCACTCCGGTGGTGGGACCGGATATCTCAACTTGTCATAGCAGTACGAGTAATAAACATATCTCTCCCTAAACTTTTTCATCGCCTCTCTCTGCCTAGGACTAATTATACTCGAAAATTCGGAATTGGTTAGCCGATTGTCCACGTCAGCGCATTTGGCTGCCGCCACCACCTCCTCCAACGGGCTGGTGGGGCATCCGTGGAGGACGAGGTCGGTGAATTCCGCCACGAAAGGGGCATATTTGTAATTTGCCTTATACTTGCCCCCGGAAGTAGCCCAATCCGAGGCATCCCAAATGGTGGCGTATAGCGCCATCGGTTTCGACGGGAAATCAGCTCCCATCGCTTCGTTCCGAACGATCTCTCGGATCGGGACGTCGTTTATGTAGAATCTATATGTAATATAAAATTTGATGATGATCATATGTATATGTAATTATTTGTAACAATTAATTGATGGTAATATAATTAAAATGATCAACTTACATAATCTTATTGGTGGTCCATAATATGGTGTAGCGATGAAAGTCTTTGGAAGGGTCAAACCAAAGGTAATATCTCTCTTCTCTCCCTCTATGTGTGCTGCCGTTTCCATACATATTTGTCTGAAATCTCCATGCTTTCCCTCTTATGTTCCCCAAGAACTCGAAATCGAGCTCGTCGTGTGTTTTACGGAACATGTCCCCATTTGTTGTCTATATATATAATTATGTTCACAAAATTTGATATTATTAATAAAAATGATATGTATAGTTTATATATATTTGATTGGTTATATATACTTACATAAAAAGCGACAACTATTCCTGCGGTGTAATCCGACGGTAACTTGATCTTGGCGCTGAAAAGGCCATGGTTGTATAGGTCAGAGGACTTAAATCCCGAGCCTGTTGTGTGAATTAGTCATAAAAAAATTAACAGCTTATAAGCATCGACACTCGAAAAAATAATTCGTAAGCATATATAACAACATTAATTAATACCTGAATAGGTGTTGAGATGAAGTCTAACGGATGTATCGTCATCGGAGCGGATTATGTATGGATCGCCGAAGAGAGGGGTGAAGCCTTTGGAGAATGGGATGGTGGATATGTTGAAGGGTAGTGATAGTACTGCAGCATAAGCTACACACACATGGAGAAGAAAGATTAAGAGGATGGAATATTTTTGGAGTTCAGACATATTTTCTACAACTATATTAGTTTACAAGGTGCTAATAATATTAGTTTACAAACAATTGATTCTTAGTTTTTGGAGTATATGTAGTGTGAGCAAGTGGAAGAAGTATGTGAGTGGCATAAATATGGTAATTGCTGATAAGAGATATAGATACTTAAAATAAATGAACAATTGTGTGTGCTAAATTTTTTATTATGTTGTTTTGAATTTTTTTATTGTAATATTATTGATTGATATAGTGCTACACAAATAATTATGTGTACAGTAATATTATTGACCCAATAAAATTTGAAATGTGTACAAAAATAGTTTGAACCCATACGATGGATTTTTTTCATGAAAATTTCCAATTAATTACAACTGATAAGTGAACGTCAAAATACTAATATTGTTCTTTGTGTGGTAACTAATCACTCTTGTTCAAGCCAAAATTGCCACTTAAAAAAATGCCTAAACCGTGTGATTAATTAGTGATATCAAATTAAAATACGAGTTGGATTTGGCCTAATTTCAAAAGATTAGCAACATAACGTGTGTTGTAAATAAAGGACAAAGAGATCCAACAAAAAGGGTGTGCTTTGTGGGCCTCCCTATATTTTGGATACAATAAAAAGGAAAAGAATTACGCGTTTCATTGTACTTCACTAATTCAAAGAGGTTAGGTTTTGAAGATAATACATGAAATCTTAATCAAATTATCACACCACCATAATGTCATATTACATTTAGGTTACGTTAGATTAATAATTTCATTTTCACATAACATATTTCTTCTCAGTGACAGTCACTCACACACTTTTTATTTGATTATAATCGTCCAAACTCATCAAAACTAATTTACAAACAGTAATTACATAATTTTGACCTCGCCGAAAATACCAAATTATTATAGAATTTGTCCCTCCATTATAACAAAAAGACATCTAATTGCTTAGATTTGTTGAGAAAAATATTCTATACTTGTATATTTATAATATGCATAGAAGATAAAATTGCACTACATATGTTTTTCCAAATAATGATGGTTTTAATTTATTGAAGATAAATTATTTGTAACAATCTGTCCCATGTGGCTAGTCTACTTGCTACAATAGTACTAGTATAATTTAATCTTTATTTTTGAAGAATTGACCGATAAATAATTATCAACTAATCTATCAATTTCCAATTAATACTGTAATGGAGTATTCATTCAAAGACAGTTGTCCACACCTCAAATTGCTAACAATAAATAATGATGAAAACTCAAGCAATGGGTAAGCCAACAATATTGACTTATTTATCTTACATTAAACAGATTTTATTAATTTATTTAACTCAAATTTAATTTTGATCATGTCATCGCTTGCATCGCATTTAAGAATCGAAGAACACTTGATCGACGCAGACGAAAAAAGAAAATAAGAGTACGTTGGAATTGATCCATCTAATTTTCTTTCAAAGAGTGTCATGCAATAGTTAATAAGTTTAAATGAATTTTACTCTCTTTTATGGATTGAGAATAGATGTTAATTATGTCACAACATAAAAAGGGTTGTCTACAATATTTAGTGCGTGTCATTTTTATATTGGACATAGTCAACAATTCAGGGCCCACCTTAATGCCTAAATGACACCTTACGTGTCATTCTTTGATTAGGTACACAACAGAATAAAGATAGGGCATATCTCACATGGGGGGAATAGGGGTGACTTCCATTTCAATGTACTCATAATTTTCCGAAATAGAAGAATTCATATAACAAAATATAAAAAAAACATTGATTATTTAAATTCAGCATTATCTTCTTCGTTTCTGTTTGTTTTGAAATAGATTCAGTCCTGTCAAGAATTGATTTCGGCCTGCCCATTATCGAGCCCAATCATTTCAACTGCACTCAATAAATCACTATGCAATAAAAGAATCTTTCCCACTATATTTTGTCCTAAATTATTTAGTAAAATAATGTTATTTTGATTAACACACAAATTACACATGATAATATGTGTGTGTTAGTGTGTAAATTACCTGTTTCCCATGAGATGTGTGGGCCCCATATCAACCAACCAACCGATAAGTCCCACCAATTCTGGTTTGCTTATTCTCAAAGCAACAACACATGAAAAATGTTTAATATACAGACTACAGAGTATAGATTATGTAGAGTCTATAAAATAAAGACTCAGGAGGGTATTTGTGACTTTTTACACATAAGCTACTCCTACTCCACCTCAAGCTGAACACAGTATACATGGTCGTCTCTACAACCCACAAAGATCCTCCCCCCAATCATCACCGGCGAAGAGAAGATATCGCCTTCAAGCTCCAATCGAGCAAATTCACTTACCGTCGTCTCGTCTTTCGCATTGGCATTTGAGTGGACGCTTAGCACATGAATACTGCCTGAACTATCACAGACACAGATCAGCCTGCCAACACAAAATAAAAGACGTGGAATGAGGAGCTGTGATATATACAGTAAATAAATACACTCGTCTTCAAATAAATCGTTACCTGTCGGATAAATTAGAGATATTAGACTTCAATTGGAAGGTCTCGTCTACACAAAGAGATGAAGTAATCGGTTGTCCAATCGCATGCTTCCAGATTAGATTGCCGGTTTCCTGGAATTAAGACTCACAGTGTGGTTGTTAATCTAAGCATATATACTTCTTAGCGAATTTGAAATGTAACGACACTTTCAGATGGTATAACTCGTTGCAAGTTCGACCCCCATAAAAACTAGTAATATGCTGAAAACACCGTAAAAACCAATCTCACCATTGCAAAAGAATAGATGCTTCCATCCCTGGAGCTTACGAGTACCTGCATGAGATCTTATGTCATCCCAAACCGAGCTGACATTATTTAAGAGCAAAAACATACTACTTTTTAACAGCAAGACGAGTGATTGCTATATCAATATAAGGATAAATATCTAACAATCAATCTTTTACTTGCTAAGCTTCTTTGTCCAAGAACCTGACCTGAGAAGGTAATTCAGGAGATGTGCATGGCCCAGCGAAAATTGGCCCACTAGTTCTCATCTGTTATAGAAAAATCACATCCACATAACACAGAAAGGTCGCATTAGGAAAAATCACGTTGTAAAAAAACGATTTTGACCCACAACCACAAGGAGTAACAATATTAAAATAATCAGAACATTTTCTTATGACGTGTTTTTTTATATATTGACGCGTTTTTTTTGGGGGGGAGATTCTGAGAGCTAGCCTGTTAGCTCGCTGATGCGGTAGGATCTTCC
Organism: Euphrasia confusa; assembly: GCA_954870475.1. Taxonomy (NCBI): domain Eukaryota; kingdom Viridiplantae; phylum Streptophyta; class Magnoliopsida; order Lamiales; family Orobanchaceae; genus Euphrasia; species Euphrasia confusa. Next base: position 4,881,089 of record OX940962.1, read on the forward strand.
TATGCGCTGTAATGTATCTCCAACTTCTTTTATTTTTTCTTCATATGATATTGACCGTTAACATAAAAAAACAACATTTTCTTATTATGGTCCTGATCGAAGGTAAGCTTTCTGTGACACGGGAAAATGATGATATAACGAGTTAACAACCCAATTCGCAAATCGCAATACCTTCCAAATGATGGAGCTACATCCACTCAGGACAACAACATTCCCATCAACCAAGCAACAAATGACTGGCAAAACCATGAGTATCATCAGAAAAGGTTACAAACTATACATAAAAATATTATGATTTTGAGATTCAGACAAAAATAAAATTGTAAACAAGTTTATAAAATAATAAGTTTGTGCTTCTAGAAAAGCAGTTTTATGAGCTTAATACTGGGGATTGCAAAAAGAGAGCCTATCAATGTCCAATGATAGTAAAAGATGTAATGAGAAAAAGATCGATTAAGGCATTATAGGATAAGGGTACGTACTATTTCCATTAGAACAATCGATTGAAAGTGACCCAAAGATAGGTGCTCCCATGTCTTGCTTCCACAATGTCTTGAAGGGAAGAGTCTACATGAACATATAAATAATGTGTCAGGGTAAACCATAACCATTAAGTGGATTACGATTGCCTGGTACTTGTGAGTTTGTGATGAATGAGAACAAACAAATACAATTCCATGGTAAATGTTCCATTAAAAGCATCAAATAAATCCCATTGTAAATTCTTACTAGGGCAGCACACAGGCAGATTTTAAAGGTTACTTTTAATTGGAGAAACATTTACATTTCTTAGTAATGCACAACTAAATATTATAAAGAAGGGTGGATACAATCTTTTTGTCTCAATTCAGTTTTTTCATAAATAAATGTGCCTATTTTATTTTCTGAAATTTAATGATCAAAGTTGAAGATCCATGTACAAAAAGAAAGATAAAAAGAGATCACAAAACCTTAATTTCCAATGCTATAACATGACCACTGGTGGATGCCACATAAAGCGTTTCTAGCATCTACAAAAAAGAAAGGGATTATGGCATGCAAAGTGAGCACAAACTGAATCATACAGAGCAGCATCAAGTGCTGAAGTAGAACCCAACCCATTCATTTGAGAATCATTTTACATTGCACAGAAAATAAGTTTCATCAAAATTAGAACTTCCTATTTATTTGATGTTAGTTGAGAAAATTATTTGTATTGTTACATTTCTAGCAAAGCAAACATCAAACTTAACGATAACAATTTCATGATTTAACTTTCAATTTTTTTAAATGACATCTCATTTTATTTTATTTTGAATTTTTTTTGCATGAAAATACAAATATATGTACACTCACAGTCTCACACATATTGCAATTAAATTAAAAAAATAAAAATATAAGTTTTTATGATTGAAGTCTGAAGATATGTGTGGGACAATCCATAAAAGAGAGTGTGAATATATATGACGGACATGAATATTATTACAGCCCTCCACTCTCCTTACTAAACTTCTGGTTCCACACAATTCACAATGACTTTACAAAACTCACCTCATTGATAGCAGGTGAACCAAATATACTGCCACCACATGGAAGTTTATAAATGCAGCAGTAACTTTTATAATCAAGGGCATACAGATTGTGGTCATACGATCCACACCTGGAAAAAAAAGCGTGCAAGGCCAATAACAACAAACATAATAGAATTTGAGATTAAAGAATAGAGGTAGAAGCTTCGTGATATTGTTTAACAATGCCATATTTACGGAAAACTCAGAGCATAGTCTACAAGACAAGTGTGATTTTATGTTTATTGCCTGAATGGGTAGCATCGAAGTTATTCAGCATACATATTAAAAGCAAAATTATAGATCAGCTTTTAAGCATACAAAAGGAATTTATTTATATATCAGCTATTGTTATTCAGTAGATTTGGGTTTTGTTGCACAAAGAGAAATATTACCAAACCAAATGCCTGCATTTGTCAACCACGGGTTGTGATTTTACCTTCAAAGTTCAAAAAAAAATTATATATTAGATGCCGATAAAAAACATTCAACAAGTTTAGGCAATGTTCTTTTTTAGTGCAATAGAATGAAGAAAATGGTCAGTTCAAAACTTCAGATCCCCACGTACACTAGAAAACTGTGGATAAAACTCCTAACTGTCAAAAAGAATATTCCATCTTTTACCCACCCTCTTTCCTAATCATTTAGAAAAAACGGGATACTTAACAGAAAATTATTGTAGGTGAACCAACAAAAACTCAGATAAGTTTAAACCAAAAAGGTTACTTGTCAATTGATTGAGCATGTAGCAAAAAAGAATTGAAAAAAAAAAATCATAATTGATGGATGTTTATATTAGCATTTGTTGGGGTCAAGTGTGTAAGGCTGCATAAAAAAAACTCATCATTAGTTTGGTTAACTTAACGGATCAAAGTTTGTCATTCATACCTCCCCATTAGTTTGAAAACTCCAGCAGATACTTCCGTTTGAAAACTGAAGGAAATAAATATTTCCCTGGTAACATCCAACTACAACCTACAAAACCTCATCTCAACTTGGGAAATATTGAAAGGATAAGGTGTCATGTACAAAACTAATTATAGCGAGATAGAACCTGAGAAAAGTCATCAAGAATTGCTGCCGAGCATTCTACCCGTCCTTCAAGTTTGGTCTCCCACTGTACAACTCCACTGCAAAATTTAGTAGGCAATAAACACATCAAATAACGATGATTATATAGTAACAGCAAAAAATGAAATTAACCAGTTGTTAGAATGTTATTCTGAAAAAAAAAGGCCAACTATAGATACTACTAAGTGCAATATTTCCTCTGCCGGCTGATTACTCAGAACAAATAAAGTAAATGATCTGATCTGTAGAGTTTTTAAACAAAATAACAGCAGATAATAATGCAAATTCTAGGCCACTATCAGTCATTATCAGTCATAATGAGTTGTCTTTCGATACTATGAGCAAACGAAGGACTAAGGCTCTGTTATTTTAGACTGTTCCGTGGGAACTGAACTAATATGGCCTGAACTGAACATAACTGATTTTTTTTATATAATAATAATAATATTTATACATTAATATATTATTAGCAAAATCATGAACCCTAATCTAAGCATGAACGAATTTGTTTACATTCATCTAATTAATATATTTATTTATTAAAAAAATAAACGAATTGAACTTAATCGATCTGTACTGCTGAACAGAATCAAACTAAAATTAAGTTCAAAAGAACAGGGCTCAAGACTTATAAAATTGGATAAAACACAAACAACAAGGAAGCATTAACTAATTTTATGGAGCAGATAAACAAAAAATACAATGTATCCTCCAATGCATAACACAGCATAAGCATCGGAATTCAGGCAATTGATGTGGATACCAAAGCGAACAAAATATTAATTCATTTGGTATTCTAAGATGAAGATCGCTATAAGTATATTCCGACATAATAATTCATATTAATCAGCATTACCTTGTGCCCTGTATGCAAACAAATTTGTGCGAGTGAGATCCAATGAATATATAGACATCACTTCCTTTACAAACCACAAGAGGTGATGCATCAACGCAAGATCCCAAGTCAACTTTCCATAGTGTTTCCATAAATCCTTTTCTGTCTCCCTGCACAATGTTTGACCAGACAGTGTCACACGAATAGCTTCTCTCACACTGCCCTTTGTGCGTACTTTTGTTGCATCGACTAAAAGAGCATTCTGTATGCACTGAAGTGGAGTTCCATAAAATATCACCCTGGGTCTTCAATTTTTTGGCAGTATAAAAGTCTCTGTTTATGTTGGCCTCAGATAACCTTCCTCGAGGCTTGCTTCCATGAAGATTTGGAATCTCTGATTCCTTTGACAGAGGCATTCTCAAAAAGGCATTAGATCCTATTGGATAAGTGGATGAAAAAAGGGCTGTTTGGAGCTTCAATGGAGTCGGGAAAGTATACAACAACTTCATATGGATACCCAACTTGAAAGAAACATAGGCGGCAGTTATAGAATCGCCACCCATTTCAAAAAAATCATCATCCGCTGAGACCTTCTCAATCATTAGTGCATCGGAAAATACCTGAACAATTAAAATTAAGTTTTTTTTTTTTTGAGAAGCAGCCGTCTAATGTGCAATATGGGAGGAAAAAAATTAACTTTCAAGGAATCGGTCTTGGCACATGCAACATATTGACATATAAAGTTAAGAACACTGAGAAATTTATGTTTAAGTGGGCAAATAAAGAGCATAGACTTCCTCTTAAGCAAAATGTGAAGAAAATTTCAGAAACAAAAAGGTTAAAAAGAACCATCAAAACTGAAGTTCGACTAAAATTTATTTCATACTTTCCTTTTAGAGTTTACAAACCTAGATTTAGGTGCTTTTCACACACATGTTACTACTACCTAGTACCTACACAAATGCTTAAACCTTTAAAGAAAATATACATCGATTCAATGAAGAATCATCAATTCACCAAAATATATGTATTTTACTACAAAGAAGAAACAACTAAATACCATATAGTGTTGCACACTTGCACTGATCAATCATGTGGAATAAACCCGGAGGCCTGGACAGGAATCATAGTTCTTTTTTGTTTCTCACACTTTATATCTGAAAGTTTGGTACTATGACTGGGTTTACCACCATTTTGATTAACAAAGGATAATGATCTATACTTAAATTGGAAAACCTTAGAGTGTAAGTATGTCAAATTAACCATGCTTGATGCTTCACAATGAATTGGTTAGCATATGGGGAACCTTTTTGATGACTTCAATGAGGTGATCCTGATGAATCTCTCCAATACTAATCCCAACTTGTTCGTCCAAAGGTCTTGAAGCAGATAATGACAAGTGATCAACTTTCCCAGAAGACGTCAAAGGTAATGATACAGTGAAAAAGATGCGACTTGGTATCATCACATATGGAAGCTTGCTTAGTGCCCAATCCCTAAGAGAAGATTCAAGAAGTTCATCATTTCCAGAGGATTTTTCTCTCACCACATGGGCTTCAAGAAGTAAGACATCGCCATCAACCTCGCGAGACAAAACCGCGACATCAAATACGTCAGGATGATCGCGAAATGCGCCTTCGATCTCCTCAAGAGCAATGCGCTGCCCATTAACCTTTACTGTGCGGTCCTTTCTTCCAAGAAAAACCAGATCACCACTCGGGAGCTTTCTGGCAAAATCACCAGTATTAAAGTAATGTTGAAATCTACAACCATTAGTGGGACCCGGTACATCATGTTCTGAAGAGATATACCCATCTTCAAAGGGTATAATATGAGGATAGTCGAAGTAACCTGCTGCAACACACAGTCCACTCACATATATCTCTCCTTGGTAGGGTGCGTCTTCTCCAACTAACACCACGTCACAATTTGACACGGGCAAGCCAACTGGGACGCTGCTTAATGCCTCATTTTCCAAAACCATTGGCAATCTCGTGCATTCAAAGTATGTGCAATCGCCTGTTACCTTAATACAAAATTGATTTGCACAAGTACTCAACACAAAGAAAAATAGCTAAAAATAATAATAAATGGAAAAATAAACCACAAAGGCAGTCATGCTGATAACCAAAAAGAGTGAAAGTAAAAAAGTAAGAGGCGATTAGCTAATTTGAACACTTTATCTATTCTTGCACTTGTTAGTTTGAGGTTTAAATTGCACGTGTTTCTTAATCAAAAAAATTATTCTCAGATAATATTACTAGACACGTTACTGCAAATAACAAACGAAAAGCTAGGATAAGTATCAAGTACTTTTTTCTTACCTCTGTGCTGCCATACAAATTCAAAATTGAAGTCTGGGGTAGTAACTTCTGAAGCTTCTTGCACAAGGAAAGGTGTAAGACCTCGCCACTTAAAACTAACAACTTCAAAGAACCTTGAATAGTTATAGAACGTGGACTTTGTAAGGATGGAAGGATTGCTCTCATCAAAGAGGGAACAGCAACAAGCCTGTTAATAGAGTATCCCTGGAAGAAAGAAATTAGAAAATCCAGATACAGTCCTTGTGGCTCTGAAAGAGGAATGCATGGCGTAGTTTAATATTTAGTAACCACAAAAGGGTGAGACAAACAACTTCGGCATAACAATAAATCATTCCATCTTATAAGTTGAGATCAAGGGGTGTCCTGTGCCAACTTCGGCACAACTATTAATCATAGTAAATAACACAGTATATGCTAAGAACCTATATTCCTATAAAATTCTCCGAGCTTCGAAAGTGGATGGTCTCTCATTTATCACATTTCACAGCTTCTCTTCAATACTTATTGGAAACATTACATACATGACAAAAACAACAAATACAACAAGTGAGATTTAAAAAATGTACAATTGACAGTCTCATGTTATAAAGAAATAGGTGACTGATAACTGAATTAATTCTCAAAACAAGAAATTAAATATTTTTTTTGACTCGTTTTGTAACTTATACTTTGCCATGTACCTGTAAAAAATGTACGACACAAAATATATTTTCTTTTAGCTGATTGAAAGGAGGTATCACCAACGTACAAGTAGAAAGTACAGCTCCAAGAAACTCTTGCACGTGATCAATGAAGCTAATTGCTGTTTTGAAAAGCACTACATCTACTTCATGTATAGGATACATTTCTTGCATCCATAAATAACGATTAAGAAGACCTACAATAGGAACATATGCCGGCATAAGAATACTGTAGTGAATGAGGATATGAGAAACATGAACTCCAATGTAGTATACTTAAAGTTAAAGATGACAATGAGATGAGGTAGTACTAGGAGATCTGGTAGCGCCCCATACAAGGATCATGAACGGGTCGACCCGTGTACAGTAACTTTATTTTATTACAAAATAATGAAATACCAAATACTTGTATAGATAATAATACAATGTATAAACATAAAAAGGTGTATAACAAATACATCATCATATAAGAAAGTGCATATATACAGTATATGCAAAACATAACTATATTATAAAATAAAATAAAATAAAAATGTTGTCAGGCGAGCGAGGCTAAAATTGCCACCCCTAAGCAGATGAGGTTTCATATAAGATAACTCACCGATTTCAGTACCACATACACCTTTAGGCTTTCCACTAGATCCTGAAGTGTACATCAAGTAACAGAATGATCTTGGGCTTTCACTTTCGCAAGGCCAGTCTAATAGTAACGGATGAGATTGTCCCTTGCTAATTTCCTTCAAAGAAAAATGTAAGACATGACAGCTTCCCTCATCAACAAGCCATTTTAAGGAATCGAGCCTGTGCCAACAGTTCCCCTCGGGAGAGGATTCAACTCCAACTACTAAATCAACTTTTGAAGAGGATATAAGTGACAATATCCTTGTTTTTGGCCACGTCGGGTCTAAAGGCATGAATGCTTCCCCGCATCTCAGAACAGAGAGGACGGCCACGATGTATTCAACAGATGGCTCCATATATATGCCGATCACATTCGGTCTGCGGAAAGTTATAACCTTGGTAGACTTTTGTGCATTTTGACTTGAATCTTTCAAGGATTCAGAATCGTGTTCAGAGTTTTCCCTAAAAAGTTTAACTGTGGAAGTAAAGTTCAGAGTCCGCCAAGGATTTTTATTTTTTTTAAAGTAAAACAAGAAATTCAATATATATACCGAAATCCCAAAAACTACACGGGCAATCTCACTTATAGAACTAATGAACTATAGAACTATCAAGTTGATTATGACATTTTTCCCGGTATAATTCAGTTCCTACCTGGCTGTGTTTTTATTAGGCATGAGCTGAGGTTCTCGACGGCGGAAATTATTTCGGAGAAAGTGAAGCACTCGTCTCCGTCGTAGACTGGTACTGACCCGGAAGACGACGCCGTATCGACGGAGACAAATTCGCCATGTGGAGGGCGGTCAGAGGGCAACAAACCGCCGGAGGCGTGTATGACGGCAATTTTATCGGGTGACCTAGAGGCGGCTCTGAAGAACTCGTGAGCAATGCAGCAAGGCGACGAAGCCATAGTAGAAGGTAATAGAGTACAGTAATATGATTTTGATTTATTTACCACACTACTTTTAATTTTCCAGCCTCGCCGGAATTTAGGAATTTAGGGTAGGTTGAAAAATGTAATTTCCTGCAAGATAAGGTATTAATCGGGAATAAAATTCCGACAATATTGAAAACACGCCGTCGTTATAAAATGTAATTAACCCTTCTAGAAAAATATATAAAAATTAAAATAAGTTATTTGCAAAATCACTTATAAAAAGTAACAAAACTTACTAGAAATAACAACATTAAAACATAGAAAAATACTACTACTAATCATGAAGTCTTAAAATAGTAATAATCAAGTTTTCAGAAAGATCAACAAGATCGATGCTTTGATCTCTTTGAAGTGGTTTTAATCACTAGATTGAGTGAGCTTAGTGCTACTGGTTTCAAGTCCTTGCACGCACGAGCTATTGCCTTCCGTTTCTTGGTGGGATGATCGGCACAAGGCTCGACAGTCATTTGTTCCAAAGCTGCAGCTTTGTTCATTATGAACAATGCAAATTCCAATTCCTCTGTGCTTCCCGTGTATCCCGACACGGCAAATCTCTTCAGACTCGGAGACAGTTGTTTTCTCGTATGCACTACTACCTCTTCAATCTCTCGTTTTTCTTCCCCCTCCTCCATCCAAATAAACTGCATATATGCCAAAGAAAACCAATAACTTAATTATTACTATATTTTCACATATATAATTTAATTAATTAATTAATGAAACAAATAAAACACTAACCTTTACGTCAAGAGTTTCCAATGAAGTACATGCTTTAATCAGAGGGTAGAGCTTCTGGAGTTGGTGGTTAGAATAACACAGGATCATGTGAACTTTTACGTCTAATTGTTTTATGTTTTTTAGTTCATAAAACGGCTGATCAATCTGCAAACGTCGATCAAACACAATTCAATAACGTACATACATGCATGTTAATTAATCAATCAAACAACGTCACGATACTTACATTTAGTAGAGTTGGATTCGCAGAGATCTTGAGTAGTCGAAGTTGGTCGCGTACGGAAGACGGTATCGTGTGCAACAAATTGACTCCATTCTCACTAATGTGAAGCTCAGTAAGCTTCGGGACATTAGCGAGTCGTAAGATATACGCGCCAAATCCATAGTAAACCAATGCAACGAGATTGGGCACGTCTCGAATCACAATCGATTCGAGATAAAGAGCGCACATGCTCAGCCTCTTCAACTCACGCCCGCCGCCCACAACCGATACATTCTTCAGCCTTTCGGATTCCCGTATGAACAAAACTTCTAGAAGAGGGAAGCTAGACAACAAGAGGTCGATCTTGTTAGGATTGTATACACCGGGAAGGCGGGCGGTGCTTTACGTCAACGAGACCACCGACTACTCGTCGGACCACCGGGACCCGCCTAGAGAGGACGAGGAGTTTTCACTTGACTCGTCGATACCCGATCGACCGGACACGCCCAATGCGTGACGGAAACTCCGATCGATCTCCGCACGAATCCACCCCGTACTCTACTACCAATCATCGAGAACAACCGACGTCCAACCGTTGTCGGGAATCCACTCAACCCGAGTGTTCCGAATTCCCGACCAACCAACAACGACAACCAATCACAAGCAATACGTATATATCCTCAATGCACCCAAACATACACAATATACATATTCAAGCAAAAATAGAGCTATCCACAATCGAAGCAATCAACACAATACGAAATGAGAAAGCAAACAAACACGACACCGAGAATTATAGTGGTTCACCTTTAAATAGGCTACATCCACTTTGTCGCCACGATTTCTTCACTAGATACACCGAATCGATACACCGAGCTTTACAAGAATTCTCTCTCGAATTCTAACTCTCACGACTCTCTCTAGGATCCTCACACTCTAGCCCACCCAACGAGATACACCGAAATATAAACGAGAGCTTCCAAGAGCTTCCAAGATTTTTCTCCCAAAAAATCTAACTCTAACCCTCTTCCTATATTTCTCTCTCTATAATGGTGGCTACAAATGGTTTTGGATAAAATACATGTGAGGGGGGAGGTTGTATATATAGTAGTATGGTCAAGACCTAGTCAAAGCCCAAAAAAGGCCTTAAAAAGCCCCAAAAAAGCCTCAAAAACGAGTTGACCAATAACATTCCTGGAAGTGGCACGAACGTGCTACTGCCTCTGAAGTTTTGGAAGAATGGCACATTCTGGCACGAACGTGCCAGTTCCTGAGTTTTGAGAAACTCTTCATTCGCGCTCGTTTTTCGTCGTGGCTTCGTCGGTTTGGTTTGGCTACACCAAACCCAACAATCTCCCACCTGGAGACACAACCAAACTACACTCCCCATCATCCATGGCGGCGGCCACATTCATCATCCGAGAAGTCCAACCGAAGTCTCTCTCGACCTCGGCTTCAAAGGCTTCACCACCTTCTTCCTCGACACATCGGTCGGCATCCGACTTCCCCGGAACGTCTCAAGCACCTCGTGCTTAGACCGAGCATCGATTCCCGGGTTTCTCATCACAACCCTCGACGCTCTCCTCTTTTCAACATCGCCCATTCCGTTAACCTTTCCGTCACCACGCAATCCCCTTTCGGACCTCCGAAACCGCAACATGGAACCCGAGCTTCTCAAAGCTCCCACATGTCGCCTCCCCGGATTGCTCGTGAACCGGCTAACTCCCACCGAATGAGCAACGTCGGCATTCACATGCCCATCGTCTATCACCGACGATCTCGACCGATAGCCTCCAACATTGTCACCGTTGCTAGCTCTACGACTCCTTTGCCTACTCCTCGTTTTCCGAATCCTCGCCACGGGACTCTCTCCGAAACGATCACCCGAGTAGCACTCGAATCGTCTAACAACTCCCACCGCATGGGAAATGTCGGGCTTCTATACCTCGTCTCTCACCGACGAGTCTCCGAGTGAAAATAACGAGCTCGGCTCGCTTCCAATTTTCAACTCCCGCTTGCTCGATTTACCGGCCCGCATTGCTCTACCATCTCGAACCGAAAGCACATGATTGATTTCCAAGGTTTCCACCGGTGGGTCTTCTACCGGAACACCTCCATCATCATGTCTCCGCTTTCCGATATCCAATTTCTCCATCACCGAGAATCGAACTCGTCTCCTTTCGAGAACCGGACTCCGATCCGTATGAGGAACACCCGAACTCGCCTTTGGTTGCAACCACCTTTCGCTCATACGACCTAGCCCACAATGCATTAGCCCATTGGTGTTGTCGGGTACACCAATCTCACGACCTCCCGTCGTAGTGTAAAGGGTGCTCGTCTTTCGACCACGAGCAAGTATCACCACACCCTTCGACACTCTCCAAGACCCATCATCGAAGTCATCCTTGTGCTCCGTCTCAAGTCGACTCACCGAGATCACACTCCACGTCAACTTCGGCACGCACATCTCCTTCGACAATCGAAACGTCTCACACGACGTCTCCAAAATTTCGTCTCCAACACTCACGGCCTCCAAAGGTTCCCCATCTTCACGATGCACCTCTACGTGACCCCCGGCAACACACATGCCATCACGGTTCGCCATGGTGTGAGACACCGCTCCCGAGTCGACCACCCGAGAGACTTCACAAGAGCCCGAAGATACCGATAAGTCATCTTCACTCTCGTCACCCGTCACAACCTTGGCACCACCTCCGTTCCCCGGAAGCTCACTACAATGCCGCTTCATGTGACCGGATTTACCGCAATTCCAACATAAGAATCGCTTTTTCTTCCCGTTGCTCGACTCCACCCTTTTCCCGCGTCTATAACCTCCGTAATGATTTCTACCTCGGCTCAAACTCAAGGCCTTAGTCGTTGAAGTTGATGTCTCTCCGGAATCCCTCCTTCTAACCTCTTCGGCAAGAACACGATCCCTCACATCGGCATACTTCAACCTATCACTTCCAACGGAGTTATTCAACGCCATTCTTATCGGCTCCCAACTACTCGGTAGAGACGCCAATAGAGTAAGGGCCCGAACCTCATCATCGAACCCGATCTCAACCGAAGACAACTCGTTGACGATCGTTTCGAACTCGTTCACGTGAGTCGCAACAACTTCTCCTTCTTCCATCTTCAAATGAAAGAACCGCTCCAACAAGGAGCTTTTTCTTCTCGCCGACGGCTTCTCGATCGGCTTCTCGAACATGTCGGATAACACCTTCATCATCCCCGAGGTCGACTTCTCCATCATCACCTTTCTAGCGATGTTCTCCGACAACGTCAAACGGACTAACCCGAGTACTCGTCGGTCTAGGAGAGCTCATTCCGCCTCGCTCATACCCTCCGGCTTCTCGCCTACTAACGGTAGATGAAGATTCTTCCCGAACAAGTAGTTCATCACTTGCACCTTCCAATGTGCAAAATCCGACCCGTTGAACCTTTCGATTGCACTCCATACTATGTCGTTGCCCGTCATTGTTCTCCGACCGCTTCAACCGAAGCTCTGATACCAATTGTTAGGATTGTATACACCGGGAAGGCGGGCGGTGCTTTACGTCAACGAGACCACCGACTACTCGTTGGACCACCGGGACCCGCCTAGAGAGGACGAGGAGTTTTCACTTGACTCGTCGATACCCGATCGACCGGACACGCCCAATGCGTGACGGAAACTCCGATCGATCTCCGCACGAATCCACCCCGTACTCTACTACCAATCCTCGAGAACAACCGACGTCCAACCGTTGTCGGGAATCCACTCAACCCGAGTGTTCCGAATTCCCGACCAACCAACAACGACAACCAATCACAAGCAATACGTATATATCCTCAATGCACCCAAGCATACACAATATACATATTCAAGCAAAAATAGAGCTATCCACAATCGAAGCAATCAACACAATACGAAATGAGAAAGCAAACAAACACGACACCGAGAATTATAGTGGTTCACCTTTAAATAGGCTACATCCACTTTGTCGCCACGATTTCTTCACTAGATACACCGAATCGATACACCGAGCTTTACAAGAATTCTCTCTCGAATTCTAACTCTCACGACTCTCTCTAGGATCCTCACACTCTAGCCCACCCAACGAGATACACCGAAATATAAACGAGAGCTTCCAAGATTTTTCTCCCAAAAAATCTAACTCTGACCCTCTTCCTATATTTCTCTCTCTATAATGGTGGCTACAAATGGTTTTGGATAAGATACATGTGAGGGGGGAGGTTGTATATATAGTAGTATGGTCAAGACCTAGTCAAAGCTCAAAAAAGGCCTTAAAAAGTCCCAAAAAAGCCTCAAAAACGAGTTGGCCCATAACATTCCTGGAAGTGGCACGAACGTGCCAGTTTTGGCACGAACGTGCTACTGCCTCTGAAGTTTTGGAAGAATGGCACATTCTGGCACGAACGTGCCAGTTCCTGAGTTTTGAAAAACTCTTCATTCGCGCTCGTTTTTCGTCGTGGCTTCGTCGGTTTGGTTTGGCTACACCAAACCCAACAGATCTCGGAATCCGCGACTTTGATTCCCATCAGACACAATTGCTTGAGGGTTTTAAGACCGGGGAGGAGGTGGGTCCCGCCTCGGATCAGTGAAAGCGGGAGAGTGTAATGGAGGGACTTGGTATCGTAACACATCATGAATATGTTGATGGTTTCGACTTTCCTAGCCAATGCGAACCCTAGCCACCTCTCCAAGTCGGCTCCTTGGAAACAATGATGCATGCTCAAACTAAACTCTTTCAGAGCCGAGTTGGATTTGAACGAATCCAAGGTGTGGTTGATGGTGTCGACGAACTTTGAGAAGTCGTCTTGGTTCTTCGAAAGCTTGGTTGTGGGAATAAAGAGACTAGTCATCTTGGTGTATAGATGGCGCCAACGAGTGGAGAGGATGCTCGTGGCTATAGCTTTTTGCAAAGGTAGTCGAGAGAGCACGGATGCAAGAATTTCGTCGGGTAATAGGCTGATCCTATCGACCCCATCGTCAGGGACGACGACATTGTGCTGCAAAAATTAAAACACATATAGTTACATATATAAAGTACTATATGAATTATTATGATGACGTCATGATCATGCATGTCACCTTATTATTTATACCTCTTCTGCTTAGTAGCGCGAGTAATTTTCTTCATATCCGATAAAAACCGGTACGGTAGGGTATTTGATTATGACTAATCCGAGCGATATATATAGAGCATAGGGAGGGAAGACCCGGATCTGTCGGGTTACGGAAGAGAACCCTAATTACATTTGGCAAGTCTTTCTTTTTTTATTAAGTTAATAAAAGTAATTTCACTTTCTAATAAACTCTTAATTAACTTTATTTAAGATCAAAAATATTTTCTTTATATAAAATTTGGAAAACAAATTAATTAGATACCAATAACCATTCTCGGTACAAATTAATTTTAGGAATTAAAAAATAGAGTTTATTGATTTTTATTATTTTAAAAAAATCATATTCTTGAACTATATGATTGGGGTAATTTTAGGTATTAAAAAAAAACCATTTATTTCTTCACGAAGAATGTATCATTGCTGAACCTTTTTTTTTTCGTTGGCAGTGCGCGAAGCTCAATGTAGTTTTGATATGTGGATGCATAATTCAAAGAACGAAAAAATATCTTTTGAGATTATTGAAATGTGCTTATTTAGTTATTATTATGTGGAAATTGTATATATATGATTGGGGGAATTTCTGGTAACTTTTATCGTTTTCATTCTGCTGGCCTGGAACTCATCCATATCCTGCTGCGTGCCCTGGGCGGACCCAGCTATAGGCGAGGGTGGCCCACCCTGAGATTTTTCAATTTTTTACTTATATTCCTTCGAATATAATAGTATATATTTAAGAATTAAAAAAATATAAATACAAGGCGTGGCCCTTATTATTTGGGATACATGACATGTTATAGGAGTAGTTTTAAAATCTAACCCTTTTCAAATATTTTAATAATTTTGTAACTGAAATCTTAACAATTTTCTAATTTTAGTCTTAGAAAACTCTTGACCAATTTCTTATGTATTTTGCACCACTACATAAGCTTTAACCAGAAAAATGTATTTTCTTTTATATTATATATTTATTATATTAGTTTTAATTTAAGTATGACTATATTTAATTTATAAGAAATACATTGTTTTCTAAATATTATAGTTTTAATATACATTAATTGCAGTAAAAAATATTTTATTATAATATGTTACTTTTTATAATATTATGCACACTATTTTTACAATTTTGTTTCATAATAATATACTACATTAATATTCATTTTATAAAACGGTACATTTTACTCTTTACAAAATAAATCTTTTTTTTAATTTTATTTGTACTGAAATTGATTCAACTTTAAAAAAATAAATTTTTATTAATTATTTTGTTAAAATATACTCTTTATGTACATAGATAGTTGTACATTACAAAAAAAATGATACTCTTCAGACTCCTTAACCAACAACCTAAAATTAAATTTAGAAGTACAACAATTTACATATTGAGATGTTCCGCCGCACAAAAAAAAAAAATTGTTATTTTAAAAAATAATTGTACTCTTATTTAATTCACTTACTTTTTTAAAATTTAATCAAAATTATTTTTATTTATCAACTTGAAATTATATTTTGACTTTTTGCTTTTTAGTTAAATAATCTAAAAATATATATTTTTTTAATTTTATTTTTGTGCTTGAAAAATTGTCAATTTTTTCAAAGGCGAGGCTATATATTTTTAACCCCTGTTGTTCGAAGACATTAATATGCTTCGATTAAGTAGTTAGTATGTTTTAAATTTGGCCCACCCTCACTCGGGATCCTGGGTCCGCCTCTGCCCTCGCCCGCGCTTGATGTTTTAGCCGTTGGATGTTTGGATGGGAAGATTCACGTTCACAACATCCGATACGCGCGACGAGGAAATTGTCACCTTCAATCACTCAACTCAATATTATATCATCTAATACTACAAGTAGGAACTTAAATAAACATTTTATCCTCAAATGATATTGTATCAATATTCAGTATAATCTAGTCTTCATGACATGCCTTTGAAATGGCTCAATCTCTATTCCATACAAGGGATCAAGTTTATTTATTTGACAAATTTATTCAAACTTGCAGAAAGGCAGAATTACAAGGAAATGAAGATCGAGCTTAAGTTGCGACATTCGCTGCTTATCATCATAAAAGTAATTAAGATTACAATTTTTGATTCGTAAAACTTATTAATTTGCTCAATCATGACTTGGTATGAAGCTAGCTAGGTATAAGGCAGGTTTACCCCGTTAAGAAAATGGGTAACAAGAACAAGGGCTCTCTGAGGTTGATAACTCGGAACTTCATGCCCCGCCCCTCGTATTGTTACGAATGCTAGGTTGCCTTCGTACACTTGTGTATACCCTGCAACGTCCTGATGATAGGCCATAGCAACAGAAACAAATGAAGCATGCATGTATATATCATCTTAACATATATATATATATACATATATATATATATATATATATATATAAATAAACAAAATGTATATATTTACGTGTGTGTATATATATATATATATATATATATATATATATATATATATATACGTACATCATTTTTAGAATACCACGGGTGCCAATGCTCTTTAATTTGAAGGTTCATCTCTTTGATGCTTAATTGTGTTCCAGTGACTGGTACCCTTCCGTCTACATCTCCACTGGGATCGATTCGATTCGATTTTCACTCAAAAGTAAGTACATGAATATTCATCCTACACAGTACATGAAGTAATACTAATTAAATATTATATATTACCTGTATATCCAAACTCGAAGCCCGTTTTGCATGAACTCTTTGAGACTAGGGAGCACAGTGGATGCACGGTCTGTCCAATTAATATCAGTGCAAAAGCCCCATTCATTATCAGGAATCTTCGCCACGTTGACATTAAGTGTCTTTTGAACATCGGGACGATTCAAGTACGCGTACACGTAATTGCCGCTGCAAGGATCAAACTCGAAGATCTGCATGCATATATATAATTGCACGTGTGGAATTATTATATACTATTATTATTATTATTGAATTTGAAAATTAGTTATGAACTTAAGATTACTAACCGAATACTTGTTGGGTTTGTTTGTGAGATTGTCATTATGGCACAATGGCCGATATATATTATAAATGTTGATCTTGCGGGGATAGAACGTATTCCAAGCTTCGTCTTGATCTTGGTCGCATGCTTTAGGTATTCCAGGACCCTTGGGAGAGAAACCGCAGTCTCTCATAATTTGATTAGTTAAATCATCCGAAATCAAAGCATGGCTTCCCCAATATTCAAACATCCCTTGATCGTCGGTACCGTCGTTAATCGCAGCATTTCCAATCTGCAAAATGATGAAAAACATATTATATATATATATATATATATATATATATATATATATATATATATATATATATATATTGAAAGTAGCATAAATATGTATGTATGTATGTATGTATGTATGTATGTAAATAAAGAGAAGAGAGGGGACGTCGATCTCATGCACCATGATTCCTTTGAGCTTGACAATTGTTTTGGCCTTCTTGTTTTGATACAGAATGGTCTGAGCGAATTGGGGCACGAAATGTCCAGCGTAGCTCTCGCCCGTGAGATAAACATCTCTCGTTTTGTATTCCGGAAATTTTTCTAACCAATTCATTAGAAAAACATAATTGTCGGCTGCTGTTTTTTTATCTCCGGACACGTAATCAGTCGGCGTGTTTGAATACGAAAATCCAACCCCAGCTGGAGTTTCCAGAAACAACACATTTGCGACTATATATCGAAAGAGAGACACACAAAAAAAAAAAAATCATCATTATTATTTTAACAACATGAAAATGAATTGAATACTTTATAAGTTCACTAATGGTATTATAAACCTTGGTTCCATGCATAGTCGTTCACGTAGAGTGTTTTTCCGTCACTTTGAACACGAAACGGGCCGAGCTCTTGCATTGCTCCATAACCAAGAGATGAACAACCAGGCCCTGAGATTTAATTTGCATATTTATAGATCTTGAATATTAATTATAAAAAAAAAAAAACATATACATATTATACAACATACCTCCGTTAAGCCATAGAAGAAGAGGCGATGTGTGTGGGGATTCTTGAGCCTCAACAAAGTAGTAGTAAAACGATTTTCCCGTTTTTGGGTCAACCTTAACATATCCACCGTATTGTTTGAATTTAACGACATTTGGTTGTCCAAACAACATCTTAATTCTGTCGTTCTCTTTTTCGCCTGAAGTTTGAGAACTCGTATTTATTAATCGAGACTCGTCGATATGCAGTTCGCTTGGATCGAAAAGTGTGTTTTCAAATTGAGTTTTGGTTTTTTTTCGTAGGTTGTTATTTCGAAAACGGGAAAACGTTGATGCACTTTTGACTTGTGGTGCTATGAGTATGAGACATGATAAAAATAAAGTAAAGAACATAATTATAAAGATTGATTTTTCCATGATTTATTCTTTCTCTTCTATTGCAAAATAAGAATTAAAGAAAGAGTTGTGAGTTTTGATCATGTAGTTTTCAAATATATATATATATATATTAGATATACTTATCATACAGAAATGTTTTGTGAATATATATAATATTCTTTTTTACTCCCGGCCTATTGATTTTTTCAACTTATCATACAAAAATGTTTTGTGAATATAATATTCTTTTTACTCCCGGACTATTTGATTTTTTTAACACGTTTCACAGTGAAATTAAAAAATGTTTTGACTGTGAATCAAATATATAGCATATACTTGTGTAGTAGTAATTTTATATCTAAACTTAAGTTTATGAAAAATCAAATTTTGTTTTATTTAACAATTATAAACTAATGGAATTTTGATAGTATCTAAAGTTTACTTGATAGTTGACTCTAACGTTTTGTCTTGAGTAAAATCAATTCAATTTAGAGAATGTCATTAAAAAATATAAAACACATTAATTTTTTTCATATTTATTGTTTTTAATTCAAACCTTGAATTTACAAATTAAAGTTTTATATTTTGTAAAGTTGTGTTGTTGGTTAAAAACGTGTAATGCGTGCGAGTTCTTATGAGACTATCTAAATTATTCTTTATCGTATCTATTTTTTCAAATTTTGAGTCATTATGCAACCGGATTATTTGATTATTCTTATTTTTTCATCATATCTCTTTATGCACGCTTAAGTTATAATATATATATATACACGAGTCTTCTTCTTATACGCACTAATGCGTAAGCAATACATCTAACAAACTGAGAAATATTATACTAATTTTTTTTTAAAAATCTATTTTATTTGTTTTAATTGATTTAAAGTCTCCGTATATTTTAATTAAATATCGTTAATACAACATCAAATTCTAATTTTTAATCAAATTCTAATTTTTAAGTGGCAGAAAAAAATAATACTTCTTGCCTAGAAAAAAAATCACTAAACTAAGAAAAAGTTGTTTTAATGTATAAGCAAGAAAGAGTTGAACCTCAGTTTTTGGAATTGGTTCTGGATCTATCCATTTCCAACGTTTTTTCAAATTAATAATTTTTTATTAAAATGACGGTTTAGAACCGAAACCGGCCAACTAAAACTTACTTATAATTTAAAAATGGGAATGAGGCCAGGTTCCGCCAGGTTGATCCTGTCGATCGAGTCGACGACATTATGCTGCACATTACAAACATATATAGTACAGTATATATATTACATGCATGTATCATTATAATTGTAGTATATATACTACTTTGTTAGTGCGACAACTGATATGACACAGAGCTGATTATATTAAATTAACGATGTCATGATCGTCACCTTATTATTGCGTTGGAGGCGATGATATAATCTTCTCTTAGTTGCAGCGTCCCTCTTCTTCTTACCAGCATGAGTAATTTTCTTCATATCCTGTATGTATATATTCACCAAAACACAGATATTCGAATTAATTAATAATTAATCATATACGTATAGGCTATAGCAGAAAACTAATCAAACTAACTTAGTTGTACGGCAAGTACGGTCCTTACGTACCTTTGACTTGAAAAGTTGAAGGCCGAATTAAGCTGAGTTGTTGGATACGTACGGGAAGATATATATTATATGTATATATTATATATAGATAGGGAGAGAACCCTAAATTCCCTAATTCAACTTTCCTTTTTAATTAAAAAGATTCAATTCTTAGGGCAAATTCGATGCTGGATTTCTGGTTACAACCCACGCACCTTATCTAGTCAACACGTGTATTCCACTATCCCATTTGCTTATTTATTTTCACTCTCATTTTCAGTTTATTTTTTTTATTATTCTATTCAATATTGTTAACCGTGGTTAGCCTTTTAGACTTGAATAAGAAGTGGGAAAAACAAAATCTCCCTCCCAAATTTTCACTCAAAATTTTCCCTTCCAAAATTTTGCAATTAAGCTAATTTATTCCAACTTTTTAGTTATCAAAAATAAAATTGTTTTATTCACTCTCAACTCTAGAACACTTTTATCAACAACACATTACTTTTAAGAACATCAACTTCTTCTAATACATTATTTTTCGTATATATATATTCTGTATAGTTTATTTTTTTTTTATGTTTTGCTATGAAAATGATCAATGTAAGTTCCTCAAAACAAAATAAAAATAAAAATACGAAGACAACTAAATTTATATTTAATCAACAAAATTGACCAATGAGTCCATTGTTGGACAAACCATAAAAAGAGAGCAAGCAACATTTTAATTTGTGAAAATTTGTTGTCAAACATCTTGCTACAGTGAAAACAATGCAAAACACGACTAAACCCGACAAAAGTAATCCTACTAAAGTGATTTGCATCAAAATATTATACTACTATCACAATCACAAAATAATGTTATCACAAAAGCCATCTTCAAAAAAACTTGACGAAAGCGTGGTTTTGTATTAAACAAAGTCGTCAATGATAGGCCGAACATATCGTACTTCACGTTTGCCGTCAAGTATTGTCAAAATTCTCCTACAAAACAAATTTGTTAAAAGAAATCAAATACATAATATATAAACCATAATAATTTCAATAACATACTATAATTTAGTATCTGTGAAGAATTGGTACTTTCAAATGAATAACCAAACAAATTCATTTGACCACCTAAATTCAAAGTGATATCACCTCCCTCCTGCAAGAGGCATGTAAAAATGTAAAATATATAAATTAAAATTTGTATTAAAAATTACATAAATACATTTACCTCTAAATTTTGACTATACGCGTGTGGATGATTGTCACCAAACTGAGGTAAAAGTTGTGAAGGCTGGAATTGATATTGTTTTGATGAAAGGGTGGCGGGAAAGAAAGATTTTGTGTTAGTGGCATATTGTGTGAACTTTGAAGGTTTATCGCCTCTTGCGAGCTTTGAGCCTTCGTTTTCTTTCTTTTAGGATCTATAAAAAATAATTTAATAAAAATATCAATAAATAAATAAAATAAAATATGTCCAACACATGAATAAACAAAACAATCAACTTACGTGCGCTTTCCATTTTCCTTTTCACTTTTCCTTGTTTGCCTTTATCATCCCAGTGGCGTGTTATGCGACCACTCGAAATTCCTTTCGATTTGACGTTCAATGGATTACGAATTATCACTTCTGTATTCTGGTCATATTTTTCTCGACCAAGGTATCACATAAATCCTGGACATTTAAATCTTGAAGAACAACAGAGATTGCTTTACTTGCATTATCAACTATTTCAACCAACAACCTTCTTGCTTTCTCATATGGTCTGCTTAATTGAGCCGTCTCATACATTGATCTCACTACGTGGTTGACAAACACCATCTCAGACTCATTCTTATTCCCACCACCACCAATGTTTTTGTGATCTTTATTCAATTCTCTATTTTTGGCATTTTTGGACCACCTCCCCAAAATATAAATATTGGGAAGACTAGTCACATTCATCACTGTAGATGTTAGTTTTGGCTACAACATTTGTGTTTGTTGTTTTTGTCTTTGATTTCAGGTGTAGGTTGAGTGAATGCAAAATAATCAACATGTCAAGTTCATGCGACTGAAGTCGCACGACATTGCATTACCACACCATGCGACTGGCGTCGCACGCGACGAGCGTCGCTCAAGCCGGCCTCTCCTCCATTTGCGACTGGAGTCGCACGCGACATGCGTCGCGTGTCATGGTTGAGCGACTGCAGTCGCACGCGACGGGCGTCGCACGAACCGTCTCCTCCTCATCTTGCGACAGGAGTCGCACGCGACAGGCGTCGCGAGACTCTGTCTCTATTCATCATGCGATAGGAGTCGCATGATCTCCATGGCCAAGAAATGCGACTCGCGTCGCACGCCTGTGAATTGCGACCCGCGTCGCACGCGACTGGCGTCGCGTGATGATTGCCCCAACCTGTACAACTGAAGCCTCTTGTCATGGCCTCTTTAACTTCGTGTATCAACTGATGCATGAAGTGCTGTTTACTACTTCAACTCTATTGACGACAATGAAGACGATGAAATATGGAATGTTCAACGACGAGTATTCACCACGATGAAGTTGAAGATGAAGTATTGAGATCGACGGAGTCAAGATGTGTTGAAGTCTGAAGTTGAAGAATCGAAGATTCAAGAATCGAAGATTCAAGATTCCAAGATTCAAGAATCGAAGATTCCGAAAGTGATGTCATCCATGGAATTGTGATGTAGGCCAAGCATGTGCCAATCAGATTGCTCTATTTCAAGGCCTCACATGTGCGAGACTACTATATATACCCATGGAGTTGGATGAAATCAGTTGACGATTTTGAGAGAACAAAATCCGATATCTGAGTATCAACGTTCGTTGTTTACGGCTTATAGCTTTAAGAGTTTTGGTAGTTGCTTTGTGCTGTGCACCGTTAGTAGAGTTATGCGATTTAGCTCTAGGTGAGATAGTACTAGATCATTAGTTCGTTGGAGTGCTGCGTCACTTGGGATACGACTCTTGATCATACCGTCTACCTTTCTCCACAAGTGTAATAGTTAGTTTTGTTTATCAATGAAATGAAACTATTATACAACCTTGTCTTCAGCACTTTACTTTACTCTTGTTG
This sequence comes from Euphrasia confusa, assembly GCA_954870475.1. Taxonomy (NCBI): domain Eukaryota; kingdom Viridiplantae; phylum Streptophyta; class Magnoliopsida; order Lamiales; family Orobanchaceae; genus Euphrasia; species Euphrasia confusa. Next base: position 4,904,140 of record OX940962.1, read on the forward strand.
AGTTCGAACACACCATATACACCGAACAACATACATAGCAAGCAGAGCTGAGTGTGTGCGAACGAAGTTGCTGAAGTGACAGTGTTTAAGACCGACTTCACGAAAAGTTGGTATCTTACGTCGAAGACGTAATTTCAATCACAGTGTAAACTTTCAAAATATGCTTGCACAATATGCCCAATGTCTCAAACAAATGGCAAGAACAATTAACCTCATAATTATGTTTATGAAACATAACTTGTCGAATTCTTGCACCTTCATCATGAGACTTAACCTTAAACTCGAGTTGATCATCATTAACATTTCTCGGCTGATCAACTAATAAAGTATTCAATGAATTTATGAATTCATATTCAAACAATTTGAACACCTTATAAGTAAATCCGAAATTGAGAGCTGGTGATTACACTCCATTAAGCCCAGTAATACCTAAATAAAGAGAAAGATATTGTGATTTAGGTTGTATGTGTGTGTTTTCGTTTATGTTTATATGTCATTTTTGAGTGGTGTGTCGTCATGTTTGTGTCGTTTGAGTCGTATTTTATGTTTTTGTGTGTGTCGGATCTCATGGGGTGTGTTGGAGTGGTTTGAGTTTGTTTTGTAGGTCAAGAGTTGGAGAAAGTCGAGGAATCAAGTAAAAGATCGAAGAATCGAGAAGGAGCCGAAGCAGGACAAAAACGGCGGGCGCCAAATGATAAACGGCGGTCGCCGGATCAAAACGGCTATCGCCGGAGATGAAATGACGACCGCCGAAAGGGCCGAAATGATGCAGAAGGTCAGCCAAGACTTTTGGGCAAAACGGCGGTCGCCGAAATGTAAACGACGGTCGCCGAAATGATTCGGCGGGCGCCAAAATGAATCGGCGGTCGCCGAACGGGGCTGGACAGGTGCGCCATCGGCGGTTACGGGGCAGTTTCTTGGGCGTTTGAAGTCCGATTTAAGTGATTCTTTTTGCATTGAAAAGCTAACTTCTGCCTTCTGAACTTGGGGAAAAGATCGGGGACGAAGCCATTGACAACGGCAACGTTCACGAGTCGAGAAGCACGATCGAAGTTCTACGGCCACTACTTTTACTAGTTTGAACTTTAAACTTGATTTCGATTATTTGTTTTACTTTTCTTTGCTTCTTTTCATGCTTTTAACTTCTTGTAATAAACATCTAGATTTCTAATTGCTTTGATGTTGTTTTTATTAATGCTTTGTCTTATTTTAATTCTTGATCATGTCTCTTTTGATTATCGTTGTTAAATATTTTGTCAAGATGTTGAACTAAGTTTTTAACTCGGATGATGGTATGATTTACGAAAGAATTGATTTGTATTAACCGGAAGATCAAATACGATTATCATAATCTTAGAATCGTAACCCGATCGGGAGCGAACCTCTAAGTGGATTAAACGTAGTTTTTACGAGTTAAGCAACCCGACCGGGAACTTGACGTTCGTGTGTTTAATCGTGTTGGTTGAAAAAGGAGACATATAAATCTAATTCCTAAGTTTGATTATTATCGTCCGAGTCTTTTCAATTCAAGTATTTAAGTTATTTCTTTTGTGTTCTTATTTACTTTCTTTGTTAATCGAATTTGAACCTAGGATTTTAGAATAATGAAAAATGCTTCTAACACGAACATTCACTTGAATATTACTCTTCCGTTTCCTTGGATTGATACCGAGTCAAACTACAACTGACCTCGGATTTTGACGAGAGACGCACACGAAAAATGTCTAATCAGTGATTACACTCCATTAAGCCCAGTAATACCTAAATAAATAGAAAGATATTGTGTTCTATTAGATATAAAAAATTTGTGTTTAATGATTTATAGCTCTAAAAATCATTTTTCATTTTTGTAACAATACGACATTAAACCCTATTTATTCACACGTAACTTTATTGACAAAAAACTGAGGAAAAAATAGTAAAAACAAGAAGAAAATCATTTTTACCTTGTCAAATGATGCATTTGCTTCCATATCTCCCGTCATTCTTGAATTCACCTTTTAGAATTTTTTCTTTGAGATAATAACTTTGCAATGTTTATTTGAAGACATGGGTCAAGTAGGTCATTTTCAAGAAAAAATACTGAACCTCATTTCCTTGCACAATTTTGAGTTTGAAGTTGATCGAGTTTAATTTTTGGGCAGTAGATCTGGATCACTTTTTTTCACATGAATGGGTTTTGGTAAGAAGAGTAGTTGTTGACCATGGTTTCAAAACTTAATCCTAGTTAATTAATAAATTAAAAAAATAGTAAGAAAACAAATAAATAAATGAGTTTGGTGGAATACACGTGTCGTCTAAATAAGGTGTGATGGTTGTGCCCAAAAATCCAGCATCGAATTAGCCGTGTCGTCTAAATAAGGTGTGATGGTTGTGCCCAAAAATCCAGCATCGAATTAGCCGCCTTAGGATAGTCCTACCCTAAGACGGTGTTAATGGTACTTCGAAATTACAATACTCCTATAGTAAAAGTTGAAATAAAATAGTATTTTGTAAAATATAAAGAAAAAAACTACAGTTATAACGTGACAGCTAATCATATTCTGCCCTATGAATTTTTTTTATTATTATATATATATATATAATAAAAATAGCAAAAAAAATATAAGAGCTGACCCAATACGATATGATTACTTCAAGTCGATGGAATTTCCGGCCCAATACGATATGATTACTTCAAGTCGATAGAATTTCCTGCGGTGAGCTCCCATTTGATGGAATTTTTGGGAGTGTTAACTCGATTTTTTCCACTGCATGCAAGTATGTTTGAGAGACCAAAGTTGAGACTTTAGATTTTTTGGTAAAAGTCAATTACATAAAAAAAATAAAAGGTACGATATAGTACTGCATATGTGGCAAAAAAAAAACCACCGCATGACAGAGCTAACAGACTAGCTCTCCAATAAACCAAATAAAATATAAAGGCACTAAAAATACAAAAACAATCATCTGGTTATATGTCATACCCTCTTCAGTGTCCGTGCCTGAATAGAGTCACGGAGTCGTAACGAGAATATCATCTCCCGTGTAATTGAAATCGCCTGAGAAACCACCACTCCAGACGACACCGACTGAGCCTAAAAAATCCTCGTGTTTCTCTCGAGCCAAATATAATAAATTAGAGTTGCGAGAAGTCCACGATATGCACAAAATATCAAGTGTCTCCCACACCAATAATTAGCAGTCCGTAGTACTATGCCAATTATTAATATGCCGGCCGGAAATATATTTTCACATTTGTTAGTATGTATATACGACCAATTAATACCTTACCAATTATTAATTCATTATAAAAAAAATCATGTTCGATCATAACCTATTGCAGGATCACCTCTGTTATTCATGTTAAATTTTTTCAGGACCTCCGGAACAACTCTCCAGTAAATTAATTAAATACATCTGATTCATAAAATCTTTAGTAACATATATAAAAGTAACAAAACCTACTTACTCCAATTAATTAATAATAAAAAATTCATTTTCAACATAATCAATAACCCAAAACGATCGATGATCACTACACCTCTCTCAATTTTCAAGGATCGGATCATCGAGCTAGAAAATAACAACATTAACTAATAAAGCATAAAAAAATAACAACAAGATCAATACTTCGACCTCGTTAAAGTATTTTTAATCACTAGATTCAGTGAGCTTGGTGCTACTGTTCTCAGTTGCTTCTGGGCACAAGCTATTGCCTTGCGCTGCTTCACGAGATTTTCTGTGCAAGGCTCGACGATCATTTGTTCAAGAGCTGCAGCATTATTCATTACGGACAAAGCTAAATCCGATTCCTCCTTATTACCCATGTATCCGGACACCACGAATCGTTTGAGATTCGGAGACAATTGGGCTCTCGCAGTGAAATAAGGCACACAAACTGCCAATTAAGGCCAAAAAAATAAATTAATTAATTTAATGAATTACAAAACATAAAATTAATACAATGAGATATATACGTACCTTCAAATCAAGAGTTTCCAACGAAGTGCATGCTTCAATCAAAGGGATCAGATTCTGGAATTCCTGGTTCGAAAATCCCACGATCATTTCGACTTTTAGGTATAATTGTTTTAGATTTTTTAGTTCATACGACGGTTGATCAATCTGCATGCATGCAACGTCCATCAAATTAATTAACACCAACCAATATTAATATAAACCAATGCGACGACTCGCTCAATCTCTTTATATATAAATAATCGATATGATCATCATACTTACAATCAGTAGACCTGGAAGCGCGGCGATGTAAACTTGTCGAAGCTGGTCGAGTATGGAAGACGGTATCTTGTGCAACTCGTTGACTCCATTCTCACAAACGCGCAACTCAGGAAGCTTCGGGACATTAGCGAGTCGTAAGGAATACGGCCCATTCGGATCCGCGGCGTAATAAGTATTGGAGAATATATTCGGCCCATTAATATAAGTATAAAGAAGTCCAACTTCTCTACTAGTTCGAGCTTTTAGATGAAGCGATTTCTAACATGGTATCAGAGCCTAGCCTTGTGGCAGGTCCTGGGTTCGACTCCCGCCATGAGCGACTCTACCCGAATTAATTATCCACTTGGTGGGCCTCCCCAAAGAGGTTGAAATTGGCCCACAAGTGAGGGGGAGTATTGGAGACTATATTCGATCGGCCCACTATAAATGTCTAGTTGCCCAACTTCTCTACCTGTTCGAGCTGCTATAGAGCCTTGGGATAACCCAAGGTCCTGGGTTCGACTCCTGCCAGTGGCGATTCCACCCGATTTAATTATCCACTTGTTGGGCCTCCCCAAAGAGGTTGAAATCGGCCCACAAGTGAGGGGGAGTATTGGAGAATATATTCGACCCATTAATATAAGTGTAAAGAAGTCCAATTTCTCTACTAGTTCGAGCTTTTAGATGAAGCGGTTTCTAACAATAAGCAAAGGAAACGAGATTGATCATGTCCCGAATCTCGATGGACTCGAGATTAGGAAGATCCCACATCCACAATTTCTTCAACTTTAGCCCTTGATCGCCGCCGCCAACAAACGAGACATTCTTCAGTCTGTCAGAGTTGAGTATGTATAGGCTTTCGAGAAGGGGGAAACTAGACAACAAGAGCTCAACCTCTGGATCCTCGACTTTGATTCCGCTCAAATACAAATTCTTGAGGCAGTTGAGACCGGGCAGGTGGGCCCGCCCGCCTCCGATCAAATTCGAAAGCGGGAGAGTGTAATGAAAAGACTCAGTATCGTAACACAAATGAATGTTGATGGTTTCGACTTCCCTAGCTAAGGCAAACTCGAGCCACTTCTCTAAGTTGGCTCCTTGGAAATCACATTAATGCATGTTCAAACCAAACCCTTTTAAATCCATGTTGGATTTAAACAAATCCTGCAAGGTGTGGTTGATGGTATCGACGAGCTTTGAGAAGTCCTCTTGGCTTTGTGGAAGTGTGATCGGAGGAATATAGAGACTATCAATCTTGGTGTATAGATGGCGCCAACGAGTGGAAAGAACGCTCGTGGCTATAGCGTCTCTAAAGTGTAGTCGAGAGAGCACGGATATCAGAGCCACGTCGGGTAATTGGCTGATCCTATCGACTGACTCGACATCATGCTGCAAATTACAAACATATATATTAACGTACATATTATTTTTTTGTTGGTAAATGTCAATTTCATAAAACATAAAAAGTGTAACAGTACCATGCATATACAATATATATATAATTGTTATGATATTTATCAAGAAAAGTGGTACAACTGATATGAGAGACAGAAAAAATTAATATGCAGAAGTATATTATTAAGCATAATAAATTATTGATGTCATGATCATCACCTTATTATTGCGTTGGAGTCGGTGATTATATCTTCTCTTAGTTGCAGCGTCCCTCTTCTTCTTACCAGCATGAGTAATCAATGTTCTAAAAATCGGGCTTAGGCGGCGCCTAGGCGCTAGGCGAGTTCAGGCGGATTTAGGCGGCCTAGGCGGGGATTAATCGGGTCTAGGCGGGGATTAATCGGGCCTAGGCGGTTTTCAATAAAAAAAAATTAAAAAAATGTTTTTTTCGTCTCGTTGCGAATTTAATGTTTTTATTGGCTACAAAAATTTAAAAAATGATATTTTCTTGTTTTAGAGAGCTTAAAAAATAATATTTAATATGATTTGTGAAATATAATTGAAAATTTGTGTAATATTTTAACTTTATTGAATATATAAACAAATATGATATAACTAATTATTATAATTAAAGTAAAAAAATTGTTATTTTTTCAAAAAATATATATATATAAATTATTTTTGAAATATAATATTAATTAATTAAATATAAAAATGTAAAACGATTAATTCTCGCTTAGTCCTCGATTAATCCCTCTAGGCTCTAGGCCCCTAGTCATCGCCCGCTACCGCCTAGCGCCTTTTAGAACCTTGTGAGTAATGTATAATATATGTATGTATATATTTACCACGGATTAATTAATAATTAATCAAGAAAACATATATGCATATAGAAAATTAATTGCATCAAACTTAGGTGTACGATCCGTACGTACCTTCGATATACACGGCCGGGAAGATATACTGTATATATAGAGAGAACCCTAGCTAATTCAGCTTTCCTTTTTATAAAGACGGTGTTATTAATAATGTTATGTTACTTCGAAATTAAAATATTAAAAGCTAATAAAAATTTATTATAGTTAATGTTACATGCACCGCTAATCATATTCTGTCTGGCCCTATGACAATTTTTTATTATTATAATCATATATATTATAGAAATTATATATAATAATAAATACAGTATAAATTTAGTAAGAATTTTACATAATTAGTTTCATACTATAATTAAACTTCGTAAAAAAACATCATAAATTTGGAAGCAACAAATTGGCAGGAATAATTTCTTAAAACATAATTTTTGGCAAAAGATTAATAAAATTTATTAATAAAATTGGGAGGAAGAATTTTATGTATAATAATAAATTGAGATCTTACTATAAAAGTTTTTATATTTATAAAGAATATAGCTTTTAACGGCATAATATTTACCAATAATTAAGTCATAATTATAATTCACAATTAAAGCAAACATTAATAATTTTTAATTAGAAAAATTAAATTTAATATTTTTTGGTTTAAAATATAGTACTGACTTCGTATTTCTTATAAAATTCTTCGTATATTGTTTATTTAATTATTACGTTTAAATCTTTACAATATTATTTCATTATCTATTTTATTTTTATTTTTTTAATATTCTTATTTTAGTGAAGTTTTTTTTTTTTCATAACAGATCAAATCGTTATCTTAACAAAAAAAATTATAAAATATTTATAGGAGTATTATTTAATTCAATTTTTCGGATATATATAAATATATTTTAGAAAATTATTATTTTTGGTATTTTTGTTGTAAATTTAGAAAAATAAGTACAGTATAATATAAATGAAAAAACATATTTTAAAATAAAAAATAGAAAGTGAAATATTCTGTAACAATTTATTTATCTATTTATTTACAGCTGATTGATTGAATAAAGTTTCTCTACACTTTTGTTAATCAAATATTCAAAACAAATGGTTAAATTATGATTATCTAATTTATCTTATTAAACCCCCACCCACCCCATCCCCACCCCCACCTATACGAAAACCCCCTCTCTTTTTCTCTCTGGTTTAATTAAAAAATGGTTTAGTGCGCTGCGCACGAATTTTGATTGATCGAAACCAAATGTCGCAAAATCAGGTACAGAGCGGCAACAGTAATATTCCGGTGAGCGAGGTGTATTGGACTCTGGTGGCGAAGGCCGACAAGAAATTCTCCAAGATACGGGATTTGCCCTACTATCAACGAACTAGGTTTAAACCCTAATCCTAAATCTGCCGCCATTTCTATCTACAATTGCTTTCTCTACTGTCTAATTTAATTTGTTTAGTTTTTCTGAGAATTCAGTTTGGATTTACTTTTTAGATTCGATTTTTATTGGAGTTGCCCGATTTCTCTTGCTGGTGATATGTGTGTGATTTTTCATTTTCGATTTTTACCGGTGATCCTTAATTACTGTGATCGATTATTATTCAGAAAGAACGAAAACCCGAGTTAATATTCTTTCCTAATGGTATTCCAGATATGATACTTATTTCTACAAAGTCTTTAAAGTGTATACTCAGCTCTGGAAGTTGCAACAAGAGAACCGTCAGAAACTGGTGGAGGCCGGGCTTAAGAGATGGGAGATCGGGGAGATTGCTTCCAGAATCGGGCAGCTTTATTTCGGGCAGTACATGAGGACTGGCGAGGCCAGCTATTTATCCGAGTCTTACGTGTTTTACGAGGCAATCTTGTCGAGAGATTATTTCAAGGAAGGGCTCCACCAGGATGTGAGTCTTGCTAGCAAGCAACTGAGGTTCCTTGCGCGGTTCCTGACAGTTTGTTTGGTTCTGAACCGCCGGGAAACGGTTTATCAGCTGGTGAATCAGCTTAAGATGATGCTTGACGATTGCAAAAGGACTTTCCAGGTTATTTTCGTTACACACACAAAAAATATGAAGTTAGTATTTGAGATATATTAATTGGATATCAATCTTGATACCCTGATTTTTCTTATTTTCTTATTCTCTATTTTGTCTTTGTTTCCAGGAAACCGACTTTAAAGAATGGAAGCTTGTGATTCAGGAGATAGTTAAGTTCCTGAAAGCTGACACGGCTTTTATGAATATCAGGCCTTTGAGATACAGCATTGTATTGGATCTTAACCCGGATTCTTTCCCACATGCTACGGATCCAAAGAGAAAGCTAAGATTAAGAGATGCTTTACTGTGCAGTTATCATCCTAACGAGGTTTGCGTTGTTTGAAATACCCTATCAGCTGGCTTGTTTAAATAATGATATATAAATGTTCATTCATTTTTGTTGTGAATCAGGTAAAATTCTCAGAACTCACTCTCGACACTTTTAGGATGCTACAAAGTTTAGAGTGGGAACCCAGTGGTTCATTTTACCAGGCGAGCAGTGGTCCCACCAGTGGAAGTGGAACTGGATCTGGTGCTAGTCAAAATGGGGGTTTGGGTCCCACTCGTATAAATCAGGACTTAACTGATCCGACATTGCCTCCTAACCCACGAAAAGCTATCCTATTTCGCCCGTCTGTTACTCATTTCATGGCAGTAAGTATCAACCATACTAGTTGATTAACCCGTGGCTGTGATTGTAAGATGGTGTATATCAATTGGGATGATTGCAGAAAGTACCCTTGTGATCTGTCCCAAAAAAAAAAACAATAAAATTAACATGATGTATTTTTAGCTGATAACTTAAAAGCTCAAAATGATGGATTGATGGTTTACTCTGTTTGTAATGAATCTAAGGATTAATAAAAAGAACATGACAAATTATTTAGCGTATAAGTGAAATTTTATTTTTAGAAAGTGACATTAAATGTATTTTTAGGTTCTAGGCACAGTTTGTGAGGAGCTTTCTTCTGATGGAATACTCTTAGTATATGTTTCAGCATCAGGTACTTAAAATCTGTTCATTGGGATTTCCTAGTTATTTCTTCTCAAACGGATTCTGTAATGCTTTTCGGTCTAACATGAAAACCCATCATGTGTTTGCTCCAGGAAATGGCACACATGCCACATCATCTCCATCCCGTGCTGGAAGTTCTTTGGGTTACAGTGAAAACATTGTGAGGGGTTTTCAGTTTCATTCAATCAACACTGACTCTAATTCTGTCAATCCCGTTACCAATGGATGTGATACCGCCGATTGCTTGCATATTGCTCCTCGTGGGCATGGAGGTAGTAAATGCTTGTCTTAGTTATAGTTAAATTCGCAATAGTACCAATTTTCTTGATACATTTTAGTAAAATGAACAGTGCCCATTTCCACTGGGAGTGAAGTTAGCCAAACTTGTTTTGGGTTTCCACAACTGTATAAAATTCAAAATGGATTTGAAATACTTTCAGACCTTCAATTCCTCCCATCCAATTTGGACCATATGCTCAAATGTCATTTTAATATCTCTCGGCTATTGCAATTATTTTATCCTTTTTAGTTCCAATTATTGCATTCACTATCCTTTAGATTGATCATCTACTAGAAAAAGGCGCTGTTATTCAAATTTGCATCTTAATGTTGATTTGTATATATCTAAGTGTAATATATGTTTTATGACAGGTATGAACTGCATATATCCCTCTGATTTATTGCCCTTCACAAGAAGGCCCCTTTTTGTAATCATAGACAGTGAAAATAGTAAATCCTTTAAGGTAAGCCTTACTGAAGCTATATGTCTATTGTGGAATCTCAAGTTTGTATACTATTCACGTTATGTCTTATTAGACATAATCTATACTTCTACCAGTACTGTATGGTTTGATATTTTGGAATCTGTGTTAGTTTTTTTAGATGCATCATACAATTAATTAATCACAACTTAAGAGAAACATAACGGGAAAAATCTTGTTTATGGTCATTTGGGAATGTTATGCAACCACTGTTTTTTCTTTTGGTAAATAAGGCAACGTTTGCCAAATAGTTGAAGTATTTGGAAAAAAAAACTTCTGAAATGAGTTTTCAATATTATTACAAAAACCACCATGTAATACAAACTAATTCTAATTTTAAAAAATCACAAAGCACTTCCCCAAAATCGAAACCAACCTTCCCTCAGGTTCTTAATTTATGTGCTACCTTTGCTAATGTGTGGCGCACATACACAGTGGTTGGTTTTAGTTATGTCAATTTCTTATATATTAGCTTAATATTCTCTAGCTTTCATAATATCACGTGTCCATGTTTCCAATATATTTTGCGTTAATGCTCAAATATCCTGATTCAAAAGCTACAAGTAATTCGGGGGAAAAAAAAGACTGCAGGTTTCCTACCAAATTAATAAAAAGTTGCAACACATTACTGCAGGCTATGAGTGGAGCTGAAAAAGGAGAGCCTGTTGCCATTCTACTATCTCCTGCAATTTCATTACCATTGCCAGCTGTAGAATCATCCCGTCAACAGAACGGAAGCTTGTTCACAAGTTTTCTCACAGCTCCTTTACAGACATTCATTCTCTTACTCGGGTTTAATGGTTCCGATATAGAAAAGGTTTTACTGGTTGTCATAGCTTGTGTCATAACATTCATATATTTCTGTTAGTTTTGTACTACTATCTAAAGGGTGTGCAAATTATTTCAGGACCTGCACAGTAAAGCCGAGAAGGTGCTCCAGTCCTCGTTAATAAAATTAGGGTTGTCATTATCTACGGCCGATAACATTGATCCTGCGTGGGCCCAAATTTTGAGCGATCCATTCTTGAGACGACTCCTTCTGAGGTAACTAGCTCTACAGTGCTTAAAGATATCGATTTGTTACAGTTAATATATTTATCCCAGATAGTTTGACCTATAATCTTTCGAATTTACAAAATACCCCTTAGTAGTATTGCAGACACCCTCTTGCATTTTCTTAAATCCCTCGACCTATTGTTGCAGATTCGTATTTTGTCGGGCAGTATTGTCCTTATATTCCCCATCTTTCAACAAGGCGGAGTATATACCCGAATGCATGCCTTGTCTACCAGAAGTCATGTCACCAATGAGTTCAACATGCCAAGCAATTGTCTTGCAATTAGCCGACTTGTTTGGAGCAGCCAGTAAGTTCCTTTTCTCAGAAGAAACGACATTATCCTCCCAAGATTGAAAACCCTATAAACGACATTATGTTTACTTTTCATGTGTTTGTGCACCGCAATTAAAAATATACTGTACTATATAAATTGTATCGAACCATCCGAGAAAACTAAAAGTCCAGAAGACCAGAATCGATGATATAAATATATCTTCCATAAAGTTAATGATTGAGTAACTACTAACTAGACCGTAGTAGTACTACAATTGTTCATAACATATATTATAAAGTCAAAACAAAAGAAAAACTTAAAAAATGAAAATATATTTAATCACAACATTAAAATTGAATCTAATGATTGATAGGGTGATCATGAGGAAATCTAGTTGGAGCAATTGGTCTGGAACGATAATTTTGTAGTAGTATAATTTAATGTTGTGATTAAATAATTCAATTCATCAGTACGAACTTTCTAACCCCAAAAGTAGTTCTTATAACCAAGCTGCATTATATAGAAAAAAAATTGAGTGGATAGGATTGAATTTATTTTTTCAATTCCTTAATTGACAAATAAAAGTGAAACCTTGGACTTTCTCATAATCGCCATAAAAGTTTTAAGAAAATTAATTGACAATAATATTATTTTTGTCACAGTGTCATTTTTCTTTAGGTAAAAAATTAGAAATATTATTATGTTGAGGTCAATCTTCCTTAACGATAATACTATGTGTTCCATAAATATTTTCAAATTTGTTTAGATATTGAATTTTTTTTTAAATATATATTATTTTTATTAAGTTGTGAGTAAAATTTTGCAAAGTGAAAAATAAAAATTATTGTGATTAAAAAGAATAAAGAATTTCGTATCGATAATGTTTATGAAACTTTTGATTATTATTCTTCCCTAGTCTTTAATTAAATAATTAATAATTGATAATAATGTTTTAGGTAAGAATGAATGGTGGGGACCGCGGACTTAAGACGGTGTTTAAGCACAGTTAATTTATTTGTTTGGGTCCGCAGACGCATTCTTATTGGTGGATGGTGACATAGCCGTTGGGATTATCGTGAATTAAAGTGTTGATTAATTTAATTAATTAATTAATGATGGCACAAGACGACAAGATAAGTATAAAACCACAAGCCATTTCATTGTATGAAGAGGTCAATACAACCCACTTGACTCTTGAGCGCGTGGGAAAACAAAGTCTCTGTGTTTTTATTCTTTTACTTTGAAAATTCCTTATTAATAAAAGGTTGAATTTTTCAAATTTATACAGTAATTAATTAGTTAAATTGTAACCACACTCATTTTGATCAAAATGGATTTTAAAGTTTATATTTATCCAAAATAAACATCCCCTAATTTAAGTTTTTATTAATAACAAAATAATATTAAAATTTTATTTTATTATTAATTGTCCATTATAAATTATTGTATTTTATTTATAAAAGAATAACAAAATATTATTAAAAAAATGTGTAATATATATACTTATAATTTATAAAATGTGGGCGTGTGTCTGTGATGCCTGATTTATGATGTTGACAAGATATGGGGTGTACGTAGATCCTGGTAAGAAAAGGTAAATAAAGAACATGAAAGTATATAAAGCTTGCTAGCTATATCTTCTATGAGTAAGTTTTTTTTCCTACATACTTCTCACCTGTATGCACTCAACTTCTATCTTGTTGGACCGTCATTAGTTATAATAAAAAAATATTAAAATTATAAAAAAATATTAAATTTATTGTAAGTAATTGACGGTCAAACATGTTGTGTTTTGACACAAAACCGAAAAGACCGTTGGTCTAAAATAGCGGTCGCCGGTGGACCTTCCGCGACCGCAAGGGACGGCAGCGCTCGCCGTTTTGTCGTCTTTCGGATCAAAGGTTCGATCGAGATTTCTGGAGATTTCGCGCCCGCCAAATGGTGTTCCGCGCTCGCAGAAAAGTATCCCGCGACCGCAGATGGAGAAACGGCGACCGCCGTTTTTCCCGTGCGCAATTTTTGGATTTTTTTTTTCGATTCGATTTTAATTCCTTCTTCTCCAAGGCTTCTTATGGGCGATAATTATTGTTTCATACAATAATTAGGATCTCCTCCTATATAAGGAGAGTTTCTCCATTGACACAAATAACATGAGTCAATAGAGAGAAAATATATTGTGAGATTAGAGGGTTTTAGAGTGCATATCATTAATCTTTGTAAATGTGAGCAATATTATAGCGAAAGTTCTCGTCGTTTCTCCCGTGGGTTTTCCCGATTTGAGTTTCCATGTAAATTTCTTGTCTTCTTTACTTGTCTCATTCTCTTTTATTGTTGAGTTATTATTCGGTTCTCGTTATTATCGTAATATATATCGTCGATTTCAACAAGTGGTATTGAGCGTCATCAAGAGCTTTGCCCAAAAATATAACAAAATAAAAGAGCAGTTGATCAACTGCTTATATATAGTTGAGACAAAAGTAGTAATTTATTATTAATCGAATTGAAGTAAATAATTATATGATTTATATTTGTTCTCATTTTGATCACGACGATTATCACGAAGAACATAGTTCTGTTTAGCTCACGACGATTATCGTGAGCTGCTCGAGTCGAACATTACTTTATAGAAGCCGAGCTCGAGCACCATGTTTAAAGAATCGAGCGGCTCGCGGCTCGCGAGCCGCTCGAATATATGTATTTTTAATTAAATATCTTTAATATGTGTATTTATATAGAGTCGGGAAGAGTTTTTCAAACAACTCGAGTCGAGTCGAGCTCGAGCAATACGAGTCGAGTCATTCGAACTAGTCAAATTTGAAATAAAATGAGTGAGCCTAAGTCGAGCGGTTCGATCGAGCCGAGCTCGAGCATGACAAATTTTTCGCGAGCCGAGCTCGAGCACCTTGTCGAACGGCTCATCAAACTCGAGCCTAGTAATTCTTTTTCCGAGTAGGCTCGGTAAGTTCAAAGCTCTACTTAGCTCGACTCGTTCGCAAGCTTAGTTCTGTTATAACGAAATGAGTATAAAAGATGTAAATGAAAATTAAATACTCGTATGGTTTAACAAATTTATACATAAAATTATCACATTTTATGCTAGCTACATGTTGTGATGATCTCTTATTTTATTAATATTGTAGTTTGAATGAGAGTGCAGTTGTGGTGTGGTGGTGTCTGAATATTGATGACTTTGATGATACAAAAGGCAGCACTTTGCATTTGGCAACATAGGTTGTGGTGCCCGGAATTTATGGGGAGTGGGTTGGATCATGGTTGTGGACCCCCCTTTTCAATGTTTTAATATAAATTAGTATTCAATTATGTAATTCATAATATAAAATACATTAATTTGTTAATTTATGATATAACTATTCTATTAAAAAATAAAAATAAATTTTATATATCTTAATTTACAATATATATTTCATTTTTATCTTATATTTTGTGATTACTTATTATTTATTTTGTCTCATAAATTATTCACAAGCTTTTATTGTAATTTACAAAATCTTATTGCATAAAATAGTACTACAGTAGAAACTCCGTACAGTCATATCGTTGGGACCGGGAAAAATTATTACTATAGAGAGTTATTCTTATATAGAGTTTTACAAAATAAAACTATTTTTTTCGTATAAAAATAATATAAATATAAAAATAAATTATATCGAACTTAACCAATTTAATAGTTTTGACTAACTATATTTGACCATATATATATAAAAACTGTATTTAACATATATATTAAATAAAATACTAATGAATCTAATGACTATAAACTTTGATAATATACTATATGTCATTGATCTTGATAAACATTTTAAGTTTTTTAAACATGTAATTGATTTTTATAAATAAAAATATTATTAATATATATTTTTATTATATATTAATCATTTATTCTTATATAGAGGTATAAATCCTTAAGGTGGGACTTGAAAAATGTATAACTTATGACAATGTGGAGTTTATTCCTATTTATAACTGGTCCCGAGTCGGGACTTGAATTTTTTATTACTATAGGGAGTTTATTCTTATATAGAGTATTACTATATGAAGTTTCTACTGTATCTACGTCCCATAGTTAAAAATCAAAAAATATTTTTGTTTTTTTAGTGAGAAAATTACTTTTGATAGGTAAAGTGATGATATTTTAAAAATATTAGTATGTTGTTTTAAAGGTATCGTGTATAATAATAATTTTTTTTGTGTGTGTGACAACTAGTAATATGAGACGACAAAAAATACGATAACTTCTACGAGACACAGAGATAGTATACCACATTTAAATTCATAATAACAATTGATCTTTAGTAAACACACTCATGAAGTCATGATGTTTCATTCGTCCACAAAAGCTTATTAAAATTATTGAAGAATTCAAAATTTCATTAATGTCATATTCAATAATTTGTCGCAATTTGTTCTTTGTAGTTAATTAGGTTATGCAAAGTATAGATGAAAGTATTAAGTTAATTAAATTAAAAAAGAATCAAATACTGCAGCAGTAGTAATCATTATTAAGCCAAAGGACCCCATCCGCCGCGGCTGCATAATAAATTAATCCAAAAATAAATAAATTAAGCTGCTCGAGTAAATGAAAGTACAATAATAAAAAAGCTTACTATAAATTGTTGATCAATGTCCACATATATCAATTTTTTTATTATTATTCAATAATGTGTGAAGTGTATTAAATTCAAATAAAATGATAAGGACTCATAGTTATAAATTAGTCATATGATACCACTTAAATTTTAATTTTAATTTAGTCAACTATATATACTAATACTATGAAGAGTCTTGTCAAGGAGTAAATAAAATATTGTACAATACAATAATTAGGTATACCTTGTAACTTTAACATAATTCACATCATGGGTTCCAAAGTGCGTGTAATTAATTATCTAATCCAACTAGAGAATTTCACCTTTAGCACTATTGATATAATTTAATATATGTCAGTATAAAAAAATAAAGTTATAGAACAATCTTAATCTAGATTACTAGAATCAAATGAGTTTTAACAATCACGCTATTCGATTTTTTTGCCATTAATTAATTAAACCATATAGTGCAACCGAGGAATGTTCATCGCTAGGGTTACCACTTAATTTATATAAAAGTAGAATAATCAATCGTCATCTTTTTTATAATTTATAATCGTTGAGCATATATAAGTCCATGTATCAATATTTGATCGAACATTAGATTTTAAACCGGCATCCCTCTCGACGAGAGAGGAGCCTCGTTTTTTTTCATTTTTTTTCTCAACTACAGTTTGACAGTTTGACATCTGTTTGTTTTCGTTTCACTTCTTTTTGTCTCTCCAACTATACTAAAATGAATAACACTTGAGAAAAATATATTATGTTAAGAAAACTTTGTTCTTGTGATGTCATAATTAAAAAAATTGAAGTATGATATAAGTTGAATTATTTTATAACTTAAATAAAAATATTTTAAAATGTTATTTGTCGAATTTTAATAGGCCTAGCCTTGACCCTAATCAATCAATAATACTGCATTTGTAAATAGGCCTCGACCCTAATCAAATTAATGATCACAACTATTCAAGTAAATAATTAATTTTACGTTTTTATTTAAAAAAAATACTTTTAATTTTTTACATTTTTTTTTTAATTTTACTCACACTGTTATTTTTTATTAATTTAATTATATAATTTTACTTTTAATTTTTTTTGCTAAAATTTAATAAACTAAAAATCTCACCCATGTGAAGATTGATCCGCACGCCAAAAGTAGTTTGTGATTATACATTGGTGAAAGGGATATATAATCATCTGAATTTATCCACTTGATTCAAAAGTCAAAACACAAATGGCCTTCTAATTCTTACCCCATTAATTCATACTAGGAAATTAGGAACAGCTATTTAGCTAGGTTTGATATGCTAGGAGCTTGAATTCAATTAAATATTACAATAGCGTGTGTGGTTGGGGGAGAAGGAGATCAATCTTAATCACACCTTACATTAATTATGTGTACCTACACCTTTACCTCCATTATTTTCATAATCACACACACATACATATATAAATAGAGTCTTATTTTAATCCAAAGTAGATAATGATATAGTATTAATATTATATGATATGATATTCACTTTCTCTCTCTAGCTACTCACCCTTCTTCCTCCCCTCAACAATACATTTTTCTTTCCCACTTAGTTTTCTATTAGCCCCTCTTTCCATTTTCTTTATCTACTCCATTTTTATAACTACATAAATTAGTATACTCCTATTTACTTAATAATAATAATTATTATTATTATATGGAGTAATTATTATTATTAATATTTTTTAATTTTCCTGTTCTTGATTTGTTTGTTTAGTAATATAGCTATATTAGTGTGTATTGCAAATGGCAGGTTTGGACTTGGGCTCCGCCAATCCCCACTTGTTCGCCTCCCAACACCACGCACCGCCGCCGGACGACAAAAACTTCTCCGCCGACGACGGCGGCTCCCTCCGCAGGCCACGCGGGCGGCCCCCCGGCTCCAAGAACAAGCCGAAGCCGCCGGTCATCATCACCCGGGAGAGCGCCAACACGCTCCGGGCCCACATACTCGAGGTCAGCGACGGCTGCGACGTCTTCGAGGCCGTCGCCGCCTACGCCCGCCGCCGTCAGCGCGGGATCTGCGTGCTCAGCGGCACCGGCGCCGTCGACAACGTCAGCCTCAGGCAGCCCTCGTCGGCCGGGGGCGTCGTGACCCTCCAGGGCCGGTTCGATATCCTGTCGCTGTCCGGGTCGTTCCTTCCGCCGCCGGCGCCGCCGGGAGCCACCAGCCTGAGCCTGTACCTGGCCGCTGGGCAGGTGCCGCAGGTCTTGGGGGGGAATGTCGTCGGGGCACTGATCGCGGCGGGACCCGTCATCATCATCGCGGCCTCGTTCACGAACGTGGCGTACGAGAGGCTGCCGTTGGAGGAGGAGGAGGAGACGGGCGGCGGCGGCGGCGGCGGGAATGGGAACCGGTTCCCCGACCCGTCGGCGGCACTGGGTCTGCCTTTTCTGAATCAGCAGAACGGAGGGCCGCCATTGGGCGGCGGTACATGGGCTGGAGACTCCGGCGGTGGTCGGACTTCGTATTAGGGTTTACATGGTATTATTTGTGATTTTTGTTGTTGTTATCATCATTTCATCAGTTATTTTGTACATTTTTAATTAATTTCAGTGAGATCATAAATTAATTAATTACGGTTGCTTAATTATTAATTCTATGATTTGTGATGCCCAAAAAAAAGATTAATTGATCATCTTCTTCATACTTTAGACTTTCATTTTGTTTGTTTATTGCAACTTGGTTACTTGGAGTGTGCGTTTCTGATCTACTGTCAAAATAAAACAAATGAAAATGAAGTGGTAACACTTTTTTTGTAATTTACAAAAGAAATGTGACTATATCTACAAGAAGAAAGAAGTAGACAACTAAAAATTAAGGTTTTGATAATTCTGGGTGTTGTATATGATCTGATCTGAATCATATACTCCCTCAGTCGTCCTAAAGAAGTATTGGATCTTCTTTTGAATGGAGGGAGTATTTATGTATGTATGTTTAATATGTATATGTATTATGTATAAGTAATAATTCAGCTCCTAAAAAACTCGATTTTTCTGGCTATGCTCTTGCTTGCGCAATCAAAACAAGTCAGTAAATTAAATTTATTGGATCAAGATTCCACAAACTGGTGAACTACTTGCATCAAAAATCTGACCAACCTGTGCACTAGCTTGCCTTGTATATGTATATATTGTGTGTAAATAAGTAAATATTTATTCCCATTTTAGCCCTCCGATCCTCGATCTTCATATTCGATCAGAAATACAGATATGACAAAACAAGAAAAGAAGAAAAATGGTGATGATGAAGTGATTACAGCAGTTTACAAAGCATACCTGCATTGCCCCAAGTGTGCGCACGACATCCAAAAGCCCCTTCTCCGAATCCCAGGAGTTCATAAGGTCGATGTCAAATCCGAAAAGGGCGAGATCACAGTCAGAGGAGCCATCGATGCCAAGAAGGTTCATGCAAAGCTGCAAACTTGGAGCAAGAAAAAAGTCGAGTTAATATCCGAGACAAAGTTCAAGACCCAAACCACAAAGGAACAAGTACCCAAAAAGGTACGTACGTACGTACGTATATATAATTCCAATGGATCGATGATGCCTTTTAGATCGACTAACTAATTATAAATTTGTAGGAAACTATAAGAACAATTACTCTGAAGGCTTACCTTCATTGCGACCAATGTGAACGAGAGGCACGCAGAAGACTACTCATGCACAAAGGTCTGTTAATTAAATTATACCAAACAAGGAAGATTGTTTTCCTAATATCAATTGAATATATATAATTTTTATTGCAGGTATATATGGTGTTAAGACAGACGTAAAAGCGCAGAGAATTAGCGTTGAAGGAGTAATAGAGCCGGAAAAGCTCGTGGCATACATGAGGAAAAAGGTTCACAAATACGCAGAAATCGTGCCTGAATTAAAGAAGAAAGAAGACAAAGGATCTGGAGGAGATCAAAAGAAGGAAACTGCAGGTATCAGTTTTACTAAGGTCGATGGTGAAGGCAAGAATGAAGTGGTGGAGTTTAAGAAAGTTGAGGCGGCCAAAACAAAGGATGGTGAAATTCCGTACTTTGTACATTACGTGTATGCGCCTCAGTTGTTTAGTGATGAAAATCCCAATGCTTGTTCCATTATGTAGATTCTTAATCTGTACGAAAAACACACACACACACACGCACACACTTTGTATGTATTTTCAGCATATTACTGATTTTCGAAAGAATTACAACAACAACATTCCAGGAGAGATCCAAACTAACTAAACAAATTGTATGTGTTCCTTTACTAAAAATGTTATTTTTTGTCGATCACAAATTAATGTATATATATAGTAGTGAGTGTTATTGCCTTATGCACGTCAGCGGTGAATGTGGGTCCCAGCTAGGGCAGCTGAGAGTCTGCAGAATTGGAGTCTTGGTGGCTGGAGTACTTCTGCTCCACCTCAGCTGCCTTATCGGCAGCTTTGCTGATGTGGAGGTCCATCGCCGCCTCCGCTTCTCTCGCCATTCTCACCTCGTGGGCCACCTCGATTCTTGCTTTTCCCAATTCTGCCTGCGCCTGCATGCCACATATATATATCATATGAAATATATATGGTGTGTATTTTTTTTGGTTTTTTTGATCAAACATAAACAAAATAAATAAAATTCGAGATCAATCAATCGATTAATTGATCTCATGTGCGCTCGCCTTTTCCTCCTCTTTGGCTTCGGCCTTCGCGTGTCGCATGGCGTTCATGTCACTCAACTTTTCCTTGATGGCCTGCATTTTTTTTTGTTTTTGCCTTGCTTTGGATTTGAATAATTTTAGCTTTAAACCAGGGGGTGTATACATGTATATATAGGCAATAGGTACGTTTTAATTTTGAGATCTCATATTATGCATAACATGACAAGTGTTTGACCATGGAGACCTTCTTCACTAACAATTAACAAACAACTAATTAGGGGATATTATTGTTGTAAGGTTGGACTAACATATAACACCTTTGAAGGGTTTGTTAAAATTGTTCAATTTATATGTAAGTTTTTTTTCTTTCCATCGATGTTGAATATATCTAACATTAAATTACGAGTAAGTTAAAAATTCTATCGAAATTCCGCGTGACCGAAAATTGTATCAAGACACTCACAATCAAAAATTCTATCGGCTGAGGCATATTCACAAGTCACATCGCAAGACTGCTTTGATACACGTGTTAAGATTTAACCAATAACATTTTAAAAAATCTTGTTAAGTCTAATAAATAATAACTTACTATACATAAGGTCAAGGTTTAATCTTCCACGCTGAATATATCTAACAATAATGTACTGTGTGCTTTGAAAGTTGTACAGTAGTGTGGAAAACACCCAAAAAAAGCCCTGGCAATAGCGTAAATAATTTTCTCACTTGTTACTTGCCCTTTCACCAAAATCACTAAATCAGAACAGAACAGAGCAAACTAATCTTCGTTCTTCAAGCTACCATGGCTTCAGCCAACGGAAAAACCGATCACGTATGAATTTCGCACTACTTTTCCACACAATTTTAGTTTATTTATTTATTTTTCGGAATTATTTTTTTCGAGATATTTTGTAAATTTTGTTTCGTATGTCAGTTTAATACTTGGAATTTCATTATCAGTTATGTTAACGCCGATGAACTTGTGCAGGTTTTGGTTGTAGATAAACCGTCCGTCAAAATCATCACGTTAAACAGGCCTAAACAGCTCAATGCTCTTTCGGCAACAATGGTATGTATTTATTCATATTTGAAAAACAAATCCAGAAAATAATGATAATAAATGTTTGTTGGACCATTTAGATTTTCAGTAATTTTTAATAAATAAAGAAACGACGACCCTCGGTTTCTTATTAGAGTAGCTATTTAGCTTGGAGTATATATGTGATTTTTTTCCATGTTAATCCAGGTGTCTCGTTTGCTGGAGATTTTTCTTGCTTGTGCAGAAGATTCTTCGGTCAAATTAATAATTTTAAAGGTATAATCATAATCTCGTCACATTGAGAATGTGGGGGCCAGTCATATATGTCGATCGTCCAGTCTCTCGTGCTTTATTATAATGTGCATCCATTGAAAACCAGGGAAAAGGAAGAGCATTTTGTGCTGGAGCTGATGTTGCGGAAATCGTTCGTCATATTAATGAAGGTAGAGTGGTAGACTATGTGTTTTTAAGCCTTTTGTTTGGTAACATTACGAGCATCAAATTTTGGGGTTATGCATGTTGTGTTCAACTATGTGTATTTAGGTCAGTGGTTTTCATGCATTAATGGCATTATATGTTTTACGACTGTTAGGTAACTGGAAATCAGGTGCAGATCTTTCAAGGAAGGAACTTACTTTGAATTATGTGATGGCTACATACAACAAGCCACAGGTGTTAATTTAAATGGTTAACTTAGTCAGTGCAGTTCTTCTTTGAATCATTGACTTACATCTGTTTGTTTGGGAATATGTTTTAAGGTGTCGATTCTTAATGGAATTGTGATGGGGGGAGGAGCAGGTGCTTGTATACATGGTAGTTTTCGCATTGCCACAGAGAATACGGTATTTATCTTTTGCTTCATATAACTCTATTGGTTTTCGTAATATTTTGGAGAAGAAAGAGAGAAACGATGTTCTTTGATTAGACAACTCAAGTGATGGCGGCTCTCATAAGTGAGACTTAAATACCGCATCACAAACCCTAAAGGGAATGTCCGTACAGCGGGAACAAGAAAACATTTACAAAACATATTAAATAAAGCTAAAGGAAACGACGTCGTATGCTAAGTCAATTAAGACCCTAATTAGGTTTAGAAAACGACGTCGTTTGGCGACGCATTGGGGACGAAATTAGGGCTCCTGAACGACGTCGTCTGATGGCGTATTTGGGGAAGAACAATATGTTTCAATACCCCCCCGCAATCGAAGCGCGGAGGACGTTCAAAGAGGTTCTGAGACGCGCGAAAGATTGAGCCGGTAACGCCTTCGTGAAGATATCCGCAATTTGAGCATGCGCAGGGATGTGATGAACGGCGATGGCGTTGGATTGAATTTTGTCCCGAATAAAATGGAGATCGATCTCTATATGCTTTGT
Organism: Euphrasia confusa; assembly: GCA_954870475.1. Lineage (NCBI taxonomy): Eukaryota > Viridiplantae > Streptophyta > Magnoliopsida > Lamiales > Orobanchaceae > Euphrasia > Euphrasia confusa. The sequence continues at coordinate 4,927,410 of OX940962.1, forward strand.
ACGAGCTTGAATGATGGCATGAGCTGACATATAAACAGCGCTAAGGTTGTCCACCCAAATGACTGGAGGCTGACAGGGAAGAGAATGAAGTTCAAGGAGAAGGGATTTAATCCAGAGAACTTCAGAGATGGCATTAGCGAGGCTTCGATACTCAGCTTCTGTGCTGGAACGCGAGACCGTGTGTTGTTTTTTACAGCTCCAAGCAACAAGGCTATCCCCTAGAAAGACACAGTGTCCGGAAGTGGAACGCCGGTCATCGGGATCGGAGGCCCAGTCAGAATCTGCATAAACTCTGAGAGATAAATTGGATGACTTGAATAACTGTAGACCATGGGAATTAGTGGAGGAGACATAACGAAGGAGTCGTTTGACAGCTCGAAAATGAATGTCAGTGGGTGCTTGCATGTATTGGCTTAGTTTGTTGACAGAGAAGGTGATGTCAGGTCTAGTTATGGTTAGGTATTGAAGGCTTCCAATGAGCATGCGATAGAAGGAAGGATCAGGATATGGGGTTCCCAAGTTTTTGGACAGGTTGGTAGAACTCACCATGGGTGTTGGAACCCCTTTGGCTTGGGATAGACCTGACTTTTTGAGAAGATCCAGTACATATTGGTGTTGAGAAAGATGAATGCCACTGGTGTTAAAGGTAACCTGTATGCCCAGAAAATAATTCAAAAGACCAAGGTCCTTAAGGGAAAAAGATTTACTCAAATCTTGGTTAAGGGAATTGATGGCTTTTGGGTCAGAGCCTGTGATGATGATATCATCAACATAGACAAGAACAAAGATGGTCAAGGAAGAAGTGTGTTTAATAAAAAGAGAGGTATCAGATTTTGAGCTAGAGAATCCAAGCTGGGATAGAACACAGTTGAGTTGAAGAAACCAGGCTCTAGAGGCCTGTTTTAGACCATAAATTGCCTTGTGTAATTTGCAGACAAGGTGCTCCTGACCTGGAGATTCAAACCCTGGGGGTTGAGACATATAAATCTCATCCTGCAATGAGCCATTAAGAAAGGCATTGTCCACATCAATCTGCCTCAGAGGCCAGCCTTTGGAAATGGCAATGGTTAAGATTAACCGAATTGTGGTAGGTTTAATAACAGGACTAAAGACATCTTGAAAGTCAATACCAGGGAGTTGGGTGAAACCCTTGGCAACAAGCCTTGCCTTGTGTTTACATAGGGTTCCAGAGGCATTTTTCTTGAGTTTAAAAACCCATCTACAACCTACAATGTTTCTGTGGCTGGGAGGATTAACAAGGGTCCAAGTTTTATTCTTGAGAAGAGCCTGGTATTCAGAAACCATAGCTTCTTTCCAGGGTGGTTGTAGTAAGGCTTGAGTGTGAGAGTTTGGTTCAGGAGGGTAGGAAACATCTGTAGAAAATACTTTAGGTTTAAAAATGCCTCTCTTAGATCTGGTTTGCATGTGATGTTGATTCAGATCAGTGGGATTAATTGTAAGGTTCAAACGCCGGCGATAAATGCTCCGAGGTACCTGAAAAATCAAAACAATAAACAAGTCAGATCCGTAATACAGCCCTTAGATCAGAGCAAGTCCCTAAACCACAACAGTCAACGGATCTCGAGAGATCCGGCCCGTGAGAGGGTTTAGGCTTGATGATGGTTAAGAGCAAAGCAGCGGAGTATACAGAAAAAACAGAGAGAGAGATAATATATATATAGATACAAAATATATAGATCTCAAATACTACGGCTCAGCGGTTGCATGCCGTAGTATTCTGCAGCAGTAGAGTGACCGGACCGGCACCGAACAAGGAGAGCACAAAGACCTCGCCGGAGAGAGCCCAGGAGCACACACAGACAGCTCACACCACTCAGATCTGCTCCGCCTCACAGAGAGGTTAATCACGCGCGCACCCGGAGCTTCACAGATCGTCTCCGTGGTCACAGAACGGCAAGGCTCAGACCGGAGACGACGGGGGAAGCGGCGGTGGTGGTGAACGGAGAAGACGGTTGAAATCGCACACACTAAAGGTGTAATCGCACACAGTAGGATTAGGGTTAGTGTATCAGGCGAAGTGAGTAAAGGCTGGGAACAGAGTTCATTATATCATAAGGCATCAAGGGCTCAGATTCAATCTCAGCCGAAACCCTAGGATCCAAGGGATCAGAATGGTCAAGGGAACATTCTGGAGGGTCAAGTATTAATTGATATCAGAAATCAATTAATCAATGGGCTGGACAAATATATGGGCTGAACTCACAAATGGGCTGCACTCCACTGGGCTCCCGGCTGCCTAGGTACATGGATCAAGTGATAAAGCCCAAGGGCCAACACATATAAATCCAACAATCTCCACCTTGTTGGTCAATCACACAATCACAAAACTGCTACACATACTACGGAATATGAACAAAACATATTAGTAAGCAAGTAAGAATACAAGCAAACACACATGCAACCTTCATCATAGCCCCAGTCCTGCTGTCTAGCAACAGGACTGGTCCCTGCAGCCTAAACTGCAGGGTGGCTGCCCTGAGCAGCCGCCACCTCAGTGACAGTCAAACCACCCAGTGGGATGACTAACTGGTTTCTACTGAAACACCACTGCCCTCAGGGGACAGTGGCAAAAGAGTTCCCCACCAACAGATAAGGCAACAAGTTTCTTCTAGAAACACCAACTGGACAGGTACAGCTGGCAAAACAGCCCCAGGACTGGTCACACCTAGTGGCCAGGTGGGGTCAGCACACTGGCACAACTCAGTCCAGAGAATCAAAATTCAAGAACTGTAAACAGAACTTGAATTTGTCAAGGGGCAGGGACTTGGTCCCCATATCACTGGGGTTGTGGTGAGTAGAGATCTTTTCCAACAGAATCTCACCTTTCTCAACAAGGTCCCTGATAAAATGGAACCTAACATCTATGTGTTTGGTTCTATCATGGAAAACAGGGTTCTTACAAAGTTGAATGCCAGACATGCTATCAGAGAACACAATCACAGAATCACACAACATCTTGACTTCAGTTAACAATCCCTTCAACCAAATAGCCTCTTTAAATGCATCAGTTATAGCAATGTATTCAGACTCAGTGGTAGACAATGCAACAACATGTTGTAATTAGGACTTCCAGCTAACACAAGAACCACACACAGTAAACACATAAGAAGTTGAAGATTTCCTAGTGTCTCTATCATTAGCATAATTGGCATCAACAAAACCATTCAACACAACACCAGTTTTACACTTAGAAAATTTCAGGCCATATGACTTAGTACTAGACAAGTACCTAAGTAACCATTTCATAGCTTCCCAATGTGGCTTACCAGGGTTAGACATATACCTACTCAGGCAACTAACAGAATATGCAATATCAGGCCTAGTAGTAACCATCAAATACATCACTGACCCTACAGCACAAGCATAAGGCACATTGTTCATGGCAGAAATTTCAAGTTGAGTTTTAGGACATTGGTCCTTGGACAACACAAAGTGACCAGCAAGAGGTACATTCACAGATTTACAACCAACCATATTAAATCTCTCAAGCAGCTTAGACACATAGTCAGTTTGGTTTAAATGTATGTTGCATGCAGCCCTATCTCTAACAATGTTCATGCCTAGAATCTTCCTAGCATCACCTAAGTCTTTCATTTCAAATTTACCACAGAGATCATTTTGAACAGACTTTATAGCTTTCAGGCATGGACTCATAATCAGCATATCATCAACAAATAAAACCAAGAAAACAGGAGCAGCAACATCAATCATGTAATACAGGCAAGGATCATAAGAGCTTCTACAGAATTTTAAAGACAACATAAATTCATCAAACTTCTTATTCCACTGCCTAGGTGATTGTTTTAAACCATACAGAGATTTTTTCAGAAGACACACAAAGTCAGGTTTGGTTTTATCCTCAAAACCCTCAGGTTGTTTCATGTAAATTCTTTCCTCAAGTTCACCATGCAAAAAAGCAGTTTTTACATCCATTTGTTTTAATTCCCAGTCAAAATGTGCACACAAAGCCAACATTATCCTAACAGTGGTGAATTTAACAACAGGTGCAAAAATCTCATTATAATCAACCCCTTCTTTTTGTGAAAACCCTTTTACTACAAGTCTAGCTTTGTATCTGACCTCACAGCCCTCATTTTTAACTTTGTAAATCCATTTACAGTCAACTAAGGAGCACTTAAGTGGTTTTGAAACAAGTTTCCAAGTATCATTTTTCAAAAGACTATGCATTTCTTCACTCATAACACTTAACCACATAGAGGCATTATCAGATTCAACAGCTTCAGAGAAAGACTTGGGTTCACAATGTTCAATCAACTCATGCATGTTAAACACAAAATTACCAAGGTGAAAATCCCCTAATCTAGCAGGCAACCTAGGGTTCCTTCTAGTCCTATCTCTAGTTAACAAATAACCAGATAAGTCAGGATTATTATCAACAATGGTTTCATCTTGTTCATAAACAGCAAGTTCAGAGTGATGGGATCGATGTACTACACTACCGAGGAAGGCGGGCGGTGCTTTACGTCAACGAGACCACCGACTACACGTCGGACCACCGGGACCCGCTCCTAGAGAGCACGAGGAATTTTTCCTTGACTCGTCGATACCCGATCGATCGGACACGCCCAATGCGTGACGGAAACTCCTATCGATCTCCAAACGAATTCACCCCGTACTCGATCACCAATCCCCCGAGAACAACCGACGTCCAACCGTTGTCGGGAATCCACTCAACCCGAGTGTTCCGAATTCCCGACCAACCAACAACGACAACACCAATATCACCTCCAATACATATATCACCTTTAAATAGGCTACATCCACTTTGCCGCCACGTTTTCTTCACTAGATAAACCGAATCGTTACACCGAGCTTCCAAGAATTCTCTCTCGAATTCTAACTCTCACGACTCTCTCTAGGATCCTCACACTCTAGCCTACCCCACGAGAAGAACAAGAAATATAACCGAGCTTCCAAGAGCTTACAAGAATTTTCCCCAAAATTCTAACCCTAACTCAATTTCTCTCTTCTCTCTTCAAGATCTAGATGTAGATCTACTTTGGTGGCTAACAAAATGGTTTTGGATAAGATACATGTGAGGGGGGAGGTTGTATATATAGTAGTAAGGTCAAGACCTAGTCAAAGCCCAAAAAAGGCCTTAAAAATCCCAAAAAAAGCCCCACAAACGAGTTGGCCCAAAAGCTCCCAGAAAGTGGCACGAACGTGCCAGTTTTGGCACGAACGTGCTACTGCCTCTGAAGTTTTGGAAGAATGGCACATTCTGGCACGAACGTGCCAGTTCCTGAGTTTTGAGAAACTCTCCATCCGCGCTCGTTTTCGTCGTGGCTTCGTCGGTTTGGTTTGGCTACACCAAATCCAACAATCTCCCACCTGGAGACACAACCAAACTACACTCCCCATCATCCGTGGCGGCGGCCACATTCATCATCCGAGAAGTCCAACCGAAGTCTCTCTCGACCTCGGCTTCAAAGGCTTCATCACCTTCTTCCTCGACACATCGGTCGGCATCCGACTTCCCCGGAACGTCTCAAGCACCTCGTGCTTAGACCGAACATCGATCTCCGGGTTTCTCATCAAAACCCTCGATGCTCTCCTCTTTTCAACATCGCCCATTCCGTCAACCTCTCCGTCACCACGCAATCCCCTTTCGGACCTCCGAAACCGCAACATGGAACCCGAGCTTCTCAAAGCTCCCACATGTCGCCTCCCCAGATTGCTCGTGAACCGGCTAACTCCCACCGAATGAGCAACATCGGCATTCACATGCCCATCGTCTATCACCGACGATCTCGACCGATAACCTCCAACATTGCCACCGTTGCTAGCTCTACGACTCCTTTGCCTACTCCTCGTTTTCCGAATCCTCGCCACGGGACTCTCTCCAAAACGATCACCCGAGTAGCACCCGAATCGTCTAACAACTCCCACCGCATGGGAAATGTCGGGCTTCATCACCTCGTCTCTAACCGACGATTTCAACCGATAGCCTCCAACATTCTTACCGTTACTAGCTCTACGACTACTTTGCCCACTCCTCGTTTTCCGAATCCTCTCCACGGGACTCTCTCCGAAACGATTACCCGAGTAGCACCCGAATCGTCTAGCAACTCCCACCGAATGGGAAATGTCGGGCTTCGATACCTTGTCTCTCACCGACGAGTCTCCGAGTGAAAATAACGAGCTCGACTCGCTTCCAATTTTCAACTCCCGCTTGCTCGATTTACCGGCCCGCATCGCTCTACCATCTCGACCCGAAAGCACATGATTGATCTCCAAGGTTTCCATCGGTCGATCTTTTACCGGAACACCTCCATCATCATGTCTCCGCTTTCCGATATCCGATTTCTCAATCACCGAGAATCGAACTCGTCTCCTTTCGAGAACCGGACTCCGATCCGTATGAGGAACACCCGAACTTGCTTTTGGTTGCAACCACCTTTCGCTCATACTACCTAGCCCACAATGCATTAGCCCGTTGGTGTTGTCGGGTACACCAATCTCACGACCTCTCGTCGTAGTGTAAAGGGTGCCCGTCCTTGGACCACGAGCAACAATAATCGCACCCTTCGACACTTTCCAAGACCCATCGTTAAAGGTAACCGTATGCCCCTCTCTCTCAAGTCGGCTCACCGAGATCAAGCTACTCCTTAGCTCGGGTGCATACCTCACCTTCGACAATATCAACGTCCCACCGGACGTCTTCACCTTCACGTCTCCAACACCCACGATATCCAACGGCCTATCATCCGCTAGATATATCTTCTCGTGTCTCTCGGGAACGAAGTTCACCATGCCAACACGACTACCCGTGGTGTGAAACGAGGCTCCCGAGTCAACCACCCAAGAGTCTTCACGAGGCTCCGAAGATACTAACAAGTCATCTTCCCTCTCGTCACCCGTCACAACCTTGGCATCACCTCCATTCCCCGGAAGCTCACTACAATGCCGCTTTATGTGACCGGATTTACCGCAATTCCAACATAAGAATCGCTTTTTCTTCCCGTTGCTCGACTCCACCCTTTTCCCGCGATTATAACCTCCGTAATGATTTCTACCTCGACTCAAACTCAAGGCCTTAGTCGTTGAAGTCGATGTCTCTCCGGAATCCCTCCTTCTAACCTCCTCGGCAAGAACACGATCTCTCACATCGGCATACTTCAACCTATCACTTCCAACGGAGTTATTCAACGCCACTCTTATCGGCTCCCAACTACTCGGTAAAGACGCCAATAGAGTAAGGGCCCGGACCTCATCATCGAACCCGATCTCAACCGAAGACAACTCGTTGACGATCGTTTCGAACTCGTTCACGTGAGTCGCAACAATTTCTCCTTCTTCCATCTTCAAATGAAAGAACCGCTCCAACAAGGAGCTTTTGCATCTCGTCGACGGCTTCTCGATCGGCTTCTCGAACATATCGGATAACACCTTCATCATCCCCGAGGTCGACTTCTCCACCATCACCTTTCTAGCGATGTTCTCCGACAACGTCAAACGGACTAACCCGAGTACTCGTCGGTCTAGGAGAGCCCATTCCGCCTCGCTCATACCCTCCGGCTTCTCGCCTACTAACGGTAGATGAAGATTCTTCCCGAACAAGTAGTTAATCACTTGCACCTTCCAATGTGCAAAATCCGACCCGTTGAACCTTTCGATTGCACTCCATACCATGTCGTTGCCCGTCATTTTTCTCCAACCGCTTCAACCGAAGCTCCGATACCAAGCTTCACAACTCGGCTCTGATACCAATTGATGGGATCGATGTACTACACTACCGAGGAAGGCGGGCGGTGCTTTACGTCAACGAGACCACCGACTACACGTCGGACCACCGGGACCCGCTCCTAGAGAGCACGAGGAATTTTTCCTTGACTCGTCGATACCCGATCGATCGGACACGCCCAATGCGTGACGGAAACTCCTATCGATCTCCAAACGAATTCACCCCGTACTCGATCACCAATCCCCCGAGAACAACCGACGTCCAACCGTTGTCGGGAATCCACTCAACCCGAGTGTTCCGAATTCCCGACCAACCAACAACGACAACACCAATATCACCTCCAATACATATATCACCTTTAAATAGGCTACATCCACTTTGCCGCCACGTTTTCTTCACTAGATAAACCGAATCGTTACACCGAGCTTCCAAGAATTCTCTCTCGAATTCTAACTCTCACGACTCTCTCTAGGATCCTCACACTCTAGCCTACCCCACGAGAAGAACAAGAAATATAACCGAGCTTCCAAGAGCTTACAAGAATTTTCCCCAAAATTCTAACCCTAACTCAATTTCTCTCTTCTCTCTTCAAGATCTAGATGTAGATCTACTTTGGTGGCTAACAAAATGGTTTTGGATAAGATACATGTGAGGGGGGAGGTTGTATATATAGTAGTAAGGTCAAGACCTAGTCAAAGCCCAAAAAAGGCCTTAAAAATCCCAAAAAAAGCCCCACAAACGAGTTGGCCCAAAAGCTCCCAGAAAGTGGCACGAACGTGCCAGTTTTGGCACGAACGTGCTACTGCCTCTGAAGTTTTGGAAGAATGGCACATTCTGGCACGAACGTGCCAGTTCCTGAGTTTTGAGAAACTCTCCATCCGCGCTCGTTTTCGTCGTGGCTTCGTCGGTTTGGTTTGGCTACACCAAATCCAACACAGAGGGATTCAGATTTGCAGGCAAATTAACATTTGGATTTTCAGGATTTGGATTATTAGGAGCAGTATTATCAACAGGCAAATTATCAGCATGCACAGTACCATCATCAACAGGTTCAACATCAGAATCATCAGATAAATCATTCACAGGAACAGCAGTAGTAGGGGCATCAAATTGTTCACCTAAGGGACCTACAGAGGGAGAAGACTCCACCTCACCAGAGGTATTACCATCCTTAGGGTTTCTAACAATTTTACAAGGCATATCATCTTCATTAAACACCACATCCCTACTAACTATAGTCCTAAATCCTGGTTCACTCCTAAGCCACAGCCTGTAGCCTTTAGTCCTCTCAGGATATCCAAGGAAGACACACTTCCTAGACCTAGGTTCCAATTTATCAACATTCTGATGAACATAAGCAGCACAGCCAAATACTCTCAAATTATCCAAGTTAAGTGGTTTACCAGTAAAGACAGACTCAGGGCACTTGCCCTTCAAAGGTACAGAAGGTGATCTATTAATCAAATAAGCAGCAGTTAGCACAGATTCACCCCAGAACCTCTTGCTGAGGCCTGAGGAGGCAAGCATACACCTAACCTTCTCTAGAAGGGTCCTATTCATCCTCTCTGCAACTCCATTTTGCTGAGGGGTATAAGGCACACTCCTATGTCTTCTAATACCAGCATTAACACACAAAGCATCCATCTCAGAATTACAAAATTCTAATCCATTATCAGTTCTCAAAGTTTTAATTTTCATGCCAGTTTGATACTCAATTAGTGTTTTAAAGTCACTGAATTTTTGAAACACATCAGATTTGTTCTTAAGCAGAAAAACCCACACTTTCCTAGAGAAATCATCAATCACAGACAGAAAATATCTACTACCACCTTGGGTAGGCTCAGGGGCAGGGTCCCACACATCAGCATGCATATATTCAAGTATGGAAACAGATTTGGGAACATTGGGGGGAGGGTTCATAGGAAAGCTAACCCTAGTTTGTTTACCAAGTATGCATGTTTCACAGAAAGGAATGCAAGTCATATCAGCTTTACCAAAACAGCCATCTTTCTTTAGAAATTCCATGCCCTTTTTACTCATATGTCCTAATCTTCTATGCCATAAATCAGAAGTACTATCATGCACAGAATTAGCATATGCATACAAACAGGGTACAGCTTTGCAGATATACAGATTATGCTGCCTAGCATCCTTGCACAGAATCATAGACCCTCTAGCAATAGTCATGCAACCCTTTCCCCATTTCCCAGTCAAACCATCATACTCTAATGCAGCACATGAAATCAAGTTTTGTGATAAATCAGGGACATGCCTCACATTTTTCAAAGTATGCACATGACCAGTTTCAAATTTTACACATACATCACCTATTCCAGCTACCATGCATTTTTTATCATTTGCCATAGACACAGAGGAGTTCTCAAGTTTATCATATGAAGTAAATAAATGCAGATAAGGTGACATGTGGTAAGTACAGCCAGAATCCAAAATCCAATCAGTTTCACACAGAAAATCAGACTTAGCAGAATTCACATTTGAAAGCAAGGTCATATCAGATACCATAAACACATTCCCATCATCATCAGTTTTAGCAGCATTAGCCTGGTCACCATTGACCTTTCTGGGTCTGGTACACTGCTTCATGAAGTGTCCAGACTCACCACAGTTATAGCACTTCCTATTCTTAGGTTTGGACTTAGACCTAGACTTACTCCTGCTCTTCTTACCATTGTTTTGACCACCAGACCCTTTCTGGGCTTGGTTGCCATTGTTCCTGGACTTAGTTCTCTCCCTAACATAATTAACTTCAGAAGACCTAGGATTTCTATTTGATTTTAAATCAAGTTCCTTACTCTTCAAACCATTAATCACAGTGTCCAGGGTAATAGAGTCTCTACCATATTTAATAGCAGATTTCACATCAGCATATGAATCAGGAATAGCATTCAACAAAACAATGGGAGTATAATCATCAATATGCTTATCACCAGTCAACTTAATATCTTGAACCAATTTAGTAAAGGCATCAATATTATCAGAAATATCTTTACTCATATCAAGTTTGAATCTGAAAAACTTTTCCAACAAAAACATTTTTGAGTTCAAGGAGGTTTCAGTGTATAAATCATGCAGTTTTTCCCAAACTTCTTTAGCAGACTCCAAAACACCAACTTTCCTAAGCACAGATTCAGATAAGCATAGAATTATAGCAGAATGAGCAAGTTCATTAGTCTCAGCTTTTATTTCAGCAGTGTCAGTAGCAGAATAGGCACCAGAAATGGCCTTATAAACTTTTTGCTGAACCAAAATACCTTTCATCTTTTGTTTCCAAATTGCAAAATCACTTTTCCCATCAAAGGGTGCCAAGTTAAAACCAGACATTTTTAAAAGATTTTGAAAACTCAGTTTTTTGAAAACAAAGCAGAAATCAGGAAGCACACAACTTTCAAATTTGCAGAAGTATTAAACACAAAGTTTTAACTACTGACAGATGACCAAATCCACAGATCAAGTCAAAGAGAGTGAGCACACAAGCTACACCTATCAGAGTCCCTACAGCAGTGGGGACTCACTACAAAGCAACAAATTTTAAGTGTTACTGCTGAGTGAGTAACTGAGAGCCTATGTTGAGCAGGTAAAACCCTCAGACAAATGACTACCCCAGCCTCCACAATATACCACACACCTCAAGGGTATGCAGCAAGGGGAGTTTGGTATGCCGGGGGCCACCACTTTGAGCCCTACACTCGCACTCAACTAACTCCAATAGGGTCAGTTACTATCAGTCTCACACTACACACAAAACCCTAGAACTAACACACACAGTGAGTTCACAGTTTAAGCAGATCAGAGACAAAACAAGAACACCAAGTTCACAGCAGACCCAACAAACAACTCAAGTCACAGAAAACATATTGTTCATGCTATATTCACTTTAAAAAATTTCAAACACTTAGTTTCAGAAAGATTTTTCCAGAAAATATTTTGAACAACACTTTGAAAAACAGATTTTCAACTCTACATAAATTAAAACGACCACCAGGCGGGCCACACCATCATAGAATGCCTCCAGGCGGGCTGACCATCACGTTGACAGGAAAGAGAGGGGGTTCAGAAGCTTACCTTGCGAGGTATTCGCAAGTGACCTCAAATGCAGGGCCCGTTTCGCGTTTCACAGGCGATCTGGGTAGACTCGACCAAGGGGGGCATCACTCCCATTTTTACAATGGCCTGACTACCTTTCAGATCTGCTACCTGGGCCTCCTCCCACGCAGGTACCGAGCAACGAACGACCCTTCGCGGTTGCAGATCTGGAGCCCTACGGGGTCAGATCTGCAGATCCGGTTGCCGATCTCCGCCGTGAGCGCGCTCTGATACCACTGTAAGGTTCAAACGCCGGCGATAAATGCTCCGAGGTACCTGAAAAATCAAAACAATAAACAAGTCAGATCCGTAATACAGCCCTTAGATCAGAGCAAGTCCCTAAACCACAACAGTCAACGGATCTCGAGAGATCCGGCCCGTGAGAGGGTTTAGGCTTGATGATGGTTAAGAGCAAAGCAGCGGAGTATACAGAAAAAACAGAGAGAGAGATAATATATATATAGATACAAAATATATAGATCTCAAATACTACGGCTCAGCGGTTGCATGCCGTAGTATTCTGCAGCAGTAGAGTGACCGGACCGGCACCGAACAAGGAGAGCACAAAGACCTCGCCGGAGAGAGCCCAGGAGCACACACAGACAGCTCACACCACTCAGATCTGCTCCGCCTCACAGAGAGGTTAATCACGCGCGCACCCGGAGCTTCACAGATCGTCTCCGTGGTCACAGAACGGCAAGGCTCAGACCGGAGACGACGGGGGAAGCGGCGGTGGTGGTGAACGGAGAAGACGGTTGAAATCGCACACACTAAAGGTGTAATCGCACACAGTAGGATTAGGGTTAGTGTATCAGGCGAAGTGAGTAAAGGCTGGGAACAGAGTTCATTATATCATAAGGCATCAAGGGCTCAGATTCAATCTCAGCCGAAACCCTAGGATCCAAGGGATCAGAATGGTCAAGGGAACATTCTGGAGGGTCAAGTATTAATTGATATCAGAAATCAATTAATCAATGGGCTGGACAAATATATGGGCTGAACTCACAAATGGGCTGCACTCCACTGGGCTCCCGGCTGCCTAGGTACATGGATCAAGTGATAAAGCCCAAGGGCCAACACATATAAATCCAACATTAATGTTTAAAGGGTGTTGAGGTTGAATATTAGAATCTGCAATAATGGTATTGGATGGTGTGGGATTTGCAGAATGAGGGCTAGAGGTGTGAGGGTTATCAATATGAGCAGGTGAAGGTGGGGGTGTCTGTATGGGAGTTGATGGTGTCTGATTTTGAAAAATTGGTAATTCAGGTTGGGCTGGAGGAATGGGATGGATTGGTGGAGGAATATGAGGTATGAGATGAGGAGAAATAAAATCTGGGATGGAAAAATCAGACTGAGTTTGGGATGTAAGAGCTGGAAAAATATTTTCATTAAAGGTAACATTCCTGGTGATGATTATTTTGTTTGAGGGAAGCTGAATTTTGTAACCTCTGTATTGTGGATGATAACCAAGGAAAATGGAGGGTAAAGATTTCAAATCCAGTTTGTCTTGGTTGTATGGTTTTAAAAAGGGAAAAGCTTGGCAGCCAAAAACTCTAAAATGGGAATAAGCTGGGGACAGGCCAGTGAGTAAGGTGTATGGTATTTTATGAGCCAAAGATTTGTGGGGAATTCTGTTTAGGAGATAAACAGCAGAGCCAAAAGCATCTTCCCAGTAAGGCTTAGAGAGACCAGAATGGGACAAAAGACTCAGACCAGACTCAACAATGTGTCTGTGTTTTCTCTCCACAGCACCATTTTGCTGTGGAGTGTAGGGACAGGATTTTTGGTGGATAATACCAGAATCAGCAAATAACTTGGAAAGGGGGAAAAATTCACTGCCTCCATCTGATTGAACAGCCTTAATGTTGGTGTTAAATTGGTTCTCAACTTGGTTTTTAAAGTGGATAAAGGCTGTAGAGGTTGCAGATTTAGTAGGCAAAAAATATAACCATGTGTATCTACTGTAATCATCAACCAAGGACAAATAATAGGAATTGCCATGTATTGACCTAATGGGAGCTGGGCCCCAAAGATCAGTATGTATGAGCTCAAGAGGCCTTTTAGACCTGATGTGTGTATGAAAATAAGGTAACCTGTGAGCTTTAGATTGTGCACAGTTAGAGCAAAAACTGAAATTGGCATCATTAACATAAGGTATATCAGAAATAGTTAATGCCTTCTTAGTAATATCCAAAGAAGGATGGCCAAGCCGTCTATGCCATAGTTCAAGACTTATGGTACTCTTAACAACAGAAGAAAAAGATTTAAAAGGGATAGATGACTCCACAGTGTGACTGGTTGAATTCAGCAGTGGACTCTGAACAGGATGGAGCTGAAAATGATAAAGTCCATTGCTAAGCTTCCCTGTGAGGAGGACCTCCCTTGTGAGCTTGTCCTTGACAACACAAAACATAGGATGAAATTCAAAAAAGACATCATTGTCTTTAGCAAACTGTGATACACTGAGCAGATTCTTTGTAATGGCAGGCACATGAAGTAGATGATTCAAAGTAAACACAGATTTAGTATGGTGAGGGAGGGTGGGTTGAACAAGTGTCTTACCAATATGAGAGATATCCAGGTTCATACCATTGCCAATTTGAAGCTTGTTAGAGTCCTCATAGTCATTGGAAATGCTAAGGTTGGAGAGGTCATTAGTTATGTGATGTGAGGCTCCAGAATCTGGATACCACCCTGCCTCAGAGCCTCCTTCAATAGATGAGTAGTGAGCTGACCCTTGATAGGAACCCTGATATCCACCTTGTTGATGACCACCTCTGTAAGTGTCTGAATTTGCAGCTCTAGTGTTCTGATTGGGAACAAAATCAGAGTTGAACCTATGGTGACACTTGTCAGCTGTGTGGTTAGAATAACCACAAATTTGACACTGAACTCTTGAATTTCCATTTGTCCTTCCTCCCCTGCCTCTGGTGTTTGAACCCCTACCTCTGTAATTGGGGCTTCCCCTACCCCTATTTCCAGTAGAGGCTCCTCTACCCCTCTGATTAGCATAGTTAGCAGAAGGAAGGTTTTTGTCAGTATTGATGAGGTTCTCAACTCTACTTTCATAGCTGAGAAGAAGGGAGGTAAGGTCTTTCATGCCATAACCATCTCCTTTGGCAGTTACTGTCACCACAACAGCATCATATTCAGATCCTAAACCACTGAGGACATAAAGAATCTGATCCTCCTCTCTCATTCTCTCTCCTGTGCTTGCTAAGGCATCACACAAGCTCTTCATTTTGTTGAGATATTCCCTCATGGTAAGGGCTCCTTTCTTAAGATTCTGCAGTTGTAGCTTATTCTGCATTTTTCTTGCTGTTGAAAGGCTGGAGAAAGAACCTTCAAGGTTCTGCCAAATCTCAAAGGAGGAATTAAAACCAACCACAGAAATTAAGATGGATTCAGAAAGGGTGGATAAAATCCATGAGGCCAGGAGTTGATCTTGCCTTTGCCATAACAAGTATTCTGGGTTTGGTACTAAAATACCTTCATCTCCAGAAGCCACAAATCTGGGCGGCTGAGCTAGTGTCCCATCAAGAAAACCATCAAGTCCATGGCCTTTAACTGCTATTATGACCTGTTGTCTCCAAACAAGGAAGTTGTCGTCTGTGAGCTTGACAGAGACCTGGTGGTAGCTAAGTTGAACCAGTCCTTGTTTGTTGGTGAAGCTGTTGTCACCTCTTTCATTCTCCATTTTAGGGAAGCTCCGTTTGAAGCTATAAGAAAAACCCTAAAACCTAGTGCTCTGATACCATATTGGTTTTCGTAATATTTTGGAGAAGAAAGAGAGAAACGATGTTCTTTGATTAGACAACTCAAGTGATGGCGGCTCTCATAAGTGAGACTTAAATACCGCATCACAAACCCTAAAGGGAATGTCCGTACAGCGGGAACAAGAAAACATTTACAAAACATATTAAATAAAGCTAAAGGAAACGACGTCGTATGCTAAGTCAATTAAGACCCTAATTAGGTTTAGAAAACGACGTCGTTTGGCGACGCATTGGGGACGAAATTAGGGCTCCTGAACGACGTCGTCTGATGGCGTATTTGGGGAAGAACAATATGTTTCAATAAACTCGAACATCTTTGGTAGATATATGGTGATTTTAGCCATCTGAACTCTAACTGTATGATATAAACTGATTGGAATGGTATAGTTTTGCAATATTTGTGTCAAGTATGAATGTCAGTTTTTTTTCTCTATTCTGTGAAAGGGAATTTTGTAATAACTAATCGATGACCTTAGTGTTTCCCATACAATTTAACCTTGCTGCAGTTTTTTGCTATGCCAGAAACAGCGTTGGGACTTTTCCCAGATATAGGTGCTTCCTACTTCTTGTCGAGACTCCCTGGATTTTTCGGTAATTCATTTTATGTCCCTGTGTTCATATTCCCTGATCTAGATTGTATATGTCACTTTCTTTGAAGAAAATATATTAAGATTACATAATTACACAAAAGTACCTTTGAGGTTTGACCTAATTACAAAAAAAAACCACTAACTTTCAAATTTACAAAAATACCCTGAGGTTTGATTCAGTGTTGAAATAAATTAAGGGCCTATCGGTAATATTTATGATTGGGTGAATGTTTTTTTGCTTACAAAGGTGGTAAATGTAAGAAAAAAAACATCAGGGGGACTTCTTTTTTTTTTTTTTTTTTTTTTTAATTTTGAAAGTTGCCTCGTTTTATATATATGCATATCTTTATGTTTTCTATATCTTTATATAGCGCCCTCATTTTATGCTTCCTTTGTCCATTGTGTTTGGATAAGGACCTCTGTTTAAAATAATTTGAAATGTCTCATTACTCGAAAAAAAATGCACCTTTTGTGGGCAGGAGAATATGTTGGTTTGACAGGCACAAGGTTGGATGGTGCTGAAATGCTTGCATGTGGTCTAGCCACTCACTTTGTTCAGTCTGAGGTATAATTATCCTAACTCCTAAGTCTTTTCTCTACAAGATGTTTTTCATTTTTCAAACAGGAAATGGTACTCTTGTTAGTGCTGAATATTCTAGTAAAAAAACACGATCTTTACATTTTTGTGGAGAACCGCGCGTATGTTACTGTATCAAATATGCTTGATTACAAAACTACCCCTAAGTTTTTTTAAATAGTAAAATATAGAAAAAAATACTACTATAAAGGAATCAAAACTCATTTTTTTTTGTAAATTTGGTTCATTTTTAGTTTGTAAACACCTGAAATCTGGGGTAGTTAGTGTGATTATCCTTTTTAACATGATTTTATTGTTGCATAGAGACTGACATCGTTGGAAGAAGCGCTTGTTAAAGCTGAATCTGGTGATCCAGATGTTATTACTTCTGTCATTAATGAATTCTCACACGTACCGAATTTGAAAAAGAATAGTGCTTACCACAGGTAGATTATTCTTAAATTCTGCATTATATATATATATATATATATATGAACTTGAATAAGGACAACATTCATCCACCTGCAGGTTGGAAATGATCAATAAATGTTTTTCGCGGAGAACAATTGAACAGATCATAGCATCCTTAGTAAGAACTTTTAAGAATGATTTATATTACAGCATCAAGTTTTGTTTGCTGTTTCTTGCCCGCACATTATTCATTTTCACACATTGTGATCCTTTTATATCTTTATTTCCGCATTTGTAGGAGAGGGAGGCTGCTGACAGTAATGATGATTGGATTTCTTCCACACTTCTTTCTTTGAAGAAAGCATCTCCTATGAGCCTTAAGCTTTCTCTTAGATCGGTAAATCATTCTTTTTGTACTATTCGTTTTTTCAAAATGTCTTTGGTGTTCGAAATTAGTGTTCTATAAACTGAAACAGCTCGAGTTATAATTCTTTCCTTTAGTCTTTCTGCTTCTAATGCTCGCGGATTATATATGGGGCCAGATTAGGGAAGGGAGGCTTCAAGGCATTGGTAAATGCCTCATCAGAGAATTTAGAATGCTTTCACATTCAATGCGTGGAGAAATTTGCAAGGATTTTGTCGAGGTACGAATATAGCAAATATTCCCAACTCTCATTTTCTGGCTCTATTTATATTCTCGATTGTGTGTGCAGGGTTGCAGAGCTATACTACTGGACAAAGATAGAAATCCAAAGGTACCACCGGGCCCATCTGTGTTATCCTTTCTTAATTTACACTGTCATGAAGTTTTAGATTAATTTAAACAATATACCAAAGCTTTCTGTGTTCTTAGGTTAAACTTCAGTGATAGTTTTTGTATTAGATCTTTCAGGTAACCCTTTTTCTTTCCCTTTCTTAATTTTTGCAGTGGAAACCTTCCAAAATTGAGTCGGTTAGTGACGATATGGTCGACATATACTTCTCGAAGATGGATGAAGCGGGCTGGGAGGATTTGAAACTTACAGTCAAGTCAAACTTACCTGCATATGCCATCGCTAAACTGTAAGGCTTCATTCTTGATGTGTTGTTTGCGTAATTACAAAACCTAATAACTTTCAGAAATTATAGTCGAGGATGTGTACGAATATATTATGTCGAACGTAAGAGAAATGGGTCATACTCAAAAGGTAATACTAGAAGTTAGTAGAAAATTACATTTCCCCCCCAAAAAAACTTATATGTAACTCTTCAACTCGGTGGGAAAACAGGGGAACCTCCGCCAAGTCCCACCGTGCAGCTTCAAGATCTTCACCACCCTATCCTTCAAACTACTGTCGACGCCATCAACATGAATCAGTGACATCATCCTTTCCACCCCTCCACAAAGCAGCATCTCCTCCAAAACCTTATGCTTCGGTTGAAAGCTCGATATCAACCACATGATCTTCACTCCGATCCTCGTCGCCCCGCTCGACCCACCCGTTATCTTCCGAGACACCGCAGCTATCCCCAGCCCGTGCTCGGTAAACGCCAACCTCCCGTCTGCGCACTCGCACATCAGCTTTATCATCACCAAGATTTTCTCGCACCTCGACCGGCTCGACTCGGGGAGAAGCTCTACGAGGCAACCAACTGCACCAGCCTCAACGGCTTTCAACCTGAAAATGAGCGTTGAATCGACTGGTTTGATAAAAAAAAAATGAGCGTTTCGATTTTACCTGGCTTTTTTCGAAGCCTCGAGGACTCGAAGCAGCAGCTGCAGGGCGCACGAGCTCGCGTTGCTGCAGACCTCGTCCGACACCGTCTCGAGCAGCGACTCAAAAAAGTCAACGCCCCAATCATAGCTCCACTGACGATCGGCTATCGACATCCTCCGAAAGATCGAGACCGCGTGACACCTGGCATCCGAGCCCCCCTTCCGAAGAACGACAGCCATCGACCTCATCAGACGGTCCATGATCCATCCATCCGAGATCGACGGGTCGACCAGGCGATCGAGAGCTCCGAGAGCCTCCTCCTCGCACGCTCTCGATAAAACATCGGGACTCTCGACTATGCTCAGGAGGCTCTCGATGACTCCGCTCGTTTTCTTGAACTCTCGAACGGCCTCGTCGCCAGCTGTCATGAGGGCTTCCCTGAGTTTTCTCAGGGGGGCGGCCTTGAAAGGGGTCGAGTTCAGGCTGTCGAGGATTTGGGGCAACGAGGGTTTGGTTTGATCGTGCATGGCTCGCCATGCATCGATGAGGCGTTTGAGGGTGAGGTTAGGGGTGGCGTCGAGGGTGGGGAGGGGCTGCATTGTGGTCGGGCAGGTTCGTTTCTTGTAGGTGTAGAACCAGCTCTCGATGTTTTTCCGATCGTAGGTTATGCCGGTGGGGATTGCGACTGGGTCCTTCATCAGCTCCATGGAGATTGGGCACCTGAAATCTTCGGGGAAATCCATGTAAGGATTCTTGTTTTTTTGGAGATTATGATGTCGATGGGTTTTATATATTTGAGAGGGGTGTAAATTGTAATAGTAAAAATATTGGAGAGTTGGGGGGGATTAGTTAATTTTAAGAAACTTTAATGAGGAAATAAAAAAGTCAAAATAAAGGGTTAGCTAGCTAGGTGCATGTGCAGGTATGGAAGGGACAAGGAAATTGAGATTTCTAAAAGGCGTAGCAATATTAATAAATAAATGAATAAATTCTTTTGACCCCTATATTTCATGGTATATGCTACATGGCCCTGGTATGTTTGGTATTAGTAAAAAGGATAACAGAGAAGATGTGCAACATTGTGAATAAACCTATAGTGAAGGGGCGAAAACGTAAATAAAATTTCTCATTGGAAACAAAGGAGATGAACATCGTGATGGATTGACTTTAAGATCAGATCTAACGTTGGCACACACGACATGCACAAGATTCAATAAACCTAATTAATATTGAAACATGTTGCTTATAAATTAATTAGTCAGCTGCTATATCAGGCAACGTCACGAGCTGCAATACTTTCTACTTTAAGAATATGATAACTTGAAGAGGCCGTCGCCCGTCGGGCTAGCTACTTGGTTGACTTGGTCCAGTTTCATTTTTTTTTATAAGAAGAAGAGAACAGAAATTCTTCTCCACTCGAAAGTTTCTCGATCGGATAGAATATAAATTGAGGGATGTGTTCGAGTAGCAAACAGCCAAACACATATGCGAGAGAGCCAAACAAATCTCACCCCAAGACAAATTTCATAATATTTCAACCTTGAGGATCATTTCATTTTTTTTTTATTCGACCCATAAGTAATGTAATAATATTAATAATAATAATTGATGAATATAAGAAAAATTAGACCGTATTTTATAATGAATTTATATGATATTGTGGCATAACATATACTTAGTATTAAGTTTGTTATCAATAAAATAAAAACGAAGTGTGACTATTGCTCGGACAAGTATGAATTATGATCAATCAAATACAAAAATGAAGTTACCTGAAATGTATTTTATAATGAATTTATATGACATTGTGACTTCAAGAGAACGTATTTTATAATGAATTTAAAGCAATTAATTTATTTATTTACTTATAAATATGTTGATAATAATTGGTCCACTTGGCTTAGATGACATTTATAAAATTGCCAGTCAAAATTTTAAATAAATAAATAACAGAACAATCTAATTAATTAATGGTAAGATGTGATGGTCAACGCATCGAATGAATATTATAATTGAGAGTATCTCAGTAAGATTTCAATCATTTCTAAAATAAATAAATAATTGTTCATTCGCAATCGCCGATGAGTATACCTGTATCTGTATATTGTGTTCATTCACATGCAACAATATTAATAACAGTAATAAGAGTACAAATCTGAATATGCAAATAAATTAATAAGAGTAGTTAAAATTAATATATTTTAATTGAAACATAATAATAATTGTTTTATATTTTGAAGTGTGATAATTTTAAAGACTACTGATGACAAAAGAAAAGTAAACAACACGGAGAAATATTTTGTAATTGACTTCCAATAATAACACGCCTCTAACAAATAATTAAAATATTTTTTATAATTTTCTTCACTTTAATATACATTTTCATTTTTATTTTTTAACAGATTTCTTAATTTTTATTCATATCTATTTTATTTTTAATTAAAAAAAATATTTTTAATCATTATTTTTTATATAAAAATAAAAATTTGTAGGGTATCTATGTTTAAATAAAAAGTTCAAATCAATATGTACATTGTACACTATCTAAAACTTCAGAATTACCAATTTCAAATCTTTACAAATAAATCAATAAAATTACTATGTACATAATGTACATTTTATTTTTCGATGTATAAAAAGAAAATAGAAAAATATCAATAGAACAAAATATGATCCACTTCAGAATGCCATTCATACATATACTGTCAAGAGACGAGATTCTGAGATTTATTACGCACACTTACACTTCACATCTTAAAACCAACGAAAAGCCCGCTTAGCTCCCGCGATAAGTCGACAGCGAAAACGGAGAAAGCAACAACGGGACGTGAAAATGCTCCCACTTCTGAGCCTCTCTAACCTCAAACACGATCGACACGTACGGAAAAAACCCAACCGGGTTGTACTTCCCCGTGTCGAAACCTATCCTGTAAACCCCCGGGCTCAACGGGCCGACCATTTCCATCAACGGGCCGCTCCTCCCGTCCTCATCTGTGGCAGAACGGCCCAGAAGCTTCCAGAAGCTCGAATCCCCCGTCTGCCCGATTAGCGACGGCCTTGATCGACCATCTCCCCACATCTCGAGACGAACGTCCACACCAGGGGCAGGGGACCCGCGGGCCACGTCGAGGATGTGGGTCGTGATGGGCGGGCGGGCCCGGGCGACAGCTGGCATCTCGGGTTTTGCGGTTAGGTGTCCTCCGATGATGCTAACACGATCTTCTACAGTTTAAACAAAGAACAATATCAGGCCAAGCATCGACTACTTACGAGAGAGTACAATTTTAATTGCGAGAAAATTCAGCAGAAAAGGTAAGAATATAAAAGAGCCCAATAATCAGGACATGTTATGTTAGTAATTATGTTACGAGGGGTATTTTTGGGAATGTCCCAATACTGCATAAAGTGACGAGAAGCAACTCCTAAGTCCTAAGCAGTTTGTACCTCATAGTCTGACAAGTTAGAGTCCATGAGCTCGAAAACATGAGACAAAACTAAGTAAAACACGACCCAGCAAAAAGTGAACACGAAAGATGGCAAAAACCAATCTGATACAGAACCTCCAGCTTTTGTCGCAACATCTGTAGCATGTGGGGTCTTGGTGGTGGGCCCGTCAAGAGTATTAGCCGAGAACAGCTTAGAGAGACGTAATTCGGTTATCTTCATCTGTTCCTGGGCTGCAAGCTCAAACTCAACTATCGGCCTGTTCTGGTATCGTCTCTGCAAAGAGTTAAATCACGGGAAAGCCATAAAATAGAATTACCTTATTATCCACGTTTTGAAAGAGCGAGTTTTCAAACATACAGTAAATAATTAAAAATAAATGCAGCGTTATTTGAAAGGGAAACGAAGAGTAATAGTTTGCACGGATCAATTTTCTTAGCAACACAACTATTACCTTCATCTCTGCAAGTATCTCTGGAGTACTTCTACCAGATGCGAAAATCAGAAATACAAACCCAAACTTTTGCCTGTACCGAACATTCCACTCATGCAGCTCCTACATAATTGAGTAGGAAATTATAATTAACGGATAATTTATCGATAATAACAATTACAAAAACATTTATGAACACACTTCACTATAAACTTCTATTCTCAGGGTTAATTATGTTTGTTTATTTAACATCAATAACATTAAAAGATACTTTGAAAGGATTCCAGAAGTTAGATCTAAAATATTTAGCTCAAAGGGATATGTTTTCAAGTTCCATCTCAAGACCATTACAGTATATAGTAGGAGTTACTACTTACTAGTATTATAGTTTTAGTTTAAGCACAAAACAAACAAACAATTCTTCAATCAGCCTTCTGAAAACCTCAATTAACGATCATGACTGAAAAAACGGCAGTTGCATTGTGAGATAGTAGATACCTGTAATGTAGAATCATTAGCGGTAGCCAGAGCTGTAGATTGCTCTCCCGTGCTCCACCTGTCACAAATAAATAAATAAATAAGCATTTTTCTTTCAAAATCACGATTCTCGTAGCTAGAGCCTATATATGAGAATAATGAGTTCCAAGTCTCAACTTACTGAATAAACTACCAGCTATAAAATATATTTGTCTGTAAAAGTATACAAAACCGTAACATATAAGCATAAGAAGAAAAGAGAAACCAGATCATAAATGAGTCAATGACAGAGCACAATGAGAAATCTGAAACCAACCAAAGCGATTGGATATAAACGGTGTCTGAATATCACAATTACAACATGTGAAAATTTCAAAATTTTGCTTATGGATGATATGTTTCAGCATAACCATGGCAACATTCGAGTCAAACATAGAGCAAGGCCCAAATCAGGATATCCCGATTTAGAGATTCGGCTCATAAATGGCCTACAAATCCAACCCACCCACCACCTCCTCCCGAAAGAAGGATGCTTCAACACTAATATATATCTCACCCATATCATGTATGAACTCAATTATCAAAAATACCACAGGAAGAAATGTTGAAGTTCAGCCAACAACAAAAACGAATAATCGAGACGAATATTGGAAGCTTGATTATGAAATATAGAGTGTGATACTACTAAACTGGGCACTGGTTGGACTTTTATGGGTCTTGGAAGGGCTTTCACCAATCTGAGGATGCGCAGCAAATGCCTCAAGCCATCCATTCACATCAACCTACATAATATTGAATATAAAAAAAAATATGTAAAAAAATAATGAAATATATGAAGAGGATTTGAGAGAAAAAGAGACCTTGGTGAACCAGATATCTCTTGCGGCGTCGAGGGCTTCTTGATAATTCGAAAAGGGGCCCGCAGATACCATTTCTTGGCCGAATTTCACGCTCCCGCAGCACGCCACCCAATCCCTCTCGCCGAACCCCATTCACGATTTCAATTCCTTTCTCTATTTCGAAAAGGGCAGGACGACGACTCCAAACAAACACGTGCGTTTTATTTTCTCAGTACAGTAGTTGATAAAGCTGGAATCTTTATTATATACAAATTGGTGATTCGATGTTGTACCTTGTGCAGGTTGAGTTGTACAGTTCTGTGGCAACACAAAATTAATTCTGTCTACAGCAATTACACCTCTTTTCTTTGTCAAGTCTAAATTTTTAATAATTCTCTTATTACAGTTTTAGTTTTAGCTGTACTGATCAACTTAAAAAAAGAGCAGAATTTGCTGAGATTTTCATGGTTCCATAGTTCATGACTTCATTTTGGTTAAAGGGAAATGCTCTGTCAGGATCTTGACACTAAACAGCTAAATGCAATTTCTTGCTGCAATGATATGTATGTATCTGATCAATGAACCACTTTCGACACTGTTACGAACAAGAACATGACTGTACAAGTTCGGCTTTGAGTAGTAGCATTTACGCACTCGTATTGTTGCTTCGTCGTAATCCAGGTGGTCTCGTTTGTTGGAGCATTTTCTGGCCTATGCAAATTAACTTGAAACTAAAACAACCAAATTGAGTTTGTACTTCAAAACAAAAGAGAAAAAATGATCAGCTAGCCGAAATAAAACAGAGAGTGTAAAGGATTTAATGAAGCGTACCACAAACACGTGCATCTTTCTTTGCCTCTCTGAAAACCACAAGCGAGAATGTGATCAAACGCAGCGTTTCATCAATTACATATTTAACTGTCAAGTTTGCAGATAAAAAATAAGTGTTTAGAACATATGAAAAGACTTAACGAAAAAACAAAAGACATCATTCATTGAATTATTACCTTAGAAAGATATTTTCCGTATTTCTTTAAGTGTAAGACCCTTTTGATCTGGTGGCCGGTTTTTCACAATTTCTACTTGCTCTGCATGTATAATCTTAAGTTTTTCGAAAATATTGAGGAAACCGAATCAAATAACTCTAATAAGAGGTTGCCGCCACGAATATTTCCAGTAGATAATATAATCGAGATTATAAAAATAACTACTACTACTACATTTACATAACAGCACACATCACATGTACATGTACTCACTCTTGTTGTTTTATAAATATTTAATCAGGCATTGTTGTCCCACATCGAGTAAATCCGATACTACACGTTTAAGCTGCATTATATAATAGGGTGGCCAAACATTGTAAAGCTCATACCTTTCTCGGCCTTTTGGCTAAGATCAAGTGTAGTATCTGTTCTTATCAGTTTAATATCTGATATGTGGGCCAAGGCCAACACGATATTAAATTTATTTTTTTAGGGGGAGAGCCCAACAAGGCAGCTTGCTGTCTGGGCTTTCGAGCGTCGCCCAAGCGTTGCACTATTGCATGGGCCTGGCGCACCCCACCAATACAAGTTTAATATTTTATCTAAGTTTCTATGTTTATTGAAACAACACGTTAGCCAGCTCGTCACATAATAATTCACTTTAATATCTCCTTAATTATTCGCTAAGGAAAAATTACAGGTGCGTCGGAGGGCGATAAGGGATAAATTACCACATGATCTGCCCCATTGTCACCCGGATTCCGATGCCACCGTCGACTCGACAACCCTCTCATATGTATATTCATTTTCGACAACCCTCTCATATGTATATTCATTTTGTTTGTACATTTATCTCTTATTGTTTTGTATTCATCCATGCATCGTATATATAATACACGAGTAGAATGTGATGTCGTTTGTTAATAATTAATTGTTGATTTCATGATGAATCGGGAATACGACGACTGCGATAGCATGTTGTCACTCCTATTAGCTACCGACAAAACCAAAAGTCTTCTGATCATCTGCCCACATAGGCGCGCAATTATATTGTACGCTTTTTTAGCGAAATAAACAATCACACACCGTAAGTACGTAGTAAGCCTTAATTTGAGACACATACTCCAATATATATTTTATCCACCTTTAGCTAGCTCCTCGTGAAACTAATGGAATCTGTGTGTGCAGAGAAGGACGAAAGAAGCAAAATACAAAATGTGTGAGATACAACATCGTTTAGTGAGTGTCGAATGCTTGCGGTTGCGACTCGTGACATTGCAAAGGGGGAGAGGCTGTGTTTTGATTACAACGGCCATGAGAATGAGTATCCGACCCACACCGTTGATTCTGCTGAAGTTATTGATCGTCAAAATCGAAGTCCTAATCTGCTCCAAAATTTTCGGTGTTGTCGTTTTTCTATAATGGTGCTATTAATTGTGCTGCATCGGAAGGAAAGTGAACTAATACTAAATATAATTTCTTGTTGCATATTGGAGGTTGAGGCTTTCAGGAATGCACTGAGCTTGTTTTAATACTATGAGTTAGCAATATATACTACCATTTAATTTCCCTCAACTACACAAGCCACAGTGAATATAGAACAAGAATAATCGAGTACATCACAAATTCACAAATTGAAAACGACCAATAATCAACTCATATAACAAAAACCGTAAGCTAAAAATTCAATGCAACATAAATATTAATTCTTGTCCCACATCGAGTAAATTAGATACTCCAGGAATAAGTTGCATTATTAAAAGGAGTGGCCAAACAACTTAATAATCATACCTTTCTCGGCCTTTTGGCTAAGATCAAGTGTAGTATCTGTTCTTATCAGTTTAATACTCCCTCTGTCCCACAGCTATTAGTCATTTCTGGTCAACGCTAACTTTTTTTGACCGTCCAATACGTATGATAAAAGGTACACAAAAATTATGAAAAAATAACTAAAATAAAATTTAACTATTAAATTTTATTTTAGTTATTTTTTCATAAAATTTAACTATTAAATTTTATTTTAGTTATTTTTTCATAATTTTTGTGTACCATTTATCATAAGTATTGGACGGTAAAAAAAACGGTAAAAAAAAGTCAGCGTTGACCACCTGTGACTATAGCTCTGGGACAGAGGGAGTATTTGATATGTGGGCTAAGGCCCACACGATATTAAATTTATTTTTTTAGGGGGAGAGCCCAACAAGGCAGCTTGCTGTCTGGGCTCTCGAGCGTCGCCCATGCGTTGCACTACTGCACGGGCCTGGCGCACCCCACCAATTTCAGTGCAAAATTTCTTTACGCAAAGTACTCTTTTCATTCTATAACTAAAGTTAACAGCTGAAGGTGGATTGTCGTTTGAGTCTTTGAAGGAGTGTGATGAAGACTTGGGATTTGGGGTAAACATTTTGATTCAAATACAGTTATACTTATTGAATCGATTTATTTATTCACGCCCGACTCCACCAGTTAACAGAGACGACGAATACAGAAGAAAGTTGCAAAGGATCAAAGTGAGGAGCTGTATATATTCTGCTTCTTGCTTTTTTGCATTTAATTAAGCCTAAATTATGTATGTAAAAAGCAATTAATTTAGCCTGAATGCAATAAAAATGAAGCAAATCAACTGAATCCTCTATTTTTTTTTTTTCACTTCACACCCCTCAATATTCTTAAATTATATTAGTACCACACCTAATACATGAGCAAATCAACACAAACCCACAACAAAATCTACATTTCCTTACCAAGATTCCCAGAATATTTTTAAAAAGAAAAGAAAAAAGGGAACTTTGTAAAATTTCAATCTTTATCAGGGTAGGGTGGTGTCATGGAGAGAGAGAGATTTATGAATTTTAATTGTATTATTTTAAGTGAGAAATCTTTAAGTAAAATAACACTTTGTTACTTTTGTCTTAAAAGCATTCCTGCCTCTTATAATTTTCAAATGAAGTTGTGCGCGGACGAGGACGAGACTAGGATTGAACGATTTGGACAGAGAGAGAGAGTAGAGCAAAAACAAACAGAACCCACAAGAATTAGCTCTAAAGAGCATATCAAACAATACCAAGCAAAATTTTAAATTTATACTCCCCTCCGACCCATGAAAATAGTCACGCTTCCTTTGTAAATTACAAAAAAAGTGTGACAATTCTTATGAGAATGAGAGGTAGTAAGCTTTTAAATGATTTTATAAATTGCTTTTAAAAGTTTATAATACATCAAAACTCCCTCCAAAGATGACAGAGTTGAAAAATATAACAAGAGATTCAATGCTATTCGACAAATATACAAAGAAGAAAAAATATATCACATTCAATCTTTGAAGACATTGCTTGCACACAAAAAGTACAATTAATTTTATACATCACAAGATTAGTTTTCATTAAAGATAATTCACAATCACAATTCACAAATAAAAGTATAAAACCCTACAAGTAGTTTCCAAAACGACTTATCGTTGATTTTACATTTTACCCCTGATACAGAAAATCTAACCAGCAAGTTCGCTACCAGGTAGCATCTTCTGAGGAAGTCCTTCGAATTCCAGCGGTGGTGATTCTGAAATAGAGATCAGCTCAGACCTTGGTGATTCTGAAATAGAGATCAGCTCAGACCTATATTTCTCTTCTCCGTTACTATTGTGATGATGGGTTGCTTTCTCACGGTCAATATTTTTGGGTAATGTAATCTCATACGCAGAGTCGGATTCAGGTAATACGTAAGATATTGCGATTAGCGACTCACGGGTCACGTCATCAGTAATCTCATTGCGGGTTTCGGTCTTATCCATAAAATGATTGCTTATATCCTGCAAATATCAACGCAAGGCCATAAAATGATTGCTATCCTGCAAATATCAACGTAACGAATGTACGAGAAGCAGATAGATAGGAATCAGATAACAAAAGTCATTTACATTGAAACAGAAAATTTCTCACTAGCACACTGTTAACAAACATAACGTGATAGGAATACCATACATCATAAGAATACCATACATAATTAGCCATGCTTCGGGAATACATAGCGAATGAACAATCCCAGAAACACTTTTAACTCAGGACGAACATTATGCAATCGAAGCAAGCAAACAAACAAAAATTGTAATATCAACAAGTCAAAAACTACTTCTTGCAACATATTAACTCAGGCAAAAGTTCAGATCAACTCAATATCAGGCAAATCACTAAATCCCCTAAAATAAAAAAATAAAAACCTAAAAACGATTATTTGAAGTTTGTTCCCAGATCCTCTGAACCAGCAAAATAATCCATTTTGAAGTTAAATGAAATCCTCCAATTTTCACAAGAGTGAGATTGAATCAACCATGAAAAAATATATTAATAAAAAAAAATTAATCATACAACTCTCCATAACTATGATCATATTTATCCTAGAAACAAATCCCGATAAACGTTCACATAAAAATCGGAGTGTGTTTGGATTCAACAAGAAAACGAAATCAAAGAAAATAAACAAATGAATAAATAAATAGATAAAGAAGATCTTACCGGATTAATCTGAAAATCAGGAAGCTTGGTTCTAGGTTGAAAAATGCAGAATTTTTATGCGACAGCTACTGGATGATCGGCTTTCTCGGGGAAAGGCAAAAGTCAATATCGGTGACGAGGATGTGACTTGGGGGAGAAGATAAGATTTGGCAATTGGAATTTTTGGGCTTTTGGGCTGTGAAGAGCAGACGTCACCGACATGTCAATTGCATATTTCGGCCCATGCAACATGTTGGGCTTTTGTAATGAATTTGAGATAGACATGTACACAGCCCGTTTCTATATCAATCAAACCATATTATTTTCCTTGTATTCCAATAAAATTGATACATTTTGAGTTTAACAAATACAGTGAATAGAATATCAGTAAAAATTGTAATTTAATGTGAAAAAAATAAAAATAAAATCGAGTAAGAAATTATTTATACAACTCCAGATAATGAATAATTTTTTAATAATAATGAAAATAAAAAATTCAAATAAATTTAAACTTTGAATTATTTTATGAAATTCCAATATTGCAGTAGCTACAGTTCCAATATTTCTAGGAGAGTACTCGTATTTCGTTCTCTCTCACACAAACAAACAGACACAGTTGATTGCGATTTGCGAATGGGAAAAAACGAGAACAGTTTCCGACGTACCAAAACTAAAAAGCATTTTTACTGCAGAGGCTCTCTTTTCTCTTCTGACATCACGTGCCAATCATCGACCCATCATGTGACTACCTCCGTCCCCACTCACCTCTTCATCCCATTCCCCTGTGTGTGGTTTCAAGTTCCTTCTTTTTCATCTTCCTCACATCATATAGCATTGCCTCTCCCGGAATTCATCAGGGTTTTTAGGCTTTTATATATAGCTCATAAGATACACAGTGTTCTTCACAGAGGCAAATACACAAACAGTTGGTGAGCGTGAATGTGAGCACACTCAGATATGGGCTGTTTGCAGTCCAAAACTGCCAATGTGAGCACACTCAAAGATGAACCTCCACAGCCCGACCCGGGACCAGATCTGTGTATTCTCCTTTCTTTCACTTCTTCTTCTTCCTTTAATCTTGTGTGGGCTTTAATTGGCACACTGAGAGTTAAAACATTTTTCTATCTACAGTATTACTTTGATTTTTTTTTCTGTTAATAAATGATGAATGAACTCATACATGCAGCAAATGGGGGGCAAAAGGATCAAGATCAAGTTCCTGCTTTTAAAGAGTTCGGGCTAACAGAACTTCGAGGCGCAACAAACGGTTTTAGTAGCGAACTTATAGTCTCAGAGAGTGGAGAGAAAGCTCCTAATGTTGTCTATAGAGGCAAGCTTCGGAGTAACAAGCTTGTTGCCATTAAGCGCTTTTCCAAGCAGTCGTGGCCCGACCCTCAGCAGTTCGTGGTGAGTTACTTTCGACTTCTTTATCACATTTGCTTACCTTCTTTTATATAAAATAGAAAATGTTGTCCAGCTTATATAATCAGTTGGTAATTGGGTATAATCTGGCGATGATAATTAAGTAACCAATTTCTCGTTTTGAAATTCACCTTTTCTATAAAGATGTTTATTTTGTAGACAGAGGCTTCTGGAGTTGGCAAAGTTAGACATAAAAGATTGGTAAACTTAATCGGATGTTGTGCCGAAGGAGATGAACGCCTACTGGTTGCTGAGTACATGCCCAACGACACACTGTCTAAACACCTCTTTCACTGTATGTTTTTTTACCCTGTAATCTGAACCCAATTGAAATAAAATGTCTTGTTTTTTCATTAGAAATGGGTTAACGGCCCTGGCTTTTGCTTTTGTTGCAGGGGATAAACAGCCACTGCCATGGGAAATGCGTGTGAGAGTTGCATACCACATAGCACAAGCTCTTGACCACTGTAACTCCGAAAACCGGAAAATATATCACGACTTGAATGCTTATAGAGTTATCTTCGATGAGGTACTCTTGCATGTCTGTCATAAAAAAAGAGAGAAGTACAAAAATGTTACAATGCCCGAGGTCTATTTCTGTAATTCCTTGTCAAATTATAAGGGCTATTTATAGCATTTTTATTCAAATCTTGGAAGGTTCTTTAGTTTGTTTCCCTCTGTTACCGTGGATAAGGTTTATCACAATTCACAACTTTATTTTCTGTTAATATTATTTTCAAATTCCAAATATTTACTGTGGTATTGATTGGATTGAGTGTTTTTCTTTTCCTACAGGAAGGTGATCCTAGGTTATCTAGTTTTGGCTTGATGAAGAACAGTAGGGATGGGAAGAGTTATAGCACCAATTTAGCTTACACGCCCCCTGAGTTTTTGCGAACAGGTATATATATGTTCACGTGATACATGCTTATCTGCTTAATATGTCTTACAATTGAAGTTTGCCTGGGGGATCTTTCATTTTATTAAATATCTTTTACTCCCTCTTTTCAAACTGTCTGGGGGAACTTTAAAATGATAGGCTTCACTCATTTTGAGTTAGTGTATGCGCCTGGTGCATGATTTTGTATTGGGCATCTCAAACTAAGAGATTGTGCTTAATGTGAATATTTCTACACGGGGTGAATGGTTAGCATCGGCTTTGTATGGACTATGCAACGATCTTTTGTTGATATTCTCGCGTGGTGGAATTTCCTACTTTAAATTGATCTCTAAAGGCATTTCACTTCTTCAGATCGAACTCTTGATGATCTCACAATATTGACACTGATTAATTCTATTATTAAACATTCAGGCAGGGTCATCCCTGAGAGTGTGATATACAGTTACGGAACTGTTCTTCTGGATCTTTTGAGTGGAAAGCATATCCCGCCAAGTCATGTATGGTGAACTCTATCACTCATCATCTCGCATGTTAATTTGTTTTATAAGCATTTAATCAGCTGGACTCCTACAGGCTTTGGATTTGATAAGAGGCAAAAACGTTTTACTGGTGATTGACTCGTCCCTGGAAGGACAATATGCTAATGAAGATGCTACTGCTTTGATTGAACTTGCCTCAAAGTGCCTTCAGTATGAGGCTAGAGATAGGCCTGGTCTCAAGTTTCTTCTTACTGCAGTAGAACCCCTTAAAAAACAGGAGGTTACGTCTCCCTTTTTTGTTTTTTTTAATCACTAGTTTTGTATTAAACCCTTTTTTTAATTTGATTTCTTATTACACGTATTATTTCTGTTTACTATTTTAGGTTGCATCACATGTGCTGATGGATCTAACGAAAAGCGCAGTGGTTCTACCAACCATGCTTTCACCTCTAGGAAAGGCTTGCGCAAGAATGGATCTTACTGCAGTTCATGACATTCTTCTGAAAACAGGTTATAAAGACGAAGAGGGTGCAGAAAACGAAGTGAGCTGCTTAGATTTTGTATCATTTAAATTTTCAAATCATCTCTTTCTTAATATTAATTGGAAAACAATCACTTTTGTGTCATTATTATACGAAAACATGTATTTGAAACTTGAAAGATAAATTGATTTGTATGGCCTTTGTTTGTAATTGGTGAAGCTTTCGTTCCAAGAATGGACCCAGCAAGTTCAAGATATGCTAAACACAAAGAAATTCGGAGATATTGCCTTTAGGGATAAGGATTTTAAAAGTGCAATCGACAGCTATTCCAAGGTATATATATTACTACATTTTTTTTTACCTACTTGACATTTATTTATATTTTGATGTCTATCTTTGCAGCTAGTATCGATGATGTCTGTGCCCTCTGGGACGGTATTCATAAGACGGGCCCTCTCGTACTTGATGATGGGTCAACCGGAGCTAGCGCTGAGAGATGCTATGCAGGCACAGGTCTGCTTGCCCGAGTGGCCGACAGCCTTCTATTTCCAGGCCCTCGCCTTATCCAAGCTTGGAATGGAAACCGACGCCCAAGACATGCTCAATGACGGTGCCTCCTTCGAGTCTAAGAAGCTAAACAGTTGGAGAAACTAAAAAGTTTTACAAGTGTTGTAAAAATGCTTAGAATATTCTAGTTTTGCCTAACTACTGTATAAATTTTAACAGTGTCGAGTAGCTTATTAATCCACGTGGATTTGATTTATCATGTGTTTTTGCAATTTAATTACTACACTGCCTTTTTTTTTTTTTTATACAACAGTACAAAACACACCATATTGATTTTTCCATTTTTTTTCAACTAAACCCTGCACTTGATATAGTAGTATATAATACTAATTTTACCTCGCTATAAATGGTAAATTACAAAAAAAAAAAAGTAATTTTCCAAATATGATTTCAATCTAAATCGGTCAAAAGGTCAATTTATTCGATCTATTGAATCTTTAATCGATTCATTCAAGTGGTATACCACAAGTCAACATCCTATTTTTTCTTCAAACAAGTCAATCACAAACTAAAAATTAAAAATTGCGGCTGCATATTTATTTGGGAGAATTAATGATATGAGTATTTGACTTGGTATGAAAGCTATACTCTAACCACTGAGTTAATAACTTTTTTTTTCTATACTAAGGCAGTAGTACTAAGCATTAGTTTGTACGAACATTTTTTTGTATAGTTGGCTTCATTCTTTGTGGGCGAACGACGAGAGTATATTTTGATAACCGTTGACATATTTTTGAATACATGATATATATTCTCGACCTTGTTGACAGCTATATATATACTTCACTAAATTACCTTATAAGAGATGGACGATAATTAACTAAGAAACTTGATACGAGAGATGATCGTTATTGAGTGGAAGCTCAAATATTAATTGGTTATAAGTCAAAAAATAATATTACAGTATGCATAGTCGGCAATCTTAATTATGTTTACAACTACACCTGGTATTCCACATTAATACTATTGCTACACATATGTACACTTAATTATTATTAATACTGTATTAGTTATTAAACGGTGTTCATACTTCCTATCCATTTGCTTGCACGTAACTAGCCATAGTACGTATATATAGTAGTATATAGTTATTTAGACTTTATTAATTACTTCAATTTAATTGTAATTAATTATTTAATGTAACCCCTTTTTTGGACTTAATTCACAATTTGACACTTGTTATAAATTACCTTTATTTTGCAATTGCACACTCTCAATATCTATTAATTTGAAGCCTTGAGAGTTTCTAAAAAGGAAAACAAGGAATTGGTTTGATCAAACCGGGTTAGTAATCACATTTTCCTCTTAATTCAATTCGCATGGCTCGTGTTGATTCATGAACTCGTGTGACATCGATTCCTGATGTTAGTCGGCCGTGATTTCAACAATATCGATCAAGACTAGCTAGCAAATAATGATTATATAAGTTGGAAACATACTACGTACGTAAGTAAGTACACTAACATTATTGTGATTAACATGCAGGAATATATAAATGGAGCAGACCGAGAAATATAGTGACGACGACTACACGCTCGATGGAACCGTGGATCGCAAGGGAAGGCCTGCAATTAGAGCCAAAACTGGATCATGGTTTGCTGGTATCTTGTTACTAGGTACTTATTATGTATTTATTGAATTAAAAAATAATTTATTACTATTATCTGAAATATTTCAATATAAATGAATTATTGAATAATCATGCATACAGTGAATCAAGGTCTTTGTACTCTAGCTTTCTTTGGTGTTGGAGTGAATCTAGTGTTGTTCCTAACACGAGTCATGGGCCAAAGCAACGCGAGCGCCGCAAACGATGTCGGGAAGTGGACCGGCACCGTCTATCTCTTCTCTCTCGTCGGCGCTTTCCTCAGCGACTCCTTCTGGGGACGCTACAGAACCTGCGCCATTTTTCAAGCCATCTTCGTCGTCGTACGTAACTTTACTTATATTATATTCTTTTTGATCCTCTCACAAAAATTGTTAACACTTTTTCTTTTTGTGGTGTACTACAATAGTTGATACAACCCAAAAAAAATGAAATAAATATTCTAACTTTTTCACTTTAAAATACTATTTTATCCCTACCTTATTTTTTAACTTAAAAATTCATTTTTACCTTTAATTTTTTTATCAAAAAATCAAAAATTAATATATTTTTTAATCTCCATTATTGCATCTTTTGTGAACTAGAGAGAGCAACATGCATGTATTGCACTAGAGAGAGATATGTTAGATATCCCACATCTATTGAATACCGAACTTTGCTCACATATAAGTTGGACAACCTTATCACTTTAACAAGGCATTTTAAAGGATATAAGTGTGTTTTGATCTATGTACAGGGATTGGTTTCTTTATCACTATCAACCTACGTGTTCCTAGTAAAACCCGACGGTTGCGGTCGAGACGAACGAACCCCATGCGGGTCCCACTCCACCACACAAGTCGCCCTCTTCTACGTCTCAATTTACATGGTTGCCCTCGGCAACGGAGCGTATCAGCCCAACGTCGCGACCTTCGGGGCGGACCAGTTCGACGAGGAATGCCCCAAGGAAAGCCGTTCGAAGGTGGCCTTTTTCAGCTACTTCTACCTCGCACTCAACTTCGGGATGTTGGGCTCCAACACCGTATTGGGCTACTTCGAGGACGAGGGCAAGTGGGCCGGCGGCTTTTGGGCTTCCGCCGGAGCAGCCACGCTCGCGCTCATTCTGTTTCTCGTCGGGACGCCGAGGTATCGGCATTTCATCCCCAAAGAGAACCCTTGGAAAAGGTCTTGCCAAGTGGTTGTTGCTGCTTTTAGGAAATGGAAGGTCAAGGTCCCTTTGAATGGGGACGGCTTGTTCGAAATGCAGGAAAGCGACGACAATTGGGCCAGAAAGATTCGACATAGTCGCGGCCTCAAGTAAGTTGAACGATAATTAGGTACTGCAGAATCGGTAGGTAAATCAGTCGTTAAGCCAATTACCGTCTGTTTTACCGACTGATTTGAGCATTGATAAAAATTACTCCCTCTATTCCAGAGCTATAGGCAAAACTGATCAACTTTGATTTTTTTTGTCCGTCCAATACATACGATGAACATTACAAAAAAATTATGAATAAATAAATAAAATAAAATTTAATAGCTAAATTTTATTATATATAGTTATTTTTTCATAAGACAAAGTAGTAGTACTTATAATTCCATTGAACCATACATGCATGCATGCATGCAGTTTCTTGGACAAAGCCGCCGTGAAAACCCCGAAAGACGGCACCACCACCACCGGAGAAAAGAGCCATAACCCATGGCGGCTTTGCCCGGTGACCCAAATCGAAGAAGTGAAAACCATACTGCGACTCCTCCCGATTTGGCTCTGCACCATCGTGTACTCCCTCGTCTACACTCAGATGGCGTCCCTCTTCGTCGAGCAAGGCGCAGTCATGGAAAAAACTATCGGCCGCTTCGAAATCCCTCCGGCCGGAATGTCCGCCTTCGAGATCCTCAGCGCCGCCGGCTTCATCTTCGTCCACCGCCGCGTCGTGGACCCCTTAGTCGCCCGGCTCAGGAAATCCGGCTGCGGGCTCACCGAGGTCGAGCGCATGGGCGTTGGCCTCGCTGTTGCCGTCATGTCGATGGTGGCCGCCGGTGTAGTCGAGCTGTATCGGATAAGGCAGGCAGATTTAGCCCACGCATCTAGCTACTTGAACATATTCACACAGGTAATAAAATTAAGACCCATTCTGTTAGACTTTTAGACCTGTTCTTTTGGACTTAATTTCAGTCCATTTCAGTTCATGATTTCAGATCGTTTCAGTTCAGTTCAGATCGATTAAATTCGTTTCAAAATAAAATAAATAAAAAATAATTTGAATCAGTAATTTTAACTATATATACAATCTAGTTAATGTAACAATATTATTAATATTTTTTTAAAAATATTAAATAATTTATAAAAAGTATTATTATTTTTTATAAAAAAATCAATTTAGTTCAATTCAGTTCAGATCGCTTAAGTTCAGTTCAGTTCAGTTCAGTTCAACCGGTTTCAGTCCAAAAGAACAGGTTAAACTCTGTTATTTTGGATTTAATTTCAGTTCAGTTCAGATCAGATCAATTCGTTTAGTCCACCAAAATAACATAGCCTTAATTTCAGTCCAGTTCAATTAGATCGTTTAAGTTAACTTAGATCGTTTCAGTTCAGATTGTTTTGATTCAATTCAGACTCATTCAGTTCATCTCTAATTTGAATCAATAATACAATACAATAAAGAACGTGTGCATGCATGCATGCAGGTGCCGCAATATGTCTTGATTGGGGTTTCCGAGGTGTATATGTTGATCGGGCAGCTGGAGTTCTTCAACGGGCAGGCGCCCGATGGTTTGAGAAGCTTCGGGAGTGCGCTGAGTATGACTTCGATTGCTTTGGGGAACTATTCGAGCAGCTTGATTCTGACCCTCGTGACCAAGTTTTCGACTATGGGTGGTGGGGAGGAATGGATTCCGAGGGATCTCAACGAGGGCCATCTCGACCGATTTTTCTTTCTCTTGGCTGCGCTCACTGCGGCTGATCTCGTGATTTATGTCGTGTGTGCCAAGTCGTACCAGTACACGAGCTTCGAAGAACGCGGTAGTACCCGGGGAAAAATCGAAGGCGCTTGATTCGATCGATCGATCGAGAGAGTTACAATATATGCATGCATTTGTATAAATAATATTTTTGGTTCATTCGTTTCCGATCCATAAAAATAAGTCATATTAGTACTTGTTACTTGTTGTGGCATCTTAATGTTCTATTAAAGGGATTGAAAGTGATTGTTTTAATTAGTTATTGTGGGGTATATGTAATTACGTTACTGTCATGGGCCTATTAGTAATGTATTGATTTAGTAAAGGGACCACTATCTAAATATTAATAAATCTTTAGAAACCCCCCATTTATAACCGGAGGCGGAGACGAGATGATGGCGGTGAGACAGAGAGCGGTGGTGGCGCTTCCGATGCTCACGCGACACGCGCCTCCGAGGTACCACGCGGAGCTTCCGTCGCTTAGGAGAGCTTTCTCTCTCTACGAGCAGATCAATATCACCGATAACGTCCCCGCAGACCAGCTCCGTTTTCAACAGTATTTATCCGATCGATTATCTTTCCTTTCGTGGTTTCTTTCCCCTTACATTTTTTTGAAATTATTTATTCGTATAATGTGTGCGCGAATTGCAGAATTATAACTTCTCTTATTTATTGTTTTTGCTGGAGATTTTTTTTCTATTTGATTTATTTCTGGGTGGATAAATTAAGGTGCAAATTGATAATCTATGGCGTAGTGTTGAAACATTTGTGTATTGTACGTGAAATAAATTAATTTCAGTAGCTAGAACAGTACTAACTAAAGACTCCAATAGTTTCTATTCTATCTATTTTGATTATATCTGATTTAGCTAGGGTGCACTGTTGTTATTCTTGCTCTGAATTTTAAGCTTGAGCTCGAACGACTCGGGATATCTTATTTTTAGCAGGTTTGATGAAACAGGGTTCAAGATAAATGGTGTCAAGTATGAAGGCAGCATACTTTGTGTAGGGAATTTGGTAATGTCTTTGACTCTGAAAAAAAACTCGGATATCACCAATTGAAAAGTAAAGTGAGTATTACGAATTGTTCCTTGATTCCGAAGAAGGAAAAGAGTCGATGACAACTATTTGCTCCTTTGAGAATTTCTATTTTGATTGTTTTAAGATTTGAATTGTTTGACAGAATACTTTGTGTGGATTTGAATTATTTTGGAATTTGGAGAAGTCATTACGACAATGAAGGCCTTTCATTCCCACATCAACTTTTTAGCCAAAAGGCATTACTCCGATGTTGTAGATTCTATAAATAAAAGTAGAAATAATAAGCCATTACAAAGATACTACTAATACAGTGATTATTGATTCTGAATAATTTTATATTGTATATCTCAATGTTTTCTAATGATTCCACTATCAATTGAAAATGCGACTTTAGTTTGAACTAATTTGTGCATCGTTGGTTTTGGCTCGCAGAGAGTAGAAATTTGGTTCTCGATGCAATGCTTGAAAAATCTGCCTCTGATGCAGTTCCGCTTTCATGATATTTTGCAGCTTATCCATTTTTAAGACACTGCGACCAATACCAGGTCAGAAGTCTTAAGTCTCATAATTCATAAATATGCATCGGCCCTATAATCCCGTATTATATTTGGAGTACTTACAAGTGACAATGTAGTATTGATAGGAGATCCTTGTACCTCACATAGTTGAACAAGACTAATTACATATGTTGTAATCCAAATTATTCCATATACCTAACAGAGTTGACAAGAATTATTCCAAATTGTTTTTGTTATCATCAGAATTAGAGAGGTGAAACCTTGGAGATGGCCTCCTTCAATTTAATATATGTTACTGCGTTTACTCGTTGGCACTACTATCTGTATGATTCTGAAATAAAACTCAAGCATCCCTGAGGTTTGAGGCATTTACAACAGAACCCATGGGTTTTTATGAAATTAAACGAGAAAAAAAACTTGAGATTTTTACCGTGCCTTTTTTTCTTTTTGTACTTATGATATGAACACAAAAGTGATTGCATATTTGGCACACTACACTTTGATTCTGTCACTTTCATTTGTTGTGTGTGAGCTGGGTTGGCTAAACCAGGCATTTGTTTATTTATTTCAGAGGGTTATGGTTCTCGGATGTGGAAGATATACATTGAGCCAGTAAAACCTGAAATCCGTACCTTTGTTCGTTCCATGGGCATAAAATTAGAGGCAGTCGACTCAGTAAGTTCTCTCTATTTCCCAAAACTAAATTCTGGTATAAAATTTATGATATGATTTTTTGATAGAGAAACGCGGCCTTGACATACAACATATTGAATGAAGAAGGCAGAATAGTAGCTGGCGCTGCGGCTCTTATTCCATATGGAGCTGATTCTTGAATCCACCATATTTTGTACAACGTGTTTGTTCGTTGGTTCGTTCCTGAAACTTGAATGAACTGCTATGGACAGATGAGATTGTCCAATTTTATTTATATAAAAAAGGTAGGTTTTCAATAACACACATTGTTGAAGCCAGGCGAGTGAGTTTGATACATAGGCCCCTGTCATTGCAATTTTACGACTGGTTATCGTAAAATAACACGATGCACTTGGTTTAACATCGGTTTGAGAACCATGTTGTGTTGATCGACAATTAATATACAGACGACACGTACAGTCGAGAGTCGGCAACCTAGCTAGCTGCTGATACCATCTCAACTTTATACATTCATGAAGTTGGTTGGGGGGTTAGTCATAGTACTATATAGGGTCAGAGCTCTTATATTTAGAAACCATTATTAATTGCTTTCGTGTGTTTGGTTGTTGTTGCAGTGGAAACCATAGGTTATGTGATAGCTAGCAACCATCTTCTGTAATTTGATGGGTGTATAGTTGTTAGGGATGTGCTTATTAAATGAAATTTTTTGTCATTGCATCTAATTAACTTCTTTGTTTCTTCCCATTTTGTCGATGATTCACTATAACAAGCGATCAACGAGATTAGATCGAAACAAGCTAGAAGAAGAACTCATCC
The DNA here is from genome assembly GCA_954870475.1 of Euphrasia confusa. Classification (NCBI taxonomy): domain Eukaryota; kingdom Viridiplantae; phylum Streptophyta; class Magnoliopsida; order Lamiales; family Orobanchaceae; genus Euphrasia; species Euphrasia confusa. The sequence continues at coordinate 4,968,392 of OX940962.1, forward strand.
ACCCCATATATATATATATATATGTATGTGCTTGTAGATTAAAGGATTACACATGCATGCATATGCATATATGCATGTGGTCCATAACCATAAGCCATCAGGACACAACACAAGAACATATACATACATCAAGTACTGTTGTAGCATACATAATTTACTGTGAACTGGACAGGTGTCGCCTAGCTATGGGGGCAGCTAGCTAGAATAATGGAAGCGATCACGTGTGTATTAAAATTGCTTTGAATCTATCCGGTGAGACTAATAAATTCTCTACACCAATAAGAACCAAAATTCAATTTGATAGCAAAGTACACCATCATACCTGAAAAAAAAAGTTTGAAATTAAAAATAATTGACCATCTACTGTATTTTATTTTCTAAATATTTTTTTAATAATTTTTTAAAAATTAAACATGCTTGCTATAGATTAATTACAGATGAGGACGTATGAGTATAAATTTCAAATGGGATATTATATAGTTTAATTAATAATTTAAAAAATATGAAAACTATTAATAATGCTACACGACACTAGGATGTATTTTTCTACTGTATTAAAAAAATTACATTTCCTGCTCGATATATAAGTTTCAATACTTAAAATAACGTGATTAAAACGATTTGAATTATGAATACACAGTTGGTGTGTGATTTTGATTGAATAGTTTTTCAAGAAAATACTGAGGCTAAACCTCAAAGGGGTAGGTTCGGTAATTACTCCAAAGTTAGGTTATGTTACATAACTGTGGGAAGCATTAAAGTCCAACCAAAACAAGTATCGTACACCACATGCTTTGTTATTTTCATTCACATCCTATGTTCTTGTTTTGTTTCCTTATAAATATTGTAGTAATACTCCTATCTATTTCCTCATTCTTTTGGTCTATAATAATATTAATAAAGTAAATAAACAATGGCTTCTAAACCAGGGATTCTTACTGAATGGCCATGGGGATGGCTTGGGAACTTCAAGGTTTTTTTCTTATGTTCATTTAGATTTGACTAAGAATGTACATATATATGTATTCATATGTTGTTGTTGTTGTTGTTTTAGTACTTGGTGTTGGCTCCGACTGCAATACACGCGACGTACAAATTCTTGACGACAGATGACAAAGAGGGGTACCTTACGTACTTTCTCGTGCTACCTCTCTTGTTGTCGAGGGCCGTGCACAACCAAATATGGATCTCCTTCTCTCGTTTCCGAACGGCCAAAGGGAATAACCGGATCGTCGACAAGACCATCGAGTTCGACCAAGTCGACAGAGAGAGCAACTGGTAATTATAATTAATTACAAAATGTGCCCTTGGGGTTTGGCTTAATTACAAAAACCACCCCCAACCTAATTAATATATGATATAATGATTATTTGTAGGGATGATCAAATTATATTTAACGGTATCTTAATGTACCTCGCGATCAATTACATCCCCTCGGCTCAACGCCTCCCCTGGTGGACCACAGATAGTGTGATATGGACGACTCTACTTCACGCGGGGCCCGTTGAGTTCCTTTACTACTGGCTGCACAGAGCTTTGCACCACCACTTCCTCTACTCGCGCTACCACTCCCACCACCACTCCTCCATCGTCACCGAGCCAATTACATGTAATGTAACACACTAAAACTAAAACATTTCATGCTTAATTACAAAACCACCCCGGTAATTCAACCTAATTATGATACAACCCCACATTTCTTAACAATTTACAAATATACCCCTGATTTTTTTTTGTGTGTATGTTTTTCGTCATTACAAGGTAAAAACTCGACATGTTTTTGCAGCTGTGATTCATCCTTTTGCCGAGCACATCCCGTACATTTCTTGGTTAATTACAAAATTTACCCACAAAAGCACCCATTTTTAACATGTTAAAATATTTTGGAATAATTACAAAGTCACCCCGAAAATCCAACCTAATTATGATACAACCCCACATTTCTTAACAATTTACAAAAATACCCCTGATTTTTTTTTCTTTTGCAGCTGTGATTCATCCTTTTGCGGAGCACATAGCGTACTACCTTCTGTTTTCCATACCGATGCTGACAACTCTGTACATGAGCAACGGCTCCATCTTCGGCATAGCCGGTTATTTAACCTACATCGACTTGATGAACAACATGGGCCACTGCAACTTCGAGCACATCCCGAAAAGTCTCTTTTCCGCATTCCCCCCACTCAAGTACCTCATGTACACGCCTTCGTAAGTACACTTAACCTCACTTAATTTCACTAGGATTAAGGATTAAGTACAAAGTGGTACCCACTAATCTTTCGAGACTTTTATTTTTGTCGACATAATTAATAATGAGCAGACCTAACCACGTTGATGATGAGATGGCATTAAAAGATTGGATTTTTATTGTGTTTTTTCAAGGTACCACTCGTTGCACCACACTCAGTTCCGGACCAACTACTCGCTCTTCATGCCGTTCTATGATTACTTGTACGACACCATGGACAAGTCCTCTGACTCGTTGCACGAAAACTCGCTCGTCAGAGAGGAGGAGTCGCCTGACGTGGTCCATCTCACTCACCTCACGACGCCCGAATCCATTTATCATCTCCGAGTGGGGTTCGCTCACTTGGCTTCTCAGCCTCACAAAGCCAAGTGGTACATGTGGCTGATGTGGCCAATCACTGTTTGGTCGATGGTCGTCACTTGGATTTACGGCCGCACGTTTACTGTCGAGAGGAATGTCTTCGACAAACTCAAGCTACAAACTTGGGCTATTCCTAAATACAGCATTCAGGTTAGTAAGTATCACTCAGATTGGTTAACAATACAAGATTTGATGATCAAAGTAGAGCAAAAAAATGAAAATTGCAAAATAGCCCTTGATCTTTTATGATATTCAATTATGACAAAAAACAACAACAATTGAGGATTGAAATATTACAGGTAGCCCCTGTGTTTATAGAAATATTACATTTGGCCCCACTAAAATTAAAAACTTCATCAGACTTCAGGGGTTCTATAGTAAAAGACCTCAACCCTCAAAGGGGCTATTTGGAATATTGAAAGATTACTTAACTGAACAAATTTCACATCTTTTACAGTACTACATGCAATGGCAGAAAGAATCCATAAACGCCATGATCGAGGACAGTATACTAGAAGCCGAGAACAAGGGCGCTAAAGTCTTGACCATGGGCTTGTTGAATCAGGCGAGAAACAAACACCTCTAATTAATTAATCCGTGTTTTCTTATATTAAAACTTACTATAATTAATTTTGATGCTGCAGGACGAGGGACTGAATGAAAACGGCGAGCTTTTCTTAAAAAAGCACCCCAAGCTAAACGTTAAGCTGGTGGACGGAAGTAGTTTAGCCGTTGCTATCGTGCTAAACAGTATTCCGAAAGGGACAACTCAAGTCGTCCTTGGTGGGAACCTAACAAAAGTTGCCTACTCCCTTGCACTCGCCTTATGCCAAGCCGGAATTCAGGTAAACACGATATCCGAGGAAGAGCATAACAAACTCAAAGCAAAGCTCACCCAAGAAGCTGGAAACAATTTGGTGCTCTCTAAGAACATTAATAATGCTCCAAAGGTAATAATATTATATATGCAAGGCTTCTTCGTATTTTTATATAATTGATCAAATAAAAATGCGTGCTTGATTTTAGCAGACATGGTTAGTGGGAAATGGATTAACTGATGACGAACAAAAAAAGGCGCCGAAAGGAAGTACATTCATCCCGTTCTCGCCTTTTCCTCCAAAGAAAACTCGCAAAGACTGTCACTACAACAGCACACCGGCAATGCTGGCTCCCAAGCATCTGGCAAATGTCGACTCGTGTGAGGTATATATGATCATACGAACCATCGATACTTTTAATTTAGGGTTAATTACAAAAGTACCCTTGAGTTGAGTTGTTTCTTATGGCTGACAGAATTGGTTGCCGAGAAGAGTGATGAGCGCATGGCGCATAGCGGGTATAGTGCATGCTATGGAAGATTGGAAGGTGAACGAGTGCGGGAATATGATGTTCAGTATTGAAACGATTTGGCAAGCAAGCTTAGAGCACGGCTTCCGTCCACTGACTAATGTCGTCGCGGATCCAAAGTATGAATAAGTCATGAATCTAGCTAGGAAAAGCTCGATCGAGTTATGATGCAGTACGTACGGATACTGCATTTTGGGATTCATGAAGATTAACTATGAATCTACTTATATGTTTATGTTAGAAATATTTTAGAATTGGAGTACGTATCTCCAAAATATTTAGAAGAGTAGTGAATAGTATTTAGAAAATGGGGATTTTATTAGAATGTTTTGTTGTACAATTTTTTGGATGATATTACAAATGACATCAAGGTCCTATTTATACTAAGCAAGGAAGGTTCTAGGTCCTAATTTTACTAGTGGACTAAAGAACCTAGTGGAGAATTCTAGTCTATAGTTATTAACTTCACCCTCTTACTTGAAGAGAGTAGAAGATTCTAGTTGAATATTTAATTAATCCCACTTGTAGAATAAAGTGGAGATTTGTGGAGGCTTCTAGAAATGGAGTAGATTAATTGCATCACTAATTTCAATACTCCTCCTTGATGCAATAATCGGTAACTCCAAGCATCTTGCGTAGAAATTGGAATCGGTCTCTTGGAAGGGCCTTGGTGAAGATATCCGCCATCTGCTCTTCTGTTGGGCAGTACTTCATCTCGATGAGCTCCTTTGCTTGGACGTCCCTTAGAAAATGATATTTGATGTCGATGTGCTTGGTACGATTGTGTTGGACTGGGTTTCTGGCCATCGCGATAGCTGACTTGTTGTCGCAATATATTTCTGTCGCTGAGTCTTGTGGTTCTCCCATGTCTGCTAATATTCTTTTAAGCCATATAGCTTGGCAAGCTGCACCGGCTGCTGCGACGTACTCTGCTTCTGCTGACGAGAGTGCAACCGAGTCTTGCTTTTTCGATCCCCATGAGAAAACTCCAGAACCGAGCGTAAAAGCATATCCTGAGGTGCTTTTCATATCATCTTGCGATCCAGCCCAATCGCTATCTGTATATCCGACGATCTGTGTGTCGGGGCTTGGTTTGTACCAAATGCCGTAATTTATCGTTCCTTGTAGATATCTGAGGAGTCTCTTTGCTGCTCCGTAGTGAGTCTCGCTTGGACTTTCCATGAATCTGGATAGCAGACTTGTAGCATACATGATGTCCGGTCTTGTTGCCGTTAGGTAGAGCAGACTCCCGATTAGGCTTCGGTAGTTGGTAGCATTTGCCGGCTTCGTCCCGTCTTCCTTCTTTAGCTTCTCGTTTGGAATTAGAGGAGTGACGACAGGCTTGCAGTCTTGCATCCTGAACTTCTTTAGCATATCCTCAGTATACTTTTTCTGAGATATGAAGATGCCCTCTTCTTCTTGTCTTATCTCCATTCCGAGAAAGTAGTACATCAATCCCAAGTCGCTCATCTCAAAAGTATCCATCATGTCTCTCTTGAATTCTTCGATCATGCTTGTATTGTTTCCGGTGACTATTAAGTCATCAACATAAAGAGAGACGATTATAATGTTGTTACCTTGGGATTTGATGTAGAGAGTGGGCTCGCTTATGCTCCTCCTGAATCCTTGACGAGTGAAGTACCCATCGATCTTGGTGTACCACGCTTTAGGCGCTTGTTTTAGCCCGTACAATGCTTTCTTTAGTCGTAGGACCTTGCCTTCTTCTTGCAGGAAGCCTTCTGGTTGCTCTACATATATCTCGTCTTTCAGCTCTCCATTTAGAAATGCCGACTTGACATCAAGTTGATATATTTTCCATTTCTTTTGAGCTGCTAGAGCTATGAGTGCTCTAATTGTGTCCATCCGAGCGACTGGAGCGAATGTCTCTGTGTAGTCGACTCCTGGTATTTGAGCATATCCCTTTGCGACGAGCCTCGCTTTATGCTTCTGGATTGATCCGTCGGGATTTAATTTCATCTTGTAGACCCATTTGACTCCTATAACGTCTTTGTTACTTGGAGGATCCACCAGCTCCCAAGTCTCGTTCTTTTCTATCATCTTGATCTCCTCCTCCATTGCTTTAATCCAAACTTTGTCTTTTGAAGCTTCTTCGTAGCTATGTGGATCCAAAGAACAGAAGTTGCATGTTTCAATGATATTAGTGGAATCATATAGATCGGTTAGAGTTCTTACTCGAAGAGGTGGAGATTCTGGCGAGGAGTTAAATTCATTTGTAGTATCGACTTCTGAGGCTCTTGGCGTTGAAGTCGGACTTTGTTGATATTGTTCTTCTTGTTCTGGAATTTCCTGGATTTGTGTAGTAGTTGTCTTTCTCTCGACGGTGTCGGTCTCCCAATTCCAGAACGCTTGTTCGTCAAACTCTACATCCCGACTTGTTACCAGCTTTTTGGTCTCGAGATTGTAGATCCGATATCCTTTAGATATAGTGCTGTAGCCGAGGAAGATGCCCTTCTCCGTCTTCTCCTCTAGTTTGTGTCTTTTCACCGAGGGGACGTGGATGTAGCAGATACTTCCGAAAACCCTCAAATGTTTGGCTGAAGGCTTTTGTCCCGACCACGCTTCTATTGGAGTCTTGTTTAGAACTGCTTTAGTTGGACACCGATTTAGTAGGTAGACCGAGGTGTAGACTGCTTCTGCCCAGAATTTCTTCGGCAATCCTTTCTCTGCTAGCATAGATCTCGCCATCTCCATGACTGTCCGGTTCTTTCTTTCTGACACTCCATTTTGTTGAGGAGTGTAGGCCACGGTTAGTTGATGCTCTACGCCTTCGTCTTCGCAGAATTTGTTAAACTCCTTTGAGTTGTACTCGGTACCTCGATCACTTCTTAACTTCTTTATTTTCTGACCACTCTGTTTCTCCACAAAGTTCTTGAATCTCTGGAAGATTCTAAAGACTTCCGACTTTTCCTTGAGAAAATAAACCCATGTCATTCTAGAGTAGTCGTCGATAAAGAGGATGAAGTATCTGTTTTGATTTACGGTAGGCGTGCGCATTGGACCGCAGACGTCAGTGTGGACAAGTTCTAGAATCTTCTTGGCTCGCCATGTCTTTTCTGTTGGAAATGGTTGCCTGTGTTGCTTCCCGGTCATGCATCCTTCGCATACTCCTTCTTTTTCATTTAGAAGAGGCATATCTCTCATCATATTTTTTTGATGGAGTAGCCTTAGGGCATTGAGATTGAAATGCCCAAATCTTCGGTGCCACAGACTCGTATCGTTGAGTTGAGCTACCAGGGCCTTTTGTGGATATTGCCATTGGATGGGAAAATTTCTGTTGCTTCCCATTTTTATTTCGGCAATTTCTTGATTATTTTTCTTGTCATAGATACGACAATAATTCTTCTCGAAGTGGAGGGCATATCCATTTTCCATCATTTGGCCGACGCTTAGTAGATTTGTTGCAAGACGTGGGACTAGGAGAACATTTTTAATGAAGCGCGTACCTTTCTTTGTTTCTATAGCGATGGTACCCTTTCCTTTCGTCTCCACTAGTTCTCCGTTGCCCATCTTGACCTTCGTTCGGACGGAGTCGTCTAGCTCACGGAAGATGGCCTCGTTGGATGTCATGTGGTTACTGCATCCGCTGTCGATGAACCATTCTTCTTCTTTTGCTTCCGTTGCCGAGTGACACGCGTAGAACATGTTATCTTTCTCCTTCTGGTCTTCAGTATAGTTGGCCTGATGGTTTCTTTTATCTCTGCAGTCTTTTTCTGCATGCCCGAACCTTTTGCAATTTTTGCACTGCGGCTTGCCTCGATGGTAGCAGTCCTTCTCCAAGTGATTCGTCCTCTTGCAAATCCCGCATGGTGAAAATTTCGCCCTTTCTTTGTTTTCGGAGCTTCTTTGTTTGTAGTTTCCACCATTTCTCGGCTTGCTCCCTTTGACGTTGAGCTTGGACTGGAAGGCGCTCTCGAGTGAACTTTCTTGACGTCTGTTTAGCCGTTGCTCGTGTGCCTCCAGAGAACCCATCAACTCCGCCACGGACATGGTTGATAGATCCTTCGATTCTTCTATCGCCGCTACTATCGAATCATATTTTTCGGTGAGGCTTATTAAGACCTTCTGGATGATTCTCTCGTCTGAGACTTTTTCTCTATAAGATCTCATTTGATTGATTATTTCTATCACTCTCGAGAAATAATCTTTAGTCACCTCGGAATCCTTCATTTTTAGATTTTCAAGCTCGCGCCTTAAACTTTGTAGTTTAATGGCTCGAACTTTAGCACTACCTTGAAACTCCTCTTTAAGGATGTTCCAAGCTTCTTTGGCAGTAGTAGCTTGAATAATTCTTGACATTATAGAATCGCTAACGGATTGTTGGAGGAGGTAGAGAGCTTTAGCATTTTGTTGTTTTAATTTCTTACGTACCTCGGACGAAGACGCTTTGTCGGTTTCTTCCTCCGGCATGGTGACCCCTTCTTCGACTATGTCCCAAAGGTCGTAGGACTCTAGGCAAGTCTTCATACGGACGCACCAATAATCGTAGTTCTCTCCATTGAACATCGGAGTAGTGACTGAGATGTTGGATGACGCCATTTCTCCTTGGATGATCGAACGGGGCTCTGATACCACTTGTTAGAAATATTTTAGAATTGGAGTACGTATCTCCAAAATATTTAGAAGAGTAGTGAATAGTATTTAGAAAATGGGGATTTTATTAGAATGTTTTGTTGTACAATTTTTTGGATGATATTACAAATGACATCAAGGTCCTATTTATACTAAGCAAGGAAGGTTCTAGGTCCTAATTTTACTAGTGGACTAAAGAACCTAGTGGAGAATTCTAGTCTATAGTTATTAACTTCACCCTCTTACTTGAAGAGAGTAGAAGATTCTAGTTGAATATTTAATTAATCCCACTTGTAGAATAAAGTGGAGATTTGTGGAGGCTTCTAGAAATGGAGTAGATTAATTGCATCACTAATTTCAATAGTTTAATTTGTCTGGCACATGAGCCAACAAAGTTATGTACGTTATTCAACTACAATAGTAGTATATTTTTCTTTTATTTTTCCTATTGAATACTGATCATTGTGCTTCAATTTAAAATTTTAAGGAATATTATATACTCTCTCTCTCTGTTCCAGAGCTATAGACACATATGGTCAACATTGACTTTTTTTGTCCGTCCAATACATAGTATAAACATAATACAAAAATTATGAAAAAATAATTAAAATAAAATTCAATAGTTAAATTATATTTTAGTTATTTTTTCATAGTTAAATTATATTGTAGTTATTGGAAAAATAAAGTGTGATGGGCCGTACTATGGGGGCCCATATAGAGCAGTGCGGTCTGATCCATGTACATCAATGAATAGCAAGGCCCAGAACTCCATCGATCAAATAATCCACCACCACAAGTAGGCTCTGCCTGGGCTACACTGTGTCTGTGAGATATCATTTCAATGGCTGTAGCAGCTCAACAACTCTCGCCCTTATCCTTTTCTCTCTCCTCAGACCTCATTATCCCTACTACGAGAAAAGACGGATTTAGCCCTCTCTCATCGTCTTCTTCCTTCCCAAAACTCAAATTCTCTGCAAATAACTCGTTTTCCAGCATCGCGAAAAAGCAGGTTCTCTTTTCTCAATTCTTCATCGTGTTTTTCATGTATTTTCTCCTACATTGTTTACAATTAAGATCGTATTGAATTGAATTGTATTTTTTTGCCCAAATTATATAATTTGGGGGTTTTTACTGTTAATTAATGAAGATTTGAATTGAGTATTGTTTATTTTCTTATTTTCAAAATTAAATAGTCGTTCGTAGTCGAAGCCGCCTGGACTCGTAGGTCGCGCGGGGAAGCGGCGGCGAGGCCGAACCGGAAGTCATGGAAGCAGAGGACGGACATGTACATGAGGCCGTTCCTGCTGAACGTGTTCTTCTCGAAACGATTCGTCCACGCAAAAGTGATGCACCGCGGGACAAGCAAAGTGGTTTCGGTGGCCACCACCAACGCCAGGGACCTGAGGAACGCCCTGCCCTCCCTTACGGACAATAACGCCTGCAGAGTCATAGGCCAACTCATTGCCGAGCGGTCCAAGGAAGCTGACGTTTTTGCCCTCTCGTACGAGCCCAATAAGAACGAACGGATCGAGGGAAGGCTCGCCATCGTGCTCGACACCATCCAGGAAAACGGTATCATTTTCGTATGATATGTAATATTTTGCAGAGAGACTCGGGTGCTTTGTAGTCTTGTTAAAGCTATGGCATTTTGTATGTGTGAGTTTGTTTGTTTGTTTTATCATATTATCATAAGGTTTTTACTCTTAACTACAGAAGTAGAAAAAATAGTTGATGAAACATGCTATATAGGCAATGAAACTTTTCTTTTTATGTACTCTATTGAGCAAGCATGCCCACTATATCGCCTTGTTCCATTGGGTTATATAATGAGCAAGCACAATGAGGATACAAGTCTGAGACTAGAACAGATCGAAGTGAAAATATACTGAGAAACAAAAACCTTACATTTCACAACAAACCAAATAATGTAACATAAGAAATCAAATAATCCAGCCAAGTGTTTTATTAACATGATACAAAAAGACATTTGTATTATAGTCGAATTCATCGAGCCCATGACACAGAATCAATCTCATCCCTTGCTTTCTTGTACAGTTCAAGCCTTTTAGCACATTGCTGTCTCCTCTCCATCAATGCGGGGTCTTCATCCAGTAATTCCGCAAGTTGCTTACCCTGTAAATTGAGGGAGAGATGAAAAAATAGAGAGTAAAAACAGTGATTTTGAATATAGAGCAAGTGAGCAACCACCACCCCCAAATATTAAAGAAGTAGAGGCCAGCCAAGTACCTCTCTCTTTCCAATCTGAGTGTAGAAGTAATTGAGTAAATTCTGTTTGGCCTCTTTAACTTGACAGTGAACCACTGCCTTGGGAATTGTGTTCCTCATATTGTCAGAAATCATATTTATGTATGACGAGACATTTGATCCAATCCGCCTAAAGTGCATTTCTGCGTAACGATCGACATTTGGAGCGGCTGGGGATGCATTGTTATCACGTGGGTTTCCCCCGGGTCCTGCTTTCTCAACTTCCTGAGGAAGTTTGCGGAAGAAGTCCACAGTCAGGTAAGAGGATTCCATATCAACCAGCCTGACAACTGTTTTCTTGCTTTCCTCACGAAACTTCTCCAGAGCTTCGTTCGATGCACCAGCTATAGTTGATTGTAGAGTTGGAAAGCGTTTCAATTCCTGAGTATAAAGCAACAGACACGGTGTTAAACCACAGCTAAAAAAAATGTTTAGGTGGAGAATAGATGAATTCTTCATTTTACTTTAAGATAGAAGAGAGGGAAATGAAAATGTAACGATTAATGTTGATTAAAATATAAAAATAGGATATCCAATCAGTCAATCACACCCTGATAGACTCGCTCACCTGACACTCTCCAATTGACTTTCTGACAAGTTCCTTCAGCACAAAGTGTACCTGGATAACATGTTTCATTAGCAAAATACCATAATACTCAGGGAAGGGAAGGCTCCACTAATCAGGCTACTTACAGCATCCACTGAAGCTTCAGCAGGACCCCTAAAATAGTTTAATGAGCCCTCAATAAGCCGACGATAACCTTGCTCAGGAGCAATCAAGTGGGGTTGATAACCATCAGCTTCGGAAACAATTTTTCTCACATTCTGCACAGAGAGATGCCGATCGAATGGAAGTTTTTTCAGTGCAGCGGGCAGCTGGTTATCAAAAACTCCATAAATTCGATCGCCTCCTGGCCGGCTGAAATATTACACGGGTGAAATATTAGGGTAAACAGTAGGAGAACATTAAGGGGTTTAGTGCACTGGAAGAATGAGAAATTATAATCAATTTGGATTGGGAGAAAAATGCATTCGCCTCAAGTGTATAAGAGGGAGAGGAGAAAAAGAAAGCATACCCTCCATCTAGATGCTCCTTGAATATCTTGTCAAAAGCACGGCAAAGCTCCAAGATGGTGAATAATTGAGCCTGAAAGCCACAGCCATATCAGTTACCCACAAGATAATAAACTCCAATTCAATTTCATGAGTAGTAAAGGCAAAGAAGCTCACCCCAGCATCAACAGCAATAGGCCTGCCAAGGTGATCAAGCTCAGAGTCGAGTTCATCGATGCTTTTGTTAATCAGTGAGGTGATACTTGGTATTCTTGCCTTAATTACAGATTCCAAGTGCTGAAAGACAAACCTTCATTAATATATACTCAAATTGGATCGCAGCAACTACAGAGATGGAAAGGAGAGGCACCTTCGAGAGAAGCTTAGCAAGATATTCAGAACCCATTTTACTAGACAAGTGTGCATAGTCTGGACTAGTAGCAAAATACTCACGCTCCTTACGCCTAGCAGCAATCATATCAACACTTCTGTTGATATCTGCTTGTGAACGATTCACAATACCCACCCAAGGATGTTGTAAGCGATAGGCTCTTCCTTCCAGAACCTATTGAGTAGTAAAAAAATGAGGAAATTAGTTTAACTGCTTTCTTATCTTCTCGTATAAATAGAACCAACAAAGAGATGACTGAAGAAGGTGGAGTGGGGATTTGGGAGGAGATGGGGAGGGAAAATAAACAATTACCATCCTAAATTTGGATAACGGATTGAAAACAGAGTAAACAACATTTAATGTAAATACAATGTTGAATACAAAACTAAATAATATTAAAAGCTAAATAATATTTTCATTTCACCAAACAATGTTGAATACTTAAATGTTCACTTAGATTACAAAGAATGGTCAGCAGAAGTAGATTATTTTAAACTTATGAAGAATAATAAGTCAGTGATATAGATACATTCTAGGCCTTAACCTTCGGAAAGTCAAATAATTTTATCCCTTGAAAATTTTAATTTCCTATTATTGTTTATTTTACGTCTGTGTTTTGGAAGAGTGAGTGAGAGAGTTTACATCCTTTGCATCAGTTCCTTTGTCCATCAGATCAAGTTTCGTCAGCACCCCAAACGTGCGTTCACCTTTATGAAAATGCATGAGTCATAAAACGGCAATAGCAAGTTCATAAAATGTTGTTATTCCATATCCGGGCTCTCAATTAAGAGCAGGAGGTTTGTACCTGACGGATCCACTTCCCTTGCAAGTTTAATAGCATCAGATGTAGCAATATCTTGGTTAGCTGGAGATATTGCAAGTATGATGGAGTTGGGCTACAAAAGGAACCAAATTGTAATATAAATAAATAATTAAAAGATTAAGAACCATTAAAAATGATATACTTATTAGGGACAGGTACAGTGAGAGGAATATAATCAGACGTAATAAGACATATAAAGTACAACAAAAATGATTTATATTCACCTTCTCAACATATGAGCGAACCATAATTTCAATATCTTCAACTATACTTTCGGGTTGCCCATCTGCAGAAATTAATAGTGTTTCCTTTGTATAAAGTTCAAATTGATTAAGATAAAATTAGCAAACTGTCGGATGAAGAAACCAATACAAAACTTACCAACAGCAACTTTTGTCAAACCAGGAAGATCGATCAGAGTTAAGTTGACAACTGCAAGGAACAACTCCAAACAAAAATTAATGAACAGCAGGTCACTCTTTCGGGTGAGCAAAGAAAAAAATCTAACAACAAAAATTTTGTTTTAACAGAAATTAGCAAAGAAAATAGCATACCATTAGGAGAATAGATACTCAGATGAATAGGAACAGGAGATATTTGTTTCGACTTCCCAGTTATTCTATCAGTTTCATCTGCAATTTCCTTGCGAACCAAGGCTGCATCAAAAATTTAAGATGGAATATAAAACAGTTAAAAAAACATTTTGAAGGAAACGACTGAAATGCTCCCATGCATTGTGATATGCTAATTGTCAGTACACTCAAAAGAAGCAAAGGAGTGATGTACATGTTGGGATGGAAGGTAAAATAGAAAAATGAACTACACTGTATATCAGAAAGTCAAAAGTCAGATCACACTGTCAGACATTCCCTTAGACATTATTCACACATACCAAAATCGGTGAATCTTCTCCGAGGCATATGCCCGAATTCTGCGTACTCCTGCTGCCTGTCTTCGATTTTCTGCAGTTGCAATACCAATGGCCGCCTCGTAACAATTCCTATAATAAACAGCCCAAAAAGGTTTTCATCACCATACATTACACATGATCTAAAGAATCACTCATAAATCCCAAATAGCACATCATAATTCTGAAAATCAGAATTGCAACTAACCAGAGCCTCTGGGAAGAAAATCTCGTCCCACTATGCTCTCCAACACTGATGACTTTCCTGAACTCTGTATCAGCCCAAAACACACAAAAATAAATAATACTCATTGGTGATGGTATAGCTAAAAATCAACCAATAATCCTCTAAACACAATACATATGAAATGCCAGTGAAGAATAAATAATCTTCACGGATCTGCAGGTTACACATTACATAAACGTTCGGTCTCTGATTACCTGGCCACCGACAACGGCGACGGAGGGAAGGGCGTCCCAGAGAGAGGAGAAGGTCTGGTCGCCGCCGCCGTAGTCTCCGAGGGCGGTGCAAGCCCTCTGTATTCTGTTCACCAGCCCAATCAGACTCTCCATAGACGACGTCATCTTCTAGTTGCCCTTGGATTTCCGAGATTCGAACAAATAAACAGCAGATCTAAACCGAGAGCGAGGTTGATTAATCACAGCAAAAAACGTATGGTTGAAGTTGGAGACCGTTGGGGAGCAACTGAAATGGAGTTGAAAATTGATGCGTGAATTTCGGGGAGGGTGAGAATCGGGGGAGAAGAAGAAGACGGTGAATTAGTACTGCTCTTTCTTTCTTTTTTCAAATTGGCTATGAAATAGGGGCCTTAAATTTACGGATTTTAATAAGTAATGCCTCAGGTGCGGGATTGGTCTAAAAAATAATAAATGGGGGGTACAGAATGTAAATATTTTGTAATTAAAAAGTAAGTACAGTACTACTATTACTACTAAAATTATTTTTATTTTAGAATACGCAAATTTATGTATGAAAAAAAAAATACTAACGTCTACCTTGATCTTATTTACACTTTCATTTTCATTAACAATCTTGTTACTCGTTAAAAAAAATGCGGGAAAAAGTAATTATTTATGGAATATAAAAATATTTAATTTATGAAATTTTCAAGTAACGTATACTGTGTACTATGTACAAAATGTGTGTTTTTAAAATTACTTGCGATTAAATTCAAGGTATATAAATACATCATGTTTGTAGTGTGGTGTACCTACCTTTGCTTTCATTTTTGTAGTAGTACTAAGTATGTTTACTTTTTGGGAGTAGTATTTTTTATTTGAGGATAACATTTGGAAGATTTCGAAATTTGAAATAGGGAGTAGGTGTGTGAAACTGAAATGCACCGTTGGGTATGGCCGGCGCTGGGCGGTGGTAGGGCCATGGTCCATGGGCCACCTCAACGGGCAAAAACAAAAATCAAGAGCAATTGAAAAAGTTAGAAAAAGACATAATAAGACCAGAAATACATCGGTACAAAATTAATTCAAAATCTTAATACCTTTGATTTTATTTTTGTTACAAGAGATTATGTGTTGAATCTGACTTAAAATTCTCACAAACTAGAAATAATCACACTGCCATTCATATATATATATATATATATATATATATATATATATATATATATATATATATATATATATATATATATATATATATATATATATATATATATTGGCAACAATATTAGTGCTATTATAACTTATTGCATACAAAAGTATGGCACTATATTTTACTGCAAGAAAAAAACAGGACAGCGGCCAAGCTCGTTCGAAGCAAACCTCAATCCTTCTTGTAAACCAGTGTCGGATATTCAGGGCTCCACATATTGTTCACTACGTAACTTTTGATTTCGTCCTGAGATGCATGTAATAAGATATTTGTGTCCATGTTAAGCATCAGTCTACGAACTAAGTAGTAAACAGTGTTAAAAGTAAAATTCCGAATCCAACTCCGCATAACTCTAATAGCATACCTCAAGGACAATTCAAAATATTTTTATATACCTGGTTAAGTTTGTGCAATTCTCGAACATCCATTTCACGGTATCCTTCCGCCAGATCCTCCTCTATGGCTTCTGTAATGACTGCTGCAGCTACTTCCTTGGTTATATCACGTATTCTGCGTTCAAGTTTCAAAATGTTAGAAAAAATGATGATGGGAGGTAATTAAAATCCTGTGTTTCATGGTAACAAATGAAGTTCATTGAGTACCTGGATATTGAGGGGTATATAATCCCGTGAAGTACTTCTTCTTCAGTCATATACGCAGCTAGGCTGTATTTGGAAATAATTTAAAGATGACCAGAGTTCAACTTTATTTGCCAAAGAGATATTTGTAATTTCAAGAAAAAGTGAATATTGAAAACCCACAAAATATTATTTTGAGGAGCCTTATTCAGTTACTCCCAACACTGTATTTCACGTTATTGAGACAAACATTTTCCTAAGTATTCTGGAAAAAACAATATTTCGTCTTTATATTTATTTTTAATTCAGAAAAACTATTACTCGGATTTAAGGTAGAACTTACCAAAGATCATGTAGCCTTATAAAATAGGAGTGCACTCTATGCTAATGGTACAAACAGCCCTTTGAGGTGTCTGGTTTATTAAAAAATATCCCCTCAAGATAATGCAATTTGCAAAATAAAATCCCAAGGATACTTGTAATTTTGAAAGATAGTCGACTTCAAATTAAAATGAACCTCAACTCTCGAGAATTAAGTTTTAGTTTGTTTATAAATCAACTTGTTCTGAACCCACTGTAAAAGCCCGTGTCTTGAAGATAAGCCAATCCAATTACAATGATACTAGGCTTAAAAGTTCAACCATAACTTACCATTCGGCGGCTGCCTGTAGCATTCCATCTGACACGATCTTAGATCCAGATAAAAGTGTCCCAAGTCCGATCCTGCAATTTAGGACAGAATTAATTAAACGGGGCCAAATGCTAGACGTATTATGGACTATTATTTTGAGAATCCTACCCGGGAAAAAGGAACATGTTATTCGCCTGGTTGCAGTGACCAACTTGACCATTTCCTGTGCATTTTTAAGAAACAATGAAAGTATTGTGGCAAAGCCAAATAATCTTTAGGTATATACAATCTTTACATCTCCTGTCACTATCTTACTTCCTCAGCTTTTAAGTGCAGTAACTGTAGTTACCTCAAATTCTTACATTCTAATAAAAATGTGACTTTGAGTGAGAGAAACAAAGGATAGGTGCGGACAGTGAAATTTTAGTGAAGAAATATTTAGCCCAAATCCATTTTACATGTGTAAATGCACTCTGGTATGAAGAATTTAATTATACAAGAAATGCACTCTACCACTGACAGTGTAACTTCCTTTTCAATAAATTGTTTTGACATATATTTTATATAATTCTAGCACATTAACAATCGGTTTCACAAGAAATGTGAATCATTCGTAGGATATATCTCCACACTATTAATACATGTCTACTCCAAACTTCTATTATCAGCAGTCAATCTCTTAAAGATTTTTACTTGCAAAGGACAGAAAATGAAAGGTGTTAAAATATGACTCGAATCCGTAGGAATTTTGTTTCCTTATTTAGGAAAATTAGAATTATATTTAATATAATATAATTCTATTCCTTATGGATTTAGGAGTCATATATTAGGAAAAATGGTTTATTCTTATTCCTATTGGTTACCTAATTTATGGGTTTTCTACACCTATAAATAAGGATCTCCATAGACACAATTATTTGTGTGTTGAACACCAAGAGAGACACCATGTGATAATATTGTGTGAGATTAGAGGGTTTTAGAGTGTATATCAATCCTTGTAATCATCGACAATATTATAGTGAAAGTTCTCGTCGTTCCTCCCGTGGTTTTTCCCGATTTGGGTTTCCACGTAAATTCCTTGTCTTCTTTTCTTGTCTTCTCTATTTTATTGTTGAGTTATTTTCGGGGTTCCGCATTATTATTCGTACTATACATCGTCGATCTCCAACAAGTAGTATCTAGTGGCACCGGTCTTGATCGTGTGGCGTTCAGACCATGTGATAATATTGTGTGAGATTAGAGGGTTTTAGAGTGGATATCAATTCTTGTAATCGTGAGCAATATTATAGTGAAGTTCTCGTCGTTCGTCCCGTGGTTTTTCCCGATTTGGGTTTCCACGTAAATTCCTTATCTTCTCTTTTATTGTTGAGTTATTTTCGGGGTTCCGCATTATTATTCGTACTATACACAAGGTTTTAAAAGGCGCTAGGCGGTAGGCGGGCGGTGACTAGGGGCCTAGAGCCTAGAGGGATTAATCGGAGACTAGGCGGGAATTAATCGTTTTACATTTTTATATTTAATTAATTAATATTATATTTCAAAAATAATTTATATATATTTTTTTTTGAAAAAATAACAATTTTTTTTACTTTAATTATAATAATTAGTTATATCATATTTGTTTATATATTCAATAAAGTTAAAATATTACACAAATTTTCAATTATATTTCACAAATCATATCAAATATTATTTTTTAAGCTCTCTAAAACAAGAAAATATCATTTTTTAAACTTTTGTAGCCAATAAAAACATTAAATTCGCAACGAGACAAAAAAACATTTTTTTAATTTTTTTTATTGAAAACCGCCTAGGCCCGATTAATCCCCGCCTAGGCCGCCTAGACCCGATTAATCCCCGCCTAGGCCGCCTAAATCCGCCTGAACCCGCCTAGCCGCCTAAGATGGAAAATCGGGGCGGTTTACCTCCGCCTAGCGCCTAGGCCCCGCCTAGGCCCGATTTTTAGAACATTGACTATACATCGTCGGTCTGCAACAAGTAGTATCTAGTGGCACCGGTCTTGATCGTGTGGCGTTCAGATCTTTGTCCCGTAACAAGTGGTATCAGAGCATCTTAAAAGCACAACAAGAGATCCCGTGACCTTTCTGAGCCAGACTACGATTCTACTACCTTCCGGAGCAAGGTTTCGATGGCGAGCGTGAGGTACGATCTACCGAATTTAAGATCTCAACGGGGGGTTTCCTCTTTACCCACACGACATGGAGGAGTCCGTGAGGATTGAGCTCGATCGGAAGGAAATTAATATTGACCTTCATCTATCGAACTCCATGACCGAGGAAACCATGAAGACAAGGTCCGCAAAGGAGTTGTGGGAATTATTGGAAGAGTTGTGGCAACTTTTCGAGATAATATCCTCTGTAGCCGTGTTATTGGCGCTATTTGCGGGGGAGAACGTGAAGAGAATTGATGTGGGTGTCTCCGACGTGGCATCGCGTGATGGACTTGACGTCCAAAATAAGTACCGTGATAAAGGGAGCGGCTCGGGGAAATTCGAAGTCGCGACACGGGAATAAGGTATGTCACTATAGCTCGGTGAAAGGAGAAGTAACCGGAGTTATGTTTAGCTACACCTGTGAAGGTGGAGTTTTTGAGGCTACCAAAACGGCTTTGGTAGTATTGGGAGGAGACGAAAAGGCAAGGCGACCTTATGTCCTCCAAAAAGGCGCGGTGAAGGAAGTAACCGGGGCCGAAACTCGACTCTTGGTAGAAGAGTCTATCCGGCTTAGAGGCATGCAAACTAAGGCCGGAGTGACCAAGCTGAATGAAGATAAAGGCGCGGTGAACGAAGTAACCGTGGGAGAAATGAGGCTCTCGGATGAAGAGTCTACTCGGCTAGACCATGTGCGGCTTGGGCATGTGAGGAAAGTCGACCAGAAGGATCGAGTGTTTCTCTATCTATGGAGTGTTTCTAAACCTGGTGAGCCATGTGTGCTTGGAAAGCGGTCGAGAGGGTATATCTCGAATTTGGCTCACAACTCGAAGAAGACACTCTGGTATGTATGTTCCGATTCATGGGGACCTTTGAAGGTCCAATCTTCTAGGAACTAGGCCCGTTAGGGCGTTTGGAGGAAGACGAGGGACGAGACTATTGAGGGCGATGTGATTTCGCTTTATGGTTTGATGTGCGATGAGATTTCGCATGCGCGATGGGATTTCGCGGCTTTGTGTTACATGTGATGTGATTTCACATGAGCGATGGGATTTCGCGGTTTCTCGTCAAGGTAGAGATTGTTAAAATATGACTCGAATCCGTAGGAATTTTGTTTCCTTATTTAGGAAAATTAGAATTATATTTAATATAATATAATTCTATTCCTTATGGATTTAGGAGTCATATATTAGGAAAAATGGTTTATTCCTATTCCTATTGGTTACCTAATTTATGGGTTTTCTACACCTATAAATAAGGATCTCCATAGACACAATTATTTGTGTGTTGAACACCAAGAGAGACACCATGTGATAATATTGTGTGAGATTAGAGGGTTTTAGAGTGTATATCAATCCTTGTAATCATCGGCAATATTATAGTGAAAGTTCTCGTCGTTCCTCCCGTGGTTTTTCCCGATTTGGATTTCCACGTAAATTCCTTGTCTTCTTTACTTGTCTCTCTCTTTTATTGTTGAGTTATTTTCGGGGTTCCGCATTATTATTCGTACTATACATCGTCGATCTCCAACAAGTAGTATCTAGTGGCACCGGTCTTGATCGTGTGGCGTTCAGAGCTTTGTCCCGTAACAAGTGGTATTAGAGCCAGGTTACGATCCTAAAAGCTAACAAAAGGAAAATAAAAGGCAGGCAACACTAAGCATTAAGCAAGATACAAAACATACCAAGATCGACATGGTTAAATGGGCTTCCACTTCCAAATATGACGTTGTCACCAACTATGGAAAATGCTTCCTCTGGGGTGCACTCAGCTAACAATAGTCCCAGACAGTCTTCTCAGTAAAAAGGTTCATAGACGTTCAAATAAGTGAATAACATATGTAATCAATATATATATTACCATTTTTTGTCGGGTTGGACATAGCAAAGATGGCAGGTCGTGTAGAAGTTGAACCTTTCAGGGCTTCTAATACCTGATAACCAAGGAATGAATCATGGCATAAGGAAAAAGGATCAACTGTGTTGTAGGAGAATAAAAAAGAATGCAAATGAACCGCCTACCTCTTTGGAAAACAGACCTCCTACAGCAGATAACCCAAGAAGCACATCGGGCTTTACTTGCCTTACCTGGTTAGGTATAAACCAAATGATTGTCAAGCATAAAGGTATATCAATCATTTAGAGAAAAACCACATGCAAACTATTTTTTTTGGGTTCTCAGATTAACATGCGAGTCTATGACTTGAGAACCGGAAATTAAACCCACTTGCTGCTTATAAAGTTATGAATGGTGATGGGGTAGGGGTTGGGGGGACTGTGATAAAGATGTATAAATAAATAAGATTGGTATAGGAATGGATAAGTTTTCCGGACATAAGAATTCAGTAATTGTAATATGAGATACCAAGTTTATAAACGTCAGTATATGTCATGACATAATAACACAAGACTTCTAATTGAGAAAAAATGCCAAATTTGCCCACTGAATCTCTGAAAAGAGTTGAAAGAAGAGTTCTTAAATCTCCGTTTCCTTCCAAACAGAAAATGCAAAATGAGTATTTTGAATAAAGAGATCTTTATCCAACCTATAAGTAGTTTAAAACACCACCCATTAGTAAGTTCATGCATAAGAAATTCAGGTTTGGAATTTAGACTCATTCCTACATTAATCATCACGTTACAACAGAATATAATAAAAAATTATACTTGGAACTGACAATGGAGATAACCATTGGACTAACTCAGTGTTAGCCTGTCAAAGGTTTCAGAAAAATGATCCTGCAGTCAGTTAATAATTACACACCCAATATTTATGAAGCACTGGAGATTAAGATACTGACCACATCCACAATATTCGCCCCTTCGGTCAGCCCTTGACGTTCAGTTTCTTTGGCCTTTCTAGCAAAAGGGCGAGCATCTGGATCAATATTCTCACGTGCCTCAGTTATTAGTCCCTGATACACAAGCAGTAGACTTTCAGTATTCATAGCTGTTGAAAAATAATAAGATTGACTGAGTATATAACAAACAAATATATATATATATATATATATATATATATATATATATATATATATATATATATATATATATATATATATAGTTCAAGAAGCTGCAGCTTAAATAGCTATCAGGTACAGTTATGAAAGAAGCTGCAGCCTAAATAGCTATCACGTACAGTTATGATCTCTCATTAAACATCTTGAATTCACTGTAAACCAATATAATGTCGTAAACAAGAAAACTTCCAGTAGATTACTTACATTAGCATCAACTACCCAGAATTGACTCCTGGCACTTTCAAAAGCAACTTCAGTGTCTCCCAACATTCTCGCCATTGTTTTCCTTGCAGCATTGAGAACACCAATTCCAGCACTGCAGGCACAAGTTTAATGACTTATATGTTGAACAAAAGGAGGCTATGAAAATAACGTCAAAAGAATACCTTCCAGCACCAGCAACTACAATCTTCATCTTTGGAAAATCAATCATGGGTCTTCCTTGTGCTCTGACTGCTCCTAAAAGACCAGCAAGAGCAACGCCTGCTGTTCCCTGATAGGTATATTGGCATGGAATCACACGCATAATATGATTACCAATTGTGGAGACCCAGAGACACAAATGATTTATACATACCGTGCAGTTATTCAGAAATCATTTATTATCTTTTAGAAAACATCCTATCATATACAGTAAACATTCTTTGAATACTAAATAAAAAAATTATAAAAAATTATTACACCATTCACCCGCTTCAACTCCTCAATAAATGGTGCCTGGGATCTTCTAAGATGAATACTTATACAACAATGCAGTCAGTTTTATTTGATTGGTGGTTCCGTATCAATTCCATTCAGTATAAACTGATATGATAACAGATTATCTCCACCAAGCATACGTGTGCACTGTGCTGATCTGTTTCTCAGGTGTATTTACTGAACTACGCCCTCATAGGCAGCTCATATGTTCGAGTCTAAAGTAATAAAAGGAATGAAACAAACTCATATATAGTAAAATACAACACAATTACTTCAAAAAAATAACAGGCTAAACCATTCTAGCTCCCTTCTTCCCAACTCAAGGGCTTTACTCGTTTTAAGATTTTAAGGTAGCGACTATATACCTAATATCATGCATTATTGACAGTGCCATTCTCATCTTTAGGCAAAGTATCAAGAATCCTCCGATTACAAATCAAAATTTAAGTGAAGATGAATACTCACCTGAACATCATCGTTGAACATTCTGTAATTATTCCTATAACGCTGCAAAAGCTTGAAGGCCCACTTACTTTGAAAATCTTCAAACTGCACTCATTCTTATGTGCATTAGCAACTTTTTTTGAGTTACAATTGGCGAATAAAACACACTACAAGCAGAAGATTATAATCAGCTAGCAAGTTAAATAACAACCTGGACAATCACATGAGGCCAGCGAGTAAACACTGCTTCCATGAATTCATCAATGATAGCAATATACTCCTCCCCATCAAGACGATGCTGTTGCAATCCCAAATCTGCAAGAAACATAGCAAAAATATCATTGTTATGAATCTTAAGACAGCGAAAAATCTTATCACATAAAGGCAGCTTCTTAGAAGTACCAAAATCTTATAAACATGTATCTGAGTGATATACAACATCAGCAGCCAGACATCAATTGATGGTCAGGAACTCATTAAGATTAAGAAAACATAATTACCAGCATAACTACACTGTACCACTTCATCAATAGAATTGACAACCAAATATCAGTATTATTGGGGCAAATGTAAAGAACTTGAGAGGAACAAAATATGATATTACTAATAACCAAAATAATTCTCTGAATGCTAGATGGAACTCAGTTTGATAATGTTAAAAAGTAAGGATAAAGAAGATATTCAAAGAAGTAACAAATATAGTAATATACATATTTCCATTTAATTAACACAACAAGATACATACACAAGGGGTCTTCCAGAAGCTTCTCGTTGTTGGTTCCAACATCAATCATGACAGGAAGTACCTGGGCAAAACAGATAGATTCCATTATGAACTTTTGAGTAGGGGAAAACTGAAAAAACAAATATTTCTAAATGGAAAAGATCAGCTAATGAGTAGGGCCATTCAGTGCATCTTTTTTTGTTGAGCAGAAAGCACAAGGAAATGACAGGGCAGGGCACTCAGTACTTATTAAAGATAATTTGCAAAGCGAGAGAATTTAATAACACACTATGAACCCAAAAAGAAAATTGAATAGAAACTCTAACAGATATACATTTCACATTTCAGCTCTATCTATTTACAGTATATTGGTCTAATGTTCCACATCCATAGAGAAAGTAAAATATATATGACTTCATTTGAATCTTTTTTCATGGGAAACTTTCAAAGTCCATGAAACTTTCAAAGATTCACTCAAAATACTCCCTACCTTCTTTTAGTGATTTGCTTTTTGAGAATATTAATAATATAGCTCCTCAAAAGGCATCAGCTATATAGTTTGAACGTAATCTCAGATATCCGTGTTTATTAATTTATTGACTCTTCCTTGGTGTTTATTCATAATATCAGCAAAACTGGCAGGACAAGCTGATGTTAAATTTATGCCATACAAAAGATAGCCATGAAATTTTTAGATGTAAAAGGGACAAGATAGTACTCTCTGTGGGTTTATCCCTGCGGCGGCAACATAAAGATCCAACTTCCCAATTGTAATTCCAATTCCCTGAACTCCAAGATCTCCAAGACCCAATATTCTGCTTCCATCCGTTACAACAATCATATCGACCTACATGGAGAAAAAATCTAGGCATAAGAAAGCAGTAAACTTACTTAGGATAGAAACACAGAAATTAGCAAGTCAATGAAACCACTAGAATAAATGAAAATTGCTTTAATAGTAATATATGAAAATATATAAAAATAAGGCAAGAACCTATGTTTCTTTAATGAAAAAAAAATGTCTAATAACCACTTTCCTGTCCAAGATCTGAAGAGACAAGAACTCAAAAGCAACAGTCTAAAAACACAACGTAAAATACAAATCCACTACAAGTTACAAGCGCCTTAATCCAATTTTGATGCCCATATGAGCAAAAATATAATATCAGTAACAGAAAGGTTACAGCTTAAAATTTAGCCATACAGCTTCGACTATTGAAACCAAGAAACTGATCATAGTCAAACATAGTAAAAAACAGAGATATATAAGCGTAACAATAATTATGCAGCCAAAAAAGGGGCCTTTACAAGTATGTCAAACCTGATCTGCTGGCCAATTGTAAACCATTGACATCATTTCTCCACGATCTTCTGCACTAAAATACATCCCTCTAGGTCGCCTAAATAACCCACTGTACTTCTGGCAGACGAGTCCAACAGTAGGAGTATAGACTATAGGTGCATATTCCTCAATATTGTCAATAAGCACCTGTCAAAACAAAGTATAAATGTGAGGGAGATAATGATAAACAGGGGTTGGCGGTTTTAAGTGAAGGAAGAGCTAAAAAAATATAATTTCCTAAGTAGAACGGAGAAGAATTGAACTTCAAGTGTGCTCGTCTCACATCACAGTATACAACGGGTTTGAGTATAGTCCTTTAAGGATATCAATATTGCATAAGTGCGTGTTGATGCAGAATAGGCAACAGATTATATTACAATTACGAAATTTACAACAGTAATCTAATACATGGAACCTCATCGTCAAAGTAGGGCATGAAAAAAAAATCTTATTGGTACGAAAAAGTACTTTATCACTGACCTTATAATACATTGTCTCATTTCTATCATGCAAGCGGTTCAAAATGCGCCATTTAGCCAAACTGTATGGATCTGACGGACCATCTCTAGCACTTAATTGAAGCCTCTTCAAGTCGGCCACTACAAAATTGAAAACCAAATTAGGGAACACAATAATACAACTACTAGAAAATGAAACTTAAATTAATCATAAACTTTTATTTCTAAATTTCATTGGTCAATCACTTATTTTAATAAATGGCAATTATTCAAAATGAAGCTAGATTGTGCGGCGTGATCTGTCCTTCACGATCCATCAAAATTGATTATACACAAGCTTGTCAACTAATATTGTTTTCTGGAAATAGAAACAATACACGAATCCAAATTATCGTAAACACACATGACCAGAGTCCCTATTTCAGACAAATGACCAGTTCATGAATCTATGATAACCCTCAATTAATGGATATGTCGCATGTCAGGTTGAGCATTAAAGAGAAACAAAACAGCATCATGACAGCTGGTCGGAGAGAACTTACTAAAGCGTTCAATCTGTTGTTCGGAAGTCATAACATTCGGAGGCAGTAAGCCTCGAAGGTCAAGACGATCACGTTCTGTCATCGAAAATGCAGTTCCCTACATTTATATATAGAGCATCAAAATGTTAAAAACAATCAAAATACGTTAGTATCAAGATTCACATATAAGACGATAAGAAACCAAGATCCTCATTATTGCTTTCAAATACCACAAACTTGCAGCAATCACTAAACCTCTGCACATACAACAAAAAGTATCAACGAAGTCAACCAACACACTACGTCCAAAAAAACACTTATGATTTTAAAATCGAGTCGCAAAGCTTCATCACCATCAACTTCCAGCAGATCAGTTCACACTGGATCAGATCTCAAAGATCACAATCAACTCAAATTCAACTATACCTTGTTGAACCACGGGTCGTGAAGTATATCCAAGCTCCGCTTGTGGACTATGGTTGGACGGTGGCCCTCCGTCGTGGTAAAAGATCTCGCACCACCCACATTCACGGCGGCGAATAATCCCCGCTGAGACTGCAAACGCTTCAACAGCGCCGATGAAATCCTCAGCTGACGAGTAAAATTCCCCATTGGTCTGCTTAGAGGGAAATTTTTTTGAAGATGCTGCTTCGATATATAGTCACCGCGAGACTAATAGTGATGGAGCGGAAAGTCACCAATCGCAGACGGGAATGTTGAACAGTGAAGACGAACCAGTTTTTTGCTAACACCAGAGTTCGTACTGCATCGAACTGATTGCACCTCGTGCAGTACAGGTTGTACCTTGGTTTGGCCACGGAGAAAACGGATTATAGTAGCTCTTCAAATATAATTGGAAAGTCGCAGTCGTTTTGTGGGGCTGACTGCTGAGGGTCAACGATTCAACTAATTGGAGGCTTGGAGCAACTATTGATTGAACAAAACCGCGTTGTCGAAAGATGACGTGTTAATTCGAATTGGGCTTTTCCTACAGAAAAGCCCAATATCTTGATGTAGAGAAGACTGAAAAGTACATTAAGTGGTGGTTTGGCCCATTATAAAGTCCAATGTCTACAAGTTGAATATGGTGGACATAGTAAAAAAAACAAGCCAATTAATCAAAAATTGACTTGAAGATTTGGCATGTATTACTCCTAATTTCATTTGAAGATTTGCTATACTTACGTAAGACTCTTCCGGACACATAGACTAAGAATTTTTTTAATTTTTCACTTGTAAAAATATATTTTAAAATTGAAAAATATAGTCGTTATGAGTGAAGTGAGTGAAAATAAAAAATAGGAGAATAAAGTAAAAATAAAATAATATTTTAAAGTAAAAAAATTAAAATTTTTTTTTTTTTTTTTGTAGTGTATTACTATTATTAAACATCCCAAACAGCTACTAAGAGACGAAGTGAGTATATTTGTTACGTTTAAATTACTAAAAAAAAAATACTACACTCCAATTACAATTTTTTCATCTGTGACTGTTGAACATGATAAAATAAAGAAGAGAAGTAAATATTTGAAAGCCTTGAATATAATTTATATTTAGAGAGATTATTCAGTTACATAAAAACTAAAATCAATCTGAGCAGCCTTACACTCTTCAGCAAACATACACACCGCCAAAGTATCTACACAATTATAGTAATATGCCCATTTTAAGGCACATTGGAGTAAGACTCCGATGATAACATCTCCTTTTGAAATTACATCATTCTGAAATACTGCTATTTATTGGATCTAAAAATACATTATGTTAGTGTACAAGCAAGGATAACATACCCATCTGAGGGAGGCATTTACGCAGATATCCTGTATCCTGCCACCATGACTAGAAATCTTCATCTACTCCCTTTGTTTTTTAACAATTTGCCAGTTTCCAGTACAGAATCTGTCGTAACCAGATCCCGAGAACCTTGCCTCTACAGCACTGAAACCGACCCGAATGGCCCACCCCTAATTTCCATGAAAGCATAATCTCCCACGTGGGAAAAGCAAATAAAGGCGTGGGAAGCTCAAACGACCGAAATCCCAGTCGTAATTGAGATACTAAATGTGTAAAGAGATATCCCTAAAAGCAGGAAGGAACTACAAACCTTCCCTCGTACATTTCACCCGATCACAATGAGAAGTAAAAAATCCATGTATATACAAAATCACCTCATATTAGCACACCACCATCCAGAATCAGGGAATCATCAAGTGGTTAGTACATGGGCTTGACCTGGCCCGATATCCTGTTCCACAGGAAGCCCAGAAAATGTTCGCCTCCAACACCCATTCGGACCCCCAGTTAAGAATAAGCCTCACAGCAGACGTTTTGGCAGCAAAGGCAAACAAGCCCACCCCCACCATTAATAATTACATAAGTTCGCTGCATGGGGATGCCATCTCATAAAACATTTCCGAAAAAATGATTTTTAAAACTGTTGGGCCATTTCAGCTATCCTCATCAACCGCCCCAATATATGTAAGGTCTGTCCTTCTCACCCTCACAGCCCCCTTCAGCCAATTTGACGCCTTCAGGTTAGAATGATCACCACCACTGACCCCAACAGAGTGGGAGGAAGGTGGGCCCGAACCAGTCCCGTCTTCCAAGAGGGCCCACTGGTCAATAAAATCTGTATCAGGGTTATCCTGTTGCGAAGCCTGTGCCCTGGTTTTAAGATTTGTGGAAGAACGTATTTGAAGATTTCTTTGAGGTGAGTTCAAACTGTATGTGGTTACTGGAATGCTGGGTTGGATACAAGCAAGGGCATTTGTGGGCAGCGACGGAGGATGGCAAGAGATTGAAGACTTGGCCGGCTGAAAAAGAATTGGCATTGCAGTTTGGATACGCCACCGGATTGTGATGGGCAGTTCCATGCGATCCAGGTCAGTCTGCATGAATAATACACAATGATGACACATGCTAGCCACGATTTATTGAATAAATTTAAATGGGCAATCAATCAGAAACTGACAGAGTATAATATTATGGGTATTTACAAAAGTACCCCGAAGTTTGAACGAATTACAAGAGGACCAAAGCAACTTACGAAATTGTGAAAGATACGCTTAGATACCCATGAGGTTTAAACTAAAATTTAGGTGCTAACTGCAATCTCTTTTATAGAAGTGCGAGTTTCTAATTTATTTTGGATTCTGAAGGGGGTAATAGTTGAACAAAAATAGAATCTGAGGGAGTTTTTCGTAAGTTGAAATTTAGTTGGTTGATTTGTAATTATGTCAAACACCAAGAGTTCCCATTTTTTTGGCAATTAACCATTTATTATATAACTGCAGGCAATGAAGCTTTAAAAACAGCAAGGAAAAAAAAAGGGGATAACTGGGACTTCAGCAATTAGGCTAAACTTCCAAGATTTTTTTTGTTTTCTCTAAACAAAATTTTAGTAGGTTGGACAATGTCGAACCTGTAGGCCTTCTGCAACTTCACGGTCAAAAGCTGTATATTCCTTTCTGTACGCAGAGACCTTGGATTCAGTTGACATTTTCAACCAGCTTGGCTGGTAACAGCTCAGCAACACATGCAACACTAAACATAGACAATCAAATAGACTTTCCCCACATAGTAGTTCAGCAGCAGCACAAGTCTCCTTAAAAGATTCCAAATCTCTCTTTAAAGGAATGAGTGTGGGACTATTGACGAAATGACTGGCATCTTCATGCACAACCCTGCTTCCAAGGAGGCGCAAAATCACTGTGGCGAGTGAGTATCTCATATTCCGACCAGAAGATTCCCTGTAAAGTATGTAGTATTATACCGTATATGATTGATTATATGCATAAAAAATTGCTTTCTCAAAGAACAAACAAAATCGATAAGTATAAATTACTGAATCTTGAAAGAGCAATATCAAATAAATCCAACATAAGCCGATTATTTGGTAAGAGAAGCTAGCCCTTTTATAATATCCTCTGAAGATTCATACAGGCAAACATATACAGTCAAATGGACAAAGAATCAAATACATGGAAACAAACACAATACAAAAAGAGGTGAGGGCAGCCCAGCAAAAATTCAAAAACTAAAGGATACCTCGCCCCAAATAAATAAAAGTACCCTTGAGGCTTGACCTAATTTCAAAACAATCAAATTAAACTTCCTAACCTAAAAACATCCCCCCAACAATAATATTTTTATTTATTATAAATGTGAGGAATGGTGAAAAGATATATGCTAACGAAGGGGGTATATATAGGACAGTAATACCTCAAGGGTATTTGATATTTTAAAAATTAGACGTTTTTTGTTTGGCAAGTAGGTCAACGCCCTCCACCCAACCCATCAAAAAGAAAATGTATTGCTTCATAAAGTCCAAGATTAAGATATCACAATCAGAAAGTAACATTACCTATCAGCACAAATAATAGGGAGCAATCTAATCAAGAACTGCAATCTCAGGGCCATAGAAGCTCTCAATGCTGCAGGAGAAGGTGGAACAGTATCACCTGATCCAGCTGATTGTCTCGATATTATCCCAGGACTACCACTTTTCCCACTTTTCCTATGGCCACTTTTATTAGCAGGGCTCCCAATAGCAGCACTGGGAGCTATAGCTTGCTTGCCAACTCCACAAGTAACCACATTTATTTGTTGTTCGATATTTCCCATCTGCTTGATCATCTCACTTGCAAAATTACACCGCAAGTCATCTGAGCCTTGATCTAAACACGGAAGTATTAGCTCAATAAGAGCTCTCTCGGTCACATGCTGCTGACTCACAATAAAGCCCTCAACATCCAAAAAAACAGTGCCTTCATCAACAACTTCACCTTCTTCAAGAATAATACCACCTTTGGATTTCTGTTTTTCTCCCTTGTTAATATCAGAATGACTACACCAACCCCATGGCTTCCAGAGTTGGGGCTTCAGAGATAGTTCTTTAAACTCGCCGGCAATATTTACAACCCTCTGCCTAATAGATTTCTTCCCATAAAGAACTTCAGTACCACTCAGTAACCATTTCGCTTGTGACAGCATCGAGTCCTCAAGTGATTTTCCCAAAAGACGTATTACCTCGGAAAACAAGGGAGATGCATCGGGCCTGACCAATAGCCTGGTGAGAATAATCTGAATAAAGTTGCTCTCACTCTCGGAAGCAGTACTTTTTTCAGGATTAGGCGAGAGAGACCTTATAGCCTCGACCAAGGAGATATCATTCTCCATTTTCTCATTCACAGCCTGCTCATTCAGGAGGAGCCTCAGCTCAACCCATTGCCAGTGAAATCTAGCTGATTGCAAAGTATCCAAAACATGTACAAGCTTACACATAAGCTTTTTCTGCTTTTCCATACATTGTTTCTTCAACTCGCCATGCCCAAAAACCCGATTCCTGTCAACATATGTAGGCTGTGGCATTTTACAATCTATAAGTGCATCTAGAAAAAGCCTTGAACGGAGAGGAACCATGGAAGCAGCTTTCAAATTGATATCAGAACCATTGAATTCTAGCAATGACACAAACTCAGAATCAAGATCATCAGAAGCTATCAGGTCATATAAGCTGTAAGTGTCTCGTAGACATATGTCACGAAAAGGGAGATGCTTTATGGCGTCGCCGATACCGGTGGCTAATAATTGATTCAATTGGTGGAAATCTTCACGTGCTCCAAAACTCGCATCAAGAATGGGCCTCCACACAACAAAAGCAAATATAGAATAGGCCGGCGGGAAAACCACATTCAAAGATAACATCCGCTGCATCCTAGATAGAGCTACAATCGAAGGTTCACCCAAAAGGTCCACAATAAATCCATCTGCAACGGTTCGGCAGTTCCCCACGAGAACCCTAAACCAATTCATGGATACGTCAATCGAATTATCCACTTTTAAACCCTCCATAGAACGTGAATTCCCATTTGCACTGGACTTCAGACTCCTCGCAAACTGAATTAAATCCAGTCCTTCCTTTAATCTGAAGAGGGAAACCATTCTCTCCAGGCTGGAAACTCCCTGGAGAATTGAACCAATGACAAGTGCAGAAATAGAACCAGATATTTTCGAAGCTTTCCCAAGAACTCCTGATTTGTTGGGATGATTTGAAGAATCATTTGATATATTCAGTCCACCCTTTCCGGGGACAAAAGCTTGCAGGAGAGCATTAGAAGCTTCTGTAGCAAGAGCAACTTCAAAGACCTGGCTCTGGCGTTCTCCGAGTGCTTCCTTCAGTACGAACAAGCAAGAGATGTGAATGCGTAAAATGTGCCGAGCGAAATTCAATGATCCCAAAGATGGAGAAGAATTCAAGTGACTAGTTGAGGAAGTTAAGTCCGGAATTTTAGCAACAACAAGCCCGGCATTATTAACAATTGCAAAAATAGCAGAAGACACTAAAGAAGGATCTCCTTCTTGAGC
The DNA here is from genome assembly GCA_954870475.1 of Euphrasia confusa. Classification (NCBI taxonomy): domain Eukaryota; kingdom Viridiplantae; phylum Streptophyta; class Magnoliopsida; order Lamiales; family Orobanchaceae; genus Euphrasia; species Euphrasia confusa. Next base: position 5,000,961 of record OX940962.1, read on the forward strand.
AGCCCCACCAGTTTGCCTCATGCAGTCCATCAATCCAATCACTATTTGCTTAGCAATCTGATAGATATCGTCCCATTTTTCTGTGCTCGAACTTTTATTAGACCCGGATACAAAAGGCTTCCTATCTTTTGTGCAGAAGTATTGAAAAACCTCATCTATATGCCTATGCACTATGTCTTTCATGGTCATACCGACTCTGGATAGTCGAACACCAATAATCTTTTGACGGATATAATCATCAGGATCTTCCACTCCGTTCGGGACACCAAAAGGAAATCCAAAGTCCCCTTCTGAAGATCTTCCAGAATCAAGCTCGGAAGCAAGTCTTTTATCGCTTGTGGACATGAAAGTCTTTTTCCATTCCATAACACTGACTATATTACTATACTTCATCAGGAGGTGACGGGCATAAACTAAGGATGGCAAGCCTGTGAGTCTTCCGTTAGATGCCAAGACTGCTGCCGCACGAAGCATTGTGGTGGACAAGGTTTCGGGAATCAGATCAGCAGCCATGATTAAATTTTCATACCTAAAACAGAGCAAAAAATAACACCACGATAAATAAGGATAAAACTAATGATTTTTCTGGGAACCCATTATTGCCTAACCTAAAATTAATAAAATGCTAATATATTAGTTTCTTCTATAAAATGATTGACTAGAAAGTACTTGTAGTCTTCTGACACCTAAGCCTCTACAGTAATTATAAAAAGGAAACATAAAACTCAGATTCTATAATCTTCCTACCATGCAAACCATAAGATTCAGGGAGTGCCCTTAGTATTTCTTAATACTCTAAATTGCTAGCTTATAAAATCCTGAAGCAAGAGCCGGGCCATGATAAAATAAAATAACAAAATTGATGCATAAATGTAACCAAAAAACATCATTTAACGGTGGCCACCTTGTTTTTCAATTAATCACAATAAACATGTTCGCAATAAAGAATTCAAATCCAATAATATACAGGTTTTTCCGATTCTTTCATGGACTAAGTTTTGTCCATGATTATTCAAATCAATGACTATTTAATGGTTCAAAGTGTTTGAAATGTTAATGAGACAGTTTATACATAAAACGAAGACTTCACAAGAAATGGAAGCACTAAACCTGATTGCCAATAGATAACGAAAATCATAGTTGATTAGGAGCAAAAACACACCTGCGGATACATGATAAAAGAAGTGCCTCCCCAACTTCACAGATATCGTTTTCAGAAATCCTAGGAAGCATCAGAGTATTCCTGCTGTGGATTATAGACGCTGGATTTCTTGGAAGCTTCTGAAACAACCAAAGAAGAAACCTTGTAGCAGAAACCAATTCATCACAAGCATCCATTATGTACAAAATTGCCGACAATTCATCTTCACCAAGTCTCCATCTCAAAGAGCTTCGACTATCAACAGGTGGTACTGGCCTACCATATTGACCACCCTTAGAAGCAAATTTCTCGGTCTCTTCAATAAGCTGCTTCACAAGGGATATCAACCATGCAGCCAAAGCCCTCTTGTAAACAAACCGCATCTTCTTCAGAGTCTTTCCAATAAAAAGAATATCCGCATAAGGTGGTTTTCTGGAAATATCCACATATTTTGAAGTCTCGGAACCAGTTCTATGATGTGGGCAACCTGTTCTACTTTCACATACATGGCTTGTGGATGCTCCTTGACTACCTTCAATTCGAGCATCTGCTAATTGTGCAAGGCTTTGAGTTTTCCGGACATTTTTCTGCCTACCTTTTGATGTCTGCCTGGCAGCCTTAGGAGGTGGTGGTGGTGGATCTGTCCTAACAAAGTCCATATGTTTCAGCTCCTTACCCACCCACCATATTTCTTCTACATCTGCTGGATATGGCATCCTCTCATCACTTATTTTTTGTCTTTTAACCCTTTTGCATTCTTCACATCCAGATGTTTCTGCTTTGGCATCTGTCTCATTAGTAACCCCATCAGGCTTTCTAATGCTGGTTCCTTGAGCTTCATCAATTCCAGAGTCAATTTGAGACAAAGACTCGGGGAACTTCAATAGGGCAGAAACTAAATCTTTCAATCCTTCAAGCTTCATATCCATGTCAACGGATGATGGAGAATCACTTCCCCTTGCAAAACTATATTTTCGTTTCTTTTGCTTAGCTGGACCGTTTGCATTAGGAATGGGTTTGTCTTGTCCCAATAGCCCATGGAGAACTAGCCTTCGTTCGTTATAATAAATATTCATTGCCTCCTCAACAATCGGTGGTTCTGAGATGCCGGCTTCTTCCATAAGCTCGCAAAAATAAGAAGCAGGCAACTCCTTCAACAGTTTGTGATGTCTCTTTTTTCTTTCCAAATCAACCGTAGAACCATGTTTATCCATGATTCCACTTATAATCAGCTGCCTAACATATGCCTGAGGGTAAAAAACACCAGATTTAATTAATTCTCTGATCAGAAGCTGCAACCGCTTGAAACCTTCCCAATTATGCACTTCATGCTGATCAATCCAGCATACTATAATATCATGCAAAGGGCCATGACTCTCAAAGACATCCAAAACATCTCTATTTCTTTTCTTCGAAGTGATTTTTTTTGGCATATTACTCTTCTTTAGTTTTAGAAGCCGGGTTGCAATTAATATTTGAGATAGGTCTCTTTTACCCGTGAACTTCACACCATGAGGAGGTGCAGCACGAAAGTCCCTAAATTCACAAGTTGCCCACTCACATATGAAAAAGACAGAACAAATTAATGATGATGTCACCGAACTTATGTGCTTAAGTGATGTATATAAGGAGCAGCTCACTTGTGCAGTCCAGTGCTCAGCCCAAGCTCCATTCCAAAGATTTTCAAATAGCAACTTATAAGCAACCACAATATCTCCATGCATGAGAGCCTGGTCCAACACCTGAGAGGCTTTAGCTCCATTATATCCAGGATGATTAGGTCTGGCTGCTCTTGATAGAGTCTCAGCACATTTTTGGACCGATGATACAACACGAAGAAAGGATAAGGGCTCGGCTTGAGCCTCGTGAATATTACCACTAGGAACACGACTGGAAACTTCGACTTTACCGTCCTTGACCACCTTTCTATAACCGTCACCCGTTTTGGATAGGAAGCCTCCATCATTCACGACATGACTTAACACGCATGTTGGCAGAGGAAAACAATCCAAAGAAACAAAAGTATCTGGAACGGCTAGTATTAAATACCGCAGCATCTCAACAACGGCAGTGGTAGTATATGCACGTCTAGAATTATCAACCAGATCAGAATTGCCCAGGGAAGGCTCTCGGATGAACCGAATGGCTATTCGTGCCAGAGTGCGTACATAGGTCTGTGATAATATAACGGTTTCTATAACGCCATATATGATGGGCAATAGCAACTGTAGAACACCAAGCAAATCCTTTTCCTACAGCAACATGAAACAAAATTTGAAACCCAAACAGAATACATTTATCACAAACAAAATACTTGCAATTGCTTTCAAGAATCAAGGACAAAAAAAATTGTTATGATATTTAGCCTTATTACCAACAAAACCCCTGGACATTTGTTAACGTATATAAGAGGCTTGAGGGGGTGTTTGTATCACTTTAAAGGGGATTTGTAATTTTGAAGTACACCCGGATATATTTCCAACTAGGCTAGAACTTGGTAGTATTGAAAAAACAAAAGGCAAAAGAAGATCTATACCTGGAGTTGATTGAGAACCCAATCAATAATTAGAGAAGGAACAACAAGTCCTTCAGAGTAATGCCAGTGAACAATTCTTACAACATACCACCATTTAGTGTGCAGTGAAGGCTCCTCAACATTCACGACAGACGAAAACGAATCAATTTTTTGATTCACTGAACCAGCATAAACCATTTGTGACGAACGTTCTTGCATGTGCAAAGTTGTATAAGAAACATTTTTCGTCATAAATTCATCTAAGAGGTGCTGCAGGTACTCGATAATATCTTTTGTCCACATTTCTGAACGTGAAAATTGAGTTTTTTCATGAAAACTGGATGATGAATTAGAAGATGCCTTTCGAACCTGCAAGTATTCACCATGTAATTTTCATTTTCTTGGGGAAAAAATGGTTCACAGAAATATTCGCAATCACTTTTCAGGCAAGAATATACCTGGTTAAGGTAAGTAACTTTGATGAACCATGTTGCTCTCAATAATGGAACATTGTTTCTAATTAAAACTTCAAAGAGAGATTTTCTCCTATAACCATGAGGAACATGGTCTGCCAACGAACGCAAAGTTTTGTGCGGTTGGGATAATCCCTGGAGATGAGAAAACAGATTGTTTAGCAAACTTTATCCAATTAAACAATTTGAAACTTATGAAGATGAAAACTCTACACGAAAAAGGCCCACTATGAAAAATAAACATTAGGTTCATGGATGAAAACCAAACAAAACAATATAATTGTTATTAAAGTAACTCATTGACCGCTTTGAGCAAGTCCTCAAATTGGATTGACTTAATGGTGTTTAAGAATTACTTTTATTGCCACAACATAATATTCACCAATTACTCAAAGTGATACCATAATTGATCTTTCCTTTCAAGTTGGTGTGTTTTATGCAGGAAGTGCCATGTACTCCTAGTATCTTACACTGCCCTTTTGCTCGAGAATTGGGGAAAAGGGATTTCAACGAATAGGGCATTCAGTGGGTTATCCCCTATTCTCTGGTGCCTTTAATTTTGAATAATGATGGGGGTTCCATTAGCAAAAATGAAAAAAAAAATATTAGGGAAGGTTGCAGTCTCATTGGTGATATGTCGCATCAACTTACATACATTTACTTCTCCCTTATCAGTCAAATAGAACAGAAAAATATTTAATGATCTAAACTGAAAATGTATCTGACAATTCATTTTATATTTTCATAAGATTTCGAAGGAAGACAAACCACAATCCATTTCTTTCGGAAGTCTTCCCCACATGGTCGTAGCTCAGGGAAGGCGCCAGACTTGGTGAGTAATGAACCAGAAAGCGGCACCCCATAAACTTGGCCCGCCTGCATATGAAGCACATAAAATTAATATTTGGGAGGCATTAGGAAATGAACAAATTTGTATTTGTTCCAAATACAATGATTGAAGGTGCTCCAATAACAATGGAAAAAATTTGTTTCTCCCATTTCGAGTATGGGCAAGGTAAGATCAGAAATACCTTTCTTTTTTGTCCACGAGAATCATTGATAGCTCTATGACATTTTCTGATTGCCTTGAAAAATTTAAGAGATGAATTAGCTTATTATTATTATCATTTATTCATCATAAAGGCACACACCAGTGAACTCATTGAGCATAAAAAACAGCTCGTTATTATCCTAGTTTATGAATTACAGCATACCTCTTTGCAGTTAACAACTAAGGTCTTCGTAAACACCTGAACCTGTGAAAATGAAATCTCTCTACCTTCCTGTTCAATATTTCATCAAAATAAAGAAATTCAGAAGCGAACTCCAATAAAAAAAATTATAGAACCAAAAATATTAAGTCTTCAGATAAAAGAAATAGAAAGGCTACCTCAAGTCCTTCAACAGTCTCTCTATAACCCGATTGGATGTACTCCCGTGTAAGCGTCTCCTCAGGACAATTTGGAGTCGGTTGGTGGAAGTCAGGTGTCCCAAGTCTATTAACATAGGATACAGCTCGAGTAAGGTACAAGCAATGATAAAATGTCCCAAAACAAAATTGAAAACAATATTATATGAAATTCATGGAAAAGTACATGAGCAGCATGGTAGTCTTTCTAGTACATGAGAACATTGACCCACATACCTCGTATAAGTCCATACAAATACACGTACGCACGCATAAAAAAGAAACTACCAATTACAAATTACTGAAGTTACAGAGCAATTACCGGGAATTCAAGGGTTCCTTTTCGCACTTCAATTTGTAAGGTGCTGGCTGTGATGAACGTCTGAGCGCACAGGATAGAACAACTACTTAGAGTTTAAAATTTTAGCAAAATATGATTTTATAGATATGTACATAGAATAATAATAAGATCATTGTAAAGCCTTAGGAAAAAGGTGTCGTAAATAGTAAATAGAAGTTTATATTCACCTCAATAACATGATTCCCCCTATGTATCTTAACTCTGTTTTATAAAATGAAAGGACACCGTATAAAGGTAAACACTTTGTTGAGTACTTAAGCTTTAAGTCTCACTTGCCATCTAATTAATTAACTGTTTACATTAATCATGTACCCTATCAAAACTTATTTTAAATGCAGCATGACAGCTCCTACCTTGAACAAAAACAGTAATGAGAAATATTACGTTTGTTTGTAAATGTGACTGTTCTCTTCCAAATGAGTGCTATGTAAAAAAAGTAACGCACGCTCGTTTTGCAACACTCACTTCAGTGGGGTCGATAATATTTAGGTAGTTGTCCCATATCATACAATAGTCACTTCAATAGGGTCAAACATATTTAGTAGTTGTCCCATACCTACACTTTCTAAGTTGACATATAACCAAAAAATGATAAATCTGCTAAATAATGCATTAATGCTTAACTCCACAGCACACCCAGGTACGACTATTTTCACTCCGACTTGAACATGAAAATACTTTAATTATATATGATAAACATATAAAAGTCAATACCTTGGATTCAAAGAGAAGTTATGTGGCACTGCAGGTGACTCGGCACGGGACGCGTCCCTTGCTTGAATCCCCCCAAACGCACTGTTATTGACTGCACTACCAGCATGATACCTTTGCATCTCTTCTAACAATCATCTGCATGCTGACACCAGCATCAAGCTGCAACAATATGCTGGGACAGTCTATTTCTTTAGAAATTACTACAAGATGTTGGACAGGCATCAGAAAATATTGAAGGAAACAAAAAAAAAGATCAAATAAATAAGAAAGCGGGCGCTGAAACCAGTAGCTGTAAAATACGCTATTTGTAATAACAAATCTAAGGTTGCGTTTTACATGGGAGATATGAGGGGAAGGGTTTTAAATGACTCTTGCCGTGGGACGAGCTCAATCAAAAGACAAAGGGTTCTAGTAGTTGATTTGTGCATGGATTCCAACATGTATACAAAAGCAGTCTCATTTGACAGCTATTCTACGCATTGGCCTTATCGCCGATGGTAGAAGTGCCGCGGATTTTTCCCGATTCCATAAATTGAATCTTTTAATTCCCAAACAGACAAGAACAAGCAATGTCTAAATGTGATCAGGATCACATAATTTGAATGGTATTTCTTGATTGCTACAAAACCAGCAACATTGATTACTTCAACAGCAATCCAACATACGAATTGTAAAAGACGAAACCCAAAAGGCAAACTCATGATGCAGAAAACAGAGAGATTCCGGTATCCCACAAGTAAAGCAAACACAAATAGAACCAAAAAATAAAAATAAAAAAAAATAAAAATTACCTGATCAATATTAGATATAGAAATCCTATAATTGACCAAATCGCAATGGGCAATGAGTTGATATTTTCAAGGTTCGGGACTTGGAGATTTAAGCTGAAGTTCAGATGAGCAGAAGCTAGGGTTTTTCGCAGGCGAACTCAAATCAGATAATTGGGGGATTTGAATTCAAGATTCGATTGTAAATCAGTGAGAGCGTTGCTGCGGGATTAGGGATTCGGAAGGAAATCGAATTCTGACGAAATTAGAGGCAACGTGTGTGCTTTTAAATTTTTTTTTTTTTTTTTTTTTGTGTGTATATGTCGATGTATGTATATATGTGTTTTTGCAGGATATAGAAAAAAAGAAAAGAGAGTTTAGAGAGAGATAGGAAGTGGAGTTTTTAGAGAGAGAAAAATAGTGTTTCTTAATATTATTATTTAATTAAATGTTTTTGGGTTTTAGTAATAAAATTACACATAACATAACACAATTTCAAAACAATTTTTTTTTTCATTTAGTAGTAATTGTTTTGAGACATACTAGTAATGTACTACAGTATAGTATTTGTAGATTTGTACGATGAAAATTACCTTTTCATTTTGTGATTTTTGTATAAAAAAATTCCATAAATAGAAACTGCAAGTGCATCTTCTTAAAGGAATGTTGACTTATCTGACCAAATTGCCCAATTTATGAAGTAATTTTGTTAGTCCTATTTATGACTTGCTAAGGTAGTCAACAAGGAAGCACTTCCTCAAAATGTATAAAAATAATATTTTTAATATATAGATGTTTTACTCATTTATTTAATGAATAATATTACACTTGTATCATAAATAACTTGTGTAATATTTACCTTCAAATTGTTTCATTAATTATGAATTCTTTTTCACAAATATTCAATCTTACAAATTTTCACTAATAAAACAATTTGAAGGTATCTCATACATTAACTTATTTTAATTCAAATCGATTTAATTCAATTTGGAGACCAAAAGAAACAATCTCTTATATATATATATATATATATATATATATATATATATATATATATACTTTAATTATTGTTAACAAAAACGCGTTAAACCAGACTTTAAATTTGAGAATGCACACTTAAATGAACACAGTCGGGGGCATACTGATAGATTTCGGATTGATCACCTGACAGGTTGGCACGAATTAAAAAAATAAAAAAAATATCTACAGTAATTACCTTTACATTCCACATATTGATGAAATATCTACATTTAATTTTAATTGTTTATATGCAAATAGACTTTGGTAGTAATTGCATTTATGAAAAATACAACATGCTAAACAAACGAACCAAATGTCCTATATATAAATTGTTAGGTTTATAGAGTCGAACCAAACAAACGAGACGAAGAAAGCAGTCTCCTCCTCCCAAGAGGCAGAACTCCCGAAAATGTTCAACTTGGATCATCCAATAATAGTAAGTTGAAACATATGAAATTTTATAGATAATTAAGATAACTTGTAAGGAACCAATAATAAAACTTTTATTGGTGACTCAACCTAATGATTTCATGGATAAATTTAAATAAGATATTAAAATGTCTTAATTACACATTAATTAGCTTAATTCAAAGACGAGGCAAATAATTTTTTGAAATTATTATTAAACAATAATAATTATTTATATCAATTAAAATATATTTATGTATCATATAGAAAATCAACTTTCCGTTATAGAAATATAGAATAGTTGATTAAATCACACTAGTTAACAATTTTGATAAGATAGATTTATTTAATCTACAACCTCATTCCTACCAATTTTCTTATTTTTCTTTTTCAATATAGAGATTATAAGAACTTGAGAAATTAAATAATATGACAATTTAAGTTTCAATAAAAATATTTATTTCAGAGGAAGAATAGTACTTTGAATTTGGTATATATATAAACTGTTTGGATAAAAGAATAAACCGACCTTAGCTCAGTTGGTAGAGCGGAGGACTGTAGTATGTGCTGAAATCCTTAGGTCGCTGGTTCGAATCCGGCAGGTCGGATTTTTTTTCAACTTTGTTAACTCAATTTTTTTTTTTTCACTTCTTTGTTAACTGAATTTTTTTTTCTTTTTCACTTCTTTGTTAACTCAATTTTTTCCACAGATCTGAAATCCTTAGGTGGCTAGTTCCAGACTTCTTTGTTATGTGCTTAAAAGATTGTCTACTAGATACAAGAAGGATGAAAACAAAGGTATATTGTTTTCACTTCTTTGTTAACTCAAATTTCTTCCACCTCTTTGTTAACTCAAATATATATAAAAGAAATGTTCTTACAGAATGTCTATTATCTACAAGAAGGATGAAAACAAAGGCCTATCAGACGAGACAATGTGAACCACGCGAGAGAGGCCTATTTACATAGTGTATTGGATCCTGAGAAATAATGGTTTTGTTCGCCGGACGGAGGATCAAAGAATAACCATATGCATCCTTTGTTATGCACATTAGTTTGAGAGCAATTAATTACATGAAGGAGCCAAGTTCAAGGACTCCAAAAGGGCTTTCGTATATCATTTCCTGCGATAAGGTTTGAGGATGGCACGAGTTTAATGTTTGCTAAATCTTCTTGTGTCCTTTCTTCAACAGCACGCCAATCTTCCTCAGCACATTCCCATTCCGTTTCTAGGGAGACAGCTCTTCCTCATCATCTGTATCATCCGAATGCTCAGAATCCAACTTCCGACCAATCCCATGCCACTCCACACACATCCCATTATTACCAACACCAGAAATTATAGCAGCAGCAGCCTCAGCCGCCTTCCTTCACTGGTCGGACTGAACCTTCAGTCCCCTTAGTTCGGCTTCTATTTCCGAGCTGGTAGCCTGAGTCGCATCAAGCTCCTCCGCCATACGTGTGGCTTTTTCTTGTACTCTTAACTGCCTCCTCCGTCAAGGAACTCATCTTCAGCAAAGCCTCGTCGTCTGCTTTTTCCAAATCGATTTCTTTTTTCTTGATTTCCAATCTCAGGGTCTCATTTTCTTGTTTGAAGCTTTCGAGCTGTGATGCTAACTTCTTCAGATTAATTTCAAATCCGTTTTCATGACTTTTTCCAGACTGGTCTTCTTTTTGGTTGATTTCGACCTTAATTCCTTGAGTTCGGCTTCCCTCTTGCGAAATTCCAATTTCGCCATCCCCGCAAGTTGCTATGCCTCCCTGATCTCCAATGTACTCTTAATATACTCGTCCCGATAAATGATCTCCGCGGATTCAAGCTCGGATCTTAGCCGGTCAACTTCATTTTTCAGGATTTCTGATTCTTGCTCACCTTCCCCATTTTCGGACGAGGTTATTTGTCCAACGAGCTCCTCCAAAGACTTCACACTATTTTTCGACTCCTCCAACTCCAGCACCAAAGAGTCGTTCTGTGTCACGGCACTAACAGTCTTTAATCTTTATAACTTCCAGTTCCATTTTGGCTTGACTGAGTTCCCCGTGGGCCCGGGCTTCATTCTCCCGACTATCGTCCAATTGGTCCTTCAGCTTCCTGACCAGATCCAGAGTCTCTGAGAGGTCGGCTCTCAAATGGGCTTTCGAGTCAGAAACTTGTTGTAATTGACTCTTGAGCTTGTGAATCTCATTCATGGCAGAAGATAAAGCTGCTGACTCCATCGAGCTCTGCTTTTGGACGATACCAGCTCGGGTTGCCATGCCCTGTCACGATTGTGATATAATTCTCTTAGTAGTTGAATTTGGGTGTCTTCTGATTCGGAAATCTCGTCGAGTTAGTTTTCGGTGTCTTTGAGTTTTGCTAATGTGGCGGACAATTGTTTCTTGGATTCTTCTGCATCCAGTTTGGCCTTCTTTAGTTCTTCTTGCAGCTGGGAGACTTGGCATTCGAGTTCAGATAGCTTTGTTGGTGTTTTCTTCTGAAATTAAGAGTACATCAAGCAACACATTAGTTCAATGTCCCTCCATGAGATTACCAACAACACTAGATATCTTTTATATAGTTTAGATAATTACAGAACTAGCCCAATTACCTTTCTAAATTACACACAACCCCTCAATGTTTTTATTTACTTAACATGCTCTATATGAATTTTACGTATTCTATATGTCGTTTGCCAGATCTCTCGGTGACCTTCTGTCAGCTACATTTGGGCTTCTGTCCTTGGGTATTTTGCTAACAGAATAATCGGAATCTGATCCCAGGGTTTTGAGCTTCCGTACGACCCTCGGTGTGGGAAATGACAATTTTTGTTGAACATCAAGAGAACTACTTCTGCAATCACAATAAGTCATGAGAAAAAACAAAAAATCTCAGCACAATTTAGAACATGAAATACTGTGATTCATGTTTCATGTTCTAAATTGAGCTTGTGAATCTCATTCATGGACCTTCCACAACATCACCTATTTATTATTTTTTTTTTTCTGAGAATGGAAAATAAAATAAAATAAAATACAAGTGATTAATTAAAACATGAAACATTAGCCAAACAAGAATGTGATTGCGCCCTTCCCTTCAAAGGAAAACAATGTTCTCCACTTTCACCAACCAAATAAACACCAAAAAAAAAATACTACTGTAACATGATAGAGACATACAGCATCACCATAATTAAAAGCAAATTATAAATATGAAAATAAATAAATAATTACAATAACACAAACTAACCTTACACCATCAACATTTCCAAACATAAGTTTTGAAAGCTGTCTTCTATTAATATTTAATACGGAGTATATTTTTCTCAGTTGTGTTATTATAAATAACTAGTTTTTATGTAGTGTTTATAAGGGGGTCCATGTGAGGCACACCCCATACAGTACTAAGATTATTTATTGATTTTCTTGAAAAAGAATTAGTGAGTGAGTATTAATTGAGAATAAAAATAAAAATTGAACCATAAATAAATGTAGGAATTATTAAATTTGGGAAATGACAGTAGGTCAGTAGACACAAAAATGCAGTTAATATATACACTCAGTCACTCACTCGGACTCATACAAGAAACCAGACAGAAACAAAACCCTGAAAACGAGGCACTAGAAAAAATTAAAAACCAAGCATGCAATTAAAAACCAAAAATGAAGTATGTATATGTATGATCTAGATCTAAAAAGCTCATTTTATTTTCAACCTCAAACTTTAACCACAACCATTGTTCGACTGTTCATAAACTAAAGGATAAAAAAACAGAGCCCCATTTGTCAAAGATGAGATTTTTACAAAGAAAAAAGAAAGTCCACGTGAAAATAAGCAGAATCCAGAAATAAAATTTAAATTTAAATCACAAAGGAAGAAATTAAAGTGCAAACTCACCAAAGAAAATCTTGAAATTTTTGATGAAAGATGTTATACGAAGAATAAATAATGTGTTTGAGAATAATGTGCTGGGATGCGAACAACAACATGAGAGAGTAGATGGTGCAGTGAAGTTCTTGTTTCACCATGCCCCTCTTTCTCTTTCTCTTTCTCTTTCTCTTTCTCTTTCTATCTCTCCCTCTGTGTCTGTTTGTTTGTTTTTTGTCAAAGGAAATGAGAAAGGGGGAAGGTGACTATAATATAAATATATACTCACTCATACATTTTTATTTAAATTTCCTTTTCTATATGCAAAATGAGATCGTTTTCTTTTAAAAATTCAATCAAATAATTAATTAACTCATGCTACACACTTAATAATTAGAGAATTATTCGAAAAGCGTTGTTGGTTGCTAAGTTGACTTGTTTGGAACATGTGTATAAGTAATACTTATAATGAACGATACTTGATCAAATCCTATTGACGATTCTTTATGGGTGCTCATCTTGATCAGCAGAAGCCTCATATTGTGCAAGCTCCCATAGTATTAACTAATATCTCTTCATTCAAGGACAGACTTAAAAAAACCCGAAACCCACCTTTAAAATCTTAAAGTGCAGCAGCTAAGGATATTTTTTAAATGTCGATTTGTGTGAGATAAAAAACAATACCTGTGAAAACAATTTTATTGGTCCTCTTTTCGTCATCTTTCCATTTCCGGGTTGGTACTTCTCTCAAAGCCTGCAACATATTCGAAAGACCCTTATGGTTTGTTACAAAAAAATTTAAAAAAAGGGGCCAATAAACATATTCTTTGTAGTTAACAAAGTCTAGTTACCTGCAGGGTGTAAACTGTAAAGTTGGTCCGAGTTTAAAACACTCATTATTCCTTTGCACCGATAAACATCCATACCATATTTTTTATCCCAAAGAAACATCTTTCATCGGACCAACCCTATGACTTCTCCTTCGATCTCTAGTCGCCATTCTCTCACCATAGTGATAAAAAATATCTGCCAAATCAAACAAACCCACCTCCTTCAATTTCATAGCCATTGCCCCAAACATAACTGCCCCTTCCTCATTCGAAAACAAATGCAAAAACTTGTTGTAATCAAATCTCGGCACCTCGATGCCCCTATCCATCACTCTCTCCACGTACTTACCCGCATCCAAGGGCTTCCCAGCCTTAACCAAACCCCCGACAAAAATTGTGTCAAAATTGACTAAAGGGTCCTCCCCTTTTCTCCCCCTCTTACCTAAATGCCCCTGCAGCAACATCACATACGTGTGCATGGTCGGCTCACACCCTCTTTTGATCATCTCCCTAAACACTTGTGTGGCCTCGGCCGGCTTTTTTAACTTCAAGAGTCCCTTGATCATCCCATGGTACATGGAAATATCCGCATTTTCGACTCCTTCCATCACCTTGTAAGCCTCGTTTGTCCTTCCTCTACTCACGAGGCCGTATATCATCCACCCTAATATCTCGTTATCCGGTTTTAATCCTCTCATAGACAATTCGTCGAACACCACATGTGCCTCCCCCATTTTTCCCTTTTTACACAGCCATTTGATCAAGAGTCGATAGGTGGACACACCCAAACACTCCATTCTTTTAACCCTCATTTCGTGAAAGAGCTTAAAGCCTTCCACAAACTTGTTGTTCTTGAAAAGAGTCTCTATCATAACCTCAACGGCATTGATATCGGGGTCGAAACCGTCATCCACCATCGAATTCCACACCCTCGAGGCTTCAATCAAATCGCCCACGTCGCAAAATCCGTATATCAACCACCTATAACTCTCGCAGTCGGGCTTGACCCAATCTCTCAACTTATCCACAACATGCTTAGCCTCCGAGACCAGTTTGTTTCTACACAAATGCTCCAACACCTTATTAAGGGTACCGATTTCATACCCGTACCCGAAACCATTCATCAGATGGTAAAATTCGACGCATTTTTTCAACTCCCTAGCAGCAGCCAGGGTTCTCAGCACGACCACGTAAGTCTTGACGTTGACCAAACGGAGACGACCGACTTCCCGAGAGAGATCCCATAAGAGATCGACGTTTCTTGATTTTCCGACGATGTCTAGGATCTTGTTGAATGTGGTCGGGGTGTGGGCGAAATTGGGTTGGGCAATGGAGAAGAGGTGGAATCTGTAAATGGGTCTCCATGAGCAGGGGAATTTGTTGCACACCTGAAGGAAGAACTCGTGGTTCAGTTCAAAGCATGTTTTGGTGAGGCTGCTGTGGAGCTTTGTGTTGGGGGCATTTTGCTGTTGGTAGAGGACCGTGCAGACTCTGAGGAGATGGGCTTCATTGATTGGCTGGGGGAGGGCGGTGGTTAGGGATTGGAAGTGGTGGCGGAGGAGGAGGTTTATGGAAGTGTTGGGGAACTTTACTGCTCGGAGCATCTGGGGTTTTATTATTATCATTTATTCATCATAAAGGAACACACCAGTGAACTCATTGAGCATAAAAAACAGCTCATTATTATCCTAGTTTATGAATTACTGCATACCTCTTTGCACTTAACAACTAAGGTCTTCGTGAACACTTTAACCTGTGAAAATGAAATCTCTCTACCTTCCTGTTCAATTTTTCATCAAAATAATAATTTAGAAGCGAACTCAAATAAAAAAAAATTATACAACCAAAAATAATAAGTCTTGAGACAAAAGAAATAGAAAGGCTACCTCAAGTCTTTCAACAGTCTCTCTATAACCCGATTGGATGAACTCCCGTGTAAGCGTCTCCTCAGGACAATTTGGAGTAGGTTGGTGGAAGTCAGACAGCCCAACTCTATTAACATAGGACACAGCTCGAGTAAGGTACAAGCAATGATAAAATGTCCCAAAACAAAATTGAGAACAATATTATATGAAATTCAGGGAAAACTGGAAAAGTACATGAGCTGATGAGCAGCATGGTAGTTTTTCTAGTACATGAGAACATTGACCCACATACCTCTTATAAGTCCATACAAATACACGTACGCACGCATAAAAAAAAGAAACTAACAATAAAAAATTACCGGGAATTCAAGGGTTCCTTTTCGCACTTCAATTTGTAAGGTGCTGGCTGTGATGAACGCCTGAGTGCACAACAATATTGATCAACATTCATGTCTCCATATAAAGCAAAATAATATTGATAAAGATCCATGTCTCCGTGTAAAAGCAAAACACATTATTAATATTGCAAAAAAAATCATAAATGTACGTTCTTCAAAACATAAGAATGTACATTTATATAGTTCTAAGTACTATGCTCACACTAGATGAAGCTTAACTAACGACTTAGAGGAAACTTAACTAACAACTTAGAAGCAAACTATCTTTTGTACTATCCTAAACACTTAATGTTCTAGTTCTAATTATAGCTGTAGTTGTAGCCTTGTAGGTTAGTTTGTGTTACTTTAAAAAGTGAAAGAAAAAAAGCTGAAATAGTCTTTTAATGGAGAAAGGAGAAGTCGTATTTCTTATAAAAATTTATTAAAAGCTTATAATATGTGTGTCAAAATTGTTGTATTGGAAAAGAAAGGGGGGAAACATGATTCTGCCCACTTACACTCTACCATTTCAAGCAAGCACATATTCAAACCCTAATCACCAATAACATATTCAAAGAGGACCCCTAAATTGAAATAAACTATAAACCCTAAATCAATAAAACTCATCCCTAAATCATATAAAAATCGAAATAAACAACTTAATACTGCTGAATCAAAACCTAAATAGTTTATATTGAGATCAAAGAGCAATAAGAACCAAATCGAAGATAGTTTTTTTGGAGCATACCTCGCCGTTGCTTGTATCCGCGCGCCTAGCTCGCGTCTGCCTCGCCTCCTCCTGACTGATTTTTAATTCGAATTGGGCTTTTCCTACAGAACAGCCCAATATCTTGATGTAGATATAATGTACTAACCGATAAGAGTACATTAAGTGGTGGTTTAGCCCATTATAAAGCCCAATTTCTACGAGTTGAATATGGTGGTTGATAAAAACAAGCCCATTAATCCAAAATTGACTTGAAGATTTGACATGCAGTAGTATGTATATACTACTAATAAATTCAATCACTTTCATTTGAAACTTGCACAATTCTTAATTTTCCCCTAATTATGACTTTCACAATCTTGTGGGGCAACAATTTTTATTTATTTGTTTTTTTAGCAAAAGTCCATCTGCAACTTTTATGGAACTTAGTACTTGGTCCAATGCATTGCCCAACGTGAAAGGATGCAAATAGAACTAAGTTAATTTAGTAGAAAATTGCACTGTTCTAGGAAATCAAAACAAGGATTAAACTACTACTATGTTCTTATGTTCCTCTTGCAGCAATAATGATTAAAATTAATTCACATTGTTTGACGCTTATTCTCTGACATGTCTTATCCAATGATGAATATATGAAAAAATCGAACTTCGTAAAATAAGCATAATTCAATTTGTGACATTTTAATAAAAATTTGATTTTATCAAGATAACTAGTAGTACTACTTTTTTGTTTGGAAATAATATGTGTTGGTGTTGTCATTAATATATTTTACTTTGTTTTCAACCCAATAAATATTTGGAGATATTGACTTCACTCTTGAGAAGTTTTTAACATTTGTAAATAAATCTATCCACATTAAATGAGCAATGAAAGTGACCTTATTTTTTAAGACGTAAGTAAGCACGCTCTGTATTAAGAGAAAAAATCAGTGCTAAAATCCTTATCATTATCCCTTGATATTACTTCAAGAAACAACTAAACACATTAATATATCTAAACCTATTTTCTAAACATACAATCACTATCATATGTAAAAAAACAATGATCCCACAACAAGGATAGAAATAAATATATAATTAGGAGATGGGTCGTCATTGTAATTTTTCAAATAATTATCTTCTGTTTTTTTTTTTTTGATTAATTAGTTTAAATCAATCTGATTATCTATAAAAGCAAAAGATCATTCAGAATATTTATCCAGCAACACGAAACACTAATGTGAATCTCGACCCCTTTTTAAAACACAGTACAATCAATCTATTTGTCCTTGATTGATCAGCTAGACCACCCGCACATTATAATAGCCCATATATACATAATTCTAGAATTAAAAAAATAAAATAAATAAAATCCAAAGGTGCGCTGTATTATTCTGTATTTCTTAAAAGCTCATACCATCCATTTTCCCTTCATTCTCCATCTTCATCTTCTTCCCTAATTCTCTCTGCAACTTTTTTACAGTGAAGTTTTTCCCACCAAATTCATCCCAAAATTCAGGCACACATTCTCATCGGGAATCCTCCGACGCACTGGCGAGTTACACGCACACAATCTCGGATATCCGGCCGACCCCTAATTAAGTAGAAGCGGTTTCAATGAGGTGCAAGAAACACCCGGCCGACCTGAGCAGCGGCGTCGGCGTCTGCGCCACCTGCCTCCGCGAGCGCCTCTTCGCCATCATGGCGGCCCAAGCCCAATCGCAGCAGACCCAAAAGGAGCTGATTACACCCCCGCCGCCGCCGCCGCCCCAGCCCCTTTCGTTCCCCCGCTCCGTCTCGCCGTACATCTCGCGGCGGAAGTCGGACACCGCGGTCGCGTGGCCAGCCCAATCTCGCCACCACCGGTTCTTCAGCACTCCCCAGGTGGGGCCCGACGGGTCGACCGCGGTCGAAATTGAGAAGGGCGGGAGGGGGAGGAGGAGCAGGGGCGGGAGATTCCTCTCCCTGTTTCTCGGGTTTTTCAGATCCAAACCGGAGAGACCCGATTCGGGGCCCGGCCCGAGTCCGGACCCTGGGGTTTCGGCGGATTCCTGCACGGCCTCTGCTCCCTCTTGGTTCTACCCCACCTTCATCGCCGGACGCCGGAAAATCAAGGAGAGGACGCCCTCGGTCGACGAAACCAAGAACGGATCGCGACAGCGCAGGATCTGCCGCAAGAATCGCGACAGGGGAATGTCTCCGGCGAGATGCCCCGAAGATGAGGACGAAGGCGGGTACTCGTCGGAGTCATCACCGGTCTGGAGGCCGACCCCCCGGAGCACGCCGTCGCAGGGACGACGGGGCGTGGGAAAGGCGGCGACGCCGGGCAAAAACGTTTCGGGCATGATATTCTGCTTGAGCCCGTTGGTTCGGGCCAGCCCGAACCGTCAACGGAATCAGAAGGGAATGGCGCCGGAAATTGGGGCGGCGGGCGAATCCAGGCCCCCGGCGAGGCCGTGCATCTCCGCAGCGGCGTCGTTTTGCAAGAGCCGGTCGCGGAAGCTCGCGGATTTCGGGAGGTACAATTAAAAATCGAGGCAATTGTTACCTCGGTGCAAATTACGGTTTTACCCCCGCGTAGTTTTTTTTTTTTACTAGAAAGATAGTGGAAATTTACAGAATAGTATACACATATTATCATCATTTTATTATCGTGACATTTTGATTGTAAAAGCCAACAAAAAAAAAAAGTGTGAAATTTACATATATGCCCCTCGGCCCCAACACAACAACTATAGTACATGTGGTGGTGGAGGTGGTTGATGTGGTAGTGGAATGGAATGAAGCAATTGGGAATGGATTTACACTTTAGAGTTTGGTGGACTTGTTGTTGGCATTTGGCAATGGAGTTGTGTTTTGTGTCTCTAATGAGTTGACTATTTTAATGCATGCTCCCACCATTACCATCTTTTTCATATAGCTAGCTAATGGGTCCCTCCTAAAGCCGTGAACCCGGTTCACCGACTCAGTCTGTAACCATTTCAAACTCAATTCACTCAAAGCATATCTGTAAACAGTACAAATCGAACTTAAATTAAGTTTTAAAAAAAAGTGTTTATGTTGATCACATTAACAGTGTCAGTCACATATACTCGTGTAAATTAATATAGTGATAATGTATTATAGAGTATTGAAGATCTAGTTGTACATGACGCAGTAATTGGTGTGTTCATCAATTGTTGTATATTGGGTCTGGTTGAGTTATGGAGTTCATCATTTATTCCAGAACCAAATAATGTTTTAATTCTTCACACTCGGGAGGGACCCACTGAGTACTCTATAGTTTGTTGTTTAAATGGGAATGTAACGGTCAGAAAATACAAAAGGTTGGTCACGAAATCTAAAGACAAACGGACGGCTACGGTACAAAATATTCATACTTTCATTCTCAATTATATTCAGAGTTATAAGAAAAGGATTTGTTCTCCTTATATCATATTCGAGTGGTAAAATAAATTTGTGGTGATGCTGAGTGCCATTGAAATATTATGAACTGTCATGTGGTGAAAAATCTTATTAACTCAACTATTCTCTTTCACAGATGTTTACTACTCGAATACATTATTCGATTTATATCCACCCGATGGAGTGGAGTTTTTCGTCTCTCATCATTCAAAAAAAGATTTGTTCAAATTTATGTTGTCGATCAACGGGTCGACTACTAAAACAATTGACAACTAACCCTAAATACAATATATGTATTTTAGGTCAATTGTTTTGATGATTTTGTTCATATTTCATGTTCACTCTAAAACTTAGAACCATAAAACTTAGATTCTTCTTTCTCATACATTGTAGAAACATTCAGTATAAAAAGTCCAACAAATAAATGTTTATTAGGTCCACGGAAAAAGAGAATGTCAAAGTAAGCGTCATAATCCATGCATGTTACTCTCAATAATTCACCTTATGAATCCATAAAAAAAAGTTCTTAATCACAATTCACACCTTGTTGATTAGAATAGTAAAATGGAAATAAAAGATGAGCTTAGATGTTATTTGACTTGGCGAGGAGATTCAAATTCTCTATATAAATTGATTTTTTATAACAATCACGAGATATGTTTTATGTACAAACAATTTGGAAAAAATAAAACCTCACGAGTATATATATACACATCATGTTTAAATTAGATCTAGTCCCATAATCAGGAGCGTTAATTTTGTGGTCAAGTCAAAATTATCCGAATTTCTTTGACTAGAGTATAATACTCCATTTATCATTTGGTTTTGTCTTATACTAATCTTGTATTTTACATATGTATTTGTTGACATCTTCATTCTTCAATGTGGTAGAACAATGGGGAATGAAGAGATAGGTAGGGTCGCTCTCGCCTCTCGACTAATACAGAAGGCGAAGGTTTCCCTCCAGTTGGGGGTCACAAGTCGGAGCAACGGACTATTTAGCTTAGTAGGAAAGCTCATTCATTACTAACAGGACCACGATAAAAAACGACACAGATGATATGCATTTATACCATAAATGTTTTTTTTTTGCAACGGCAACTAACCAGGAGTACTATGTATCTTGAAGGTATTAATTGGGACTAACAAGTAACAACCACTTGAAAAAAAAAATCACATCACAATGTTGGGATGGTGGATCCGTAAAAGTTCATGTAATTTATCGTAAAATCCGTTGGGCGGGGGTAAAAAGAATATGTAACTCTAAGAAAAAACAGATTACAGTGAACTACAGCCGAGTGAGTCCCAACCAAAATATGGTTTAAAAAAAAAAAAAAAACAAGTTTTCAACTTTGACATGTGATTATTATCAACATGCACATCCTCCCGAGTCCTGTTGTGATAGGGAGCCATTTGCGTTGCTCGATTTCAGATTCACATCAACCATATCCTCTTGCTTAGCTGATGATAGAGTCTCCATTCCAGGCAAGGCTGCAGCAATTTTCCTGAATAGTGGCTGAAACCCGGAAAAAAAAAATCATTACAAAATCACTCGTTAACTACTACAGTAATTCGGAATATAGAGGTTCCACACATATTGGCATATTGCCTTTATTCATATACAGTAATTGTTTGTTTGCCCAAACTAACAACACATACAGTATAAGTATACTGTATATATACAGATATTTCACACACTAAACAGTAAAACCTCGAAAACTGCACTGAAAGAAAACCAAACAAGTCCTTTGGCTCCAGGTGAAAACCAGACAAAGTAAGGTAACCATCTAAACATAAATGAAGTACAGGACATGAATCATGAAGTGAAGTAGTTGAAATTTGTTATTACCTTTATATTGAAGCCAGCCTTGGCACTAGTTTCGATAAACATGACATTAAGTTCACGAGATTTGGCCTCAGCTTCCTCTATTGACACTTGCCTGGACATTAAAATAATTGTGTTGGATGAGTGCCACCAACATAATTGGCTTGCAAAAAATAAGTCTCGTGTGTCACAACTCAAAATCTACTTGTTTTGGCCAAGAAATTACAATAGCGACGACTCATGTCACAGAAAAGATAAATAGTCGGCTTCCACATTATTCTTTATCAAGTGGATTTCCTTAGTGATTATCTAATTTATCTTATAATTCTCATTTTTCCCTTTCATATACGATCATACCAAAGCGTCAACTGGATATTATTAGAATGTAATTCTAATCTTAGTCAATGATAAGAATATGTTCTTATGAATTTGGTAACCCTACCAAAGTTTCACATTTTTTTTTCGAAAGGGACAATTTTATTTTTTTAATGTGGTCACCATGGGGAAAATAATGGTACTATAGGACTATATAAAAACACAGCTTTAACATAGACATACAAACTATTTATTTGTGTAAGGAGATTAAACCTTTTAAAATCAATTTGATGAAAAACATCTGTATTTATCCAATAAATTTGAACTATTAACCCATTTTTCGTGTTATTACAACTAGTACAAGATTGGATAAACTTGTTTGCTCAGTTATACATTTAATAATTTGGAACTCAGACATCAATGGAGACCAGAAGAACCAAAATAGAGAAGCAAAATTATTTGTTGGATGACTCTACAAATTGTGATTTTTAAGGAAAAAAATGCAAATAGACAATACAATAAACTTTGTAAAGAAATCCATACCTCTTGTCCACCAGGTCAGTTTTGTTTCCAACCAGCACAACAATGACATCACTACCTCTCTCAGTACGAACCTCTTCTATCCATTTCGATGTATTGAGGAAAGTTTGTCTGCCTAATAGTTGGCAAAAAGTTATCATTCATGCAAAAGAAAAGTTATGAGTATGCAAGTCACGTAAGAAGGGCGTGCAGAAAATTCAAACACAAAATTACAAATAGATTTTGCACAAGTCGAACAATTTTTCTCAAAGATAAGAATCAAAGAAACCCGTACTTGCCACATCAAATACTATAACCGCAACAGAGGAATCCCTTATATAGCTTGGGATAAGACTCCTAAATCTTTCTTGTCCAGCAGTATCCCTGAACATACAGGACCAAATGATTATATTTCTCCAGAAAAGTTAAACAACTCGTAAAAAGAAAACATAGAAAGAGGAAAATGAATGCAAGTTACATCACCCTAACATAAACGAAAAAACCCATGTCTGGTTTGATCTTGTCGAGAGACAGGAAGAGTAAACTCAAATTCACAAAACACATGAACATATATTTGGATTGTCCTGATCCTACCAAACAACAACCTATCATGGAAGGGCAAAATTGAAATGCAAATGATCTTACGCTTTCTATTACAAAACACATCTCGGTATCTTACCACAGCTGAAGCCTTACGGTTCGATCTTCAAGGTACATAGTCTTTGAAAGGAAATCAATCCCAATGGTAGCCTGCAAAGGAAAAAATCTCAGTAAAACATGAATTGTGATGCGAGGTTTTCATTCACAGCTTTTGTTCAATTTTCCTTTTCCAAATACTGATTTTTCTATATCACCATTATACGGTAAACAATATAAAACAACATCACAATTAACAACGTAGATATCGAGCTGGTTAACGACAGATGCTAAAATCAGCAGCTAATAAACGAATAATGGGAATGCAAATAATCAGATTAAAAAAAACGGATCAGATCTATACTCCTTCAGCCTTTTTTTTTTCATTCGAAGCAAATTCGATCGAAGCACTAAACATATTTTCTCACCTGATACGTGTTGTCGAATTTATCGTACATGAAGCGGGTGATGATACTCGTTTTTCCGACGGACTGATCTCCCAAGAACACTAATTTATACTTCGCGAGAGCCGAAACCGGAGCCATCGACTAATTTCGGACCGGCGAGATGCAAACGGAATCTGATCTGAAAATATACAGTTTCTTCCACGGAAATAATCAGGATCTCGCCGGGAAGATTTGCCGGCGGTGAGATTTGTATGTGTTTGCGCGTAGGTGTGTATTCGAATTGAATTCGGGAGAAATATGTTTTTCAAAGCACGCAGCTTTATGTGCCCAACTTTTAATTCATATACTCGTATTTTTTTTTTTTTTTTTTTATAACATAATTTTCCATTTTTATAGTACAATTTTGCAATGTTTTTTTGCTTCATTTTAATGTCTCTTTAAACACTTACTACGAGTAAATATAACACGAGATATTAGAGATATAATATAAAAAAATCCCATTGCATATTAAAAGAAACATAAAACAAAATCACAATATAAATACACCCCAAATACAAAAAATTACGGAGTACTTGCTACAAAAAATAGTTGGATTTTAATTTAGAGTGTGAAAAACAAATGGGGTCAAAAAGCAATTTACCAAAACTTTAAACCCAGACAAAGCCCTAGTTCCAGTCGTCACTCTCACCCCAAATCTCAGATAAGGTATCGACTCTATCGAATATCAATCAATTATCTGGAAGAACAGACACTCATTCGCCGGCCTGAAAAATGGCTAATCTTAGAACGGCTATGGATGCATCCTTTTGGGACCTGAACATTGCATCTCCGCTCACCATTGACGGTGTAGCTAGGTCTGTTCCAGGGGAACCCATACCCCTCGACGGTGCTAAAGCCAGTAAGCTTCTCAGAGTTCAGCAGATATCTCTATTAGGGAATGGGTTTCCTCTCGGCATTATTCCATCCCTTTCTCCTAACCCTAATCATGCGGAGCTGGGCTCTTTGGCGCTGCAATCCCTCCTCGCCAGAGTTTCTATCGGAAACTGGTAAAAAAATATTGAACGTGGTTTAGTTGTTTTTATATATATGTGAATACGTGTTGTTGGATTGATGGGTTTTTTGTTGAATGAATTCGGGTCTGTTGGTTGCTGAAATGGGTTTGGATTCGTAGTCGGAGTGAGGGGGTTTGTTGAAAACAATTGGATTGAGAAAAAAAAGTAGTTTTTTTGCATGTATTAGTATCAATGATTTGTAAGGATGGTTATTTGGGTTCGAGCGATGTTGCTTGTGTGTTTTTTTACTTTGATTCTTGTAGTACACACTAAAAAGTTTGTGCTCTCAGGTATATGTACAATCTCTTTGAGCATAATAGTTCGAGGAATAAATTACATGTTTACTTGCTACATTACACTTTTAAAGACTAAATTATTGGTTTTCCTCTTTAGACTGAAAAGGGTATGATCTCGATTAATTAATTATGTCATTCGTCAATCTGTTTTTATTGAACACACTTAAATCATACTTCCACTTCTTGTGTGTGTGCGCTTGTGTATATTTATGCAAGTTTATCGAGTATCACACATATACAGATGAATGAATAATATACTTTTTTAATGTGTAGGTGTGCTGGATTAGTAGGGCAATTTCGTCCAAAGAAATTAATGGCGTCTATTAAATCTGAAGTCACTTCTGCAGGAGATTGGGAGTTTTCTTTGCTGAAAGAGACTGCAAAGCATTTCATGGATAAATCACTCTATGCACTTGGCCTTCGTTCACAGATAGAATTAACATCCTCTTCGTCTTTGCTTTTGAGCTCCGAAAAGCATGGTGAGAGGAAGAGCCGCTGCACCAAGGCCATATTCTTTCACAAGGCAAACACTTTTTAACTTTATTTATTAGCTTAATTCTCTAACAAGAATTATAAAAAATGGTTCTTTCAAAATTGTGAGTACCCATTTGATATTTTCGTTTTCTAAAAGGTGCATCCCCAAGGGGATGTGTTTGTTAGAATAAAAATGAGAGATGTAAATGTAAATTAAAAAATATTAGTGTTATCTGGAATGCTGAGTGGTATAATAAAAACATATTTTGTAGTGTCATACTGTCATCAATTCCTTTAGACTGATGTAGGTGCATAATGTAAGACGGGTGAAACCTCAAGGTGGTTATTTTTATAGTGTGCAAACTCTTTTTTAGTAATTTAGCCAAGCCTAATTTACACTTTTGTAAGCACCCGTTTGTTTTATCATGTGTGTCGAGTGATCTATTTAATTAAATATTTATTTTAGCCTCTCTTTTCAATACATTCTCTTCACCCACAGCTTCCAGATCACGACATCACATTAGAGGCTGCATGGCCGGAGCTCTTCATAGACCAAAAAGGAAAATACTGGGAAGTCCCGGAATCTATTTCCTTAGATTGTGCATCCCTCGTCTCCGAGTCGGGTTTACGGTACCGTGTGGGCTTGCATAAAAACAGTGGCGATCCAAAGCCCTTTGACTCTGTCAATGGTCAGAAGCCTATTGCCTTGCTTCCTGGGCTATGCACGAAAGCCGCTCTTTCTTATGAGAAGTCAAAGGACTTTTGGAGGCAGAAGGAGACAAACGAGGATGTCTCAACAGATACGGAAAATGGTGAAGTTTGGCATCCCTCGTATGATTTTCGTCTTAAGGAGCCACACGCGAAAGTATCTGGAATTATTGGTAATTCTTTTCGTGGTTTCATTTTCCTTGTTTATTTCTCCCCTTCTGGGTTCGTATTCACCTAGCAAATGCTCTCATCTCAAGGGTGTGATTTTTAGAAGGATACACGACTTGCAAGGGGTGCAGTATTTGTGATTTTGAAAGAAACTTTTTTTTAGTTAGGCTAAAACCCAGGGATGGTTTTGCACTGGATAATAATTTTAATTATCTTACCTTTTTTCTTGTCTAACAGTGATTTTTAATAATATATCCTTGTTCTGGCGGTGATTAGAGTAAACCTCAAAGTGCATATAATTATAATTATATTAATAATTTCAATTTGGAAGTAAACATACTTATTTTAATAATGCATTATTGTTTATCTTAAATTCAGGGGGTACCTGTGAGGTATGGTTAGACGGCAAGAGGCATGGTAGGGGTCGTTTGGGTGCTGATTTATTTGGTTCGTTGGGCTACACATACCAACACGGTAAATTCACAAACGATTTTGGAGACCTAACAAGGATTGATGCGCGTCTGGATATTGGTTCAGCTACAGATTTGGCCAAAGGAATCTCCAAACTCTTCACGAGTCGACAAAGTAACCAGCTGGGAAATGAATTGTCCTCCCCAAAACTGAATTTAATTTTCCAGCAACAGGTGAGCTGTTCCATTTGTTTTACTAGATTTTGACCGGACTTCTTTATACGGAAATTTGCAAAAATACCCTTAAGGTTTAGTCCAACTTAGCAGAAAAAAATAAAATCCATCATTTTCTTTTTAAATTACAAGGACTCCATTAATATTTTAAAGAAACAGCCCATTTGGATTTGTGCTTTTTGAATGTAATCACGAGCCTCTAGGGGATAATCGTTTAATTTTCAAAAACATAACTCGATGGTAGATTTTTGCAATTAAATCCTCAATGACAATAGAATAGTAAGCTATGATCAAGCTAGCTATCACCAGCCTAGCAACGACTAATCTATTAAAAATATGTATCGATGCAGGTTGCCGGTCCGATCGTCTTCCGGGTTGATTCCAAGCTCTCGCTTGGCTCATCTTCGTCAGGAAAAAACGGACCCCACCTCGAAGATTTGATCTGCAGCTTGAACTACTCCCTAAGAATACTGCGTTCAGGAAAGGTGGTGGCTTGGTATTCCCCCAAGAGAAAGGAGGGAATGGTTGAGCTTCGCCTCTTTGAATTTTAAACTTTCTTCGTCTTCTTTTTCCTATGTTGTTATTAGTATTACCTTTAGGCTGCAACATAACAACATTTTATTACCATGTTGCATATTTGATCAAATACCTATTTATTTATTTTGTTGGGTTTTTATCTCTGCTGGTAAACAGCTTTTACTCAAAATTTACTGATATACCCTTCCAAGTTTGAAGATTTTACAGCTAAACCCCTGAAAGCCAGCGAAATATTTCACTTATTTCCTCTCCAGCCCTGTATGCCTCCAAGTCGACGATGGCCGCTGCCTCGCTCCGGCGGCTGCTGCCGGTGAAGAACCTTCCGGAGCTTCTAAATGAACTAGAAACAGAAGCCAGCCTGTCTACGCATTCTCTCAGAAGGTTCCTCCCGCCGGAAGCCTCTGCATCCTCCTCGACCTCCCCAGCCGGAATCGACTTGTCATTTGAATCCGGATCAGAAAATCGCCTGCTGTGAGTCGTCTGCCCCAGTGAAACCTCCAATGCATTCTCCTCACTCACAATGTACTCAAACGCCCCTCCGCCAACCGAGTACAATCGCTCGCCTTCTGGGGCATCCGCCTCCGGCACTCTGACATTTCCGATCTCGATCCGGAAGCTTCCTCCGCCTCCTTCTCCGCTGGCGATTTTCCCTCGATTTTCGGGGGAGAGGATTTGGTCGAGCGCGTGAGCCCCCGGGGTAAGCACGCTGGACCTGCAGAGGGGGCAGGTCTGGTTGTTCACGATCCACGCGTCGATGCAGGCGGCATGGAACGCGTGGCAGCAGAGGGGCAGCAGCCGGAGCTTATCGAGCGGCTCGAACTTGGAGAGGCACACGGCACAGTCCCCACCGGCGGCGGCGGCGATGCTCGGGGGGGTGACTGAGCGGAAGGTGAAAAGAGGGAGCGAGTCGATCAAGCCCCCGGAAGGCGGTGCCACGTGGCGGCCTGAGACGGCAGCGCCGCCATCTTCGCCGGAGAAGGGAGGTCGGAAGTGACGGGATAGGTAGCGGAGGAGGAGGTAGATGATGGTGGAGACGATGATGGTGGAGGCGATGATGGTGATCACAGTGATGATGGAGGAAGACGAGGGATTTTGGGGTGGCGTGCGGTGGCTGACGCCGTAGATGGCGGCGGGTGGAGGTGGAGGTGGAAGTGAAGTAGTAGACATGATATGTGGGAAAATGTGTGACTTGAGAGAGAGAGAGAGAAAAGAAATGGTGATGGTGTTGGCCTGGTGGGGGGAATTATTATGAGTTTTTGTGTGGGCGTGGCACGTGATATGCACGAGTGACGAAAATACTATGATGCCTTCTTTTTTTTAATTCAGGAAAGAGTCAACAAAATTTTCAACTATTTTACTCGAGGACTGAACCAGTGTTGTGGATAAATTGCACTCAAATTATTACAAATTTTACTAGTCAACTATGCTCTTGAAAGCCTATAATAATCGGAAGTACCAGACTAAAAGAGACTTAGACTAAATTTTCACCTATCTTCTCGAATCAGCTGAGAAATTGCACTTAAATCATCACAAGTTTTACAACTCGACTATGCTCTAAAACTTACGATGACGTTATTATTCTTATGTGGACTTGTCTCACATCTCAATTGTTTTGTTGAGTTTTTAGTTCAACTCCTTGACCCAAAAATGTTTTTAAATTAAAATTTATACTAAATAAGTAGTGCATTACCAGCATCTCAACTGCTTGCTCCTAATATGGTTTATCCATACGGAAGTGGTACTTATATGCATTCTTCTCAACCACTTCTTTGTCATATTTTTCAAAAATTAAATATCCGTGTCTTAATCGATCGATAACACTTTTCTTCTTATTCTCCTTGATTCATTTACAAAAGAAGTGTAACAATTTATTTGGGGTAAAATTCATGAAAAGCTAACCCCAAAACAAACACAAGGTAATAGAAGAAAGATGAAAATCAAGATTCTCCTATGATTGTTGACATGGAAGAAAACAGAAGGGCCTCTAAGCAAATCTTGACATTTCGAAGATAATCCAACCTAATCATGACCCGCATTTTGACCATAAAAAAGTCAAGATTCGTGTTTACATGCCTGAATTGTTAGCCGTAAAATCCAAGCTACATTCTCAAAATGTCTGTAAAAAACTTTCATCCTAAGAAAGAACTCGGTCATAGTTGTAATAAAGTTAACATATAACCCTTGCTTATCTATAACATTACAATTAGGATCGGAGAAAAATACAAAGCAAGGTGTAGAGCAAAAACAAAACTCTTCGAACTTTGTCAGGTTATCCGTGTATCCCGGTGATCTCAGCTGCAAGTCAAAGCTATTAACTTACAAGTGAAGGATTCAGAAGTATCTGTTTCAGCTGCCAAATCCATGAGTAGATCATTCCTAGAGAACAATATATGGAAACCATCATGAGGGGTAAAAACGGAAGCTGGTCACCAAAAACAATGGGATGCACAAACTGTCCCCATATCTCAACAACTAATAAGCCAAATAGGTAGGATTTCCCGATCAATCCAATATGGAAAGGCGGATTTTCTGAATTATTATTAGTTCTTTCCTTGATGGAATCCGTTCTTGTATGACTTTCCCCGTTAAAACGTGAGGAGAACCCGAAAAAAATCAGCAAGGCGTGTAGAAGCAAAAGTACAACTTTGATTGGATACTCTTGGGCTTCAAACAGAAGAGGGAAAAGCGAGTAGCAAGCCACTGCATATAAATAAGAAATATACGTGTTAAAGGACGGATCGTTTAGATTTCTATTTTAACATTAAATATAATCATCAAATAGCATCAGCAAAAAAAGAAAGTGACTGTATTACATACCCAACAAAAAAAACACCCAAAATGCACAAGGTTAATACGCCCAACAAAAACCATACATTTTAAAAGGAGATGGGAGAGCTTAAAGATCCTGCTAAGTGAAACGAGCTATTATTAGTTGACACAATGAAGCAATCTCTACGCAAAGAGAGGGATGCTTAATTTATGTTGCTTAGAAAGCTTGGATATGTATCTGACTAAAGATGAGCAAAATAAGAAACCCACACCAAGATATTATCAGTACATATCATAATAGTAAAATCAAAATTTGATATCTGCGTATATACTCCGCCAGAGTACGGAAAGAGAAAACTCGTGTATCACAAGCTAATATGCAAAAATATTCATAACTGTTTTTCAATTTGTTATTATCTCTTCAATGCAGAAAGGGAATAACGGAATAAGTATCCCAACATAAACACGATCTTCCATTTTCCCACATGTCAAACGCCAATATTGTTTGACGAGGACATTATGAAAAAAATAGCTTATTATGCTCTAAATTAAGAATTATTTCCGTACCTATGGACAGAAAGAAGTAATGTTTAGCATCCTCCACACTTTTCAAAGAAGTCATTGCAAGGGGAATCACAAAGTGAAGAGATGCCTTTTCATGAACATGCCACCCAAATAGAAAGCCGCACATATATGCATAGGACACCCATCGTGAGACCATCCTCGGTTGGGGATTCTTCCAAGCCTTTACTAGACAAGGTGATATTGCCAAAAGGACAATGGCGAATGTAATCAAAGGAGTAATCTGCATTTTAATAATGTAGTGAATTAAAAAAAACATGGTACTTCATATATTTTAGTCAGGTGATTATTAAATAAACCAGAGAATAACAAAGTATAATCAGGTAAGTCTTCAGTGCATTAAAAACAACAGTGAAATTTTGGGTTCAAGTATAATCAGGAGAGGAAAGGATTAAATAGATATTCTTATGTTTGAATTTGAAGATAATGCTTTTGCAAGGGTGGATTAACTGCCGAATTTCACTTTTTTGAAAAAATGAAAAGCTTATCCTTGAAGACAAAAGAATCATACGAACAATGAATATACCTAACAGCGGCTTGCTTGTTGGTTTAGGAATTATGCAATATGAAAGCAACAATAGTAGAAATCAATCATTTAAATCTAATATTTACCGTGGGTAATACAGCAAAAGGGGATGAATCGCCCACTAGACCACCAGTGAATGAAGCTTTTGGTGCTTGGATATTAAGCCCGAATTTCGCGAGCAAAAACGCCAGAATCTTATCCAACAATATATAGAATACCCAGAAATTTGGAGCCCAATAAGCATGGCAGAGCCCCCTCCCGAAAGGAAACATGCGGGCGAGAACTTGTTGTATCTGCGAGGGTTAAGAAGAGAGACACAGCAGGAGATGTAAATCCGTGTCCAGTAACAAGTTTTACACTAACTACAAATATTCAACTACAATTCAACATCAACTATGATACAGAAAATGATTTTACAGACAAAACATAAATATAGCCATTCGTAACCATTTACCTGGCCGTGATAGAAAAACGGACCGTAGGCGGAGGCGAACACAGCCATAACCACGGACCCCAAAAGCAGCAACTTCCCAAATCCTCTGAGAAACCCACCCCTGCAATAATGCCTAAACAAGTACACAAAATACACAGGCCCAGCCACGGCAAACAGGTGCTTGAAACAGAGCAAAGCTGCGAAAACAAATCCTCCGATCAAATCCCTTCCGTCCTCCAGTAATGAAATCGACAGCAAGAGCATCCCCAGAAGGAACCCATTGTACTGGAAATGCATATGGTCCACGATAAACAGCCCGGGCGACCAAATCACCAATCCCCAAATCAGAAGCCTCTCGAGGTTGCTGAGGTTAGCGTTTCTAGTCAATCGATGGGCGGCGTACACCAAAACGGCGTCGGAGAAGGCGACGGAGAGGCGCTGGAAGAGGATCGCGAGCGGGGATGCGTAATCGAGGCCGCGGTGGAGATCGGTCATAGTGGGGTCCACCCTGGAGGCGAGGATGGAGAGGAGTTTCTCGAAGTAGGCGAAGAAAGGTGGGTAATCGAGGGTCCATTGGCTTGTGGAATCGGAGTACCACTGGGAGAGAGGGAGGGAGTGGGTTAGGGCTAGCCAGTGGCGGTGGACTTCAAAATCGGTGCTCCGGTAGGCGGGTATCAAGAGGAGTTTGAATGTGGTGGCGATGAGGGCCGGCCACCATATGTCGCCGCCGATCTGGCGGCGGTCGGTTGGGGCTTTCTTCATCGGGTCGGGTGGGGTGGTACGGGGATAGGGAGTTTGGGTTCTGCTCAGCTACTTTGCTGACTGGGCTGTTTCCAGTTCACCAAATGTCAACGTGTCATAATTTTTTTATTTATAATTACTCTTATCAATTAATTTTAATTACGTTGTAATTTTAAATACTAGTAATACATATTCTCTGAAATATAAATCAGGGCACACCTAATAAACTCAATTTACCACAAAAAAAAAATCATCTCTACTCCAACTAAGTATGTACTTTTTTATTTATAAAATATATTGTAGTATCTATAATAAAAATGTATAATATTTTATAGAAATAGTAAAATTATTCTATATATTTATTTATTTTTCTGTTTTGTGTTAAATATCTTATATAGGTTGGATAAAGATCATAAAGTTCAAATATAAATTGGATTATTTTATCACATTAATAAGACATTTTAAAGTGTTATTGATCAATTTTGACATTTTGAAAATTGTGTTTTTAGGAGAATTGTCAATTTTGGTAAAATGAAAATGATAGTATTTTGTAATGTATCTTTCTCTTTCCCTAATCTATTAATATATAAATCCTGAACAATCATTCCACATGACCCAATTAAAACTCTTCTATTGTACACGTGGACCAATTAAAAACAAGCTTTCAATTTTGTGTTCACACCATTCACAATATTTTCTCTTCTACCGGTTCTTTATTTTTTAGTTTTATTACTCTGAAAATAATTTTTCTCGCACATTAGGGTTTTCATCCCTCTTCTTCTCAATTTTTTTTATCTCTTCTTCTTTTCCTTCCTTCTTCTTTTCCTTCGTCTTCTCCATAATTTACAGGTAGGTTCGTATTCATAATTTTTTCTTTTCAGTACGGGCGATCTATACAATTTCTTCTAATTTTTACTCTGTTATCCGTCGTACACCACCGTCCTCCACCACTGTTCCCTCCATTCTCGCCGCCTAAGATGAACCAGATAACTTCAGATCCAGTTCGATTGCCCTACCGCGTCTAATTTAGACGTTACACAGAAAATCTATGTCAGGGAACCAGAGTTTTCTATGCAAATGGAAATCTCAGAATTTCAGAGAGGTATTTTTCGACATGTAAGTGTCGATAATTATGAATTTTCGTCTTCTTCTGGCAACAGAGCAATCTATATGTGCTTGTAGAAATGCAATTTGTAGGTACCTAATGCTTTACGGGTTGTACATACTTCTATTTGGTTCACCCTTCGTTTCAAGCTTCTGTAATTGTAGTTACCTGAAACTGACATATAATTTAGCTTTATTGTGTATAGTAGAAACTTTTCCATATTCACAATTTGTGGATTTTTTTTAATTAAATCCTGTGTATTCGGCCTTCCTATTCGTTTTTACAGTTTCTTGATTAGCCCGGCCAAGATAACTGCGTTGTTTACAGGTATGTTTTCAGGTCTGTCCCCCTATCCGATTTTAAAAATTGAAATCGTCTTTATTACTGATTAATTTTATTTGTTTTTTTGCAGTTTACTGATGTCAGATTAATCCAGAGGGTTAGGCAGTCATCATCAATAATAATAGGTGGGAATTCAGTGAAGGTTAGTTAGTCTCTTAATAGGTGGGAATTATGGAAAATGCTAAAGCTTTGTTCGCAAAATTCGTTTTTATATTGCGATGAAAGTACAATTGTCCCTGCTTCGTCCCAATATTTTCCCAGTTGCATGGTCCTTTATTGGGTATGAAAATGACCACTTCTTCTTTATATGTTTCGTATAAACGTTTGAGACCGTTTGGTTGTTCCTGTACATTTGGTAATTCATAATGTATATTCTTTAACTAATGTAATTTAATCTTTTTATTCTTTGTGCTCTCAAGTGTGATTGGTTTTTGATTGAGTTCTCATTTTCTATAAAGGGAAGGCACTTTGTAGATCTTGATGTGAGTGGGATAAGAATACCATGAAGTTGTTGTGTCCGAATACCATGAAGTTGTTATCCTCCAGCTTTGCCAAGCCATATACTTCGAAGGTGTGATTTTTTTTTTTATTTC
The DNA here is from genome assembly GCA_954870475.1 of Euphrasia confusa. Lineage (NCBI taxonomy): Eukaryota > Viridiplantae > Streptophyta > Magnoliopsida > Lamiales > Orobanchaceae > Euphrasia > Euphrasia confusa. Next base: position 5,035,467 of record OX940962.1, read on the forward strand.
ATTTTTTAATTACAGTTCTTGGTTCTTATGTCCCAATTTTTTAATCTTCTGTTTCTAGGATAAGTTGATATCTACTCCTATGATAAAGCTAACAATTTAATTTTTCAGCCAGATTGCGAAATTTCTTTTACTTTCCGGAAGAGTTTTTGTTTAGATTTCTTTCTCCTAATCGCTTTTTCTTTCTTTCCTTTTAAATTGCACTGAGAATCCATCCCCGTTAATGTATCACAAGTCATAATTAATATATATGTTTTTTTTAAGGTTGAACTCAGAAAAATATATACTATGTTTGCAACTAAACCACGACAGATTCTTACAACGATATTCCAGTCGTTAACTTTGAAAATATAATCTAAAATGAGTACATTTTTTATGATTTAAATGCATGGCAACATTTTTATATTTTAAATGCGTGACAATTTATCTCACGTGTTCAAATTAAAATTGTTTGATTATTTTATGTTTACCCTATCAATGAAAGTAATATTTAGAATATTTTGTTTTAACACTAAAATTTCAATTAAATAATAATAGAACACCTCCGTTGATTGACATGATCACCAATGACCCCATACTTCGTGGAGTAAAGGTATTCTATCTTTATCTTATACTTATTTTTCTATAAAAATTTTCAAACCTTTTTTTAACACTTTCTTCATCAGCTTATAGGCTATAGCTGAAGCATGGGATTGTGGAGGCCTATATCAAGTAGGTGCGTTTCCCCATTGGGGTCAGAATGGAATGGAAAGGTAAGTAGCACCTGTATATTACGATTAAGTTGTTCCTTCGTGGGCTTCTAGCCGGTTACTCTTTGTTTTTTCTCTCTTAAAACAAATCAAAACAGTTCCCTCCTCAGACATGGGCTGAAACAAATTTGTATCATCCCGTCTTTTTTTAGTACCGTGATGTTGTGAGGCAGTTTATTAAAGGCACATATAGCTTTTCTGGGGCTTTTGCGGAATGTCTCTGTAGTAGCCCTAATTTATATCAGGCATGTCATTATTTTTTTTCCTTTTAATTGGTAAATATCATGCATCACTATTATTATAATTATTACAGTATTACTGGATGTTGTCACTTATTGCAAAAGTAGTTCACTACAATTTTATAAATCATAAATAAACATTCTGAGTGTACATATTCCCTTTTCTGATCTGAATCAGGAAGGTGGGAGGAAGCCTTGGAACAGTATCAATTTTGTCTGTGCTCATGACGGTTTTACTTTGGCTGATTTAGTGACATATAACAACAAGCACAATCTTGCTAATGGTGAAGACGACAAGGATGGTGAGAATCATAATAATAGTTGGAACTGTGGTGAGGTAACAGTTTAAACTAATGCATCTATTTGATCATTTTCTTCTATTTTTTAAATTAAATACTTGAACTCACATCGGCAAAGTAATGTAACTACCCAATATGGACATTTCTTAAAAACTGTGAAGTTATCGTCAATCTCGATTCTCAGGGTTTAGGTATGTCGTTTAATTCTCCGAAATTAAGGTATGTACCATTAACCGCTCGAATTTTCTCCCACTCGAAGAAGGTGAGATATGATTACTGATGCATCCATCTATTAGTATTATCTGTTTTTTGACACGGATTCATTCGTGTGTTTTAACTCAAAGTTCTCACCCTGTGTCTGAGTGGTAAACCAATTAAATTGAATTCAATTTTTTTTGAGTTGTTAATTTAAATATATCATTCATACTATTGTATTTGTCCCCTATTTTTATAGGTGACTTTTTGATAATCAAGATATTGAATCTTTAAAGTTCTATAGTTTTTATAGGTTGAGAAGGTCTCCTCCGAGGTAGTGACTAAGGTAGGTGCATCTTTAAAGAAAGATGCACCTAAGATACCTGCCTCGGTTGTCGCGGAGGCAGCTGCTGCCAAGATAAAAGACGACTTTATGCCTGATGCTGTGGAAGAGTCTGAGTCTGAAGTTGACTCTGAAGATGAGATCATTCCTGATGAGGAAGCTGTCCTGGACAAGAATGCTCCTGAAGCTGTCCCGGACAAGGATGATGATAGCAGCGATGAGGAAGACTCTGATGAAGAAAGCCCAGAGGATGTAAGTGCATGAATCTGGACTTTGTTATGTTTTTATCCTTCATTTTGGTTTTGTTATTACTTGACATTTGTTGCTGTGTGCCTGGTGCTTTTGTTGATCTTATCCAATTTATGAAGAAATTAATTTGTGATGATAATTTCGGTTCAAACTGAATTTAATTTGTGATCATTTCTTATCACAGGATACTGATGTTGAAATGTCTGATGCCTCAGCAACAAATAAGACTGAAAAAACTGTGATTGGTGTTTATGCAAATTTTCTACTTCACCTGATGATATTAGGGATTGATCATATAATTTAATTTAGTAGCTATATCTATGTAATGAAAAAAGCAATCGTTGCAAGTAACACACTCTCACACCTTATGATGTTGATTTTCTCTGTGCCTGCACAGCACAATACCCCAGCCACTCCGAAAGAGCAAGCAACTGACTCCAAAACTCTCATTGTTGGAAATCTGCTTTTCCCTATTTTGAAGGCTGATGTGTAAGTTTATTGGAAATTGAATCGTTTATGTTGTAATTGGCCCTTTTTTATTATTTTTTATTACTTCATAATGTTCCAGTGAAAAGTTCTTCAAATCTGCTGGGAAGTCGTTGATGTTCGCTTTAGTGTATTTGGTCATGTTGAATTTGCTTCTGCAAAACAAGAACGGTTATCCTCACATGTTTCTGGACGTATACGACTTTAATCTTGACAAGTACAGGAATGATAAGAAGATTGTGGGTTAAGAAGCTGCGTGTCTTGAACAAGCTTGATCAACTCCATCAAATTCGTCATAAACGGAAAGAAGTGCTCTCTATTCCGCCCTGTCTGTGTGTCACCTATTCAACAAGGGACCAAATGACAGCTTTTTATTTGCCAGTTACCCGAATCAATCTTTTTTTCATGCGAATTTAGGATTTTTGAGCATGGTTTTATCTTTGAGGTTTTCTGAACATGGTTTTATCTTTCATAGCTTTTTAACAATGATTCTTATGAAAGAGAATTTATACAAGAAATATCTCAATAAATTAATATTCATAGAGGTTTCTTACTGCAGTGGCTTACTTTTCGCTATGATGGAAAATACACTGCTGCTGACTATGAAAAAGTTACGATTTCTCAGGTTACGTACTTTGTCCTACAAGTTATTTTCTTCTCTATTTTCCGTCATTTCTTGAGGTATTAGTACGGTGTTTGCTTGGGAAATGTGAAAGTAGTTAATCGAAATGAGTTTTTTATTCGATTGGTATTACGGTGGAGGTGTTCGATACAGGCTGCAAGAAGCTGTTCTTACGATTTCTCGAGGTATCACAATTCACAACTATGATGCATATGTTCATGGATCGCGAGGTAATCTAGGTAAGTTATTTATTTATTTTTTACAAAAACATGTATGTAATTTTGTCTTCCCTCCTTGCTTTAAGTTTTTTTTTCAATATTTCCCCATTGACAATTTGTTTTTTTAATATTCAAGTTATTTTTTATTTTTACTATTTTTTTTAAGTGTTATTTAAATTGTATTACTCGGTATTATTTTCATGCGAGGAGGATTCCATTTGACTATATCCCTTTTGTTTTCCTAAATTAAATACGTGTGTAACATTATTTGTTTTCCTGTGCTTTCAGTCTGTATAGAAAAAGCAATCAAGAGTGCGTATCTTTAAGCCTATTACGCCTTCGCCGATGATATCTCTCTCGACATATCTTCTGGGCAGCTTTGATAGCATTCATATCAATTAACAAGGTAGGTAACTTGAGTCTGTCTTTTATGTATTTACGTTTTAAGTAAACAACCGCTTCTTACCATCTTAAAGCAATCAAGAGTGCGTATCTTAAAAGTTTTTACAAGCTTAATGAAAATATGTCTTTGAAAGAAAGCAACAAATTTTGTTTTTACATATAGTACAGTACACATTAATTTATGATTTTATATTATGGCATATCTGTTGGTAATATTGATATTTGGAGTGTTCAATACTTCAATTTACACCTTCGTTAATTTATGCTTTTATACGTTATTTGGAGTGTTCAGTTTATTCTTCCCATTAATTACGTTATAATAGGATCTTTGGCGAGGAGGTTGCAGCAGCTTCAAATTTTAAAGGTTTGTTTTGAATCGATTTTTTTTCAATGTTAGTGTTTAGGTTTGATTTTATTTATTTTATTCATCGAGCCAGCGGCGACGGGACGATATCGATGCATCAGCGAGTGATTGACGAGTTTTGTTTTCGATTTGAATTTTTATTTCTTAAACAATTTTAATTTTTGATTAATATTTTGTTAATTTGTTCTGATGATTTTATCATTATATTTCTTAATTTGGATGTTCTGTGTTTGGGGCTTTATCCTTTTCCATTACATTAGCTATCTTTCTTAATAATCTCTGTTGGTCCATCTATTAAGCACTCTAAGAATTATAGTTTTTGAAAGGACTGGTGCAAAAAGAGGTGGTGTTTCTTGACATCAAAAGATTCAGTTTTTGCTTAGTCACCTTCATTTAATTTCTTTGCTACTGTAAATTTAAATTGCAGCATGGTGGAATCAGATAGATTTAGAAAAGACGGATTTTCCAGGAAGGCGACATCCAGCTCATTGCTTGAGGTCGTAAGCAATGCTGTCAGAAAACTGATCGTTGATGACTTTGCTTACGGAATGGGCCGTCACCAAATTCCAGTTTTTTTATATTGTATATCTGCCGTCAAATATGTTTGTTACTCTGTATTTTTTATTTTTTGAGTTCGAATATCATTTGTCCTCATTGGATAGCCTTTCTGGGAATTAGGCGAAGTTTTCATTATCTACTTAGTTACATTAGAGTATAATTTTATTTAATCTGTTTATTTTATATTATCTACAAGTTGAGTATGAAACTTACATCATAGCTATTTTTCAATTGTTTTCTGATAATTTAAAGTCAATTATGTTGTCATCAAATTTTTTTGGTTGTATTTTTATATTAATACATAGGTTTGTTGTAGAGGCTATTAGTTTTATTACATTTTAATGGTGTTGTAGTGTCGACCATCACTCATCTTCAAGAGACTCTTTTGATGTTGGTGATGTAATTAATCACTATGAAAAATATATAATTATTTCTTGAAATTATTAATATATTTCAAGAAAACTTCTTTTTTAATAATACATTTATTAATAATACATTTAATAAGACTACACAGTAAAATGAGTTTTTAGAAATTTGAAGTGAACATAAATAATATTTATTATTTGTTTTTATATCTATGTTAGGTAGAGATATTGAACAAAGTTATTTTGAGGCTTTGAACTATAAAAAAATTTGTAATTTTTTTAAGATTAAAAGTTTGTAAACAAATTCTTTTATTTATTACAAACTAATGTATACAAATATAAATATTTATATAATTATTTAAACTTATATAACTAAAATTAAGTTAAAAAATAAATCGAGTAACAACTTTTATTTATTTGATTGTTTTCTTTTTGAAATTTTATTATTTTTAATAATTTGCAATTTAATAGCAAGTACAACAATAATTTATGCCATAATAGTACTTTAAATAAAATTACAATGAACTAACAATTATCTCTTAATAAAGAGTGTTATAAATTAACCTTAAGAAATTAACCTAGAAATTAACCTTAAGAAATTTGTTTCTAAATTTATTATTATAAATTTTTTCGCTAAGGCTACCAGATTCACTTCAGATGAGGGCTTTGAGGCGAGTGTGACACATTGCATGGTAGGAGTGATTGTTGTTGATGGAGTATTTTTATTTATTTTTTGGAGATTCTGAGAGCTAGCCTGTTAGCTCGCTGATGCGATAGGATCTTCCTATGCCCTGTATAGTATCTCCAACTTATTTTATTTTTTCTCTTATATGATATTGACCGTTAACAAAAAAAAATTTTAATAACATGACACGTTCCAGAAAATATTCCATTAAAAAATGTTTGTAAAATTTATTATTATAAATTTAAATAACAGGACACAACTTCAGGAAATATCCCGGTGCATCGCACGGGCTGAAGAATTCTAGTTATACAACAATGTTATATTTATATTTGTTTGATGAAATTGAAAAGTCCTTAAATGTGATTAGTGATTACTCTCTCTAACTCTTAATAGATGAAATACTAAGACTAGGAGCAATGGGGCTGTTGAAAAGCCCATTTCAACAGTTGACCGGATGCAATAAAAAGTTGAAATGGGCTGTTGAATCCAAATGGCTAAATGGATGTTGAAAGTATTCAACAAAGAGTTGAAATGGGCTGTTGAATCCAAATGGCTAAATGGATGTTGAAAGTATTCAACATGCGTGAAAACTAAAAAATGTGGGACTCGCAACCACTTGTCCACACATAATTGGATGTATAAAATTATACAGATTGAATTATTTTACCCACTCTTTATCTATCACTTTTGCCACATATTTTTTTTTCATTTGTTCGTTTTAATTTTTCAGATTTTTATCTTATCTTATCTTATCTCTTTAAATTAATTATTTTATAATAAAATTATTTTTTATTTTTTTATTTTTATTCGAAAATTCATCATTTTTTATTTATAAATAGAAGTTAGTTTCATTTGATTTGTACACCAAAAAATACAATAACAATAAATATAAGAAATGAAACCCGCTCCCGAGTCACCCGACATAGACGGGTATACCTTTTATTCATCTTCTCCAGATGGACCTCATGTGAATTGTCACCACGGTTTAGAGGCCGAACTACTAACTACAACAACAAGATATCTGCGTTGTGGCGTTCATGAGGTAATTTGTAATTTAAATCACAAATACATTTGTGTTTTTTATTCTGACCCGTTGATGCTATGATGACTGATGTAAATTGTTTTCTAGTACGATGATTGTCAATTTTTCCGCCTGGTTGACGGTGAACTAATTAAACTCCAAAATGTTATTGTAGCAAGATTGAAAGCGCAAATTGATAAGTTGGAGCATGATAACAGGGTGCTCAAAGGAAGACTGGAGACATTTACTAATAAGTGTCTTGGTTCATCATCTCAACTTTGATAATTATTCGATAAAACAGCCGTTCCAACTCTTGTACTAATTAAGTTATGTGTGTTTCATTAAAGTTGTGTCGTGTGCTTACTATATTGTATTTCATTATAAATATTTTGTAATTTGTCTTAATAATATGATTATCCTTATTTTTTCTGTCTTTATTACTTAAAAAAATTAAAATATTTATATACTTTATTTTATTATTAATTATTTTAATTAAAATAATTAATAAATAAAAATATAATATATAATTTCTTTTATTATTAATTGATATTTTTATTTGTTTATTGAATTGTAATAAAAATAAAATTATAAAATAAAATAAAAAGATGAAATAAAAGTGGTGGGGTAGAGTGTTGAATTTTATTAAATAAACTATTGTATTGTAGGATGTAAAAGTTGAATGAGTGTTGAATGATTAAGTGGAAGAGAGAGAAGATGATGTGGAGTAATAAATTAGGGTGTTGAATGTTGAAATTGTAAATAGTCTGAGAAAAATTTATAAATTAGGTAGATAAAGTTGGGATAAATTTGTATTTTGAAGTGAAAAAGTAGAGAATGTTTATTTCCATTTCATTTTCTTGACTTTTTGCAGGATTTAAATTGAACTATTATTAATTCGGTTCTCCATCTATCCTGTTGGATTTGACGGGTAGGCCCAATTTTACAACCATACTTGATATGCATAGATATCCAACAAGTAGATTGGGATTTGGGCTTATTGCCACTCAAGCCCAAGTGGCTTGAAATTGATCGGCTTTGAAATTAATAGGAGTGCTAAATGGGCAAAATCTGAGCATAAATACTTTAAAAAATTATTTTAGATATGAAATACTACTTTCGTCTTATACTTAGTTGTCATATTAATATGAACACGAAAGTTAAAAAAATAATATTATTATATTGATTAAAGTCAACGGTTATAATAGACAGAATAATTTTTTTTAAAATAAAAATGATGATATTTTAAAAATATTATATTATTTTAAAGGTATAAAGTATAATAATAATTTATTTATTTATTTAGTGTGAAAACTAAGTATGTAACATCTTAAAAAGAAAGTGTGACAAATCTTTAAATAGAGTAATATTTTAATTATTTTTTTATATGTAATACTCTGTATAATTAGTTTTATACTATATAAAATATACATAGAGAGTAGATAAATGCAAATACCGGCGGACTTGGGTGAAAGCCCAATGGCGAGGTAATAATAAAGGATCGCCGCACGCTATCATGCGCCGGGTGATCCTGGCCGTCCGGATCCATTGACCTATCGATAGGGACATGATCGATCTCTAAGATCGGGCGGGAATCACCGCAACTTTCGTTCACGAGTAATTATTGGCTACATCGCTGGTGGTGTGTGTCCTCGCCTCGAGGCCTCACGTGTACCGGACGGGACAATCCAACTCAGTACATACGTACACAACTTTAAATACAGTATTTTCATAATAATAATAATTACTGTATTAAAATAATAATAGTAATAATAAGTGGGAATATGACTTTTCATGCACATTTTTAACAAACATGAGAATTTTGTCCCCTCTCAAAGAAACATGAGTATTTTATACAAACTACACTTGAAATACCTTCAATACCCTTACTTTTTATTTCCACTCAAACAATTCAAAACAATTCAATTAAAATTTCAAAAATAATTTCAAAACATAAATAAAAAATCGTGGGGCCCACATATTACCAAAATCAGAAATTTGGTTGTTGAATGTGTAACTCCATGCATTAATCATGCATATCAACTCTCACACCCAACAATTTTTTTCAAAACACAAAAACCCACCCAATCTCTCTTATTCTCTCTACAAACACACTTCTACAAGAAAGCTCCGCCCGAATATACGTGGGAAGAGCTGGGTTCGCCGGCCGAAAGGTACGTCGAAAATCGCCGTTTCTGTGTTTTTTTTTTCGATTTTCTGTTCAAGTTCATAGCTACACGGTGGCTACACGGTGGGCAGCTTCTACCGTGTAGCCACCGTGTAGCTATGAAGATTATCCGGTCACTGCCCGGTAACACAGCAGTGCACTACACGGTAATCCCGGTCACCGTGTTCCGAGAGGTGTCTCGGTAACACGGTGACACACTACACGGTCAAGTGACCGTGTAGTGACCGTGTACAGTGACCAGTTTTGTTTTTTTTTTTTTTTAAATTTCGAATTATGGATCGTTTTGCACGTTTGGATGGATATTTTGGGTTCCCTAACTTAATTCAATCGTGTTTATTTATCGTAGATGTCGGATCGACGAATCACGGTACGTTACGGCGGTCGTTGGGATCGAGCGGGCTACGTCGACGGAGTAGATATGTGCCTCTTCTTTAATAGGGATGAAATTACGCTCGACACTCTTGTGAGCCGGATTCGTACTGCTTTGCGCCCTCCGCCCAATATCGAGTACATGTTGTCTTTCTTCACACGAGGCATTGACGCGAGAAGCGTGCGTGCTCCTTTGCTTCGAGACGAAGATGTATCCCGTATGTTAGACGAGCAAATACATGAGTGCTTTGTGTTTGTCGTCGAAACAGAGGCACAACAAGCTGCGCCGGAGGTGAATATTGGAGGAGAAAATCGTGATCAAGGTGTACCGTCGGAGCACGAGGCAGTCGAGACTTCCGAGGACGACGAAGAAGCTTGTCAGGCCGATCTATTGGAGTCGTTGACCACTGAATGGACAGAATGAATTAGACAGCCGCGCGTCATTACAAATATTATGTCACGCCGTAATCTGTCCTCGAGTTCTACTGCGGGAGCCAGCGAGCAACCCGAAGCTGCTCAGAATGCACAGAATCATCCGCTGCGCAATTGGATCATTCCACTGCCGAGCTTTGATCCCGCTGTTCCGTTGCGTTCCATCGAACCCCAACCGATTTATGGTCAGATGGTAGTCGGGGCCACGTTCCGAAAGAAATCAGATTTGAAGGTGTCGGTGGGGATGTATCACATGGAGAATAGGGTGGAGTGCAAAACTACTCGGTCTAGCTCTGGTCGGGTGACGTACGAGTGCAAGCAGGGGAGTGAAAATTGCCCGTTCAAATTGTGTTCCACGGGTTCCGATGACACCTTTTGAAGGATTACGAAGCTGAACTTGAATCACGAGTGTCATAACAATTTGGGGCGGACTACTGATCGACAGGTGTCTAGCAAGGTTGCAGCTACTTTCTTTGCACGCCAGTTAGTCGGCAATCGGGAACTGAAGCCGAAAGATATGGTTGAGGATTTGAGGAGATTGTACGGAGTTCACATCGACTACAGCTTCGCCCTACGGACGAGGAACTTGGCGCTTGAGATAGCATACGGCAACTACCATGAATCGTATCAGAGGCTCCCGTCATATCTGTACATGCTGAGAGAACATAATCCCGGGACTCGGTATGATATTCAGACGACCAGCGAGGGCGTGTTTTGCCACATGTTTGTTGCACTTGGGCAGTGCATTAGTGCATTTCAGCATCGCACTCTCAAGTACAAAAGCATTCCTCAAAATATATCTCACCATGTCAAAACCGCTATCATCAAGAAAACCGAATTTATCAATTCTAACAGTTCTTAGATGTAATAAGATGCACAAAGGCACTCGTTCCGGCTCTCTATAGGGCATCAAGGTTGAGCGAAGCTGATGAAAAAAACAAGGATACAAATAAAAAACATATAGAGTTGCAAAATATGTAAAAAGATAAATTGCAAAAGCTAACTCCACTCACAACAAGATCTTCAAGATTATCAGCAACTTCGAGGAACTTAGCAATAAAATGTCACTGAGCGTTCATATTAAGTACGAGTTTGGTTAAATTAACAAACTTTGGCATTGAACTCGTTCCTACAATGTCAACCAGCTGCAAAAAAAAATCATATTTAAAACCACAAGCAGGGTATATAATTAAGTAAGAAAAAAAATTAGAACAATTCAAAAATCAAAACGTACCTTCTCTTGAAAATAGCTTGAGATGTTTAGGTACCTCACATGGCAAAGAGAACTAAGAAATGCTCTCGAACAGTCATGCTCGATGCAATCAATGTGACAGTCATGCCAATATCCATTCAACTTAATATCCGCTTCAATTAAGGAGGGCATGGTCTTCCTCGAACTTTTGGCATACTCCAAATAACAACCATTCACCTTAAGATATACGAGGGCGGGAAGATTTATTATCAACATCTCATCATCATAGTATACTTCCCGACTCGAGGAGAAATCAATGTTCAGCATTTTTATTGTGGGTGAAGATATAATAAAGCAACCCAAGTTCGTTTCTTCCTCCCTGTAGAAATCCTCGATGATCAGCTCCTCAATCACAGGACAACCAGAAAGCAAGTGAGGGAGGGAATCCTTATCCTCATAATCGACATTACTGAGATCAAGCTTCTTGAGGCAAGGCAAAAACACCTCCCCACTAGAGGGGATCACTCCACAATTATTTAGCTTCAAGTCGACGAGGGTCTTGCACATGAAGAGAATTCTTGGCAAACCGCACGCGATATACTCCTTGTAGTCTATATCATCGAAATTAAGGTACATATTTCGGACGCTGCGCTTGAGGGCGTGGATAATCAATGTCTCCAGTCGATACGAGCTGCCCTCCACATTGGAGATGCTAAAAGTATCCAGGGGTTTTGCTTCGTGCATCGATATAACCCTGTCTATGATGTCCAAATGCGTAGAGCTGCGAAACTCTAAATTTGGGACGAGGGCCCACAAAAACCTCCATCGTCTCGCGAGAACGCTGGTGCGCACGGAGAGGTTGGTCGGTAGGAAAGAGAGGACATGATGCAGGATCTCATCTGGTAATCCGCTTAGCATATCCATGTTTATTCTTCTCAACTTGAAGCCCTCCTGCAAAAATGAATAACACAAGTCAAAATTAAAAAAAAAAAAAAAAAAAAAAAAAAAAAAAAAATTAGGCTTCTGTCCGGTAACACGGTCACCGTGTTACCGGATAACCGGGACCGTGTTACCGGATAACTAGGACCGTGTTACCGGATAGAAGTCCAGCATTTTTTGGTCACTGCCCGGTAACACGGTAGGCAAGCAACACGGTGACCGAGAAAATCACCACCGTGTAGCGCCACCGTGTTGCCAAGAACAGCGACCCAAACCCAGATTTTTCAGAATTTTCACGAGCAATTTAACACTGAATTTCGATTCTAAATCAACTAAAACACAATAAGGAACTCTAATACACTCAAATCTTAGCAATTAACGCATCAAATTGAACACATTATTGAAAAAAAAATCAAATTTTCGAAATTGAAAAACTAGGGTTCGGCCACACTAACCGGAGCTTGAATCGGCCGTTGTTGCTCTTCTTGTTGTTCGTTGTTGTCTGCCATTGAGATTCACCGGAATTGAAGTGGCCGGATTCACCGGCGGTAGGGGTGGCGAAGAGAGAGCGAGAGAGAAAATGTACGATTTTTTGTTTTTTTTTTACATTTCATTGTGTTTTGAAAAAGGGTTTAGGTTAAGTGTATAGAATATTTGTCAGGTATATATATTAACTTCTTCTAATTATATTCAGTGATGAGTTCTAGATCAACTGGTTAGCCCCATTTGAAAAATCGAATTAAATCCATTAGGTCAGGGGTTCGAATTCTTTGAGCCCCATTTTGTTTTCTTTTTACACGGCTTTTACCGGTTACACGGTAACCCGGTTACCCGGTTAGCCGTGTTACCGGTATTAGCCGTGTTACCGAGTAATTTTAAATCAACCGAGCAATTGAAAACTACCGTGTAGGACCTCCCACCGTGTAGCCTACCGTGTAGCCCACCGTGTAGCTAAGAAAAGATTTGGTTTTTTATGAATTTGAAGCATTTCTAGAGCATTTTTGTTGTTACGTTAAGCATGAAACATCATTTTAAACACTAGATACATCCAATAAACATCGTAAAACAACAAATATAGGACTACAAATAGAAAATGCCTTCTACCGTGTTGGACCTTCCACCGTGTAGCCCACCGTGTAGCCCACCGTGTAGCTTAGAAAAGATTTGGTTTTTTATGAATTTGAAGCATTTCTAGAGCATTTTTGTTGTTACGTTAAGCATGAAACATCATTTTAAACACTAGATACATCCAATAAACATCACAAAACAACCAATATAGGACTACAAAGATGAGATGCTTTGAATGTTGACCGTTTTTCGAACTTTCTACTAATATTGTAACAATCTTATCAACATAGGTAATAAATTGTTCATGCGTAATCACTTAATTCGTCAAATTCAATAATTGATCATGTTTTTTGAATCATTTTGATTATTAAAATGATGTTTTACACTACAAGAACAAGTTAACAATCGAAAAATGCCTTAAAATCAATGAAAAATCAAAACATGTTCTACACTACACGGTCACCACCGTGTAGGCCACCGTGTAGCCGGGTAACACCGTGTTACCGAGTAATTGCCCAGAAAACTGATCGGGCAGTTCTTGGCTACACGGTCAGTGATACGTTGACCGTGTTACCGGTACACATGACCGTGTTACCGGTACCACCGTGTAGCAGAGGCAGAAATCGTTTTTTCACCTTCTTTCCACCTAAATCAATCAAAACAAACACCTATTACACCAAAATCAATCAAAACACACCTATTTCACCTAAATCAATCAAAACACACCTAAAATAGTTTAATTGTTTTACAAATTATATTAAATTAATAAGTTAATATATTATAAATAATTTTAAAAAAATTTGACGAGATTTATTTAGTTAATATCAAAGCTAAACCTGCAAATCAATCTCAATACACATAATAATCAGTCCAAACACATGCACACGAAAAAGTCTAAAATCATCCAAAATACAAATCAATCGACTCGATGACTCAAACTGAAGATTTTCCGAGCGACATATCGGCGATACTTCACCAGGTACCCGTCGTCGATGTCTCTATGCCGGTGAGTGAGGTTCTTGTTGACGAGACGATCCAGGTACATGCACACGTAAGGGCCGCAGTTGTTGTTGTCGACTTGGATAAACTGATCTACCGGGGCTTCGACTTGGATAGGAGTCTTCTTGTGGGTTCGATGGAAAAGGTTTATACCGTCCCAAAATCCTGCAGCCACCAAGAGACGAGGCAACAACTCCAACAACGGAGACAGTACAAGAGACTTGACAGATAGATCCGGAGAACGGTGCCACAACGAGTCGTACAACTGTACAGTCCAGTGGTCCAGGTCAATCCGTATCACGATCCAATGTTCCCCGGAATTACACACCGTTATCACCTTAAAAAAAACAAAAAAAAAAAAAACGTTATTTACAATTAAATTAAAATATTAAGTTGAATTAAAATCGAATAAAAATGTACGGTTCTTTAAATTACCTCTCGTGCGAGTTCCCAACTCTCGTGTCTCTCGTCTCCCGTGATGTATTTCAGCATGTAGTCCGGCGGTGCCCAGGTCTCATATTTCCTCTCCAAGTTCTTTCTCTTTACGTGTTGTACCGGAATCTTAACCCTATCGTACTGGGTCTTCAAAGCGTTCTGTTAATTAAAATTAAATTTAAACGATTAGTATTAGGAAAATGAAAAAAAAAAAAACGTTTATTTGATAGGATGATTGGAACTTACGAAGAACTCGGTACACAAGAGTATAGTCTTCTTTGGAGAGACTCCATCTTTCAAAGCCCTGTTATGATTTATCTTGTCTTGCAGGTACAAAATGTACATGTCAATCTCCTGAAAAATATACATATTAGAGTTAAGCACAATTTAATAAACATTATAAATTTCAAAGTTTAAATACAAATTAACTTACCATGCACGAGTACCAATGATGTAGTGACTCAATCCGGTCGAAGTAGTCCTGGTCCATAGTGAGTCCGTTGTAAGGGATTTTGACACACAATCCATGCCCGTCGCGACGGAACATCGAATAGAGCCCCCTAACCTTCTTGCTGCCAGTGCGTCGGAACTGCTGGACGTACGGGCTCCGAAGAGCTGCCGAGGGCCTCCTCACACGGGGTCCGAGACTACTACTCTCGGCGACATCATCCTCCTCCTCATCAGCCCCAAGTTCTTCCTCCTCTTCCGACAATACAATCTCCTTTTCGTGTTCATTCTCCTCCAAGGGAGTCGTCACCTTGAACAACTGGACCTGCGACTCAGGAGGAAAGAAAGTCTCTTCAGCAACGATAATCTGGGGTTCATCAGCCCCCTTCGGTACAATAAACCCAGGATCATCCTCTGGCCGAACATACTCTGGCCGATAAACAGGAGTCGGACCGAAGATGCTGTCGGTGTGAATCGGTGGGAAGGGAGCGAAGACAGCCTGGAAATCACGCAGCCCCCTCGGTGGCGAAAACTGACCGCTATCTCCAACGGTCGAGAATATCTGGGTCGGTGTGCGATAGCTATCGCCAACGACCTGCTGCTCGTACTGGGGCACATGCTCGTACTGGGGCTGCTGCTGCTCGACCTGAGGCTGCTGCTCGACGTGGGTCGACTCGGCATGGAACGACTCGGCACGGGTCGGCTCGATAAGTGGCGACCTGCGATAACCATCCTGAAAGTGATAATCATGTGGCCAATCCCCACACGAAACCCTGACATCAACGTCCACTAACTCGGGCTCCGAGTCCTGAAAGCGAGGAGGCGCGCTGATAGAATGCCGAGCAGCCGGAAAACCGCCCTGAGATGCATCAGAAGGGCAGGGGCGAGGCCGGGAGTATCGCCTGCGACCGAAAAAGCCCCGAATCTGCTCCATAAGACTATCGTTGCCCTCCTTATGTACCCTCCTCACCCGGGCAGTCAATCGGCCCATAAATCCAGTCTCAGACTCATCGCTGAGGATCTTGTGGAGCCGTCGATCAATGCGCCGATCAGTACTGTCATCTGAACCCTCGGGTGCCTCAGGTGCCTCATGTGCCTCAGCTGCAAGAGAGGACTCTCGTCGGGCACGGTGAGACGCACGCTCAGCTGCATGCCGCTCGGCAGATGAATCGGGTGTCCTGTCATCACGCGTGCGTCGACTAGTCTGAGGGTCAGCGCCCGTCATCTTGGACACGCGTCCGGCCACGCGTTCCATCAAGCTCGGCTTCTTCTTCTTCAACGGTACTGCAGCCGGTGCTCCTCTCGGAGCATGTCCAATCCTAGCAGGAGGAACGTACCTCACTTCGTCTGCTCCTCTGTTGAGGAACGAAGTGTAGTACTCAGTCCTCGCCTCCTTGCGTGTCGGCTCTAGAGTCGAGAGGACCACAAGCTGAAAAAAAATGAAAATTAATTTATTAAGCATTAATTAAAGGAAATAAATAATTTAAAACATTAATTTCACAAAATTTACCTCATCGTCCTCGAAGAAATCAGTGAAATTGAGGGTGCATCCAACCGATTTCCAGTTCAAAAACCGAGGCCTCACAGTTTTCTCCATCTGCACTCCGCAGACACGGCCCAGGCTCGGTATCGCCTCGTACGACCATAGCTGAAAGGCCCAAATTGGGCCGTAAACGTGGTATCCCCTCGAGTGAACCTGACCGGGCATCGTCGCAGCTATGGAGATGTAGTGCGACATGATCTGCCAGGAGTAGGATCCCCAGGGAAACGAATCCCATCCGGCAACGTCCTCCACAAAAGCCCAAGCCCAAGTGTCGATCTTGGCATCGTCTCGGCCCAACAAGAAAAAGTAGTAGATCAACAAGTTGGCCACCTTCAAGTAGTCGGCCGGGTCCTGACCCATACTCAGAGAGGTGAATCTCGTACGAAGATCCTTAAGGCTCGTCGTCTGTCTGAAGTGTCTCCAGTAAACAGAGTCCTCAGAAATCGTGTGCGTGGTGGCCGAAGGATCAAATGCGTGACCACCAAATCGAAATCCGGTAATCAGGGCATACTCCTGTGCTCGAAAGCGAATAGTCTGGCCCCCGACGAAAAACCAATGCTCGAATGGAGGTATCGTCGGACTCACGATCTCCCGAGCTAGAAGGTGGTGCATCGCCATATTGGACCTTCCGTCCCTCTTCAGCCAGAGCAAATACCCGAAACAACTTTCCTTAAATGTCCGTAAAGCTGCTAGGGTAGGGTCGACGGACGTCAGCGTGTCTCTGATTTCCTTTAGTAATTCGAACCGATCGTACAAATTGAGGTTCTTCGACAACTTTATGAACTCTGGCCTCTTCCAATCGAAGCCCTCCTGCAAAAATGAAGTTAAAACAAATAAATATGACATTCAATTAAATAACAAAACTCAAAATTCAAAAAAAAAAAAAAAAAAAAAAAAAAATTATTCTGTAACACGGTCATAACACGGTCACCGTGTACCGTGTTACCGGTAACACGGTCACCGTGTAACCGGATAACCGATAACACGGTGACCGAGAAATCTGACCATGTTACCGAGATTTTCTCGGTCACTGCCCGGTAACACGGTGGTATCGCTACACGGTCAGCTCTATAAACGCTACCGTGTAGCGCTACCGTGTAGCCATAAACACCGACCAAAAACCAGAAATTTCAGGCGATTCAAAGACCAATTTAACACAGAATTTCAATTCTAAATCAACTAAAACGCAATAAGGAACTCAAATACACTCAATGGCTAGCAATTAACACATCCAATTCAACACATTATCGAAAAAAAATCAAATTTCCGAAATTCAAAAAGCTAGGGTTCGACCACTTACCGGGGCTTGAATCGGCCATTGTGGCTCGTCCTGCTGTGTTTCGTTGTTAGCCATTGCGATTCGCCGGAATTGATGCCGGAATTACACTACTTTGAATCTCGATTTTCGGCGGCGATTTTTGGTGTTTCGGGTGGGGGGGACGACAAGAGAGAGAAAAGAAAAAGAAAGTGGGGACCAAAATTTTTAATTATTTTTTGTCTTTTGTTGTGTTTTTTAATTGTTTTTGTTGGGTTTTTTAAAAGTTGAGGGCAAATTAGGTTTTTCCTATACAAAGTGTACAAAATACTCATACGTTTTTTGAGTTGTATATAATTCTCACACTTTTTATAAAAGTGTTTGAAAATCCACAGGACTCTAATAATAATAATAATAGCTATCTGACCGCGGGCAATGGGCAGAGGGGAGACAATGGCGTCGGAATCTGAGCCCGCATGTACCACAAAATGGTCCCCCGAGTGCATGATTTTTAGTTGGGGTTTATTAATTAAGGAGGTGGGTCCCAGTCCGACGCGGCTCCAAGGAGAGGACAAAACTTCGTGGGGACTCTCTCACACAAATTATTACAAGAAAATTAATTTATGATGTTGGGGTTCGGGTGGTGGGGTAGGGGTAGGTGGGGTTCGTTTTCACACTTTTTTTTTTCTTTTCCTTTTACTTTCTCTCTACTTGAGTTTGTCTGGCTTTTCCAAATCATAAATAATTTCATTTTAAATTTTACAAAAATATTCTTAGAGTATAATTTTTCTTTGTTTTTTTCGAATAAAAATTATAATTCATATATCTTGTGAATAGAAAATTTAATAATTGAATCGATCTATACTACTGACTGAATTAACCATTGTTCACATTTTCCTTTAATTCATATTTTTGGAATTAATGTACCTTAATAAGAGAATAGTTAAAACCCTATTGAGTGATGAGAAGGAACAAGTCACTTTACTCAATTATTATATTTTATATTCCGTAAGAAAACTAATTTTGGGTGTAACAGAATTAATAAAAAAAAATGTTTGTATTGTACAACTAATATTCCAATGGCTTTTAATAGGAGTACTAACTAATTAAATGACATAATTAGAAATGTGGAGGTTGACATTTTCTAAAAAAACTACTAAATAACAACATTTTTTCCACTTAAATCTAATAAATGATGATTTTTTAGTGTACTTATTCCCTAAATTGTACTTATTCCCTAAATTGTTGATTATTGCACTTCGCAAGTGGGCAAAGTGTTAAGTGGGGTTAGCTTTGGTTTTAAATCAATTTATCTTTTTTCCTATTTTGTAGACAAATTTGCACATGACATAATTAAATATTGAAAGTACACTTTATGAGATGCTAACATTACTCATTACTCAGTGTAGTATATTAATCGTAGATTTATATATCATACACGTTGATTGTATGCATGTGATTGTATGTGCATTTAATATAATTACATTAAATATATAGCGGTTGATTGTATGCATGTGATTGTATGTGCATTTAATATAATTATATTAAATATATAGCGAAGATATACACAATGTACTCTTTAAAGAGATAGATAAAACTGTAAAGAAATTTATCACTTTAGATTTCATCATTTACAATTGAATTTTGCATGTTTGTGACAATAGAAATATGCAAAATTAAAATTAAAATAATCTTATTTAAGTGAATTGCACATAAAAATTTAAAGAATAAATAAGTTTAATTTTATTATATTGTTGACATGTAAAATTTATTTAAAAATCATTACCTAGATTAGTGTAATTTTTTAATTTTTTTTGACAAATTAAAATTTAAAATGAAAATAAACTTATGTAATATGTATAATGATCGTATGAAAAGTTTTATAAAATCTCAATTCACTTTTAAATTGAGAGTGTGCATCTAAATGTAAGTACTAGTATATCTTAATGAGTAATTTTATAGTATATTTCTTATGATTTTATAACTCAACATCCCAATAATTTAAAATATAATTATTCATTTTTATGCACCATACAATAAAACACATATTCACATATTCTTTTTTAGGTAAAAGTCAATCACATAAAAAAGTGTATGATACGGTACAGCGCATAGAGAATGAAACTTCCACCGCATCACCGAGCTAACAGACTAACTCTCCAACCAACCAACCAACTAAACATATATCACTAAAGAATAAAAACACAATCACCCGGCTATATGGCATACCCTCTTCAGCGCACGTGCCTGAAGAGAATCTGGAAGACACAACGAGCGGATCCTCTCTTGTATGATAGAAATCGCCTAAGAGACAACCACTCCAGGCGACACCGAACGAGCCTCATGAATCCTCGTGTTCCTCTCGAGCCAAATAAAATAGATCAGAGCAGCGAGAAGTCCACGATACGCGCAAGATATCAAGTGTTTCCCACGCCATCGACTAGAAGCCCGTAATACAGCACTATGCCAACTACCACGTGGCCATAGAAATTCCACCTCCACCTTTAGTCTCCGCAAGCAATCCCGTGAGAAGGGGCACTCAAAGAAAAGGTGAGAGTGTGTCTCCACGCTCTTCCCACCACAAAACACACACGAGTCATCCCCCCACCAATCCAACGCTTATCCCTAGTCGGCAGCCGATCACGAATAGCCATTCAAAGAATGAAACAATGTTGTGGGATACGTCCTGGTCCAGTCAAAAGGGCAGCCCACGACACCTTGGGCCCACCGAGCGGAAAAGAGTATATGCCGAGTCAGAGGTGTAGGTCCCTGATCGATGCAATGTCCACCGCATTGTATCTGTCCTCACATCTATACTCGGAAATCCATCCATAAGATCAAAGTCTGCAGACCACCTCGACACCCCATTATAAACTATGACCATACTCAACGACGCAGCCCTATGAAGCCTCCTAAGCCACGATCTCAATAGACACACCTCCTCCAATCGACCTAGAGGATGCCACGGGTCCCTCCAAAGGTAAAAATGTGATCCATCCCCGACCCGCATTTGTATAGCTGGTAACACAGCTGAGTCTAGTTTAAGAAGCTGACGCCAACTCCATGAGCATGTCCTCGGTATCTTAACAATCCAAAAGGAATGCATCCTCTGTCGATTCTCCTGAATCCAACTGACCCAAACGAATTTCGAATCCTGACTCGAAATAGCCCAAATGTGTCTGGTCATAAGGGCTCGATTCTGAGCAGTAAGATTACGGATATTTAGTCCACTCTCGCTTGTAGGGCGACATATATCAACCTATCAGACCTTTTATGAACGTTTAAATTGTAAAATATGAACCATGTTCAAATTGTATCAATATTAAATACTCATACTTGATCCCAAAAATATTTGTACCATTGTACTTATCAATTTGAAATACGGGTGTTTAAAAAATACTCCTAGAAAGTTCTAAGTAAGAATTAAGGGTGTCTAAAAAAACCCATTAGACACTCGCGCATTCAATTTTATTTTAAAAATAAATAAATAACGGTTTAAAATTTTTTAACGCGCCAAAATCGTTACTCATTACTCTAAATGCCCCAAAATCGTTACTCATTACTCTAAATGCCCCAAAATCGTCCGTTTTTTGAAGTCAAAATTTTGGTTCCGAATAGCCATTTTGACACCATTACTACTAGAAACATTGATTTGTATTGTGGAAATAAGGTTTTACCAATAACTTTTAACACTTTTTCACTCTTTACTCTAAATGCCCCAAAATCGTCCGTTTTTTGAAGTCAAAATTTTGGGTTCCGAATAGCCATTTTGACACCATTACTACTAGAAACATTGATTTGTATTGTGGAAATAAGGTTTTACCAAGAACTTTTAACACTTTTTTACTCATTACTCTAAATGCCCCAAAATTGTCAGCTTTTTGAAGTCAAAATTTTGGGTTCCGAATAGCCATTTTGACACCATTACTACTAGAAACGTTGATTTGTATTTTGGAAATAAGGTTTTACCAAGAACTTTTAACACTTTTTCACTCATTACTTTAAATGCCCCAAAATCGTCAGTTTTTTGAAGTCAAAATTTTGGGTTCCGAATAGCCAATTCGACACCATTACTACTAGAAACATTAATTTGTATTGTGGAAATAAGGTTTTATTAAGAATTTTAAAAATAAATAAATAACGGTTTAAAATTTTTTAACGCGCCAAAATTGTGAGGGTTAAAAGTGAATATTCAACCACCCGCACAAAAATTGACATGCCTCGCCTACATGGTTAATTAGAGTAAAAATAAAAGTACGCACTATTAACAAAATTGACCCTCATTATTGAATCGGGTCATTTATAAGAAATATTCGCTCAAACCCTCGGCGAACAACCCAGTAAGAATTGTGTACACGCGAGGCTCCGGTAAACAAACAAAAATGTGTGATTAAAGTAATGAATGCATGTGTTCTCTCGAACTGCACAATTTTGTTTAAAATAATGACATCAGATTTTGCTGTTGATTTGTTTTTTCTCGAGGATTCCAAAGAAAAACATTTCAATAGATTATTTCATTTGAAATTGTGCATACGCCAAAATTAGGAATCAAATTACGAGTTGTTTTCAAATAAATTAATTAATTAAGTCGTGCTAATTAAATTTCACAATGTAATCAGATGTTATTATTAAAATTCATCCGGTATCTAAAAAATCAGGTCGATCGAACAACATATCATGTCATGTTTTGTTTTTATATTAAAATAAAAACATTAAGAAAGCGAAATAAACCATAAAAGCTCACGCACCCACCCATAGATTCCCTAAAAAACCTTTTATTAATTCATTTATTTAAACTTCCCAAGAAAATAAAAAATTGTTGGCGAACAGATGCAATGTACTCCGTCAGTGATTTTCTTTCTTTATTAATTCCTCTGTTCCGCCTTGACTATTTATTTATTATAAATAAATTAAAAAATAATTTATATGATTTAAATTTTTTAGATTGAATACTAAATTTAAATTTAATTGAATCGAAATTAATATAAGTAGTTTATATATATAATCATATTCACGTGGTCCAACCGCCACTAAAGCACAGTGGCCTCAACCAATAAGAACACGTCACGTCAACGTTGCTAATAAAAAAAGAAATCGCGCTCGCTGGGTCTTTGTGGTCCACGCACCACCCAATTTAAACCCTCCACTCTTCTTCCGCTATATAAAACCACCACCACCATCTCCTCCTCTCCTCCACTACACCCTCACAACCCATTTCTCCATAACCGCCGCATCGCCGCCGTGAACCACCGCCGGAGAGCACGTAATTAGAGAATGAGGTCTTACTACACGGGATGCCAACAGAAATTCCCGGAGCCCCATTTTCTGGATGCTTGCTTTCTTTGCCAGAAACAACTCAGCCAAACCAGTGATATCTACATGTACAGGTTAGCCGGAATCGATCTTCCGTATTCTTTTCATCTTGAAATTACAATTATACCCCCAAATTTATTTTTAACTGTTCGATTTCAATTGGATCTGATTTTTATTTTTATTAATTAAAATGTTTCAGGGGAAACACACCGTTTTGTAGCCAAGAATGCAGGCAAGAACAGATTGAAATGGACGAGGCCCACGATAAAAAACTGAGACTTTCTTCCAAGAGATCTAATGGGGTCCGACAGAACAAAGATTCCGCGGCGGAATATGATACTGCCAAGAAAGCTGTAAGAACAGGGACAGTGGCTGTGGCCTGAAACACACAACTCTCACACAGACAAAAAAAAAAAAAGAATCCCGAATAAAGAGAAAATGAATAAAAAGCAGACGGTGATGAATTTCCAGATTCCAGAAAGGTCGATCGCCTGATTCTAGCAACGAAGAAAATTGATGAGGGGTATTTCTGGGAATTTACTGGGGTGGGTTTTGACATGGATGGGAAATCATGGGTGGGGATGAGAAAGGAGGGGTGGACTCGGAGGTGCATCATACGATTTTGAACCCTTTTTTTTAACTAGCATTTCAATGTATTTTGAATGCTTACATTTGTAATTGTAGAAACATGACATTAGAAACATGGATGTTTTTACTTGAATATTTGGCATGGTGTTTCCCTCTTTGATTTTTATTTGCGATATAACTAGACCCGTAATTCATGCGCACTCGACAAATAATCGATACACACAAGTACCATCAAACTCAAAACTTGGGTTCATATGTGCTTGAACTGATTTTTAAATGAACTGAAATTGTGATTTTTGGACATAGATATGGTGCTGTAATTTAAGGTAACGCCATTTTGTCTAATTTAAAAAGTTAAGTCGGGACCCATGTGAAATGGATGCTAATACTCGGGGGCGAAATTGCAATTAAGTTTTAGGCTAACTTTGTTTTGTTCCCACTCTACATGTATAGGTGTTGCGGAATTTTGATCGGGAGATCAAATCCAGATATTTTTTAAGTAATTTTTATGATGTTAATTCGTTACGATTATTAATTAATGTTAAAAATTCGATGTTTTTTTATTAATTTGTTGGTTGAATTTTACAAGTTAAAAGTGTCACGTTATTAAAATTTTATGAAAGAAATTTATGTATAGCAGAGAAAATTGTTGAATAAAAAAGGCATTAAATTATAGCTTTGAAACAATAATATTGGAGGTGGTAGCACCTTTTGACGAATGAGCATCATCTATAAACACAATATTTCTTGGTCAAAAGTAGTGACTTGTCTTGAAAGTTTAATGGATTGTTGAATTTTATGAAAATACGACCGTCAAAATTTAGGGCCAAATTAATACTCGGCACTATTATTATTTTACTTCTAATTATTTAAATAATTATTAAAAAATAATTTTACTTGTTGCTCGTGAGAAATTAATTACCTTCCTTCTATTTTAAAAAAAAAATTGATTTACTATTTAGGTTTCATAAAAATGATTACACTTTTTTGTAATTTACACATGACCGTTCTTATGGGATGGGAGAATACTCTTTATTATTTTTAAAAAAAATCATTTATTACGAGACAAAGTGATTTACTGACATCTCATGTTATTTGGGTTGTGCTAAGGTCATTATAAATTATAATAGCCCGTCAATTCACATTTTGGTACTTATATGTTAAAACATAGTTACAGTACAATATTTATAAGACTTTTAGTCACTTCTCTCTTTCTCAGTAGTAAATTCAAGTCGTTACGGTCAAGATGATAGTGAGATGTATTTGAACATATCTTAGAATATAGTAAAAAAAAAGAAAAAAAAAAAAAAGAAACAGTAAAGTTTAATAAACACGAAGAGCATTTTTAGAGTAGGAAGAAGAAATTGTCCAAAACGCTGAAAACAATGTCAAGCACATTACCAATAATTAAAGGTGGGTCAGTCAATGTCACATTTGAGATGTGAACTGTACTTTTATTTTTGGGAATTCCAATTTTTTTTTTTTAAGCAAATTCATTTTCTTTTTCTTGGAAAAACGAAGAATTATTGTACTGTAGAATCTATGGATCTGGTTTAGAGTCTTTGTTTCAGATATCCTCTTAGACTTGAATTGCATTAGTAACTTTTTACTACTTCATACTCAAGAGCTAGCGCTTATAAGCGGATCACACTCTTCTCTCGTAATTGAAACTCAACGAACTCTAAATCATTTTTCCTGCAAAATGAATCGTATGCAGGTACATTGTCGATTCCTCCAATTCTTCGTCGAACTTCTGTTTTCCTTTGATGGGGAAGGATGCACCAAACAATCTCAAGAAAATTACAGAAAATGTTCCTCTGTGATATGATATCTACAGACAAAATAGTAAAAAGTTACCCACAGACAAAATATTTTGATTTATTCTTCCAATTACTGTTCAGATTAACTAAAATTACAAAGAAAGTGTGACTATTCTTATATTCATCTTTCATATCACGTCACTTAGTTTACTTCTCTGCATGATCATAAACCCTCTAGGGCTTAATCCCCCGACTTGTTCGCTTAACTTAGCCAAATGCGTCGTCCGCCTTCTAGCCGACTCCGTCGACCGCATTTCTTTCGAGGGCTTTTCTGTCTTTTCTTCGTTCACAATATACTCTCTGTGTTCCTCCGAAGGTATCTCGTCCCCTGTGACTAGAGCGATTTCTCTCAACACACTGACCACTTTGCTCATCTTAGGTCGATCCTTGGCGCTTTTCACCAGGCAACTATCGGCTAGTTTCGCGATTTTACGAGCAGCGAGTAGCGAGTAGCAACTCTCGAGCCTAGGGTCTATTATCGTACTGAATTCTCGACTCTCAGTCGGGTATTGTTTCACCCATTCCAAAAGTTTCTGCTCGGATTTAGGCCGTTCCCTTTCCAGTGTCCTTCTTCCGGTTAAGATTTCGTACAGGACTACCCCGAAACTCCACACGTCACTCTTGGAGGTTAGATGTCCCGTTTCTATGTAGTCAGGGGCAGCGTAGCCGTATGTCCCAACAACCTTTAGGCAACAAAAGACACGGTAGTAAAACAAATGTGAAGATTTTAAGCTCGACTCGTGTTTATATATATATATATACCGCTGTTGAAACATGAGTATGACCAGGCGTGGGACCCTCTCTGGCGAGCCCAAAGTCCGAAAGCTTCGGCTTGAAATCGTCATCCAACAACACATTCGACGCCTTGAAATCTCGATATATGACCTTGTAACATCGATTGGAGTTAAAACAAGAGTAAGCATCATATATTTGAACGTGTTTATCGTTTTTTACCTGCACTTGCGACTCTTCGTGCAGATAAGCCAGTCCCTGGGCTGCCTCGAGTATGATCTGCAATCTAAGGTCCCACGAGAGGTTCGAATAAGCAGGGTCGAAAAGATGATCTTCGAGGGTTTTGTTGGGCATGAACTCGTAAACGAGCAGCCTCTGAATACCTCTTTCCCCATCCACTGCGCAGTAGCCGATCAGCTTCACGAGGTTCGGGTGCTCGACTACACCCAGGACCTGCACTTCCGCCACCCATTCTTTATGCCCCTACATAATTTCAATTCCCACAATAAAACATATATCATCAATTAAGAAATCCAGTAACGAAAGCTAAAATCAAATTGGAATTTGACCTAATTTCTTCAAAATTAAGGGAAAAAAACCTGATGGCCATCCTTTTTCAATTTTTTGATAGCAACCACAACAGGATCGTCGTCGTCGCCGGTGCGCTGAATTGTTCCTTTGTAAACACAGCCGAAACCGCCTTCCCCGATCTTAAGCGAGCTGCTGAAATTACTGGTGGCGTGTTTAAGCTCGGAGAAATTAAAAACCCTGAGGTTGTGAGCTCTTTCCTCGTACAGCTCCGGTATGCTCCGCGGGGACCAATCGGAGTTCGACGGAACCCTATCGCCTTCTGATCTGCTGGGTTTTATTTTGAAATGAGAGAAGAAACACTTCATTGCCTCGTACAAGAATTAAATTCTGTGGAATGAGCTGAAATCAGATAGAATATAAATAAATAAAAATACTCCAGTAAATGGTGGTAATTAACGGGGTTAGTTAATGCTAATTACTGTTTAATCAAATTTGGGTTCAACTCACTTCAACCGTACGGTGTCTGAAAATTAGAAATGGGATGCTGCCAAGAAATATTTGAGAAAGTCGCGAGAAAATATGGATGATGACATGCATTTCAATTTTATTTTTATTTTTAATTTTTTTATAATGAAATAATCCTAAAATAATAATGTACTACTTAGTTACTACACGAAATTTGTGATAATAAAATAAACAAAACAAGAAAAAATATTTGTCATTCTTATTAATTTATTTATTTATACTTTGACCACATCAAGAAATTAAAAGAACCATTTTGACTCATGGAACTCATGGAAATTAGAAACAAAAAGATATTTTTTTGTATTATTTTACAAGACTGCTTTATGATTACTTTGTTTAACAGGAGTACTTGTTCTTTTAGATTTAATTTCTGTTCATTTTAATTTAGTTCAGTAGTACTTGTTCTTTTGGATTTAATTACTGTTCATTTCAATTTAGATTCAGTCCAATTTAGTTCAACTCGATTAAGTTCGTTTAAAAAAAATTAAAATAAAATACATAAAAAATAATTTAAAACTATAATTTTATATATACAATCTAGTTAAAGTCACGATATTATTAATATTTTAAAACAAATATTTAATAATTTATAAAAATTATTATTATTTTTATAAAAAATTAATTTAGTTCAGTTCAGATTTCAGATCGTTTCAGTTCAGCTCTGTCGGTTTCAGTCCAAAACAACAAGTTGGTTTAGTTTAGTTCAACTAGTTTCAGTCCAAAAGAAAACAGGTCCTACAAGTCAGATTGTTTCAATTTATTTCAGCCGGTTTCAGTACAAAAGAACATGTTCTACGAGTCAGAAGAGCTATTCTTTTTATCACCAACTTAGTCACCTTCCAATTTCACAAGAGCGCTTGTTTGTTTTATTACATAAATAATTATTGAGGGCTACAAACCTACAACCTAGTACTATTATATCAGTCTGAAATGTTTGATTTTATGTGCATATATATTTAAATTACAATTAATAGGAGGGGCTACAACTTTATAGTGTAATTATTTAAGTGTTTATTTAAGAAAAAAAGTTTAAAAGTTTGATTTGTTCAATGAAAATTGGGTCGTATTTGTGGTCAATGGTCATTGTTAATTGTTTAAAAAAAAGTCAACAAACACTGCAAAATGAAGTAATGAAGAACCAGAGTAAAATGAACAAGTGGGATAAAAGAGGATACTCACTAAGATTTTCCAGCAATTTGTAATCAATTCATTGGCAAAATACTATAAATTTGGTCCAAATATAAATTTCGGATAATTCAGAGCCAGCAACCTACAAAAGAACAAAGAATACGAGAAAAAAATATGACAAAATGGGCATCTCTAAATGTACTTATCTAATTTCAATGACGTCTTGGAGCTTGGGGGCCTGAATTTCTCTAGCTGTAGATTAGAGCTGGAACGGATCTCATTCAATACAGAATCGCCTTTCTCTGATTTGATCTTGTCCAATGTGCTTCCCAGTACCTCGGCTGCAAGTCCTACTTCCACAAGGCTCCCTTCCTCTTCACTGCCTTCATATAGCAGTCGTCCGATTTCAGAGAGAGAAATTACATCCTCTACAACGATCCTTGCAAAAGTATGACCGAGGAACTCCGCTGCTCGAGGGGCGTCATTCTTGGCATCCTCCAGAAGAGATAATACAGATTCGAACCTATCCCAATTTGAGATTATATTTAAATCAAGTTTAAAAAATTAGCGAATTTGTTAAATTATGGAAAGAAAAAAAACTACGTATTCAGAAATACAAAAACCTAACTTGAATTTACTGACATCATCAGAGATGTATCAAGACTACACCTCAACTTCATACAAATAATGCCCAACTTTTCATCCAGCTTTTTGTAATACTTGGAAAAAATAGGGGTGTAAACGTAAAATTAAAGACTTGATACTAAATCCTTTACCATGACTGGACTGATAGGATGATCAAACAAGGATGAAATAAGTTTTGGAGTTATTTATCAACATGTAAGATGGACGTGACAGAAAGATTTTTTTTTTATTTCCAAATTTAAATGGTTTTTCGGTAAGGGGGTAAGTTTTAGTAAATTTCCAAAAGAATTCAGTTATACTGTATTACAGTAAAAGAATTCATTTATATTATAAAACTGAACCTACCACATCGTAACTTCATAACTGCGATTAGAAAATAGAGGGTTGTATTTGCAACTACTCGAAAAATAGTTATTATGAAATAAGTCATTGTAAAGCTGGTTTGAGCATGTACCCTTTGATGAGTTGATCTTCGCTTATCAGGGTATTCTGAGCCTTTGAAAGGTTAATAAGAAGCTTTGCTAAGACCTCTCTCTCATTGTCTTTCCTCTCAAAAGAATCAACAATCCAATTGGAGATCATAGATGGATAGAGGTTGGAGTTGTTAAATTCCTCCATGCATAGAATAACTTCATTCTCGTCTCTTGCACTGGGAGAGAAACAAGAAAAAAAGAGATTCAGCTCATCTTAAAACAACAACATTGAAATGTCTCAAAATAGTATTTCAGATGATGTAAACAAGGTGAAATAATATGTCCATTTGAACCATCCCAATATATGGATGAGCATTCATTCATACACCAAAGCAAATAGTATTATGGTTATTACAACTTTCTGGATATAAATTGCAGATTCTTTTCTCTTTGTCAAACGTATACAAAACTAGATGCAAAATCCTATTTTCTCATTGTCTTTTCTCAATTTCTTCTCATAACAAAATTTATCATGATTTGGAAAGGCATGCCCCACATGCATAACTACACGGAGTAGTAATATTATTGCAAACATGAATCATTTTTGGGGGAACCAAAAGTTGCATCCAGGAGAATGAAAGTGATAAAAAAATCACCTAAATTAATTAACCCACTAAATTCCAGTCACAGTAATAAATTAATAATTAGTTTGAAGGCACAAAAGGATTAGTAAATAAATAAAATTAATGAGGGTGGGCGCATAAAATCTCGGCAGTCGGCATTATGGAGCCACCTAGTGAAAAAGATAGAAGGCACAAACGATGCATACCTGTAGAATTCTATAATTGTAGTAATGGATTTCTTCCGCAATAGGTCTTCGTGCGACATCTGAACCGAAGAAACATCGTGAAGACTACTTGGGGGCCCACCTTGAGAAGTAGGCAGAGACGTATCAAACCCTTGATCCATATTTATTTGCTCTCTATTCCCAAAGGAAACACTTCTCTCCTGTGCATCGTAGTTCGACGGAGCGACAAACCTGTTATTTGGCGCAAATCTCGGCATGAGATCCTCCTTTCGCCCATAACCCTCCACCCTTTCTGGTGTCAAAGAATTCAACCCATTTACAGCAGGGCCTACTCTTCGTCCATCACCCTCGGCCAAATGAACACCAGCTGCCGAGAACGACGATGGCTGCCCTCTGAATCCACCCATCCCCTTAACAAGCCCGCCCTGAGGCCCAAGAGTTATGTTATCATCACCAAGAGACCTCTGAGGCAGAATCCTATTCTCAAATGAATGTCTCCCCTCTGTACGTGTATCCTGAGAGAATAATCCATAGCCACGCACCTGATGGGGCCCACCACGGAAACCACCACCACCAACCTGCGGTCCAGGAGAAGATATCATGCCAGGAGCCCCTCTAGGGGCAAATTCCATAGGCGGGCCCCGTCTAGTCAAACTTCCTCCCGTGTTGGGTATACGAGCGGCCCTGCTAGATTGCGCGTGTCTCTCCTGAGCTGCATCCCTGTGCACATCCTCGATCTTTTTTGGGCCTTCAACTTTCCTCCTTTGTTGCCACTTGTTCCTTCTCAGGTCAATGGAGTCTTTCAGCATGAATCTGACCCTGGAGGACAGTCTCATATTATTTGACAGCTTGGTCATGACGTCAAAATAAAAGTCCATGTGGTCCTTCGCCTTAGGGTGATCTATCATCACACCAATCGTGCTCATCAATTTGCAAAGGGCCTCGATATTTTCTTCGTCCGGATTCTGATACTGACCCAACAGTTTATTAATGCACTCGTGCATGATCCTTTCGGTCAGCATCCTCTTCTTGTACAGTTCCCCAATCAGCCTGATGTTACCCAGCATGCGCCTCCTGACCCGGAGCCTGTTCTCTTCTCTCTCTTCTGCCGTTTGTTTAGATTCACCTTCCTCCTCAGCTTTATTCGCCTCCTCTTCCTCTCTTTCTCCTCTCTCAAACTCTTCCTGACACTTGTTAAGTAGCAATCTCTTGAAAGTGATTTTTTCGTTTTCCACGCTCAGTTCGGGCAATTCGGCCGCAAGATGAAAGCAGAAGTCAGCATACATCTCACAGAAGGTGGGCTCCGTCAGAGCTTTATCAAAAATTTGAGCTATCACACCAGACAGAGTGACAACATTGTCTATGTTCACTTCCTTAACTTGCTGGAACAGTTTTTCGAAATTCTGAGGGGTGAGCTTGTTCAATATGCCTTTCAACTGCCTCTGTTTAGCCTGTTCCTCATCAGTAACTTTACCCACTTCGTATTTCCTCTCGGCCCTGTGAATGACAGTTTGAGGGGAAGCCATCAAACCACCCTTCCCGAATCCAGTCCCCCGCTGCCACCTGTCAGAATCAGAGTTATTTCTCTGTTGGGGGGGCTGTGGGCCGAGAAACTGATGCATGTGAGCAGGGAGGATGCCACCAGGGTGATGGACAGGTGCCTGAGTGCGTGGGTTCCTGTGAACACCGTAATTGCCTCCTTGGCCAGATCGAAAACCGACAATATTATTACCAGCATAACCGGCATCCACATAACTATCTCCTCTTCCTTGCACAAGTGGGCCAGGAAACTTATTCCATTTGTCCTCATCACCCAAGCCGCTCGAACGACGATCTGACCTGGATCCTGGCCGGTCAATATTGCGTACAGGGCTAGGAGACGACTCACGAAAGATATTACCCACAACCATCAATGCATCAAAGTCTGGCGTAATTTCAAATCCTTCGGGAAGATCAGTGAATTGATCAATGAATTTGAGGAGGAAGTCCCGAGAGTACTTTTTAGTGCTTAATCCGCTTACATCTCTATCATTACCTTGATTATCATTCTTTGAAGATAGCAACTGGGGAGAGTTCTCAGCAGCATCCTCCCAATCATCAGGCTCAGTTTTAATAGGAGCAGGTTTCTCGTTTGTGGAGTTATTTTTGTGAGAAACTTCACCAGATGTCAGTTTTATGCTGATGCCCTCTGCAGAATTTGCAGGTTCTTTCTTTTCCTCAGGACCCTTGTATGCATTATAAAGATCAGAACTTGTACCAGCAGCTTCTGCTTTTCTGAATAAATTTTTCTTCTTCTTTCCTTTTGAGACAGCACCTTTTGCCGCATTCACATCTGTCGATACTTTATCGTTGAAAGATAATGTAGGTGGAACTGTAACTTCATTGTTCTCATCAGCATCATCTTCATTTTTAGGTTTCAACATACCCTCATGATGAGAAGAGACTAACACAGGGGAAGATTCCTTAATGACCTCATCAGACTTTATATCAGTTTTATCATCCTGTGCAGATAACAAAATAGCATCTCCAGACAAGGACTTCTCTGTAATTTCATCAATACTCTTTTGATTAGAGCTCTCAACATTTTTAGCAGTGATTTCTGGAGATTCTAATGAAAGGGAATTCAAAGATGTTTCCAGACTATGTTTAACAGATTTCGAACTTTGAGAAACAATCTCAGGCACTGATATATCATTTGCCTTTTTCTCTGCAAAATTAGAAGCATCCGATGAAGTATCTACAGTTGTTGATAATGATTCCTTGGCGCGTTCAGGTATCAAGCCAGTTACAGACAGCGTGGATTTAGTTTTCATGGCTTCAGCTTCTGTTGGGACAGATAGCCTGCAGACCTGAAATGTATACACAATCAGTAGCATAGATCAATTTACAGTTGTTTAATAGGAGCATTTACCAACTTGACGAATAAAAAAGGGAAATTTTTAAGTAGAGCATCCAGTCTTTAATCATCATTTAGGGTCTAGTCTTCATAGGTCTCAAGTCGGGGCTTAACTTGTGTTTCTTCCTCAAATCAGAACCCCGAATCTTGCTTTTGTTTCTCAACTGCCCCTCTGACTTTTCCCCATTTAGGGCTTACTATGAGCCTTGATTTTGAGGTTTGATAAAATATAGGTCGAGAGTGAGAAATAAAATCATAATATGAGTCCTGATTTTGAACCCCAAATTGAGAATATTGAAAGTTTAAACTTCAAGTTGGGACAGAGACTTAAGTATGCTATTTGATATTGAGTTATTGACATATAAATATAACATTTAACTAGAGAAGAGTACCTGATCCTGCTGGCCGATATTGCCTGCTTCATTAGGCTTATCTTTGACGGCATCAGACACAACCTCTTCCTTTCTTGCGATACCAGCGGAGCCCACTGAAGTTTCTAGATCATGCTTTGTCTGAGGCAAAGAGCTTGAAGGTAACGAAGTTTCAACTTCCTTTGGAGAACGAACTGAACCTTTATCGTGCAACCTTGCCGGTTCCTTACACTCTGATTTTCCAACAGAAGTTGATATTTTAGCTGGTAATGGCTCTTTCTCCACATGAGATGGTCCAACAGGTTGTTTAACAGTCACCTGCAAAGATAACATAAATAGCAGATAATTGACATCCACACTAACTGAATAGGCATGTCATGTAAAACAATTTCTATTACGTTAAGATATTGTATGAAAATGAAGTAAAAAAACAGAAGGGTGTGAGGTTAGCCCATTTTCCTGAAGAAAATTGTGTGCAAAATTTATAATGAAATATTAAGGATGAATTTAATGTGATTGGTTGCAACATGAAAATTAATGAGATAGAGATGACGTGAAATAAAAAATAAGCTACGTAATGACTGGTTCTTAAGATTATGACTTATGAGTGGGTGATGTAAAACTAGTAGATAACTGGATAATTATGATTTGATCTTTTGAAAAGTATGCAAATGAAAACAGGGATAGAAAACACTAAAATAAACAAATAGTATATTTTCTTAATATTTTATAAACAATTACAAATTTACAACTTTAGAGTAAAAAGTATTCACAAATTGAAAAGAAATGGAAAATTCTGACATCCCATTGCCAAACATTTTCTGTCTTCTTTTATTCAACATTCCTTGAGTTTATAATTGATCCAACTCCAACCATAAAATGAAAAATAAAATAAAATGCAATCAACCCTTCTTTTAAAGCCATAAATCTCGAAGAGTTTACCAATTAACCTGCTTAGATATCCTCAGTGGCTGAGAAGGCGGAACTTGATTGCTGTTCAAAGATACAGAGCCTGGGCCAGGAAAATACAAGGAAGAGGCATTATAGGCACTAGGATAAAAACTCATTTGATGAGTAGGAGAATATGACATGATAGCCTGGGATGGAGGTGGAGCAATAGGATGCGACCTCGGACCAGAGGATGTATCAAGCGTCAACTCCTCATGAGTATCCGGATGGGTAATCTTGACAACTTTTCGAGAACCAGCCCCATATTTACCAGCCTGCGGGTGAGGAAACTGCGGTGGGCCCCCCATATTAATTCCCATGTTACCCATCTGAGAAGGCATCTGAGGACTCATAGGGGACGAGAAGTTGAAGTTCTGTCCCTGATGATGCACTATCCCTTGAGACTGCAACTGGTGTGGCTGAAGACCTGAAATGAACATGGGCTGTTGCATTTGAGGGTTTCCTAGCATCTGCATCTGCATTGGCAGGGGCAAAGATGTTGCTGACATGGCTTGAGAAGGAATCTGAGGGTTGGGCCCACCGAACTGGAGGGAGATCTGAGGCTGGTGGTAGGGGAGCTGCATGGCCATGTTAGGGATATGGTGTGAGGTGGGATTCTGACTTTGAGTCATGGGTGGTGGAAGGGCCGTGTTTTGTGGTTCCCTCTTGGATTTGGATACTGCTTGAGATTCACCGGAATTATTTTGGTCATTCTTTTTCTGCACATGGTGCTTAGGTATGGATGGAATTGGAATAGTAGGAGGTGCTCTCAAGGACTCTCGACGAACCTAAAAAATGTGAAGTAAAAACAGAAAGATTAGTTTTTTTAACTACCAGTATGTCTGCTGTAAGACCGTCTTATGCATAATCTTCTTATAAAATAATACTTTTAGGTACAAAATCATACTTGCCAAAATATGATGGTCAACAGTTTTTGCATTTTGCTATTATGCCAAACCCAAATGTATAATTGATTAAATCTAATACATAATAACATACGACCCATTTGATAAATGAAAAATAATATTCCTGCAGGATATTACAACATGCTCAAGGCAATTCTTCATAATCAAGAAATGCTACTACTGTAAATATGTGCTTCACAAATCACAACCCTATGTCTATCCAAGCACAATGCCTTAAAATTACAAAAAGCTATAGCATTTACAGCTTCCGCTACAAAGAATGCCCTTTGATCAATCCCAAAGATTTGAATTTTATCGCTCTTATCTCTTACCAGCTGAATGCAAATTTAGTACGACAAGTAAAGAACTGGATAGAAGAGAATAAAAACCTGTTCTTTTTTCTGCTCATCCAAATTTGGTGGTGCGGAGCTTGTTCTCGCAGGTACCTATAGACAAAATATGAAGGGAAAAAAAGGTGTTGGGTTTAAAGATTAATCAGTCACGATAGAGGGGTAGAAAAAATGATGTTTTGTACTACATGCAACTTCGGAATACCTGTACTCCGTTCACTAAACCAGGAATTATGGAACCAAACTGCAGAGGAAATGAATTAGATGCATCACCTGAAACTAATCAATACAAAAAAAAAACAGAAACCATCAATTGACAGAAGATTATATCATCGGACTTGAACATGTATGTAACTTGAAAAATTCCACTTTTAATCACAAATAGTTCATACCTTTTGCGGGTGCTGTGGGAACCCCATGCTCGGAATTAACAGCAGGAACATTAGATGTTGGATCTGCAACGGGAACATTAGACGTTGGTCCTGAGGGAATGACTCCACTTATATTTTGAGGTGGAATTGTCAGCTTGATATTGGAAGTGGCACTAGTCACCGGCACATCAGTTACCCCTAAAATTAGATACGTAAAAAAATGGTTTAAAATAGTAAAAACCTTAAATTTAACTAAAAAATTAACTTCAACTACTTCGCTTTAGTGAACTTCCCAACTCCGAAGTGTGTCTATACATATATATAGACACACGCAACCATAAAGAGGACAATGTATCACATACTTTGGGATGGCTGGTGTGGACGAGGATAGTTCTGAACATCATGTACTGCCGACTCAAAAGCGGCATTGTTGCTTCTTTCCCATGTCTTCCCTCCTTGTCCATTGCTATTATTATACTTCTTAAAGCTGTATCACGAGTACCCAAAATAGAATAAAAAACACATCATCGTTCATCACCCGTTGCACATGTGCAAACCATAGTACATAGATAAAAAGATACAACTGACTCGCCTCACATTCATAGTCAATCAAAATCGAAACGTGCAACATTGTGCACCTCTAAAGCAAATAGGTAAAATTGAAGAAACAAAACCCTAGTTGAGACTCAATTCAGACCAAAACTTGTACCTGTTGCGGCCACCGGAATTGGATGGGGCAAACGAGGCGCCGCCACTGCCCTTAGTGGAGACGCCGGCCGGAAAGTTGCGCTGTTGATTGGAGGTACCGGATCCGCCGGTTTTTCTGTACTGTGTAGAATCGCTCCTCTCAGCCCTTGACTGATTATGGGACATAAATCCTGACCTGTAAGGAAGAAAAGATTACGCTTTTCCCAGAAATTGTGAGCAATCTTTCACGCCCCAGAGATCCACCGACCGGATTAGAAACAAAAACATCAAAATCAATAATTTATTATGCAATCAAACGGATAAACATTCTCAGAATCGAATTGTCAAATAAGGAAACATTGTAAATGCGATCAATTTACCTGAAATTTAGAGAATTGAATTAGGGTTTTCTAATGGGAGAGTATAATGGAGGGAAGCCTGACGAGACGACGTCGTTTATAGAAAGATAAAACCGAGGAGGCGGAACGGAAGATAAACAGAGTGGTACAGTGAATTACGTAGTGTTGTGTGTTTGTGTATGGTAAAGATAGATGAAAAAAGCATACAATAAATTATGGAAAAAGAGAGAAATAAAATTTAAATATTTATATATAAATATAATATTCTAGCATTATATTTTTATTATTAACTTAAAATTGAAAAAAAGTAATTTATGAAGAAATGCATATACATAATCAAAACTATAAAAATTGAAGAAAAAAAAAAAGTAATTTTCTTAAAGGGTAATTTTTAAAGTTTTTTTTGGTAAATGTCAATATAAATAAAAGAAAAGTACAAAATAGTGCATGAGAAGAACTCTATTGCAGAAACGAGCTAACATACTAGCTCTCCAAACAACCTACCATACTCTATAGGACTAGCTTATTTAGCCTCCGAACATTCCAACAAAGTGTACTACACATGGGAACCCGAGGAAAGGGCTGATATAGGACCCTGCTCATACACCACCATAGTACCTTCCCCAAACCCTCATTCCTCCAAACCAATCGTAGCCTCAATAGCCACAACTCTGTGCAACCTAGGCTCGAAATCATACTCTGAATTTTCAGAATTAACATCATCTTGCTCCTCTGAACCACTTAGAGCATCAAACTTATTAGCGATTGGGATCTGCCCAGCTGAAGTGTGTGTGTCGGCCGACAGTCGGGTGTTAGCCGACAGTGTGGTCTTGTCGGCCGACATTAGGCTATTTGCTCAAACACTAGCACCTGCCTTCTTGCCGTCATGCGTAGGTTGCACAGACATCGCACTGCCCAATGCCCATTCGCATCGCTGAAATCACTGTATCATCCGCTACCTTTGAAGGAGGATGATGCCTTCTATTCCCCTTCTTTCTCGTTCCCACTAATTTTCATTCCTTCTCCGTAATATCAAAACGTGTTTTTTCGTCTCCGTAACTTTTAAAGTTAGAATTTAATTTAAGATATTAGATTTTTTTAATTATAAATTTGTGTAATATTCCAAAATTACTCTTGTTTTTTTTATACATGGTGGGTAGTTATATTATTATAGTAATTAGTTGTACTTTTTTATAATTATAAAATTAATAATATCCTATTAATAAAAACATTTAAAAAAACTACACTTAATTAGAAAATTTATTTTATTAAGATTAATATATAAATTAATAAATCAAATTACCACTTTTCTTATATATTTAAAAAAAAAACTTTCCACCAAAATGTTTTTCCATAATAGGGTTTGAGTAATAAAATTACAATTATTCAAATGATATATGGATTTTTTATTCATACTATGAATGTAATTTTTCGTTGTCTATTTTTGTTTTTAAATGTGTTTGACAGTATATAAGTATAAACATTAAATTTATACACGCAATCTATTGTTTGCTACTCTATTATGCTTTAAGTGTTGAATTCGATTCTTATTTCTTTGAATGTATCTGATTTACATATAAAATTTTTATTGAATTATAATAAGAAGCAAACAAATGGTGTAAACATATGTTTTTACACACTTGATTGTTCTCATGTAATTCTAACAAATTTGTCAATGAAAAGTGTTTGTAGCATGTATATACATACATACACACACACACACATATATATATATATAATTTAAAAATAATAATGATATTTTTAATTTTTTTAGTTGTGTTGTGATGATTTCCAATTCAATTATTTGTAATACGTAAGTAGACTTTAAACACATTTGAGTTTATAAAGCGCTATTAATGCAACAATCGTAGTTGCTTATTCTAGAAGACGAGAAGTTCATCGCCTATGGATTTTTTAGTTTCTACTTTAGACGTTGGGATTTAGGGGCTCGCAGAACAGTTTTGCACTGCACAATAATAAGTGCATTTTATCATCGTTGAATTTAGATGAAATAATCTTACGCACACAATTTCACGCAATTTCAAAAGTCTTTCACGGCCTAATTTGTTTTAAATAAAAAATAATATAAAAAATAATGCTATTGCTAAAAATATTTATTTTAAATAAAATAAATGAATGTTAAAAAAATAAATAAATAAATAATAACGGACTAGAGTATAATTTGGGGTCGTTCAATATTTTTTGGAGTGAATTTTTTTAAAATTTTGAGCATTAGATTATATCATTTAAATCCAACGGTGATACATTAAGTATTCACTTTGTGCCGATAATTCCTCATTGTTGTCACCAATGGTGAAAATCAAAAAAAAAAAAATTGAGAAGTATCAAAGTAATTAAAAAAAAAAAACTACCATCACATCCACAATTTCACTTTTATTTAAGTTATAATGTTTGGAATTAAGTTACTTTAATACAAAGACAGTGTACAACTGAAAATCAGTCAAACATGAATCAATACATCCAATAGAGAGTGTCAAGAGTGTTAATTTTAACACTTGGTGGACCCGAGATCAAATTTTGATTATGTATCAAATTTATTTTGACACCATCTACTCGCTCCACTTTTTAATATTTTATAAAAAAATAAAATTAAAACAATCATTAAATGACATATATTTCCCCCTTATTTTTTATTTTCCATTATCTATAAATATAGTGTAAGTTTTTGCCTCTTGAACACCAAAAAGTATTCATATTTTATTCTGAATTTACCTTTTTTTCCTTCTAATTTTCAAATTATCTCTTCTAATTTTCAAATTACTCCATAAATTCTTCACAAAATTATATATTTTTTCATTATCTCTATAATTTTCTATGTTCAGGGAGTTTTTAAAATATTTTCATTATTATATGTATGTTTTTTATTTAAAATGAAGAATAATGTGTAATGTATTAAAATAAATATTTTTATTTATTGTAATAAAATATTTTGTATTTTTTAAAATTAATTTTTGACAAATTTACATAATTTTTATGTTTGATAAATTAATTATGTATTATTTTTAAATTTAATAATTAAATATATCATAAACCGAGATATTCTTATCTAATAAAAAGTCATTCGTTTACAAAAATGACGTATAAGTCATAAAGTCAATGTATAATGTATATAATTCTACAATATATAAAATCTCAAAAAATAAAATTTTCAAAAGAGATTTATCAAATAATACAAATTAAATTTATGAATAATATGGATATAGTAAACAAACTGTTATGTTTTCTTAATTAAAAATAATTATAAAAATAAATAAATTTACAACATTATTTTTTATTGCACTGATTATTTATTCTGACAAATAATCAAAAGTAAATATCTACTATTCTATTTAAGTATTAACACTACAAAGTTTATAATTATGAAATTATTCTCAACGAGCCCGTATTATGGGCCGGATAACTCTGCTTAGAACCGAGACCAATGGCCCAAAGCCCATTAGGGCACTTCTGATGGGCCACGTGAGAAGCCATTCCTTATTGCAGAGCTAGGTTTTATCGTCGTTCAGTCTTCACTCTTCAGTCGCTCCCATCGCTCCCATCGCTAAGCTCAAATGGTATGTTCCGTCTCCCATCTTTTCGCTGGAAAAAACCATCCCGACTTTCTTTCTGCACATCGAATTCTTGATTTTATATGTAATCTATCGTCTCAAGATTTCCAATTGTCGTTTTTTTTTTTTCATTTTTGCAATCGTTCTTCTCTCGATCCTATTTTAACATGGCCGTTGAAAATTTACTGTTGTAATATTTAGATTCAGAATTTAGTACGTGGTGCGTTTATCATATGATTTCCGGCATATATTTAGATTCAGAATTAAATTATGCAATTAAATCTGAGCTGTTTTTTTTTTTGCCCCAAAATTATTTTTATAGGGTTAAAATTTTTATATTCAGTTTGAATTTTTGCATGACTCTGAATCTGATGAACTTAACTCTTTTGTTATTTTAAGGCCAAGCATACCAAGAAGGTTGGCATTGTTGGGAAATATGGTATGTTTGCAATTCCTTTCACTTCATGTTTTTGAACCGTACATTTTCAAGCTTTGTTTGTTCGTTATTATCGTTGTAATTATTATGTTGATGTTGGTATTTTACGTCGTCTCAGGCACCCGTTACGGTGCTAGTCTGCGGAAGCAGATCAAGAAAATGGAGGTTAGCCAGCACAGCAAGTATTTCTGCGAGTTCTGTGGAAAGGTATGAATATATGGTTCGGTTTAATATCATAACACGTTGTTTATAAACCATTTCGTTGACTGACTCCAAAGCTTCCGTTACAGTATGCAGTGAAACGTAAGGCTGTTGGCATTTGGGGATGCAAGGACTGCGGCAAAGTGAAAGCAGGCGGTGCATACACATTAAAGTAAGATTGTTTTTATAGTTCCGTATCGTATATTACTTTCTGATGCTTTACAATAGTATGCTTTAATTGGGTCGTTTGTCTGTTTGCAGTACTGCGAGTGCTGTGACTGTGAGGAGCACCATCCGAAGGCTTAGGGAGCAGACCGAGAGTTAGATAGACTTGGTGCAGACATTTGGATTTCGAAATTACTCTGTTTTTGAAGCAACTTTTTCTTTTAGATTGCTTGTGACCTTTGTTGGTTTTATTTTTGTAATTTCAGATTATCTAAGGGCGACAAATTATTATTTCAGATTTTCTCGATTATTATATGGCTCAAGCTTTCGTTTCTGGAGATATGTGCATTGAATTAACTCATTGATTGAGAATGATTATAGTTTCTGGAGACATGATTTTGTTACAAGGAAATAGGAATTAGATAATAGGGAGAGGTTAAATGGGCAGAATCTGTCGATGACAGAAAACTTTAAAAAATCAATTTTTTATTTATAAAAAATTATTTATTACTTTATTTTACTATAAAAGTTTGTATTAGATGTATTTATATTTATATATATATATATATATATATATATATATTTGATTTTATATTAATTTATTTTACATAAAAACAACTTTAAAACAATTTTTTAATTAAAATATATCAAATATTTTATTATTATATTAAAATAATTAAAATAATTGATATATACTAACAAAAAAATAAAAAAATAAAGTAATATTTATCTATAATCTAATATATATAATTATATAATTTTTATAATATAAAAATAATATAATATATATTTAAAATGATAATTCCCATGGCATAAAAACAATTTTACATAAAAAAAAATTTAAAATAATTTTTTAATTAAAATATATCAAATATTTTATTGTTATATTAAAATAATTAAAATAATTGATATATAATAACAAAAAAATAAAAAACTTAAGTAATGTTTATCTATAATCTAATATATATAATTATATAATTTTTATAATATAAAAATAATATAATATATATTTAAAATGATAATTCTGTCCATGGCAGATTACTCAAGCAGAATTACATTATATAATAATGGCTTAACACATCCCTCCTTAGTATAATAAACTAGTGAATGTCCATTATAAACTAGTGAAGGTCCATTGGGAGTTGGTTCGAGTTCATGAGCATCATTGTTCAGTGTTCACCACTCAAGATTTATCGATAGATTACATGATTAATGTTTGATTACTATGGAATCAACAGACCTTTTGTCCTATCATGGTTAAGGTTTGATTACTATGGATCTAAGAGCATCTCCAATGCATATGTCCATTTCTCACATTTTGTGGACCTCGTTTATTGACACATCATCACAAAATGGGCACAAGAAGGAAATGGAAAATTGCATACAACGCTATGCTCACTTTCTACATTTGAAAGACCAATTAAAAAATAAAAAAAATTAATTAAATATTAATAATAAATAAAATAATGAAAAAGTATGATGAAATAGTGATAATGGGCTTGGCCTCTATGGTGGGCATGCCCATTTTTTTTTAGTTTACTCCAATGGTGTTTTGCTCACTTTTGGGTCTCAGAGCATCTCCAATGCAGCCCATTTGGGTGCATTGGGCCAAGTAAAATGGACTTGGGCACTCAAAATTCATTTTTTTTGCATTGGAGCAAATATGAAAATAGTGGGCATGCCCACTGTCTTGGTCATGCTCATTTCTGACATGTGGACCACAATTAATTTTTTATTTATTTTTTGTATGTGTTTGTAGTAGTATTTAATTAATAAAGTTGGAATTTAAAAAT
Source organism: Euphrasia confusa (assembly GCA_954870475.1). NCBI lineage: Eukaryota > Viridiplantae > Streptophyta > Magnoliopsida > Lamiales > Orobanchaceae > Euphrasia > Euphrasia confusa. The sequence goes on from OX940962.1 coordinate 5,078,677, forward strand.
AAAAAGTGGGCTTTTGCATTGGAGTGAATTGTCCACTTTTTTCATTTGCCCACTTTCATATGATGTGGCAATAAACGGGCCCACAAAAAGTTAAAAGTGGGCTTAGTGCATTGGAGATGCTCTCAGAGCATCTCCAATGCAGCCCATTTGGGTGCATTGGGCCGAGTGAAATGGACTTGGGCAGTAAAAAAATAAAAAAAATAGCGTTGGAGCAAATATGCAAAAGGTGGGCATGCCCACTGTCTTGGCCGCGCCTGAATTTACTGTTCATGTCAGAAATCTTATTTTTTTATTAAGTTGTTGATCTTTTTATTAAAGTAATATACTTTTTACAGTATTAAATATTTAATAAAAATACATTATTAATTATTCTGATATTAACTTTAACAAATATAACAAGTAAAATCATACTTAACGTTAACAAATATTTAACAATTACATTTATTAGTTATAATTTAGTGTTACTAAATATTTTTATATTAACTTTAACAAATATAACAAATACAATCTTACTTAACGTTAACAAATATTTAACAATTACAGTTATAATTTAGTGTTACTAAATATTTTGATATTAATCTTGATAAATATAACAAAGGAGTTGTAACAATTTTACTAGAAGCTGTTGCTAAAGCATGGAAGAGAATGTTCATGAGTGGTCACAAAGGAGTTGCAACAATTTTACTAGAAGCTGTTGCTTCATCTGATTTATGGATATGGCATGCATTTTTTGGAGTTGCTGGATCAAATAATGACATAAATGTGTTATAGCGGTCACCGGTATTTGATGAAGTGCTACAAGGTCGTGCTCATGAGGTAAATTATACTATCAATGGTAATAATTATAATATGGGTTACTACTTAACAGATGGAATATATCCTGAATGGGCAACATTTGTTAAAACGATACCACGTCCTCAAGGTGATAAAAGAAAATTATTTTCAAAATATCAAGAAAGTCAACGAAAAGACGTCGATCGAGCGTTTGGTGTGTTACAGTCCCGTTTTGCAATTGTACGTGGTCCTGCACGCTTTTGGGATAAAGGAAATCTTGGAAGAATTATGAGAGCATGCATCATAATACATAATATGATTGTTGAAGATGAGAGAGACACATATGTCACTCAATTTGGTCCCTTGCCAACTTACGACGATACAACAAATGGTTTATCACAACCAAGTCTAGGTGAAGAGCCTCTTCTTCCGTATGAAACGTATATTCAAAATGGCTTGGTTGAGCGTATGCGTGATAAACGAACACATCGTCAACTACAAAATGACTTGATTGAGCATATTTCGCATTTCCACAATAATCGTTAATCTTTTTATATTGTAATAATATTTTAAATTTAGTCAACTTATGTGATGTTTTCATTGAAATTGTTTTAAATAATATGATATATTTTAAATATATCTTTTATACTAATAATATTTTGTAAAAAAATGATGACTGGTTAAATTTGTTTAAGCTCTTTTAAAATTATTTACCTAAACTAAAATTAAATTATAAAATCTATCATTTTATTGTTAATAAAATAATAATAAGAATAAAATAATATTTAAATGGGTTCACAAAAAGTATAAAAGTGGGCTTTGCATTGGAGTGAATTGCCCACTTTTTTTGTTTGCCCACTTTCATATGATGTTGCAACAAATGTGCCCACAAAAAGTTAAAAGTGGGCTTGGTGCATTGGAGATGCTCTCATGCCCATTTCATTTGGCCCAATGCAACCCAAGTGGGCACCATTGGAGATGCTCTAACATATCTTTTGTTGAATACGATATTTAACAATAATCACTGTTGATTTAATCAAGCATCTAAGCATTACACTCCTATATGCATTACATGAAAATGGTTTCTGGGTGATGACAATGAGCCTTCTCTGGTCATTCAAGGGGCTCTGTTCTTTAAAGAGCTATTTCAGTTTCATAGATATGGAGTGAATTGTTTTAGTTGCATAACTAACCAAAAACAGTACTCATAATCAAGACATCTAACTACAGCCAACCAAATTTCAGCTGTGTTCATACAAAATACAAAAGTCACTCTTAAGTATGCACATAAAATCGACTACACAGAAAAAGTACTGTTTTTCTCTTCAGCCTCAAAATATTATATAAATAAACTACATAAAAATGATGAGAGTTGGCTCAACAGATAAAGGGTTGAAGAATTGCCTTTTTCACTAAATCAGGTAACATTGATTTATTGAATAGCTACTTGTGCATTCTAACCGTTTACTTTCCCACTCGTACACACCACATAGAGGACATATAACAGCCGTCTCTTGATCCAGATCCAAATCAAATCAAGGCTTATGGAGCTTGAAGCCGAAAACTCTGGGAACATAGCTCTGGGCCGGTTTCTGTGGCTTGAGATGCCCGTACGTCATCAAGAAGAGATGAGGAAAGGTGGTTCCGAAATATGCTCCATCGATATCTTTGTCGGTCAAGATAAAAGTCAACTCTCGAGAAAAAAACTCACTGATGTCATTGATGCACAACTCCGAATAGGTGCAATATATAAAATAATATACACAAATGAGAATACTTGCAAAAACACCCATGAGGTTTGACCTAATCACAAAAATATCTTTCTTTAGAAATTACAATAGCACCCACAACAATCAATTCATTGTTAAAATTAAGGGAATGACTGCAATGAAAGGGGGAGGGTATTTGAAATGCTTTTTGATTATGATGATGGGGTAGATGTAAGACAGAAACGAAATCTCATGGAGATTGTAATTTTTGAAAGTTGATTGGTTTTTTTATTGTACTTGGGTCAAACCTCACGATGTTACTTTTCTTAATTATAACCATTAAATCGCACGCACGCACACAAAAATCACAAATGCAAAGGATACTGCCTTGGTACTTGGATCGGGGATAGTAAATGTCATCACATTTTGGACAGTATATCTTAACGGTGCTTGAGCGCGGGATGTCGGACTGACCAACAGGAAGACAAGGCTGTCCACAGCAGTAAACTCTTGGACATCTTCCAAAATCATAGTTTTTGTACTTCTCCAACTGATTTTTAAAGTACATGTCAAAACAAGTCTAAATGAGAGAAAGTCACAAAAAAAGAGGTTAATTGAAAAGGCAAACAATAGATGTAATTACCATTGCAGCCAGTCCCTTGGTGGTCAGAATGTATCGAACATGAATAAGGCCATAGAGCATCTCTGCAGCTGATTCAACTAATTCATTCTGTTCCTCGGTGTACATATCACCTACATATAGTATTGCAGGTATGAGGGATCCAAAAAGCAAGAAAAGAAATAATAACAAATTATTCTTCAGTTTATTTTTCTTCCATTTATGTAGCTTATATTGAACTTCACATAATTATATAAAAATCAATGAAATTTGTATGATCTGTTATTACGTTTAATAATAGTGATGGAAAACCTTATGGACTAAAAAAATCAGCCCTTTTCTGTTCAATTCGTTTTGTCCATCCCCGGAAAAGAGCAGGCGGTTCATGAAAATATAAGAAACCACAAGGGGGTAAAACCAAAATAGAAAATTAAAATATCTACCTGGACAATCTAAATTGGTTATAAAAACTAATCCACTGCTAACATAAAACTATACAAAAAGTAAAGGCTAATGAATATTCATAACAAGGAAAAGAAATAAAAAAATATGCAAGCATCTCTATTTAATATTTAGTATAAATGTAATTACAAAGTGCAACTTCAGTCAGCTGCTGAATGCCAGGGACCTTGTAACAAATAGAACCAATATTCTTATTTTCACGATAATCCGGTCCACTGCAAAAGAGGGACATTGAAACTGTACTATACAGAGAAGGAAAAAATATTTATGAAAAACATTTCTGATTCTCTAACATTTTCAAGAACTAAAGTTTAATTGATTCCAAAGCATTATTGTTGAACAAATTCTTAAACTTAGCACCTTCACAACTTTTACAATTACATAAAGCGAGATTTACAAACATACATAAAACTAAGATATAAAGATGACTCAAAAGTCCATGTGCAACCCAGAAATTTTACAGAGCTACGTTCCAAGAACAAATGATAGAAGCAAATACTCAAGAGTCTGATGATTAAATTTATGTCACAATAAATAATGTAAACACAATCTCAGAAGACCAAAAAGAACTCACGAAACGTTTTTCAAATAGGAGGAGAATATAAAAAAATTACCATGAGAAGACTCAACATCCAGGATCAGATCAAGTGCGTACTCATAATACGGAACTTGGCTGCTCAATCCACATAGATTAAAGTCATCTTGGATATAATCCTCATCGACTTCACAAAAGAACTCATTCCCACGCAAGTTGCAAAACCATGAAATCCAAGATGTGTCATCCCCATCAGAACCACTGACATCCGACTCTTCACTGTCAGTTTCAGATTCGTCTGCAAAATTGGCATACAATATGAATCTTAATATATTAATTTAGGCTTAGAATAACATAACTTTCAGGGTAGCATGATAGCCTAAAAAATCAGATTAAAAGCAGATCAGGAAAGATTATGATTGACGAGGGAATAGTGAAATAATATCAAGAGTAACAAAATGAAATGCATAATTTTCATACACATTAAATGGAGACTATAGAGACCAACTTCCTGCGAATCAAGTTATCATCCTCACGATCTTGATTCTATTTATAGAAGTCGTAATCTTCCACTATAATCCTTTAGCCGTCAAAGTAAACACATAAATATTGATAGATATCCGTAACCCGAACCCAATAATAAGTTAGTCATTCGGATTGGTCCAATCTGGACCCCCATTTAGGAAAGACTCATTATTAAAAGATATATAGTACTCCGTAATAATTAATAAGGACAACAAATATCTATATGATATTGAGCATGTTTAACGAGACCATAACAAACCATGTTTTATACATTTCTCGGTATTTCCTATTATGCCCACAAGTAAAATAAAGCATGAGATCGCATTAAAACATTCCATATGAAGTAGAAAGGTGTAACCTTTTTGTGCCATGAAATCAGACACGTGCCCTTTTTTTTGGCAATTTTATAGGCTTCGGAATCCTTGATTGAAAACATACATATTTACACATACCTATGGTGTGATTTTCGACATATCTGAAAAACATAATATGCTGCTTTCAAATCCCAAAATGATTTAAATAACTTCATAATCTATAAATATAACCACAAAAGAACTTATTTTAAAATCAGTGTTCCCCAAACAGGATCTTTCGTCTAATGATATTTCTATATGCTGCAATAGAATCAAAAGGCAAACAAAATAAATTGACTTTCTAAACCAGCCAACAAAATCCGCATCCGAATATCCTGCTGACAGCAAAAGCAAATAAATTTCAAGCAAAATGCACCGATTTCACGCCTAGTGAAAACTGTAGAGAACAGAATACACAGATCAATCACACCACTTCAATAGATAATTAGATATTCAGATGCCCTAAAAAAACTCTTTTAGAAAGAAAAAAACATAAATCAATCATTGCCCACAATAATTAACTGAAATCATAGGCTTGTCATATTTATATCAGCACCAAAAATCAATCCACGTTAAAAAAAGAGATCAATTTTGAAGAAAAAATCCAGGCCGAAAGAGAATAAGAGGGTACCGTCAGAGCACTTGTTCTTGTTCGAAGTGAGGACAGACGAGGGGCGGGTGTTCCGGTAGTCAATATTTTTTCCGGCAGTGGCGGAGGTGGTGGGCACGACGACGGCGGAGCCCTTGTTTCTGGAGGTTGAAGGAGAGGACTTTTCCAAATGCTTGTCCAATGCATCGTTAATTCGCTTCCGATCCAACATCTCTCCGGCCTTGGATGAGGCTCCTCCTCGATCTCTGTACATAATTTCTAATGAATTAACAAAGGAGAAAAAACAAAACAAAACCCGCCACCAGCAACACAGTTGTTTGTATGTTACATACGTGGGTGGGTTTTGGAATTCGATCGCAGATTTGTTATACAGTGTGTTTGATGAAAACGATACGGAAATAACTAGGGTTTCTTCATATATACATATCAAATATATATGTATGCGTATGTAGAGACAGTCCATTTTATTAAAACATAATTATAATAATTATAATTATAATTATAATTATAAATATAATTATAATCCTTATAATTTGAAACAATTACTCCCTATAAATGATTATAGTAAGTAAATTCAAAAATATTTAATTATACTTTTTATGGTGTAAAAATGAAATAAAATTCTTTTTATAGAATAAATATAAGAAATAAAATACGTTATATTTTTAAAATGGGATATTATTAATGGCACTTGTGAAAAATTATTGTTTAAGTGAATAAAAACATACATTTGTGTATAAAATTTAATTAAAAAAATTAAAATAGTGATTAAATTATGATTATTTTTTTATGTAATTTTTGTTTTATACTGTACAAAATGACTAAAAGAAAAGATCAGATAAATAATTTTTTTGATTATAAATAAGAAACTTTAAAGTTGTTAAAGTTGGAATAACTGTGGGTGAATAAATGAAGAATAACATATTTAACAGTAAACGAACTTTGAAATAAAATTATTCAATATCTAAGCGAAATAAAGGTACAGTACTTGTCATATAGTTGATCAGAACAAGTTATTCACACGAACGTTCACTTGTGTATTAAAGCCATATGTAATATGCAATGCATCGAGTAAATGACACAGGAACATAACACATCAAAAACAAAAGAACATAAAACATCAAGACATTCCATTATTCGGAAGCTTGAACAGTATCAGTATATAGCGAAATGTGGATATCTGTGAGAACATATTTCACCTCTAATTCGTATCCTAAGAGTTACAGGCAATCACGAGAAGAGAGAACGACTCCGGTTGCGTTCTAGCCTTGCTTCTCTCTGTAAACAAGCAGCAAGAAAAAAAAAAAAAAAGATTAAACAAGAAACTTAATAGCTTGCAAACACAGTATTTATGTTATAAAGGTTCAGTACAAATTCCCCATTGACATCTGTTTGTACTTTTTACTCAGGGCTGAAGTTATTTGTAGTTAGTTACTCAGGGCATTTCTGTTACTTATAGAGTCTATACCTCTTTTTTCCTGCATTCCTTGTAGATGTCAAAATGTTCTTGGCACTTACTCTTCTCATTGCTAAATTCTTCCAAGCCTGCAATGCCAGAGCCAAGAGGAGTAATGGTTGAATTCGAAAAATATGATACTAAAACTGATAAATTACACAAATGTATAGACAATCGCACCCACCTTCATAAAAAGCTTAACTATTGAAACAATGTATAAGTGAAGATAAATAGAAGGCTTAATTACAAAGAGAAACCCGAGGTTTGACCTAATTATGAAATAACCCAACTAACTTTCAAAATTACCAAGACCACACCTAAAATTTTATAAGCAAAAATCATTTACAAGACCTTTACTACTTTGAGATTTCAAAAGCTAGAATTATAAGGCACATTTGTAATCATCCCCAAAGAATATCGATGCATACTGAGTTGTGTACAGATATCAGTAAGCAGCCGGGTTCCATTGCAGTGCAAAACAAGTGAAAAAACAGTAGCTAACATGCAATAAATTATGGGCTCTACTCTTCGACGATCCTCTACGACATAAAAGACATTAATTCTCAAACCTCAATTTCAATTATTCTTCGACCTATTGTGACTCTTAGTACCCATGAATAATCACTTGTTACTGTTAGCCAAGATTTGCAGTACATCAATAACAAAAAAAGGGTCTGAAGATCCAAAACCTTTTTTTAAAGTTTCCAACTATTAAAAGTACTGTAGTACATATTAATATATTATATCTCTCAAATTAAATGAAGGTGCAGATATAAAATCGAACTACGAACACAATCATCGGAAAAGGGCAATAATTTCACACTCTAGTAAAGGTATTTTCTAGGTTTCACTTAAAAAATGCATTTTTTCCCGACAGAAACCATAGGGGGGAAAACCTAAATTCAAAGCGAGTCTTCAAACAACCAAACAAAAAAGGTAAATTACGAGAAGAAGAACTTACATTTAAGGGAGGCCGTGTAAGCAGGGTAACATTCAGAATCGGAAATTCGAGCCGCGCTTGGATACGCCGACGCCATTTCTCGCTCTCTCTCTTTTGAGTCTTTTCTCCCCGTGTATGCTATGCGTGAGCCTGTAATTTTATAAGCCCATTGAAAGTTGGGCTTTTATCCGCAGTAGTTATACACAGTAAGCTCATATGTATTTGGGCTTCATCTTCACCAAATATATAAATTAAGCCCATACAAAAAGTTGTGGTATCCAAGTCACAATCTTCACCTGATTAAAATTATCAACATTACGAAATTTTTCCGAGTTTGATTTTCTTCATGAAATATTTGGACAAACATTGTCAATAGAACGAACATTCACGAACAATAGTATGTTCGTGAATGTTAACGTAATACTATGATTTCCAAAAGGTCTTAATATTCGAGTTAGAACAAACTAATTAAGTTTTTGTTGCTCGTTTTTCCCTCTCTCGACAGCTCAAAATAAAGCACATACTATTTCAGGAACTTTCCTAGTCATAAAAATCAAGAAAGTATTTGCTTTTTATTTTTCCTGGCCCCCTCTCATGCCTCCCACTGCCATAGCATCATCTCCCCCTCATTAAATACACAAAATACACACAAGTGAAAAAAAGGGAAAAAACACATAAAGATCACCTCCTCCTTTTGTTTAATTCTTGACTTTGATATGTTGAAAAAATGAGTGCCAATTACACCAGCAGTAGCAGCAGTGCCGTTGCTGCAAATGGCTCAGCAACAAAATTCATCAAATGTGTGACAGTTGGAGATGGTGCCATTGGCAAGACATGCCTTCTCATCTCATACACAAGCAACACTTTTCCAACTGTATATCTTTTTTTGTGTGTATATATAATAACAAAGCACAGACTGTTTTTTCTAATGCGGTTCAGTTGTGTTTTTCTTGTCTCAGGATTACGTCCCGACTGTGTTTGATAACTTCAGTGCCAATGTGAGTGTTGATGGTCAAACTGTGAATCTGGGCTTGTGGGATACTGCTGGTAACATTATCTTCATCTTAATATTCGTATATAAGAAGTGCACATATTTATTAGAAGTTGCGTTGCAGGCCAAGAAGACTACAACAGACTGAGACCCCTGAGTTACAGAGGTGCTGATGTTTTCATTCTGGCATTCTCCCTCATAAGCAAGCCAAGCTTTGAGAACATTTCAAAAAAAGTAATTTCCTTTTTTACCCTTTTGTGCAAAATATGTGTCATTTCTTAACTCTTGATGAATACATTCATTCATTCTCTCTGTTTTTTTTCTTTGTTATTTGGTGGAAAAGTGGGTCCCTGAGCTGAAACATTATGCGCCATCAGTGCCAATTGTTCTTGTGGGGACAAAACTGGGTAACTGTGTTCTTCATCTCACATCATTGAATTTTTATCTCATCATCAATATCTCTTGCACTTTGCTTTACCTTAAAGTTTTCTCCTTTTTTTTTTTTGGTTGCCCTTTTTCTTTTTCAATATAAAATATATAAAATATTTTTGAATGTTTAAATTTCAAAAGTCAGAAACAAATACTAGTTGGATTAATCAATATAGATTGCATTGCAGATTTAAGAGAGGACAAACAGTTCCAAAAGGATTATCCAGGGGCATGCATTATTTCAACTGAACAGGTATATCTTGGTACCTCTCAAATACTCACCACGGTTCGATGACCACAGTTCGGATTATGAATCGACGCAAAGCATAAGCTATGCCGGATCGTGGAAAAAGTTCATCATACGCAACAGCCTCCAAATAATCTGTGCATACTCTGTATAAAAACTCGAGTGACCAAAAAAATCACTTCTTAAAATCAACGAGAATATAATCGCACAAAGTAAAGACATACCTGTTGTTGTCTAAATGCACTTCATCTGTAACAAACCTGACTCGATTCTTCTTGTATATTATATTCTTGTTATATGTAGGGTGAAGATCTTAAGAAGCAAATAGGTGCTGTGGCTTATGTAGAGTGCAGTGCTAAGACACAACAGGTTTGTCTCCACAAAAACACTCACATACCACCCATGGCGTTTGTTATCGCAGCATCAAACAAGTTTTTTTTTCTTCTATTAACGCAGAGCGTGAAGGCTGTGTTTGACACAGCTATAAAAGTTGTTCTCAGACCTCCGAAGATGAAAAAACAAAAAAGAAGATACACATCATGCCTATTTCTTTAGAGTGCTTCTGAGATTCAAGCTGGAATTGCTTCACTTGTATTGGTTTATTTTCTTGTATAGAATCAAGAGTGTTGTCAGTGTCTTTTGCTTTTCTTATTCTTTGTTTTCCAGTGTGATCATAACTTACTTATGTGGCTTATTCATAACTTGCATATATCATGTAACACCTGCGTTCGGTTTCTTGCTATTTGTCGTATTTCAGTTCATAATATATATCATTTTCTGTTTAATTTCGCCGGGAAAAACACGAATGAATCAGTAAGATTCAAAATAATACTTGGGATTAAGCAAGGCCAAAGCTTTTCATTCATAGTAAATGATTACTAAGAAAATACTCATACTTTACACATTCAAAGATATGATATAGCTTTTGAAATTCAATCAAGGTCCAAGATCAAGCTACATCAACAGTCGACAAAAGATGAATGAATCTAAAATTTGACAGTAGGGAAAAGGAAGCACCTCAATTCAATTCAAGACAGCCTGCTTTCCAAACTCCAAATTTACACATGATTAAAAATCACATCTTTCTTCGCGAAATTCAGGTCTGGTGCGAGTTTCTTTTCGCCCTTTTCTCACGTCGCTCGGTGATGGCCTTCGCAAAGGCCTCTAGAACCCTCTGCTCGGACTCGAGAATCATCTCCGTCCTCTTCAGCTCCATCTCCATTCGCATCTCCTCAACTTTCCGAGCCATGTCCATCTTCACCTTCTCCATTCTCATAAACCCCTCTCCCAGAGAATGTATAGCTGCAACCAGCTCACCTTCGCCCGACTCCTTATCATTCTTCATCTTCCCATTCAACCCCATATCTCTCGCAAACTTGCTACCGTTGGGGATGGAATTAGAAACCCTAGGGATATGGTTATTAGGGTTTAGGGCGGCCATGGAGGGTCCCGGATTGACCCGACCCGGGATCTTGATCCGAACACTCGCGGACCCGTTGGCACTGCTCTCCGGAACCCCTCCGAAATTGTAATTATTATACAGATCGTTGACGCGTTTGATGCTGCTGATGTTGTTCTTGCGATTTCCTTCTTCTTCTTCTTCGTCGGAGGAGGAGGAAGGTGGGGAGGGGTTGGGGCCCCTCTCCATGGTGTGCATCATCGGGAAGTGTGCCCAGGAGGAGGTGTAGCGGCGAAGGCCGCCGTGGGCAGCGGCGCGCTGGATCTCGGATCGGTACCTCTTGCGGAGCTTCTCCATCTTGTGCCGGCACTGGACGGCGGTCTTGGGGGCGGAGGCGGGGCAGCGTAAGGCGACGTCGTCGGCGACCTCCTGCCAGTGGTTGGCGCGGAGGTTTCCGCGGCGGAGGGAGTACCACTTGTCTCGGTAGGCATCGATGAGGGCGACGGTCTCGTCAGGGGACCAGCACGGAGGGGGGAGGCGGCGGGAGGAGGAGGCAGTGGCGGTAGCGGTGGCGGAGATGGAGGGGAGGGCTAGGGTGGCGGTGGGGATCTCTTCGTCGGCGTTGAGAGATGGAGATAGGATGGTGGTGGCCATGGGGATTGGCGGAGAAGGGGGTGGTGTGCGTAGGATAGGAGATCTGGGGGGAGATCGGAGGAGAGGTGGTGGTGGTGGTGGTGGTGGTGGAGGGAGGTTGTTGTGGCATAGTGGGAAGGAAAGGGGGTGGGCGGTGGGGTAGGGTTGTTAAAGGGGCGGCAGGCGGGGTGGGGGGCTGACTTGGAGGATCTAGAAAGATGAGTGGCCACCGCTTAGGGAGGGGAGGCTAACGTGCGCCGGGGAAGGTGGGTGGGTTCACGTGCGCCAGCGCCAGGGGCGTGGCCGCGTGGGCTATGCCCATTTTTGTTTTTTACATTTTTTATTTCAAATTTTTTTGTGCGTGAAATTAATAGCGAAATTTGGAGCGTGTGTTTGCTGCGTTCAACATATTTTCGTGTAATTTGTTTTCATAAATAATTTAAATTAGGATTAAAAAATGTTAATTCTCTATTTAGTTTTTTTTTTTTTTTTTGCGTTTTGATTGTTTATTACAGTAACTTTCAAAAATAAATTTACAAATTGTTCTTTTCATTATCTAATCTTTTCATTTTTCAAAATTATGTCATTTATAAAGTACAATTTATTATTGTTTCCATAGTACTACAATTGAAGCTAAAAAATATTTTAAAACCTTCCCATTTTTAACCATTAATTAACAGTAAATGAATCAATTCAATTAAAATGAATAAAAAAACATGACGATTACAGAACTAAACGACGAAGTCCTTGATAAAACTGAGAATCGCAGCGGACCTTCTGGCGTCGATCATGTCAATTCCGTGAAATCCGACGTCGTCGAAGCGCGCCTCCACCTGAACCCCCTGCTCCACCAGCACCTGAACGGATTCCTGTTGCCGATCAATCAGCGGGTCCCCACCAAACCCTATCACCAGGCACCGCCCCAAATTCTTCACCCTCTCCTTCATCGGCCCGTCCACGAACGGGTTGCAGAATCTGTGGTCCCGATCCGTCCCGATCGGTAACGCCAGTTCCCAGAACAGATCCAGCACCGGCAGCGGAAAATACGGATCCGTCGCCAGCTTCAGCTCGCTCTTCGTCCTCTTCTTCCCCCCGATTAGCGGCTGGTTCATTATCGTCCCCGCGATTTTCAGCGGCTGAGGCCTCATCTCCGAGAGCCGCATCGCGGCGTTGAGCGCGATGTTCGCGCCGCAGTCCACGCCGTAGAGGTACACCCGCTCCATGTCGCCCAGATCTCGGATCCACGGATCTCCGCCCGCGCGGTCGGTGGCCTGGTCCCTCAGCCACGAGACGGCATCCATGGCGTCCTCGTACTGCGCCGGGAGGCGGTGCTCGGGGGCGAGGCGGAACTCGACGGCGACGACCACGGCGGGGATGTGGGCGGCGAGGCGGTTGTTGTTCTCGTGGACGAGCGTGTTGGCGACGCTGAACTGGATCCAGCTGCCGGCGTGGAAGTAGAGTATTATCGGGAGGCGCGCGGATGGGAGATTCACCGGGCGGTGGATCCGCATCCAGGTGTTCTTGGCGGCGTTTAGGGTGACGTCCTTGCTGATGACGGATTGGCCGGTGGCCTTGGCGTTGTCTTCGCTGACGGCGGCGGAGGTTGGGAGCTTGATGTAGCGGGTGAGGGAGCCATCGGAGTTGAGTGAAACCTTCAGGTGATCATACGGATCATATTTTGACATTATTGTGTTTTTTTTTTTTTAATATTATTCTTTGGTTTTCCGATTGAAATAATTAAATCCTTTATTTCCGTTAAACAACTAAAATAAAATACAGTATTTTTTTATTTAATTCCTTCATATTATGCAATGTATGGAAATCCTTAAATTTCGTTGTTAAATGTTTATAGTTACATGAAATAATATCATAACATGTCTTGTGAGTTATGATAATATATAGTATTTTTTCCTTTTTTTTAGCATTATCCTTAATCACCATTGACTTCTCACAATCACAATAGACAACGACATTGTATTATATATAAATAATTAGTAACTTGTTGAACATGTTTACTTGTGTCTTTGAAATGTTCAATTCGTAAAGCCAATAATTTTTCATATCAAAAACTCAAGGTTCTCCAAGCTCCAACTATGGAGAAAAGCCTAACTGAGGCTGCTAGAAAAGGTGATGTCGAAAAGCTGCATGATCTGATCAAGCACGACCCTTTTCTGTTAAGGGCAGCGAATTTAGCCGAAGGGGATAACCCGTTACATATTGCTTGCCTAGGTGGCCATGTCGATTTTGTGAAGCAAATCTTGGATCTCTGTCCTGATTTTGCTCAAGAACTCAACCCCGACGGTTTCAGCCCTCTGCACATAGCTTCAGCTACTGGGAATATAGAGATTGTCAAGGAGTTATTGAAATTCCGCGGTCTTCTTTGTCTGGTGAAGGGAAAAGAGAAGAGAATCCCACTTCATTATGCAGTTGCCAAAGGCAGAACGAAGGTCGTCGGATTATTGATGGTGGCTAGTTTGGAATCTGTGAAAGAAGTGACTGCTAGAAGAGAATCGTGTTTCCATCTGGCTGTGAAGAACAACCAGTTTGAAACGTTTAAGGTTTTGTGTGACCGTATTGTTTACGATTCCTCGTCTGAGAACATGTGCGTTCTGAACATGAAGGATGAACAGGGGAACACCATCTTGCACCTTGCAGCATCAAGAAAGATATACGAGGTGAGGTCATATTCATTAACACTTTTATACCGTACTGCCTAAGGTAAGCAACTATTTAATGAGAAAACTACAATTGTATATCAGGTTATTGATCTGTTGCTAGATGAGAAGTTTGTTCACAAGGACAAATTGGAGGTGAACACATTGAACAAATATGGTCTCACCCCACTCGATGTCTTGATATCAGAAGGTGGAGGGGATCCTGCTATTGAGGAAAGGCTTAGGCTTTCAGGTGCCTTTAGAAAGCAAGAAATCCATCCCCCACAACATAACCTGCAGCCGGCGGATAACAACCAATCGGGACAAGAACAAAGGAGGAGGTGCCGACGTCCCAAATCCGCTTTACGGGAATTGCAGGAATACTTCAAGTACGACATGACAAAAGACTCTCCGGGTAAAGCAAGAAACACACTGCTCGTCATTGCCGTACTAATCGTGACAGCGACATATCAGGCCGTGCTCAGCCCACCAGGTGGCGTATGGCAAGACTACCCTCCCAATGCTGATAATAATACGACGGTTGACAGTTTATTGTCTGCACAACGGCTGCAGGGCCATACGCCCGGGCAGTCGGTGATGGGGGCACGCACCCCTGGGTCGTTTGGCGTTTTCCTGCTTTTCAACTCCTTTGGTTTCTTCATGTCTCTGCAGATGATGTACATCCTCACCTGTGGATTCCCTATGCAGTTGGAACTTAGGTTGTCACTTGTTGCGTTGACCGTGACTTACGACACGTGTATGGCAGCTATTACGCCAGGTGGCGTGATTAGTACGTTCTTTGTCGTGTGCTCGATTGCGATGCCGGCGGTGGTGGGGCTATTGTCGATGTTGAGAAATTGTAAGAAGGGACGAAGACGAAGACAGAATGAATTGCAGAGCACAAACGAGAGTGTCTGATGTAAAATGATTTGTCTATATACAGATGTACCGTACTATGATTGAAAGCTAAATAAAATCTGATGAATATTGCACCAAAACCTCACTCAGACGCTCTCCCTCATACTCGGCAACTCACAGGCTCGATGCCCCTTCTTAAGATCTCTCAACACTTTCGTCAACAGTGGCAGGATAATCGGCATCAGAATCGACAACACGATGAACACGACGAAATGCCACCCAAAAGGCGTGATTGCTACCATGCACGCATCATAAGTTGCTATCAACGCAATCAGTGCTACTCTGAGCTCAAACTGCAGGGGGAGTCCAAGGGTGAGAAAATTGACCATGTGCAGCGACATGAAGAAACCAACCGAGTTGAAGATCAAGAACAAACCATACGACACCGGATTATGAGTGGCCATAATCGTTTGCCCTGCCTTGTGGGACTTTCGGGAAAAGGAGTCATCTTTGTTCTTGATGTTATCATTCTCAGCATTGAAGTCGTCCTGCCAAACGCCTCCCGGAGGACTAAGCACGGCCTGGTATGTTGCAGTCACGATAAGTATGGCTATTACAAGCAACGTGTTTCTCGCTTTACCCGGAGAGTCTCTGAGCATGTCATATTTGAAGTAGTCTTGTAATTCCTTGGAAGAAGCGGATTTGGGACGACGACGACTACTATCTGGTGGGTCCAATGAGACATGTACCGATGATTGTGGAATTTCTCGACTTTTTAAGCCACCGACCAGCCTAAGCATTTCCTCGATGTCGGGATCACCATCGCTGACATCAAGTGGGGTGAGGCCCTTTCTGTTCAACGAGTTCAACTCAACTTTCCCCTTGTACCCAAACTTCTCACCCAACAGTAGGTCAACGACCTAACCACAACAAACAAAGATGTGCCATCAGTTTCAACCGACGACTCGTTTAACAAGAAAAAACATCAGATCAGACATGCAATAAATGCTCACCTCGTATTGCTTGCTCGAAGCCGCAAGGTGCAAGACGGTGTTCCCTTGCCCATCCTTCATGTTCAACACGTGCTCGTCGAAAACCAGCTCACAGAGAACCTTAAAGGAGTCGAATTTATTATTCTTCACCGAAAGATGAAGACAAGATTCTCCTCTGGCAGTGACTTCTCTAACGGAATCAGAACTAACCGACACTAGTTCCCTTATGACCTCGACTCTGCCTTTCACAACCGCGCAGTGAAGTGGGATTCTCATCTCCTTCCCCTTGACCAAGCAGAGACCCGGGCCCACTTTCCCAACCAACTCCTTCACAATCTCTACATCCCCACTGGCTGAAGCTATGTGCAGCGGGCTAAGCCCGTCCTGGTTCAGCTCTCGGGCGAAGTCGGGCTTTAGACTCAAGACCCGTCTCGCGAAATCGACATGGCCTCCGATGCAAGCGACGTGCAACATGTTACCTCCATCCGCCAGGTTCGAGGCTCGTAACATAAAAGTGTCGTCTTTGATCAGATTGTTCATCTTCTCAACCAGACTTGCTATGTCCATGGTGAATTAACTGGAGTGCTTTCTTGGTCTTTCATCAGATCTTTAAGATTAGGTCAATGAGAGTGTGAACATCATGTTTGACATTGATTAGGAAACAGCTTCTTATTGAATTGTTCAACTCAGCTCGATTAATCGATTAAAGTAACACTAGTGATCAAGACTAATAACATTATAATACGTACGCATTGTACATTAGCGATTCAATTCGTTCGGTTTAAAGGTCGAAAAAATCGCACATTGCGATTTTTCAAACCTAACTCTTGTTTATTACGAATTTCGAGTTGGATTGACATTTGTGACTGTATAATATTCCTACTGCTGAAAACATTTAAAATCCCTAGAGATTTATGAAGAGGAGGAGGGAGGAGGAGGAGGTCTTTGTTCTCTCTTGTCCCAATCCATATTTCAACTAGGCACATGGAACAGAACATAGATACATACAAAACATGTATTTGTATGTATTGTGTGTGTGTGTTTGTGTGTGTGTTTTCCATGATTGCACATGCATTATGTTCCCTTACCAGACCAGATACAACTGGCAATTTCCAATGACTTGTCTTCACTACTAAATTTAAACACACCCCTTCTCACTAAAAAAAACACTCTTTCTTGTTTTTACATGTTGACTTAAACAGAACAGTTGATGTCAAATTCACAATTTGAGGGCAGTAAGTAAATATTACTATCATCTTCAAAACACAAATCAATTTCCGGGCATTAAATGACGAATTAATTAACGATCGCTACTATAGTTACACGGCTAAAATCGTCACTTAACATAAAATTTAACATCAAGAAACATCCAACTGTACACATCCGTCCGAACACACAAGAAAACACGTTTATTGATGTGGTGATTCCTCTTCGCTGAAACACAAGTGCAGTTTCGAGAATTTCGACGAATAAGATTCTTCAGAAATGCTGATCTGAGGTTGCAGCATCATCATCTCCCTCTGTAGATGCGAGCAATACGTCTGAAAAGTCGACGGCGTTACGTTCAGGTGGAATCCCAACCCGAATAGAAAATCGACTTCGAGAAAATTCATCTCCTTTGTGCTAATCCCTCCGACTTTCGCATAGTAAGCATTGTTGTAGTACCTAGAAATGATCAATCATTTTTTACGCTTTAATTAATTTTGTTTTAGATTTTATTTTGTTGAAGTGGAGCTTTCAAGTTATGAATGTTGGGATTAAGACATTTGATAAACACCCTATCACCAGACTGTATAGAGGTGGCTAACTAACTAACTTATGAAAACCACACAAAATATGAATAATTAATTAATGTATATATTTAATTTAAATTTTTTTTTTTTTTATGATAATCAAGAAATAGGATCAAATTCAATAAAAAGAGCTTACATGTCATCCATGAATTTAGCTGAGATCATGACACTGGTGATGACGAGGCGGTGGAGGTTGTGAGAGTTGATGGGGAGAGTCGGCTGGGAGTGCGTGAAGCGGTCGAGATAGATGTAAGCGACAATGTAGCAGCAGGGGCTGCAGTTTGCGTACTTGAAAATCCTCTGTAGATAGCTCTGGATTGAGATGGTTGGCCTCGTGAGCCCGTGGAAGGCCGACATTTTCTGGGGGTCGAGCGGTCGACAGCTCAGATCGTTCGACTCAGCTACCCGCTCGAGGAGGGATGAGAGGGAGGTGATGAGTTTAGGCATCATCATGTTTTGGCTTTCTACTTGAGCTGCCATTGTTAGTTAGTTTCCTCTTGTCTATTGTGAGTTGTTTGAATTGTGTTGTTGAGATCTTATATGTAAGTATATATATATATATATATATATATATATATATATATATATATATATATATAAATAAAAATTATTAGTAATATACTAGTGTGGAAATAGATCTGAATACACTTTTGGAATTTCCTAAACTACACTCACACATTCTGAATTATTTAATAGTGTAATTACAGAACATTGGCATAACACATTAACACGTCTCTATTTTATGTTATTATTTTTACCAAAAAAAATTCTTTCAAAGTTATAATAAATTGCTTTTTAGTTAAAAAAAATGTCATTAACAAGTAACAACATCTCATTAATTACAACGTGGTCCCCCGCCAAATTAAGTTAGTTCATCGAGTATTTAAATATCTCGGTTCATGCTAAACATGATGGCGCCGAGAATTCCGCAATCGTTTTTATAATTATCTACTGTACGACCACCAAATAATTACGTGTTTGAGGAATGTACAAAAACATGCACTAATCATGTTGACTTTTATAACTTTTTTCAGACAAATGTTATGCATTAATGTTAGGTTTTACATACATCACTTGGTACTTGTATCAACACCAAACAACAAACCCTTTACAGCTTAACCATCAGTGAGACTCAGAACACAGTACGCTACGTAACAAGTCTGTCAATAGAGTAACCATTCATTATCTTGAAAAAATGTGATTAGCCTACAAGCAATATACACTACCGACTCAGAAGGGCAAAGGAAGGCAACTCTTCCAGGCATGTGATGCCTTCCTGGAGAAGCTCACTCTCCAGCTGACGACGGGTGGCTTTCATCACAGCCTGATCAAAGAATAAAGTTTCAAAGTTAACAAATCAGCCCCTGGAGTTTTATCTTCTGCTACTTGTATCTCTTAAAAAATACATTTCAGAAATTTCTAATAAGAAAATACAATTGACCCGCTAATTTATAAAATAGAATGATGAAATCAAAACCTCAGGGGTACTTATGAAATTTTGGAAGTTGGAAGGAGTTTTTGTAATGAACCCTAAACAAAGAATGCAGATTTTCCATTGGTCTTCTATTGAAGTCTTGTCTGAGTTGGGGTAAAAAAAGCCTTATGTACTCATTTGCTATTTTCTAGGAAGCATTTAACAATTTTCGAAAACTTACATTGAAATCCATGTAAGAAGCACGCATATCTAGCCACAGCTGATCCATTAGCTTGAACGCAATACAATACAGAAGATCAAATGCTGATTCGTCCTCTGTCCAGGAGAAGGATTGAAACTATCACCCCAATAAAAATGAGCAGAAAAGCAAAGCTGGCAAACAGAATAAAGTCAAGATAAAGATGCATGCAAATCTACCCTAAAAAGACTTTCTTATTACCCGCGAGAAGATTCAGGAAGGTTGCTCCCACAAGCGTTTGTGGCTTCACTGCAGAAGATGGGGCAAGAGAATTAGCTCATGAACAGAAAGAGCACTTGTTTTCACATATTTAAATTTAATAACATAATCGTATTGGAAATAAATGAAACGGCCATACAAATTTATGACAAACCAAATGTAGCTCAATGATTTAATTTGAATAATTTTTAACATTAATAAGGACTCATACTTCAAATATATTTCAATGTATCAATTATTTTTTCAATTAATTTAGTCATTTGTAATAATTTAATTTTATTAAAAATTGACCTCTGAGAATATTCACATTTTACAATGTTCAGAATTTGGCTTTAATGACAATTTTGGAACTAATGGAATACATCAACTTCAGCTAATTGCAGAATAATAACAACAGTCTATTCAGATTTGTACTGATTATAGGTTGAACGTAGTAGGAGTATACGAGATCCATGTAGAAAAGAAGAAAAACTCATTAAGCTTGACGGTCACCCTTTCACGACTCAAAAGATTCAACAAGTTACCTGCTTCAAGATCAAGCATCTGAATAAGCATGAATGTAATGTTGATACCAGCGACGGCGAATGGGTATTCCCACAGTGCCCTATTACCTTCCAGCTTCCGAAGAAGATCCTGAAACGACTTCTACAGAAAAAGGGAAGTTCAGGAAGGCTAATATTATTTCATCGTATAGTTTCTAAAAGGGAAAATCAGAGGTTAAAACTAGATGAGCCAAAATAACAGAAACAAAAACTAGACAGCAGGCATTGGACAAAGAGATAGGGGAGCAAACACATACCGGAAAGTTCCTAGCAAAGTACAACAAATTTTCCAGTGATACGAAACCTCCACCTCTAAAAAGACGGTATATGTTAATTAAAAACAATGATCGAATAATAAAATTAGATAGATTATTCCAAGAGAACTCAACAAAGTCAAAGTCCATGGATAAAAATTGATATACCGAAAATCTGTTGATGGATCTTTTCCCTGCCAACCCATTTCCTTCCACTGTTCGGATATTAAACCATTTAGTTCCTCCCCAGGAAAGGCAGCATGCCATAGTTTCAAAAGAGCTTCCTATTGAACAAGTGAAAAATATTTTTGAGAAGGCAGTGCAGATTTTAGAGTTAAAAATACTCACTTTGCTGAAATATTTGCATACCGATTAATATATGAATAGTAGCTTTATGAACTAACTATACCTGATGTTCGAGAAGAGAACTATCATAGGCCACATCTAACCGACTTTGTAGCTTATCTAGGCATTCTTCCTGACACAGAAAGTGGTTAAAATCAGATATTATGCAAGCATGGGACAAGCAGATTTTGACTTTGGGAAGAGGATTGATGTCCTGACTCCTGATGTCCTGACAATCCAATTACTATTGAAATTAAATTAAACTTAAAAACTGAATTTGAAAAAAAATAGAGATACATAATTCTTGGATCAAAAACTTCAAAGCAGAGTTCAGTTTCTACTGCTAGTTAATGGTTATACTGGTAATTTGCCCTTATCACAAAAAGAAAGAAACAGAAAAAATGTGTTGTTCCTGAGAAGTACAGACTTTCAAGAAAAAGAAAACATCAAAGATGTGCACAATGTTTGATGTACCACAACATAGAATACCCATGAAAATCGATAATTTCAGAGCAGTGTCTTCTTGTAGATGCCATGCTTCAATTAATCATCAGCACAGGCTTCAACTATGTAAATATAGAGAAAATTGAAGATGAAAGGATGAGGTAAAGGAAATTTTAGGTTGGAAGGTGTGTGAAAGAATCTGAAACATAGGCCCACACAACATTGGGTCTTCTATGCAACAGACAATGTTTAGAGATGAGAATTGCACTTAAAAGATATAGAAAGAAAAAAAAAATCAAATAATACCCGGCATCATATAACCTGAGCAGGTGTCAAATCAAATGATGGGCGAGCATCACTGTCTCTTCTTTGAGCACAAACACACGAAAGGCCTCTGCCAAGCCATGCAGCTGATCCGGCCACAATCTCTGCTGTAACAAATCCAAAAATAAAATTGCCAACAATAATCAGTAAAGATGCCATGTACTTTCTAGAGTTTATATCGAGGTTATAAAATGACCTGAAAAGTGAAACATAAAATCAGATGAAAAACAAAACCATAATCATTTTTGCCCATTTTGCGGGAACAATGAAGTTCACACCTCTGTAGGGTCTAATCAGTCTATATCATTCATCAATAACTGCCAACATCAGCCAGATTTATTCATCTACATAACTTAATACAAGCCAGTTAATGCAATATGAATTAACAGGTGTTATAATTTTGAGAATACAACAAAAAAGAGCCAAGTCAATTTGGTTTGAGACATGTTGTATAGGTTATCAAAAGCCTCAATTGGTTAATTTACTTCCCTTCTAAGGAGAAACAAAAATTAGTTATACAAATTAATGGGAATAGAAAATGAGGCACTTTATCTGATCCTAATATGCATATATTCCATGATAATACAGAGAAAAAAATGATTGATCTCCAAAGAGAGAAAAATAAAAGAAATTTCAGCAAACATACTACAGTATAAATGTTTACAGATGATGCCTGTGGCTGTGAATATCCGACATGTAGCATTCTAATTAAAAAGAATAAGTATCAAAATGAAAAAACGAGCACCTGCTAATATATAAATAATATTTTCTCACGTATTTCAATTTCACTATTATATTCATCTTCTTTACTATTTCCCCTTCTTCTCCACCAACAAACCCTATCTAACTCCCAGCCTCAACACAGCTAACAAGCTACGCCCACCAATAAAGATGCAATACCTTTTGCTAGATCGAATTTCAGCTAAATCATATATTGATCTAACAGAAAATGCAGACGAACTAGGGGATACCGAATCCAGTAACCCCAATCATAACCAGAAAACTGACCAAAAATCTCAAAGCAGGTAGGCATAATTAGGCGTGGTTTTGTTCAAATCGCGGATCCCGAATTTTCACCCCAGTTTTGTAGACACTCACACACATCAAAGGACGCGCGAATATAGGATAACAGCACGACAGGGAATATATAGAGTGTATAGAGATAAAACCGTATAGAGATAGATAGAAAAAATAAAAAATTACTGACTTATTAAAATAATTAGCACAGGAAAAAAAAAGGGGGGTTTACCACCAGAAGTGGAATGACATGAGCTTCCACGATCGAGCCCTTGCGACATTCGCCTCGCCGCCACAAATGATCCGCCACCTCCGCCGCCATCATCCATTCCCTATTCAACGGATCTTAATTTCCTTTTCACGAAAATCAAAATCCGAGCTTAAAAAACACGATTAATCGAGTAAAAAAAAACACGAACACCGACTGTATATAGAGTATAGTGGACTGAATCTGAGATGCCCGGGCCGTTTCACGGACTGTTACTGTATTAGGAAACAGAATGTTTCATGGTTGCATGTCAATAGCCAAGTAGCGCTATTAGGGTCGGTGAATTTTATCTTCGAATTTTATGGGTCGGTGCTTTTTATCTTCTGATTTTATACGTCATTCATTTTCTGATTGAGAGAATATTAAATATAAAATTGGTTTTAATAATTGGAATAATTTATCTTTCACGACAACAAACTGAAATGGAAATTTATAAATGCTTTCTAGTTACACTATCAATGAAAAACAATAGATCAAGTAGAACGAGAACAGCTGCCCCGATCAACTACAAGAAAAGATGGAAAAGCTAGCTACAGAACAAAGACGAGTGGAAATCAAACATAAAATCCATGTCTTTCAACATTGAGAACAAAAATGAGAAACAAATATCTGGTGTAACATTAAACGTCCACATGTCTCGGAAAAAACTATAGCCAAAACATAAACTGGAAAAAACACACTGGAAGGCATAGATAAATTTAAAATACTAATACATCGGAATTGGTCCATCATCACACAGACAACTCAGCAAGCTTTTATGAACTCCTTCCGGAAAGTGAGAACAGTCGTCTATTTGGTGACGCCGCCAAGGGTAGGGAAATTGATCTGGTTATCAATGGGAGGTGCAACGACATTTCTAGGCTCACTGTCATTACCTCCTCTGAAACCACGGCCACGGCCCCTGCCACGACCAACAGAGTACTTTTCCCCTTCAGCAGGCTTCAAGAACTCATTGATGCTCACAGACTGCAACCATTAAAGAAAATAGAGAGGTCATTCATTGATACAGGCAAGTAACACATTTAGCATAAGCTTAACTCGAGTACAAGCTCAACACATGAAAAACAACTTAAACAAGAATAAGGTCTGTTACCAGAGATATAAACAAAATTTTCAACAAAAATAGATTTGGAAAACACAATATTATGAAACCAAGGACCTCGACATATTCCCCAAAAAAGGAACTTTGTGAAACTTCAAAACTAAATAAATGTACAGTTACAGTTGCTTTATAATCGGAATGTACCTTTTTGGCCTTTTCTTCTTTCTCAGCCAACTCTTTCTTTTTGTCTTTCTCAGAACCCTGCACAAGGAAACCATTAAGTGCAGAAGAAAAAACACAGATGATTTCCCAAATAATATACTGTATTGAAGAACTGTGAACGCAAGCATGTAAATATATGTTTACCAGTTTAATGAAAACATCATCATTTGACTTCTTGTTGGAAAGGGCTTTCATTGATTCAAACTCTTTATCATCAACTTTCCTACCACCCTCAGTTTTCAGAGCCTGCAGAGCCTTCCTTTTTTCTTCCAGAACCTTCTCATACTCTACCAGAGTCATCTCCTACAATTGTTCAAAATTACAGCACAGATATTAGCAATGACAAAAGAGAATAAAACAAGAAACGCAAGAGATTTTTGGAAAGTAATAATAGAAATTATAGAAATCAATCAATGAATGTAAAGTGTATCTCTTCACCTTAGCCTCGCGTTCCCTCTCTTCAGCATCCTTTCTAGCTTTTTCCTTATCTTCCTCAGATGGAACATACTCCTCTACAGCAGGCTTCTCAGCATCCAGACCCTTCTCACCTTCAACAACAACGCCCTCAGACTCCCTATTGATGAGGAAAATGTGGTCAGAAAAATAAAGGCAGTTTGATAGACAGATGGTATGTACACATACATAAAAAATTATACATGTTGCAAATAAAAAAACTCACCGAGCCAGTTCATCAGTATCAGTACCCCAATTCCCTTGGCCAGATCCTTCGCGCTTCATCTCATTTCTGAACGGAAGTACAAATAAAAAAATAGGATAAAAACGTAATCTCCAATCAGAAACACCCAAAAGAAAAGTACAATTCTGTCAAGCAACAATTATTTCATGATAGGAAAATTTTGCATTCAATAAGCACGAATATATTACAAATAGCCACTGAGTTATGAAACTGGATTAAAATTCAAGACATATTTTGTATTTTGGAAATTAGAAAAGATGTTTGAATAGGTTCAAATACTCAACTTACTAACTGTAGCATGTAGATTTTGTAAATTACCAAAAAAGAAAGAAACAAGATTGAGAGAAAGAAACGCAGGTACCCATGCCCAGTGCCACTATGGCGATCATATTGCCTACGGGGAAGACGCTCACGATCTCCCCTATATTCTCCATTGCTGAAACCACCTCGGCGACCACCACGGGAAGTATCACGGGGGCCACCATAACCACCACGCCTTTCAAAAGGTTTGCCAGAGTCAGCTTCAACTGCACCTTGGGGAGCAGAAAATTCCTTATTGACGTACGAGTTGTCACTGTAGGTCGAATCCCTGGAGTCCCTGGAGTCACGATAGTTTCCACCACCAGCACCACGGCCGCGGCCATAACCACGACCACCTCGAGCAGAGTCAGATTTGGCCTCTTTGACTATTAAGAATTAAAAGCAAACAATATAGTTTGAATGAGCAATTATTTCCAACGTAAAGGAGAAAATCATCTACCGCATAATATAGTAAATCAAAGTAATAAAGACAGAATCGCAGAGGAAAATAAAAGGTTAACTGAGCAAAGTTTTAAATTGAATTGAATCTACAGTCAATTAAATTAAAACAAGTAAATAAAAACATAAAAAAAACAAGATCAATTCAGTCACTTCAACGAGAATCGAAAAGAAGGCATCACGTACCAGCCTGTGCCGGGGGGAGCGGCTTGGATGGGAGCTTACCCGGAGCCGCCGCCGGCTTAACTCCTCCAGCCGCCGCCTTCAACGATGGATCCGCAGCTTTCTTCGGGTCGACCTTCGGAAGGCGAGCCGCAATCAGCAATGAAGGGTCCTCTGCGTCATCGTCAAGGAGCAAATCGAATGGATTAGCGGTCGACATATCTCCCCTAAAATCAACACCAGTAAGAAACCGTCTGCTATCAGATGACTCGCGCTTTAAAACCCTAATTGAAAGCTATATCCATGGTCGAATAATTCAGAATAAACAGATCTGGAAATGGTAAAAATAAAAAGGATTTGTGTATAGATAAAGATGCGAAGCGGAGTAGATGAAGGTTTTTTGTGTGAAACCCTAGCCGCAGAACAGGGTTTATATAGGGAGTGAGTGACAGTGTGTTAGTAGCTTATTCTGAATTTACCGAAATTATTTACTCGTAATAATTTTTCATTTTAATAATGCACGTGTGGTGTACTGGATCACTGGTGTGGGCCTGGCTTAGCTTTAGAATGGGCCTCAATAATGGGCCGATACGGTCATTATTTTGGTCTCTGTACTACTACATCTTAAACCTAAAAAAATAAATAATTTCATTTTTTAATTTTTTTTTTGTGCTGAAAAATAAGTACATTTTTACTAAAATAAAAATATCATTAATTCTTATTATTTGAATTTTGAAGTATCAAATAAAAATATAGGAGTAATTAATAACAATTTTATTTATTTGCATAAATAATAAATTAGTTTTTGACTAAGTTCTAAGTCTTAACAAACAAGAAACTAAAAATTAGGAAAGCTTATTTTTAAATGGTCAACTGCATTCAAATAAAAATAGAGCAAAAATACACCCAAATTTTTATCGTTTCAAAAGAGCTAAATAAAAAGCAATATAATGATCAATCTGTTTTTTTACACAACCTTCATATTAGCATAGTAAACATAAGTCCCAACTACAGAATGACGAATCCCGCATACGTCACAGTTTGTCCTCGGTTTATCATCTTCATAATCGAGAACTTGTTCATTTGCGAACACTGCTATAAAAGATCTCACACTTCATTGGCAGCCAATGCCATTCTTAAACACTCTTGTCATCGTTTGTGTGAGGCGAGAGTTGGCTGGTCGAAGATGGGGAGTGATCCGGTGCACTGGGTGAGTATCCAGAACTTGGGCTGTTGGCGAGAAACAAAAAAAAATCAGAGAGAAACAGACGAAGCTAAATATACATCAATAGCAGGATGTGACAATGCAGCACTCACCTGTACTGTGGAGAACTCGGACTATAGCCTGGGTTGCCAGCAGAACCGTATGCGCTGAAAAACCATGTTTGGCTAGTTAGAAATTATAATATGTCCACAGCCAAAGCCATACATAAACTAGCTATAGTCTTATTACAAAAATATACCCTTTGAAGTTTGTATATGTTATGCTAACAATTACTCTCCATTTAATAGGCGAACTTAATAATATACCTGCTGGGACTATAACTCGGACTGGAGGGAGAATACGATGGAGATGTTGGAGAATACGATGGAGATGTTGGAGAATAAGAAGGTGACGTCGGGCTGCAACCCACAGTATTGTCAGTAAAATATTAATAAAGCAATGGAAATTTTAAGCCAGTCAGAGTTATATCATTCATCCACCCCGCGCAAACAAATCAATGTAATTTGGATAGTTAAGGCGAGCCCTCCATGATCAAGAGTTATATAACAGTTACCAATCAAAAATAGCAAAGACTGAAACAAAAAATATTACCTATAAGTTGGCGAGGAAGGACTGTATGGAGTTAAGGATGAGATCTTTGGAGATGTAGGCGAATATGCCAGAGAAGGGCTATATTGTGCCGATGGGTTGTAACTGAGAGATGTAGGAGAGTAGCTTGGTGAGGTAGGGCTGCAACTTGGTGAAGTAGGGCTATAGTGTGGTGAGGTTGGACTATATGATGGAGACGTCAGGTTGTATGATGGAGAGACAGGGCTGTAAGCAGGGGAAGTAGGGCTGTAAGCACGGGAATTAAGGCTGTAAGCAGGGGAAGTAGGGCTGTAAGCAGGGGTAGTAGGGCTGTAAGCAGGAGATATTGGGCTATAGCGAGGGGAAGTAGGGCTGTAGGCAGGAGATACCGGGCTATAGCGAGAGGAACTAGGATTATAACTCAGAGATGTTGGGCTGTAGGAAGGGGAAGTAGGTGAATATGAAGGGCTGGTTGGAGAATAAGCCTGGCTAATCGGGCTAAGCCCTGGAGAATTTGGAGTATAAGTTGGGGAAGTAGGGCTGTAACCGGGGGAGGTCGGGCTGTACCCAGAGGTTGAAAGGCCGTAACCTGAAGTGGACGTAGGAGAAAAGGCCATTCCACAAGCATAAGGAGAAAACTGAGCATCCGAAACGGGCGATAGCAGAGGGTTCGGACTCAGCAAATAATTGGGTGACATCATGCTCGCGTCGTGATACGGGGTTTTAGTGATGAACGAATGACCCGGAGTTGTGCCGTAATCCAGCCCGACATCCATGTGACTTGGAAAAGAGAACTCGTTAGCATCCTTCAGCATATCCTCATTAAGCAACAAGGCGCAGTCTCCCGTCCCAATAGGCGCCAGCTGTCCCAACATGATGTTTTCAGTCACTCCCATGAGGGGATCTGACTCCGAAAAGACGGCTGCATCCAGCAAGATGTCCACCGTCTCCTCGAACGAGCATCTCATCATGGGCCCCGTGTCATTTCTGTTGAAGCCGTGGCGAGTGATGGCCATCAGGTGGCCACGGTATGTCATGGTATCGCACAATATGGCCAGGTGGCGGTAGTTGACATAAGACCCGTCGAAGGATATGACGACACGTAGCTCATCCAGCAAGGATCTACGAACCGCCTCAATCCCGAGAACCTCGATAACTTCAATCAGGTGATTGCTTGTGGTTCTCTTCGCATCCACGTCTTCATGACACATGACTGCCAAAAGATTGACACCTTCAGTGTCGAGCATCCACTCGTTCTCAGCCTTGAAACCCTCATTCTGGTCAAACTTGTTCACCTTGCCGTTCTTTATGAACACCTTGTTGATATCCGGTATGCCTCGGAGACCCATTTCAGTAAGCATGTTGCTCTCAATCTCTTTGAGGAACACATCATCCTCATCCACCCCGTCATTCAATTCGCTCTTAGCGGCCTCATCATTCATAATACGAATACGAAGGATCAATTTCTCGGCATTATCATCATTAAATATGCACGTGAGATCATCGTGAAATTCCAGATTGATCTTCTCCGCAATATCCGCCATGCTGAGCTTCTTATCAACCATCATTTCTCGGTTCAACTCTATGCGGAGTAACCAAGGGGAGATCTTGTCAGAGTCAATCTCCTCATCGGGCATCTCGTAATAGGACTTGACAAACTCAACATCCTCTTCGATCAAAGTGCTCTTGGGGTTTGGATCGTACCATACCTCTGTGGCATGCGTCACACTACGTAAAGTCGTGTATTCCAGAGCACATTGGACATTTTTGGCCCTCTCCTTAGTTTTACTCACTTCCGGCTTCAAGAATACAGAGAGAGATGGCGTTTTGATTTTCTTAGCGACATTGATAATCTCTCTCAACCTCGGTACACCTAAAGTAACATTCTTGGCACTCACGCCAGCGTAATGGAAAGTATTCAGAGTCATCTGAGTAGCAGGCTCACCAATAGATTGCGCCGCAACACACCCTATCATTTCTCCAGCTGCGACAAGTGACTGCAGAAACCGAGATTCTATCTCACCAATAACCCATTGAAAAGCTTCACGAGTGAGTCTGTACTCCTTCAAGACTCTTTTACTTGCCAAAGCACTTCGAAGCAATATATTGAAGAATAGGGTCGCATTCTTTTGGGCTTCCATGCTCAAATAATCATCTCCAACGACCACCTTAAGCCGTTCTTGTAACTTATCAACAGCCTCCACAATCTCCATAGGGTGCATATCGGAAGGCTTTCGGAAATCAACTCTAAAGGTCTTTTGTGCATTTAAGATGAGCCTCTTCATATTAACAGGCAGTGGCCAAGAATTATCACCAGTTGTTGCAATCTCTGTCCCAAGTTGAAACCTGTCGGTTTCAAGCTTCTGAAGCTCAGCATCAAATACGGTTCTGATTTCTCGATAAGTTTTTATATCTTCCACGGCTTCAGGTGACATGTAATTGGGGTTCCAGCTCGGGTCATCAATCTCGTGTTTGTACATGTCGTTGAAATTCGCTTTCTTCAGCTTCAGTGATTCTAGAGGTTGTGATTCGATCCAAACAGAATCCATACCGTCTTCACCATAGAGAAACTGAATCACATCGCCTAGGGAATTTCTTACAGTCCCATCATACTTGACCATGATATCCTCCATAGCCTTCACCAATCGCCTCTGAATGTATCCCGTCTCCGATGTTTTCACAGCCGTATCTATAAGACCTTCCCGACCACCCATGGCGTGGAAGAAAAACTCCTGAGGAGTCAATCCCCGAAGATACGAGTTCTCCACAAAACCACGACTTTCTGGGCCAAAATCATCCTTCGTGAAGTGTGGTAGTGTTCGATCGACGAATCCAAAAGGAATCCGTTTTCCTTCCACATTCTGCTGCCCCACACATGCAGTCATCTGGGAAATATTGATAAAACTTCCCTTGGATCCTGCGGTGACCATAGCCTTGAGGTTGTTACTTTCTGACAAGCTCTTCTGGGCACTGCTTCCAGCGTCATCACGAGCCTTGTTCAACACCTAAAGACACCATTATTTTAATTATATATGCATATATGAAGACTTCATCAATCTGTTTGATACTTTAATCCATGTAAACTGTTCAACAAACCTGATTCACTCTGTTTTCAAATGATTCCATCATCGTTCGACCAGGTTCAGGCTCCAACTGCTTTTCTTGAGCAGCCCTAATGAGTTCTTTCACCTCATTTTTTGCATCTGAAATAGTTACATTAATCTTCTGCATTGTTGCAGAATCCGCAATCGTGTCACCTATTCCCATGCTAAATGCATTCTGCAGAAGCCAATAATTCACGAGCCACTGCGTGTGTCCCAAAAATTTACGAGCTGCATCTGGACCAACCTCTTCCCTGAAACCATTATCCTCAAGTAAATAACTATATATAAATAATGAGGCAATTGATTTAAACTGGAAAAAAGTAATTATTGTAATTCTAACGTATAATAGTAGCATGCGTAATTTTCGTTAATCTACGAAACCAGGGAAGGAAACAAATTCAAAAACATTAAATCTCAGAAGTAAGTACCAAATAACATGTATGAGACTCCCAGTGGATGTTCCCAGTGTCTTCTTGCATAAAGTGCCAGAAAGTAGCTCTCCTCTTTCTATCCGTACTTGAGTATCTCCCGGAGTTATAAATCCTTTCTCTCCTTCTTGATGCCATGATGAATACCTCAATAGATTTATCTGTTTTGGTATAATCAAGTTAAATACTTGTTTCCCAGTCCACAGAGGCTTGGGTTTCAAAATCGCCGGAGCAGGTACTTTTCCATTGAAATCATCCAACCACATCAGAATGTTCATGAAAACATCCTGCATGTATCAAGATAATAAATTCAAAAGGGACGAAAATACTTTGGCAGTAAGTTACTATCAGAGGAGAATTTCACCAGATTGTTACCTTTTCAATGAAGGTGTCTCTTTTAGTAATTTTACGACATCCTAAAAGTGTATCCTGCACTATGCCCATTACAGGACGATTCGCTTGAGGTGACACAACGCATTTTGGAACCATCATTAGCTCCAGAACTTCAGCTCTAGTATCAAATGATTGGGGCACGTGCATATTCATTTCGTCCCCATCAAAATCAGCATTGTAGGGTGAGGTCACAGACAAGTTTAAGCGGAAGGTCGAGTAAGGCATAATCTTGATTCTATGGCCCATGATAGACATTTTATGAAGACTCGGTTGCCTATTAAATAGGACGAAGTCTCCATCAATCAAGTGCCGCTCCACCTGTACCATAAATGATGGAAGTTAGGCACAATATTTAATGATCTAATCCTACATGAGTCATATGAGAAGAGCATAAATTCTAATATCACCTTATATCCATATTCAAGATGACGATCACTGCTTTTATTCAGGAACCGGAGATCACGCCTCTGCCCATCATCCCTAATTATATATTTCGCACCAGTTTTCCCGGGAGGAGGGTGCGGTCCATTTTCCACAAGCTCTTTCATCCTGTTTCGAAAGTTGAGTTCTGATGAATAAGAAAGCGAAAATGGTGCAAAGAGGTATCAGTCAAGATAGCAGAACGGGCCAAGGGCAAACCTTTCGATGTTATAAGGAGTTACAATCTCAGGATATGTAAGATTTAAGGCAATACTCCAAGGTACACCGAGTTCATCGATATTAATGGTTGGGTCCGGTGTAATCACAGTTCGAGCTGAAAAATCTACTCGCTTCCCCATCAAGTTGCCTCTGATCCGACCTTCTTTTGCCTTGAGCCTGCTACATATTGATTTGATTGGTCTACCGTTTCTTTGTGTAGCCTAGAGTATACGAAGGTAATTCTCCCGTTAGAAAATTAGTACTCAGTAACTTGATTATTAGTGTCATAAATTGAAGATACAAACATACCCTTGGTTGTCCTGATAATTCATTGTCGAAGTACGTGGCTACATGAAACTGCAGCAATTGTGAGAATTCTGTTATGATATGTGCAGGAGCCCCGTTCCGCTCTTGTTTCTTCAAGTTCTCATTGTGCCGAATGATCATTGCTAGTTGATGAGTTAAATCATCCTGCATTATGATAATCAAAATCAGGTCCTCACACAACCAAAACACCCCCAAAATAACGTCTTAACGATTCAGTATACAAAGCCACAACACAACAATGTAGAGACCAAAGAAGCATACCTCACTCCTAGCAGAAGTACCCATCGTAACAGATGGCCTAACAGGCGGAGGAGGAATCGGAAGAACTTGAAGAATCATCCAGTCTGGGCGAGCAAAATTCGGATTCAAACCCAACAACTGACAATCTTCATCAGTTACTCTCTTCAGAATGCTAAGAACCTGAAATAAAAGTAATCAAGAGATAAATTAGCAACATATGTGCAAGAACGCGACACATTCTGATCGGAATAATGTCAAAACAGCATTAAATACCTTCTCTGCGGATAGAATCTCTCTCTTTTCAATAAGGATCTTCATTCCATCAATAGAAATTTTCGGGTGCTTAGCCCCGCATCCACCCCTACTCTTCTTCAAGGGTTTAGAATCTTGACCTTGCACATCAATGTCATCACCCCCGACGCATTTGTATATGTCTTTGGACGCTTCTAATATCTTTCTGAGTCTATTTTTTGGGTTTCTTATCTTCATTGCTTGCTTGAACTTTTTATTATGCTATGCAAAAAAAAAAAAAAAAAAAAAACAGAAAACAATAATTAACACAAAAGTACATTAAAGTTAAATCGAGCTGAATGCATGGAGACCAGATGCAAACACATAAAACAATTTCCAAACAATGAATGCATATCAATGAAAGAAACCGATCATGAATACATCCACACATCGCTCAAGACGACATAATTGGACCAAACGAGCTCAAACATCGTTTTCAAACACGTATATTACTAACTGATTTGGCTCTCGATCAACATGTAGTACAATACAACGGCATGATAACAGACACATGTCAAGTAGCTCAAAGTTATAATTTCTCTTAACTTTTGTACCTCGTCAGCCAATATTTTGGAGCAATTTAAGCAAACACAACGGAGAACAGTGAGCACCGTCCTCATGAATCCGATATGATACATCGGCTTGGCGAGCTCGAGGTGGCCAAAGTGGCCCGGGCACTCGGCCATGTTAGACATGCAAGTCGCGCACTTCATCTTCCGGTCGATCGTCCCGAGCCTCGGATCGCTCAAACCACCAACCTTGAGCTTACCTCTTTCCGTGGTCTCGCTGTGCTCTATATGCACCACAGACATTTGTCTCTACAAACACCAACAAATAAACAAACAAAAATCATCACCGGAATTCATTCGAGCGATATCCACTCAAAATGAACTGCACAAAAGGGGAAGTTGAAATTACGATCTCGTCGGGGCTGAGTATGCCGAATTGGACGGCCCGGACTTTGGAGACCTCCGCCGGAGAATAGGGGAACCTCATATCCATGGTTAATCGGACCTCAATTCCGTATCTATATTGTTAGGGTTTATGATTCGTTAATTCAACCGGAAAAGCAAAAATTAATTTTTCAAAAATTTATTCGTTATATGTTTTCTACTGAATATTCGAATTATAAGTTCTGTTAGCGGTTACTTTTTTCCCAGAAGAATTTGCAGAAATCTGTCGAATCGCAAATCGCCCCTATGTGGAAGACGACCACGAAAAAATGAGGAGAAAGGAGGGTATGGTGCTGTATTTATAGATGGGACACCGACATACCCTCGGTATATTAGGGCCTGTTTGGTTGTAGCAAAATTACAAATTGGAATCCGTTTTACTTGTTCACAAAGTACTTTTATAATTTCATAATTTATTTATTTTATTAAACTCACCTTCTCCAAGAAAATAATAATTTTTTGAACTATTTAAAGAAAAGAGTATTATAGTTTATTAGTAATATTTTAAGTTTTACCCATAAAGCTTACAATTTAATGTTTCATTTTTTTAATCTTTTATTAATAAAAATACTTTAAGATTATAATTATAAAATGGTGTAATAATTGTCTACTTAATATAATAAATATTGATTAATAATAAATTTACAAAATTAAAATAAAATTATATAATCTTACTTCTATTAATAATTAAAAAAAATTGAGTCCTTTAATTTTAACGAAACTTTAAAAACTCTCCTTTTATCCAAAATCGTCCTAAATTTTGATGGCATGAAAATTGAAAAAAAATTCTAATTATCTCAATTAAAAAACAATTAGACATTTGTTTAAACAAGAAAAAAAAAATTTAAAATATTTTTTTTGGCCAAACTAAAAATTAAAAATATTTTATAAATTAAAAAAATAAAGTTATTATGATTAAATTTTAAAAATGTGTGCGTAAATTATGATTGAATTTTCTGGTTGTCTCAAAAATTGTACCACACTGGAATTATGTCTCAACTATTATGAGATTGATAACATATTTTTTTAATTTTTTTGACTAACAAAAAAAATGTAAAAAAATATTTTTAAATTAATTGTGAATAAAATTTAAAAGTTAAATTGAAATTTTGTAATTTGATTTACAATTTTTTTTCTTATATTTAATTTTCTAGTTTTTTAAAATGTATAGTAAGTATAATATCCAATAGTACTAATACTCCTTGTCTAAAAAAACCAATACATAGTTGACTACTAAGAAATACCAATACATAAGTGATACAATGATACAACACATGGAATGAGACCAAATCAAATGAATGATTTTGCGCTTCCTTTACTTCAATCGAAATGTAATTTCCCTCAGCGCAGAA
This sequence comes from Euphrasia confusa, assembly GCA_954870475.1. NCBI lineage: Eukaryota > Viridiplantae > Streptophyta > Magnoliopsida > Lamiales > Orobanchaceae > Euphrasia > Euphrasia confusa. The sequence goes on from OX940962.1 coordinate 5,114,143, forward strand.
CCCGAATAGAAAAAAGGTTTAAGAGATCCATATAACCCGTTAACTACAGTGCAGTGGTATATCCGTAAAAAAGCATACCATCCCACGCGTTCCATGAAAGCCACGTTTTCTCTCCTCGTGGTCGAAACTGATTCGCCAAATATTGACTTTTTTCTTTACAAAATAGTCAAACAAAGTATTTTTATTTTCAAATGTTCATATATCCCGTGCTCTATTAAGTCTATAGTCAGTCACTTGCGTGTCGCAACGTTTTTAATAAACAATTACTAAAATTTATAAGTGTTGATTTAACATCTTAATTACGTAATGTACAATTATATAACCTACGTAAATTACATGAAAATATACTCTATTAGTTAATTTGTTCATACATTTACATTCTAAATTCTAAATTTTCCACCCCCACCGCCACATACAATTACATTAATCTCAGGTCTCAACCCCGTAACATACACTCCCAACGCGGAACTTGTATTCGATCGATGAAGCTCGCTACTCCGATCAATCCACGTCCATGCAACCAATTACCCACCGCCACCTGTATGAAATCTTCGTTGATCAAGTGTAGTAGTAGTATGGGTCCATTACACCGTCCCCCAGCTTCCACTTCCTCCTCCGGCCAATCCCTGCGCGACAAGTGGATGGAGCTCCAAGGGATCCGGAACTGGGAAGGCCTCCTCGACCCGCTCGACGACCGCCTCCGCAGCGAGATCCTCCGCTACGGCGAGTTCGTCGAGGCCTCATACCGCTCCCTCGACTCCTCCGAGTCCTCTATCCTGCCCGACAACAACGGTTACAAAGTGACCAGGCACCTCCACGCCACGTGTGGGGTCCACCTCCCCGCCAGCTGGATACCCGGCTGGATCACCCGTCGGTCCAGCTGGATCGGCTACGTGGCCGTGTGCACGGACGAGCGGGAGATCGAGCGGCTCGGGCGGCGGGACGTCGTGGTGGCCTACCGCGGCACCGTCACCTGCATGGAGTGGGTCGAGAATTTTCGCGCCACGCTGACGTGTCTGCTCGACGGCGACGTGTCGTCGTCACCAGGTGGGACGCCGATATTGGTGCAGAGTGGGCTCTTGAGCATGTACACGTCATCGAGCGGCGACGAGCAACCGAGCCTGCGAGACGAGGTACGAGAGGAAATCGGTAGGATCGTAAGGGAATACGCGGACGACGAATGGCCGATGAGCGTGACGGTGACGGGGCACAGTCTGGGCGCGGCCCTGGCCACGCTCACGGCCCACGACATAACGACAATGGCAAGGTTCTGTTATTTATTTTATACATACTCTTTCTATTCACTAAAAATAAATACAGTTCGTCAACGTTCAAATACATATGTTAAACAGTATACAAAAATTATGAAAAAATAACTAAAATAAATTTTATTAGTTAAATTTTATTTTAGTTATTTTTCATAATTTTTTATACTTTTTAATTATATGTATTGGACGAAAAAAAAATCAAACTGTGTCTATTTTCAATGAATAAAAAGAGTATATATAAGAAACGGAAATAAAATATTATATCTATTCGAAACAGATTCACGATTTATTTATTTACGTAAAATAACAGATACAAATTATTAGTAGGTTGGACGAAAAGCTGCCCCTGGTGACTGTTGTCTCGTTCGGGGGGCCAAGGGTTGGGAACGACGGCTTCCGTCGCCAGCTGGAACGGGGCGGGGCGAAAGTTTTGAGGATAGTTAATTCGGACGATCCGGTGACTAGGGTTCCGGGGTTCGTGATGAGACGGAGAAAGGCGACGTGGTTGTCGGAGTGGGCAGTGGCGGACCTACTTGAGGACCAGTGTGGGCCTAGGCCCACACTGAATTTTTTTTTTACCCTATATATATACTTTCATTATATATTTATATATACATTATATACACTTTACACCCACAATATTTTTTACTCGTGTATATTTACGCCCACGTGAGAGAGATATAGAGAGTGATCCTATTAATACTGATATAGTAATTATTTTAATTGATTTAAATAGAGAGTGGGCCCTATTAGTGAAGGATAATTGATATTTTTATTTCAATTAATTGAAATATATTTCATTTATTTTATAATAATATGATCATTTCTATTACAAAAATAATAAGAGTAGAATAAAATTGATGAAAAGCAAATAGTTTTATGAAGAGAGTAGTGTAGTAGTATTTATTTTGTAAAAATACTAGTTATGTATATTTATTTATTTCTTAAATTTTGGTATCAAATATTTTAGAATTTTTTCAACTTAATATCTATACTATTCAAAAAAATACATCATTTTTTAACATTAAAAATAAAATTTTGCTCTATTTTTTAACATCCATTTTAAAATTTACTAATAATTATTTTTATTTTTAATTTAAAATTATATTTTTACCCTTTATATTTTGATTAAAAAATCTATAAAAAGTACTAGGAGTAGTATTTTTTAATACTTCTACCTTGTATCTTCAATGTCAAAGAATAATTTATAAGAATGAATTGATTCTCATTTCATTCTTACACATTTAATAATTTATGACTAACATTTAAATTTGTAGTATCTAAATAAAAAGTGGATCTTAATAGTATTTGTAAAATTTTGCAAGCTCAAATTTTGAAAAAAAAAATTAGGCCCACCCTGAGATAAATTCCTGGGTCCGCCCCTGGGAGTGGGTGCGGAGGAGAGTGGAGGGCACGCACTGGGAGTATGCTGAGGTTGGGAATGAGCTGAGGCTCAGCAGCAGGGACTGCCCTAATCTGAACGTTGCCACGTGTCACGATCTGAGGACGTATCTACAGTTGGTTGATAATTTCGTGAGCTCGGAGTTGTCATGCAAGTGTCGCGGTTCCGATGATATTGGGCTCATCCAAACTAAAAAAGAAGCCCAATAGCAATGCTATTGGGTTTTGCATTCATTTGAACTTGGGCCTATTTGGTGATTCAAGGTAGATTTGGGCCGAAAGCCTACATAGAATAGTTGAAGGTTGGGTTAATTAATGAATAATTAATATTTAGCTCTCCTAATTAGACTTCTTTTATAGCCTCACACTCAACCTAACCTAACCTAATTAAGTGTTTAATTATGTCTCAATGGGCCATCAATTAATTGTGTTCATCATATTTCAAGACATATAGTATATACACATAGAGCTACACACTCAAATACATAATTATTTAGTGGGCCAACTAATTAAATTTCAATTATTATTATTATTATTATTTATAAATAAAAAAACAAGTGAGAAAGGAATCATATAGAAAGAACCAACCCCACCTTTGAATGCCACCACAATACCTTTCCCTAATTTCAATACTCCTCAACTCAAAACTTCCACTTTTCCTAAAGTGATCCAAAGGGATCAAGAGGCCCACCTCACATACACACACACAAAAAAAAGACTTAATTAGGAAAATGTGTATATTGTATAGTTTAATTATTATTAAATTGAGTGAATCTTGTTTTTTTTCTAAAGTGGTGTTGAATACTTGGCTAATCATTTTTATCACCAAGTTTCATGATTTCATGGGATTGGAGATTGTGGTCATGAATAGTTAAAAGGTTTATCTAATCACATGTAATGTTCATGTCAATAATATCATGCTTCACTCTTGGTCCCCCTAAATTATTTATTTAGTTAGTTTCTCTATATCTTGCTACTTTAATTTCATTCTTTGTATCTTTATTCATTGCTTTTTGTTTTTTCATGAATCATGATGGACTAGACTGATAGTTGGATTTGTTTTGTGGATCCATTTAGTAGATGTTTGACCAAACTAGCACCACATAAGAGTTCTATTATTTCATTTTTTTAATTTAGAATATATAATTCTTGAGTTTCATTTAACAATCTGTAAATTAAGTTACCTACTAATAAAACTTACTACAACATAGTATTCTCCATAAACAATTTTACATTATTAGACATGGACACTGATCTTTGCAATTGTATGCATATATAGTCTAATACTTAATTGTACAAACATATAAAAGTGTAATGCAAATCACATATAAATGTATGTACCTGTATATATATATACATATATATATATATATATATATATATATATATATATATATATATATATATATATATATATATATATATTTATTTGTATTATTTTTATTAACTTAAAATTGAATAATTAATTATTTTAGTAATTTTAAAATTAAATTCCAATGCATTTAAGTTGCTTGCAATTTTTACTTTAGTTCGTCTACAAAATTGATTGACAGTAGGAAAATGGAAAAAGGGAGTGGGGCACGCTTAATTTCTTTGCAAAAGTTTTAGTCACTGAATTACATCATTAATTATAGTAATTATTTCAATGTTAATATTTTATTTGTAGTAAAATATTTGAATTATCTATGAAATGGATTTGAGAGACCAATGGGAAAATAAAATCCGACCACTGTTGCAGACTTTTTATTTATTTATTTTTATCACAAGTCGCTCTATATATTCTGCACTTTGTACACTACACGACCATGCATGAACTCTCACACGTCTACTTCTTCTATATTTTTCATTTTCCCCCATTTTTTTCTAATTTAAAATTGTAGTACTATTTCATTTTTTTTAAATCAATTAAAAAAAAGGAGAAACGTACAATCCACCAAAAATATAGATTAATAATGCTTATCATAGATTTCATAATGATTTTTATAACTATAATTATTGAATAAATATTTAAACAAACAAATTAGTTAGTAAGATTAATTTATAGAATTATTAAATGTTAATTTTGATTTTAATCTAACATTTAAAGAATAATCACTCTTAAAACATGTAGTGCATGCTTAGGAGACCAAAAAGTCCTCCATTAATTACAAATTGTCACCAAATTTTCTTTTCCATTAATAACACTGCTATTAAATCTTCTTCTCATCTCATAATAAAATTAATGTATGGGATTTAAAAATAATAATGTGATGATATTATACATAAATATTACATATAGTCAAAACTATTTATTTGTAGTACAAATCTATAACACGACACTTGTATATTATAAATCTTAGATTCCTTTAATTTTATAATCACAAAAACCCGGATTTTTTATATTTAAATTTAACAAGAACTTTTTGTAATTTTAAATTCATAGGGATATACTCATTCTTACTTATATTAATATTATTATTAATACTCTATATTATTACTGAAAAATAACAAATTAAAATAAAATAAAATAGTGGAGAATTTGACGTGACCCATCTGAAAAGACGTGTTCACCAAAGGAGAAGCAGTGTGGGTCCCGCGCTGGGCCAATAACGGTCGAACATGGGCCCCACATTCTTTATTTTTTTATTTAACTTTAATTCCCGACCTACTAAAGCTGCTATTTCCACACCGCGCCCTTATTGGTCTAACTCCAGCTCTTGTATTTCCACAAACATTCATTACTTCTTTTTACTAATTTGCCCTTCTTGCATTTTTCTGTTTTAAATCTTTCCAAATTAAAGAGAATTTCTGCCATTTTGAAAATGAAAAAGAATAATCAATCTTTACGTCTAATCTTACCAAATTCTTGATATTAATTATTATAAAATTTAATAGTAAGTTATTTACTAACTTATAAATTATTTTAAAAAAAGTTAAGAAAGATGTACATTTTTTAAACAGCTTATAAATTATTATAATTTAAAAAATAAAAAATCAAAATATCTCTAAAATTATTAACTTTTATATATATACAACAATTCTAAATTTATTTTATTTATTCAATTATTTTTCGTATATAACATGTATTTTTTGATAATTTTATTCATATTTTTTTTTATTCATTGAAATCTCGTAAATTTACATATATGTTTAACCATGTTTTATCTAACAAAAGTAAAAAATAACATATAAACTCATCCAAACGGCTTTAATTGTTACATTTTTTTAACTGTTATAAATCAATATTCATACCTATTTAAAAAAATTAATTTAATTTTAAGAAATAGTATATTTTTACAATTTGACTTGTTTTTTAATTTTTGTATTTTAAACCAATTACTTTATTAATTAACAAAAATATATTTTTTTACTTTAATTTTTTATTTAAATGTCAATAAAAATAATTATTTTAATTCCCGTTTTCGAATATATTTGACAATTGAACTAAAACTGAGATAAAAATAATGTAGTACTCCAATATATTGAGTATCATAATATTTTTTTTCATGTGATAAAAATTCAACAATGAATAATTATAAAAGTCAATCATAGGAGTATGAAGTTATAATTAATCACTCATAAGAATACAACTATTTATTCTATTCCTTTAATACCATGATAACAAATATAAAAAATGTAGAAATTCATTTTAACCTATATAAATTTTTTTTTATATTTGCATAATTTACAATGTAAATGGCTATTTACATATATTGTAATTTATTGGCTATGGGTTAATAGTCCAATTGAATTTCAAAATATTACATTATTGATGTGTATTTTACGTACTCTTAATATAGTATTCAATTATTTATCTGAGGTGTATTTAGTTTTTTTTTTTCAATTATTTCAAATAAAATGAGGTGAAGAATAGTTTCAAAAGTATTTATAATCTTAATATAGTATTCAACTCGAGTCAACTCGAGTCGCGTACAATTCATGAGTTTGAAAGTTGGAGTATCATATTTCAAATGAGATTTGAAAGAGTTCAATTTTTTCATGTTCACCAAAAGACTTCATTCATTCAATAAAAATGATGGTATTATTTTTTTGTAATTTATAAAAAAAGTGTGAATATTTTTATTCAATAAAAATGATGGTATTTTTTTTGTAATTGATAAAGAAAGTGTGAATATTTTTATGGGAGAGAAGTAGTACTCCTACTTATTTTCTTCTTAACCATGGTAGCATTTAAATTGTTTGGCCAATTTAGCATTTTCAATAATATCGCCCGTGCAAAAAAAAAAAAATTTTTTTTTTCAAGTCTTTTATGGATCGGTCATTGCTTTATTTTTTTTAAGGATAAGAAACAATTTATCACACAAATCTTAGCAGACATAAAATACATTATTTATTAATTTTCAAACACAAAACAAATCAGAGTTTTCGTGTAAGATGGATGAAGTATTTTCTTCAAGGCAAATCTAAAACAAATGACTTTCACAACACAATGTTTTTACATAAACCTAAAAACAAACAACTCTATTTATAACTATAATTGCCCTCAATTGTTAGGACTTAGGAGGGGGCTTTTACAATTATTTCAAATAATAATAAAAAGAGCTTAGGGGTATTTCCGTCATTTCCAGTGACCCCAACTCAGAGCCTCCATCCTTTATCAGTGAACACATGACAAAAGCAATTGCACATAGTCGCAAAAGAAAAGAAAAATACAGAGAAAAAAAAGAAGGAAAAGGAGAACTATAATCACTCTTCCTCGCTACACAAATTTTCCACATTTACATCGATATATCTGCAAAAAAAGAAAGAAAAATAAAAGCAAAAAGTGAAGACAATATAGTAAAAAAACCTTCCTTTTTTCATCACCTGCTGCCGCGTAATCTTCGAATCGAAGAATAAGAATTTCTCCCGTTTGTTTCTGACCCATGAAGGAATGAATCCTCGTATTTCCCCCCTTTTTTACGCGGAGGTATATTATTTTCTATTTTAGGGTATTTTCCTGTTGATTTACTGTATTCATTTATTTGATCTCTGGTTCAGAAATGAAATGCCTCTTTTCTGATTTTCTACTGGTTTTGTGTTTGCTCGAATTTGTTGGGTTATTGTGTATTTGTCGAATGGTGTTTTCCCTCTTTACAGAACAGAATCACCTCGTTTTTTTCGCTGATTTTCGAACAGCGATTTCGAGTTGTTAACGAGGTGGGGTTTTTTTTTCTTCAAAAAATTGCCAGAAGAACAGTCGGCATTTATGGTGTTTTCAGTTATGGTGTTGGTAGTGTTATTAAAGAGTTCATTACTTCATTTGTAAACCGCAAGATCTGCTTCTATGCTAGGAGTTCTATTGCCGAAGCTATAGCTCAATAAGATTTCTTAATTTTCCCTTTCTTGTCTGTTCACACAATCAAATTTGTTTCCTATTTTGGGAATTTGCTTAATAAGGTTTATTGAATCGAATCACTCTTTGTTTCTTGGCAGAGTCGTAATCTCGTAAAGAAGAGATATTGATGATACCAAACTGATCTCCAATGGAAAGGATCCCCGAACTGCATTCCCGTCCGAGGCCATTCCCTTTCGTCCCGAAGGTAACCATAACTCACCCCGCATTTCCAAAAGTAGACGCTAACAAGCCATCCAATTCCCATGGGCCCCACGAACCCGATTCATTCGTACCCCATCAAGCATGCAAAGGCAAGAAATTCCTACAAGAGGATGACGATGAAGAAGAACTCACGCCCGGCGTCCTCTCCTTCAAAATAACAGACGAACCATTTGATGAGATCGGGTCAACTTCTTTCCATGGTGTGAGCCACCCACCCGAGCCCGTAGATACAGACACACTGAAGCCTGTCTACGTTCCCATCGGTCCAAACAACGGCAAAAAATGCCCGGTCAAAAGCATCTCCGAAAATGGACCCTCGTTATCTGAAGACCATCTGACCCGGTTACTGAACATCAAAAAAAGCCCATCGTTACTCGAGGAGCCCGCTGATCCAGGCCCACCTCAAGACCACGAGGAAAAAGAATGTGTATGGGATTCCTCTCTACCCCCGAGCGGCAATGTGAGTCCTCTGAGCAGCATTGACAGTATCGTTGTCTCTAGGACTATGAGCATTAGCACGTATAAAAGTGACGGGTTAATGAGTGATGGAATGCTTAGTGTGAAAGGGAGTTTCCCTGGAGATTCTCTCGAGAGTACTAAAAATAGCCTTAGTCGAGCAAGTGACAGCAGCGGTATTAGTGACGACAGCAATTGGAGTAATATTACAGGTAGTGCCAATAAGCCTCACAAGGGAAATGACCCGAGATGGAATGCTATACTCGCAGTCCGGGCTCGCGATGGGATTATGGGCATGAGTCATTTTAAGTTGTTGAAGAGGCTTGGGTGTGGGGATATCGGGAGTGTGTATTTGTCCGAGCTGAGCGCCACCCGTTGTTTTTTCGCGATGAAGGTGATGGATAAGGCTTCTCTTGCTAGTAGGAATAAATTGAACAGGGCTCAGACGGAGAGGGAGATATTGCAGCAGCTGGATCACCCATTTTTGCCGACTTTGTATACCCATTTTGAGACGGATAGGTTTACTTGCTTGGTTATGGAGTACTGCCCGGGTGGGGATTTGCATACCTTGAGGCAAAGACAGCCAGGGAAACACTTTTCTGAATATGCCACAAGGTATAATATTCTTTCCCTTTATATATATTATGATGTTTAGAGGTTGTCTTTATTTTCTTCTCCTAGTTATTAATAATTTGATTCTTGAATTTGTTTTTAGTGTGAGAGTTCATCTCTTTTCTGAAATCGACTTGACTCATGAGAATCATTACATATTTATGGTTTATCAAGTTCGGGATCTTACATTTAGTATATGCAAACTGCTTTCTTCCATTAGTTTCATTTATTACTTCCTGGCTTTTGCTAGTTCAAAGATTCAAAACTATGCTCTCTCCTGTTTGTATTTTTTTTTTCTGATTAAAAAAGTTACTCGCAATAAGTGACATTTGTTATTCCCAATACCCCAAAGAAGTTAAGATTTTCCCAATTTTACGCTTATGCCTTATTGACAAAGTAAATGTATTTGTGATACAATTCTTATCCCAAGTAACAATGGTTTATTGCCTATTCCAGTCTTCAATTGAGGGTATTTACTGTTCTTTAAAACATTCATTAATATGCGGAAAAAAAACTACTATAAATAGTAGAAACCATTTATTTGTTATATACTAGTCTGAACTAATGTAATATTGTTTTGTTTAGATCACGTGGAGAATGAAATTTGTATTGTTATTAATGATATTGTGATTACTAATTTTTCCGTTTACTGTAATCAGATTTTACGCGGCTGAAATCCTACTGGCGTTAGAGTACCTCCATATGCTAGGAGTTGTGTACCGTGACCTAAAGCCCGAAAACGTGCTTGTCCGAGATGATGGCCACATCATGCTTTCCGATTTCGATCTCTCTCTAAGATGCACTGTCTCTCCAACCCTAATCCGAACAGCTTTTAACCCCGACCGTGGATCCTCATTCTGTGTCCAGCCCGCGTGCATCGAGCCCACATCCTTGTGCATGCAGCCCGCCTGCTTCCTCCCTCGTATCTTCCCTCACAAAAACAAGAAGAAACCCGGGAAGTCAAAATCCGACCCGGGGACCCGACCCGGCAACCTCCCGGAGCTCGTCGCTGAGCCCAACGCGAGGTCAATGTCCTTCGTCGGGACCCACGAGTACTTGGCCCCAGAAATTATCAAAGGCGAGGGGCATGGGAGTGCTGTTGATTGGTGGACGTTTGGTATTTTCTTATACGAGTTGCTATACGGAAAGACTCCGTTCAAGGGGTCGGAAAATCGGAAGACACTTTTTAATGTTGTAGGGGAGCAACTTAAGTTTCCGGAGTCTCCCTCGACTAGCTACGCGAGTCGAGACCTTATCCGTGGGCTGCTGGTGAAGGAGCCTCAAAACCGGCTCGGGATGAAAAGGGGTGCGACCGAAATAAAGCAGCATGCTTTTTTCGAGGGGGTGAATTGGGCTTTGATTCGGTGCAGCACGCCTCCGGAGGTGCCTCGGCCCGTCGAGGCCGAGTTTCCAGGGAAGTTCGGGCCGGTCGATTTGGGCGGTGTGGGGAGTGCGAGCAAAAGGGTGGCTGGGGCGGATGCGGTGAAGGGTGGGGGTAAATTTCTGGACTTTGAGTTCTTTTAGGTTTTAATTAGGGGAATGATATTGATGATGATATATATATGTGTAGGATTATTGTCCTGTTTTTTCTGTGTCTGCTGTTGTAGTCTTTGTTCTAATGTTGGAGTTTGGTTGGGTTACTTTTGACTCTTTTGTGGTCTCATTGATCTTTTTGTTAATGGAAATTGAAACAAAAATCTCAGCTGTGTTCTATCAGTAGTTCAAATCTCATTTTCAAATTTTGTATTAAATTGATTTGTCACATAACTAAGTATTCACATGTAGATGATTTTTGAAAGAAGGACCAATCCATTGGAAGTTGCTTTCTTTAATTGTGATGGTCCCCTTGACCCTAATATGCTCACTGGCATGTATGCATGCATATGTTACATTGTTATCACTGCCTCTTTATGGCCTTGTCCATTTTAAGACAATTTTTCTGTGGGGATGAAAACTACAGAAGTTGAAAACAACTGCTCTCATCAAGTGTTGTTCAAGGACAGCCCACAAACTATGTGGGTTGTTTTTGCAAATTTTGAAAGATATGTGGGCTGTTTTTGTAAATTAGACTAAACTTCAGCAGTAGCTATCCTAGTTGATCTGGGCTTACAGAGAAAAACTTCACTGCCCCTATGCTCTGTAACCTCGAAGGAATATCATTTATTTATCGACTAAATCGCGTATGAGCACGTGCAAACCGTCTCAAGAGACTCAGTTACCAAAGACGAAAAACTGGTCATGGCTTGGAACACTCCAGGCAAACCCATCTGAATGTTATGTAGCGTCATTGCCCGAGTCACCTCCACCGCTTTCGAGTGTTTGACCATCTCGTCCTCCACCCGCCTCCTGCACGCCGCCAGCTCAGCCCTTTTCTCGGCTAGTGGGTCCCGCGCGTCCGGAATTCGTCCGTTTTCATCTGGAGCTCCGATGCCAACCATCGAATAAGACTGATAATATTTCTTCTCAATGTTTCTGAGAGAAGCCGTCTTTTTCTCCAGCTCCTTTCTAGCCATTCCGGCTCTCTTCTCGATCTTAAGCTCCTCCGTCTGTTTTAAGTAGATCGAATGCACCACGTTGTTGAGGCTCCTGATTGATCCGGAGGCAGCTAAGTCAGGGACTCGCTCGGAGGCGAGTTTCCACTCATCGAAAAACTTAAGAATCGAGGAGAGTTCCTTTGTTGTCGGTTGGGTGAGTTTGAACCACGCGTGGAGAGATCTCACGAGAGTTCGTTGAGATTGGATCAGACGGCAGAAGCTCGAGTGCCAGGTGGACAAGGTCGAGTTGAGGTCGCAGGTTGCGAGGTGGTGGCGATCGGAAGTCGGTTTTCCCTTTGTGGGTCCGGCGACGAGGCAGTGGACTTGCCGGACTGTTTGGTTCTGGATTTCGTGGGACCCGTTCATCGATCGCCACATGTACATGAAACTGCAATTTGTTTTCGGAAAATTGTTATTCAGTTCATTGTCGATAATTGTGAATATTATCGCAAACTTACCCATGGCAAAGTTCGACGAGCTGAGGGAGGAGATGGGAATCTCTGAGGCTGGCAATAGCAGAAGAGGTAGTTGAAACGGCTTGAGATGTCACCAGCATTAGAGATTGAAGCCTCTTTATCGAGGCTTTTGTCTTGCCCAACTTGGCCTCGTCTTCTCCACGTTGCTCCTGACTTTGGAGAATGGATAACTTCTTCTCGTGCTCGATTCTAACACATTCTCTAGCCTGTAATTTGTTACATGACTACTTAAATTCGAGGGCTTGTTTCGAATATACGATTAATGTTGATTAGTATACCTTCACTTCTTGATATAGTTTCTTCTCCCAAGCCAAGAGCCTTTCCAAAGTGATACAGAGGGTGTTTGGTCCGTTGGATTGTTCGAACGAGCTCGGATCGAACATGTACTTGACTGCCAATGGGGGCTTTGAAGTCCAACCGGAGCTCAAGTTACTCAACATTCCACTAGAATGATAGATAGTCTCTGTAAAACCAAAAATCCCATATTTACATTATGCACCATATGACTTAGGAGGGGTAAAATGCGAAATAAATACAAACATCAGGGGTGGCTATGTAATTAATATATCCAATGAAACATAAATCAGCAGTTATAGAACAATAACTAAACTTACTTGTCAAGTGCTTGAAGCTCCGATCGAGCTGAGCCCGGCCCGCTTCGAGCATATCCGAAACTGGCTCACCGGCCTTAGCAGCCGTATCAAAAGACTCTCTGAGACCTTCAAAGACCTCACTCAAATCTTTGTGCCTCACTACAATTCTCCCATCAGAAGGTTTGACGGCATCAGCAGCAGGAGGTTCGGATCTCGATTCTTCATCGTTATCGGTCGAGCTGCTGCTGCTGCTGCTGGGAATATCATGGTCTCCCCATTGGCTGCACTCAGACCTTGTTTTCCCAACAGTTGACATTTTGCCCAAACTCTTTAGCGAATTGATTTTTTGAATTGTTATTATGATTTGAATAATGCGAGTGCGATGACGTCGTTGCGTTCGAAGCTCTGTCGAAGTAGTCGGAATCCGGAGGTGAAGGAGGATAGAAATTGTCCCAATTCCAGATCGAAGGTGAGTCTGATAATATGTGGGGAAGTTTAATCGGCTGTTTTCGCTGGTGTGAGGAGGAGGTGGTGGGTGAAGGAGGAGGAGGAGGGACGTGGAGGGGGGATTCTCCGGAGGCGAAGGTGACGAGGGCTGAGCCGGTGGAGCGGAGGGAGCGGCAGTAGTCGGAATGAGCCGAGGCAAGGTGGCGCCGGCCATAGACAGCCTCCTTCATCAGGCGGCACCGCTCCTTGCACCGCCTGACAGTGTCATCCTTGTCCAGCTTCGATTCTGTGCAGCCCATTTATTTAGTCAGAACAATCTCTCTGTATATCTCTCTGAATGTGTATATATATAGTTGAGAATGGAGTTTTGGGCGGGAAAACAAAGAGTTTTGTTTAGTATGTTACGATCTAAAACGATGAAATTACAGCTCGTTTTTCTCCCCCGACCTTTCCTCCCTTTTTCGAAGGCTGTGGAATCATGAAGAATTTATTCTTGGAAGCTTTTGGGTATATTCTGAGATTGATTCAACCATTTCATTGTTAAGGATAGGGATTCCTAATCCTACCCTTTATTCATTTTTCCTCAATTCACTGTATCAACCACAGAACAAAAAAGAAGGGGAGTGGAGTCTTTTTACTGAGACAAATGAATAAAAGACGAAACATATTACATAGGTAGGGAGGATAAAGTAAAAGGTTTATCAAGTTTTGTGAAAAGAATTTTCTCTCACCATCAACCCACTTTTCTCTCCCACAGACTCTTGCTGGACCCCTGACTATCATAATCTATTAATCATGTTCCTGATAGTTAAGCATACGATATTAATCCAGTCACCCATCCTAAGAAATACGAATAATAATGATCATAATTCCAAAAAAAAAAAAGGCAAATCTTAATTGGTTTTAGATGATATTGGTTCGAAATAACTTGAGCTTCCATTCACGGAGTTGTTTCAGTGGAGGGAGTTGCTACCTGATCCTCTTTTGGGAAACCGAATTCCGAGAATATACCCTGAAGTATTAAAAGAGTACACATTCATACATTAATACATAGGAATGCACAAATATAGATAGAATATGATTGAGACTTCATATCTTAAGAGAACGAGGGTCTAACCGAAGCGTCGTTGATGGCACAAGTCACACAATAGTGCTCCTGAAAATAAGTAATGATATTAGAATTATTAGAAATGATTGAATATGATAGCCACAGAGATTATGTCTCGTGTAATGGTGGGCGGTCATGGAGGGAAATGTTATTCAGATAACACAAAAGGGTTGATCACTAATCTACTCCTTACATTTTTTCAAATTACAAACACAAGTCACAAGCAGAAGTTGGGACCACATATTAATGGTAAGAACAAAATATTGGAGTGAAAAGAAAATAATGGTAAGAAAGCAAATATGGAAAAAGAAGATTCCAAAGTGCAGGAAAATTAGTGGAATAGGTCACAAGAAGCATTAAAAAGGTTCATATTCAGGTTGCAGGCCCATTAAAGTAGTAGGTTATAAATCCATAGCACTGAGTACTTCTACCCAGATTATACTATTATTATTATTATTATTATTATTATTATTATTATTATTATTATTATTATTAACATTAGACATCAAATATTAGGGTAATGCAACACAATTTCTATTTGCATAAACTCACATACAGGAGAAGACGAAGATATTTTCTCACATTGATAGAGGGTAATACAACACAATTTCTATTTGCCATAAAAATGCAATGAGATACTTGCCTGCATCATGTACCATTCTTCGAACTCATCAAACAATTCCAGCCGTTCAATCCTATTCAAAGTAGAAGAGAAGAATGACAAAAAAGGATCCTCATTCAGTATCCCATAAAATATTACCCCTCCCAAAATAATTGTTGATGGAAATCATGGTTAGTTGTATGAAAATTTTGAGTATTCAGAGACTTCATCTGGTTTTAATATTTAGAAAGACCCCGTGTGCAAGTCTTCAATGCCCAACTCTTATCCATATTTGCCTCAACAGAGGAGGATGTCCAGATAATCTCATAATAATAATAAAATAGATAAAAACTTGTAAATTTTAGGTGGAATTGAGAATTATAAAAATGATTCCAGATTCAGGAAGCAGGTATGGTTCATTAATAAGATCAAAGTTATACAGCCTAAAAATCATATTTTATGCAGAAGTCAAAATGGGAAAAACAAATAGTAAATCAGACACAAATAATGTCTAAAGGCCAAATTTAGATCTCATAGAGAACACAATAGAGTCTAATAATAGCAACAATGAAAAGTAAGAAACCATAGTAATCTAAAATTTAGATAATTAGATCTTATCACCAGACACTTCTGTTATAACTAACCACTGTAAATACGTGTGCTAGTTTAACGGAGAGAGATACCTGCGTCTTTCTTGGGCTTCAATAAATGTGGTATAAACTTTTAGCATGTCCCATGCAACAGCTTTCTAAATAACATAAACCAATACAAGCATAAGATATAGGATTAGGGAAGCAGTCAAGTTTTGCTATGGTGAAAAAAACACACACATAGAGACGTGTTCTTGAGAATGGGTATTAGCCCTTGCAAGGCTAAGGCTATATAGAAGAGAAAATCAATCTGAGCTTAACTACTGGATCTTAAGCACGAGCACTTGGTACTATCGACCGCTATTTTCTAAAAGATGCTTTAGAACATCATTGATAAGCAATCATGATAATATTTCAGTATTAGCCATTCTTGAGAATAAACCTTAAACTCAAGTTTATATGAGACCTATCCCTTCCAATAGCATTTTCACAAAGCAGAAAGAAAAAAAAAACTACACCGAGCTGTCCAAAAAATGTCCTTGGGCAAGGCTCATATTAGGTTATGCAGTTAAATATGTCAAAACTGTATTTATTATCAGCAAGAAGACTCCGCCTTCCCTCGATAGACAAACTAATTTATAAATCTGTTTTGTAACTTATTCACATACATTCTAAAACCCAAATGTTTGAGGTTTAACCAAAATCTCAAATTCATATTATCCTAGGAAGTTGAAAGAGAAAATAGTTTAGCTATTTGTCTTATTATTTTTTCCACCTCAAAGTACAGTTTCAAAATGTTATTCACCACCATGGCAGCCACAAAATCACATCTTAGTGATAGGTATAAACCTGTGTAGAGAACTTTGATACTCTGCATGCTTGAGATTATCAAGAAAATTAATGAGCCTTGCTTTTATCGTACAACCAATGTATTTCTAACATTTTTTAAAAATAAATCTGCTCCAAAATAGTTAGATAGCAAGCAATCAAGATTTATAGGGTGTGACTGGATGAGCTTTCATATCATATATTTTTCTTTTGTGGAAAATAGTGTGGAAAACTGTTTTAATATTTTATTAATGAATTTTGGGAGCGTAATTGTGAGGGAAAAAATAATGACGATAGTTCACATGAAATGAAATTATTTACACAATGATTGCAACTGACTGGAAGTTAAATTAAAATATGAGAGCTCCTGATTATCATTATTGAGCTTTGTAGGGAAAGGTGTAGAAATAATTTGGTCTTTTATTGAGAGAAAAAATAAGAATAAATTGATACAGAACTTCATGATTTTTATTTTTTACTAATAATCACAATTTTGAAGTAAAAACATTTGGAAATGGAATGAAAATGAAACATTCTTATAGCCAAGCTCAGGTATAATCTTTCTTCTGTATTATCAACATGAACAATTGGTGCAGTTGCTTGATATCTTACATACTACCCTCCGTCTGATGCAAGCTTCTCCTTTTTCTTCGGTGCACGGTGCATGGATTAATAAAAATGAAATTTTATGTTGTGGGTTTTGTGTGGTGTTAATTATTTTACCAATTTTCAAACAACCAAAATGGCATTGAGAAGCTTTTAACGAAACACTCAAAATGGTGAGTGGGAATATTTGGATGGGACAGAGGGAGCAATTAGGACCCCTGGTATTTGTACCATTATTAGAAATTACCTGCCATCCTTGATCGAGAAAAAGCCTTTCCTTTGCATGTAATGTTGGAGTGTCATAAATTCCCAGTAGTCCACATCCCCGGCTCTGCGACGATGAAACATTTTAATTTAACTACCATGACAACACATCTCATCTCTACTGCTTAATCTCAATACCACAATAATTCAATACGGAAGATGATTCAAAAATCTTTCAACATATCCTATAATGTCACATCAAAATGTTTCCAAGAATAATAGAAGCAATTAGAGGTTTCCGAATGAAAAAAAAAAAGAATTACCATATCAAAGAATGAGCGCGAAGATTAAAAAAATATCTTCACTGTTCAAATTCTATTAATTCACAAAAAAACTCTGATTATATACAAATGATAATTAACATAATAAGATAATGCAACAATACCTCTAGATTCATTATCATTTGTTTCCCAAAAGCATCATCAGGATGAATCTGTTGACATTAAAATGTACTATCAGGCCATTGGATTAAAAATAAATCAAGTTACCAAAGAAACTACGTGTATTTAGTAAATAAGTAAACAAAACAGAGCAAATTAATACAGAAACTAGAAAGAATCAGGCCATACATTAGATTCAAAGACTGAAAAGTTCCATTACCTGCTCATATAAGAAAAATATAGCTGTAGGAAATGTTTTGGAAGCCCAACTGACTATAGAGCGGCTTGACTCAGGATCTAGGTATATTAGAACACATTCTGCAATTATAAAAGTCGGAAAACTGATAAAAGCATTAGAACAACACATCTGATGATCTGAATTCATGATAAGGCAAAGCAAAAACCCATAATTTTCTAAGGTGGTTCATTTGGTGTTAGGCAGAAAATGAAATTAAATAATTGAAGTAAATACACATACCTTGGATCAATACCAGCCAAAGAAATTATATCATTGAGATTTTTGATATCACGCAGATCAACAGGGAGGAGTTTGTAGTGATCTCCAAGCACTTCCCCTTTCTCTGAACAATTTCAGTGTGTAAGTTAAAAAAAATAATTATATCACTTGATCTCAGTGCAAACACCAGAATGTATTAACATATTTCAGAAGTGTGCTGATATCCCTCACGAAACAAAAATAAATATAAAGGGATTACAATGGACAACTTGTAATATTTTTGCAGTAGATGTGGATATGTCATAATTTGACAAAGATAAGGCAAGTCCTTTTTACTTATAAATATTTCTGCGAGAAACTCTAGTTTAGTGTTTGTACATCCATTAGATAAGTGAAAATTTTCTAATGGTACACTCGCAAGGTTACAGAAGTAATATCAATCCTATGTAAAAGTTTTCCAAGTCAGGGATTTTCCATCAGCAACCAAAGTATTCTTACCCTGTGAGATTGAAGCGGTTTCACCAACTTTGCTTCTCAACTGAACAGAATTTTCAATAATAGAAGTTTTCTTCTTCGTAACCTTATAAATGAGAGAAACATGATATGAGAAAAGAGAGCCATGGATAAAACTATAACTCCATTTTTAGTTAAACAACACTTCAAGTTATCACTTAAAATAATAGTAACAGTTAGTAAATATAGATGAAGTTCAAACAAAAGCAATAAAACATCATGGTCAAACTTAATAAAGCAATTCTACATAAAAATGAAGTCGTGGGAGAGGGACAGGAGAGATACAATTATGAATTAAGAAACATTAAATCTACCTCTTTGAAATCTAATTCAACATAAAGATAAGGTGCTTTCTCTTCGTCCTGTAAAAAACGAAATTGTTTGCATATTCAGTGGTTAGAATAAAATTATCACACGATTGAATGACGCATCACATCACTATGGATTGAATATTATATCACATGAAAACTCAATCACCTGTAATTGGAAAAATGTAGTATCAAAGCCAGCTCCAAGAGATAATATTTGCTTCTTGTTGCTTTTCTCATCTATGTTTTTCCCAAGGTCTAGAAATTCGTAAAGAAGCTTCCTAAGTGCCGCATACCGAGCATAATACCCTTTACATACAACATTGAAAAAGAACCTTACAAAAATTGAAAGAAAACCAATCCATTCTTAAGAATAAAATTAAAACGGTGATTTAGAGGAGCGTACGAATCATACCACGGTTAATTATTGGGGATCTCCTTACGGGTCTTTTAACGAACAAATGGACGTAGGCATCTTTCATATATCCCTTCTTGATGCAAGACCTTTAGCAAGCAAGCAAGGTAGCATACGTGATAAATAGTGCAACCAAA
Organism: Euphrasia confusa; assembly: GCA_954870475.1. Lineage (NCBI taxonomy): Eukaryota > Viridiplantae > Streptophyta > Magnoliopsida > Lamiales > Orobanchaceae > Euphrasia > Euphrasia confusa. Next base: position 5,133,676 of record OX940962.1, read on the forward strand.
TAGCTCGACTCGTGCTCACAACAGATAATACAGAACATGTTACTAAACCCTACCCAGTCAAAGTCCGAATTGCCATAAAAATTGAAACTTTAAGCAACTCGTTTCACAAGCCCAGATCTGAAGTAGGGCACACGAAACAATTTTACTGTACAGACAACTGACTTAGACAAAATTTTCGGATTGATTTTGAATTGAATTTATATATCGCTAGGTTAAGCTCCTAACATTGTACCTAGAGTTTCGGCCTAAAATTTCGTCGACCATATTAGTTGAACAGAATCATCAGAAAAGAAAAAATAAAGCAATGCATAAGATTTGATGATGAAACCGTACAGCTTGCTGGCGGAAGCGTCGTCATTGGTGGCTTGGACCGCCGCTCGGTTGCTCCGTGAATCGGCCGCCGGGTTCGCCATCTTTTTTTTTCTCTCACGCGCACGCACGTACAAACGAACGGGGTAATTTGGTGGATCAAAACTGAACCTTTTAATGCCGAAAAATAGTGTAGAAATTGCGTCTCTTTTTTTCCTTCGGTCGCGTACTCGCGTGAAAGTGACGAGACCAATGCAATGTTCAAGGATATAATCACCGAGTCACGACTCACGAGTTTAATCGGTTTTCCACACCGATTTTAATGTTGGAGAGTCGAGTAATTAATTTAAAGAAAAAAAATATTTTGCCAAAAATATTTATTCCAATGAATTAACTTGAAAAATTAATGAAACACTGTTTTTGTAACGCCCGGTTATTTATATTAAATTAAATAATTTTATTTAAACGCGGACGCTACGAAATTTAACTTTTTAAAATTTACTTTAGAAAAACCTGACAAACTAATTTAAGAAAAATAATAAGTAGAAACCTTTATTCATGAAAAAGAAATATGTCAAAAGCAAACTTGAATAGTGAAACAAAGTTGAATGAAATTGAAATCATGTTTGAGAAGAATTTTATTGAAATAAACTAAGAAATTCCATCGTCACTCTTCTCGCTCGGCATCCTCGTTAGTACCTGAAAAAAAAGGGCGTTGAAGGTGTGAGCTTAAAGCTCAGTAGGACAATTACTCGTTTAACCCATGAATCGAATATATGCACACACTATATGAACACCATGTAGAATGAATAATAATACACTGCGATAAACTAGTTATCGTGAATACTGCGATAAACTTGTTATCGTGAACTGCGATAAACTTGTTATCATGAACTGCGAGTTGGGCTAACTATTGCGTCTCCCCTTCGACCCTTTTCCCCGATCTCCGGTTACAACGATGGAATGAGCTGCGTTAATCCCCTCGACCCTTTTCCCCGGTCTTAGGTCATAACGATTATTCGTATACTTATTTAAACCATATAATGCACACATAGAATAAACATATATAACAAGTCATGAAGTCAACGAATAAACTAACAACTTTGTACCTACCTCGATTTGCCGTGACGTGGAATACTAGATCGAAACCTCGTAGATCCTAAGGCTCGCGTGTCTCTTCCTCTACAAACAGGTATTATTTATGATTACTAACACGTATAAATCTAAACTGGGATGAAGTAATTTGGGTTTAATAGTGTGTGGTAACGTGGACTAGGTGTGCAGAAGGTATTTATAAAGTATACGGGTTTGAATTGAATTTGCTAAGGCCACAGGTGCTACGTAAAACATTCCTAAACATAAAGTGAACTAGCCCACAATAAACTTAACTACAGGGACCCCTTTGTAATTACTTTAAATGGATAAGAGGGGTTCGTGTGTTGGTTTAGGGATGCAGGCTCCTTTTCTTTTCTTCTTTGTTAATTAAAGAAAGAGTTTTCAGGGACAGCCCTATCACGGGAACAACTCAACCGGTGGTTTGGCTTAGAGGATCGATTCTCTACGGGTGGTGAAGGATAACCTCTAAGTACAGAGAAACGATTTGAATTTGGGTATCGATTTAGAAGAGAAACGGCTCGGGCTTGACTGAAAATCGGGTTTATGAACCGAATTCGTCCGCAGACCGATCTGGTCGGTCGCCGGTAGGGACGGGTCTCCGATCGACTATCTTGGGTCAATCGTTTACACGCCCAAGGAAGGTACGACTTTCAACTCGTTTACGGCTAGACCAAGAATTAAGGCGACCCTACGTCTCAAACGAGCTGGGGTTGGTTCGTTTTTGGTGACTCGGGTTTCGGCAGTTGTTCGATTGATCTCTACGGGATTACTCGTGAAGCTTTCTGGTCCGGGTGGTGACTAAGGAAAAATCTGGGTGTTTAGGTGAATTATTGGCAACATAAGAATGTGTATATGGGTCTGTACTTGGGTGTAGATGTATACCTGCGTGTATGTGCGGCTGGAACTAAATTCAGAGAAAAGAAAAGCTAAGCGATACGTGCAGAAGTAAATTCAGAGAGGGGGAAAAGAACACGTACCGGGATGCTCTGCTTGTTGAGATGTGTCAATAACATAGTACTTTCGATGTGTATTTATAAGTAGTACTAGGAAGGAATTAGGTTTCTTAAGAGATGATGATTTTGAAAAGATTCTCCGATATCTATGCGATAACTTGTTGGGGAGGTTTTATTTTCTGTAAAATTCTAAGGAGGGTCAAAGTCATCTACCGAGAGGGGCGTCTACTAAAAGGACGATTAGGATTAATTGGGCTATAAGAGTTGTAAATGGACTGGTAACTGTATTTGGACTTGAATGGGCTTGATTTAATTTGAATCAAACTATAATATTTATTAAATATTAATCTAAAAATATTTTTGTCGCTACAGTTTTATTGAGAGATTATTGAAAAACTACAAATATTCCAATGAATATAAAAATGTAGTTGAAGCCCAAAATACTTGTTTTAACTAAATGTTTCCATACTTTGTTAGTGATGTATTAATTTATAAATATATTTTAATAGAACATGTTTAGATGTTTGAAAATGTATTGTAAAGTCGTTCATGCGAATCAAGAATGTTCGATAATAATTTTTTTTTGAAAACTTCAGTTTTATTGATTGAGCATGTAAATTTATTTATCCTTCAAATTGAATAAGATTTTACTTGAATGTTCTTGTGACCGAACTATACAATTACTTCACGAGTTATTCAATCAAGACATCTATGAATTTGATGTCAACTTCAACGTATTAAGATGCAACAAGGATATCAATGCGTTACAAAATTAGATTTTCTCCGATAAACTTTGAAGTTAATTGTCAGTGATTATATTGTTCAAATACTCGTATTTATATATTTTTATTCTAAAAAAAATGAGGGCTAAAAGTGCAATACAAGAAACTTATTGTGAGACTTCACTACTTCAGGGAGCCAAGTGCAATTATCTACAGTTCCCTCCCAACAAGAGCAAAAGTAATTCCATGTCAATTGTACACTGAAGAGGACTTAGAATCATCAAACCTCCTCTGAAATCCCTAAACCCTGATTTTGATCGACGAAGCCCTAGATTCTCAATTGGCACGCCCTTATCTCTTCTCTTATTTACTCCTTTCCTTGAATTTCGAATCTATAAAATGGATATTGAGGAAAAGCAAGCGGAGCACATAGAGTTCTATGTGAAGCAGGCGTCGAGTCTCAATGGCGCGGCACTCGCAAACGTCGTCGTTGAGGCCACTTCCCACCCCTTCCTCTTCGCCTTCTCCGAGATTCTCGCCGTTTCTAACGTGCTCGAGGTATGCTGCGAAAGTGTCCTTGTTGCGCTGCCAATCTTTTTTTTTTTTTTTTAACATTTTAGTACTGTTGATATTTGAGGATTTTGATTATAGTTTTTTTATCGGCATTAATGGACAAATAGTTTTTTTGATGCTTACGTTGCACTTTCTTGTTTTCAGTAGAGGGTGCCTCTGATTTTATTGGGAGGTTGTTATGGTAATCTCATGGAATCTGTAAATTATGGTTTCGGATGAACAAAGAAATTAATATATTCATCAGGGGAGCTCGTGGGTTAATGTTTATGTTTAGGCTGTGATTTGGGGGTGTGTATGTGTGTGATGGGTTTTAGTTTGCTGAGGTTTGTTATATCGGAAGGTGAACTAATTAGTTGTTGAAAATTTAAATAATATCATTTCTTGAAGGGTATGTTTGAATTTTAATGAAGGGGGATCGGAGGACAACACTTTTCCACTTTTTGTTTGGCCGGAAGCGAATATAATCAATATATATTAGCACTTGAGGCACCATTTTTTTCAACTGCAATTCTTAATTAGCTCAAGAATGGTCGGAATTAACATGTAAATGCGATTTCCACTTAGATAACCCTGATAAATGATTGAAGGGTTCTTTGGTTGGGTTAGCGTGTTACTTCAATTTTAATTGGTTTTTGGCCTTATCATGTGATTGGATATGTTTTACTGGAGCTTGTGGTGAAGATGCGAGCACTATCTGAAGTTTCGAAATATGGGCTATCTTTCTCAGACTCTCAGTACTTCTAAATTTTTATATAGAGAATGAGAGCATCAATGTTTGGCTGGTGTATGAAAGTTTTTGTGCTTTTTAATTGTTAAGCTCTAATAATAGCAATGATAGGATGAATAATAATAACAATCTATGTAGCACAGATACGGATGATGTGGTACTGTATCCGTTTTGGAAATGTTTGGGGCAAGGATATGTGAGAAAAACAGTTGAGAAGATTTTTATCACATTGCACTATGTTTATGTGTAAAGTAAGACCGTCAAAGCTCATAGTTATTCCATTAATGACTTTAAATAATTCCAATAATGCCCCTAACAATTCCATTTAAGGGATTTTCTTATAATTAGTATATTACTATATATGTATACAATTATAAAAATAAAAAGTATTTTTGACTAAAAAAAATACTAATAATAATTACATTCCGCCGACAATCAAATAAAAATATTTTCTCTCAATTATGTTCATTCTCTTTTCTTTTGTAATATTTTTACTTCATTTTTGTAGCTAAAATATTTATAGAACATTTTTTCCCTTTAATATATTATTAACTTTTCTACTTGTGTGCAGCTCGAAGGAACTGAGAATAGTATGTACCTTGATTTGCTTCGCATGTTTGCTCATGGTACATGGAGTGAATATAAGAGTAAGACTTGATCTCTTCAATTATCATATTGTCTTAGTTATCCATTTTAAATCCAGTTGCTAAATCTATTCACATTAATAGACTTACAAGAAGTTAATGTACTATTGCAAGTATTTGGTTGTATGGTGCTCACATTATTTTATGTGTAACTTATCATGTGTTTTATTCTTTTCTGGGATTCCTTTTATCGTGATGCAGGTGTTTCTAATCGTCTCCCACAATTAGCTCATGATCAAGTCCTCAAGCTGAAACAGCTGACTGTGCTTACACTGGCTGAGACGGACAAGGTAGCTTGCCATGCATTTCTTGACTTTAAATATGTGATAGTATTCTATTTTACATGTTGACCCATAACTTGTTCCTGGTCAATCTTGTTACATTTAAATATTACGATATGTTTTCTGATATAATTTTGAAGGTACAATTCATATGATATAACTTTGTTGAAAATCTCATTTGATTTCATATGTGGAAGATTATATCTCATACGGTTTTACAACTACTGATTCTGAAGAATGTAATAAAATCAAAGTTAATGAATCAACGCAATCTGTATCAAAATATTTCAAGAGTTATATTAATCTATTTATATCACTACTATTAGTTTTTAATTATATGGCCTTCTATGTTGGCTCTACTTCTTTGTTGTTTGCTATCAAACCTTGTTATTCTAGTTCGTCCTGGAAAGACTTGGAAAGAGGTTACCTCTGTATATAATATTTTTGCTCACTTTACCATTGCTGCATATTTTTTAAGTTTAGATTTTCAGGACGAATGGAAATTTTGCATCTGTGAGAATCCCTATTGTATAGTTTTGCTTCTGATATTTTATGGCTTGCAAATCACACGAGTTGGTTTGGGTTATTGAAGCATGTTCTTCTAGTTTCATGTTTTTTAAATTGCCTGGATCTCGTAAGCATTTTTTGGCCTTTTTTCCAGGTGTTGTCATATGATACATTGATGCGGGAGTTGGATGTTTCAAATGTTCGTGAGTTGGAAGATTTTCTCATCAACGACTGCATGTATGTGGTACGTTTATGATTTTTGTTCACAACCAAACGGCCAATTATTGTTCCAATTATCCAAAAAATAATGCCATTTCGCTATTGAGAGGAACTTACAATAAATTGTTAAGTTGAATGATTATTTTCATATAACCAAAGTGTAGAAATACTAGATACGCATGACTATTGTACATTCAAATGTACACAATCACTTAGAATCATTCGCTGGATAGACCAGTTATCTAACTTTCCTAATACATTAGATTAAGGATATGTCTTAATTCTTAATTGATATGCTAATTTAAAATAACAAAAGTTGTGTGTTGGTCCACTACTCAACTGCATCGAAGATTTTAAAAATCAAATCAAATTCTCTCTCGAAATGTTCCTCAAGGAACCTGATTCGTGCGGATTCTTCTTCCAACTAACAAAGAGATCCTAGCGAAATGGCCACATTCTTTCTTATCTGAGAGATTGTCAGGACTCAGAACTTCATCTGGGTTTGAATCCTACTTAGAGGTCCACTGGAGATCAGATATTATTTGAGAAGTTCTCTCTACATTAATAAGAGCACGCTTCGTGGAGAAGAGAAACTTAGGAAGGAGGAAAAAATGAAGGTAGATACGGTGTAGAAGTGGGAAAGAAGTTAAAATGAGAGGAACCCTAAAAAACACTTAAGGAGATATTACTGATAACTGTTGAGAGAATAAATAAAGATTATTTCCTAAACAAACATTATTTATTACCTAAAGAGAAAAATTAAATAATTACTAAAAAATCAATCTAATTATCAGTATCATCTAATTTATGTTAACATAAATATAATAAATTTATTTACTAATGTTTTCAATGATTATGATTTTCATTATAGTTTTTGTTGAAATATTAGTATTACTACTTGTTATTGTAATTTCTTTTATTATATAATGATTTTGTGTATAATTATTTTCCAAAAAAGTTGAGGCATAAGCCTCCTCAAGCCTCAAAAGCAAAACGCCTCGACGACGAGAGTTGTATTTTAATGTATCGAATGTATCTTGTCTTCTCTGTTTTTGTTCTCCCTTTTGCTTGCTGATTTCCTCTTTACTTTGCATTCAAAATCTATCCTAGTGTGTTTTAGAGATGATAGATACATTCATACTTGACAAAGTCTATTCATAACCAGGCTATTTTCTTGCTGGTATTGTGACAGGGGATACTCAGAGGGAAGTTGGATCAGTTGCGAAGATGCTTTGAGGTCTTACTTTAATATTGTGGCTTATATAAGTTATATCAGTCTTGTGGTAGCTTAATTTTTTATTCGGGTTTTAATTTTGTCGCTCATGTAAGTGTCAATCGTTTTGTAGGTGCAATTTGCAGCGGGGAGGGATCTCAGACCTGGACAACTGGGAATTATGATTCAAGTACTAGCAAATTGGTAATTATACCTGCCTAAGGGATCTTCCTTTTTTTGTTGATATTTTTTATTGAATACTATTATACTAGTGCAATTAAGCTTCATTACTTCATTGCACTTGTAGTTTTTTTTTTTTTGGGTTTGAGTTTCAGTATCTACTACGCTTAAAGAGTTGAACACTGATCTTTTTCTAGCACATATCACGTGATTGAAATATCTATCCTGAATCCTTTGTCTCAGTTCGTAAAAAAAAAATTGTTATGAAAAGAATGATTCTGAAGTATTGCTTATTTTAAGTACCTTTCAGTTTTCGACCGTTACCTACGTTGATAGTAGGGCATGGGCCGGATAATGGATTTGTTAAGTCGTTGGAGTTAATTTATGATTTAGTATCTTATTAATAATGGGCTTTAGGGTTATTTAAATAAGAGCTTTCATTAGGGTTAGGAACATCAGGAATTTTATTAGGTTTAGCAGCATGAGCTGTGGAAGAGGGAATTCTCCGTGAACCTCTTTGAGGTGTTTGGATTTTTCAGTAATATATATTCTATTCTACTTTTCCAATCATCTTCACTCTATCATACGTCTAGAATATTGATTGTGTTTGAATAATTTCATGACTTAGTCTGACCACGTCAGACAATCTTCTTGTCTCGATTCAAGAGAAGATAAAGTGGGCTGATAACATGTCTGAGATGGACAAGAAGCACAGGAAGGAAATAGATGAAAGGGTGGAAGAAGTGAACAAGACACTATCTTTAAAGGTCAGTTAAAGTCAACTGTCCACTTTGAAGAAGATCCTGTTCTCAGTTTCAATATGTCTAAACAGTTATTATAGCTAATAACTGTTTATTTAGATCTGTAAAATATGATCTAGGAGGGTGTTTATCTCGATTGATATTCTCTCTTGAATTAACTTTAGTGCTACATGATTCACAACCTTAAATTTCCAATAATATATTCAAATTAACATGTTTATAGTTTATACCACGGATCATCTATTAATTTCTTTATACTTGGCCCATCTGAAGTTGATGGGCTAGTTTTTTTTTTCTTGTTGATTGTAGGACTTCATATCCCTAAGATTGGTTGTGTTTGTAAGTTATTTAAACTTTAGGGATACTTTCCATTTACTCAACTCCTACAAGAGAAGGCAGCCTCACCATACATACATTAAAATAAATTTATTGATAAATAATCCGAATCATAAACCCCTGTCTTTTTAGAAATACCCTTTAACCAATAACCATCACCTGATGATGTTCCCGACACTCTATATTATGCTACTGCTGTAGTATTCATTCTTAATTTAGACATATAAATATATAATCAAGTGAGTATTAAAGGATAGAGTTTAGCACTTTTAGGAATGCTATATAGATTTCTTATATCTAAGAAAGACGATAAACTCGATGTTTCCCATCTACAACAGATAGCAAACAAGTAAAGTTGTGACATTTTAAGGTTTTATTTTTTTACTATTTGAACTGCAAGGTTAATTTCAACTCTCCCTTTCTGTCTTTTAATCTCTAATTTGGACAAAATGACAACTTAAAAAGTAAAATTAATTATCTGGCTTAGTGCAATTGTATAATGTCCTTTTGTGCAGGACCCCTTAACTTTATTGCCCATTTTGAATGTATAAATGAGGTTTTGCTACATCTTGTATACCGCATTATGTGAAATTCTAATTACGAACAAGTTACATGTATATATATATATGCAAAGCTGTGGATATGTTTGTCGATGTTTGTCTTACTTACATTGTGGCAGAAGTTACAAACTATAAGCAGGCCGGTGACAGTGACAGCCGATGTCACGAGGAGATCAGCTTTTCTGAACATGGACGAGTGATGGACTTTGACCAAGACCGTGCTCGGCCCAAGAGGTTAGCGAGTGTAATTTGAGACTTTCTACGAAATGTGGTATTTTCCTATTATTTTTCTGTCAACCTTTTGTAATCCTTCACACAAGAAGAGAAATGGATTCCTACATTTTCAGTTAAATCATCATATATCCACCCTCTCAAGGATAAGGGGGTTGTAACTTAAAACTACAACTTGATTTTTTTTTTCTAATATTTATTTGTACAAACCCTATATAGTTTCTGTAACCATCGCCCAATATTTAAAAGCGCATTTCTCTAAATATTTGAAGCCTTGCAAAGTTTATTACTTTATTTGACTTGATAATTAATGTACAGGAGACGACATCCCATGGGTTGAAGAGAGAATTGAGGGATGATCATAGGATTCGTTTGGTCCATCAAGTTGCCGTTTTTTTTTTTTTTTTCTGTTTTTTTGGGTTCATTCATGGATTTTGCAACAAGGAAAGCAATTGCTGCTCTTGAAAATTTGGGAGCATTAGCTTGTGTAACACCCATTGCATTTTCTTTTTGACTCAGACGAGAACCCGGTCTAGATTTGAGCGGCTGAAATACATATGAACATGTTTGCTTGTGCAGGTGCTGAATTACAAAAAAAAAAATTCATTTTTCCGTGAATTTCTTTGTGCGCACTGATATTATTATTGCATAGTCAACTATTTATACTGTGGTACTCTGAAGTTCTGAATGTGGCTTAAGACTACTCCCTCCCACCCAACGGTAACCAGGGTTACTAGTATATAACATTTTGTTTCACCCAACATTTTGCTTTAAGACTACTCCCACCCAACATTTTATTAGTACTTCCAATTTTATTTTGTTTCATATATTAAAACATTTATATTGTTTAAAATATTAATTATAAAACTTTAAAAATTATACCAAAATTCATATTTTTCTCTTTTCCTATAAATAGAAACAAAATCTGTACAAATAATCAAACTAGAACGTAGCATCCATCAACCACAGGAGATACCGGGAATAATTGAGCTTTAACTTAAAGAAGTGAATATCTTGCAACTGTGTCTGAGTTGCAACAAATTTATTGTTCGGCTTGTAAACAGTGAAGATCATAACCTCTTGATATTTTAACCACCCAAGTGGACAAAGTTCCCAATACGATGCACATTCACTAGGTCTCGATATTTTAACCACCCAGCTGAGGGCAATCAAGACAGACACAGCTTCCCACCAAAGAGAACTTGTTATTTTATGGTACAAATTATTCATGTTTCTATGAAGCTTTGAAGAAGTTATTGACAATTAAAAGAAATGTTACTCATCTCAGCTAACTATGAATACCATTAACCAACAAACAACACTTCCTGACAGATACATAATGTAATGTAGAAAAATAGTTTGATTTGACAATAACTAAAATAGTGTTGACTTTGACATTAACAGATTTTCTTCATTAGAAAAAGGCAAATATCAGTGTGGAACTCATATGAAAAGTGGGAGATTCTTCTCTGATGAAAATCCACAGACTGAATCAAACTTCCAATGCCAACCATTAACAAACCAGAACTCCAGAGGAAGATAATATTAAACTACCCCAAAGCTATCACCCAAAACTTAATACACACTTCAGATACTCATGCTTTGGTTTAAACAACCGAATCACCATTCACCATTACCAGTACCACTTAACTTCTATAATTTAGCCCTTCAACCATGATCCTAAATCTCAATTTCACATCTCTTTCATTACAAAATCACATTATTTCTAAGCCTAAATCTCTAAAAACACTAACATTCTTATTTCATGTTTCGGTGCACAAGGGATTGACGGGATAAAAGCAAGAAAAGAAAAAGGAAAATAGATAGATAGATAAACAAAGAGAGAACAAGAGAATGAAAGAAAAAAGATGAAAAAATAGCAGAAACGAAAAGGAAAATGATGTTTATAGCTTATAGGCTTTCAAAAAGATATAAAATGCTGAAGCTTTTAAGAAACAAAGAGATATTGTTCCGTATCCATAATATTCACTAATGCACACGATCTCCATAAAAGACAAGTCTATATATCGCACAGGCCAGCACCATTTTGAAACTGTATCAGTATAAGCATATACAAAAATTTAACCCACAATCCAATCTGCAATAGTATTCAAGTTGCCCATTCGACCTGTAATATTGACGGGCTGTCCGTTACGCTCCACTATAGTTACTGGAGGATCCAAAACGAGATGCCCACGGGCACGCAATTCCTGGATACATTCTGCCGTCAAACCATCCGAATATATCCCCGGACTCATGTCTGGAATGAATTTGACTACCCCGTGGAATTCTTTGATGATGGTGGTTAGCAAATCCTTACATAATCCCAGCTTCGCCTATAATAAATTGTTAAAATTGTTAAAATAACAAAGTATATGTATATATGCTGTGGCAGTATGTAAGATACTTCTTTTAGACATTACATTAGTCATAATATCAGCAGTTGCAGGGACGACAGCGATTGCTTCAGCCCAGCTGGAGAGATCACTATGCAATATGCTTCTGTGGATGGACCAGGAGCTAGATGAATCCTGGTCGGAATAGACGGGCACATTGATCGAGTGTCTATTTACGAACTCCAAAGCTTCCGATGTGCAAACAACTTTCAACTGAATAGGATCAAGCTACAAAACATGAGAAAATAATGGTCAAAGCACTTAAACAGAAACTAATGTTAGTTTAAAGAAACATTCAAGAAAAAATCATGGAATGGGACCTAAATTTCAAGAAAGGAAAAATTCAGAATTTTATCATACCTGGAGCCTGTCTAACAAATTGGGAATTTCTTGTGCACCTGGGGTGCCTGTGACCCCCAGAAGAGTTCTCCTTCCAACAGCGTTTGCAACTGGTGCACAAGAGCGTGCTGTTGGTCAACGATATTTGCATCAACCGGTTGCGCTGCGGGTGGGACAGGAGGCACCGGTTGCTCTGCGGGTGGGACGGGAGGCACCGGTGGCGCTGCGGGTGGGACGGGAGGAGGCTGCACCGGATTGGGGATGTCAATCACCGGCTCCGGTGGATCGATGACGATTCCATCGTCGTTAGGTAATTCTGCGAGATCAATCGGAGCATTGTTCTGAAGCTGTAAATCAGGGAGAGGATCCTCATTCAACCATTGCATGATGTCGACTTGTTCATCATCCACCCATCCATCCATCTGAAAATTGATCGCGATTGAAAAAAAAAAATTAGGGCTGAAAAAAGTGACTCCCAAGATCAAGAATTAAAATTTATACGGTTTGTTTTAGACTTCGAAAATTAATTAATTAATTAATTAAATAAATTTTCAACAACTACTTGAAAAAGTAGCCGTTATATCCGAGTGACTTTATCTATAACTTTTTTTTATATTGAATTGTTCCAATAATAATTTTAATCATAATAACTTTATTATTTTTCAATTTAAGTAGCATTTTTTATTATTTATTTTTTGACAAAAAATTGAAAGCAATGAAGTATTTTTTTTAATTTTTGTATTCGAAAAAATGTCTCAACTTATTCCAGACAAAAAAGTGCTAATGTTTTTAATAAAATATTTACAAGAATGGTTCATTCACAATATATTGTCAATACTACTTCCTTTTACATGCACATTTTGATAAGCATGGAAATTTAAAAAAAGAAGATGTTTTGACTCAAAAAAATTGAAGAGTAAAAATGTATTTTATGATAAAAAAAAGTAATCATAAGTAAAATCTGTAAAATAGTTGAATAAACTAGAAGTAATTAAAATGTGTATAATTTAAAGTGTAAAAATATAATATATTTTTATTGAAGATGTTCGTTTTAAATATATTTTGGCAAACAAGGAGCTTATACAGATATACTATGAACATTTCATCAAAAACATTATAGCATTGTCAGTATATATAGTTACCTAGGAATGTGGATGTAAATCGAAACAGTATACATATAGTTACCTAGGAATGGGGATGTAAAAGGTTTGCTCTATAGTGTATAATTTTTATTGTTAGCATCCGCTGGCAACAAATTTGGTAACAGAGCAGGATTGGAAGTTTTTTTCGATCTCCAACATATAATTTTATACAATGACCTCAAGTTCTTCTCCATTATTTGCAATTTTTTAAGGAGAAAAATACACTTACTAGTGTAGTTAGATTCAATTTTTTTTTCCGAGTCTATGGAATTATCAAAAATAATCCATGGAGAGATCGAGGTATCAAACATAGGAGATAAATATACAAAAGGAAAAATGCGGTCTATATTATTGCAATATCTTCAACAAGGTGTTGGGAAATCAATTCCACATTTTTTTGCTGTCTTAATAGCTATGGATGCTTGAGAAATATTGAAACAGAGAAGACAATTGTCTTGAAACTTCAATATTTAAAAAACGAATTCAATAAAATCAAAATGGAAGATCGTGTATCAATTCGTGATTTTTCTACTATGAGTCGCTGAAATGTAAATCAAATCAAAGGTTGAGGAAATACAATTGAGGATGCAGAAAGTACACGTAACCTTCAATCTTTACTCTCGCAATTGAAGAATCAAAAGATTTAACCATAATGATGATGTATGAGGTAACGGGATCATTTCTAGCACATGAACAAATAATCAAGTGATCGACTATTCCTTCAACTGAGCAAGCTCTCCAATCAAAACATGTGCCAAAATCCAAAAACTAATCTGGACAGTGAAGGGCTAGAAGAAAAATACAATTGGAAAGCCAAGCCATCACAAAATTCCAGGAAAAATCATTAATCCAAAGATTTCTACTTAAAGATTTAAATAAAAAATTATATGTACACACACAAGTCTCGAGAGACTGCTCAATTTTACACCAATAAATTATAACCAAGCACATCCAAACAAGTTCCTGAAGTTCTCTTTTTCACCATTACAAACATATTCAAACCAGCTCATAAGCTTCCTAGCTAGGTATGGATTCAACAAACACATACAAAATACGACTGCGAGTGTGCACAGACATTCATAGTTTGAAGGCCATCAAGCGCCCTTGAACAGAAAAATTGTCCACACATAACATTGTCACAAACAAGGCTATAAGACAACAGTTTTTGCACCAGTGCGCAACAAAGGATCTATGAGTGATGATTCATTGATACCATGAAGAAAATCAGAGATAAAAGAACAGTGAATGAAGAAATTTAAAATAGAAGGACTTGGGGCTAAACTACAATATAGAAAAGAATAGGGTATAACTCTTCATTGAATGATAGTGGCCAAAAACTCACCATAGGGCACAAACAGAAATAACAAAGCCCAAACTATATATAACAATTTAACCATGACAAAGGGACAATTGTACAAGCTGCTGGAGGCAAGGAGCGAAAAAGAGTAGATTTCAACAGTGGAATGCACTCCAGTTAACTTGGACAGAAATGAGAAGAAAATAAAACATGACAACGTGTACTATATTCGGATTATTAATAGAAAAGTTGGTAAATATAAGATTGGAAACAAATCAGTAGCAACAATCCCACGAAGAATACAAAGCAAATAAATTATTAAAAACTGTTTATAATTTGTTAACGAGCATCATCCTGTTCCCATAACCAAACTAACACCTAGCATCGATCCAACCACAAGAGAGTGTTTCTATGGACAAGATAAGGGAAATAATTGAGCTTTAACTTAAAGAAGTGAATAACTTGTGTTCGAACATTGTAGGCAACTCGCAACTGTGTTTGCGTGGGACCAAATTTACTGTCTGGCTTGTAAACAATGAAGATCATAACCTCTGGATATTTTAACCACCCAACTGGACGAAGTTCCCAATGCAATGCACATTCACTAGGTTTGAAGGAGCCATCGTGTTCATGACAAATCCTGTTCTTTTGATCTTCAAGGTCAATGCTGGGCATCTTTGTCCATTCTCCAGTCTCCGGTTTCATCTCCCAAACCTCCCACTTGAAATTGCTGAGGGCAATCAACATAGACACACAGCTTCCCGCCGAGAAATGATAATACCTGAGTCCTACACCACCCCTGGGACCAGGAAACATAGTGATAATCTCAGTCTCCACATTCAAAGTCAAAACATAATTACCGTTCCATCGAGCCCAATGCACAAAACCTTCCGTTACAAACGGTTTAGAATAGAAACATTTCCTACCCAGGGGACATAAGTGTTGGGTGTCAACAATTCTCCAGGAGTTATCGGCTCCTACAGTCAATATAGCGCAGTAATGACCTAACTGGAAAATCTTAGCATCCACATAATCTATGCGGACCACCTTATATTCCATGGGAGTTGCAGCATATGCTATAGCGGATTGTAAATCAGGTGCTCCTGAATCGACTCCAGGGAAAAAGGGAGGGAGAGCAAGATGTTGTTTTGTTACTGGATTGGTAATTGTAAGTTTTTGGTGGTCAGGGAATGTAGACTCCAGCATCAAACCGTTACAGCTAGCCCAGAACAGGAGTTTGAAATCGTAGCTATACTCGGAAATATCAAATTTTCCATCTTGTTGCATTGTCATATAAGTTACTCCTCTCTCGTTCAAATTATGGATGAGGAGCCCAGGAGTCGAATGACGAAGGTGGGCATATTTGAAATCACGGGTGAGGATCATCTTGCACCACTTCCAACAAACAACCACTGTGGCGTCGAATATATCTTGAGCTGGGACTCGTACGAGAATTTGCCACACCATCTCGTCCGGAAGAGAATCGAAATTCATTGTTTTAAACATTAACTTAATGATCTGCATATAAGCGAATCATAAATCACAAACGTAAACAAACAAATAAATAAATAAATTAGCCCCAATCTTATCTAGTTAACCCTAAAGATTTAATTTTTCTAACACAAAAATTATTTGATACCAATTTAAATTTGGTAGCAAATTTCCGATATAAATCAAGGCAATTCGATCTGTGATTCGCATAATAATTTGGCACCAGACCCGAAAAATCTAATTTTGCAAAATATATTTTCCAATTGAAACTGAATCACACAAATTTCCAGGAAAATATATTACATAGGAAGGATAAAAGGGTAAGAACCTTTGAATTTGATTGAACTTCTTCAGTGGTGGAAATTGTTGTCGCCCCGGGTGCCGGTGGCTGTCGTAGAGTTATTGGAAGATTATACATCAGATATTAATTATACAGAGTAGAAAGTTCCTGTAGATGTAGGAAGGAAGAAAGAGTTTGAATTCTAAGATCATTACCATCGGTGACCATCTCGCTTTAAATATTAAACAATAATAAAATAATATATAAAATTAAATATAAAAAAAGTAAAAATATAAAATAAAACAATAAAGGCCATTGGTATGGTTCAGTTCAATCATTTTTCACTCCAAATCTAATTATTATTCACTTAACTAAACCAAAATTATAACACTTACATTCATTTTCTAGTTTGAACTCAATATGGGCCCTACCATTATTTTCTTTTACTTATGAATACTTTTTAATTTTATATAAAAAAATTTGTATAAGCAATGAATTAAAAAAAGAAGTATTTATGAAAAGGGGTATTTTGATTTATTAATTTACATGTTAAACTTTATAAAATTTAGTTTCCAATTAAGGATAGTTTTTTTTTTGTTTTTTTATTATGTAAGGTATTATTAATTTTCTAATTATAAAAAAAGTAAAATAATTACTATTATACCCTTGGCGGTTAATAAATAACCACCCCTATGTTTAAATAATTAAAGGGTATTTTTAGAATTTTACTTAAATTTATAATTAGGAAAAACTAATTACTTGATTTATAAACAACTATTAAAAATTACCCTTTTTCAAAAATTACCCTTAAAAAAACTTTCTAATTATTATTCACTTAACTAAACCAAAATTATAACACTCACATTCATTTTCTAGTTTGAACTCAACATATGGGCCCTACCATTATTTTCTTTTACTTATGAATACTTTTTAATTTTAAATAAAAAAATTTGTATAAGCAATGAATTAAAAAAACTTTCGTATCTTAATAAAAACTTTTGTATACGCAATAAATTAAAAAATTTAGTTTAAATAATTAAAAAAATTCAAACAAATAAATAATACTGTAAAAGTAATATTAAAATAAAACATAAGGAAAAATATAAAAAAAACAAATAAAATTACAAAATAAAAATTTGCTAAACGGTCTATTAAATTCAAAAAAAAAATTGTACAAAATAAAAATTTGCTAAACGGTCTATTAAATTCAAAAAAAAAAATTGTATACGCAATAATTTAAATTTTTTAATTTAAATATTTAAAAAAAAATTCAAATAAATAAATAATAATATAGAAGTAATAGTAAAATAAAATAAAAAGAAAAAATATAAAAAAACAAATAAATTAAAAAATAAAGTTGCCTAAACCCACTTCTTGCACTAGCCAATGAGCAAGCCACATTATTTAAAATCTGCCACAACAAAAAAAAGAAAAAAATTCAGTTCAAAGTATTGAGCTCGTTCATTTGAGGGAGGGTGGGTAATATGAGATAGGGAATTGAACTTGGGTAATATGAGGTAGGGAATTGAACTGATTCCTACATTGGTAGGAGTTCAGTTAACTCAGTTTGAACCCACAATGCACATGCATGCCCTAATACTATAAAACTAAATTAAAAGAAAAAGTAAAAAATAAAAGAGTGGTTTGATCCCCACTCCGATATTAGTGGTTGTCTGTCACGTGTCCCTTCTCTATTGGTTGATTATTATTATTTTTATTTAACAAAATATTTTAATTTTTTTAATTTTAAAATATAATTTTATTTATATATATTTTTTTAAATTATTAATAATTATATTTTTTATTTTTTAAATTAAAATATATTTTACCATTTTTTGTGATTAAAAATTAATACTATACAGTATTTTTTATTTTTTTTATCCAGTAGACTAGAGTGTGTCAATTATTTTCTATTTTTGTGAAACTCAATCAATTGAATTAATTTTAAGAATGACAGAATGTAGGTATAAAAGTATATTTAAAATACAATCAACCGTTGAATGATAAGTTTTTACAGTATTATTTATAAATATTAAATAGAAACTAATGTTAACATAATTTAGTAAAACAAATTATGGATAAATTGGTTTTAGGCTTTGGTCCGAGAGCACAACACGAAATTGTTCTCGTAGGAGCCGGGCCCGGGTATACAATTCGGTTGACTTTGACTGAACGTATAAATATGACCAAGTAAACAGAGAGTGGATTTTTTTGCCGCCATTAATCCAGCAATGGCGGATTCCCCAACCCGGATATGGAGCCCAACAGAGAGGAAGTGTCTCTCTCTCCTCCAAACCAAGCCCCCCCGCCGAGCCACCCTCCTTCAGATCCACGCCTTCATCCTCCGTCACGCCCTCGAAACCAACCTCAACCTCGTCACCAAGCTCATCACCACCCTCTCCTCCGCCGACCCGATCCGCGGCACCCGACACGCCCGCCACCTGTTCGACCAAATGCCGCAGAAATCCGATTCCTTCCTCTGCAACACCATGATGAAATCCCACCTCTCCTCCCGTCAGTTTCCCGAAGCCATCGCTCTGTATTTTCGCCTCCGGAGGAACGAAGGCTTTTCGCCGGATAATTACACCTTTTCAACTCTGGCCAAGTGCTGCGGCTTGAGTCTCTCGACGTGGGAAGGGATGGAGCTTCACGGCCACGTGGTTAAGTGTGGGTTCACCTCTAATCTATACGTGGCAACCGCGCTCGTCGACATGTACGGGAAGCTGGGGCGAATGGGTTTCGCGAGGAAGGTGTTCGACGAAATGCCTGAGAGGAGTTCCGTATCATGGACGGCTCTTGTGAACGGTTATATCCGGGATGGGGATATGGGCACTGCGAGATCGATCTTCGATGAGAAGGTACCTCAGAACGAGAGAGACACGGCTTCGTTCAACGTGATGATCGACGGGTATGTGAAGTTGGGTGAGATGGGGTCCGCGAAAACGATGTTTGACGCCACGCCGGAGAAAAACGTGGTGACCTGGACGTCCATGATCGATGGGTACTGCAACAGTGGCAATGTGGATGAAGCTAGGATGTTCTTTGATAATATGCCCTGCAAAAATCTGTATTCTTGGAACGCAATGATCGGAGGGTATTCTCGGAATAAGCAACCCCACGAGTCGGTAGTGTTGTTCCAACAACTGCTTGCTGGGAAAATGTTTGAGCCTGATGATGTCACGGTGGTCAGTGTCCTTCCGGCCATTGCGGATTTGGGTGCGCTCGATTTGGGGAATTGGGTGTGTGAATTCGCTAAGGGGAAGCAATTGGACGTATCTTCAAATGTCTCGACCGCACTCGTTGACATGTACGCTAAATGTGGGGAAGTTGAGAAAGCAAGACTTGTTTTTTACGGTGTTATAGGAAGAAAGACGTGCACTTGGAATGCTCTGATTAATGGGTTTGCACTCAATGGGCGCCCCAAGGATGCCCTGGAGGTGTTTGTGGAAATGACGAAAAAGGGTTTTAAGCCTGACAAGATCACAATGCTTGGTGTTCTCTCGGCTTGTAACCACGGTGGTTTAGTGGACGAAGGGAAGAGATATTTCAAGAAAATGGAGGAATTGAAACTGACTCCTCAAGTCGAGCACTATGGTTGTCTAGTCGACCTCTTGGGTAGGGCTGGGTGTTTGGAGGAAGCCGAGAAGCTGATCGAGAGCATGCCTTACGAGGCTAACGGGGTCATATTGAGTTCTCTGCTTTTTGCTTGTGGATATGCTAAGGATGTGAGCCGGGCGGAGAAGGTGGTGGAGAAGGCAATTATGATGGAGCCGTGTAATGATGGCAACTACATTATTTTGAGGAACTTGTATGCATCCGAGAGAAGGTGGAAAGATGTCGAACGAGTCAAAAGGTTAATGTTGACCAAAGGAGCTAAGAAGGAAGTAGGGTGCAGTGGCATTGAGATCAATAGCGAGTTCTTGGAGTTTATTGCTGGGGATAATATGCATCCATGTATGGAGGTGATACAATGGGTGTTGGACCAGTTGTGGATGCACATGACGGTGCGGGACCCACTTCTCCGTGTAGGATTGTAAATGAATCGAAGTTTTTTTTTTTTTTTTGGTGAGTTTGTTATCAAAGCTTGTCTTTAAAAATAGAATCAAGCATGTCAAAAAGGGCAATTTGTGATTTTTAAAAGAATTTTTAGTCTTTTTAAAATAGTATTTATAGTTTTCTTTGCATAAGATGCATAATGGAAAGATACTACAGGCAAATGCAATGGGGAAATAACACTCGAATAGGCTCGGCTAGCAAACACTATATGGTTGATGTTTTGCATATATTCACTGTACATGTTGACAAGATCCGAAATGCTATGTACACATAATACGTACATTTAAAAGTTATCCAGACTCATAAGCTCTTTTCACCATTCGAAACACATTCAAAGAAGCTCATAAGCATCCTAGCTAGAGATGGATTCAACATACGACTGCGATCTCACACTTCACTTAGAGCCAATGCTATAAAACAACCCCAAAGCTATCACACTGAACTTAAATACATAGCAGATACTCTTGATGATTTAGGGAATCATTGCACTGATACCATGAAGAATATAAGAGATCAAAAACAGGAAATGAAAAAAATTCAAAAGAAATGTGGCGACATGCATACAAGGAATTAGGGCTAAACTAGAGTTTAGAAAGCAATAAATCATTAGCATTAAAAACGTTTAAAAAAAAAAATTGTTAAAGCAATTCAGGAGCATCGTCGTTTACACATAACCACCAAACTAAAACTTAGCGCATCCATCCAACCACAATAGAGTGTTACTATGGACAAGATAATGGAGACACTTGAGATCTAACTTAAAGAAGTAAATAATATCTTGTGTTGGAACATTGTAGGCAACTCGCAACTGTGTCTGAATGAGAAAAGATTTATTAATATTGTCCGGCTTGTTAACAACAAAGATGATAACCTCTGGATATTTTAACCAACCAGCTGGACAAAGATTCCAACCCAATGCAGAACATTCACCATCATGTTCATGAGAAATAATCCTCTTCTTTTGATCTTCAAGGTCAATGTCGGGCATCTTTGTCCATTCTCCGGTCTTGGGTTTCATCTCCCAAACCTCCCACTTGAAATTGCTGAGGGCAATAAACACAGACACACAGCTTCCCGCCGATAAATGATAACGGAGGATTCCTTTACCACCCCGGGAATGGGGATAAGGAATCATAGTGATAATCTCAGTCTCCACATTCAAAGTCATGATGTAACTAGTCCCACAGTGATAATATGGAACCCAATGCACAAAACCTTGCGTTACAAACGGGGGAGAATAGAAATGTTTCATATCCGTGGGAGATAAGTTTTGGGTATCAACGATTCTCCAGGAGCTATCGACTCCTACAGTCAATATAGTGCAATACTGAACAAACTGAGAATTCTTAGCATCCAGCATATATGGGCGGATCACCTTATATTCCATGGAAGTAGCGGCATATGCTATAGCGGAATATAACTCATGTGCATCAGGTGGAATGAAAAAGGGAGGGAGAGTGAGACGTTGTTTTGTTAATGGATTGGTAATTGTAAGTTTTTGGCTGTCGCCGCCGGGTGTGGCCTCCAGCATCAAACCGTTACAGCTAGACCAGAAAATGCAATTGAAATTGTAGCTAATAAACTCGGAAATATCAATTTTGCCATCTTGTCGCATTGTAATATAAGTTATTTCCCTGTTGTCCAGATCCTTGACGAGAAGTCCGCGAGTCGTTGAATGATGGAGGTGGTGGGCATATTTGAAATCACGGCTGAGGATCATCTTGTACCACTTCCAACAAACATTAAACAATGTCGCGTCGAATATATCTTGTGCCGGGACTCGTACAAGAATTTGCCACACCATCTCCTCCGGAAGAGAATCAAAATTCATGGTTTTGAACATTAACTTAATCATCTGCATATATACATATATGCACGTCATCTAACATATAGGAGTATATATCACACAACATAAATATAAATAAATAAACTAGCCCCAATCTTATCGTATTAACCCTAAAGATTTCATTTTTCAAACACACAATTTATTAATTTGATACCAATTTAAATTCTTACGTACAGAAATTTCGGACAATTGTGAAGAAATTAAAAATCTAACTTCGATCGTATTCAATCATATATATGTTACTATACATATACATATAATCAGTATCCAGCCTCATGAACCCCAATATATATATATATATATATATATATATATATATATATATGAAGGAGCAAATAAAAGGGTACGTAATTAAAAACCTCTGAATCTGATTGAACTTCTTCAATGGCGGCGGTGGCAGTCATCGAAAATCACACCCTTCACTATTGTTAGTATACATTTTTTATCCCAATTATTAAATACTTATATATATATATATATATATATATATTACACACAATTACACAAATCAATCATTTTAAATTAGTCACATATTCTCATTTCAAATTAGATATAGATACGTAGTTCTATAAATATTAATATTAATATTATTATAGTTAGTTTGGGAAATATTATTATATTTAGTTTGGGTTATTTATTCTGTTTATTCGATTTTATATATGGTACTCGTAGTAATACATGAAGTAAATCTTAACCGTAAATTAAATAATTACTATTACTATATATTAAATACACACAATCACACGGCAATTTATATCTTGCTTCCCATTCCAAGATGTACATCTTGCTCTTGGTCAACGTTATATAATTATTGGTCAAATTAGATTAGGTTTTTTTCCCCTTTTTTTCTTTCGTTTTCTCTCTCTCTGGGCAAAACAACAACCGACACCGTTCTTTTCGATTGCTCCCACCGCCATGATTCATTGTCGCCGTTCACCACTGATAAATTCATCATCTTCGTTCACCGCCATCATCACCGAGATCTACGATTCATCTGCGTTTCATCTTCTCCTCGTGTTCTCTTCCTCGTTTGCTTGACATCGTCACCGTTCAACGCCACCATTCATCGACGCCGTTCCCCTCGATCTACATCGTCTTCAATTTCCTTTGCGGCTACATCGTTCTCCGCATCTTGAATCCCTGAACCCACACAGAGGAATGGCGTCGCTGGACGAAATCAAGCGACTCAACGCTAAGATCGAGAAGGTCGATGAGCCTCGCCCTTGGTGCTGTAACCGATCTCTTCGTCACAAAAAAATGTGTCCAATAAATCAATTTTTGGTGCTTTCATTTGATGGCTTGTATCAATAATTTTGGTTTTTTCCCATGTGCAGAACTTTATGAAGAGATTCCGTGATGGAGACTCTGTTCAACACCTAATAGAGTAGCTCGTGTTTCGTGATGCTAAAAAAATTGGTAATCTTTCACCGTCACATATTTATATTATTTAATGTGAATTGAATATACTTCTGCAATTACAATATGTGTGTTGGTTCTCGTGTCAATATGTTATAATTCATACTTCTAACATACTTATTATGCCATCAACATGTTTGTTGAAATGCCTCTGTGATTTAGACTAATTAAATTGCACACATGTTGCATTTTTCCATTTTGCCACATGAGCTCTGCGATTTTAAGTGAAGGTTACTACAATATTGTGTTGACAAATCTCTAAAGATATTCCCTATTGGTTACATACTCTCTAAAGCACCGAATTTTAAGTGTCTTCCATGTTGATTCTATATTTTAGTGTTGTTTATGTTTTTGTAGAACTAAGAGCCCTTCATTCGTTTCTTGATTGCTTCATTGTTTGGGGAGTGAGGTACTAGTTAATTCTCTATTTTTGCTCCTTATTAAGTTTAGATTTGTGTGTTTGATCTTAATTTGCTCGATTATTTGATTTCTAACCATGGACGATTTATTAGATTTGTCATCTATTATGGTCAAACCTATATTTTTTATACACTGCGTGTTTTTTGGATTCAGTTGACTCGAATCGAGTTGTTGTTCTTGATGATGAACCCTAAATCCTCATTTCTAAGTTATTCTGCTGACCTTCATGTTTTTACTCTATCAACCTTCATTTCAATCTCTGTCAACCTTCATTTAGATTTATAGTTTACTAGTCTATTTTTGTTATTGTTTTAAAATTGTAGCTGATTATGTTAACGATGTTGTTATTGTGTGTTTGTTGGATCTCACATGAGGTGGAGTACATGTTTTTGTTGTTTGTAGGTCGAAAAACCGAAGAAAAATTAAGAAACGAAAAAGTGCTGAAAAAGTGCGAAGTAGTGCCCGCTACTTGAAAGTAGCGACCACTACTTTGGTTGCTACCAGGGCGCTATGAGGTAGTCGTAGCTTGACCACTAATTATGTCCAGAGATGATGATTTAGGGAGAGTTTTATGCGCTTTTGGTGTACGGGGAAGGTGATGGCGGTCGGCAAGTGGCGGTGGAGCTGGGTTCCGGTTCGTTGGCTTGCTGTTCAGATTGGTAAGTTTCTTTATCAACTCTAAAATGATTATATTTTATTGATTGTTGCATTTCTTATAGGTTTGGGGATGGCTGCCCCAAAATATCACCTGTGTGACAAGAAGTTTCAAGGCAAATACATTTACTTGTACAAGCTTATGCAGTTAAAAATAAATGCTATAATCAAAGTCTTGGATTTTAGTAACGAAGAAATGTAATAATAATATTAAGTGGATTAATATTGCAGGGGTGAAAATGCATTTTGCAGTACATTGTAGATACAAAGACATGGCAATGAACAAGCGGAGAGAAAAGTGTAGCTCCACCGTGGCGGAGTTGTCGAGCTCGCCTTGCACTAACAGTTTTCTTCAATATCGGGATCATGAAAATATTGTTTTATCACTTTATGTTTCATACAGATTACACACAAAGTATGAGAATGAAACATCTTATAATCTATTTTGTAATTTTAAGGTTGTGCTGTGATTTGTTAATAAAGTTATGTTTTGTATGCGTATTAAACATCAAAATTCAAATAATAAATAAATAAAATGTCACTTTCAAATACAGTAATGAATATGAAATATTTTTTATGCGTATTAGTTTTTGCCTGTTCTTTTGCATGTCTGGTCATTCGCCGCCCTCGAATATAGTTATCCGCCCACAATAATAGATTGCCACTTCGATTCTAGATCTTCGACTTCGGTTATAGATCGTCTGTTCTTTTGCACGCCTGGTCGTTCACCGCCCTGGAATATAGTTTTCCTCCCACGATAATAGATTGCCACTTCGATTCTAGATCGCCGACTTCGATTATAGATCGTCACTTCGATTATAGATCGTCACTTCGATACAATTACTTTCGTTTTAAGAGTTTTTAAAGATTTTTAAGAGTTTTTTTTCCAGACAATTATACAAAAAATAATAAAGGATGATAGTAAGTATAAATGAAGAATGAAGTTAATAAACATGATGGTTGGTGTTCTGAGAAATAAGTATTTTTATATTTTTGTATAATAAAGGATGATAGTAAGTATAAATGAAGAATGAAGTTAATAAACATGATGGTTGGTGTTCTGAGAAATAAGTATTTTTATATTTTTGTTGTAGAGTTGATGATGATAATACTTAATTATAGTAAATGAATTGAAGGTTTGATGTTAAAGCAAAAAACAAGATTTTGAAATATTGAAGCAAACGTCGTCATTTATAAAAAAAGAATAACACAAAAAATAAGACAACACCAAACACTCTCGTATCCTTCGAAAATGCCAACGGCTTCGTAGTTCTGCAGGAGGTGGCAGCAGGAATTCGACTGGCGGCGAATCGCATCCTTCCTCCAGGGCGGCACTAAGGTCAAGGACGATAGGGACAACATTCAGTCACAAACAATCCTTTCCTTGTGCACTTTCCACACCACCGAACGACCTCGTATACAATGAAGAATAATGAAGTATGAACTGATTTTTATTGAAAGATGACATACTATGGATATGAAGTATGAGAAAGTGCAAAATTTTACCTTATTTGGTGGAGAAGCATTCTCCTTGATGCTATTTTTTGTAAGAAATTTTGTTTGTATTTGAAAATAATAATAATAATAACTGTTTAAAATGAAGGATGAACTCTATTTAATATGAAAGATGATGGAATATAAAAATGAAGTATAAGATATATTCAGACATACTTTCTCCCTGCACATCTTTTGAGATATGAAGTACTCCGTATAAAATATGATCATGCATATTTTTCAATCATAAATATGAAGTATGAAGTGTCTTATAAGGAAATATGACATAATATGTATCATATCACATTTACATGCTAAACTCAAAACAACATTTATATTAAAAACCACTTTAATATTTTTGTTCTTCAGGAACTTACATTTTGTTGTTAAGGAGCTTTCTGATTTTCTTTGGATGTATCCATTTATAACTAAGAATGTGTAATATGAGCTGAAGAGAAAAAGACATGAAAGGCACAGTTACATGGACTATATAAGAGGTTAAACTCTGATTACATATAAGAAGCAAGGGGAAAACTCAAAAATTCTAAACTCAAACTTCAAAATCACTGAGCCAAATCAAATTAATGTATCAAATGACATTTACATGGACTACTCCAAGAGAAGATACTCTGATATTGGAATGTGACGTAAGCAAGCATATTGTCATTTCAATAACCCGACTAAGAAGATAGAATATTAGCACTTTTTAACATTGGATGAAAAATGACTTAAACCTCATTGATTGTAAAATATACACGAATCTTTTAAGAACAGTAGAAGGTGTGAACATTTCCAACCCGACATGGTCATCTTAACTCAAGATTAGGACCAAACGATCATAAACTAATCTACAACCCAGTTTCCCAATACATAAAAATCGTACTAGCACAAGTATCATGTAAGGAATTTCACACTATGCCTACATGCTACAGTACATTCAAAATACTCACCATATCATCATGAATAGTGATAAAAAAAATTCCAAAAAAAAAAAAGATGACCGAACAATTAAATGAAAAATGTAGGAGAACAATTCAGTAGAAGGCCGAACAATTATTAAATAACTATGAAATTTCTAGGTTTATCATACAAATACTTCTTACTAAATTCATGAAATTTTAAAAACTAAATTACCTGGGGTTTATATAATTAAATTCCGATCGATTAGTTGCACAAGGTCGCGTTGTTGCAGACATCGGTTCTGAAGGCAGCTGGGCACAAGGGTGAGTTGCAGAAAATGTGGGAATACGAGCTGGAGACCGTAACGTCGTAGATTGTGCTCGGGAATTGGGTCGGGGCTACGGGATCGATTGGGGGCATTGTGTGCATGTTGCATTAAGACCAGACTAGATCAATGGTGGCGTCGAGAGAGAGTAACATGTCTTGAGGGAGGCTGCCGATGCGGACGACGACCATGAATGTGTGGTTGTGTGCCTCAGATTGATAGAGAGTGATGTTCATGTAATCTGCACTCTGGATTTTCCATGAGACTTGTAGCAGCAATACAATTACAGGCAACACAAACCTCGTCATAAGATAACTATTTTTTTATTTGATAATGTTGTATCTTATAAATATGAGTTATATTTATTATAAAAGATTATATTTGTGCAGATACAAAGGATCACCTGTATTTACCTGTCGTTGTGGAGACGCACTTTTTCTTTTAATAAGATAGTTAATCATTTACTGAAAAACAAAAAATGAATGTTTAGAAAAATGAAGATTAATGAAGTATGAACTGTATTTTAATAAAAGATGACATTCATGGTTATGAAGTATGATAATGTATAGTTGCTTTATAAAAACAATTTGTATTATAACTCTAGGAGTATTTATACAACAGGTGAAGGAACCTAAAAATCGAAAGTAACCAGCCATATGTTCAACCCCATCTAATAGCAAAAACATAAAAGGAAAACAAGTAACCAGACAGAAACCAATACATGGTCAGGGGTGATACTCAAAACATTGTTAGAACAATGATAAACAATTTTCCAAATTGTGCACATCATCATGAACAATGATAAACCATTTTCAAAAAAAAAATTTCATGTTGAAAACTAAGGACAAAAGTGGAAATCATAAAAACAATCAAACAATGACTTGAAGATGAAAATTATGACGAATGTTGATGAAATGCAAAATTTAGGAGAACCTAAGAAGCCCAAACAATTATTCAGTAACTATAAAAATTTCTAGGGTTATGATAAAAATAATTCTCAAAATTCATGAAATTATAAAAACAAAAATACCTAGAGTTTGTATAATCAAATCCCGATCGATTAGTTTCTTCCGTGAAGGCTTCAATATCAGCGGCAGCGAGACGGTAGTAGAACTTGGAGACGGGGAGACGGGGAGGAAAAAGTAGATCTTCAGTGATGCGCGGAGGCGTGGAGGAAGTAGTGTATATTCAGACTCTACTGTTTCATGGCCAGTGGAACGATATACGCGGTGGCTAGCGGGGCGGTGTGCGCGGTGGCTGTAGGGCGGTGTGCGCGGCGGGTTGTAGAACCAATTGGGGGATTGACGGTGTGTTCGAGACGGATTAGCGAGGTATTGGATTTGTGACTTATTGTGACGTCAGCAACAATGTAATTGGGCTGCATACTATTTTTTTTTATATGTTGGGCCTGGAGTAAAATGAACATTTTGCTCCTATGGTGTAAGATATAGCATCTGCAATCACACCCATCCAATAATTTTATTTTATTAATATTACAATTACCACAATCATTCACATCCAACAATTTTATATTAATTAATATTACAATTACCATATTAATTAATTAGCCATAAAATATATTAATATAGCAACTAATTTCGAATTAGCTAATAAAAACTCATGATTTCACCACTTAAATTAAATTAAATTTTATTGATCAATAGAATGCTTCATTTCTCCTATAGCCAAGTAATTTTCATTTATTGATAGTACTCTAATATGCCAAATAATATTTTTCACGTTTGTATTTCAAAATTCTCCATGCATGAATATCTGTATACTGTAGTTAATAACCTCACCAAAAGATATTTTATCTCCACTCAAAGCAAAATTAAATCTAAAAAAATACCTGGATCATGCGGCTTGGGTGGGTGAAGAGCAAGTTTCACTTTTGACTCCTCAACATACATAAGGTCGTTCATGTCGAGTGAGAGGGAGGAAGGTGTCCAGAATTCTTACACACCAAATCACTCGGAGAGGAAGGAGGTGATTCTATCACTGTCATACATGCATGCTCGGGAAACATATCATCTACCTCCTCCTCATCGTCACTCGAGGCATAGATATTTGAACATTCAGACTCAAGAGATGTATCTAGCATCGAGAGCTCCCCGTCTTCATTATCAACCACTATATTGATGATCATTGTTTCTTGCTCTAGTTGTGTAGCACCATACTCTCTATCGTCTCTTTTTCGTCATCTTCCTCCCAATGTAATTCATCGAGGTACACATGCTCCACCATGGACTCGACCTCATTCGGTTCTATATCCTCATCTTCTGTTGGAATTTGACATCCCGGGTTATTAAAAAATATGCGGAAACTAATAACCCGATCAAACCCTTCGTCGGAGATCACATGAACACCGTCGCACGCGCCGGAGCACGACCGAACGCACGGCATGGCCGAAGCCATACACGCACGCCCAGCCGCGTCCCGCGGCTAGGGTTCCACGCGATCGAAGGATCGATCGCACGCCGGCGATCGATCGGGGTGGGCTGCTCACAGCAGCCCCGCGGCGAGTCCGGCGACTCGCCGCCGCATGGGGGGTCCCCACCGTCGTGGTGGGGTCGGGCACGGCACCAGCCCGTGCCCAGCGATCGATCGCGATGATCGATCGCACACCCTCGGCCCAGCCGAGGGTTCGTCCCCCTTCGCCCCGCCGAAACCCTAGCGGGCGTACGCCGTGGTCCGGTGGCTTCGCCACCACCACGCGTTCGTCCGTCTAATCCGGGCTTCGAACTTTTGGATCTTCGTTCTACGGTAATTTCGATAATTCAAATCAAAATAATATCGAGAGGGTTTAGATATTATACCTTTGATTCGTTGTTCGGAGAAACGAAATCAAACACCTTTGAATCTTCCCACGTATTCCTTGCACTCCGTTTGAACGTCGGGTGGGCGACGATCTATCGAACTCCTATGGATCTCCTTCAACTCTCTAGAACTATTAAATAATGATATTCTTGTCTTGTTCTTTATGAAGGCCATGTAGTGCTTTTATAGGCTACGTAGGGGATCTAAAGGAGGTGGAATATTGGACTTCTAATATTGAAGATTAAATTGAGCCCAATGCTCAAGTCCATTAATCCTTATCAATATTAATTTTATTTATTTTCCACTATATAAATAAAATTGCACTCCCAATATTTACCCATATTATATCGAATAATATTTCTCCGGTTAGTATTATTTATTCCGTGTATTTAAGATTTAAATATCCATGAATAAAATTTATTTATTGCTTAATAAATTTATTCATCTCTTATATCCGAGAATAGTACCACTCAACCTTATTTATTATGCGGGAACAAATCCACTCGCGAGGTTTACATAATAAATCCTTATGAGCTCATCTCGGGGATATTATCAACCCTTCCGGGATACACTGTCCCTTCAAGAATTCACGGCATGCCATATATAAAATATAGTGACCCAACTTAACCGGTAATTAACCCAATAATTAAATCGGTTAATTCCTTTGGAAAATAATAGTCACTAATATTAAATATACACACCCGCAATTGTTTCAGGGATTAAGAATAAAATACTCCGAGACTTAAATCAATTATCACAGAGCAATCCTAATTGATAAGTCTCAAGCGATCCGCTCAATACATCAAGTGTACAAGTGTGATAAAATAATTAAGATAAATTATTTTCTCTCTCACACAACGACTATACCGATGGATTGGTCCGTGTCCATCTAGGTCGTGAGCAACTGTTTGATTAAATACGAGTAACCGATAGTATGATCTTCTGTGTGCCCATGCAACACCATACTAACTACAACGTATAAAATCCAGGACTATAATTTGCATATATTTAATTAACAATAATTAAAAGCAAATGAATGTTCGTTATTAATAGGTAAATGAAAGTGTACAAGGAGTTCAGAATACTCAAATCTAGACATTAAGTATACTACTCCAGCAATCTCCCACTTATACTAAGGTCTAGTCTTTTCCTCCAAACTCCCGACTCCCATACTCATCACGTGCTTAAGTTGTACTTCCGAGAAGTACCACGTGAATGAGCACTCTAGGTTGCCGCTCTGAAGTTATCTTGGTGACTACAGCGTCGTCTCCCTAGACGATGTCTCGAATCAGGTGGTACTTGCGCTATGTGTTATCATCACTTTTGACTTATGACTTCTTCCAGTTTACCGTGCACCGCTATTCAATAGCCTTTGGTAAACTAAGAGTCATATCCAAGTCCAGAGGTTATCCCGGAACCTAACCAAAACTTCCGCTGCCTCTGAGGCTGCTATTCGGTTATGATAGAGTCTGAGAAGCGTCCTGCTTATCACTCTCTCATTTCATGGTTCCACCTCTTTCTAAAAGTGAACACATAGCCTGATATCGACTTACGCCGGTCCTTATCAGCTTGGAAATCCGAATCCGTATAACCCAAAGGAATCAGATTGTCTGCCCCGTAACTTAGAACATAATCCTTAGTATTTCGCAAATACTTGAAAATGCTCTTTACGGCAGTCCAATGAGCCTCTCCAGGATTACTCTGATATCTCGCTACTATGCCAACTGCATAGCAGATATCAGGCCTCGTGCATAACATTGCATACATCAAGCTTCCCACAGCCGAAGCGTAGGGAACCGCTTTCATTTCATCTTTCTCCTTCTGTGTCTGAGGACACATCTCCTTAGAAAGATAAGTTCCTTTACTGAAGGGCAGTTCACCCTTCTTGGAATCTTGCATGTTAAAACGAGCCAGAATCGTGTCTATGTAAGATTGCTGGGATAGGTACAATGTTCTATTCCGGCGATCCCTTATCACTTTGATCCCTAGAACATGTCCAACTTCTCCCAAATCTTTCATATCGAATTGTCTAGACAACCATCCCTTTATGTCTGACAACATTTTCACACTGTTGCCAATGAGAAGAATGTCATCTACATAAAGCACGAGAAACACCACCTTCTTCCCATCACGTTTCCAATACACACACGATTCGTCCATGCTTTGACTAAATCCAAAAGATTGGACTACTTCGTCAAACCGCAGGTTCCACGATCTCGAGGCTTGTTTCAATCCATAAATGGATAGATTAAGCTTGCACACTAGATGATCTCGCCCCTTAGCAATGAATCCTTCTGGTTGTTTCATATAAATCGTCTCGTCAAGACTTCCATTTAGGAAAGCTGTCTTGACATCCATTTGCCACACCTCGTAATCCATATGAGCTGCTATGGATAAGAGAATCCGGATCGACTTTATCTTGGCTACCGGCGAAAAGGTCTCCTCATAATCGATTCCTTCTTTCTGAGTATAGCCTTTCGCAACAAGCCGAGCTTTAAAGGTTTCTACCTTTCCGTCAGATCCTCTCTTTCTCTTGTAGACCCATTTACACCCAATTGGCTTCACGCCGCTTGGTGGTTCTACAAGATCCCAGACTTTATTAGAATCCATAGATTCAATTTCGGATTTCATCGCTTTCTTCCAAGAAGGCGCATCTATATCTTGTACCGCCTCATCATAGGTCCAGGGATCGATTTCATGAACTCCAGGTCCAGAGTCCGAAGACTCACCCAGTCCAATCCATCGGTCTGGTTGCTTAACAACCCTCCCACTACGACGGCGTTCCGGTGTATTAACAGTGACAGTGTCAGGTGCAGATTCTAGTGGTGTATATATACTCGGTTCGGCTGTATCTAAGTCTTCCTTGTTACCTCTCAACTCATCAAGTATTACGTCACTTTTGGGCTTGTGGTCCATGACATAGTCTTCCTCTAAGAACCGAGCGTTAGTACTTATAACGATCTTCTGGTCCGTAGGACTATAGAACATGCCACCTTTAGTTCCTTTCGGGTATCCTACAAACAGCCGTAATTCCGATCTAGGTTCTAACTTATCAGCACCTTGTCGCAACACATGTGCTGGACAACCCCAGATCCGAATGTGTCCCAAGTTAGGCTTACGCCCACTCCACAATTCCATGGGTGTAGTTGGTACTGTTTTGGTCGGAACCCTATTCAGAATGTACGCCGCTGTTTCCAAGGCAAGTCCCCAGAACATAATAGGTAAATCCGAGTAACTCATCATTGATCGCACCATCTCCATAAGAGTCCTATTCCTTCTTTCTGACACACCATTCTGCTGAGGAGTATATGGTGAGGTCAGTTGGGATTCAATCCCATTCTCTGCCAAGTATGCCTTGAATTCTCCAGACAGGTACTCGCCTCCGCGATCAGACCGCAGGCATTTTATGGATTTACCACGAAGGTTCTCCACAAGAGCCTTGAATTCCTTGAACTTGTCAAAAGAATCACTCTTGTGGCGCATCGGGTATACATATCCATACCTTGAGTAATCATCAGTAAAGGTGATGAAATACTCGTACCCTCCCCTTGCCTGAGTAGACATAGGTCCGCATACATCAGAGTGAATCAAATCCAATACTTGTTCAGCTCTTCGTCCTTTACCAGAAAAAGGACGCTTGGTCATTTTACCCTCTAAACAGGATTCGCAGGTTGGAAGGTCCTCTCCTTCAACATTGCTGATTAGACCATCAGCTTTCAACCTTTGAAGCCTATTTGAGTTTATATGACCTAGCCTTAGATGCCACAAGTATAATTGATTCATCCTAGAAGGTTCCTTTCTCTTATTGGTGTTCGAAGATGTGTTATTACTCTCGGTTAGTTGCATCGTGTTAGACTCAGGATTTAGCACATACAAATCGTCCACCAATGTACCAGAACAGATAATCTCACTGTTTCTTCTTATGATCACAGAGTGGTCAAGAGAAACAGAATATCCATTCATAATAAGTTTAGAAACCGAAATTAAATTCTTTCTAAAGTTGGCTACATAAAGACAATTATGTAAAATTAAAACCCTATCACTACTAAAGCGTAAGTGAACGTCTCCCACTGCAACAGCCGCCACCCTCGCGGCATTGCCCATGTAGACCACGATCTCTCCCTCTCTAAGTCTCCGGGTTTCCTGGAACCCCTGCAAATTGCAGACATGATCAGTGGCCCCCGTATCTACACACCAGGTGCTAGTAGATAACACCACTGATAATGTTTCGGTGACTAAGGAAAATTTCGTACCTTTGATGAGAGGACAATCAGACTTCCAGTGCCCAGACTGCTTGCATCGATAGCACTTGCCTCGCGGCTTGCTCTTCCCATTCCGTGGTTTGGAACCACTGGGCTTCTTTGCTTGCACTTCCATCTTAGCCACAAGAGCTTGTGATTTTCTGACCATACTTATAAGTTCCGCTCTTTTGAAATCGTTTTTAAGCGATTCCTCAAGAGGACTGAATTTATAGAGTATGTCAATCACTTCTTGTCCGGCTTCCACACTATGTCTCAACATCATCCTGAGGTCATTCCAAATGTCCTCATGAGTTGGGACAGCAGTGGATTCGGAAGGCTCAACAGTCTGGACAATGTCCAGATTTCTTTTCCAATCAGTACTATATGGAACCAGTGAGTTTTCATCCTTAAGTATATCACAAAGTAGGGTCACAGTCATTCTTAACCTATAAGCACATAAAACAAACAAACAATTTAATATCCGATATTATCTCCCTTTAATAATATCATTAAATCACTAATCGCCTCTAAAATCCCATCAGGTAAGGCAAGCCACGTGGTGTGGACGTTTACCCACCCAAACGACTTAGCAATTAGATTTTCTTTGGTCATACATCACTTATAGCGGAACCTCGTGGGGAGGAATACTATAAGGCGTATCTAAGTGTAAACCATTACTCAGCACCAAAGCAAATCGCTTGGAATTGCTACATTACCGCAAGCCACGTGGTGTGGACGTTTACGATAACTTCACAACTCTTCACAATTTCTTACAACTGTCTACATCAATTAATCCAAAATCCGTCGGCATAGCAAGCCACGTGGTGTGGACGTTTACTACACCAAGAGATTTTTATAATTGACTCCCAATTACTTGATCCATTTAATCTTGTAAATCAAGACGCGGAGAATCATAAGTGAAACTCGAAGTTTCTAACCAGTGATTCACCATGCGAACAACCCTATCTCTCAAAAATGAGGGAGCCGAGCAGACAATCGATTCATCTATCAAAGAATGGTACGAAGGTCTCTAATTTGTGTCCTCTACATGACCAAGTGGCTCTGGCTCCATTCCACTCCCCGGGGTGAGAATGAGTCGACTTGAAATCAGCTTTGGAAAGACAAATTAGGCATTGTTTGATAAACTTAATCAATGTTTCTCGTAAGAGGAATTACAAGAACTCTCCTCCAATAACTTATCTATATAAACTTCAAAAGTTTATAAAAGTCACCAAGAGAGCAGCAATGGAGACCATGGGTATGTTTCCATACCCTCTCCCACTTAGCTTTTTACAATAAAGGGATACGCTATCTAGTGCATAAAAAATAAACACATATAGCATGCACACATGTAATAAAGCACATAATATTATCACATAGTCAAAATAATACTAGAATATTATTTTCCGACTATTATGGCTTTACTCCATCTCCGTACGCATCTTCTAGTCTTCAGTCTTCGTTCTTGAATGCTCCATGCGACGAGAATATTAATTTCCAATATTTAAATCTATTTATTTTTAATAAATCCAAAAGATACTTAATTAATAATAATTAAGTCAATCGAATAAATCAAAAATAAAATTAAATATTATTAATATTTTTATTTATTTTATTTTCCCTTTATACTTCATTAAATCTCTAGAATAATCTATCCAAGACCCACTTGGAATATTCTAGATGATTTCCATAATGAAATAAGGAAATAAAATAATTTGGGACTCTTCTACATTCCAAGATTAATTAATTTCCATTACTATGAAAATTCCCATAAAATAGGAATAATCAATTAGGAAATAAATCAATCCTAAATTAACTTTTATTCCTTTCCAATTCTATTAAATCTCTAGGATCCTATTCCAAGTAGAACTCGGAATACTCTAGAAGACTTCCATAATAGAATAAGGAAATAAAATTAATTCCAATTAATTCTTTTCCTAATCCATGAGAATTCCCAAAAAAAGGGAAACTCAAATAGGAAAAACGAATTAATTAGGAAAGTAGAATCACCGGGAGAGCACGAAGATCACAAGGACCCCCGCGCCCCCCCACCGGACCGCCATCGCCGGCCGAGGACCACCGCCGCCACCGCCCAGCCGGCGCGCCACCACCACCGGTGGCATCGCCGCCGAGAGGCACGAATTCGGCGCCTCACCTTGCGATCGATCGATCCTCATGGATCGATCATGGGGATTGATCGATCCTTGTCCCGTTCACCCTCTCGATCATCTCCTTCGTCACACGTCTTCTCCGGCGGTCGTTTCGGCATCGATCCAACGCAAAATAAATTACAAGATTAATTTTACACTATCCGGTATCGATTCTATACATGAAATCGACCTTATACATTTTCCGGAAAAATAAAACAATAATAATAAATCCTAAATTCGGTCAACCCCCGAATTTTTACTATTACAAGCATTCACCACCAAAAACGAATCTCGACATGTCCGAGAGTTTAATTAAACCAACAATCACATGACAAAATAATTAAACGAATAATCATCAAGCCATAATAGTCGGAACCCTGCAAGGTAGAACAATTTTATCGAAAATACCGCGAACGTAAACCACTCTCTGATACCAATTGTTGGAATTTGACATCCCGGGTTATTAAAAAATATGCGGAAACCAATAACCCGATCAAACCCTTCGCCGGAGATCACATGAACACCGTCGCACGCGCCGGAGCACGACCGAACGCACGGCATGGCCGAAGCCATACACGCACGCCCAGCCGCGTCCCGCGGCTAGGGTTCCACGCGATCGAAGGATAGATCGCACGCCGGCGATCGATCGGGGTGGGCTGCTCACAGCAGCCCCGCGGCGAGTCCGGCGACTCGCCGCCGCATGGGGGGTCCCAACCGTCGTGGTGGGGTCGGGCACGGCACCAGCCCGTGCCCAGCGATCGATCGCGATGATCGATCGCACACCCTCGGCCCAGCCGAGGGTTCGCCCCCCTTCGCCCCGCCGAAACCTTAGCGGGCGTACGCCGTGGTCCGGTGGCTTCGCCACCACCACGCGTTCGTCCGTCTAATCCGGGCTTCGAACTTTTGGTTCTTCGTTCTACGGTAATTTCGATAATTCAAATCAAAATAATATCGAGAGGGTTTAGATATTATACCTTTGATTCGTTGTTCGGAGAAACGAAATCAAACACCTTTGAATCTTCCCACGTATTCCTTGCACTCCGTTCGAACGTCGGGTGGACGACGATCTATCGAACTCCTATGGATCTCCTTCAACTCTCTAGAACTATCAAATAATGATATTCTTGTCTTGTTCTTTATGAAGGCCATGTAGTGCTTTTATAGGCTACGTAGGGGATCTAAAGGAGGTGGAATATTGGACTTCTAATATTGAAGATTAAATTGAGCCCAATGCTCAAGTCCATTAATCCTTATCAATATTAATTTTATTTATTTTCCACTATATAAATAAAATTGCACTCCCAATATTTACCCATATTATATCGAATAATATTTCTCCGGTTAGTATTATTTATTCCGTGTATTTAAGATTTAAATATCCATGAATAAAATTTATTTATTGCTTAATAAATTTATTCATCTCTTATATCCGAGAATAGTACCACTCAACCTTATTTATTATGCGGGAACAAATCCACTCGCGAGGTTTACATAATAAATCCTTATGAGCTCATCTCGGGGATATTATCAACCCTTCCGGGATACACTGTCCCTTCAAGAATTCACGGCATGCCATATATAAAATATAGTGACCCAACTTAACCGGTAATTAACCCAATAATTAAATCGGTTAATTCCTTTGGAAAATCAAAGTCACTAATATTAAATATACACACCCGCAATTGTTTCAGGGATTAAGAATAAAATACTCCGAGACTTAAATCAATTATCACAGAGCAATCCTAATTGATAAGTCTCAAGCGATCCGCTCAATACACCAAGTGTACAAGTGTGATAAAATAATTAAGATAAATTATTTTCTCTCTCACACAACGACTATACCGATGGATTGGTCCGTGTCCATCTAGGTCGTGAGCAACTGTTTGATTAAATACGAGTAACCGATAGTATGATCTTCTGTGTGCCCATGCAACACCATACTAACTACAACGTATAAAATCCAGGACTATAATTTGCATATATTTAATTAACAATAATTAAAAGCAAATGAATGTTCGTTATTAATAGGTAAATGAAAGTGTACAAGGAGTTCAGAATACTCAAATCTAGACATTAAGTATACTACTCCAGCATCTTCGTAGTCACCTTGGAGAATCGCGAGGGCATGGACCTCCGTCGGTTGGCGCGTATGATTTTCTTCCTCCTGTTCCGACTCGCGCAATGGGATCGACATCATACCTATCTTCTCCTCGAAGGCAATGGACATTTCCTCTGCTTTTTCCCTTTTTTCCATTGCAGCTTTATTTGCTTCCATTGCAGTTTCATTTGATTTCATTATCTGTTGAGCCGATTGTATGAAATTGTAAAAAATTTCATCAAAAGATGGCTTGTACGGCGGCTCCGGTTGCATCGAATATGGTGGAGGGTAGGCCAAATTCGCTTCATTATTTCAGGTCATCGTCACTTCATTCGCTCTCATCGCCGCTTCATTTGATTTTATTATCTGGTTGGTCGTCTTCATGAAATCCTGAAAAACGTCATCCAACGAGGGCTTGTATGGTGGCTCTGGTTGCATTGAATATTGTGGAGGGTACACCATGTTCTGAGGAGTCCATTGTTGTGGAGCCCATTGGTTCTGAGACTGGTCACAATAATAATTTGACTGAGGTTGCCACTCTGGAATGTATGATTGAGAGAAAGGGCCAAATTGTGTTGTCTCTTCATATTGTGAAGGCTCGTAGTATG
Organism: Euphrasia confusa; assembly: GCA_954870475.1. Classification (NCBI taxonomy): domain Eukaryota; kingdom Viridiplantae; phylum Streptophyta; class Magnoliopsida; order Lamiales; family Orobanchaceae; genus Euphrasia; species Euphrasia confusa. The sequence continues at coordinate 5,172,978 of OX940962.1, forward strand.
TGCTCGTCTGAGGCTTTGTGTTCTCCCACGTATAGCTATTATATGTATTCATCATTGCTAACAAAAACACTTGACAAAAACATTAAACGCACCAGTGGGAAAAATAATACTCATATTAAAAAAAGAAAAAGAAAAAAGAAAGTTGCAAACACTCAAACACTAATATTAGTGCCTAAAGTGTTCCCCGGCAACGGCGCCAATTTGATAAGTCGTTTTTATAGCGGCTAAAATCAAATAAAATAACCGAACTAGTTGCCAAAACAACTCGCCCGAGTCGATCTCACGAGGAACACTATTATCGGCCCGTAAAATTGTTTTTATGTTTGCAAAGAAGAAAATAGGAAAAAGTGTATAGCATAATGCATGATTTCGTTGGTTTTGTTTTAAACTAAATTAACTAAGAATTAAGAAGCTAAAATTAAACAAGAAGCAATTAATACGATTTAATGAAAATAGAGAAAGACTAGGGTTTCGGGTTCAACAAACATAAATTTCGAGACGTCGATTTGCGAGAAACAATTATACTAAAATGTCCATCTCCGGTTGATTTCAGTGAGTTCGATTAACCTAGTTCATGTAATTGCTCCTTATAATCCTCATACAATCATTAAAAATCTAGTTAGCATTTAATCGAACACCTAAGTTGCACTCGTAAATCTCTAACCCCTAATTCAAGTTTGGATTCCCCTAACCCTAGCAAGAAAATTAACTACTCATATGGATATTGAACAAGAACAAACAATCAAAAAGCAAGAAATTCATGTTGAAGATATTTATTGGAATAGAAGAACAATGGAATAAGAAAGCATAAGTAATAATATAAAACTAAATTAAAATAAAGCTTACTAGAATTTGAATGAGAATTCAAACAAACTAAATCAAGCTACACTATAGATGATCCGAGCAATTCAAAGTAAACAATCTCCACGTGAAAAAGTACCCTAGGCCTAGTCTCCAAGTCTCCAAAAACGTGCGTCGAGAAGTATTAGTAAAAGTGTGTTCGAAGTAGGGCAAGCTCCTACTCTTATAAAAAATCGGGGGGTCAAACGAAATCAAAATCTGGAAGTTCCCGTCGGGCGGGCGCCTGGTAGACGTCATGTGCGGGCGCTTTGCGAGGGAGCGATCGCCTGGTGGAAAAACAGGCCGTTCTGGAATAAGGAGGAAGCGGGCGCCTGGTCATCGAGCGCTCTCCTGGTGGTGGTCTAGAGTGGGCTCCTGGATAGAGAGAGATCGCTTGGATGACTGGGCATGTAGAGAACTCCAATGGCTTTCCGTGAAGATATAGATCGTCTCTGTAGGTGGTCGGAGTTGGGAGACCCAAGCTCTCCAAGTTCGCTGCACAAACACTCTGGGGCAGCTGCGTACTGGGCTGGAAACTCGTGAATTACGGCCATATGACGGGGAACCGTGACAGGCAAGTAGTAGGGTCGTGTAGAAGATTTTAATATCTTTTCGACAATATATGGATCATGTTTGTACGTGATCGGAGTTGGGAGAACCGAGGTGGCCAAGTTTGCAGCGCAATGTCAATAATTTGTCGGTCAATCACTTTTATTTTTCAACTCGTTTTTGCTTGTTTTCGCATCGAACATTCTCATACACCTGCACACTCCACAAAACATCAAACCTACCATAATCCATGAGAATGATGCACAAGAATGACACAAAATGGCACGAGACGACACAAAACATCATAGGAAAAGTAGTAAAAAAAACATGTAAATCACCACTCCTCGTCTCGCCTAAACCTGTCCGGACAATTAAACACTCAAACAAAATAAAAATATACACAAACGACACTACTGCTAACACAAAAGTAATTAGAAAATATAGAAATGAACGACACAAAAATGGATGAATCAGACATCAACGAGTATTAATTAATCCCCGTATGTTTATAGCTTCCACTACATCAACTACGTTGTGAATCCTAGCTTTGAATATTGGTTGGGTAAAACCGAAATCGATCACGATCGATGAGGGACGACACAGTTTCTTTAACAACTAATTAATTAGTGCAAATTTCTGGACCAAACTTCAACTAATGCGACTCACCCCTAATTACTTTTACACTTGATTAAACTCTGAGATCTTTCACTTTCCGTTGCTTGCTATTTCATTTTAAAAAACAACGAAAAAACCTCAAAAATAATTAATACTTGATTTATTTTTCATTTACTCTTTTGAAAAACGATTTGAATACAATACATCGTCCGTAGCATTTCTCACTTAGAGAACGAATTTGAGTTTTAAATTCAATTACTTTTCAACAATTCTTTTCGACGAAACAATAATTAACTTTGGTAAGAATATTTTAAGTATCATAAATAAATTTAGATTAAAATAAGTAATTTAAGGGGTGAAAATAAAATTATCCTGTAATTATATTAATTTATATAATTAATTGGTTTCTTGTAATAGCTTAAATTAGTCCATTTTTTTTTATTTTGTAATATATGACTTGACAACATGTCATGTGAGGTGATGTTTTTGTGTTTTTTTTCCTTTTTTTATATTTTAATTATTTAATAAAAATATTATATAAATATACTAATTTTATAATAAAAAACTATTTTTTCGAAAATATTAATTAAAATTCGTTTTTAGTAAACGTAAATTTTTGAAATTTTTGAAATTTATGAATTTAATATCCCAAGAAAAAATCAAATCACTTAAAAAAACAAAAATAAAAATAAAAATGTTGAGTTCGCAAATAGAGCAAGAGAGCTAGGTAGCTAGGTTTCTAATTCAACCGGAAGTCTGACCTTGTTCATGATCCAAGCAGCAATTTGGGCGACACTTGCCATTCTACCTCTTGGATTGACATCCTGAGGAGGATCCATGACAAGGTAGCCAGATTGAAGCAATTCGTGTATACATGTCCTCGTCGAATTGTCTTCATAAATTTCCGGACTCAAGTCCGGGATGAAGTGAATTTTCCCTTTAAAATCATTGATAATGAAGGTAAGCAAATCTTCAGAAACACCGTCCTTGGCCTATATACAACATTAAAAAGCTTAGCTTAGATATATATAATAATAATTATAAGTTATAGTAATTAAGGACGTAGAATTAAATATACCTACCTGCGTCATGATCTCTAAAGTTGCAGGAACCACGAATATTATTTCCGCCCAAGTGGACAATATCCTCCCCTGTTCTTTCCAGTCGCCGGAATGCGATTCGCCGAAAATTTGATCAACATAATTCTGAACATCGGGAGTGCACACAACTTTGACGTCATCCTCTGGATACTAAAAAAGACAAAATAAATAGCATTGTTTATATTTAAACAAATAAAATCCTTTTTTTCCTTTTTAATTATTATTTAAAAAAAAAAAAAAAAAGTTGCTGCATGGGTGTGTTATCTTATTAGCTTACTCGAAGGACTTGTAGCAAAGATCCGATTTCTCTGGCACCGGTGGTGGCTGTCACACCAAAAAGAATACGAGGTACCTTCTTCGCGCCTACTTCAGAATTCGCTGGCGTTGCGGGTGGTAGTATTTCAGCTTGATCAACGTTGACTATTTCATCATCAAAAAAGGCTTCATCCAAATCACCGAAATCGAGATTCATATCGAGATTATTGACAGCATCATTGATATTAACATCGACCATCTCTTCGTCGACCCAACCTGCAATATCGTTTGGATCCATGATTTTACTCAAGCATAAACGTACGTATACCTGAATATGTATATATAGGATTTTTTTTAATTTTCAAAATAGAAAGTTTTCTTTTTATTTAATTTTAGAAAAAGAAATATGTATATATAGGAATTTTTTTAATTTTAAAAATAGAAAGTTTTCTTTTTATTTAATTTTAGAAAAACAAAGGAAAATATTTTATATTTAGTAATATAAGTAAGAAAAGATTTTAAGGAAGTCGGTTTTTTTTTTTTTTTTTGGATTGTCTATTGATAATAATTTACGCTAAATTAGTAATCTTTAATATATATATATACGCTAAGTATAATGAAATAAAAAAAATCCAAATGCCGCAGAAATCCGATTCCTTCCTCTGCAACACCATGATGAAATCCCACCTCTCCTCCATCGCTCTGTATTCTCGCCTCCGGAGGAACGAAGGCTTCACGCCGGATAATTACACCTTTTCGACTCGGGCCAAGTGCTGCGGATTGAGTCTCTCGAATTGGGAAGGGATGGAACTTCACGGCCATGTGGTCAAGTGTGGGTTCACTTCAAATTTATACGACTGCGACTGCGCTTGTCGACATGTACGGGAAGCTTGGGCGGATGGGTTTCGCGAGGAAGGTGTTCGACGAAATGCCTGAGAGGAGTTCCGTCTCGTGGACGGCTCTCGTGAACGGTTATATCCGAGATGGGGATATGGGCACTGCGAGATCGATCTTCGATGAGAAGGTACCTCAGAACGAGAGAGACACGGCTTCGTTCAACGTGATGATCGACGGGTATGTGAAGTTGGGTGAGATGGGGTCCGCTAAGACGATGTTTGACGCCACGCCGGAGAAAAACGTGGTGACCTGGACGTCCATGATCGATGGGTATTGCAACAGTGGCAATGTGGATGAAGCTAGGATGTTCTTTGATAACATGCCCTGCAAAAATCTGTATTCTTGGAACGCAATGATCGGAGGGTATTCTCGGAATAAGCAACCCCACGAGTCGGTAGTGTTGTTCCAACAACTGCTTGCTGGGAAAATGTTTGAGCCTGATGATGTCACGGTGGTCAGTGTCCTTCCGGCCATTGCGGATTTGGGCGCGCTCGATTTGGGGAATCGGGTGTGTAAATTCGCTAAGGGAAAGCAATTTGATATATCTTCAAATGTCTCAACCGCACTCGTTGACATGTACGCTAAATGTGGGGAAGTTGAGAAAGCAAGACTTGTTTTTGACGGTGTTATAGGAAGAAAGACATGCACTTGGAATGCTCTGATTAATGGGTTTGCACTCAATGGGCGCCCCAAGGATGCCCTGGAGGTATTTGTGGAAATGACGAAAAAGGGTTTTAAGCCTGACGAGATCACAATGCTTAGTGAACGAAGGGAAGAGATATTTCAAGAAAATGGAGGAATTGAAACTGACTCCCCAAGTCGAGCACTATGGTTGTCTAGTCGACCTCTTGGGTAGGGCTGGGTGTTTGGAGGAAGCCGAGAAGCTGATCGAGAGCATGCCTTATGAGGCTAACGGGGTCATATTGAGTTCTCTGCTTTTTGCTTGTGGATATGCTAAGGATGTGACTCGGGCGGAGAAGGTGGTGGAGAAGGCAATTATGATGGAGCCGTGTAATGATGGCAACTACATTATTTTGAGGAACTTGTATGCATCCGAGAGAAGGTGGAAAGATGTCGAACGAGTCAAAAGGTTAATGTTGACCAAAGGAGCTAAGAAGGAAGTAGGGTGCAGTGGCATTGAGATCAATAGCAATAGTTAATGTTGAAAGATACAGGACCAAAATTAGATTCGGCGCACCGCGTAACTTTGGTTAGACGGAGATCTTTGCCACGTAAGCAATAGTTAACGGTACTCTGCAAAATTGGACAGAAAGGATGACATTTGATGATTTTGAAAGACACAAGACTAAAATTGGATTCGGCCTTAGTTACAGGACGTAAATTGATATTATCTCTTATTAATATTACAATTACCACAATCATGCACATCCATCAATTTTATATTAATATTAAAATTACCATATTAATTAATTAGCCATAAAATCTATTAATATAGCAACTAATTTCCAATTAGCCAATAAAAACTCCTAATTTCACCACTTAAATTTAATTTAATTTTATTGATCAATAGAATGCTTCATTTCTCCTATAGCCAAGTAATTTTCATTTATTGATAGTACTCTAATATGCCAAATAATATTTTTCACGTTTGTATTTATTAACATTGATCATTGAATATTTTTCAAGTTTGTATTTCAAAATTCTCTCTGCATGAATATCTGTATACTGTAGTTAATAACCTCACCAAAATATATTTTATCTCCACCCAAAGCAAAATTAAATCTAAAAATACATGGATCATGCGGCTTGGGTGGGTGAAGAGTACGTTTCACCTTTGGCTCCTCAACATACATAAGGTCGTTCATGTCGAGTGAGGGAGGAAGGTGTCCAGAATTCTTACACACCAAATCACTCGGAGAGGAAGGAGGTGATTCTGTCACTGTCATACATGCATGCTCGGGAAACATATCATCTACCTCCTCCTCATCGTCACTCGAGGCATAGATATTTGAACATTCGGACTCAAGAGATGTATCTAGCATCGAGAGCTCCCCGTCTTCATTATCAACCACTATATTGATGATCATTGTTTCTTGCTCTAGTTGTCTAGGGGGGTGGAATGGACGATTTGTATGGGTCTTCGGCTTTGTGTGACATTGTTGGTGTCATTCCCTCTAGGCTCTAGCACCATACTCTCTATCGTCTCTTATTCGTCATCTTCCTCCAAATGTAATTCATCGAGGTACACATGCTTCACTGTGGACTCGACCTTATTCGGTTCTACATCCTCATCTTCGTAGTCACCTTGGAGAATCAAGAGGGCATGGACCTCTGTCGGTTGGCACTTATGATTTTATTCCTCCTGTTCCGACTCGCGCAATGGGATCGAGAGCATACCTATCTTCTCCTCGAAGGCAATGGACCTTTCCTCTGCTTTTTCCCTTTTTGCCATTGCCGCTTTGCTTCCATTGCCGTTTCAGTTGATTTCATTATCTGTTGAGCCAATTGTATGAAATTGTAAAAAATTTCATCAAAAGATGGCTTGTACGGCGGCTCCGGTTGCATCGAATATGGTGGAGGGTAGGCCAAATTCGCTTCATTATTTCAGGTCATCGTCACTTCATTCGCTCTCATCGCCGCTTCATTTGATTTTATTATCTGGTTGGTCGTCTTCATGAAATCCTGAAAAACGTCATCCAATGAGGGCTTGTATGGTGGCTCTGGTTGCATTGGATATTGTGGAGGGTACACCATGTTCTGAGGAGTCCATTGTTGTGGAGCCCATTGGTTCTGAGACTGGTCACAATAATAATTTGACTGAGGTTGCCACTCTGGAATGTATGATTGAGAGAAAGTGTTTTTTTGGTGAGTTTGTTATCAAAGCTTGTCTTTAAAAATAGAATCAAGCATGTCAAAAAGGGCAATTTGTGATTTTTAAAAGAATTTATAGTCTTTTTAAAATAGTATTTATAGTTTTCTTTGCATAAGATGCATAATGGAAAGATACTACATGCAAATGCAATGGGGAAATAACACTCGAATAGGCTCGGCTAGCAAACACTATATGGTTGATGTTTTGCATATATTCACTGTACAGGTTGACAAGATCCGAAATGCTATGTACACATAATATGTACATTTAAAAGTTATCCAGACTCATAAGCTCTTTTCACCATTCGAAACACATTCAAAGAAGCTCATAAGCATCCTAGCTAGAGATGGATACAACATACGACTGCGATCACACACTTCACTTGGAGCCAATGCTAAGATCACACACTTCTAATAATTTAGCAATGGAAATAAGTAAAGCTACTGGTAAGTTACCATTACAATAAAGTTTAAATTGAAAAGTTGCCCAATCATACACCCAAATGTGCTGCAAGAAAAAAGGAAAATTTTGAATTTTTCCCATGTTATGTCATTTGGATTTTCAATCTCAAAGAGATTTTAACATAAGGCTCAACACTGAAAAGGGATGCAAATGAAAATTATATATTAGTACACTAGTGACGTCATAACAAACTTTCATAAATTAAGACAAGCGAGAGATTATTTTATAATGAAAATCCACAGACCGAACCAAACTTCCGATGCAAACCATTTAAAAATTTAACGGTTGATTCTTATTATCGACTTAACAAACCAGAACTCCAGAGGAAGGTAATTAATATAAAACAACCCTAAAGCTATCACACTGAACTACTTAAATACATAGCAGATACTCATGATGATTTAGGGAATCATTGCACTGATACCATGAAGAATATAAGAGATCAAAAACAGGAAATGAAAAAAATTCAAAAGAAATGTGGCGACATGCATACAAGGAATTAGGGCTAAACTAGAGTTTAGAAAGCAATAAATCATTAGCATTAAAAACGTTTAAAAAAAAAAATTGTTAAAGCAATTCAGGAGCATCGTCGTTTACACATAACCACCAAACTAAAACTTAGCGCATCCATCCAACCACAATAGAGTGTTACTATGGACAAGATAATGGAGACACTTGAGATCTAACTTAAAGAAGTAAATAATATCTTGTGTTGGAACATTGTAGGCAACTCGCAACTGTGTCTGAATGAGAAAAGATTTATTAATATTGTCCGGCTTGTTAACAACAAAGATGATAACCTCTGGATATTTTAACCAACCAGCTGGACAAAGATTCCAACCCAATGCAGAACATTCACCATCATGTTCATGAGAAATAATCCTCTTCTTTTGATCTTCAAGGTCAATGTCGGGCATCTTTGTCCATTCTCCGGTCTTGGGTTTCATCTCCCAAACCTCCCACTTGAAATTGCTGAGGGCAATAAACACAGACACACAGCTTCCCGCCGATAAATGATAACGGAGGATTCCTTTACCACCCCGGGAATGGGGATAAGGAATCATAGTGATAATCTCAGTCTCCACATTCAAAGTCATGATGTAACTAGTCCCACAGTGATAATATGGAACCCAATGCACAAAACCTTGCGTTACAAACGGGGGAGAATAGAAATGTTTCATATCCGTGGGAGATAAGTTTTGGGTATCAACGATTCTCCAGGAGCTATCGACTCCTACAGTCAATATAGTGCAATACTGAACAAACTGAGAATTCTTAGCATCCAGCATATATGGGCGGATCACCTTATATTCCATGGAAGTAGCGGCATATGCTATAGCGGAATATAACTCATGTGCATCAGGTGGAATGAAAAAGGGAGGGAGAGTGAGACGTTGTTTTGTTAATGGATTGGTAATTGTAAGTTTTTGGCTGTCGCCGCCGGGTGTGGCCTCCAGCATCAAACCGTTACAGCTAGACCAGAAAATGCAATTGAAATTGTAGCTAATAAACTCGGAAATATCAATTTTGCCATCTTGTCGCATTGTAATATAAGTTATTTCCCTGTTGTCCAGATCCTTGACGAGAAGTCCGCGAGTCGTTGAATGATGGAGGTGGTGGGCATATTTGAAATCACGGCTGAGGATCATCTTGTACCACTTCCAACAAACATTAAACAATGTCACATCGAATATATCTCGAGCCGGGACTCGTACAAGAATTTGCCACACCATCTCATCCGGAAGAGAATCAAAATTCATGGTTTTGAACATTAACTTAATCATCTGCATATAATCATACTCATATATCAGTGTATCACATTCACATAAATAAAATAAATTAGCCACAATCGTATACTCATCTTTAACCCTAAAGATTTGATCTTTCTAATATACTACTTCCTTAGAAGAAAAATCTAACATCGTTTTTAACATTCTCACATCATATAATCAGTATCCAACCTGAACCCTAATCCTATATAACACAAATTCATAGGAAGGAGGAAAGGGTAAGAACCTCTGAATCTGATTGAGCTTCAATTCAATGGTGGAAAGCAGATAATTTTGATTTAATTTTGGGCTGAATATATTTATATTTTGGACTTATTGTAATGGGCTTCTATATTCATTTGGACCGAATGCACGATATATACTTTGTACATCTATAGGTACTCGACGTCAGCCCACCGTCACGCCGCCGGTGATGGATGTGAATGCGCTTTCCACCATTTAAAGGTTCTTACCCTCTTCTCCTTCATATGTACTAGTATTGTAATATATTTTCCTGGTAATTTGTGTTTAATTTACAAAAATAAAACTTCTAAAATAATGGAGTAATAGTAATTTTAATTTTTGAGAAAAGAGAATAGAATGGACTCTGTGAAAAACAAAAAAAACTTTGTGAGTCGTATTCGTACGTGTTTTCAGTGCGGGCCGAAGAAAATTCAGCGTGGGCCGTAACTAATTTATCTTTGTAATCGGGCAAAATATATAATTTCAGTGCGGGCCTTGGCCCGCACTCGCCTTAGTGTAGGTCCGCCACTGCTCGAGCTCTAATCTTGAAGAATCGAGCGGCTCGCGAGTCGCTCGTATATAAAAAAATTAATTAAATATATTAATATGTGTATATATATCGAGTCGAGTCAATCTTTTCGAGCAGTTCGAGTCGAGTCGAACTCGAGCAATACGAGCAGAGTAACTCGAACAAGCTGGTGTTTAAGGTTAACATATAAAAAAATTTATCAAAAATTCCCACTTTAAAAAAAAAATCTAATACAATTAGAATAAAAAAGATTAAATTTTTATATTAGAATTTTTCTTATTGCTTAATTAAAATATGATGAACATGACAAATTAATATTTTCCAAATTTAAAAATTAAATGACAAATTTTTATAAAACAAATTTGAATAAAACAAAAATTATAAAAATATAGTAAATTATTATGGCAAATTTGATTTTAAAAAAAATTATATAAATATAGTAAATTATTATTGTAAATTTTCAAATACTTATTTTTATACTATATTCACGTTTTTATTTGATAGTTCTTCATTCTTATCATCATGCTAAGCCTTAGAGATGATGAGTTTAGACTCCTCGACCGTATATATCGTTTTAGCGTAGCTTACTGCTCTCCGGGATACAACTGATTATTGAGTTTTCGGCGGAAAGGTTTCACGTGAAATGTCTATTTTAATTTTTTTATTAATAAATTATACTTAATGTAAGTTGTATTTCAAATTATACAGTATAGTATAACTGGAGTACTATAATTTACAAATATGTATGAAAAAATTTAAATGTTTAAAAATGTATTGTAAACTCGTTTATGCACCGATCAAATCAATTTCGACCTACATTTGAGCATGGAAGAATTGTCCTTCAAATTGAACAAGATACTAAAGGGTCTTATGACATCTATGAATTTGACAATGCCAAACTGTACTCTATTGTGGGCTAAACTAAAAATAAAAGATTAAATTGGGGCTAAAAGTGCAATTCAGGAAACTAAAATTGTGAGACTTTAGGGATCAAAGTGAAATTTATCTATTATTTTATCACAACAAGAGTAAAACTAAAAGTAATTCCGTTTAGTAGATTGTATTTGTAGTACAACAACTGAAGAGGGTTTGAAATCATCAAACAACATCCCCTTCAGAAATCCCTATTAAAAACCTTGCTCAGCACGCCATTATCTGATGGAAATGGAATACCTAGAGTTGAATGCGAATCTGATGGATATCGAGAAAAGGCAAGCGGAATACTTAGAGTTTTATGTGAAGCAGGCATCGAGTATGAATGGCGCGGCACTCACAAACGTCGTCGTTGATGCCACTTCCCACTCTTTCCTCTTCGCCTTCTCCGATATTCTTGCTGTTTCTAACGTTCTCGAGGTATGCTGCTAAACTATCTGGGCTGACGATCTTTTTTTTTTCCACTTAGATAACTCTAATAAATACGATTGAAAGATTGTTTGGTAAACTATCTGGGCTGGCGATCTTTTTTTTTTCCACTTAGATAACCCTAATAAATACGATTGAAAGATTGTTTGGTTGGGGTTGGGTTTTGACCTTATCATGTTATTGGATACGTTTTACTGGAGCTTGTGTTGAAGATGCGTACTTAGTTATCTATTTCAAATCCAATTCACGTTAAGCTCTGAAGTTGTCCCAAAGTCCTATAAGCTTAGTGTTGTCATTATCATCATGCCTGCTATAATAAAAATTGAAATGTATTTTAAGTAGACTTTTAAATGGAGCGAATTTTATTGACCCCACCCGTTTACTAGTTTAGTAAATAGATTTTTTTGTACTTTTTAATTATTAGACTTTTTAGTATTTTAGTTATATTGTTAAGAATTATTTTGAAAAATTAGTTTTCTTTGTTGTTAACTTGGATTTGTTGTTAACTTGGATTATGAGTTTATATTATTTTTTGATTAATGAGATATTATTAAAAAAAATAATAATTTTAATAATGGTCGGAAAAAACGCTACCCATTAAATAGTGTTATCTGTCGAATAAGATTTTATTCGAGTTATTGATGATCCAACTACGAATAAAAAAAATCATTCTAAACGGGTACAGAGAATCCGCTCCACACCCGCTCCATTTAAAATCACAAATTACAAACGTTAAAGTCATCGTGGTCAAAGTCATAAAAAAAAATTAAAATTTTTAATTCAACAATCTCTCAAAGTCAGTGTTCTTAATTTACATGAAACTCTAAATGTGTTAGCTCTATTTAAAATCACAAATTACAAACGTTAAACTCATCGTGGTCAAAAGTCCAAAAATAAAATCAAAATTCTTAATTGAACAATCTCCCAAAGTCAGGTGTTTTTTATTTACAAGAAAGTCTTCAAGTTTTTTACATTATCATTAATTCATTAACCATAGATATTATTTGAATAAGAAAGAAGATTGAGACAACACTACGAAAACAAAACAAAAAAAAACTAAAAAAAATTATGATTTATTTTAGAATTTACTTAATTTTTTTTGTTTTAGCAAAATAAATAAATATGATTTTTTTTAAATAAAATAATAGAGTACTAATGATAGTAAATTATCTCTCATAAGTACATATTGATGGATCAATTTACCCACTTTTTTACTTATTATTATTACACTTTTTGACTTATTATTGTTAGTGTTACTTTCATCTCAAACAAGAATCAATTTCTTACTTAGATATTCAGACTTTAAAAAAAAATTAATTTTAAATATAATTTTAAATTTATATTTGAGTAAAAAAATCAAAATTCAACATTTTAATCTCCTTACTTAGAGTATAACTACTTTCACATCATTCCAAAGAGATATTTTGCCTATCTACACATCCCACCTAAATTGTTTCGAAAATTCTCTACTCACCCAAGTTTTCATAAATATACAATATACGTTATGTTAGTGTTTATGCATCTAATAAGTTTCAACTCTTTTGTATTTAGATTAAACCTGAGTGTAGTTTCAGTAATTATTCAACCAAGCACAATGAATGGTAATCACAAACAATTCATGAGCAGCATCTTGTTCACTACACATAACTGAATTGACATGTTTTGAAATTTTTAATTCACGCTTTCTTTGTTATTTGTGAAGGAAGTGTGACCATTGCCTTGAAACAAATGTAGTATTCCAAATTTCAGATTTAGTACAGGCGCACAAATGGTTGTTTATATATATATGAATTGCAATCATACTGACTACCAAGAAAAGACTGGATAGTAGCGTCATATATCCAAGATAACAAAGAAGGTTCCAATGTTAATCAAATAGAACACAAATCGCTTTCCTAAAGTAGCACAAGATCGAGTTCTTCCCTTTCCCAGATTATGTTACTGTTTAAGATGGACCTAAACGACCAGTCGCAAAATCATTAAGTGCTTCTTCCCCACTATATATATGACTCTGGAAGACGACCTGAGATTCACGTTTTGCATTACATGCCACTTTAACCTAACACTTCTGTCGAACAAACAAACAAACAAACAATGTGGCGTCGAATATATCATGAGCTGGGACTCGTACAAGAATTTGCCACGCCATCTCTTCCGGAAGAGAATTGAGCTTTATGGTTTTAAACATCACCTTAATGATCAAATCATATCACATTCAAATAAATAAATAAATCAACCACAATCTTAACTTATTAACCTTAAAGATTTAATTTTTCTAACAAATTTATAGGAAGGAGAAAAGGGTAAGAACCTCTGAATCTGATTGAACTTCAACGGTGGAAAGCAAATAATTTTGATTGAACTTCAATGGTTTCATATGTGAAACCAAATAGTTTTGATTTAATTTTGGGCTTAATATATTTATATTTTGGACTTATTGTAATGGGCTTCTATAGTCATTTGGACCGAATACTTTGTACATCTATATGCATAGGTACTCGACGTCAGCCACCGTGAAGCCGCCGGTGATGGATGTGAATGCGCTTTCCACCATTGAAGAAGTTAAATCATATTCAAAGGTTCTTGTCCTCTTCTCCTTCCTATGCATGCAGTAATATATTTTCCTGGTACTTTGTGTGGATCAGTTTAGTGTTGAATTTACAAAAATAAATCTTTAGGGTTCATAAGATAAGATTGTGGCTGATTTATTTATTTATTTATGTGAATGTGATATATGATTTGATCATTAAGGTAATGTTTAAAACCATCAAGTCCGATTCACTTCCGGAAGAGATGGTGTGGGAAATTCTTGTACGAGTCCAAGCTCAAGATATATTCGACGCCACATTGTTTGTTTGTTGGAATTGGTACAAGATGATCCACACCCGTGATTTCAAATATGCCCAATTTCGTCATTCGACTCCTGGTCTTCTCACCCAGAATATGAACGAGGGAGGAGGAAGTTATATGACAATGAGACCAGATGGCAAAATTGATATTTCCGAGTATAGCTACAATTTCAAACGCAAGTTCTGGTCTAGCTGTAACGGTTTGGTGCTGGAGTCTACATTCGGTGAACAACAAAAACTTGCGATTACCAATCCAGTAACAAAACAACATCTCGCTCTCCCTCCCTTTTTCCCTGGAGTCGCTTTAGGAACACCTGATTCGCGATCGGCTCTAGCGTATGCTGCTACTCCCATGGAATATAAGGTGATCCGCATAGATTATCTTGATCTCAAGAACTCTCATTTGGATCAGTACTGCACTATATTGACTGTAGGAGCCGATAGCTCCTGGAGAATTGTTGACACCAAAAACTTATCTCCCTTGGCTGGATATTTCTATTCTACCCCGTTTGTAACAGAAGGTTTTGTGCATTGGGCTCACCATTGCAGTAGGATTAGTTCTGTCCTGACTTTGAATGTGGAGACTGAGATTTTCACTATGAATCCTGGTCCTCGCCCCTATGTTTGTACAGGACTCTTGCATTGTCATTTCTCGGTGGGAACTTGTGTGTCTGTGTTGGCTGCCCTCAGCTATTTCAAGTGGGAGGTTTGGGAGATGAAACCGGAGACTGGAGAATGGACAAAGATGCCCGGCATTGACCTTGAAGATCAAAAGTACAGGATTATTTCTCATGAACACGACGGCTCCTTCAAACCTGCAGGTGAATCTACATTGTGTTGGCAACTTCGTCCAGCTGGTTGGTTAAAATATCGAGAGGTTATGATCTTCATTGTTTTCAAGATGAACAATAAAACTGCTATCATTCAGACACAGTTGCGAGTTGCCTACAATGTTCGAACACAAGATATTCACTTCTTTAAGTTAAACCTCAATTATTATTCCAGGTATCTTGTCCATAGTAACACTCTCTTGTGGGTGGATGGATGCTAGGTTTAGGTTGTTATGAGAACAGTATGATGCTCATGAATTGTTTTAACAAATTATAAGAAGTTATCTTCTTTTCAAATACTTAAATTATTCCCTGTTTTTGATCTCTGATTTCATTCAATATACAAGTATTCGAAATTTCAGATTTAGTACAGGCGGCACAAATGGTTATTTATACTATATGAATTGCAATCATATTAATAACAAGAAAAAAGTGACTGGAGTCGCGTCCATATATCCAAGATAACAAAGAAGGTTCGATGATAATCAAATAGAACACAAATCACTTTCCTAAAGTAGCACAAGAGTTGTTCCCTTTCCTAGGTTGTGTTACTGTTTAGGATGAAACTAAATGACCCGTTGCAAAATCACTCTCCGATTGTCCCTCGCTCGTTATTCCTTCCCCATTCACCACAACCGGACAACCACCAAAATCTGCCGGGAGATGTTGCTGTTGACTTATATCATCCACACCAGTATCCAAATTAGTTTCCCCAGTCTGAAAATTCATCTGATGACCTAAAAGTAATCCCTGGTGATCAAGTTGAGAAGCCATAGAAGAAGCATTCACATTCTGCTCCTGAATTGTTTGGATCGCGTGTTTCAGTATCTGAAAAACTTCCTGCCCGAGTGTCTGGTTTTCACTCAAAAAGCGCTTTGCATTCATTAAGTGCTTCTTTCCCACTATATGACTCTGGAAGACGACCTGAGATTCACATTTTACATTACATAATTCACATAGCAACGGGATGACTTCTTTGGGCTGAGGAGGCTCAACAGGCCACTTTGACCTAACACTTCTGTCGACTTTTCCGCCCCTCGTTTTCCGTTTGGATCCACGGGCCTTCGCATTTTTTCCAGCTTGTTCAGTCGATCCCAATTCCTCAACATGCTGTTTTTCAACACCGACTTTGATTTCTTCGTTAATTTCTCGAGAGGGTATACCCTCCTGTCCGAGCAGACTCTCTTGTCCGGGCTGTGAAGGGACTTTGGGTTTTAATTCGAGACCAGATACCAGTTCTGTTTGCATGCCAATCTGAACTTTATTAAGCTTTTCAAAAGTTTTCAATTTCTTCTGATGCTTTTTCCCATTCAGGTGGTCATTAAAAGTCTCGAGGGTATTGCAGTTGGCTTTGCAGAGTTCACACCACAAGGGTTTAGCCTCCTCAACTTTCCTCTTTTCAACTTCATATATTTGTCGAGGAAGTTGAGAGTGTAAACTACTCTCTTGTGGAAGTTGTTGGTTTGCAGATGCCAAAAGTAATTCGGGCTTGAAAGTATGCGCCTTTTGCGACTCTTCAAAAATTTTCAATTTCTTCAGGTGTTTCTTCCCACTATTGTGCCGATTGAGGATCTCGATGCTATTGCATTCGACATTGCAGAGCTCGCACCACAGATGTTTAGGAGGTGGGGCTGATTGGGCTTGGGCCGCTAAAGGGACAGACATGGGCTGAGCAGCCTCAACTTGAGTGAATACTGTTTGGTCCTGACGCTTATGGAGTGAACGGCCTCTGCCGCGTCCATGTCCACGACCTCGATATGGGCGAGCAGAAAAGTTTGGTATGGGCCCAGGATGGTTCTGGGCAATTCCTGGATAGGCTACGCCGGTCATTGTGGCAATATTGTTGTGTGAAGATAGCATAATCTGCAATATCATATAAATACTCTTTCAAAATTGCAAGTATCCCACTGAAATTGATTTCTCTTGTGCAAATTGCACCTTCGAGGACGGGCGGAGGTACTTGTTAAGTAAATATGAGCCTCCAAGTGATATTTGCAACAAATTTAAGGGGATATTTGTAATTTTGAAAGAGAACTGTTTTTTTTTTTAAATTAGGCTAAGCCTAAGGGTGGATTACGTAAGTATCCCAAAAATATATGTAGCACCATCCTGAGAAGCTAAATGTAAGCATAAAAAACAGGGAATTTTGTAATCTGTGATTTCTTTGCAATGAGAATATTGGATACACAGTGAAAATATTCTACAGGCAAATGCAACACAGAAATAACAAGAACTGGAATAGACTCAGCCAGCAAAAGTTATGTAATGAAGTCTACTGGGACCATTACATGATCCCCTAGAGTAAATATAAGTAGGAACGAAAAATTATACATGAAGAACTCAGAGCTCAGTATTCTTTATTGTTACAAGCAATAAACATTTTGAGCTAACATTAAAATGAATGTATAACATTCAACTGTAGCTTCTAATAATTTAGCAATGGAAATAAGTAAAGCTACTGGTAAGTTACCATTACATTAAAGGTTAAATTGAAAAGTTGCCCAATCATACACCCAAATGTGCTGCAAAAAACAGATAACGATAGGATTTTTTTGAATTTTTCCTATGTTCTGTCATTTGGATTTTCAATCTCAAAACGAGTTTAACATAAGGCTCAACACTGAAAAGGGATGCAAATGAAAAATATATATAAGTACACTAGTGAAGTCACAACAAACTTTCATAAGTAAGGAGCTAAATACTAAAAATCACACCCAAATCCAATAACATGCGTACTGAGATGGATGAGGCCGAGTTCAAATAAGCAGCTGGGTAGGAATTAATCTTTTTATGGACCACGCCTTTTAAGTGTGATAATAAGCAGCTAGTTTAGTCAATAAAAATCATCATTTAATCCTTGTTAATTCAGTAATTGCGTTAATTTATGTTTTATATCCCTCTTCCTGAGTTCTACCTTCAATATACAAAATCAAATACTGTACTAATTAAACTAAATCCCCATTTGAACAGTGAGCACTAGGCTTCTTTCTTCAAATTCAGGTAGAGAACTTATGTTAAGTCCATGTTTGCTTTACATAACTGAATCTAAAAGAAATACTGAATCTAAAAGAAATGAGTAAAAAAAAAAGGCTTCCAATAGTTATTGCGTTATTTTGTTTTCTTCTGCAAATTTACTTGCCTTCTTATTTCATGTTTCAGTGCACAAGGGATAGACGGGATAAAAGCAAGAAAATGTAGAGAAAAATAGATAAACAAAGAGAGAGAAAACAAGAGAATGAAAGGAAAAAAAAGATGAAAAAATAGCAGAAATAATAAAGAAAATGATGTTTGTAGCTTATAGAGGCTTTCAAAAGGATATAAAATGCTGAAGCTTTAAAACACGAAGAGATATTAGTGAAGGATATTGTAAGGTAATACAAACGATCTCCATCAAATAATTTAATCTCCAACTTATATTTAATCACAGTCACACCCATTATCAATCACTATTCATCGCAAATATAATACAGTATCAAAAAAGGCCTTAGTTGACAGGCAAATAAAACGTTTAGAGGGAAGAGGGTAAGTAACACATATCAGTTTAACCCCCTAGCATGTCTATCGCCACCGGACCACCAGATAGAAATTGTTATTTTATGGTACAAATTATTCATGTTTCTATGAAGCTCATAGGGAAGAAGTTGTTGACACTTAAAAGAAATGTTACTCAGCTCAGCTAACTATGAATACCATTAACCAACAAACAACAGTTCCTGGCAGATGCATAATGCAATGTAGAGAAAATGGTTTGATTTGACAATAATAAAAATACTGTCGACTTGGACATGAACAGATTTTCTTAGTTAGAAAAAGGCAAATCTCAGTGTGGAACTCATATGACAAGTGAGAGATTCTTTTATAATGAAAATCCACCGACGAAACCAAACTTCCAATTCAAACCATTTCAAAATTTAACAGCTGATTCTTATTATCGAATTAACAAACCAGAACTCCAGAGGAAGGTAATATAAACCTACCCCAAAGCTATCACCCAGAACTTAAATACATAGCAGATACTCATGCTTTGGTCTAAACAAATTACAACTTAACTTCTATGATTCAACCCTTCAACCATGATCCTAAATCTCAATTTCACCTCTCTTTCATTGCAAAATCACATTCTCTAAGCCTCAATCTCTGCAAACACTAACATCAATAGAACAACGATCCGAATCTCATTCCAAGCCATACATAAAACTCCAAACAAAACCCCTAAAAATCAATTCAATAGCTGAAAATCGCCAGCAATAGCTGAAAATCTACCCATAAAAAGTACAAAATAAAAATCGTACCGGTTGGTGAACCACAGCACCACCCGCATCCACTCCCCCTTGTGGCGGGCCCACCGTATAAGCGGCGGCGGCGGAATAATCGAGGCTGTGATAGTAAACATTCGGATCGTGTTGGGGAGGCGGCTGCACGGCGACCCCCGGTGGATTAGGCTCTTGTTCTCCGAGCTGCGATGGTTGCGCATCGACGCTGTGGTACGGATACGGATCGCTATTGGCGTACTGAAGGTTTGAATAGGCGTAAGAATAATAATCCTCTGTGTGTTGATTGTAGAATTGCGGGGGTTGAGCCGACGGATCGTATCCTTGGTACTGCTGAACGGACGGGTCGTACTCGTACCCTTGGTACTGGTGAATGGGCTGAGCCGACGGGTCGTAGCCTTGGTACTGGTGAACGGGTTGAGCCGACGGGTCGTATCCTTGAACGGCTTCAGCCGAGGCCCCGTATCCTTGGTGATGGAGATGCGCAGTGTAATCCATGGATTTTATTTTTGTTTTTGTTTCTGCGAAAAATGTGTTTTTTGTTCAGTTTATTCCCTTGCATTACTTGTTTTAATCGGATGCTACCGATTATTCTTAAAAAATTACTCTAATAAATAATCATTTTTATATATAAACATTAATATAAAATGTACTTCCTCTGTCTCGAAACAACATGCACAGATAAAGCTGGAAACAAGTCAAGTCGAGTCGAATATTGAGCTTATCGAGCCGGCTCGGAAAAAAAAAGTAGCAAGCTCGAGCTCGGCTCGCGAATTTTTTTTCATGCTCGATCGAGCCGCTCGACTTTTGCTCGCTCGATTAGTTCAACTCTAGCTTGTTCGAGTGACTGCTCATATTGCTTGAGTTCGACTCGACTCGAATTGCTCCAAAATATCGACTCGGCTCGATATATATACACATGTTAAGAATATTTAATTAAAATTTTATATATACGAACGGGCTCGCGGGCTCGCGAGCCGCTCGATTCTTTTAAGTTGGGGCTCGAGCTCGACTCGAATAAAATAATGCTCGGCTCGAGTTAGACTCGAGCAGCCCGCGAGCTGTTCGGTTCGTTTCCAGTCCTAGGCTCATGTAGTCAAAATTGACTTCTTTGTCCATCCAATATATATGATAAAGTTGTTTGCCTATAAGTACGAAACAAATGGAGTACGAAACAAATGGAAACGGAAAAAAAATTAAGTGCCTATAAGTACGAACAAATGGAGTACGCATGTGATTTGAAAATATCAAATTTACACTAAGGGAGTCTATTTTTTGTAAATAAGTTTTATCATTGAAATTATTTTGGTTTCAATAATTACTATCTGTTTACACAGTACTTTATCGTATAATCATGAATATACAATGATCTTTCGTTTATGGTTGAATTGAAATATAGTAATATTTGTTTTGCATTTTCAATATACATTTATGTAACGTAAAATATATTCATGGCTTGTTCCAATATACAATATTTTTTTGTTGTTTTGAACAAGTCTAAGCATCTCCCTCTACTAACTAGCAAAATGACACTTCCCTAAGTAGTTAGTTTCTTCATCAAAATTTCAACCAAATGAAAAAGGAAAGAAAAAGGTCGCCTCTTAAATAAAACATAATACTACAAGCTATACAAATCATCCCATTTTATTAGATAATAATGAATTGGTTGAAATTTGGTCCTTTGGTCAAACCTTCAAGCCCAAACCAACTGTACTACCAAACAATTTGACTTGAGATTTGACTCGCTCTTGATCGGTTTTTCGGTTGGGCTATAGACACACTCCTATCTTCGCATGATACTCATATCCAATCCGATCAACCGAAATGATTAAGTTATTGGTATATAGAAGGTTTCGTATATATAATGTTTTCAAGGGGAGTGTCTATTGAGAATACTCACTAGTATGTATTAGTATTGAGTATCGATTCACAAAACACGAGTAGTTCAATATCGTTTGACTTTCGAACACGAGCATTGTGAAAAAGGATAAATAAACAACTTTTGACTGCATATGATATTTACTAAAAAATATGGTATTAACTTTGAAAATTACATCGATGTTTGACTCGATTCGCATTTTTGTCGACGCAGCAGATCGTATACACTTAAACTGCACTACATTAGTAGGTGGTGTAAACTTGAACACAAGAAGTCTTTACTAGTATTTACTCTAAAGCCCCCAGAAGTATCTGTAATTGCAGAATCAGGGGCCCAAGAGTCTGTGGAAATTCCCTTCCGAGGAATATAATTACAGAAATCCCCTTTTGGGGTCAAGGATCATGACCATTACTTAATGCTGGGGATTATTAAATATTCATGGACTTTGTCTCATCCACCACTCTGCCTTCTTACCGCTTTTGGCGTCACAACAAAACACACACCAGGTTCATTTCTTCACTTGTCTTAAAACCAAAAATAAATACAAGCAACTTAGTAAGTTACTACATTTTTTATCCCTAATATACCCCTCTTGGTAAATTCCACACAATTTGGACCAAATCACCTACAATGTACTAAAAAGCGTTTGATTGCCGTCGCACGATCGGGTGAATACTTGACCGCGCGCGCTCGATTAGGACATAGTCGTCCGCGGTCGTGGTCGTCGGGAATCGGCCGAAATTCAAAGGGCATTTACGGAAATTCGAAGGTCAGATCAGGGAATTGAATGTTGGATTTGGCATGTTACGAGCATCCTGCTTTTAATTCCTGCTTACTACTGCAAGTATTGTTTTGGATTTTCGCATTTTCTTTTTTTACACAAAATTTTCTTCCTATTAATTGCCTCCGTTTTTCAACAAGAAACAAATTAAAGTAAAATAAACTTGGAATATTCACACACTGAGTGTGTGAAGGTTTTTATTTTTTAATTAATATGGAGAGGCTCAAATGCAAACTGTGTCCGAGGGATTTCGCTAATGGGAAGGCTTTGGGTGGGCACATGAGGTCCCACATGCTGTACCACAAAAACGACGCCGTTACGATCGAAAACGAGAATGGGAAAAGGAACAGTCGCGACTACTCGCCCGACCCGATTTATCGCCGGGAGTCGAAGAGGGTCCGGCGATCTGAGGAGGAGGAGTCGCCCCTGAGTTCGATTTCGGACACGGCGACTCCGGACGAGGATGTCGCCCGCTGCCTGATGATGCTGTCGAGGGACACGTGGCCGAAGATCAACGAGGAGGAGGAGGAGGGAGATGATGACGGTGAGATTATCAGTGATATTGATGAGCCTGGGGATTCTCGTCCGGCGAAACAGAGCAGCAGGAAGAAATCAGTTAAGGGGAAGTACGGTTGCGAGAAGTGCGGGAAGGTGTTTAGGTCTTATCAGGCGCTCGGCGGCCACATGGCGAGCCACCGGAGGATTAAGTCGGCGGCGGCGGCGGAGGCGGCGGCGGAAGAAGAGAAGGTGTACCGGTGCCCTTTTTGCGTTAGGGTGTTTCCGTCGGGGCAGGCGCTCGGGGGACACAAGAGATCACATGTGATGGGCGGGACTGCAATTATAAGAAATGGTGGGGGTGAAACTGCAATTAATCAGTTTCGGGATATAGATCTCAATCTCCCTGCTGCTGCTGCTTCTGATGCTGATGATGAATGATGGATTTAATTAATTGAGCAATATTTTGGTGGTGGTGAATTTCATGGAAAACTATTTATTTTATTTTATTTTGTTAATGTTACATTTAATGAGATTTCATTTCAGTGTAATTTTGATATTTGTGCTTTGAAGCAATCAATTTAAATTAAAGGGGTGGTTATTTATGGTAGTGGTCATAGGTACTTCTTGTTTTTGTTAATGCGTTTTTAACCCCTTCTCTTCTCTCATTCTTTAATACATACAATAGCTACCCACCAAACGTATCTCCATAATGTCCTAATCGTATACTAAAACATCTACTACAATACAAGAAAACATTGATATCTTGCTCTCCAAATTAGAAATTCAGCTCACAAATATCCTTGGCAAAAAAGCTCACAATCAGAAAATGATCGGTTTACCATACCAAATGCTCGCTGCACACTAGACTTTCCTCTTGACCCTAGTAGCTACGACCCGAGCATACGCTTTCTATGTGGTTATCATTCATTCATTATTCTCAATCCTTCGTTTTTTTTGGGATCCGCATCATATTATAACAAATTTTATTTTATTTTTATTCTGCATTCCAGTCCTTTGAAATTATCCTAACTCAACCATCATTATAGAAATTTGGATATATCTTTATTCTGCATTTTGCCCTCAATTGAGAGTGATACTCCTCAAGAAACTTAAAGTTCATATAAGTACAAAAAAACTATTCGCGTGAACATTCGCTTCCTGAATCTCCACACACTTTAACTACTTTTCAATAATATTTATTCAATGTCATCTTGTAACAACTAATATCAATTTCTCTTTCACTTAATTTTTCACAATTTGCTCACCATAACATACATGACTCGATTTCACATAGTCTTGGGGTACTTAACTTAGAATTCAAATCAATACCCACTAACATGTGTGCACACATATTTTCAATAAATTCTCTCAACTTATTCCATTATAGGGCATTCAAGTTTCTCATCAAGTGCCTGTCTTTGAGAATGAAATAACAGAAATATATTAGTAAATAAATTGCCTTTTTTTTTTCAATTTTTTTGGCTAAAAAAATAATTTAATTCAAAATTTCTAAAAATATAGATTAATTCAAAATTTGAAATACTATAAAAAGTACGCAATTTTTTTTCTGACTAAGTAACGACGTCGTTTAAAGCGATTCATCTGCAACACCGTAAAACATACGCGGTGCGCTTCGAATGCTCAAAAGCTATTTTCCCCCAAAAAAATGTCAACTTCACCTCCTCTGTTTGACCCGAACTCCAACCCCATCAGCAAAGCGAAGAAGAACAGGCACTCGAGGAACTCGAGCTGGGCCGGCCCGTTTTCGAATGCACTGGTCGGCCCGGATGAGGCATTGAGGCATGCGGTTCTGAAATGGCGTCGACACCCATTTTCAAACTTCGGGTCAACATCTCCGCGTTACGAACCCGAAGTCGATTCATCAAACCCTAGATCGACGGATCACACATCTTCCCTGTCCGATGAACTGCTCTTGAAGGTGTTCGATAAAATGTCCGACCAAAAACATCACTTGGCGAATAATTCACTGGTTTGCAGGAGGTGGTGTGCGCTGTCTGGGAAGCTGTTCCGATCGATCAAATTGATGGATTGGGAGTTCTTGGAGTCGGGGAGGTTGACTTTCCGGTTTCCTAATCTGATCGATATCAATACCTTGCCGGCCTGTATCAAACCGGAGAGAAATTCTGGGATCTTGTTGAGTAATAAGTTGATACAGGTTCATTTGAGTTCTAAGACAATCGATGGAAGCGGGCTTCTCTTGAGGAAAGAAGAAGTTCTAGATTCGAAAAGGGTCGGTAGAGGGGCGACAATATTAGCCCAAGGTTGTAGAAATCTGAAGAGGATTGTTTTAATGGATGTTAGCGAAGAAGGGCTAAGCTGTTTAGCCGATGAATGCGAGTTACTGCAGGAATTGGAATTGCACCATTGCGGTGACTTAGCGTTGAGAGGGATTCATAAATGTAAGAATTTACAGATTTTGAAACTGATTGGGAATATAAACGGGGTTTATGATTCTATAGTTTCAGATATTGGGATGACTTTTTTAGCTCAGGGCTGTGGGCGGTTAGTGAGGCTCGAGTTAGTTGGGTGCGAGGGGAGTTATGATGGGATTAAAGCAATCGGGCAGTGTTGCTCGATGCTGGAGGAGTTGACGATTTGCAGTCATAGGATGGAAGGAGGGTGGCTTTCGGCTTTGTCGTATTGTGGGAATTTGAAGACTTTGAGGGTTGAGTCGTGTGAGAGAATTGATGAGAACCCGGGTTTGGATGAGCATTTAGGGACATGTGGTATGCTCGAGGAGTTGCATTTGAGGTGGTGTCAAATGCGTGACAAGAAGGGTGTGAAGGCCTTGTTTTCGGTTTGTCGCGATATAAGGAAGCTTGTTATTGAGGACTGTTGGGGTTTGGATGACAGTATATTTGCTGCTGCTTCTATTTTAAGGTATGCGTTGTTTTCCTTTTGGTTTGTAATGTGTCATTCTAAAGAAACCGAAAAGGTGATTATTGTCTGCAACACATTAATTCGTATGTCCTTGCAGAAAATATCAATCAAGTGTATAGAATTCAAGTATTATTGTTTTTTCTTTTAATTAATGGGAGGATGAAATAGGAAACTTGTTAGTTGAGTTGTTAAGTTCCCTAAAGGCTGATTAAAAAGTTAATTGGTTATCCTTTCAAGTGCTATTAATTCTCGTGTTCTACAACTGATTTGATACAAGATCCAAACGTAGGCATTGAATGCGTGATTAATTTTCCAACGTGGTGAAATGCATTTGGCCCTGGTGAAGCTCTTGATATGACTTCTTCTCTTAGATTTGTCACTGGTAACAACATATGATTCTTAAAACTAGGGTTACTTACAAAAAGTACCTTTTAGGGTTTCTTTAATACATAAAATGGTTAAATGATACTCCAATACCCCAAAGGTTCAATTCAGTGTGTGATGTTTTTATAAATGCGTAGATTTTTTTTTAAATGTTTTTTCGCTCGAGAAGGGGATAAATGTAAGACAACAAAATCTTGTGGTCACTTTCTGTAATTTTTAAATTTTGCAGCCTTTTTTCTGTTTTTTTCTGTAATCAGGCCAAACCTGAAGGGCATTTTTTAAATTAATCCTAAAATGTATACTTGTATTCTCTTTCGAAATAGAAATGATGGATTGATTACATGTGTGTTTTGTAGGACAATAAGATCACTTTCACTGGAGGGATGCTCACTATTGACGACACAAGGGTTAGAGTCGGTAGTTCTTTCCTGGAAGGAGCTTGATATGCTTAATGTAGTTTCGTGTAACAATATAAATGACAGCGATATTTCGGCAGAATTAGCAACTCTATTTTCCATTCTCAAAGAGCTTAAGTGGAGGCCCGACTCAAGGTCAATGCTATCGGCTAGCCTTGCCGGGACAGAAATCGGACGAAAAGGTGGTAGATCTCTGAGGAACTGAAAAATAGAAGATACTATTAAGTATTTTATACGATAATGATATTGTTTATTTTATGTTTACAATAAACAATAGGGCCAAAGAAACTGAATTTTGTTGTTGTTTACATTATTTTTTATATGCAAGTGATTAGAGCCAAAGAAGCTGAGTTTTATTGTTGATTTTTTTTAAATATATTGGTACATATATCAGCTTTTTTTTCTTGTAAATTACACAAGGTGCCCTTATGTTTGACCTATTTACAAAAAATACCCCCATATACAGTATTTTCCAAATCTCAAAGGGTGATTTTTGTAATTTCGAAATTTAAATGGGCGTTTTATAACTATGGCAACCCTCACGGGCCCTTTGTGTAATTATCGCTTTTGTTGGTACATAATTTCTTATCGTTCCTGCCTTGAAATTGAATAAACCCTAGATTGAAAATCCAGTCGATCTTGATCTTCACGACATCCCGTCTTCAATTCCCGAAAAATAAGGTCAGTAATTATTTGAAAATTTCAAATTTCGACTAATTAGACTCAGATCTGATATCACCCGAATGAATTTACTTGTCTCTGCATCGAATTTCTGAAAACTGTTTTTGATGGTGTTCCAGATGTTTTAATTATTTATTTATTTTAATTATGCAATTCCGATCTAAATGAAAAGATCTGAATATGGCTTCACGCAAATTAACGCTCTTATATTCTTGTTGTTTTTGTTATTTATTGGGCTCAGGTGAGGTTTGAAAATTTTGGGTTCAGAAATGCCAACAGGTGGAGCAGCCCCCCAGCGAGGAACTGCGGCTGCGGCCGCAGCTAACCTCCGCCGGAGGAGAACAGCTGGCGGTGGAGCTGCTGGCGGAGCGAGCGGGACCATGCTCCAGTTTTATACAGACGATGCCCCAGGACTCAAGATTTCACCTAATGTCGTTCTTGTTATGAGCATCGGTTTCATTGCTTTTGTTGCTGTACTTCATGTCATGGGTAAGCTCTACTTTGTGCGCAAAGAGTGAGACAGGTTTTAATACTTGGTTCGATTACTTTTCCGGAAGAATGTTTTATGTTAAGGTTTGGAAACAATGGAGTGAATGTAGGGGTCGTTGAAACCGTTCCTTTGTTGCAAAAGAAGAACTAAAGAACTTGTTTGTTTAGTGTTTACATCTGCAGCATCGTATTTTTTATGTGTTATCGAATTCTTGATGGGTTGGCGAACTAAATCATGACCAAGAAATACCCTCTTTTCTTTATTAATGAATACTCTTTTATTCATCATAGTACACAGCTGAACGAGCTTCTGAACTTTGAGATTATACAGAGACGATTTTCTGAGTTGATTGGATTATGATCTTATGTACTGTTTGAAAAATGAATGTACGGTATTGAGCAAAAGTACGTGTGTTACCATATCGTATTTGTCGGATAAGTCTTGGACAAAGTTCAAATCCTTGGGTTTCATTACATATTCCAAGACTCCCAAGTTTTTTTTCTGTCAGGATTCGGGGTAGTTTGGATTTTTCAAGTTGCGTTTCTTTCTTTCGTGTGCCTTCTACCCCTTGAAATAATTTTATAACATTTGATGTTTAGAATGTGACAAATCAATTCAAGCCGGATAATTAGGGTGGTTTTGTCTACACAAAGTAATGGGAAAGTCACAAAGACTCAAGATTAGGCAGGGTTGCACCTAAATGACCTGAACTGAATTTTCAAAAGTTTGAATTCGACCGTCGAGCTCAAGATTAATTATCGATTATTTTGACAACTCACAGTTTTCTTTTTTCGAACTCAATTGAGCTTGAAGATGTTTTTAACATCTACTAAATTGCTTTTAACATCTACTACGCTAAATTAGATAATTTCAATGTACTAAAATAAATTGCTTAAAAAGTTCAATAAAAAAATCGTATTACTTAATTTTTTCATACTAATATATAATCAAATTTAATAAAAATAATTTTTGGCGGATAATCATGGCGGGCAAACCTAATTTATGTTTTTCGAATCGATGTACAGGACCACAGGCACAGTCCTAAATCATTCCTCTTTAGAAAAAAAAATTAGGGCTCGTTACTTTTACCTCATCCGTTTCACGGTCGACAATGTCATCAACTCCCGAAACCTTCTCTCAACTCGACATTTCGGAGAACGTAAGTTTTTCCGTCCTTTCCTCTACTGTGAGCTGCGATTCAGTGCGCGATTGAAGATTAAATGGAATGCGTTCGTGTTTTTTTTGTGGTGCAGGAAAAGGATAAATTGGTTGGGGATGTGGTCCGATACATCCTATTCAAGTCGGAGCAAACCGGAGGCTGTCCGATTAAAAGGGACGAACTGACTCAGTTGATTACAGGGAAAGGCTACAGGCAGAGGAATTTGCCGGCTTTTGTCATCAACGAGGCTAAATCCAAACTATCCTCGATTTTCGGCTACGAGATGAGGGAGCTTCACCGCACTCGCCCTTCAGCCAATACTGGCCGCGCTCCTCCCCAACAATGTGAGAACTTATCTTGTCGTTTTACCGATTTAGTTTTTAAATAATTGAGTTTCGGCATACTTTTTTTGTGTGACTAACAATTCTTTACTAAGTTCAGTTAGTTGGATTTGTGGAATGGTTTGAGATGGGTTTGTTTGAAATCAATCCCAATAACTTCAAAAGACTTATAATTTATTACCTACGGATGTGAAGTCCGTTTTGTTCAAACTAGCTTAACAGGTGTTTTTCTTATTGATTTGAAATATTCAACTTAATTGAAGCTTAATGGAAGAGAGGAACAAATAGAAGTTTGCTTGTATTTTAAATGAATAATTGCCTTGTTTGGATAATACATACACATTTATAGTTTTAGACTGATCAAATTTCGTATGACATTGTCTTTAATCAACTGACTTAGAAAGATTCATATTTAAGATTGTGTTAAATGCCTTGTGGATTTTAAATTCTGTGGAAAATGCAGAAAAAAATGTGATGTTCACTTTTAAGCAAATATCTATTTTTCCCTTTAATAATGCCTTTACAGTTTACATACATGCTTCTTTGAATTTATTTGTGGTAGTCCAAATACTTTTACTATCAGTGTTGAAACTTGAAACCTTGTCTTCCTGTGACTTAGATTTGTAAAATGGCTCTGAACCCTAGTCAAAGAAATATACATAATTTCTCGCAAATGCTTAAAGATACTTTGTTTTGTTGAGTATTCGTTGTTAAAACTTTAAATTAGTTAATCATTGACTCTAATGTTCACCAGGATCCTGGTAAGAACACCAAAAGTTAATTGAAGTAGGTAACCTGGTAAACCTCATATTGTGCTGGTTCTCATTAGTTTCATTGTTGCAGCAGCTTCTGGTGATGCAAAGTCATATATAATCATAAGTCAGTTGCCAGCAGATGTCTACAAAAAGTTTGTGGAGGATAAAAGTTCATCGCACCTGACAGGCTTTACTTTTGTTGTTGTTGGGATTGTTCATCTTGGTGGAGGCAAAATTACAGAAGGTATGTTAGCTTCCTGGATCAGAGCTTTATGATTGCGTATACCTTAATAGTTGTGTAGGATTTCTAAAAGCATATGTTCACCTTATTGGAACTGATGCCCTTAATAAGAGTTGGGCTATTTACAGAAAAAGGGCGGTTAAATTCAAAACTATGGCCTGTTTGCGCTTCGAAAATACATATTAATGAATACTGAGTTTGTTTTTTTATATATTGATTTTTTAATGAGTTAGCTAATTTGACAATTTTGCTATCTTGTCCATTAATTTCCACGAGTGTTTGGATAAAATTGACCTTGAAAAACCAGATGGAATATGCAATAACCAAGAAAAAAATGCTCTCATGTCTGGTTGCAAAAAACAGGCACTTTATTTAACAAAGTTAATAGGATAAAGTGCAGAATCAGCCATAATTTTTGCGGAGTATTTAAATGTTAAATTAGCTATATTTTTTTGAAGTATGACCCACCCACCTCAGATAGCAAGTACGATATACAAACGTGTAAATGGATTACATCAAAGTCCCCAAAGTCCTAACACAACCTATGCCTGGAAGCTACACGTGCCTCCACTCGTCCTAGACAAGAATGAAAATGATGCGATTGTTCTCTTTAAATCAGTCAAAGAATATGAGGGAATTGACTATACTTCAACATGAGCGATTAAAGAAAAGTATTCCCAGCAGTTAACACTTTTTTGATTGGTTTAAAGATATCATTTGTATCATCAACCTTCTTGAATACGGTGAGCAGGGGCTCATGTTATGTAGCTTCCACTAACCATAGATTCAATCATAGCATTATCAGATATTGCATTTACCATTAGTAAACAACCACGCCGTCACGCCCACTTAAAATGGCATACCCATTTTTTAAAATATTGTATTCGTTCTCATTTTCCACAAAGGCAATACTTGTAATTATCCGTCAAAACTACCTTCTTCTCTTTATAAACCTCTGCCAGACCTGCTTTTCTTTATTTTTCATTTCCTTTTCTTTTCTAATATTCGCTGAATTTCTGACTAAATATTAAACTATTTCGTTTCCCGAAACCTCAAAGAAAATCTCTGGCATCATCTGAGGCGTTTGGGATTGCATGAAAATGAGGAGAACCATCCAAATTTCACAAACACTAAATCTGCACTAGAAGCACTTGTCCAGCAAAGGTGAGTGATTGTTGGTGTTACATTTATGCAGACTCGAGTTCGCTTTAAAATACTATCTGATATTGCCTCTCTGAATTTTGCAGATATTTGCAGAAAGAAAAAGTCAGCGGGCCTGATGGCACCATAGTACATTATGAGCTTGCTGAGAGAGCGCTAGATGCAGCAATCAACGATAGGGTCAAAGAATATATTGCTCAGGTGCTTGTTTACAATATTTTTACAATATTAAGACTGAGTAATCTAGCAGCATTATCATTGAAAATGCGTTGTTTCTTCTCTGGCAGATTGTGCAAAAAGATGTCAACTCATTGGAAGCTGCTGATTAAAGGCATTTCTCTGTTTGCGTTGTGTTTTGTTCAAGTAAAAAATTAAGCCCCAAGCCTTATGTTTTGAACAATTAATCGATAAAAATAACTTCTGTAAATAATTGAAGTTTAACAGTTCTGTAAATTTTGTTTAGAATATGGATAAGACAATGGGAATGCTTTTCGTGCTCTAAATTTCCCATTTTCATCGATTGCTTTTTAATAAATTCGAACAGTACCAAATAATCAAATATAATTCAACGAGTCTCCAAGAGTTATTGGGAAATATTAGGAACATTTGTATGGCAACTTATTATTGAACTATAGCCTTTGTTATGAGTTGCTATAGACGAGGTCCAAATTGGGGGACATGAGAAAAATATTGATCAACCATATCTTGAGATACATGCTCCAAACTTGGAGGATCCCACTGCAAATTTTCACAAAATAAAAAGAACCACACAATATTAGATGTTTTTCTGTTGAAATAATAGATGAAACACGATTTGATCTACGAACTACGAGGTGCATATTACCTTGGTTGCAAAATCTTTGTCAATTAACTTTGCTCTGACGCCCTAACAATATACGATACGAGTTAATCACCATTGATGATAGAAAGTATAAATGATTTTCTGTGTAATTACTGTAAATTTTGGGGCAGATTTGTAATTTCTGGAAATAATAGCAAACAAGTGGAAAGTTGGTCTATTATGTTGGAATGGAGAGAGTATTACCTCAGAGAAGTCACAAGTAATCTGCCTGGAAATTGCTTGTACTGTCATACTATACTCTCTGCTCAGACACTGTTTGAGACTTTGAGACCTTCCTTCTCGTATCTGCTAGTAAATCGCGCATCAAATGCAGCTCAAAACGAACAAACGAACATCAGAAGAAAATTCTGTATAGTACTGAAAGCGAACACCTACGGATCTTAAGGAAACCTTCAAGCTTAACGGTGCAGCTAATTTAAGCTTGTTCAGAGTCGACGCACACCATGCATCGTTTGTTTTCGCAGCTTCGTTTTCCTGGGAAATTTCAGTTATTACAAATATCACCCCTGAGGTTTGATCTAATTACAAGGCTTGCAAAATTTGGAATTTATTATTATACATACTTACCAAAGATTCGATAATTTCTTCAACTGTGTCATGACAGAAACATTTGTCGACTGTTTCGACCCTATTCAACATAATGCAAGGTGTGTGTTGTTAACCTCAAGAGAGAATCTTGTAATTTTGAAAAGTTAGTTGGGTGCTTTTGTAATTAAGCCAAACATTTTTGGGTGGTTTTTGGAATTATTTCAACAGAAAATTGAAGTACCTGTGAACCACACTAGCCTGATCTAATTGAACCGGATCACTAAAACTCGCTAAACAATTATCGATGGCAGACGGATAATCACCACCGGTTACCAAATTTCCTAGCTTTTTCTCGACCGAAGCCAGTTTCTGCAACGATAAAAAAATACGATTTTGAGATCAAAACAAGCCGATACCATTAACTTCCCAAATGAATTGAATATTTGATCGAATCAGTAGGACTATATAACCTCGGTTAGCGAAAAGTGAGTAGCAAGTCCTAAAAACAACATTTCCGCCCCATTGAGTTTATCTCCTGTCATGGCCAAGTACTCTCCTGCAAACGCAATACACGTAACACAAAAAACAAAAGCTCTGAATTTTTTTTGCCATCTGAGTCTGAGTTATTTACCGAAATAACCCGGGAGACGGGAGAGGTAATACGAAGCACCCCCATCCGGATGGAGCCCAATCAATGTCTCTGGAGTCGCAAATATCTGCAGCACATTCAAAATTGTTATATTTCATATAAGAATCAATGGATGCTTATATACATTTCCTACTGCCTTACGGTTTTATCAGTAGCGACACGAAACGTGCCGAGTACTGAAATTCCGGCTCCACCACCCATCGTAATCCCATCTAAAATAGCCACCTGCATCGAATTCAATCACTAGTTATTTGACTTACCAATTATACTAAATAACTAACGATACTCACATGCGGCTTCGAATAAGTAGCAACGCGGTGTATAAAACTATACACCTTCCAGAAAATCTCTTTGCACTCTTCTACATTCCCTGTATGGATTTCGATAAATATATAATTTAGCTAATAATCGTAAAAAACATGAGTGAGAGAGAGTGAGATGTATAGACCTTCTTTCAGAAGATTATAAATGGAAACAATATCTCCACCGGCACAAAACGCCTTTCCTCTGCCCTTCAAGAATAATAATTCTGCATCTCTTTAGCTACTTCGAAAACAGAAAAGAGAAAACGGGATTTGCATTTGTGCAAGAAACAATACCTTCAGGACTACAAATTCAACGTCGGGGTCGTCTGCCCAATTCCTGTACAACTTTTGAAGCCTGTCGACCTATACAGTACGCACACACATGAAATGTCTAAACGCTAAACACGAACATTAACGAAAAAAACACACGACTAACCATTGGAATATTCAAAGCATTTAGTGAAGAGGGTCTGTTGAGAATCGCTGTTCTCGAACTAATAGCCTTGCCTTCGACCGCAACCTAGAGTTTTAATCGAAATCCGTAAAACGAAATTTGAATCAGTAAAACAAAGCGCGGTAAAAGAAACTCACGAAATCATCGCGATCATCAATATTAAGTTGAGCGTTGGCCATGGAAGTTAGAACTCTGTATCTACTATAACTGTGTTTCTTGAAGTATAAACATCCCCTCAGAAACAATGCAGAGTTGTTATAACAACACATCATCTTTAACTTCATAATTAAAAGATAAAAAAACAATATTTTGATCTGGGGAATTAGTTAATTAGTTTGTTACTACAAGTACTTATTATAGCTAACCTATGCTACTTTCTTAATTGGCATTAAGCATAGAGGGCTCGTAGAGCTTGCACGAGCGGACTCACAACTTAAAGAACCCGATCGTGCAAGCCCAACCATCAATTTACACTGTCGAAAAAGCTAGACCGAGTCGATTAACACTGCCTTGGCTAGCATTTGGTCACACAAAAAAAGTGGGCAAACAAGGGATTTGTTTGTTTGAGGAAAGACTCGTGAATTGTCTTTTTTCTTTTTCTTTTTCATATACGTAAGTACATATATAGTGTAGTTAATAGTATTTGAATTTGTTTTATTATTAGGTGTTAGTATTACCAAACAATTAGGTACAACTTGAGCGCATAGACTCGTGCCCAACATATCGATCATCAATTTGCAATAAATGATAGTACTACATTACTAACCCGCTTCTCGTCCATTATTACACGGTAACCCAAATGACATACTCCTTCCGTCCCACATAAATAGTTACATGTGGTCAACGTTAACTTGTTAACTTTTTTGTCGGTCCAAATAGTGTAAAGAATTATGAAAAAATTACTAAAATAAAATTTAATAGTTAAATTTTATTTTAGTTATTTTTTCATAATTTTTGTACATTATTTATCATATGTATTGAACGGTAAAAAATAGTTACACAGACATAATCACAAGTGGTCAACCTTAACTTCTTTGTCGGTCCGAATAGTGTAAAGAATTATGAAAAAATTATTAAAATAAAATTTAATAGTTAAATTTTATTTTAGTTATTTTTTCATAATTTTTATACATTATTTATATTGGACGGACAAAAATAATCAACATTGACCACCTGTGACTATTTACGTGGGACTAATTAATAATTATCAGAAAATATGCGGAAAAGAATCGTATATTAATTGAATACAATTAGATGATTTACAATAAATTCTATTACACATCTATATACTTTAAGAATAAATTAAATAAGAAAAAACTATATAAGGTAGGTGGGCTAGAACCCTAAAGCCCAATAAATTAGTAGGCCTTATTGGGATGTGCTTGTATATGCCTTATTACCCTCGCAAGTGGAACGTTGAGGTTCTTCAAGTTCAACTTGGAGTGAAGAGCTTGATAATTTGGAGTTGATAGTTGATTTGTGAGGACATCTGCTAATTGGAGTGAAGTTGAGACATGGTGTAGTTGGAACAGGCCTTTCTCTAACTTTTCCCATATGAGGTGACAATTCAGTTCAATGTGTTTTGTTCTTTGGTGTTGGATTAGGTTGTGTGCCAAGTAGTATGTGGACATGTTGTCTGTAAAAATCGGTAAAGGAGCCATTGACCTTCACATATGGTGTTGGATCAGTAACACCTTAAAAGGCCTTGTTAAGGTGATAAGGTTGTCCAACTTATATGCGAGCTCAATGATCTTCATCCAACCGATGTGGGATACTCTGATACCATATTAATTATCAGAGAATATGCGAAAAAGAATTGTATATTAATTGAATACAATTAGATGATTTACAATGAATTTTATTACACATTTATATACCGTAAGAATAAATTAAATATGTAAAAACTATTTAAAGTAGGTGGGTTGTGCTTGTATATGCCTTATTACGAATTGAGTAATGTATTGATTGTTTGAAGATGTATCATCTAAAAGATCCAACATCTTTATTGTTAGAAGATATATTATCTAAAAGTTTGAACGGTTAGATAAGTTAAATAACTTGATATTTATATAAGTAGGTCTAATATATTCGGAATATATTCTTCAATATTATATATCACTTGTGACGTTAGTCTAAACGCTCTAATACCATATTTATTTTTTTATATGTTTCATTTTTTAATTATTTTTTTCTTTGTTTCGTTTCTTAAGTTGAGTTCATATTTCAATACTTAATAATTCCTATATTCAACCACAATACAAAATAAACTAAACAACCTTCAATTGTTTTTTCCAAGTGGAAAAGTCATTAATACTAGTAGACCAACATCGTGACTTTTATACTAGCAAATAAAATAGAGTTAAAACACTTTTCCACGATGTTTTTAGTCAGTAATTAACACTAGGAATTAAATAATTAACTAATTATATATCTTTCACATGTTTTAGTCAAAATTAAAATGTCCACGACGACTTTACAATTAATAATGTTGTTGCTTCAAACGCTGACAACCACATTTCCGATTAATGGGATCGCCACGTGTCACTGGCAATTCCCCAGTCAACATCCACCATTCCTACCCACTGTTTTATCTATGCTACTCCTGGAGGAGTACACCATATAGATCTTAACCGTTGATTTAATACACACATAATCACACACACCCGACGTGTATTGTGTATGCATCCACAGTTAATATACCACCAAGTGTATTGCACCTGGAGTAGCATTTCCTAGACCCCTACCCACCCAAGTGTACGGGTGTAGATGCTCTATCAAGCATCTCAATTGTGTTACTTAAATATAAATTACTACAATTTTTTTATACTTTTAAGACTCACATAGTAAAATACTTCTATCTCACAAAATTATGACACTTTATTTTGTAATTTTCAAAGAAATTGTGCATAATTTATTCAAAATAAAAGGTAGTATCAAATTTATAACTAGTAGGAGTATCAAATACTCCCTCCATCCCCCAAGACTATGCATAGAGAAATTTGCACGTGGATTAAGAAAAAGTGAGTTTTTGTGTGTTTAATAATATAAAGTAAGGGTATAATAGGTATTGATGTGTAAGTAATAAAGTAGTTAGTTGAAAAAGTAGTGGTATAAAGGTAAATAAATGTGTATTGACTATTGAGAGGATAAAGTTGTGAAAAAACATTTCATTTATGGAATGTGCACTGTTTTAAGGGATGAACAAAAAAGTAAAGTATGCATTGTTTTAAGGGATAGAGAGAGTACAAACTATTGTAATTTTCAAAAAAATTGTGCATAATTTATTCAAAAAAAAAAGTAGTATCAAATTTATAACTAGTAGGAGTATCAAATACAAACTATTGTCAAATAAGAATTGTATCTACAGTTGAAATACTTCTTAAACATTAGTTCAGGTGAAATTATTAGAAAATATATTCGGTTTACTATAAATGTCTAGTTGTTCAATTTCTCGAACATTTTGAACTTTTAGATAAAACGGTTTCTAACCTGATATCAGAGCCAGGTTTGTGGCACGACTTCACCCGCAGGTCATGAGTTCGATTTCCGCCATGAGCGACTTCACCCAAATTAATTATTCATTTATTGAGCTTTCTTCTAAAGTTGAAATTTATTTAATTAGTTGTAATAGAGTTAAAGGGTTTGTACTAAGTTAAATATATTAATTATAAATTTAATTGTAGTAGAGTTAAAGGGTTTGTACTGAGTTAAATATATTAATTATAAATTTAATTGTTAAAATTTATTGTTTTCTGTACGAAACATTTTCAGAATGACAATAAAAAAATTGTTTTAATTAGTTGTAGTAGAGTTAAAGGGTTTGTACTGAGTTAAATATATTAATTATAAATTTAATTGTTAAAAATTATTGTTTTTTGTACGAAACATTTTCAAATGACAATAAAAAAATTGAAAACAGTGAGACGAATGAAGTATTTTATGTGTATAATTTAGTTGGTTGAAAATTATTGTAATATTTATTTGTTATTTTATAAATAATTTATTGTAATTATATTTTTAAAAAAAATATGAAGTATTGAAGTACTAACAAAAATGTGATTTTGACTTCCAATAAAAAAAGCTGAGCTTTATAATTCAATGAAAACTAAATATATTAATTAAAAAAATCCAAAATTCCAATCACATATAATATATTCCGTATTATAGTTATAATTATAAAAATGATCATTTTAATTCGTAGTTGCATACATCATCAATCTTACAAGCATGACAGGAATCCAACTTCTCTCAATCATCATTCATTCATCAGCACATTACATCCTTGAGAAGCTTGTACTTACGGGCGGCGGTTTTTCCGTTGGGCTTCCAGGTGGCGGTTGCGCCGTGCCGATTGATTTTCTCGCCGGAGTGGGCTGATCTCGATGGATACTTTTCGTCGCATTGGCACCAATCGCAGATTCCGATTGCTTCCATGTTTCCTCTATAGTAGTTGCTGCAATACCTGATGAATCAATAACAAAAAATTAAATAGAATAAAAATGGGCGTAATACTCTAGTTCAAGCTAATTACTACTCTAGTTCAAGCACGCGTACACATGATGATACACATGTGCATTGAGAAGCGGAAGGTGCTTACGAGTGTTGAAAGCGGTTGCGGCAGTTGGAGCATCGGAAAAGGTTGTTGGGGAAGCCAACGTCGCCGCACATACAACAAACACTACTCTCAACATCCACCATTTGCTTCTTTATCTTCTTCATCATTTTTTAATTTTTATTTTTTTGAGTTTGGACAAATATTGAAGGAACACAAAGAAGTGGCTTTTGGCTTCAACCCCACGCACTCTCTTATATAGTATGTGTGTGCAGTACACGCCTATTATTTAATAACCTAGTATTGGATCAATCAAATAAATATTCGATGTATTAATTAATTAATAATATATGGCTGACATGGAGCTACGTTTCTTCGTATACAAAGTTTCTAGTTGAGAGATGTATCTCGAATGAAATACTCCCCCTGTCCCCAAGGAATCATCTCATGGGAGGCTTGATCGATATTATGAGGTTTGCCCTTGCAGCATTTAGATATCCCATATTCATTGTAAAAAACTTTGTACTTAAATATAAGTTGGATAACTTAATAAGAGCCGGTCCTAGCCAATAAATTTTATAAACGACAAATTTCAACAAGCTCTGGCATGGAGTGCATCTCAAGCACAAAATGAGAAACCTGTTTTTCTAATCAAGACAAGATTAAATTCAAAAATGTTGAATTTGATTCTCTTTACAACGATTGAATTTCCCATTCTGTTCCTGTCTTAGGGAGATCAAGCTCAACTTTGTCCATGAGCTTCAACTGTCTTTGTTGAACAAAGAAACTTAAAGACAGATTCAATAGAACTTTTATTCGACGCCAAGCCAAATACTCAATTACATAGAGCAGACAATATAGGTTAAATGACCAAGGTAAAAAAAAACACAAAAAAGGGTGAAATTTAATTAGACTGAGATCCCATAGTTGCTGATCTTCGTAACTTCCTTGGACATGACATTCCTTTCTTTTTTTGCCTCTTTAGCAAGGTTTGTAACCTGGAAAATAAAATAAAATTGGAGAACTTAAAAGGGTAATAAACATGAATTAAAAACGAAATGGACTTGGTTCAGGATAAATAGAAGTAGTTGTGGTTACAAGCAATGTCAAAAGTGTCTATTAAAGCAACCGATCAGTTATGGCTGCTAAGTCTAAACCATATGGAGAAATTGTGAAAAACCGTCCCACATAGAAAAAAGGTAATAAAGGACTTAGTGTTCGTCAAAGGAGGCCAGCTCATGTGAGAAGCGGACACCCCCAAAAATATAGTGTCTTAACATTCAAATCCTAACAAAGTGTGAGCTCATAATTGATTCTAGATTGTTAATACTGTTCCAAAAATAACCGCCTAGCTCCACCTAGGCGGCGGCTAAGGTATAGGCTGAGCTTAGCCGCCTAGGCCCTAGGCAGAACTCAACCACCCCGATTCAGGCTGCAGGCGTTCATCAAATATTATGGACTATATTATGGACTATCACCACCAGTTACAACCATCAACATGCAAATTGCTTTGCAATGTCCTTTTAAATTACATATTATGGACTATATTTAGTACCTTTGGTGATAGTATTTATAAAAAGCATGATCCGTCTAGGACCCGCCTAGCGCTTAGGCGGCTAGCGTCTAGCGTTTTTTGGAACAGGTAAAGTCATTTTTTGGAGTATTAGTCTTGAATGGCTACTTGTAATTAATTAAGATTAATAGTCATTACACTACCTAATGGTGAATAATAAAGGTATCATATAACAAAACGACTTTACCTGTTTTTGAAATCGAGATGCTTCTCTACTAGGAAGCTCCCTCAGAACATCCTTCAAGCCTGGTACAAATTTTAATCCATCAAATAAAATTGTTGAACACAGAAAATAGAAAAGAAAATTTTACAAACCAATGAAAATGACATATACCTGTTGCTTGCCTTTCTATCTTATAAGCAGAATTAATGACACTTTGTATTTGCTTTCCAGCTTGTCTGAGTGTACCCATACACAATACATTTAAACGTGAACTTTAGTGATAAATACTACATATATGAGCCTTGAAACAGCTTTTAATAGCAACTTCAGACCTGAGTTTTGTTCTCCCTCTCACCAAGTCCTCTTCAGCATGCAATGCTTTTTTCTGTTACCAAAAGTACATATGATATCGACAAACAAGATTCCAAAATACAAGTACAACAAAATCAAAAGCACATTCATGGTGCCACAGAGCCAGTCCAAAGCTGGTAAACTATAAGAGCTTGTTTATTTTATTTTAACTTTTGTGATTGCAGCAATAATTTTCTGCAAGTTAACATGTTCCAATTAAAAATATAAATTTTCTATTCAACCCATCAAAATACAAGCACAACAAAATCAAAAGCACATTCATGGTGCCACAGTGCCAGTCCAAAGCTGGTAAACTATAAGAGCTTGTTTATTTTATTTTAACTTTTGTGATTGCAGCAATAATTTTCTGCAAGTTAACATGTTCCAATTAAAAATATATATTCTCTATTCAACCCATCAAAATGTGTTATTTAGATGAAAGAAAATTGCTGAAGAAAAATAATGAAAGAGAAGAATACATGAAACCTAAGAAGGGAGATGTTTTTTTTGTCAAAATCGTATCATAGCATGGTAACTTTGCAACGAAAAATATCTGTGGTGAAACCTTTTATAAGACATCTTTAACAAAGAATAAGAAATCGAAGAAACTATTAAATTATTGAGCAAGAACAAATTTCTGGAAAGCAATTCACAAATTGTAGAACATTTGAAAAGGGTGACACTTCCAGAACTATTACATCCCCTACACAATTATAATCCGTACTAATTTTACTTATTAGAAGTAAATGGTGTTGCAAATTTTCAATAATGAAGGAAGAGTCTTTTCATTTCAATAGAGGAATGAAGAACACAATATAAAAGACACAAGTCAAGCAAATATAGACATGTGTAAAAAAGAATACCTCCAACTTTTCGCTTTCAG
This sequence comes from Euphrasia confusa, assembly GCA_954870475.1. Classification (NCBI taxonomy): domain Eukaryota; kingdom Viridiplantae; phylum Streptophyta; class Magnoliopsida; order Lamiales; family Orobanchaceae; genus Euphrasia; species Euphrasia confusa. The sequence goes on from OX940962.1 coordinate 5,214,389, forward strand.
CCTTCAAAAGATCCATTGATAGCCGCAACTCCTTGACTTTCGCATCAGCTCTAGATAACAATGTCTGGATGATGAAAACAAAATTTTAATTTACTCATGACTATAAAGTCATCATAGCAAACACAACCCGAAAACAACATATAAAAACAATTTTTGACATGCTACAGCCATGCCTATATTTATTAAATTAGCTACACTTTTATCTAATGAAATAGTATTCAATAAATTACACTCTCAATTTCTATCTTTTATACACATAAATTTGTGTTTTATCTTTTCATCTACCCACTTTTACACTCTTACGCTTATTAATTACTACTCCGTAATAAAATAATCAAACAATCATTCACTAACCAGACAAGATTGACATGCTACATTAATAATTACCTTCTAAATCTCTAGAAAAGTGCTGATATTATTATTCATTTTATTTTATATAAAAAACCATGATTCTATTATCCCCCAAAACCATAGAACAAACGCAGCCTTAATTACATCATTATTTCCTTGTCATAAAATTCTCTCAAAATTTTCTGTATTTCTTACCATGCAATGTTAGTACACTGGGTTATATTATGTATCTACACCAATATCTGGAAAAAACAATTCATTTATATGTAAGAGCTAAACCTCAGTGTTTCCACCGCTACCAATTCTATGATAATCTTTTAAGTAGATTGCCAAAGGTGTAATGAGTTAAAAAGATCTAAACTATTTGCTTCATTACCTCTTCACTGAAAAGGAGACGCCTTGTGTTGTAAGACAAGAATTGTCTGGTCCCTGCAGATAATATTTAGATTCATCTAAATCCTAGTCCTTTGGCCAACTAAAAGAAACCATAAAATAGTTCGACATACTTTTTAATCCGAGGAACCCTACTCCAAGAACAGCTCCTGTTGTAACCAGTGGGCGTGAGGAGGCATAAAGAACACCCTCTGCATAATAATTAATTATTTCCGGGGAAAGTCAGGAACTAAGCAGGAAGTATGTGATATATGACTTAATTTACAAGTATTTTTGTTGCAAGTACATTACGTCAAACTTACCTTTAATCTTCCCAAAAACAATGTCCTCATATGTGATATAGTCAGACTTCAAGTCTTGTATAGAATCCTGCATAAACTTACATGAATAAAACATTAAGCAAAATTTTTGCTACGAATCTGAGAACGCTAAACTCATTGATTAAAAACTAAAATTCTTCTAGAAATATGTTCTACTTCTATGTAGGTCTCATCATACAAACTCAAGATATGTACGATTTTTTGTTGAGCAACGGATCAGGGAGAAGGATTCCGAATCCACCAAATTACTCGACCTTGAAATGGGAACATAAGGATTTGATATCCATTGTACAATAGTGTACCCCAAATAATCTCAATGGGTATTATGATTTTGAAATCTTCAGCTTCAAATCCTACAACCCAAGTGCAACATAAACTAGAAGCACCTCAAACATAGAATGGGTTTACCTACTCTTCAGTAGGTATGATGATAACCGTGAAAATACTAATCAACATCTAAACATCAGTTATACTTATACGAAGCATCGCTCAAAGGAAAGCCTGTTGTACATATGCTCAATCTGTATTGGTGCAGAAACGAAAAAAAAAACTACCATATCACAATTTTACTCCCTTATAAAATTTACTAAATGAAAATTAAAGATTACCACATATACAATACAAATCTTTTCTATTCGTATGCATATCGGCGAACATTATCCCTCTAATTTAAACAAACAAATCATTAAATGGTCTTCTTATTGATATTTTTTTTTCAGAATCATTCAGCAAACAAAACAAAACGATTCCAAAAACAACAAAAAGGAGGGTTCATGCCTAGAAAGAAAAAGGCACAGCACATGGATATACACAACTCACATATGAAAATCACCATTTTCTAGGTTTAGAAATACAGCGAGCAACAGAAATTAAAACTCGAATCATCTGTTTTCCTTCGCTGAAATTGCCACAATTATGAAAGGGGGAATCGAGAGAATCTTACAATTGTTTGATTAAAATGCGCCGAAGAAGTTGTGAGAATTCGATCGACGCGCGATCTGGTGACCTCAACTGCGTTCTCTACGGTGCTTTCGATGGTCTTCCGTGCAATCTGTGCTTGCTGCAAGGCGTACTCCGCCCAGGGACTATATTCCCAGTCGATCGGTCCAGTTGATTTCGAAATAACAGCCGTCGCCGGATTTCCGATAGCGATAGGCTTTTCCGCCGGGGACTCACCATCGATGGCTGACATTTTCACGGAGCTTTCACTATGTTAATGTGTCGTTCAGAAGTGTGAAAGTTTCTATTTTCCCGTATCCTTTTTTTAAGTGAAAAAATTAAAAACTTATCAGTAACATCTTTTTTTTAGTAAATTTATTTTTTACACACAAAAAAAGGTTAAGAGTTCACAATTGGTCATGTAATGTAACAAAATTTTATACTTACCTTTGATTTGTTATGAAAACTTTTGTCTCGATCATATCAGTAAGACTGAATAACCTAATCAATGAAAAAATAAAACTAAATCCATTTACATATATGGTAAAAGAAGTGGGTATATAGCTAAAGGGGACAAACAAATTATGGTGATGATCTATGTATCATCATGGCTAGGTACAAACAAACTTAGCAATCCTAATGCTACACATTTGTTCTCCATTATTGTTCGCGACGATGTTAAAATCAACAACATAAAATCGAGGGTTACTCGTACCTTGATAGTAACAAAATTGTATGTAGCTTAGCTTTGATTGTTAAAAATCAGTATGATGAATTGATAGAGCAAACTACGGAAACTCAACGTATTATACACGTACAGTTGGATTTAAATTTGATTGTAATTTACATTATGATACGTGTTGGATTGGTCTGGGCTCGAAGTTTTGTGGCAAGCAAATAAATGAGCCCCACTCCGATTTCCGTTGGGCCTGGCCCACGATAGCTCTAATTAACGGCCCCTTAATTAATGAGAAACTGCAGTTTTTAATTAACACAATAGGTTAGTGTGTCTCGTCATATCGTACCGTCCGTCGTTGTAATCAAAACTACAAAGCAGGGTCTTGTGCTTTGCTTGTGTACTATTGTTTCAACAAAAACATTAATTGCTCCATTTATGTACCAAACATTAGTATTTTATTATGAATTTCCTATACTGTACATGTTGTTTTATGTAGGTTGGCCCCTATCTTCTGGTATACGGGGCCCAAATATTAAACAAATGAAAATGAAATACTATTTCGTCTCAACTATATACACTAATAATTAATACATTGGTTTGGTTGTAAAAATCACTGAGTTCACCAAAATTGTTCAAAAAGATATTAAAACATGAACACATACAAGTTTTAATTGGATTGGGGATAATTTGATTATTAATAATGTTAGTATCGAAGTTGTGTCAATATACACATTAAAATATTACCTATTGGATATCTAACCGTTGATACTTGTGATTTTGAATATTAGAAGAAAAAAGAGATATTGTCTAAACATAAATGCTATTTGCATACTAACTTGACATTTTATTTATTTATTTTTTTAATTATTTAATTAAAAACAAGTTTTTCGAAAAAAATTAATTAAAATTCATTTTAACAAAATATAAATATTTTTAAATTTTTGAAACCTACAAAATGTGCACGGAATATAAACATAAATTTTAAATATCGATTCAATCATGCGTTTCTACTTACTCGTACACGCAATTAAATGCGTCCCGAATTTCAAAATATAGTACGTTTTTGTTTCTGAAAATTACACAATAAATATAAACAAATACGACGAGATTTTTAAAGTATAAAATTGCAATTGAAAATCATAAATATATCTAAACACCTTAACGTAAATAAGTTAAACTAAAAACACGTTTTTGAAAATATTAATTATATTTTATTTTTACAAAACGTAAATATTTTTATATTTTTGAAATCTACAATATACGCAGGTAATATAAATATCAATTTTAAATATCAATTAAGTCATGCGTTTTCTGCTTACTCCTACACGCAATTAAATTCATCCGAAATTTCAAAACTTATTATTTTTTTTAGTTTATGAAAATTGTCGTAGTAGATATATACAAACACGACATTTTCTAAAGTAATATATTTTGAAATTAGCGAGAAATTTAATTGCGTACAAGTAAGTATAAAAATGTGTAACACTCTAAACTTATTTTAGTATTTTAATTATTTATTAAATATTTTAAAGTAAAAATATATTAAGGTGTTTCAATATTTTTATGATTTTTAATCTCAATTTTATATTTTAGAAATGTCGTCGTATTTCTTTATATTTATTGCGAAATTTTTAGAAACTAAAAAACTAGTAAGTTTTGAAATTCGGGACTAATTTAATTGCGCGTGCGAAGAAATAGAAACGCATAATTTAATTGATATTTAAAATTGATGTTTTTATTTTATAAATTTCAAAAATGTAAAAATATTTATCTTTCGTAAAAACGAATTTTAATTAATATTTTCAAAAACGTATTTTTATTATAAAATTAATATATTTATATAATAATTTTATTAAATAATTAAAATATAAAAAAAATAAAAAAATAATAAAAAAATATCACATTGATATTGTCGCATCGATGTGGAAAGAGTATCCCTCTATCTAAAAAACAACCTAAATTTACAGTTTCAGCTTTTTTCTTTTTTTAATAATTACATTATTGTGATTTTGAAAATTATACTTTCTCCAAGTACCTTTAAGACTTGTGTTCAACAAATCTTCTTAAAATAAATTCATATTCAACGTAATTTGTTTAAAATTTCGATACGCGCTAAAAATAATAAATAAAACAATTTCAAAAGAGTAAAAAAATATACTGTAATAGTAGTGAATTGGTTTTATTTTAGAACAGCTTGTAAATTTACACCAGCCATACCAAAAAAAAAAAATTAAATTATGCAAAGTATCTTATGACTGCGAGGAAGTGTAGTACTATAATAAGATTAATTATCTAATTATTTAAATACATGTGGGACAACGTTGATATGAAATATACGGAGGAGTATATGTGTGTGTACAAAGACGTGATCTATCATGTTCTGCGCCTCTGGAATCTCAGCATGCAATGTTGGAAATCTAAACAAAAAAGTACTCTCTTGTGTGTGGTTATATATATCAAAAATCAAATTATTTTTGCTCTTTATTTTAATATATAACTTAATACTTTGAAAAATATAACTACTTAAATGAGATTATCGAATACAATTTAATTTGTAATCGTTTTAATTAATGTAATTACAAAAATTAATTATTACTCTAGGTTAAAATTTGGCTAATAACACCTTTAAAAGCATTGTTAAAGTAATAAGGTGGTGCAATTTAACACTATTTCCCTCACGAGCATGCCAGAAAAATCACGTTGAATCTACTCATTGTGCAATTTTTGAGTAAATCGAAAATTCCATCGGTTGTGACACACACGTCGTATCCTGCTCTTATATAATGTCAATACATTAAAATCAATGTTCTAAAAATCGGGCCTAGGCGGCGCCCAGGCGCTAGGCGGAGGTAAACCGCCCCGATTTTCCATCTTAGGCGGATAGGCGGGTCCAGGCGGATTTAGGCGGCTTAGGCGGGGATTAATCGGGCCTAGGCGGTTTTCAATAAAAAAAAAATAAAAAAAAATGTTTTTTTCGTCTAATTGCGAATTTAATGTTTTTATTGGCTACAAAAGTTTAAAAAATGATATTTTCTTGTGTTAGAGAGCTTAAAAAATAATATTTGATATGATTTGTGAAATATGATTGAAAATTTGTGTAATATTTTACTTTTATTGAATATATAAACAAATATCATATAACTAATTATTATAATTAAAGTAAAAAAAATTGTTATTTTTTCAAAAAATATATATATATAAATTAAAATGATATTTTCTTGTGTTAGAGAGCTTAAAAAATAATATTTGATATGATTTGTGAAATATGATTGAAAATTTGTGTAATATTTTACTTTTATTAAATATATAACCAAATATCATAAAACTAATTATTATAATTAAAGTAAAAAAATTGTTATTTTTTCAAAAAAAATATATATAAATTATTTTTAAAATATAATATTAATTAATTAAATATAATTAAATGTAAAACGATTAATTCACGCCTAGTCCCCGATTAATCCATCTAGGCTCTAGGCCCCTAGTCACCGCCCGCCTACCGCCTAGCGCCTTTTAGAACCTTGATTAAAATATGTAATGTCAAAGTGATTAAATTGTTCAATTTGTATAAGAGCTCAATCAATGTGAGATATCTAAAACTCTAAAAGTTAAAACGTAACTTCAATTCATGCTACTTTTGGTCTGAAAAATTGGCCTATTAAAATAAAGAAAATTTGAATGGTTGATTTAATTAATTATAAATGAATTACGTACGTACACCTTTTGAAGTAATTTATTTTTATAAGTAATCAACTTATGATTTATCAATGTAATTATGTAATACGTACTGATAATGACTCTTCATGCACGTTTTAATTAATGGACCAGAAAAAGATTTCACAACCTACATGATTGCTACGTTATGTGCAATTTTTTTATTCTTTTTTACATTATTTCGTTATGAAAATAATTAATTAATCTATGATAAGATCTAATAATTAGGATCTTCGATGTTGTTCTAAGAATTAAGTAATAGCCACAAGGCCCGGCCAGGTCTTGCACACCCAAATATTAATCTATCGAGCGGTCAATATTAAAAATAAATAAGTTAATCCTACCTCTTTAACAAGTTACAGGTTTGTTTGTATATTACGTACAAATGAGCAATACATAATTATTCGGATCGAACATATCTTAAAAATACATATATTTTTAATCTATTTTACATTGTTAACTGCTATATATAATTAAATTGTTTCAACAGTATAGTTCATTAAAGTATGAAGGAGAGGAGACGACAACAATAACGTTGATGGTGACATAACACTTTCAATCGGAATAATTAATAAAGAGTTTCTAAATACTACTGCTGTGTTTTTCTCTTTTCACTATAGTGTTATAATTTATTGACACCTCGAATCGATATGTCGGTAAATATAGCAAAAGGTTGAAAATTCACCGATTTTTTTTATCGACAACCGACCAAGATTTTTGTGTTTTCTTTTCTCGTCGGGGTGAAGAGATTCGAATTCGCCGGGGTGACATATTAGACATTTGACTATAAGTTGTATGCATATGCATGTGCAGTGACACATATATAATTGACTTCCAAAATCAAATAAACAAAAACAGCTTATTTAATTCGTGACATATTAATTATTATTCGATCTCAATATATAATACTAAGAAATAAAATTTAAAAAAATACACAAAAGCAGATCGATCGAGAAATGAAGGAAGTAATTACTCGTTAATTATAAGCAGTAGTCCCATAAAAAAGGATCTTCGAGACGGAATCCAATGTGGTCGGGTGCATCGAGCTGCCATGACGACGCGTAGTAACAGTACCCATCTCCGTGATCCACGCTCGACAAATCCGGCAGGTCGAAAAACGTGTCGTCCTCCGACGCCAAATTCGTCGACGAATGGGAGCTCGCCAGCTGTCTCGGCTCGGCTCCTGTGGTCAGAGCCGCGGCTTTGGCAGCCGCGGCTTGTATGTCCTTGGGCGCGGTGGAGGCGGGTCGGGGCAGGTCGTTGGCCAGGTGGGGGAAGTTGAGGTAAGCCGAGCGGCCCTTGATGGCTAGAGCCGCCACGTCATGGGCTCGAGCCGCCATCTCGGCTGTGGGGTAGGTCCCGAGCCATATTCTCGACTTCTTCCTCGGCTCTCGGATTTCGCAGACCCATCGGCCCCAGCTCCGCTTCCGGACCCCGCGGTAAGTCGGGTGGTCGTCGCTATCTTCTTCCTCGGTTTTTCCGACGACTTTCTTGGAGGAGTTGGAGGAGGAAGAGGAGGTGGAAGCGGCCGAGGGAGAGGTGGAACCACCGTCGGAAAACGAGGCGGTGGTGGTGGTGGAAGTGAAGAGTTGATCATCTTCAGATTGAGATTGGAATGTGTTCTTTTTTTCCATAGTTTAATTAAGATTGTGTGTGATCACTATATGTGTGTTGTGAATTGAAGTTTGGTTTATGAAACTCCTACACAAATTAGACTAATATATATATAACTATATTATATGTGTATTATGTATACTCCCACCAACGCACACATTATGTCACGTTCATAATTATTTGTAATGCCGAAATACATGTAATTTTTGATATATATATATATATATATATATATATATATATATATATATATATATATATATATATATATCAAGGTTCTAAAAGGCGCTAAGCGGTAGGCGGACGGTGACTAGGGGCCTAGAGCCTAGAGGGATTAATCGGGGACTAGGCGGGGATTAATCGTTTTACATTTTTATATTTTATTAATTAATATTATATTTCAAAAATAATTTATATATATTTTTTTTGAAAAAATAACAATTTTTTTTACTTTAATTATAATAATTAGTTATATGATATTTGTTTATATATTCAATAAAGGTAAAATATTACACAAATTTTCAATCATATTTCACAAATCATATCAAATATTATATTTTAAGCTCTCTAACACAAGAAAATATCATTTTTTAAACTTTTGTAGCCAATAAAAACATTAAATTCGCAACGAGACGAAAAAAAACATTTTTTTAATTTTTTTTATTGAAAACCGCCTAGGCCCGATTAATCCCCGCCTAAGCCGCCTAGAGCCGATTAATCCCCGCCTAGGCCGCCTAAATCCGTCTGGACCCGCCTAGCCGCCTAAGATGGAAAATCGGGGCGGTTTACCTCCGCCTAGCGCCTAGGCGCCGCCTAGGCCCGATTTTTAGAACATTGATATATATATATATATATATATATATATATATATATATATATATATATATATATATATATATAGTATTTAGTTTGATTAATAACAATTATTTAGATAATTATATACTTCTTCTATCTCAAAATAATAGTTAAACTGTCTTCAAAAAATTAAAAATGAAAGTATGACTAGTATTTTATTAGTGTTTTATATCGTATTTCTTTATGCTCTATTCTTTTAATTTGAACAGAAACTAATTGGACTGTGAACTTACTGTTTTTTTTCAAACAATTTTTACTTAAAAATTATTATCATAAGATTTTAAAATATATTTTATTTAAGTATGTAAACATATACATATATATTTTATATATGAAAAAATATAAAAAATATAAAATGAAATGTGAGTGTGACGATAATGATAAAAGTAATCGAGATCGCTCGTTAACTGAATGAGTTTGAATTGAAGTGAATTGAATTGAAATTAAATTAAAAAAAAAAAAAGGCTTAGTCTAATTTTTATTAAGTACCAAGAATTACACACTTCATAATTAAAAAAGTCAAAATTTCAAACTTATTATTACTATTTTTAATATTAAAATTAATAAAATGATATTTTCTGCTTACACAAATGAATATAATTAAATTTGGTTAGATAGAGTAATTAACTTTTAATAACACCACGTATACGCTTGATTAGACATGTATCTAATTTTTATGAATTGAGAAGCAAATAGTATGTGTCAACGCTAAATGACACGCAAAAATATTAATATAATGTTTGGTAAAATATAAAAAAAAAAGAAATGGAATTGATTGGAAGGGGCCAAGCTATTTTGTGCCCATTCAGAAACCACGAATTTCACATGGATGATAGGGTCCCTCGGTTAGCCGGGTAGGGCAGGGTTATTAAGGCCGCGCGCCGGCCGGGTAGGGTTGTTTATTTAACACCGTCCGGTCACATTGTTTTTATGCATTTATTTCGTTTAACCTGAGCTAAGTTTTCTGGGTATTACGATCGATGAAGGTCAATTGGAGGCTTACGGAATGTTGATTTATGGCAATTGAAGGCTCTAGCTCATTTAGTAACATGTTATGAATCACATTAGAAAGAGATACATTAATAGTTCCCATTTATTCAAGGTTGAAAGGGATTTATTTCCCTTGTGAAATCAATAAAATAGATAGAAAAATCGAACCAGGACGCGTTGTTCATGTCGTTTTTGGACAACAACTAATATTATTAAGACATTTGAGTTAAATGGGTAAAAATTTATTTTTGAAACAAGGGAAAAACACCACAAACTTAAGATGATTTTATATTACCCTTATCTCTTTGCAATGTATATGATACTTTCCTAAAGAGTTGTGTATGAAGGTGAGCAATGAGCTTGCTATTATCATTGGTTTCAACCAAAACGTACAATTGGTGAAAAATGCTCAAATTACAATTTTGAATGGTGAGGAAATTGAACTCATGACGCAATAAAGTCAAACCAAGATCCATGCACACACCCTTAACTACTATACTAGCTAGGCCAAATTAAATTCTTTAAAATTCTCACACTAGTTTATATATGTTTATAATTAATTGTTTTATTTGATGATATTTCAATTTATGTTACAGTAATAAGAGTTCACATTTATAATATGCTGTTTTGAGACATTAATTACTACCTATTTGATTATTCATGGTTCATCTTCCACGTACAATCCGTGTTACTTGAGTTAGAGTTACACGCATGAATATATTCTAAAACACGAGATCAATTGAATATCAACTTTCGAGTAGGTCGGAGATGGTATAGATCACCTAACATATATATATTCATCAACATCGTCCTCTTATATATTCAACGTACTACTAATCGAGTAATTGGGACCAGACCGGACCAGTCTCATTGAACGAAAACAAATTATAACGGTCACGGCCACACACAAAGGAAATTGCAATTTCAAGCATTTAAATACATTCATACCTAATATCCATTAATACGATAGCAAAGAGACGATTGCTATTGATACCGATAGCTCCTATGGAGTATGCAGCAAAAATTACAAAGTCAAAAATATCACTTGTCACGTTATTTGGGGCTATACAATTATAAATGATTACATGCACGTATAAATCTGAATAACACTGGCTGGGCTAAATCCGATTCGACCGGCCCAATAGTCGATCCCCGAACAAAAGCACGGCCCGGCCCATCATGAATTTTGGTTATTTTTCACACATTGAATTGGAAACCTATATTATATAGTTCTTGTATATTAGTATCTGACCACGTATATATATAAAAAGGTTATTCCATTACTTTAATTTGTGTGAATAAAGGAAGTGTTGGAGAATAAAACTCTCGAGCGTGAACACAAATCCCGGCCATATACGGAAATGAATGATCCCGTCATAAATTCCAATTTCAACTTAAGCCTATTGAAGAATTGAATAGATTGAAATTAATTAATCGTGACCAAAACATTACATTAAAATGTAAGAGTGCGTGTCCATGTGAAAATGTTCGTCTTGTTTTCTTTTGTTTTTTAAAAGCATATTTTTTGAAGTGGTGAAGAAATTTAAGTAGTGAAAATGGTAAGCATGTTGACGTACCTTAGGGTTAGTCGGCCTGCATTCAGCACTCGTCTCTTTCTCTTTGGCATTTTACTTTCCTTTTTTCATATATAAAAGGGTTTCCGTGGAGCTTTGAAATTGCCTTTTCAATAATAAAAAAGGGTAAAAGGAATATATATATACACACACACTTTTTTTTTAGTAGAAGTAATCTTTCTTATTGATGTTTTAAACTCTCATACTAATAATTTATTTTTCTTTATTTACCTTTACTAGTGTTAATTTTGTAATATTTTATTTCTATATAATTACTAACTTTTTGTCCAAGAAAAATTCCAATTGTTTTGGTCACAATTGAAAATATTAATATTTGCAAATATTAAAAAATATGTTTATGTTTTTTACTTTTTATTATAAATAAATGGTAAAAATATTTTTTAAAGTTGAAAATTAAAATTATAAAATAAATAGTACTCATGATGTATTAAAAGCATGTTTGAAATTTCAAATAATAATATCAACTAAAGATCATGTGACGGGCCTGTGTTTTTATTTAAGATATTTGGGCTCGGCGAATTGGAATGAGCCCAGCCCATGTTTTAGAATTTTGTTAGTCCAAGCTTCTCGCCATTTTTTCAATATTGAAACGTTCACTCTATCAAACAAATTTATTACAAAAATTGTGTAATTAATTTTATTTAAAATTGTCGCCATTTTAGTGTAATAAAAATGATAATTAATTTAAATGATTGATGAATTAACATTTTAGTAAAAAAATACTTTATTATCAATAAGAAAAGAGCATCTCCTATGATAGTTACAATTTACATGTGACAAGAATGTGTACTTAAATACAGTATTAAATGATAATACAGAAATATGAGAGAGAAAAAATATTATCAAAGAATACATATACAAATTGAAATGTATCTTTGAGTTGATCTAAGATGCATAAAAGTTAATATATACTCTTTTTTTTTTTTATAAGATGTTTTAAGCTTTAACACAATTATTAAAAAAATATTTAATTTCAATTAATATTCATTGAAAAAAATAAAATGATAAAAATAATGAAATGTGATTGGTAGAGAGAAAAAACATGTGCATAAAAAATTGAAAAAATTATGAATTAATGTTATTACATCATTTAATAAAACTAAAACGTCTTATAAAATAAAAATAATTAAAACTAAACGTCTTATAAAAAAAAGAGGGAGTATACAGTAGAAACTCTGTATTCATATAGTTGGGACCAGAAAAAAATATTACTATAAAGAGTTATTCTTATACAGAGTTTTACAAAATAAAAATATTTTTTTCTATTAAAAATAATATAAATATAAAAATAATATACATACAATATTATCTATCTTTAAATTCACAAAATCAATTAAATAATTTTGAATAATAAAATTTGACCATATATGTGTAAAAATTGTGTTTAACATACAAATTGAATAAAATATTAATAAATCTAAGGACTATAAACTTTGATCATTTACAATATGTTATTGATTTTGATAAATATTTCAAGTCAATTTAAACATGTTATGACCTATGACAATGTTGAGACTTTAATTTTTTATTATATAGTTGATGTACAAATTAATATATATAAATTATATATCATTAATTCTATTTAGTTTTAGGTATACCTTGCAAATGACCTAATGCATATATTCAACGAACAAGATAATCATTATGTACAACTAATCTAACAATTTAGTCAAAACTCAAAAGTTGTAGTCATCAACCAGCAGCTGATTATTGAGCCCATTAGTTATAATGATCATGTAAATTGGGGCCCATTAACATGTCTTTTTTGGGATTTTATTAATTCAAAATATAAAATAGACATAATCTTACAAATAATTATGAATTATAACAAGAAGTATTTAAGAATAAGAATATTTTGGTTTATAAATTTACATTACAAACCTCATAAAATATACTAGTACATTGTAATTAAGATAGTTTGTTTTTGTTTTTATTATTATTTAAGTTATTATTAATTTTATAATTATAAAAAAAAGTAAAATAATTACTATAATACTCTTGATGGTTAATAAATAACCATCCTCTTATGTTTAAATAAAAAAGATATATTTTGAAGTTTATTCATATTTATAATTAAGAAAAATTAATTCATTAAATTATAATCAATTATTTAAACTTACTCTTTTTCAAAAATCACTCTTATCACAAACACCCGTTATACGGAAGAATTTAAAAAAACATATTAGATATAATCTCACAAATAATTACGAATTATAACAAACACTCATTCACGTAAAGAATTAAAAAAAAATCGATGCACGGAAGAATAAAAAAAAAAAGTCTGGTCTCCAATATTTTTTTTTTTGAGATTCCGAATTCAGGTGATTCCCTGAGTTCGATCCAAAACCGAAATTTACATATATATTTCTTATGATTTTATCTACAAATATTATATTTTGTAGCAATATGTAAAATAATTTATATATTTTTATTATTTGTATATTAAATATGTATTTTTTTTAATTATTTTGCTTATTATATTGAACTTATTTAATGTTTAAATTTATTTAAAAATAATATCAATAAAATCTAGACTCAATAGGAATTACCGGTCCAATCTAAACTGATAAATCTCGGTCCGATTTGGGATTGGTAAACCGTAATATCATTCAGTTTTCGTACCAACCTGTACTTTACACGTTTTTGCACTTTCCAACCTCGCCGGAAAACTGTTGCCGATTGCAACCCAATGTTTTATGTTTTTACATTTTCCAACCCGCCTGAGACCGAAACAGAATATTCCATGGCATATTTCGTTTTAAGGGTAAATTAGTAAATCAAAAAAAGAAATGATTAGTTATTGTATTATCCTCGGTCCACATAGTCAACAATAAATATTAAAATAAAATCATATTATATTATATATATAAAATATATAATTCAATTATTATAAAATTAATCATATTCTTCTTCAAATAAATTGAGAGAGATGGTGGAGAACCAGAGAAGTGTCACATATGTAGGGATGAAGACGTCTTCCATCGCACGGAGGCAATGGGATCGACGAATTCAGAAGGTGGGAGAGGAGCAGAAGTCGTGGCCTGTTAGATCTGGAAGGTGGGTAACATTGGCGGCGATGTCTTCGTCAAGCTCGGCGAACGGCAGCAATGGCGTCAGATTCAGAGACGAGTCCGAAAACATTGCCGAGAATTGAAGCCCCAAATTGATGCCGAGAATTGAAGCCCCAAATTGAATCACGCAACTCTGTTTCTCTTAGTATATATATAAAATATTACTTTAATATTTTTTTAAATCGAAGAGTTGTTTGATGAATTTGTGAAGGTCAAGCCTTTCAATTCAGGTTGGCGATTGTGTGTTCAGAGTTTTGAGCGTATTTTTTATGTTTATTTTTCTGTCAATCTGTAGGGATGTGTTCTTTTGAGATTTTTAGGGTTCATGAAACGATGTTAGAATATAATTTAATAAATAAATATAAATATATTGTCATTCTTTTTCTGTTTTTTTGGTTTTAAAATTTAATTTAATGAATATATATATATATATATATATATATATATATTTATTGTTTAATTACATAATTATCCTTGAAGTTTCAATATTGGGCAAAGTACACGAAAAGTGCGTGAAAAGCACGGAATATTCTGTTCCGGTCTCAGGCGGGTTGAAAAATGTAAAAACGTAAAATATTGGGTTGCAATCGGCAACAGTTTTCCGACGAGGTTGCAAAGTGCAAAAACGTGTAAAGTACAGGTTGGTAATTGTAATATTCCCATTTAATCTAAATGATACATGCTGCTGACGTGGTGGCTAGTCAACATTAAAGTTTGATGTATCACAATAAAGGGCTGCCGTCCAATGTGTAAGGTAAGGCAGCCGTCCGATTGAACAAAATTGAGCGACAACACACAAAGAACACTTTTAGACCGATCAGAACACTTAAATTGAGTGAACTTCTGTCTATTGACTAAAAGCTTTCGTATAGGATGGGAAACAAGAGTAATATGAATCATTTTGGTTAAGATTTTAAGATGTTTAATTTTTTTAGAATTAGGGTTCACAATTACAGATAATTTTCTATATGGGACCCATTTTTTTTGTTGGGTGTTATTACGAGGAAACTCATAGATTTTGGCACTATGTTTGGAATTCTTTGGCCATGTCTGCATGTGATCGATCATGATGAATGATTTGTTAGATGGCAACGTTTTTTCGAATATATTTATGGGGCCTATTTTATGTACAGTCATGTTTGTAAGGTTGTATATGGTTCCAACTATTTTTGTACTGATTGATAATTGATAAACACTTAAATTAACAAAATATTGCTTTTTATCAAAAAGTAGAAGATAAAAATGTATATTTAAATTAAAAAGTAATTAAATAAATAAAGTAAGAGTAAATTTATACAATATTTGTAAATATAAAAATAAAGTAATTGCAATATTTCTTTTTTAAGAGTGCATATACAGTTGTGACATGTATGTAATTCTTTGACAAAGAGAAGAATAAATTAATTTATTTTGAAAATTATAATTCGCGAGAATCGATTGCGAAGGCATTTCTTTTGGAGTGCTAAGGTGCTTAGGGCGTGCCGCGTTAGCTTCTTAAGCTGTGTCCTGATATTATACCGGCTTTCCAGTTGCAGGTTGGGGATGAATTGTAGTTCTACCTCTGGCGGGACTCGTAGCATACCTTCGGTATCTTGGAGGAGGTGTGTATGATGGGACCACGGTTTACTGGCCTTCCGGTGGCTGCGGCGTTGAGTATGCATGGTCATAGTTGACGGGGAGTGGTGGTGGCCGACAGACTTTGAGGAGGAGTTCGTTGACCTTATATATGTATAAATTGCCGAGGATCACCTAGAGGACAAATACATTGCGGTGGAGATTGCATAGATCCGGGGTATACACATCAGCCTCGGCCTATTCTCTCTTCTACCCTAAGGGTCCTAGAGTGTCATAAGCTGCCTTTTTGGCCGGATCGGGGTGTATCCCGCGATATTGTTTCATACTTTGACTTGCTATTCGAGGTCAGTTGCCGACTCGAGATAAGCATTGGATAGGTCGGGAGGTTGATTCGTGTGTGCTATATGGAGGGGAGAGTGTTGAGACGCATACTCAGCTTTTCTTTGAGTGCTCCTTTTTCATGTTGGAGTTGTTATTGTGTGAAGGCCACTTGTGAGTTATCCCACATCGAATGATTGTGAGAAGAGAGCCTATTATATAAGCCTAGAGAGTTCTCCTACTTAACAACATATGTTTTGAGTTAGAATTGGACTTCCTAGTGCATATTCGGGCTCCTGCTCTCGTGTGTGCTAGTTGTCTAGGACTCAAAAGTAGAGAGGGTGTGTTGGAGTTGTTATTGTGTGTTATTGTGTGAAGGCCACTTGTGAGTTGTCTCACATATAATTGTGAGAATGGAGCCTATCATATAAGCCTAGAGAGTTCTCCTACTTAACATCATACAGAGGCGGAGGGAAAGGGAGGTCAAGGGGGTCAGTGGACCCCCCCCCCTTTCCCAATAATTTTTTTTAATTAAATTAAAAAAATCAATTAAAATTTCTTTTAACTGAAATAAAATAAAAAAGTAAATTAGTAAATATAAAATACAATTATATACTCTATGTAAAAGAATATACTCAATTTACTTAAAAAAATAAAATTAAAGAATACAAATTGGCTGAATTTTTTTTTTCTTTCACTCATACTCATCGTCCTTATCGTCTCATTCAATGAAACTCTAATTTCTCACTTACCAGGTTCGATTTTAGTTCAATTGAATTATTGTTTAATTTAATGAAACCCTGAAAATTGTTCGATTTTGAATGATTAAATTGATTAAGGGTTGTGATTTGTTTTGATTTAATTGTTGTTTTTGCTATTGATTTGATCGATAGAGGTATTGAGTTCTTAGGGCAACCCCAATGGTTGTGAAATGACAAGGGCCATTGCCATTTTTTGGCAAAAAGCCAAAAAAATCAACCCCAATGGTTGAAATGGCCCTTGCCAAAAAATGGCTCTTGCCAAATATCCATGTATATTTGAGCAAATATACATGGAAAAATGACCCTTGCCATTTGTGTCATGTCATCACTACTTCTCATCTCAACCACTCAAAATTCAACAACATTTTTTTAATTATAAAGTTGATATTATCACATACCAAAAACAATATATTATTATTTAATTTTTAACTCATTCATTCCAAAAAAAAAAAAGATGTTGAAGATGAATATGATAGACAATTTAATGCAATTGTTGTAGAGTTGATTGAGCTGTTGAATTTAATATCAAGATATAGGTAGGTTGGTAATTGATAAGTGATCAATTCAATAAATTATTTTAGATTTTAATATTATATATATAATTTATAGAAAAAAAATTATATTAAAAAAATATCAAAAAATCAAAAATATATTTTTTAAAATAAAAATGGCTCTACTCATTTTTATACCATTGAAGTACATTTTACAAATGTCAAATGGCAAGAGCTATTTTTTAGCCAAAATAGCAAATGGCAAGAGCTATTTTGGCCAAACCATTGTGGTTGCTCTTATTGAATTTTATGGGTTATGTTTTTTCTGCTAGCTATAGTTTTCATGGTATTTGAATTTTTCTGACAGATTCATGGATAAATTTTTTATTCGAAATAAAAAGTTACCGGACTCGAGTACATTTCTTCCTACCAAATCTTCGAATTTTGAATCTTCTTCTACTGTTGAGAGGATTGTTGAATTTTCGAATTTGGACCCCCCTTTGTAATTTCTCTGGCTCCGCCACTAACATCATATATATGGTTTTGAGTTAGAATGGAACTCCCTAATGCATATTCGGGCTCCCGCTCTCGTGTGTGCGCTAGGCGTGGGACCGCACATTAGCACCCCCATTCATGGATTTCTAGATTTCGTAGGCCTGCTTGCGGAGCTTACAGGCGGAGGTGGGTTTTTGTGGTCACGTGGTGGTTGACATAATGTTGTCTTACGTGCTGCTAATCAATGGCTTTGAAAGCACTTGATATCTTGCGCATATCATGGACTTCTCCCTGCTATGGTTTACATTATTTGGCAAGAGAGGAACACGCGAATACATGAGGCTCGCTTGGAGTCGTCTGGTGGACTGGTGGTTGCTCATGTTCTTTCCATTACACGGGAATTGATCATCTCTCTACGACCTTTTGATTCTCTTCAGGCACGGAAAAGGGTGTGACATATAACTTGGTAATAGTTCTTTTTGTATTATAGTGCTATATATTATGGTTGATTGTTTGGAGAGCAGTCTGTTAGCTCGTTCTTGTGTTGTACTATACTTTTTCTTTTATATGATATTTACGTTTACCTAAAAATAACAACTACTAGTATATATAATCACTTTATTTATTTATTTCACATGAATAAAAAAACAACAAATTCATTTTGGGATATACAGTAATTCCTAAAATCTGACATGACGTTATATTCAAAATAATTTTAGGACGTAGACTAAGTCAATTGATCTCCGAGTGCATGCATGCTGGGCTGGGCTCGGCCCACCACCACCACTATTTGTTGCTTCTACGAATAAACGGCTCGGTGCGGGTGGGCCCATTTTGTTCTTGGAATTTATCCAGTCCTTATCGTGGATGGAAATTTCCATGTTGTTTCTCACCAAGTATACAAATATTTGTAATGGAATTTTTATGTTTATTGCATGTATTGTACTCATTATCTTCGGATTAATTATGCACACATTTCTTTTAATAATATCAAAGAAATCGTTTATAATTATTTGAGACTGGAATAAGTAGTACGAGTAGTATTAATTACCAGTAATATACTCCGGTTATCACAAATTACTTACATATCATCTATCAAATTGTTGCGTACCTTTTACAACTAAAAGTCACATTTTTATGGTGTAAATTCTGGAAAGTAAAAGTCAATGGTACATGGTCCATGAGAAGTTGCGTGCGCAGACGATCCGCTCTCTCCAACTAATCAGAAACCCACACCGCAGCTATAAAAAGGCAACCCGTGCCCGACCCGTAGATATCTGCCCGACAGAAAGTAAACATCACCTTTTTTTTTTTTTTTTTTGCTAAACCAAAAATCCCATCCCAATCATGGTTTACTCCGATGGCGACGGCCATGGCGGCTCGCCACAATCTCACCAAAACGTCGTCGTAATTCGCCACGGAGACCGACTGGACAACGTCGCCCCCCGCTGGGCTGCCTCTGCCGCGCGCCCCTGGGACCCGCCGCTGGCGGAGGACGGCTTGGTCAGGGCTTTCGCCACCGGCGAGAAGCTCCGAAAGCAGCTCGGTTTTCCGATCCACCGCGTCTTCGTCTCTCCCTTCCTTCGCTGCCTCCAGACGGCCGCAGAGATCGTCTCCGCATTGTCCGCCGTCGCTAAAATTTCGGACGATCCTAACGATGTGACCTCGAACGGCGTCGTTCTCGATACTTCCAAAATCAAGGTTAATTTGAATTTGTCGTTGTTGTTGATTATATTCTCACAAAATTAGTAATTTATGAGATCTGAATTCATGGAGTATAATGTATACAAAATTTTCAGGTCTCAATCGAATACGGATTGTGCGAGATGATGAATTCCTTGGCTATCCGAGATCCAGTGGCCCCAAAGGACGGGGTTTTTACCTTCTCTACCTCTGCGTGTGAATCTGTTTTACCAGATGGAACAGTCGATAACGCTGTTGAGATGGTTTATAAGGAGGTGATTATTTCTTAGTTTTTAGCCAATGATCATTTTCATCAGTAGTGAGATATGCACTAAACGTGGTGTTTGCTTTGTGGTGTACAGTTGCCTCGATGGCAAGAGACGGCCGAAGGTGCTAGGGCTAGATACCTTGAGGTCATCAAGGCTCTTGCCGACAAATATCCCTCGGAGAACCTGTTGCTAGTAACACACGGTATGCTAAATCGAAACTCGTTTAATTAATCGTGTGAATTGCTCTTGAATGTTTGATACGTATTTCACAATTGGTTGATTCTAGGGGAAGGAGTTGGATCGGCTGCTGCTTCTGGATGCGCAGCCGATGATGTTATGGTAACTGAAGTCGAGTATTGTGCATTCACCGTCTTGCGTAGACCCATAGCTTTTGGGCAAAACCACCCGTTTACCGCTGGTGACTACATCGGATCACCAAAAGGTCTATTCGGCATCTCGTTGACAAAAGCATGAGATGTGATGATCCCGCCAAAAAAAACTCCATGTAATACTGTCGATTTACTCGTACCATTGTTCGGAATTCAGTTCGGTCGTTGGTCAATCCCGCAACGAGAGATCGATGTTTTCTTATCCATCTTGAAGCTTTTAACATGCAATAATAGCCTTTGTATCAACATATTGGGCCTTACTAAGTCTTGTTGTCCTATTAATTAAACACTACTGGAGTCTCATTCATCTTACCTATAAACTGATTCAATATAAATTGCAAAAGTATAATTGCAAAAAAATACTAAAAATACTACAGAAAAAAATGTGAGATGAGATTGTCATGTAAGGGTCAAGGGAATATAACTTTTACAAGTGAAACAAAGAAGTGGCAACAAGGGTCAAGGGGGAATATAACTTTTACAAGTGAAACAAGAAAGTTTAGGATGCTTTAATATAGTATTAGGAAATAATTGCATGTTAAGAACCCACCAGGTAGAACATATTCGTATAATAACAATAAAAAAACATGTAAATATTCACTGTACTGTGGCATCCTGTCCGTTGTGCATGGTTTGAAGACCGACGACATGATAGGAAGCTGACACGGTGCATAATAGACTATACGAGCCCAGCACCAAAGTGGAAGTGGGACTCAATTTAAACTATTTATCACATGAAGACCGATGTAGGAGCTCAAAAATCTACTAAACATGACATGTTAAAAAATGGTGCAAAAACAATTATATATTACAATCTTTTTTGGTTATTTCACAACTCCTCACTTTTCTCTCAAGAAAAATGCCATAAAATCACAGCCAGTACACAAAAAAAAGACAAAAAACGCTTCTCATTAAAAACGATCTACTTATGATCAGGTGTCCTGGGATGCAATCCTAGTCCAGTCCTTATATTTGTTCCTACAGCCTTCATATCTTCTCCCTACAAGATCCAAAGCAGATAGATACACTCATAAAAGCATACAAGCAACAATCCAAATTAGTCATAACTCGACTGATATGTATCGAAAAAGAAAATCACTGAACCTACTATTTCATATTTTCATGGAACCATTGCCATATGCCACAATAATACTAACACTAACTTAAATTTTAATGTTTCTAAATGGGGATAGCTAAATTCATTTGAAACTTACTTAACTCGAGTGAAACTACTCAACTTGTATTCAATTTATATTAACATTGTGCATCACATCTGTCGACTATGATCTACTTCTCTCACCATCTCCATGGACTAATGATCATCTTAGTTCATCCGATAAATTAACTAAAAGATTATATGGTTCATAATTACTGATGATCTTCTTACCTAATCTTCAATAGAAGCCTTTAAAAGACACCTCAAATTTAGCACTATATAATTGGGGGTGACATTCTATGTCAAGATCATCCGAGTCGACCGATAGCAGTTATGATGCCTTTGTACGTCTCGAATATTTTTTTTTCAAACGCGGCACACACACACACACATATGTAAACAAGGACGTAACACGTAACAATCAAGAAACACGCGGCATATAAAGATCCAACAAAGCATAAACTAATGTCTAAGTTTTGCAAAAAAATATTGCTATCAGAAAAATATCCACTAGAGTAAAGTTTTTGAACTATTCTAATTAAATGATCTCATTCGCCTTCGCCAAATTCCACGCGTGAGATTGCACTCACGCACCTTCGATTTTAATAAAACCGTGGATAATAAACTGTGGATTATTAGGCTGGAAGAATAATTTTATTAGAGATTAAGCCTATTTAGAGGATAATTCATAGTCACTGAATAAAACAAATCATCCCCAAATTAATACTCGATCAATCAATCATATACAGTACTAATCAAACACATCAGAATTCTTACGGAGTTAACGCCGGCAAAACGGAGGGATGCCATGGCTGCGGCGGCGATGGCGCCGATGAAGAGGGAAGAGACGGAGAAGGCCTTGAAGGGCATGAGGGTAGAGTCGCCGGCGTGGCCCTTTCTGAATGAGGAGACGCCCCACCCTAACTGGGCCGCGCTCGCGGCGGCCCACCCCCAGTAGCTTTTCAGTACGACGCCGTTTTGCCCTCTACACTCTTCTTTTTCTTCCATTTTCCATTTTACGGAAAAAGGTCGCCTATACTATGTTATTCCAAATACTGTACTTCCCTCCCGATTTGGGCTTCTGTGTTTTGGGCTTTTGTATGATGGGCTGTCATCTTTTGGGTAGAGTAATCATTTAGCAATCGGGCTCTTTTAAAGGTGGTTGAGAGGAATAAGACTGATTTAATGTCCCACTTACTTCAAAATTGATATGGGATGATTAGGAATTGCAATGCAATTTTTCTTTTTCTTTTTTAAATAAATATTTGTGAATAACTTTTTAAACTATAACATATCTAGTATATCAGATAATACGTAATAATGTACTTCTTATTTGAATTTGACAAATAATTATTGTTTACATCAATATGTTACAAAAGAAAATTAGTTAATAAATAAACAAAATAGCCAAGTATTTTAATTTTTTAATCATATATACTGTATGTTTAAAATTAGCTAACAAATAAACAAAACAGCCAAATATTTTAATTTTTTAATCTATGTTTAAGTAGCGAATTTGATATCATTACTTTTCTAATTTTTTATTTCATTATATAATTAATACACACATAAAAAAAATCGTGACAAACATTGACGGGAAAAAATATTTATTTTTAGCACGGAAATTAAAAATAAATAATATTTTATATGTAAAACGGTATTAAAAAATGATATTCCCTCCGCTACTCTCGTATGTCTCATTTTCATTTTTGTTTTTCTTTTTCAAATGTTTTTATCATTTTCTACTTTTTATTATTTAAATAATTATTAAAAAATCATAAATTTCATTTTACAAATAAAATATACTCCTTCTGTCCCAGAGCTATAGGCACATGTGGTCAACATTGATTTTTTTTGTCAATTCAATACATATGATAAACAATATACAAAAATTATGAAAAAATTACTAAAATAAAATTCAATAGTTAAATTATATTTTAGTTATTTTTTTATAATTTTTGGATACCGTTTATCATATGTATTGGACGGACAAAAAAATTCAACGTTGAATTGCTATGGGACAGAGGCGTTTTTATTTTTTTAGCTTTTAACCGCTCTTATTTTATTTATAAATAACAATAAAATACTACTCCACTGTCATACTCAATAATCAATATTCATCTAAAATATCATACTCTTTTCGAAAATAAAAGAGCAAATTCATTTTTCATCATTACGAAATTAATGTTACAAATTTTACCAAACATGTGTTTTACGTGCCTGCATGCATGATTTGTAAAATCGACAACATAATAACTTATAACGGCATATTTGTGTGTGTATATATTAATTTCTAAAAAGATACATTTGTCGTATTATAATTTAACAACAATTTAAAAAAACATTGATATGATTTTTTTCAAGCAGATGAATTCTATTGTAGTTATAAACATTTGCATTTTTCTTAAAAGAAAATGCTAGCTATTAATAACCTAACATTAAAATCTATTTTTTTTGGTAAAGATCAACATTAAAATTCCTTGACAAAGTAAGTAATTCATCATTTTCATTAATATTTTTAATTTTTTCTTAGATGAAAAACATGAAATAATTATACTAAAAAATTTTTACTTTAAAATATATTTACAAATTAATGGTCATATTTTCTTTGCAAATCACAAAAAAAAATTGTCACTAGTTTTCTATGGATACATTATTTCTTGGTGCAGAAGTTCCGGGTTTGAATGATTCAAAGCATGGTTCGTAAGTAAGCACACCTAGCTAACCCACATGAGTTTTTAAAATAAAAGATACGCGTGGGACCCCCACCCCACCCCCGTTGAATAACTTCACTTCACGCACCAAAGAACACCATAAAATCTTGAATTAACAAGGGAGGGATAAACAACAATTAAATTAGAAAAGCAAATCTTTAATAGAATGGAAATTCATATTTACAATGTCTCCGAGAACCCAAGAAAAAAAAAAAAAAAAAAAAACCCTAAAATAGAGCATTTGTGCTTTCATTCTCAGTCCACTGCAGATTATTGTTATACCTTCAAATGGCATTTGCAAAATCAAAGGCATTTGTTGGGCATAATCATTCATCACTGTCACTTCCATTGCTTCTATTATCCCTGTACATAAACATAACAAGAATCTTCATCACTTCCCCCAAATACATAAATCTAATCTAAAATTCAATTCCAGAATTATTATACCTTGAGAGAATTTTCAGATACCTTGTATGAATCAGCATTAATCGACACCAGCCACGATCCAGGAAATAAAGTCTGCGAAATCCCAGAAAAATAAAATAAAATCAAATCGAATATATGTGATTTCAGATTTTAATCGAAACACAAAATTAAATTCCAGGAAATAGAGGAGAGTCTCACATCTACTTGTCTCTGTACGTTCTTCGGTCTCTTCTTCGGCCTCCTCGCCGGCTTCGATCCGGTCAGGGAGAAGATATCCTCCTCGATTTCCTCTTTTGTGAGGGACAGAAAGATGCTCACCTTCTTCTTTTCCTTCTTCTCGCCGCCGCCGCCGCCCTTTTTCTGGGAGGTTTCGCCTGATTTGGACTCGCCTTTGTTCTTCTCAGATCCATTGTTTCTCACGGGGCATCCTCCTCCTCCTCCTCCGCCGCCGCTCCCACTCACGAATCTGCGTATGGGCTTTCTGGGTCTCAGGTTCCACACCTTCGTTTCCTCGTCCATGTTCTCATCAGCTTCCACTTTATTCTCGATCTTCGCCGCTGGGATCGGGGTTGGAACTTGAATCGGAATCGGAACTGGAACCGGAACCTCCTCTGTTCTGGTGGTGGTGCTCTTACAGGGGATTTTGATTAGGATCTTCGATTTCTTACTTCCAGATGCTTCGATTTCTTTGCCCTTTGATTTCGCCTGATTAGGGGTTCTCTCTGGATTTGTTGACGGAACCGCGATGGTGGTCCTGGAACCGTCCGTCTTCGGGTGGATTCTCTGGTAATCAACCGACGAATCGTGGCGGCGGATGTGGTGCGGCGGCAGATCGCCCGAGATCGCCGAGCGCTTACCCGAGAAGGGAGCGGGGGGCGAAGGCTGCTTCCCAGCGTAGTACGGGGTCTCGCGCGGCGGAGACTGATGACGCGGCGGCGTCGCGGAGACGGAATCTCGCAGCGGCGAGTGGCGGACGGGGGACGCGGAGGACGCGTTCGGCCTACGCGAAGGGGATTTGATCGAGCGGCGGCGATGGTGGAGTCCGCCGCCGCTGCCTCCCGATTGGCCGTCCTTGTTCCATTTGAGATGGTGCGGGAGGGTGAAGTTGTGGAGCGGCTGTGATTTGGCCGGTGCGGTGGAAGCCATGGCAGGCAGCGCTGAAGAGATGCTCGTCAAAACGGCGCCGTTGAAATCAGGGAACCTAAAAAACACAGAGCGATGAGATTTATGTGATGCGCCAACGGCGTATAGCCCTCATGAGAGAGGAGGACGAAATCAAAATGAATGTGGGTGTATGTGTGTTTATCGATCGAGAGGGTTTTTGATGGCGATGAATATAAAATGAACCAAGCTTGAGAGGAAAGGATTTCTGATTTGTAGAGAGAGAGAGAGGGGTTTAGAGAGAGAAAGAGATTGCAGAGGAAAAAGTGATGTGGAGAAGAAGATGAAAGGCGAATAAAATAATTTAGCAGTGTATATAACACATTATCACAAGTTTTACCCTAATTAGGGTTAATTAAGGAAATTATTTGGATTTTCTATTATTATTATTATTATTTTTCACGTTTGAAATTTTTATTTCATTTTCTCAAATACTAAAAGGTTTTTAGAATATTTATTACTACTCATCTTATTATTTACTTGCTTTATGTATAATATTGTATATAAAGATTATAGCATTCTATATTTCAAATAATCATCCTCTCTTATATTAATGTTGTTTCATTTTTGCTTGAGAATATACTTTCATGAAATTTTGATGTTATGCACACACAACATGATTATGCAATATAATCTTTATTTTTGTTTTATAACATATTCAACTCAAAATAGTAATACTATCGTTTTTCATTATTACAAAATTATTACGAAATTAATGTTACAAATTTTACCGAACATGTGTTTTACGTGCCTGCATGCATGATTTACAAAATCGACAACAGAATAACTTATAACGGTATATTTGTGTGTATATATATTAATTTCTAAAAAGATACGTTTGTCGTATTATGATATAACGACAATTTAAAAAATAGTGATACGATTTTTCGAAAAGAGTATGAATTCTATTGCTATAAACATTTGCAATTTTATTAAAAGAAAATGCTAGCTACTATAACAAATTCGAATTAACAAAAATTATGAAAGGGAATGGATGGAAATATCCACTTACAAGTTACAAGCACAACTAATACAAATAAGAATCAAATGGAGCATTAAATAAATAAATTATTATAGTGCATAATAATAATAATAATAATAATAATAATAATAATAATAATAATAATAAAGCAAAAGCTTCCTATCTGTGTAACTGATTTTGTATGTTGCGGTAGTTAGACCATAGATGCCCATAATGTTTTTCAAACTCTTATAGGGAAAAGGGACGAGGCATATATAACTAAAATTTTAAATTAAATTATTTTCCCTCGACACTCCATCTATTGTGCCAATTTGTTTTTGCAATAGTATGACACACCTCAATGTTATTCCATCAATCGATGTAAAGAGATACTACATTTATCCCGTATTAATGATCTTAAGTCCTTTATAAATCGAAAACTAACCCGTACACATATCGATCGATTGGAAACGAATTCTTTCATATTGTTCTTCTTTCAATTGTGCCTGTCCCCTTCACGAGTTCTTTCAATCAATCGATGTGAGCCTTCACGAGTAGAGTAGACCATAAACTATTTTTCAAAATTTAATCACAAGTACTAATATATATGTGAGCAAGTTAAGTCAATAACATTTTAATTAAAAGGTTCATGAAAGTCTCCAGTTTTTTTGAGATAGAAGTATGAAATAAAATTTTATTTAGTGTGTATCTTAAGATTTTGCTTATAGAAATTGACACTAGAATTATAATGTATACTTAATGCGTAAATAATTAAAAATAGTTATTTCTAGTTCAAAAAATATCTATATGTATATATATGATTTAAATAAATGTTAATAATAAAATTATGATTTTTTGTAAAGTGTGTCAGACGATTAAGTTAATCCCATCAATTTCAGATTTAAAATATTTTTTATGAGTTGATATTTTAATTACATTTTGAAATAATGCTAGAAAAAAATGTAGTACTCTACATTCTCTTTTTGGAAATATGGAGTTACATCCTTGTAGTAGTATTGACATTTTAGATTTCAATCAACATGTACTTGAGTTTTACCCAAAGAGAAAAGAAGCTCAGTGTGCCCATATGTAGCAATGTCTTATTTTTTGTCAAAGTACAGAATTTATATATACAAATAGCAAAAAAAAATGTTTCTTTTTAATTCAATTATGTGATTCCCACATATCCTTATTTTATACCATTCAAAATTTCAGAAATCAGTACATGTAACAACTCTAAGAAATATTGTTACTTCTCATGTAGGTGGCACATTAATTAATAAATTTAAGAACAAGCCACTTGATAATCGAAGGGAGCGAAAGTCGCTTTGGCAGCAACATAGGTGAAAACGACGCTCTGGGTCATGAACAACGGCTGTCCGTTGTTGCTCACGAGACAATGGGTATCATCGTACTTGGAAATGATCGACGGATCAATCTTATTTTTAGGATCAAAATTGAGTCAACTTCACTTTCGAAAGAGTGCAAATACATTCGTTGGTGATGGTCACATTCCATTGATCTTCGTTAGGCGAAATTTGTTTTTGTGTGATGTTCAACTTGTCTGGAGTACACTGCGCATCCCCAATGCTCGAACATTGGGACCCGAAGCAAAGAAGCACAACGAAGAAGAAGAAAGCGATGATTCTGGTGATGTCTCCTCCTCCCATTTTTTATTGTGTGAAAAAAGAAGAAGAGAAAGTTAAATCCTAATTGTTGAGTTTGTTTGTGATGTGTTTTGTGATGGAACACATTGCTTCGCTATTTATAGGCCAAGATTAGTGCCGCTTCGAAATTGATTGATTATGATATATTCATAAATTTCAATGTTTTGAATTTCATTTAGGAAACTTACCCTGTATTAAGTTTCAATCTTCTTAATTTGATATTGATTATCATGTTTTTAATTTACAATCATTTTAAATTTACGACAATTTAAAATTAAATGATTGTACATTTTTTTAGAAATAGCTAGTATGGATGTTAATATTGTTAATATGAACATTTGCATTTTTTTTTAAAGTGTGGATTTCACAAACAACATTGATATCTAAACAGTCGGTAAAGTAGGTCGTAACTTTAGGAAGGTATATTGAATTGAGAGTTTACATAATTTTATTAAATTTTAAAAGTTATGAGGTATTTAATTTGGATTTTTAAGAGTCCATAAAAATCAAATGGTATTCATTATCGATTTTAAAAAGTCTTAAAAAATCCATAAGTATTCAAAAATCTATGAATTTTAATATTTTATGGATTTTGATTGATTTTTCTTTCAAAATAGAAATAGTTTTTACTATTCAAAATCTCGTGATATTTTTATAGATTTGACTAAAACATTAATAAAAGAGAAAATTTGGGTAAGGTGCAAAATTTTAAATTTGTTTATAATTAAATATATCAGTTTTTTTAATTATAAAAATAAGTAACATGTCTATTTTACTCTTTTGAATTTAATGGGTGGTTATTTTTTAACAAGGGTAATATAGTCATTTATACTACACTTCATTCTAATAAAAAAATGATTATTCTTTTTTATCAAATAAAGTAAAAAATATTCTACCATTTTTCATGATGAAAAAAAAAATGAACTTTTATTTGTAAAAACTAAAATCACAACTCCCTTTTTCCTAAATATTTCTTAATAAAATTAATAAAACTTATAAAAATTACTATATAAAAACAAGAACTTATAATTAATTATACATATATATACATATATATAATTAATTAATTAATTAATTACTTGTAATTATTTTTAAATACTTATATTTTTAAAATTTATTTTATTATTATTTGATCAGATCTTTATTTTATAAAAAATGATTAAAAAATAGAATAATAATAGTGAATAATAATATATCTTTTTAATTAATGTTTTTTGTCATAAATTAGTTGGATAGATATTTTTATAGTAGTATATAAGTAATTCATATACATATACATTAATAGTTAAAATTAATTAAACTCTATGTAAATTTATTAAAAAATATTTTCCACAATTTACCAAACTCTATAAAAATCCATATAAATCAATAAAAATGTAAGTCAAACTCTCCATATACTCTACAGATTTTGTTAATCCACGAATTTTTTAAATTTTTTAAAGAATCCAATAAAACTTGAATTGCATAAATCCTCTTTAATTAACTAGTGGTAAAATGTTATCGAGATATATTATTTTTTAAATAAAATTTACTACAATTGTAAAGTAGACGTAACTTTCGTTAACGAGTGATTATTATAAATTTTGTGTTCTTGTTTTTATTAATTTTCCACTTACAAAAGATTTTAAAAGGCGTTAGGCGCTAGTGGGGCGGTGACTAGTGGCCTAGCGCCTGGAGGGATTACTCGGGGATTAGACGAGAATTAATCGTTTTACATTTTTTATATTTAATTAATTAATATTATATTTTGAAAATATTTTTTATGCATAATAATTTAATATTTTGAACAAAACAATCCATAAACAATCTAAACATAGTATTAAGTATTAATCACAAGTCGTGACATAATAAAATAATTAAAATATCTTGTAAATTTAAAATTTTAGATTATTTTTATTATATTTTTAATATTTTTTTTTCAAATTTTCTTCTTTTACTCAAAATTTATCATAGCAACATCTATTTTATTTGATTTATTAAGTTTTGCATTAAATTTAATTGTTCAATTAAATCTGCTCGAGAAACGTCTAAGAAAGTAAAAATCTAACTAATCGAATTTGGGCGGTCTAAATCGGTTTTAGGTGGGTCTGGGATGGTTTAGGCGGCGTTGAAGCGACTTGGGTACCTAGAGCCTAAAATCTAGGCAGTTAGGTACAACTTAGAGCCTAGGCGGAGTCTAGGCGAGGATTTTTAGAACATATCAGTTACAACCACAACTAATACAAATAAGAATGAGCATTGAACAAATTATTATAGTGCATAAATAAAACAATACTTCATCCCTCTCACAATACATGATAGACTTTGTTGAGCACGTAGATTAAAAAAATATTGTTTTTTGACTTTTTGACCAAAAAATAAAGGGTAAAAATGTATTTTTAAGTTAAAAAATAAAGTAATTGTTAGTAGACTTTATAAAGTAAGAATAAATTAAATTGTATTTTCAAGTGAAAAAGTAGGAATGTTAATTTCTTTTTTTGATGTATATCAATTATTATGGGATATCAATTATTGTGACAGGAAAGAGTAATAATAATAATAATAATAATTAATAAATAAATAAAGCAAAAGCTTTTTTTTTATAAAGAGGAGAGACGAGAAACTCTACCCCTATTTGATCGGAGGTCTTTCGATCGGGTAGGATGTAAATCGAGGGATTTGCCCGAGTAGCAGACACCTGTGCGAGAGAGCCAACAGGTCTCACCACAAGACAACCCTTCATAATATTTTAATAAAAATTTGTCCCACCCGAGGTTCGAACCCCGCGTCGCCAGAGAATTTCACCCACATCATCACATGCCTTACCACTAGACTATGCCCTAGAGACTAAATAAAGCAAAAGCTTCCAATTAATTCGTGTAACTGATTTTGTATGTTGTGGTAGTTAGATCATAGATCTCCATAATGTTTTTTTAAACTCTTATAGGGAGAAACGAGGAAGCATAACTAAAATCTTAAATTAAATTATTTTTTCCTCGACTTTCCATGGATTGTGCCAATTTGATTTCCATAATTTTTTTTCAATTGATGTGCGTATGTTTAAAATTATTTTTCAAATTTGACTAGTATAATATGTAGCAAGTTGAGTTAATAAAACCTTGATTTTTGTGTTAAAGTAATAAAATATTTCA
The DNA here is from genome assembly GCA_954870475.1 of Euphrasia confusa. Classification (NCBI taxonomy): domain Eukaryota; kingdom Viridiplantae; phylum Streptophyta; class Magnoliopsida; order Lamiales; family Orobanchaceae; genus Euphrasia; species Euphrasia confusa. The sequence goes on from OX940962.1 coordinate 5,246,107, forward strand.
ACTTATATGTGAGTCAAATATTTTTATTCCAATCTATTTGATATATTTAGCAATTCTTTAACTTAAAAACATATTTGTACTTTTTTTTTACTATTTCCTTTCTAACTAATTATAATTATGAATTCCTCTTTTATATAATTCACAAAAAAAATTACATAATCACTTAAACATATACTAATAGTAATACTTGTTGGTCAGAAGGTAACAAAATACTAACACTTCATTTTGCATAGAAGTGTCAAACTTTTTTGAGACAAAAGCAGTAATTAAATAAACTATTTCGTACATCTCTTAAGAGTTTGCTGACACAATTTTTAAGAAATAAATAGGAGTACAATATAATGTAGATTTGATGTGTAAATTAATAAAATTGTGGTTTTTATTTTTATTTTAAAGTATCAATTCAAACGTTGAACTTAAGTTAATCACATCAATTTAAGATTTAAAATATTTGTTGAGTCGAAATACAACTATTTATTTTAATTTTATTTTTGGGAATATTGGAGAGAGAAAATGTACTCTATATTTTTTATTTATATATATATATGGAGTTTACATCCTTGTACATATAGTAGTATTGACATTGTAGATTTCAATCAAAACATGTACTTGAGTTTTCCCAAAGAGAGAAGAAGCTAGTGTGCCCATATGTAGCAATATTTTTATATATATTTTTATCAAGTAAAGAATATATATATAGTCAAAAAGAGGAAAAAAATTAACCAAATGATTAATGTCTCATCAAGAACCCCAACATCATTTTATTTCATTCAAAATTAATTTCAGAGAAAATTCATTATAATGTGTGGTGTATCTAATTAAGAACAGGATACTAGATAATCGAATGGAGCAAAAGTAGCTTTAGGGCCGACATAGGTGAATACGACGCTCTCGGTCCTGAACAGCGGCGCTCCATTGTTGCTCACAAGACAATGGGTGTCATCGTACTTGGAAATGATCGAAGGATCAATCTTATTTTGAGGTTTGAAATTGAGGCAAGTCAACTTCACGTTCGAAAGAGAGCAAATACATTGGTTGGTGATGGTCACTTTCCATTGATCTTGGACAAATTTCTTAGGCAAAACTCGTTCTTGTGTGATGCTCAACTTGTTTGGAGTGCACTGCGCATCGCCAATACACGAACCTGTAGTGATTTATATATATACATGAATCAATATATATATATATATACGGAAATATTATAATTAAGTCAAATATCATCGTCGTTCAAATTTAAAATGAAATATATATAATTAATATATATACGTACATTGGGACACGAAGCAAAGAAGCACAACGAAGAAGAAGCCGATGATTTGTCCACCCATTTTAATTGTGAAAAAAGAATAAAGAAGAGAAAATTAAATCCGATTTGATGATGATCGATGGATTAATTTGTTTGTGATGTTTTGTGGTCATGTGTCTTCGGTATTTATAGGCCAAGATTGGTCTCATTACAAAAAAATATTTAAAAATGGTCAATTATACTAAATCATACTTTTAGTTTCTACGTGTCTCATATGACTTATGAGATTTAAATTATTACTACTATATACCGAGTATATGGTAAGTCTATAATTAGTAATTAGTAATTACCATGTATTTAACTTTATAAATAGTAAATACACACCATCTTACAATATTGTAACCGATGACTTTGTGGGGGTGCCCAAAATTTTAAAGGCATAAAAACAAAAAACAAAAAAACATTTTTTTTTTTTAAGTTTAGCTACCTAAACGAAAAATTGTTACAATTATTTACTTAATATTTTTATCGTTTTGTTAAGGGTTGTTAGCTCAGTTGGTTGACCACTTGAATTGAAGACTTGAAGTCTTTGGTTCGAATTCCAAGACACTGCAATTGACATAGACAAAAAAAATTGTCGTTTTATACTTGCCTACTTTTTATTGACAGAACAGAATATTTCGAAAAATATTTCGATTGTGAGGTTAAATTCCTAATTTCTTATTCCTCTTTGTTGGTTGATTACTAAAATAACCTTTTAATCTTTAAGCAATAAATAACTTAATATTTGAAAAGTTCTCAAATAACAAATAAAAATACATTGAACATTAAAAATTCAGAAAATAAAAGAAAAAATAAAATATTGTTCTTGAGCATTTACAAAAGCAGAAATACGAAGAAAAAATGAAATTAGTAACATATTCTACTCGAAATGGTAATACTATCGTCTTCATTAATACGAGTTCAAAATTAAAAATTTTACGGAACATGTATTTTACGTGCTAGCATGCATGATATGTAAAATCGATAACATAATGACTTATAGCAATATATTTGTGTGTATATGTATTAATTTCAAAAAAATATATGTTTGTCGTATTATAATTATACGACAATTTTAAAAAACGGTGATACAATTTTTTCGAAAAGAGTACAAATGTTAATTTTGTTGATACGAACATTTGCATTTTTTTTTAGAAAAGTATTTTATTAACATTGTCTGTATCTAAATAGCTTGTAACGCTATAATTGAATAGTACTCCTATATACTAGTATACAAAGATTACTAAGCCTTGTAATTGAAATTTATATATTAATTTCAAAAAATATATATTTGTTGTATTATAATTTTACGACAATTTTAAAAAATAGTAATACAATTTTTTTCGAAAAGAGTATGATTATTAATTTTGTTGATATGAACGTTTGCATTTTTTGAAAAAAAAATAGGAGTATTTTATTAACATTATCGGTATCTAAATATCATGTAACACTATAATTGAATAGTACTCTCCTATATACTACAATAGTATATAAACATTACTAAGCGTTATAATTGAAACCTATATTTTTCTAGTAAAATCTATTACAGTGATAAAATGAAACGAGTAAATCGTTATACATTTTGTATTCTTATTTTCATTTTACTCGTGTGTTTACCATTTCTTGGCGACGAATTTAAACGAAAAAAAAAAGTCCTAGCTATAACAAATTCGGAATTAAAAAAATAATGAAATAGAATTGATGGAACTATCCACTTACACGTTTTACAAGCACAACGAATACAAATAAGAATCAAATTGAGTATTAAAATTGAAGTTAGTATAGTGCATAAATATTATAATAATAATAATAATGCGAAATAATGCGGAAAAAATTATGTTATTCCCGGCCATCATCAATTTATTCCATTCATCAAAATTTCAGAAATCTCAGTACATGCAACAAGTCAAAGAAATGTTACTTCTCCGAGTAAATTAATTAATATAATTAATCTAAGAACAAGCCACTTGATAATCGAAGGGAGCGAAAGTGGCTTTGGCAGCGACATACGTGAAAATGACGCTCGAAATTAAGGCACGTCAACATCAAGCTCGAAAGAGTACATGGACATTCGTTGGTGATGGTCACATTCCATTTTTTTTGATTACTTTTATGCAATATTTCATCTTGTTCGATCTTCAATTTGGTTAGAGGACACTGCAAATCAATATTACTCGAACCTGTGATACACATGCAAATCGGAAACATTATAAGCCAACCGTCATTAAAATATGATAAAAATGAAATATAAACATACATTGAGTTATGAAGCAAAGAAGAACAAGAACGGCGAAGCCGATGATTCTGGTGATCATCATTGTGTGGAAAAAGAAGAAGAGAGAATTAATTAAATCCTATTCGATTAATTCGATCAGTTTGTATTGTTTTCTCAACATATTTCTTTGCTATTTATAGGCGATGATTAGTGTCATCTCAAGAATAATTAGAGATCATGTGTGGTGAAATTTCAATTCAGATGATTCAAATGAAATGAAGGATAAAAGCAATTAGTCACAATTGCTTTTGAAAATGTATATCAAACAGTACGTCAACGGCTAAACAGAATTATACTCCAAAATCCAAATGATACACACGCATATAGTATCAATTACATTTTGGCACGTGAGTAGAATTTAGAATAAATCAGATCAGATGTGAGCGTCGCTTCGTAGGTACAATTTTTACGTGACACAAATGTTTATCTAAGTATACCATTTTGCTTCGTAAGTACAATTTTTGCGTGACACAAATGTTTATCTAAGTATACCATTACAAAATGAAGTACAATCGAAGAAAATGAATATTAAATATCAAATATTTGATACTAGTTGAAATTTTAAAAATATACTCCATCCGTCCCAATAAAAAATGCAATACTTTCTTTATAATTTACAAAAGAATTATTGGATCTTTTATTGGGGCGGAGTGAGTATATAAATATGAGTTTAAGTTGTACAGTGGCAAAACTTACAAAATGATAATTATAGATTGAATTATGGGGAAGTGCATGTATAAATAATTTTTAATGTGGCAAAACAAATGATACGAATTTGTACTTCAGAATAAGTATACACTCGATATGCAAAATTAAGATCACATAACAAAAAAGAAGTCTATCACTCTTTATTCTTAACGAGTGACTAAGATTTCTAGGATTGAGTAGAATAGAATAAAATCAAACTAATCCGCAATCAATGCAATCGATTAGACTATTTGTTAGAATTGATACCACTTTTTAAAATTCAAGTTGGGAGAATAAAGAGTGATTACGGATCCGGTATCAATGCAATCCAGTTGATTTTAACAGATTAGAAATCGGTTCACCCAACAACTCAAACTTATAGAGAAATTGAGTAATTAAACATTTATAGTGGACCGAATATATTTTTCAATATTAATCGTGATTTTACTATATTATTATTAAATGTATATATATCGATATCAAATTCATTTTTTTTTATATTATCTATTTTTTTAATTTGATCAAATTTTGTAAATTTGATTTATTTTTCTAATTATAATTATCAATTTTTCTTCATTGTATTTATTACATTATTTATATTTTACAAATAAATTGATTATTTAATAAATAATTAAAAAGTATAAAAATTAAATTAAATTAAATTGTAAGCTGTTGATAAAGTATAAAAAAAATTGAGAAGTCAAATGTATTAAATAATTTATGAGTTGCAAAAGAGTGAAATGAATTATTTATTAAAAAATAGTATTGTGAAAACTTAAAAATCCATGAAAAAATGGTTCAGTTCAGTTCAGATCGCTTAAGTTTCAGATCCTTAAGTTCAGTTTAGATCGCTTCAGTTCAGTTCAGTTAAGTTCAGTTCAGTTCGCTTCAAAATAAATTGAAATAAAATAAAAAAAATAATTTAAATCTATAATTTTCAATATACAATCTAGTTATTGTCATAATATTATTAATATTTTTTAAAAAATATTTAATAATTTATAATAATAATTATTATTTTTATAAAAAATCAATTCAGTTCAGTTTAGATCCTTTAAATTCAGTTCAGTTCAGTTCAGATCGCTTAAGTTCAATTCAGTTCAGCCGGTTTCAGTCCAAAAGAACAACTTAATGGCTTCCAGAACCATTCCTTTACAACCATGAGATGATACCCGCTTTGATCATTAAATTTGACCAAATTAAAGGCCTGATTTTTTGTATAACAAATGATAAAATATACAAATTTAAATAATATTGACATGAAATGCGATACCTTATGATTTTAAATTTTAAATTACAAATTAAAATATAAAAAATTATATAAAAATGTACAATATTTATAAATGAATACATAAATAACAATCAGGCGGATCCGAGTTTCGATCTGATATTTTTTCATTTTGATTGAGCCCTTAACAAACTTGTTGAAGTTGAACCAATAACACTTTAAAATGTCTTATTAAAGTGATAAAATTGTCATATTTATATGTTAGCTAAAAGATTTTATTTCAATCGATGTGAAATATCTAACACTTCCCTTCATGAGTAGACCGAAAATCACATCGACTCTACTCGTGAATTAATGTGTCATCTTTAGGCAAGCTGAAAAATTTCATCGGTTGAAGCACCTATTATCGTATTGGACAAATTATATAATGTGATGATTTGTGGTTTGTTTGTTAAACGAATCATCATTGGGTACAAATGCACGAGGCGAACAAAAGGGCTCCACGATTTGAAGCAAAAACATCAAAGCCGGCCATTGTACTGAATTGAATCATCGTTGGCATAAACCTAAAGAAAAATCGAAAACGGGCAGTTTGAAATTCCCAATCAGTATAACACAATACATTTTTCTTATTAAGCTAGCGTTTACAAACTCTGCATTACAAACATATGACAAACATTTGGAAATGGTGAATTGCTTACTTTTTCTTAATACAATAGGCAAAGTAGCAAAACACTAAATCATATATATATCATGATAATAGCAACAACTCGAAGAAATGTTACTAGTCTCCGAGAGAATAATCACGTATGATCTAATTAGAACAAGATGCATCATAATCGGAGGCAACGAAAGTAGCCTTTTTAGAACCGACATAGGTGAAGTCGATGCTTTCGCTCTTGTATAGCGGTTTGTTTTTATTACTCACGACATAATGGGTATCATTGGACTTGGAAATAATCGAAGGATCAATCTTGTTTTGAGGTTTGAAATTAAGGCACGTCAAGATCAACATCGAAAGAGCGCACATGGACAATTGTTGGGGATGCATGGTCACAATCTATTCTTTTTGAGTTTTTTTAGGCAAACACAACTAGTTCTTGTGTGATGTACGTTCAACTTGCTTGGCCTACACTGCGAATCGTCAAAACTTGAACCTGTCATACAAAAAACAGTACGTACGAAACAACGGAAACATAAGTCAATCGTCATTCAAATATAAAAACATAAAGTATATTGTATATATACATACACTGAGTAATGAAGCAAAGAAGCACAAGGAACATGACGATGATTTTGGTGATCATGTCTCCAGCTCCCATTTTAATCGTGTGAAGAAAGAAAGAGAGGATTAATTCGATTCGATTAGTTTGTTTTGTTGTTTTGTTTTCTCAACAGATTTTTTAGCTATATAGGCAAATATTAGTGTCATTCAAAAGTATTGATAATTTATTAGTGTCAAAGAGAATTCTTGAAAGTATAACAAAATCATATGAAATTAAGACTCAGTGCTATGTTCTTTGGAAGTGAGTGTGGTTGAACTGAGCTAAATTAAAAAAAATGAACTGAATGAACTTAATTGATGAATGAACTTAATTGAGTTGAAGTTATTATTTTATAAAATTAATAATAATTCTTATATATTATTAAATATTTTTTAAAAATTATGAATAATATTCTATCATGAACCTTATGTTATATGGTTGAAATTATTTATTTTTATTATTTTTATTTTGTAATTTTATTTTGAAAAAAATTGAATGCAGCTGAACTGAAATAAAATTGAGTATTGAAGAATATATTCGACTCATTAATATAAATGTGAAGTTGTCTAACTTCTTTATTAGTTCGAGTTTTTATATGGAACAGCTTCTAACATTGAGTATAAAAGAACATGGTCTTAGGTCATGTTATTTTGAGCTGTTTTTCGGTTTCATTTATTTCAACTCGACTCAGTTCAGTTCAACTCAAAATAATATATTCAAAAATAAAATAAAATAAAGATGAATAATTTCAAGAATACAATTAAATTTATATTTAAGAATATTATTATTCATAACTTTTAAAATATATTTAATAATATCTTAAAAAATATTTTATTATAAAAATGAAAAATTCACGCCAGTTAGGGGTGTAAATGGTACGGATAATTTCCGCTCCGAATCCACATTCGTAACCGTTTTTAAGGATATGGTATGCGATTCTATGAATCTGGCGGATACGGATGAGGATACGGATATTTGCTTTGCGGATATCCGACGGATATGGTAGCGGATATGATATTGCTATTATCCGACGGATGCGGATTATCCGACATTTTACGAGGATTATCCGATCTTTTTAATACGGACTATCCGATTATAATTAGTAAAAAAGTTGATCTACTATCCTATTAGCCCATTAACTTAATAATTGTCATTCTATATAAGATAACTTAGTCAATCACGTCGTAATCACATCATCCTCATGTCATTACGTATCTTCCTAGACTACAATAAGTATAAATACTAAAAATTAATTAAATATAAATTTTTTTTTAATTTATTATCTTAAATAATAAAAAATTATTTATAAAGAGTTTATTTGCTCATATATAAATATGAAAAATAAAAATAATATGGTTCCATTTCCACATACAATTATTTTTTATTCTTTTTTAATTAATTTATTATTTTTATATTAGCGAAAAGAAATATAAAAAAAAATTTATCTAGGGCGGGTCGTTTCGGCCCGAAAACCCGAAAGCCCGGACCGAAAACCCAAAAAAAGCACGTCACGGGCCGGTCCCAATTTTTTTGGGACCGGCCCGCCAAGGGCCCGGACCGAAAATTAAAAAGACTGTTTGAGCCCGGTCTTAAAAAAAATTTGGACCGAAAACCCGGACCGGCCCGTATTTTTAATTTAATATAAAATTTTAATAAATATTATATATATATTTTATATAATTTTTTAACTTTTTAATTAATAATTCAATTTTAAAATTTTAAATTATAAATATTTTATATAATAATATTATTTAAAATTTTATTTTTTTCATAAAAAATATTAATAAAAAATTATTTTAATAATAAAAAATATATTTTTAAAATTAAAAAATCGGGCCTGAAAAGTCCGAAAACCCGGCTCGGACCGTCGGGCCCGGTCCCAAGTCGGGCCTTCATTTTAAAAAAACCCGGACCGGCCCGGACCGAAAAATTGGGTTTTGGGCCGGTCCCTAAAAAATTTTGGACCGGCCCGGCCCGCGCCCAGCCCTAATTTTATCTATCTGATAATATTTATCCGTATTCGGTCCGAATACGGTCCATTTCCGATCCGAATCCGTAATCCGATATAATCCGCATTTGTATCCGTATCCGGTTATTATCCGCTCCGCTCCGTATCCGCCAAAAAAATATGGTTAAGGATATGAAGAGAGCATTATCCGATCCGATCCGATCCGTTTACACCCCTAACGCCAGTTAATCACCTTATAAGCTTGAGAATTTGAAAGTCGTAGCGAGAGAATCCTCTCCCGTATGATAGAAAACGCTTGAGAGGACACCACTCCAGACGACACCGAGCGAGCCTCGTGTATCCTCGTGTTTCTCTCGAGCCAAATAAAATAGATCAGAGCAGCGAGAAGTCCACGATGCGCAGGATACCAATTGCCTCCCACGCCATCGACTAGCAGCCCGTAATCAGTGGCGGAACCACTTGTAACCCTTGGCTTAAGCCCCTCCCTAAAAAAATTCTTTGTACTTTTTACAATTTTTTTTGAAAAAATGCATTTTTCTTATGCCCCTAAAATATGTGTATATATATATATATATATACATATTATACATAAAATAATCCCAGCCCCCAAACGTTTTTTCTGGCTCCACCCTTGCCCGTAATACAGCACTATGCCGACCACCACATGACCATAGAAATCTCACCTCCACCTGTAGTCTCTGCAAGCAATCACGTGAGAAGGGACAATCAAAGAAAATGTAGGAGTGTGCCTCAGCGCTCTCCCCACCACGTACCACACACGAGTCATCCCCGTCCAATCCAACGTTTATACCGAATCGGCATCTGACCTCGAATTTCCAAAGAATGAAAGAATGTCGTGAGATATTCATCATGTGTTATATATGGAATATTCACCTATACTATATTATAAATTACAAAATTAATGATTTTTGTAATTTTTCAAAAGTGGTTTTTTGAAGTTTTTTTATACTAAGTAATTGATTAGTTTAGAGAATGTATGAAATTGTCTGAATTTATGAAATTGTTTTATTTAAATATGTCACCTATGCAAATCGTATAGTACCTACTCCAAAAATATGAAAATACACACGATGACACGAATTTATTATATACTGTATATATTTGACTCTAATCATTAAATGATTAATCCACTTCTCGTCCCCCATTTTCTCCTCTTATTCTCCTGCTAATTTCATGATCACCTGATTTACCTCCGGCGAACAGCTGCCGGCGCGGTAAATTTCGCGAGTTTTCCGATGATGAATTCAAGGCAACAACTAATCGACTCTCTCACCGCCCACATATCTCTCTACAACTCTCAAACCCTCTCCCACAACCCGAGCCCGAACCCCCGACCCGCCGCGCTCCGATGGTTCTCGTCCCTCTCGGTGCACCAACGCCGCGCGCACCTGACAGCTCTCGACCCCAACTTCGTATCAATCCTCATCCAGATGAAGGAGAAGCTCCGATCAAACGGCTACGGCCGCTTCATCATCCTCCCCGACCTCCCCCAAAACGACAATTCGGCCCTCCCAACGCTTTGCTACCGGAAATCGGAGGGTTTGCTATCGAGAATTTCAGAGTCCAGTCGCCCAGAACGCGCGATTCACGACTCCTTGGAGCTTTTCAGCTCGACCGAAGGTGAGAGGAATGGGAACAATGAATTTATTAGGCTTGACGCGATTTGTGTGGCTGAGGGTTTAATTGGGGACATGGGTATGTTTGTCGAGATTATGGATGGGATAACGAATGGGGAATTTTTGAGGGGAGGAGAAGAAGGGGAGCTGGCGGGGGATTGGGTGGAGCTAGGGTGGTTGAAAGCGAAGGGTTACTATAGCATGGTGGAGTTTGTTGTGAATAGAATTGAGGTTTCTCTGAGGTTGGCTTGGTTGGGCAGTAACAGTGGGAAGAAAAGAGGGGTGAAATTGAAGGAGAAGTTGAGTGCTTCTGGTGTGGCTGCAAATTTGTTTTGGAGGAAAAAAGGGTGTGTCGATTGGTGGGAGAATTTGGATGGGTGTGTGAAGCAAAAGGTTTATCGCACGTACTTGGGAAAAGCTGCACGGAAAGTGGTAATATTCGCTATATGTTACTACGTTTTTATGGATATCTCTGTTGATTAGGTATTGTTGTTATTGTTCGTGTTCTTGAGTTATTTATTTTAGACTTATGTTGTGAAAATTGAAATGGACTAGTGTCCTACTGGATCATAGTTTTAGGAAATTTATATTGTTTTCTTGGAAAATATTGTGTGTATTTGTATATTATTCTAGTTTAATGTTATTGTTTTATCGTTTGTTTGAACACGTAGTCTGATATCTTATTACTTCAAATCTGAGAGACAGCTGATATAGATTTATAGTAAGGGTAAACTTCCCTTTTAGGATGATAAATGTGGTGCCAAGATTATCAAGTAGTAACATTTACTTAGACGTCATTACATGGTCTTGCTCGCTAGTCGACCATTCTGTTTTGGAAATATTTATGTGGATTTGTATTCAATCTTATACATTGATTTCTGATAGTGCTAATTTTGTTTTCAACATTAGATCTGTTCCGTTTAATGTTTCCATCTTATCTATGTGTGACGCCACTTGGTCTTTTTGTACGTGTCATGATGTAGTGTAAAAAAATATTTAATGAAGATAAACGCATGATCTGATATCTTATTATTGCAATCTCAGACGGCTGATATAGTTCAGAGCAAACTTTCAGTCTTAGATGATAAACTTTGGTGTCGTGATGATCAAGATAAACAGTTACGCAGACGTGATTCGACTTTGTTGGGTACACGAGATATTGCGCCATACAGAGGAAGAGATTCCAAAATTAAATGGAATGCCAATCCTGCACATGTTTCAGGGGCTCTGTCTCCATTATATTGTATGCTCAACAGTCTGTATATTTTTCAGGTTATTTCCAATATGTTATCTGCAGCTCAGCGTGGCGAATATGATAAATTATTTTTTAGCTCCCTGGACAGTGTAGATTGCATCACTGACATCATTCTAAGAAAATTGCGTGATTTGCTCATGGTTATTTCGCTCGATTGCACGAAATTCGAGTTACTAGGAGAGGGTAGCATGAAATCTCTTGCAAAAAATCTAAATGACAAAGATGTTGCAACCAACCGTAAGAAAAAGGGGAAGAACAACAACAAAAAAGCAAAACCCATCCCAAGACCTTCTCAAGATGATTCAAAACCTATTGAACTTACTAAGGTAAACATTAGCCACACAATCATTTCATGAAATACCATTTTCTAGAATTAGAAGACTGTTTTATTGTTAAGTCTTAATTAATTCCAGTGGTATTTCAGGGTAAAGGAGATGGATCATTGTGTATCAGCAATGGCGATATCAGACAGCCCAGTAAGTTTGATATTGAATTGTCAAGAAAGGATCTTTCTAAGGGGAAGCTCACATCAGGAGATGCAATGGTTATGTGCTTGTTTTTCTTTATATACAGAAGCTATTAGACAAGAATGATAGATAGTCACTAACAGTTAAATCATCAGCAGGAACCTGATAAAGGAATAAATAATGGAAAATCACGAGGTGCTTCCAGGAAGAGTAGGAAAGAAAGAAAGAAGAATAGAACTTCTGGCTCTAATGGTTCAGAGATTAATGGTTGTCAATCAAGATGCACTAGGGTTTCCCATGGACCCCCCATGTCTGACTTGACTATTGAAAATTCAATTTTAGAGAATGTGTCGAACAATGGTGGGATTCAGGTTGAAAAATTGGATGGAAATCCTAATCATTGTAGTAAATTTACTGCAGATAAAGCTGTCAAAGGTTACTCTGCTGAAAACAGTGATCATCTCTTCTTGAAGCATGATCCAAACATTGTGATTGATTCCTTGAACTGTAATCTGGACTCTAGTGCCACAACTGCTGAGCCAACTTCTGAGCCTATGGGTGAATTTAACGAAAAGATGTGCACAAGAGTTGTTGGCTGTGAAAATTCTGCGTCCGGTTATCTGGGGAAGCAAATTAAAGGTGGTGAAGACGTAAAAACCCCTCTGGTTCAGGAGCAAAGAAGTCGTAGTCTCCATAGAGTTGGTGCCATGAGCGTTCCTGCTTACATTTCTTATGAGTGGCCCAATATAGTTCCTCTTAATCCTTCAACTGGCACGCACCGCCCTGCCGCCACCGATAGATTGCATCTCGACATTGGTCACAATTTACAAAATCACTTTCACCATTCTTTTGTACAGACTTTACCCGTAAGAAACTCTCCCATCGATACTAATGCTTATAATGGCATATTACCTAGACCTTTGTCGATGAGTATGGATTGGCCTCCTGTGGTGCGTGGTATTAATAGACTATTTCCATCAGTTGCTTGCAATTATGACAGTGAGTTCATTTCAAGGCGGTCACCATCTTTTCAACAAGGCATTGCAGCTACTTCTGAGGATGAAAGGACCATTTGCAGTGATGTGATGGACTTCACGGATGTTCCTAATTCACAGAAACTAATAGATGAGCATGATAAAAACTGGATGTCTGAAGAAGAGTTAGAGACTCATGCAGTTAGTGGGATGGATTATAATCAGCATTTTGGTGGTGGTGTGATGTATTGGAACCCTTCCGATCATCAGGGAACCAGTTTCTCACGTCCCCCTTCTCTTTGTTCAGATGATAGCTCTTGGGGCTGGAGAGAAGCTGATATGAACAGGGCTGTTGATGATATGGTTGCTTTCTCCTCTTCTTATAGTACAAATGGTTTGACCTCTCCATCTACTGCTTCCTTTTGCTCTCCATTTGATCCATTGGGTTCAGGGGCTCTTGGTTATGTTATGCCCGGAAGTGAAATTGGCAACAAGGTTCTGCATCCTTCCTCGACAATGAATGAAGTTGGTGCAGATGAGAGTGTCTCAGGATCTATGTCCAATATTTCAGGTGATGGAGAAATGAAGATTGTGGATTCACTTCCATACCCCATTTTAAGGCCAATAATTATCCCAAATATGTCGAGGGAAAGATCAAGATCGGAGTTTAAGCGTAATTATGATCATAATAGCCCCTGCGTTCCTCCGAACAGACGGGAACATCCTCGGATTAAGAGGCCGCCCTCTCCTGTTGTCTTATGTGTTCCACATGCTCCTCGGCCACCTCCACCTTCTCCTGTTAGTGATTCCAGAAAACATAGGGGTTTTCTTACTGTTCGATCTGGTAGCTCAAGCCCAAGGCAATTGGGTGTCAAAGGTTGGTTCCATGACGGTGTCGGCTTTGAAGAAGCCTGTGTGCCTATGGAAGGGAGTGAAGTAGTCTGGCCTTCTTGGAGGAACAAGGGCCTTTCAGCCCGTCAATTGACCCAGCCTTTAGCAGGACCTTTGCTTCAGGATCGGCTTATTGCAATTTCCCAGTTAGCTCGCGATCAGGAACATGTATGTGATTCTCTTATTCATTATGTACTTCTTTCTGCTTTCATTGTGGGTTTGTGTTTAAATCTTCTTTATTTTCTTAACTTGTCTTGTATTCTCAGCCAGATGTTGTATTGCCTTTACAACCGCCTGATACACAGAACTGTTCTACACGCAAAGCGTCCCTGTCGCTGATTCACGATATTCTGCATGATGAAGTCAACTCTTTCTGCAAGCAGGTAGAAAGTGCTGGGTTTGAAGAGCATGCTATATTCGAAAATTTTAAGTGGTTGAAAATTCAATTCATAAGATAGAGGTTACTAGATGTTGGCTCTGATAATTTAATGATGCTCAATTGTTTTGTAAATTTAAGGTTGCTGTTGAGAACCTGATCAGGAAGCCTTACATTAATTGGGCTGTTAAGCGTGTTGCACGGTCTCTTCAAGTCTTATGGCCTCGCTCTAGAACAAATATTTTTGGTTCAAATGCCACTGGTTTATCTTTGCCATCTAGTGATGTGGACCTTGTGGTTTGTCTTCCTCCTGTGAGGAATTTGGTGAGAACTTATATTTACTGTTTTAAATTTCTTTTTTTTTTCTTGCTATTTTTTTAAAAACAGGCCTCATATCAAGTTGCGTTTCAGGAACCTATTAAAGAAGCTGGGATCTTAGAGGGGCGTAATGGAATTAAAGAAACTTGCCTTCAGGTAGGTAGCAGGACACCAAAATGAACCACTTGTAGTGTTTGTTTCTATTTGCTGGATCTTTCATTAAATATTTGAGATAACTAGCCCACGTACCATGAATCCATTATACGGAGATGTGTTACATAAAGTCCAACCCTATGTCCTCTGCTGACAATTTCACAAATTGTAATAAAATGACACAAGATGAAATAGTGGGCAGAGTGATGCACTCCCGCCGTCCCGCGGAAGGCATTATTTGGATAATAATTTCTAGTTTTGGTTGACTGAACCTGTCAAGTTTATAGGACAGGAATTTGCGTTTTTTTTTTTTTTTTGCAATGTTTGTAACTTGTAATAACTGCCTTATTAAAAGTCTATTTGCCTTGTTAAAACTTGAAAGAAACTGTATAGATGATTGAGCAAAGTTCATGGAGTCTTTATTTCATCTACTAGCTGATGAATCTTTTGTTCCTCTGAGGATGTTGGTTCGAGGGAAATCCTGTTGTAAAGGCGATCCTCGTTACTTTGTGTTTGTGTACGTATGCGTATGAGCTCTAAAGTTGAACTTTATTGAAATCATTTATTTATTTGGTCGTCTGTATGATATACTATATTCCAACATCTCTAACTTTGATTAAATTTAGCTTATTAATTTTTGTTTTATTCCGGCTTTCCTTTTTGCAGCATGCTGCTAGATATCTTGCAAACCAGGAGTGGGTCAAAAGCGATTCTCTCAAGATTGTCGAAAATACTGCTGTAATGCTACCAAAAAAAAATCTTTTTTTTTCTATTGATTTCCGTTTGTGTTTTATATTGTTCACATCTTTTTTGTCATTTCTCTTAGATACCTATCATAATGCTTGTGATGGAAGTTCCTCGTGATCTCATCTCTACACTATCAAATGTTCCAACACCAAAGGAAGAAGCAGATCGGTTATCTTCTGCAGGGGGCAACCATTCTCAGACTGGCACTACTAGTTCTGAGGTCACTAGTTCACCAAAGTGGAGTAAGATGAATGATAATAATGATGGATTCAAATCGGTCCGTATTGACATTAGTTTCAAGTCTCCTACTCACACTGGACTTCAGACGACTGGACTGGTAATTATTAGCTGAAGTCTTTGTGTGGCATTGCACATTTAATGGTTCAATGCTATTCTGCTACGAATGGCGGAGATGGGGCCCTTTTGTATCCAAGCAAATTTTGAAAAATAGTCAAATAGTAATAATTTATATTTTTCGGACAAAAATATCTGGCTTATCCCTTCCTCGTCTGTACTAGTAGTGTTAAAAAATAAATTTAAAACAATAGTTGACGGATGGTTGTACTGGGCCAGCGTATCATTTTTTTTAAAAAATCTGGCCCAGTACACCCTCTCATCTTGGCTACGCCATTGCCTGCTACATTGCATGTTTCTGAATTGTTGGATTCAGTGCCTCTCACTTTGAAGTTGTTCTCATTGTGATCTACATTTCAAAGATGCTTTTTTAGTCATCCCCTCATTCTGGTGTTGCGAGTTCTCTGGACAGGTTAAAGATCTTACCGAGCGGTTTCCTGCTGTAACGCCTCTTACATTAGTGCTAAAACAGTTCTTAGCTGACCGTAGCCTGGATCAGTCATATTCTGGTGGTTTAAGCTCTTATTGTCTGGTAAGTTCTTATTGTCAATTGTTTATTTAACATGGCCGTAGCTTGTTTTCTCGTGGAATTGGGATCCTGTGCGTCAACAATATTTTTTTTATATGTGTCTTTATTAGCATTTGAGTGTGACCTGTTGCAAAATTCACTTTTCATTGTAGTTAGATTTGTCAATTATGTGTGTGTGTATATATATATAAATTTATTTTTTAACTTTTGTTGTTGCTTTTCAATTTTACAGGTATTATTGATCACTCGTTTTCTGCAGCATGAACATCATCATGGCCGACCTACTAACAAAGTATGATTAGTTGACAATTTGTTTGGTATTCCTATAAATGCACATCTCCCTGAGATAGGATATTATTTATCTGAATCAAAAGTTGTGCAGGATTCTTTATTTCAATGAAGTATCATCTAATGTCTCTAACAATTAATTCATCATGTACTCTTCTTAATTTAGCACCCAAAATTAGGTAAGATAGCCAGGTAGAGGGAGGTATTTTACTTTCAATTTGGTCTGTATCGTGTTATGGTTACTCTTCTGCACACTAGAAATATTGAGTGCACCACTCTTCGACGTTAGCAAGAACTATTATTTTCATTCGGGTCATAAACTTGAAATATCATTTAATTTCCAGAAGAAAAAAAAAACTTTTGAGATTTACATAATGTCCACTTAACATTTTTTTTGTAGAACTATGGAAGCCTCCTGATGGATTTTCTGTATTTCTTTGGGTAAGTAAAACCTCAGAAGACATTTTAAGCTTTCTAAGAGTTCATTTAATAGCATCGTAATTGTCTTTGTTCTCTACTCTGTATTTAAGAAATATCTTACTAACCTTCATTTTGTTCTGAACTATCTTTGCTTCAGGAATGTCTTTGAGCCGCGGCAAATGCGTATTTCAGTACAAGGAAGTGGTATATATTTAACCAGAGAACGTGGGTGTAGGTACAAAACTGCATGTTCTTAACTCGTGTTTCATGAGCTTTTAAGACGCTCTTTCCTTTTTGTTGACCTACTTTCCTTTGCAGTATCGACCCACTTTGCATTGATGATCCCCTATTTTTGACCAATAATGTCGGGAGAAATTGTTTCCGTATACATCAGTGTATCAAGGTCAGATGGCATTTCTAGTGTTTCTTTAGATCTAAATTGCTTTATCTATTGCTACTTTGTCCAGATGAGAAGAACTATAACTTTCATTTAGCCCCTGTTTATGGTCCAGCCTGGGCTGGGGGTTCTTAGCCAAAAGGAGTCGGGCTTTATTTGGACCGGCTGATTGTCCTGATGACCCAGGCTGGCTGGGTTATCTCAATGCTTTTTGTTTAGTTTTTAATGCCAGGGACTGGGCTACGAAAATGCAGGAGTTGGGACTTTTCGCTTTTACGTTTTCTGCATTGTTTTATGATCTTTTTGCGATATTGATTTGGGATTATGTTGAATTTGATATATAATCGCTTCGTGCAGGCGTTTGCTGATGCTTATGCAATGCTGGAGATCGAGCTCACGTGCATTAACAATGATGATGACACAGATACAAAGCCTACCTCTAAACTGCTTCCAAAGCTAATTCCGAGCATTAGTCATTTTTTCGGGTCTTAATATAGGTGGAGTGACTACATCTTCTCAGGGTACTTTCTAGAACCCTCCAGATTATCTGAAGCACAACTTTTTTGTTCAAATCATACAAGTGTACAAATCTACTTGGCCCTGATAGTATTTCATATGAAGCCAATATCAAAGCTCAGAGCTCTATAAAGAATCTGATTAGTGGATGTAGCAAACAAGATTATAGCCATCGAAAAAGAAAAAATTAAGACAACAAATAGGAAAAAAACGGGACTCAGTAACTGATTTTGTAAACATAACCAAGTCGACTGGAGTAATTGCTCAAGTTTTAAGAAACTAGTTAAAAGCTTCTGTTTGTAAGAGAACAATCGTTCAAAGGGTATGTCGTTTTATTCCGACTGCGCATAACTTGGTTATTTATTCTGGGTATTGTTGATCTATGGGTACAGAAGATGATTTGAGTGGGGTTTTGATAATGGGTTTATTGAGAAATATGATAGGTTCTTCAAAGATATCATTAATTTTGGGGACTTATATAGTTATATGTAATGTATCAATGTTCCGAAACTAACATTTTTCCATGACAAGACTAGAAAGAAAGAAAAAAATAGAGCCATTTGGGAATCTTATTAAAAAGTGGAGTACCTATTTATAGTGTTAAAATATTCAGGTTTTGGGGAAAATAAGTTGATGTGTTTCATGTACAATTCTCACTTTCCATGTCTGAAATTTTATTGGTTTTTTGTGGAAATTGAAAATATGTTTTTGGATGAGTGGTGGTGGGATCACTTATATTCTATTTATTTGAATAGGCAACAAAACATGGCCCAAGACTTCCAAGGTGAATGGACAGGAGCTGGTGGGCATACATGCCCTTTATGAACAGTATCCGGTTATTCATTCTTGTGAAGTATTTTCAGAACTCTGCCCTACATATGTTCTGCTTGAAGTTGATGATGGGACCCAAAGGGCGCAGGAATCGGTAGATTCTGGTGATGAGTAAAACTTCAATTGGCTTCACAATTCACAGAATTACAGGAGGCTTGATAATGCACCTTGTGTCGAGGAAAATATTCTAAGCAGCTGATCTGAGTTTCCCATCGACTGTGGGGTTTGCATTTTCCTGTCCAGGGGTAGTTTGTACTGTTCGCAGCATCATGGCAGACGTACCCATGGAAGAGATATTATTCATGCAAGATGCACTTCTCACAGAATATTGCTTCAGTGGGAGGGCATAATTCGATTTCAGTGTTCCCCAGTTGGACAGGCTTGGGAAATTATGAAAGTCGAGCTCGGAGGTTTAAAAGTTGACATTCGCAACCAACAGGAGTTTGTTATATTAGACTTGTCTGCTATGCCTGAAGAAACCCTAACCAAATTGGAGATGCAAAGCTTGCCCCTTTTTTTAATTATTATAAAGCCCTTTTGTTTTGTTGATTTTAGTATGGGTTGTATTTGGAATCAGGCTGAATCTCAAGTAATATTTTTTTTCCAATTTAATGGCACTAAAAAAATGCACCTCCTTTTCATTATTTGCTTAGACACCTCCTTTACTCTTTTATTATCTGGAAAAAAAATTAAAAATAGATTGTAAAGGAAGATGCTTTGGTGGGGAATGGGCATGGGGTAGGTATCTTTATTTTAGATGAACCATGTCTATCAAAAATACCAAGCATCATTTAATTAAAATGTTTTGCTTACTACAATATATCAATAAAATAAAATAAAATAAAGTTCTTGAATAAAATGCTACATGACATTTATTCTTCTCTTGTCATTCTGAAATGCATATCAAAATGATTTGGTCTGAGTTTTAATATGAATTTTTTTAGTGCCATTGAAAAAGATTTTTTTTTTAAATTCAAAATGATTTGAACTTTTGTATCATATAAAAATTTACAATTAAAATATTTTTGCAAATCACTACTTACAAAATTTTGATTTGTTTTGTAATTTTCATTTATTTTTATGAAAAATAGTGATACATTCTTGTATTCTTATGAATTTAATTCTTGTTTTATATAGTTAAATTAGTGATAAATTGATAATTATGTAAATAACACAAATACCTATTTTAAGACACTGCACTTTCCTTTCTCGTTGGCGTTATTTATTTTCTTCTCATTTCTCTCACTGGAAAAGGCCAAGAAAGAAAATCCGAAAAT
The DNA here is from genome assembly GCA_954870475.1 of Euphrasia confusa. Classification (NCBI taxonomy): domain Eukaryota; kingdom Viridiplantae; phylum Streptophyta; class Magnoliopsida; order Lamiales; family Orobanchaceae; genus Euphrasia; species Euphrasia confusa. Next base: position 5,266,249 of record OX940962.1, read on the forward strand.
TCGAGAACCCAGATCTCCCTTCTTCCTTTAACCTACCTTTTTATATGTGAAACGGTGCCTCGAATCGGAAATCGCTCCGCCGTCGCCGGACACCTCCATTAAATCAATTTAAAAGGCGGATAAATCAGCGATCCGCTAAGAAATGAGTAACTCCGAGCTCCTCCAAATTGATCCGATCGAACTTCAGTTCCCATGTACGTGGCATTTTTTTGTTTTGCTGTTTCTATTTCGATTGAAGATTATATGGATCGGTTTAATTCTGTTTCTTTAGATCCGTTCCTGATTTTAATGCTTTGTTGATGATTCGATTTTACTTTTGTTCTGGAAAAAAATAGTTGAATTGAAGAAGCAGATCGCATGTTCCTTGCAATTAAGCAACAAGTCCAATAACTATGTCGCATTCAAGGTAGATTTTCATTCATCCCCTTCGCGATTGTATACGTTTACGTTTTCAATTTGTTTGAACATGTGACGAGAACAATCATTCAGAGCTGGAAATGTCTGGTTTTTACCTATTTATATTTTTGTCTATTTTAAAATTGTCAGGTGAAAACTACGAATCCGAAGAAGTATTGTGTGAGGCCAAACACAGGAGTCGTTTTGCCTCACTCAACTTGTGATGTTATAGGTGTGTGTTTACGGATCATGTTTTATTTGTCTGCGTGTTTAACTATATGTATGCAAATTTCCACGAGTATTGAACCTAAAGTTTATAAATTTAGCGAGTATAAACAATGCAGGGTGGAAATGATTGATCTGCGTATTCATTTTTTGTTTGTTCGCTCAGTTACTATGCAAGCCCAAAAGGAGTCTCCGCCGGACATGCAATGCAAGGACAAATTTCTCCTCCAGAGCGTCGTGGTCAGCCCTGGAGTTGCTGCAAAGGATATTACTCCTGAAATGGTAAATTTATAATTCCATTAGTTAGTTACTTTTGGCTACTCGAAGGTGATGAATCACACTCGATTTTTTATGTTAGTTTAACAAAGATTCGGGGAATCAAGTAGAGGAGTGCAAGTTGAGAGTTTCCTATGTTCCACCCCGTCAACCACCTTCACCGGTGAGAGAAGGCTCAGAGGAAGGTTCCTCGCCGAGGGCTTCAGTGTCAGACAATGGGACTGTCAATCAGACTACTGATTTTAACTCGGTAAGTATTTGGTTCTGTAATTGTATTGGTATAGTATTTTTTTTCTGAGATTTAAACTGTTAAATATATTGCAAATTAAGCTGTCTCTAAATCATTTGTTCTTTAATGGGTTTGCAGATGTCTAAAGCATTTGTTGAGCCTCAAGAAAGCTCATCAGAGGTTGTAGTTTTTTTATTCCTTTATTTTTCTATAATTTTTGAGTTTTGTTTGTGGTTCTTGTCCCCAATCTCATCCCCTCTTTTGTACATGTGTATGCTAACTCCAATTGACAACCAATTTCTTACATTTCTCCGTCATTTTTTGTGAAGTGTTTGTAGCTCAGTAGCTATGCTGAATTTCATCAGAAAATATATTTGTTCTGAATTGGGAAGTGTCAGTGCATGTATCAACTATTTCTGATCATTTTTTAATCTTCGTTTCAATTGTTTGTAGGCGAAGGCCCTGATTTCAAAGCTGACTGAAGAGAAGCGTTCTGCCGTTCAGCAAAATAATAGGCTTCAGCAAGAACTGGTAATTATTTGTTGTTTGATTCCTGATCCTTGATTTTTTATGAGTTACTTTCTCCAGTTTATTTAATAATGTTACCCGCAGAGAAGAAGTTGAACTGAAGTGAATATATGATGTATTGCTTCTCTTTGTTCCTCTAGTACAGTTCTTGTTTGGACCGATAGTAATAGTCATCATGATTTTTTAAAATTCTCAAAATATAATTGCATATTATGGAAGATGATATACATCTCGCATCTGTTTAAAATTCTCAAATATAATTGCATATTATGGAAGATGGTCTATATACATCTCACATCTGGCTTCTTAATTCTGTAGATCAATTACTATTGTGATTGGATAAATTTATTAAAAAATCATGTAATCACATTCACCAGAAATGTCCGTCCATTCCTGCTTCTCTCTTCATTATTATTATTTGTTAAAGATGGTAGGCGTTTCTAATTTCCATAAAATAGTTTTCGTAACCTGGCTCATGCTGTTGGAAATCAAGGCACGAGTGATGCAAACCTGTTGAATGCCATCAACCATTTATTTATGAGACTGAAATTTGTCAATTAATTGTGAACCAATTTCAATGTGTGCAGGAGCTGTTGAGACGTCAAAGTAACAAAAACCGTGGTGGTATCCCGTTCATGTATGTCATCATTGTTGGCTTGATTGGCCTCCTGTTGGGTTACCTGCTCAACAGAACATGATTCGATCGAAAACGTGGGTCCCACATTCGTATTTAGATACCCTCAGTTGTTCTACTGCTTGTTCAAGATTTTTAGGACATTGAAGAAATGTCACTGATAAAAAGAGCTTTTTTATATAATTCCGTTAGCTGGCTTATTCGACCGTAGTAAAAATTCCTCAATGGTTTTGGTTGTTATTGTATCTGTTTGAAATGCATTCGTTTGTGTGTAGCTACTCAACACTTCCATTTTTCTCCCATTGAAAATGTAATGTTTTTTTTTGTGCCGAGTGTGATTTAGGATTTGGCGACTCGTGCCAGGTCATCTTAAACACTTGTAGAAATTTGACTGGTTCAGATCAATATGCAAGTTCATTTAAAATAAAATTTTGTTACCTTCACCTTTCATTGATAAGGGCAAATCAAGGAATCTTCTGCATATATGGTAGCTTAATGGAGTAATATTTCTATAAACGCTCTCGTGGAAAATTGAATCGAACAACAAGAAACATTAAGAATAGCTACCTATTCTATGATCGTTTGGAGCAGGCCAACTGCAAAACTTTCCAAGTTATCAGGAAGCTGAAACTTGAAAGAGCAAAATCAGGATGAGTAAGTAACCTAAAATATACTAAAGTACTACATATACTAAGGTGAGAAATATACAATATTAACAACCACCTATAAAAAAAATAGACTGAATGAAAATCAACTTCAAACAGGAAAAGAAAATTCCAATATCTACCAAATAATTAATAATCTCAATTTTACAAACAGAGCAGTCGAAAAATCTGAAACAACGCAAATAACAGCAATTGATCCAAATGTTGGATGCAAATCAAAGCAAAATAAAAAATGAAAGAGCAAGGATACTCACCTATTTGACTTGTATTTCTTGGTCGGAAAGGAAAATCAATTTCTACTCTATTTAGAAACTGAGGCGTAGCACGTGGAGATGGTTTGACTTGCAGATGGTGGAGGAGAGTTGGCGACGGATATGTCTTGAACAAGAGGATGATTTGCAGAGGCTTGTCTTGTTTTCGTATTTGATATTTCAACGGAAATCACGACCCTCGGCCACATTTCCTTGACAAGCCAAAGAAACAGATGTCGAGGTTGGGACTACCTCATTCACTGACACGGAAAAAAGTCCATATTTAGGCGCAATTCAAAAGGTCGATGCCAATAATCTCATACTCAAGATTAATTTCACTGGCAAACTGAATTAGATTCTCCCAGATGAGGCAGAGCAAGAGACAATGATCGCGGTTTTTTTTCATTTTTCAAGATCAACTCATAAGAATCAATGAATTGATTAATCGATTCAGGTTACCTTCTCCATAAAAAAGAAAATTCAGCATCTCCAAGCCGAAGCCTGCTGACAATATTTTTTTCTCAAGTGTTTGCAAACACCAAATCAAATATGATTAGCGAAATCCACGAGAGAAATTAACCAGTACAATTCCTCTCTATGCAAGTATATTACTCCTCTAGCCCAGTCCGAACAGTCTCCTCCCACGTCCTCACCACATCATGACTGATGAGGGAAAGACATTTCACATAAGCTTTCTCACTCGAGGCTATTAAAGTGGAAATCGAGTATTCCTTCCTACGCAAACCCATGTCCACAAGCCACCTATGAAACTTGTACCTTGGTTTAATCCGTCTCTCCAAGTCATAACATAAATACCCCGGGAAGACCTCAAGGTACTTGATAGATGAGCCCATGTCACTACACAAGTAGTCAATTTTCTTCTCGAGGCTGCTTTCATGCTGGTTAAGAATCTTCGGAATTACTTTCACAATTGAACAGAGTTTTGAATATTTGACACCGCACTTAAGAAGACAATCAAATCTCTTCTGCAGTTGCCTATCACTGCTATGTATGTAAGGTAAAGCTCTAATTGAATACATATTCTCTCCGAACCCAATGCCATGCAAGAAATTGAGTTTCTTGATCGCATAGAAATGGGTTCTTTTAGACAGTATTTTGTTTAAACTGTCTGCGTAGTGTTTATCCAAGTCTTCGTCACAATGAATAGTATAAGTGGACAACAAGGAGTGATGCCCGTTTTTCAATTTCTCGAAAAACCATCCTCCAAGATTTATCGACCTCATGATATTAGGCACATTAGCTACTTTATTTCTTCCGAAGACGTGAGGGTACTCTTGGTAAAGGGAATCCAATTCCTCCTTGCTCAACCCGAAATTATTCAAGAACCCCAAAACAGAAATAATCCGGGTTTCCAAATCAAAACAAAATATCTCCGGTCTCGAGAGGAGAAAAACTCCGACCTCATCCTTTGGGACATTCAATTTACAGAAAAATTCAATCTTGCTAATCAAATCCTCTTTCGAGTGCTCAATGAATATGGCTTTGCTTCTACCCATGAGCTCGCCGATTTTCCCCATCTCACAACCCAAGTCGTAAAAAGACTTAATTTTTCCGCAGAGATCAAGCATGGAATCGACATTGCCACCTTCGACGAGACTCAGTAAATCATAATCCAAGAAGAGAGTTTTCAAATCACCCAGCAAACCATCCATTTCATGACTGTATAGAACCCGGGGAAAGGCTAAGCAAATGCTAATTACAGTTTCACTATTGAACCCATAACCGCCCTTAATCTCGCCAATCTTTCTCTTCAAATCTAAGGGGTCGGAATCGAAAACCGAGAATCCATCCGCACACAACAAACCCAGTTTACTCCACGGAAAGCCCTGCCCGGCCAAGACGCAGGCGACCTCGAAATGCTTCCCATCGGAAAGATAAATCGTGTTTGTGGAAAAATTGAAACGCGGGTCGCTGCAGTTTAAACCAATGCTTTCGAAGAAAAACTCGATCTCGTTAATGGGGTGGTACCTGAGAAATCGCCGGAAGGAGGCCGAGAAATTCGCCGGCGAGAAGGGTATCTCGGAAACGATCTTCCAGAGGGATTGAAGGGAGTTTCTGGCGATGCTGTCGGCGTAGAGGAAGGGCAAAGAGCGGGTGGCGTGGAGATACTCTGTGAGAGCCCTTTGGGATTCTTGTATTGCTTTTGCCCTGCGTTTGTATGGGATTTTCGAGAAGGGTTTGGTTGTGGAGGAAAAATGGCGACATAGGACGCTCGCGGCGGTGGTGCGGCGGAGGAGCATTGGTGCTTTTTTTGGGGGAAGGGTTTAAGCACAATTTCGCTCACACCACGATTCCATAGATATTCAATTATTCAACTAAAATTAAATTCAAAAAAAAAAAAAGTTAAAAATGATCCAAATTAAAATTAGATTCGAAAAAAAAAATCCTACAACAAGTTTATGTTTATTTCAGACTGCATTAGGCCATTTTCTGAATTAATTTAAATTAAAGTTGAACTAAATTATTATTTTACAAAATCAGAACATTATTATGGTCTTATACTCTTATTCAGTACAATATCAAAATATTCAAACTCTTTCAAATATTAAGAAATACACAAAATACACACAGGACATAAACATCTAATGTCTTCCTCCCAACCAGGAAATGCTGTTTCTGTGGACATGAAAATGATTTAAACCCGACTCTAACTGGAACGACTCGACAATTTTACTCGTGCGGACATCGTAAGCGATGGCATTCCGAGTGGGCACCGAAATTTCAAACATCACACGCTTGCAAACGCTGAATACCAACACCTCTCTGAACTTCAACCAACCAACCGGCAAGAGTCTGCATCTCAAACAAATCCAGTGAAACTTGCTCTTTTCCGATTCAAGGTCGATAGTCGTCACCTTTGTCCACTCTCCACTTTCCGGATTCATCTCCCAAGCCTCCCATGTAAACCCAGTTCGTCCAATCATCAAATAAAGATATCTTCCCGTCGCAAGATAATAATACCTGAATCTTTCACCGTCACATAATGGAACAGGATAATGCGTAATAATCTCAGTCGCTACATTCAAAGTCGCAACATACTCCGGCACTCCCTTTTCTCTGACACTCCCCCGTTTACACCAATGCACGAAACCATCCGTAGTCAATGGGACTTCTGGGAGAACATATTTTTCAACATCGAGAGGCAAGTGCTGGATATCAACTCTGCGAACCCAATCTTTATCGACTCCGAGAGTCAATATGGCACACTGGAAAATGTTGGAAGAGGAATAAAAAGTGCGAACCACTTTATACTCGTTGGAGGAAGCATCGTATGCTATAGCCTGTCCCTGAGGCGATGCATCCTCGAAAAACGGAGGGAGCGCAAAGTGCTGCTTGGTAGCAGGATTCAGAATGCAAAGTTCGTGGAAATCCAAGCGAGGCGCCATTAATATCAAACCGTTGCAGCTGGACAAAACTTTGAGGGTGAAGTCGAAGTTGGATATCTCGATTCGGCCTTTTCGCGTCGTAAGGAATACGGGTCGATTCATTTTCGAACTCGGGCTCTGTACGACAAGTCCACGAGTTGAATGTCGAAGGTCGTGAGATTTCACGAAGATACGGGTGTGGATGGTTGTGTACCATTTTCGGCAGACGCGCCTTGTGGACTTGTAAATGTCTTCAGCCGGGACTCGTACAAGAATGTTGAATACTAGGTCGTCTGGTAGAGACTCTATGGTTGCCATCTTTCAATTTAGAAGGTCTGAAACTACATATAAAATACAGTTTCTGTCATCATTCAGCAACAAACTATAAAAACAATACAATATGTACAGCGGATTATAACAAAATATTTCCAGGTGAAATTAAAAAAAAAAAAAAAAAACGACCTTTATCTGGTAAATTCAATTGAATGAAAACGTAATAATTTTGCAAAAAAAAAAAAATGTGTTAAATTGGGCCGTTGAATTTGGGGATTCCGTATGAAAAATAATACAAGAGAGATTTCCGGAATTTGACGATTTCATTTAGGGTTCGACCTTTTCGATCTGAGTTTTTCGATCTGAGTTCAACTAAATTGTGATATGAAAACCAATAAATTATATTTTTGTCGAATTAAAATAAATATAAATAAATATATATACCTGTTGTTGACGATTTATATACTTTGCTTACTCCGTCGAAATTCGATTCCACAAGCTCGCTCCTCGCACCAACTACCAAGTTCTGTATATGGAAATAGGGTTTTTAAGTACTACTGTACATTGTTATTTAAAATCACATTTTTAATTTATTTATTTTAAATGAAAAAACAAAAACAAAAAAGTCCGGCATCTATATGTAAAGGGTTTTAAAAATGCAAATGAACCTCGGAATCTTTTTTTTTTTTTAAGATCAACGCGACTCGTTATTTTGGGACTGAAATTGGTGAAATTGGGTAAATGAAACTGCTCTGAACTCTAAAAAATTCAATAAAAAATTTAAAATTATTTATAACAATATGTTAATTTAATTAAAATACACTTTTCATACATGAATTAAATTTTGAAATATCATTCAATACACACTATTTATTTTTATTCTAGCCATGATTTTGTCATTTTATTATTATTTAAATTATGAAATTAGTAATTCATCTCTATATGTCCCCCTACAAAATGTAGTTTTTTTAAGTAAAAAAATTAAAAAAATAATGTTATTTATGTGAAACACTAAGTTTGAGTGTATACTGTAGTACTTTATGTGTATATTTAGCGTGATGAAAGTTGTTAAAAATTGTACTAGTACTTGATGTAGTACTTTATGTGTATATTAGCATGATGAAAGTTGTTAAAAATTGTACTAGTACTTGATTATTACAGTATTTTATAACTAAAATAAATATATTAATATAAGCTTGTTTTAATTACGGGCTCAATATAAAAATGCAACTTTTGTAGTAATTATTTAAATTGATCAAAAATAAGTTTTTCAATAATTATAAACCTGAATCGGAATCCATGCAATAATTTATTTGAACATACATGAATTTTTATTTTTCAAAAAAATACAGTCAGTGTCATTTTTCCAATTTGGTTTGACTGACTGAAAAAAAGAAGATCAATGCGGTTTTGTGGAGTAGTGCTTTATGTTTATAATCATGCTAAAGACTCACAAGTCATTAGTAGATGGATGACATTGTCGGCTCGTCGTATCAAACAAACTTAGCCCGTGCCAACAAACAGATGAACGGAAAAATAACGCAGAAATACAACGTCGCAATTCAGATCTATTGTATACGCAACATGATAGATCAAGAGGAGAAAAAAAACGCCATAGAAGACCACGGAAAGTTGTACTCCCCATCGCTAAATTACTAATTGCCAAAACATATTTCTGTACACCCATTGTGCATATACTTATCGATCAATGAAAACAATCTAGCAATGGCAGATTCTGTATCCATTCATACAATACAAGTGTTGACTATGTAGAGTTCTCAAACTTTTTATGTGGAGTATTTCACATCACCCCCTAAACTATGTGATTTGTTATAGAACATCCAAAAGCTAATTCAGTTATTCACAGTTCAAGGTGTCAAAAGTCCATATCACAATAAATTAGGGGGCATAGTGTAATTTACTCAAATGCTTATTTCAATCAATGTAAAGAATAAAAAAAAAACCCTTAATAAGCAAATAGAGTAGGCATAATTATACTATGGAATAATTACCAAAGCATTCACCTCAGCTTTGACCTAACTACAGAAAACCCCATTGATCTTTGAATATCACAAATATTCTCCTAAAAGTATAAAAACGAACACCTTGATATTTTGTATTTTATAGCTAAACAAACTATACTCTGTTGAAGGTGCATATTGTAATGTAAAAACAGATACAAGAGTGTACACATGTTTGTATTTCGGAAAAACAATTCGGGTATCTACTGTAATCAGGTCGATCCTCTTTAATGATCGATTTTGTAAACATATATCCTACATTCCACACCGACCACGAAACCAAAGCACCATTAATTACAAGAAAAAAAAAGCAGCAAAACACAAGAGTAAACCCAAGTGTTCAACAATACCACACTCGAAATACCAAAGTACAAGTTAGAACTTAGAACAAACCGGCTCTTAATCTTGGGGTCCAAAAGTCATCTTATGCATCTTCTTTTCTTAACATTTGTTTGTAATAGATATGAAAAAATGTTACAAACTCTTCATCTATTTGACATATAAAATTGAATATTATTGCAGCATAACAATTTAAATTATGATTTGACTCTTGAAACTGCGTGCGTAAATAACAATCAACATAATCCTGCTTTATTTTTAACTTAATTTAAATATATATGTTTAAACAATTATATAAATATTTATATTTTTGTACATTACTTTGTAATAAATAATCGTCTCAACATAAATCTGGTTTATTTTTAACTTAATTTAAGTATATATTTTTAATCAATTATATAAATATTTATATTTGTATACATTACTTTGTAATAAATAATCGTCTCAACATAATTTTGGTTTATTTTTAACTTAATTTAAGTATATATTTTTAAACAATTATATAAATATTTATATTTGTATACATTACATTGTAATAAATAAAAGAATTTCTTTTACAAACTTTTAATTTATTCCGCTTACGCTCACTATATTTTTGTTAAAATAATTAATTAAATATTAATTGCATAATTAATACTAGTTCGCAGTAGTTCTGGGGTAATTTAGTCATTCAATATTATCAATAGTGCCCTATTATATAAATATAAAAATATAAAAATCCAATAACATGCAAAATTTAAAACTCTAACATATAAAGATAAAAAAGAATGAGGTTTTAGTCTAATAATAACAATTAATGGGAGGGTTGTTAGCTTGTTGGTTGAGCACTGGAATTAAGGATTAAAGGTGTTAGAACCCCAAGAGATTGTAATTGACATATACAAAAAAAAACAATTAATGAGCCTAAAACATTAAAATTACCTTTATATTAATTAGGTAAACATGAGTTCTAACTTTCAAAGTATAAAAGTGATGAAAATAAAAATAAAAATAATATTTTATTTATTTTATTTTTCTAAAAAAAATTAATTTGATATTCGTTTATATACATTTGTATGAATAGTTTAAATCTTTGAGAGTTTAAGTAAATTATTAAAAAATATATTTACAATTTTTTGAAATCTATAAAAATCAATTATAAAGTCAGTCAAACTCTCCAAAGAGTCAATATATTTACAAATCAATAGACTTTTTAAATTTTATTAAAATCCTACAAACTTCTAAAGAAATACATCTCTCTTATTGAATTCGAGTTCGTTAGCGGGTTTAACTGGCTGATTTATTTTAGGCCCTTTAGGCGGGTGGGCCTGTGCGGGCCGGGTCAAACCCGCACTCATGTGTAGCTCTACTGATCCACTGTCCAAACCCGCCCCATTTAGGTCTACCCTTCATGATGATTCGATGCTCCACTATCTCAGTGTCATTTACACACCGCCCTTCAATATTCTCAGTACTCACTATCGGCCTCAACCAAACAATAACTCATGTGCAGAATTGAACATCTCTCTTACGGGTTTTTAATACTTTTTGAGTTTTTAATACGTTATGATTTCGGTTTCTGCGATCTGCTTCTCCTTTTTTTATTTTATTTTATTTTATTTTTATATGTATCTTTTTTCTTTTCTGGTAAAAACTCATGCAATCATAGATCTGACGATTTTATCAGGTTGATACTTGTATCATAATGAATTCAAGCAATCAAGATCTTACGAGCGTAAGAAAGAAATTGCATCTTGTTGTTACCCACCACAACACAGATGACATTATTACTAATTTGCATGCAAGTGTGTTAACTCACATAGTGTCTCGCTTACCAACAAAGGATGCTTTAAGAAGCTTCCGGCTTAAATGTAAGTATTACCAGGACTCAAGTCGCATGCAAACATGGTTTTCTGCTGTACTGAGACGGGGAGTTGAGAGTTTTTTAATATATTTTCGGAAGAAAGGCTTTACTTTTATATATATATATATATATATTAATGTAGTACTTGAGATGGAATTTGTTCAAAACTAATTAATGCATTTCAGCACACATATAATCTAACCTTGCTTCTACAATGTTTTAGAGAAGTGCTTGTAGCCTTGTTGTAATGCTCCCTTAATAAGCCTGTCTCTCTCTTTTGTCTCTACCCAGGTGTCAGAGTTGGGGCCTCCTCTTCGCTGTCTTGATAGGTTGAAGCGACTAACCTTGCTTCATCCGAGTAATGCCAGACAACTATTTGAGTTACTTCACGCAGCGCCATCCCTGAAATTCTTGTCCATAAATCTGGTAATACTGTCTATTTCATGTTCGCAATTAGATATGAATGTTATCCTTTTCTACCTTATCCTTTCCACTTAATATGAATATGAACTAAAAGCTTCTTTTTCATTCTAAAACAGGCTGCGTGGGATGATTCTTATCGTGATGCAATGATATCTATGCCATCTTGTGTTGTATCTCAACTAGAAGAAGTTGTGTTTAACGGTTTTAATCATCTACGACCTGAATGTACTCCAGCTCGATATAATGTACTCAAGTTCTTTTTGAAGAATGCAGAGCAACTTAAGATATTTTGTGTCCCGGGATACGCCCCGCAGCATAAACCAGAAGAACTGAGACAGATTTTATCTACATTTCCCAAAGGTTCGCCTTATGTAACAATTGAAGTTGTGCACCGGCGGAGTCGGTCATCCATTCCAGTCCTTCGTGTAAGTCAATTAATGGTTGTTTAGTTGTGATTGTGAACTGTTGTGTTATTGCACTGCAATCCATATAATGTGGAATTGATTGGATCTATCTGCTACAGTTGCTTGATTATGCAGTGTAATTTTCTTTGTTTTGTTGTTCTGTATTCTAGTAGAACTCAAACGCTGCCGAGCTTGTGTGTCCATGCATCTTTTATGTGTTCATCTATACACATGGGAACAAGGTTTTATAAATGCTTGTTGTGTTAAACAAATAATTTAACATAACATTAAAACGATGGTGTTAATTGGCACGATGTTAACATAACGAATGTCAGATTTTTACACATAAAATATTATAAAAACACTGAATCTCATTAAAAAACACGAATATTATAAAAATACATTGAAAATAAAAAAATATCCAAAAAATAAAAACACTAAAAAACCAACAGGAATTTGAAAGGAAAATAAAAAAAAATCCAAAAAATAGCATCGCTAGAGGCCTAAGGCTTAGAGGAATTAATCAGGAGGGGCCTAAGGCTTAGAGGAATTAATCAGGAATTAGGCGAAGATTAATCGTTTTACATTTTTATATTTATTTAATTAATATTATATTTTAAAAATAAATTAAATATATATTTTTTGAAAATATAACAAGTTTTTTACTTTAATTATAATAATTAATTATATTATCTTTGTTTATAGCTTCAATAAAACTAAAATATTATAAAAAAATTATTATATTTCACAAATCACGTCAAATATAATTTTTTTTAATATCTTTTAACACAAAAAAATATCGTTTTTTAACTTTTGTAGTCAATAAAAATATTAAATTAGCAACGAGAGACGAAAATAACATTATTTTGATTTTTTTTAATTAAAACCGCTTAGACCGATTAATCTCCGCCTAGGCCCGATTAATCCCCGTCTAGCCCGCCTAAATCCGCGATTAATCCCCGTCTAGCCCGCCTAAATCCGTCTGGACCCGTCTAACCCTAGAAAGGAAAATTCAGGTTGTTTACCCCCGCCTAGCGCCGCCTAGGCCCAATTTTTTTAACACTGAAAAAGACCAATCCTAAAAGATTATCCGTTTCAAAGTCCAACATAAGCAATTCCTTGGTATATAACCTAATCAGTGCATAGAGAAAACAATTCAGCCCTTTTGAGTACAAACCAAGTCCCACATCGGAAAATGAAGGGAAGTTTGCCTAGTTGATAAAGAGACTCACCACTCCATTAGTATGAGGCCTTTTGGAAAGGAGTCTCAAAGAGGGCTTTGCCCGAAGCGGACAATATCATACTAATGCGACGGAGTGGTGGTGGCGGGCAAACCCAACATTGGTATCAGAGCCTGGTTCGTCTGGGTTCGATGTGGATGGAATTCCTCAGTGTGACCTCGATTGTGACTCGTGGGTGTCTTGTGTCGAAAGTCTTCTTGAAAATATGGTGTTCAAGCAGCGAGTCTCGTTGGTCGGCGGTGCAAGATGAACGAATCTTATCGAGAGGAGGATAACTATGTGGTCCTCGGTTTGAGGGGAGGATTGTTGAGTACAAACCAAGTCCCACATCTATAAAATGAAGGGAAGTTTGTCTAGTTGATAAAGAGACTCACCACTCCATTAGTATGAGGCCTTTGGGGAAGGAGTCCCAAAGTGAAAACCGTGAGGGCTTTGCCCGAAGTGGACAATATCATACTAATGCGACGGAGTGGTGGTGGCGGGCAAACCCAACAAGCCCAAGAGCCATCATCGAGTTTATTGACGTTTATATACAAGTTGCACAGGAAACAAAATGGTAATTAGAATATCTCTAACGAGCACCATCCATCAATTCAAACTTTGCAAGTGTCTCGGTTTCGACATGGATGTTGGGCCCTGAGCCTGTTGATTCTCGGCGTCGAATTTCGAGATCCATATTTTGGACGTAGGCGTCGCCGAGGCCCGAGCGCTCGAGGATCTTCTGCTGTTTGGTAAGGGCCTGATGCTCGACTTGAGACGGTTTATTTTCTCGGTCGATTCACATGAGGAAGGATCAAACTATGAGCCGATCGACCAACAATGAATCGATTAAAAAACCGTAAAAAAATACGACATTACGACTACTAAATCATCGCCATAAAATGTATGAAAAACTTAGTTTCATTTCACTGGGTTTTTTAATCAAACAGTTGGTGTGCCTATACACATGGCGCACAAACATTTTTTTCATAGAATCCAAAATGGAAAACAGAGTAAAGGAGTACAGACCTTGGAGACGATCGAGTTATCGGGGTCGATTACAAGAGCGGAATACTACTGAAGAATCTCACAGAGGTCGTGATGAAGGCGTACGTGGGAATGAGAATTTGACGGTTCGATAAATCGACGATCAATCGAGCTAGCTCCGACGGTGAACACCCACGGCACCACGCTCGCTATCTCCCCGGGCTTCGGCATGTTGTTCTTGGTCGACTGCACGGGCACCACATTCTAGTAAACTTACTATTAGGTGCAGGGGCGGATCCATGAAGACTCTTTGGGGTTTAAGCCCCCACTGGATATTAATTTTTATCTATTTATATAACTAAAATTTATATAAAAATCAATAATGGAAAAATCGGAAAAGATAATTAATTGGCAGGGCCGATAATCATCAATTTCCCAAATCTTGATAATTACTGTTAATAAATTTAATTTTTAACTTTTTGTTTTTAATACAATTATTTAATCATAATATATTAAATATTTAATTAGATCTACAGTATATATTGATAATCATGAAATATTTAAATATTTAGTTCTTATAGTTTCAGAATATCTATTTTTTTTATATAAATATAAAAGTTTGCACATATATGATATATTTATGTTTAATCAGTTTTATTGTATAAAATATTTAAAATATTGTTTTTCTTGTTTTTATTAACTTATTTCATCATTAACTTTTTTTTAATATTTTATTGTATTAAATATATATATATATATATATATATTACCAAAGCCAAGAGAAAAAAAAATCTGACTCCGCCATTGATTAGGTTTATCGATCGCGATCAAATCTTCAACGAAAGCATTGAAAATCTTAAACGAAGGCATTGAATTTGAATTTGGTTATAGAGACACTTGGTCTCGAAGGGGTGCAATCGCACCCTTCAACTCTTTTTATAAAATTATTTTTATAATTTAATTTTTATATATTAAGATAATTAATTATAACTTGTTTAAAAATAATTGAAATTTAATTGAGATATTGTTAAAATATTGATATGTTTTATCTAAAAAATAATATAATAAACTATTTGTTAAAAAATAATATTTTTTAAAATACTCGATCAAAGCTTTAAAAAAATATCAATGTTGATTAATTATTAGTACGCTTAGTTTATCAATTAAAATTTAATCAATAAAATTATAATTTAATTAATTTAATTTTAAGAGTTTGAAAATTATCTTTAAAGACTATTCTCCTTTGATAATTAATCTTTGATAAATATGTGGAGCATCATCTTTTTTATGATTAATTAATTTCTAAAATAAAAAACCAAACAAGTGAAATAAAGATTAATTAATAAACATGTGTAGTATCATGAAAAAATAAAAAAAAAACTTTAAAATTAATTATTTTCAAACATGTGGAGTATCATTATTAAATAATAAATCTTTAAATTAATTATTTTATTATTAATTAATTAATTAAACATGTGTAGGATCTCCAAAAACAACAAACCACGGTGAAATGAAATGAAGATTAACTTATAACTGAAACATGTGGAGCTTTCCAAATCACAATTTTTATTTTATTTTAAATTTGCACCATCTCACTAATATTTCTGTTTATTATAGTAGGGATAACTTTTTCTATAATATTTTTAGATAGAGATTAATTTATTCTTTTGTGCTTTTGTGGTGGGTTAGGTTTATGTTTGATACCGTAATTTCAGAATTCGATGCACTCGGACACATCTATGTGTTTTTCGTGTTTTAGGTTCTTTGAGTACGTGTTTTAGTGTTTTTCTTGTTTTAAGTGTTAGTAAAAAATACCTCAATTTAATTTCTTGTTTTAAGTCTTAGTAAAAGATACCTCAATTTAATAGAGGTTTTTTGAATAAAAAAAATCAAAAGTTCTAATAAAAAAACATTAAAATTACTTAAAACAATATGTTATTTTAATTAAAATACTCCTACATTTTTCATACATGAATTTAAGAAATATCATTGGATACATAAATTGAGGTTTTTTGAATATAAAAAATCAAAAGTTCTAATAAAAAAACATTAAAATTACTTAAAACAATATGTTATTTTAATTAAAATACTCCTACATTTTTCATACATGAATTTAAGAAATATCATTGGATACATAGTTAGAGAACATGTTCTTTAGATTAAAACCGTTTGTGACTAAGATTGAATTAAATGGATATGAAATAAATGAATTTGAATTGAATTGAAATAAATTAAATAGATTTTTTTATAAATTTTTAAATATTTTAAAAAATATATTGATAATATTATAAAATTAACTAAACTAATTATTTGAAATTATTGATTCAAATTATTTAAATTTATTTAATTAAATTAATTTAAAATTTAATTTAATTAAACTTAATCGAATTGAATTGAATGAGTATGAACTGAATTAAAACAATAATTAAAATGAGTGGAATTAATAAATCCGAAAAAAGGGACATTAACTCATAAAAATTAGTATGAATTTAATTTATATTATTTATATTTATTTTATTCGAGCAAAATTAAATTTGAAAATATTTAATTTCAATTTCTCAATCATATTAACGATGTGATTTTGTTATTTTATTGTTATTTAAACTATAAAATTAGTAATTTATCGAATATGTTCTTTTGGAATTAATTTAAATTTAGTTCAAATCAAATCAATTCAATTCATATTGTTTCAATTAAATTTATTTCAAAATAAATTAAAATACAATACATAAAAAATAATTTATAACTATAATTTTAACTATAGAATCTAGTTTATGTCACAATATTATTAATATTATTAAAAAATATTAAATAATTTATAAAGAAATACTTTTTTTATAAAAAAACAATTTAAATATTAAATAATTTATGAAAATTATTTTTTTTATTAAAAAATCAATTTAGTTCAGTTCATAACTCTTATATTGATCAGTTCAGCTTCTAAAGAATTACAAATGTTTAATTTTTTGGACTTTTTTTTAAAATTAATTTAAGTGAAAAATAAATTTAAGTATTGATGGGTTTTTAATAATTATTTAAATAATCAAAATGTCCTTTTTAAAAAAATGCAAATAAGAAAAATATTTTCATAGAAAAAAAGAATATTATTTTATAAAATATCACTTCGATTCTTATTAATAGCATAATAAAATGATACTCTCTCCGTCTCATCCAAGAAATATAATGAATAATGTATTTTACGTGTGTAATTTTAAACACAAAATTAAAAAAACAAAATACTAATAATATTTAATATGTATAGTGCGGGTGAAAATTGTTGTAAATTCTAATATTTAATTATTATTTTATAAATAAAATAAATTATTCAATTGAAAGATACCATTTACAAAAATAAAAAATTATAATTATTTAAATTGATAAAAAAACAAGTTCTTCAATAATAATAAACTTGAATCGAATCCATGCAATAATTAATTTGCTCATATATTCATTTTTATATTCTAAAAAAATACAACCAGTGTAAATTTTCACATCATTCCACTGACCAAAAAACCAAAGATCAATACGGTTCTGAAAGTCGTAGGCAGTAAATAAAACGCAGTAAAATGCGCTGCCTAGACAAGGCAGTGTTCTGCGGCAGAACAGCGTATGCCGCAGCACGATGCCTTGTACAGAAAACGTTCGTTTTACGTGATTTAATTGAGTTTAAGTATTTTATCTAGATTAACCAAGTTGTATACTTGTTAAAATTATATGTGATATATGTATAAGAATTGCAGCGGAATTAATAAAAATAAATCACTTGAACGAACACACACACACGTACGAAAATGTAAAGAACACAAATTTAAATCTTTGTATGTGTATTTAAATTATACACATACGAAACGGTCTTACGACCAGAAACTTTATTAAAGAACGAGTCTTTACAAAATGATACTCTTGGATTTACAATGATATTACCAAAGGCTATACACATGTATGCCTTCGTATGAATCGTATCCGAAGAGTATGAACAATCAACAACAAAACCTAGCTACTGAATTGAACACCTATACTAAGCTATCGAATCATCAGCTGAACAAACGAACTCTCTTAGGGACGAGAGAACACACGGCACGACGAGCTTCACGAATGAAGTCGCGGCTCTAAAAGCTCGATGATCGATCTTGTGATGGAAACGTGTTTCTAAGGTGTTGTGTTGTATTCTGGATTGTTAAGGAATGCAGCTGTAGACGTCCTCTATTTATAGGTGAGAGTCTTCAACTAATTCCCTTGAAAAGCTAGGTCAACAATCGGTTGAGATATTATAGGACAGGCTGCTTTGACCGCTGCCGCAGGAATGCCTTCTGAAGTTCTTCTGGAATGCTCTGCCATACTGCACTGCCTTCCATACTATCTGGACTTCAGCATTCCTTTGCCCTACGCTCATGCTTCGCTCGATATCTTGACTCAACCTCTTGTCCAAGCCTTGCACTGCTTGCGGCATGACTCTGCCTGGCTGTGCTGCGGCAGAAACCTTCTATGTTGATTGTTTTTCAAGCACGTTCCAACTAATGAACTATGCTAAATCAAATCACCAATATGACAAGTGATTACAACAGTTTAAATTGTGAAGAAAGAAATAAAACAAATAAATATGTTAGCAAGACAACTTCTGCCTAGGTACATTTAAGGCATTGTAATGCCCAAACATATTTATCCTTACAAACTCCCCCTTTTTATCTTTCTTCACAAAACCATGAGGCAGCAGCGCAATGAGCACTCCCCCTCAATGAAATACATCTTACTTGGAAGTTTATGGAGTTTATCTTGACAAAACAACTAAGGCATAAAACTCCCCCTTAGTTAATACTTCCTAAGTAGAATCAAAAATTTATTTAAACAACTAACTAATTAATAGAACAAAAACAAGTAACTAAGTAAGCCTTAAAATAACACACCAATTTTTTCAAAAGAAAAATAACTAAAATTGTTCAACCAAATAATAACTTAAAAAACAAATTGTTCAAAAAGCAAAAATACAGAAATTAAATAAATTGTTCAGAGTGAATAAAAACTTAAAGCAAAAAGAAGAAATAATTTTTCTTCGGGTCTTCAGAACTGCAATCCTTGAAATCTTCAATCATCGTGCTCAGGGGACGATCCACGCTCTTCACCATCAATCTCTGCTGCAGTGTCTGCGGCAGCCTTCTCTGCTGCGGCAGCATCCTTCTCTGCAGCTTCTTCAGCTTCAACTTCTTTGAGGTCTGCATCAATGCGCTTCTTCAACATCTTCAACACAGTGCTCTTTGCCATTTTTGCCTCGGCTGCTGGTACTCCCCCTTTTTGTGGAGGAAAGCCCTCTTCTTCAAGAAAGAAAGTAATGGCATCCACGAGTGCTTTTGACATGTAGTCCTGCATGATAACCATGTGGTTTGCAGCAACTTGGTCTGCAAATGCCTGGACACGAGCAGAAACACCTGGCTGTGGAGCAGATGAGCTAGGGGCATCAGTCTGCGGCAGCTTTGGAGCCTTCTTTGGAGGTGGAGTGGGCGGCACTGCGGCAGTAGCATGAAAACCATTCCACGGCAAGTCATTGTGCTCACGAACAGATAACTTGTAGGGATGTGGCACAGCAGATAGTTGATCAGCACTGTTGATCGAGAGCCCTTGGATCTTTAACATCTCCCAGATCAGTGAAGGGAACGCAAGGCTCTGCGTCTGGGTGATGTTCTCTGCCTGTGATGCGATCTTCTCAAAGATGAGCTCTCCCAAATTCACCTGCCTACCTGCACCAAGATGAAACAGGATTTCCCCCATTTGGGTATGCACAAAGTGCACATTGGTTGTGGGAATCCAGTTGTGCCTGGCAACAGTGAACAAAAAATAGTAAAAAGATGAGAGTTTTGAGCAAGAAATGTTGTTTGCGGCATCAGGTGGTGATTTGGTCAGGCGGTGAGAGACTGCGGCAACAGTAGGATCAGCAAGTGCGGCAGGATACTCGATATCAGAGCGCTCAAGGAAGGCATTAATGGCAGAAGGGGTAAAATTAAAAATTTTCTCCCGGAGATACACCTTCCCATAGCCACGGGAACCATCATCACCAAAGCAGGGGCGCAAGTTAGCATAAAAATCGCGCACCAAGTCCTCGCAGTAGGGTCCTGCGTAGGTGACTGCCTTGACCAACTTCATTCTCTTCAAGAACTTATCCACTTTGTGTCTGGCACAAGTCGGCATGTCCACACAACGATCCGTTTGAATGGGCTTGTTGGAGTAGAACTGGGGCCCGATCACTGAACGGCGTTCTGACCAGAATCGCCTTGAGTAACCCTTGCCGGGTTTCATATCAGAATCTGAATCCTCCTTGGGGGCATCGATTTTTGGTGCCTTGCCCTTCTTCGCAGCAGGTATAACTGCGGCATCACCACTATGAGAGCTGTCGGGTTTGATTGCGGCAGCTTTCTCCTTCCCTTTTCGGGATTTCTTAGCATTGGTGGCTTCTACGTCAATGGGATTTTCCATTGAAGTTGGGGGCACAGCCGGACCTTTGCTTTTAGCATAGGCAGTGGCGGATCTGGTGGACGGCCGGCGAGTGATGGGCACTTGCTGTTTCTTGCGCTTCCTGGAGGCAAGATTCTGCAGCAGTGGGTCTGATTCTGTGTCAGAGGCATCTGCGGCATCATGCTGCTGTTGACTGGAGTGGCCGGAATCTTCCGCATCGGAGGGTGGATTTGCAGATGGATAAGGGGTCGGTTTGCGAGCCTTGGTCTTTTTCTGAGATATGGGATAGTTGTCGTAGAGCTCGGCATAATTGAAATCATCATCATCATCCATCCTGTTGTAGGGCATCTGTTTGCCTTGCTGCTGCACTTCAGGGTCTGCCTGTGGAAAGGCAGATGATGCGGCAGTAACCGATGGCTCAGGAGTGAAAAGGCCCTTGAAATCAGAAGTGTTGAGGGATCTTTCATTCTGGGCAGCCTCGTAAGCAAGTACATCGTCGACGTCTGAAATAACCACCGTCGGGTGAGGGGTTTGAGACGGCTCAGTGTCGCCGGAGATGTCCACATCTTCAGGGCGGATGATGGACAGTGGAGTCGGTTCAGGATAGACACGTTCCTCTTCAGCAGGTTCGTCTTCTGCGGCAGCTTCTCCCCCTGCGTCATGGTCCGGGGAGATGTTCATGGGAGAAGCCTTACCTGATCCTTCTCCGGCCTCGACGTGCGGCGGCTGGGAAGCGGCGTCGATTGCGGCGGCGGCAGCTGCGGCGGCGGCGGCGTCGATGGCGATGAGGCGGTTGATGAAGGGCAGAGACTCCGCGGGCTGGATATCCTCCATAGTTGCATCGGGACGAGATTCTTTGATGAGCTCCACCAGGCGTGGGTCCGAGAAGTAACGAGCAAAGGCGAAAGGAGATGATGCCATGGAATTCAAGGTTCTTGATGAAATTAGGGTTTTTAAAAAAACAGAGTGTACGATTTAACGCAAAGAAGATGATGATTTTATACTTGTGCGTTTCAGAGAAAAACTAGGGTTGAAGAATTTCAGTAAAATCAAACTCTTGATCGGATTTGGATAGATAGAGTTAGAGTTTGAGAAGGATTAGGGCTTTTGAATTTCAGTAAATATTAAAAATAAAACTTGAAAGAGTTTTAAGAGAAAGAAACGGATGGCAGTTGATGGGATGGGCAACTAGGCAACGGTTACTTTATGAAGCTGAACCGTCGCCTGCCGCATATTCAAGTGCTGCCCAACGGTCAAGTGGGGCAAGGCTCTGCGGCAGGTTGTTGCCAAAAAATGAAAATCCAAAATCCTTTTTTTTTTTTTTGTTTGTCTATTTTTCTGTTTTTAATTTTTCTCTTTTTCTGTTTTTAGAGTATTTTCTTTTTCTATTTTTCATTTTTCAATTTTTTTTTTTTTTTTTTTTTTTAATAAAATAAGTAAAATATTTTTGTGGTGTGAAACATCGAGGCTTACAAAGCAAAATTAGGAAAAGAATAAAGACATCTAATCCTAATGAAACATCATGCTGTATCATAAGTACTTATACTCTACTTAGGTATAATGCCATGTCAATGATGAGGTTATTAAATACTTAGGTCACCTAGTACATAGTATCTCAACCCATTGAGTATTAATTACATGTATATGGGTTTGACCATGTTGCCTAAAGTGGTTTGGGTATTCTCTCTTCCTTCGGAAAATTTTAAACTCATATGTTGACAAGGCAGAATGCTGTGGCAGAGGTTTCAGTAGGCATGACAATGCGGCAGCATGATGCAGATCAGCATCTAAGGCATGGTGCACATGCACAAAGATTTTCTCAAAGCAATGAATCGATCTGAGTTCAGTGGCTTGGTGAAGATATCTGCTATTTGATTTTCTGTTGGGATGTGATCAATCCTCAAGAGTCGTTTCTCCACCAAATCTCGGATGAAATGATGCCTTATGCTGATGTGTTTGGTTCTTGAGTGCTGCACTGGATTATGACTGATATTTATAGCACTCGTATTGTCGCAGTAGAGTGTAAGAACATTGCTATCCAGGTGGTAGTCATCAAGCATGTGCTTCAACCAAATCAATTGGGTACAGCAACTCCCTGCGGCAATGTATTCTGATTCGGCAGTGGATAGAGAAATGCAGTTTTGCTTGCGGCTTTGCCATGAAATGATGTTGTTTCCAAGAAAGCAACATCCTCCGCTTGTACTCCTGCGCTCATCCGTGTCACCTGCCCAGTCGGCATCTGAAAATCCAACCAAATCGGTGGTGGTATCTTTGGTATACCATATGCCTAACTCGACTGATGCGGCAACATAGCGTATGATGCGTTTGACTGCCTTCAAGTGTTCTTCCCTTGGATCAGCTTGAAACCTGGCACACAAACAAACGCTATACATGATATCAGGTCTAGTTGTCGTAAGGTAAAGTAAACTCCCTATCATGGATCGGTAGAGTGTCTGATCCACTGCGGCAGTATCAGTGCCTCGGGAGATTTTGTCCGTTGAGCCCATAGGTGTTTTCATGGGCTTGGATCCTTCAAGTTGGAATCTTTTGATGAGATTCTTAGCGTATGAAGTTTGTGAGATAAACGTCCCAGTTGATGATTGCTTGATATGGAGCCCTAAAAAATGAGTTAGTTCTCCTACCATGCTCATCTCAAATTTTGATGCCATGGCAGAGGTAAATGCCTTAAGCATATTCTCACATGTGGATCCAAAGACAATATCATCAACATAAATTTGTGCAATTAAAATATTGGAAGAATTGAATTTCACAAACAGTGTTTTGTCGGCAGTGCCTCGAGTGAATCCGAAACTGAGTAGAAAATCAGTTAGGCAGCCATACCAAGCTCTAGGAGCTTGTTTTAGGCCGTACAATGCCTTGTGTAATTGATACACATAGTCAGGATGTTTCGGATCTTCGAAGCCCTTGGGTTGTGCAACATATGCCTCCTCTTCAAGTATGCCGTTGAGAAAGGCTGCCTTCACGTCCATTTGATGTAAGGTGATGTTGAGGTGGCATGCAATAGCAATAAGTAAACGTATGGACTCCATGCGTGCTACAGGAGCAAAAGTTTCATCGAAGTCGATGCCTTCAACTTGCGTATAGTCTTGCGCCACTAGTCTTGCCTTGTTGCGCACAACCTGCCCATGCTCATTTGATTTGTTCTTGAAAATCCACTTTGTCCCGATGACATTCTTGTTTTTGGGACGAGGAATGAGCTTCCAAACTTTGTTTCTTTCAAACTCGTTCATCTCTTCTTGCATTGCCATAAACCAAAATTCATCGGCCAACGCTTCTTTGGCATTCTTTGGTTCGATCGTTGAGAGGTACGAGGCAATGCCTATTTCAATGCATGTGGCAGACATGCTTACATTCTTGGTCATGTTGCGGTAGTTGATGTATGGACGAGCTCTCATGCGTGTGGCCAACAGTTGACTCGAAGGGTGGTTTCGGATAACATGTCTTGGGGGATCCCTTCGTCGTCGGATTGGTGTTTCTTCGACATCTGATGAATCTGTTTGTTGAGGCGAGCTATCATCATTTGAGTGCTCGGGAGACGCTGTAGAGGGCTGATCATCATTATTCGAGCCAGTGGGTGCGGCAGTAGGCTGCGTAGGGGTGAGACTGCCTTCAATTTCTGCTACTGCGGCAGGCTCGAGCAGACCTTCTACATTCTCTTCTTTGGGTTTCCTGAGTCGACTAAGATCATCAAAATCAACATTTACAGATTCAATGATGGTTCTAGTTTGTATGATAAAAATACGATAGGCATGACTATTCCTAGAGTATCCAACAAATAATCCTTTAAGTGATTTTGGATCAAGTTTAGATCTAGGTTCCCTATCATTCAGAACATAACAAACAGAGCCAAACACATGAAAGTATTTCAAATTAGGCTTCCTATTGTTCAAAATTTCATAGGCCGTTTTTGTTGTTCCTGAACGTATGCTGATGCGGTTCAGGATATGGCATGCGGCATTGAATGCTTCTGCCCAAAATTGCTTGCTTAGGCCCTTGGCGATTAGCATGGTACACGCCATTTCCTTGAGGATTCGGTTCTTCCTTTCAGCCACGCCGTTTTGTTGCGGTGTTATGGGGGCAGAAAACTCTTGGGCAATGCCATGCGTATCACAAAATCGAGAAAGCCGTTGGTTTTCAAACTCGGTGCCATGGTCACTTCTTATTCTCTTTACTGAGGCTTCATGGTTGGTCTTTATCCACCTAATGAGCTTGGACACCTCGTCAAATGTCTCACTCTTGTCTTGGAGAAAGCGTACCCAAGTATATCTTGAGAAATCATCTACTACGACAAGTACGTAACGTTTTCCAGAGTGGCTCCTAGTCTCGATTGGTCCCATTAAATCCATGTGGAGGAGATCAAAGCATTTGGTTTGCTTTTGATACAGTTCTGCCTTGGAGTTGGCAGGTCCTGCGGCAGAGGCATCAGTCTGTCCTGCGGCAGGTATTGCTGGATGACTTGTACGAGTCATTTTTCCTTGTTTGCAATGTCCACATGTTGTCTTCTGGATTTTTGGGAGAGCTGGAAGTCCACGAACAGCATTGAGCTTGATTAGACGCTCTAAATTCCCAAGACTTGTGTGTCCAAGTTTTTGATGCCATAGGTCTATGTCATCTTTGACTTGTGCAGAGAGGCATGTTTCTCCAATGGAGTAGCAGTTGTTTGCCTTGGAACGCTCCCCCTGAATGAGTGGGTTCCCTGCACTATCAAACACTTCACACATTTGGTGAGTAAACTTTACATTCATGCCTTCATCGCATAGTTGACTTATGCTTATGAGGTTTGTGATGAGGCCTTCAACATGAAGCACTTGTTGTAGCTTTGGCAGCCCTTTCACATTTAAAGTGCCTCGGCCAACAATTGAACCACTGGACCCTCCTCCAAACGTGACCTCTCCTCCGTGAAAAGCTTTGTAGTCGATGAGGTGATCACTATTTCCGGTCATGTGCCGCGAGCATCCACTATCGAAGTACCATTTATCATCCTTGGTAGCTTTGAGGGCTGTGAAAATGACATTGCATGTTTCGGCACTTTGGATGGCATTTGATGCGGCAGAGGAGTCATCGGAGGGACCTGTAAAACAGACATTCGTAGAGAGTTTAGTTTTGGGCACCCATTTGCGTATAATTGTTGCCTTCTTTTTGAAAAAGCGTCGTGAAGACAGAGCATGCGAAAAGTATTTGGGATGCCGTGGTCCAGTATTGGAGTGAAAGTAATGTCCTCTTGCTTGATCCTCTTCGCGTCTCCAACAAAAAGGTCGAATGTGACCAGGTACAAGGCAGTAGTGGCAAATATATCGTCTCTTCGATTTAAAATGTTGCTTAGGCCGGGGCTTCCTTGTCTTCATACTGCCTGACGGTGCCTGCCTTTGCTTCGGCCTTCTGCGGCAGTCTTTTTCTGGGGCAGTGGCCTTGCCTTCGGTTTGTTCATCCCTTTTTGGAGTTGAGGATTGTGCGGCAGCGTTAGAATCTTCACTTGATGCCTTTACAAATGCCATGTCCATTGAGTTTTTCTTTGGAAAAACGGCATCTACAACTTTTTGATGTCCGAGGCCTTGCCTTTCAACATGTGAAATACTCATTACGGCATCTAATTTTGTTGTTGCTGTGTTAAGTTTTACAAAAGTATTGTTAGCAACTTCGAGTTTTCCATTTACACGATTAAAGTCAATTTTTAGTTTCTCGGCCTCCATATCCTTTCTGGTGAGTTGGACATCAAGTTTCTTCAATCGCTCTTCAAAGGTGTTCTTTTCTACGAGCATTTGTTCAATTTCCATGGCCTGCTTCTTCACTTTTTCTTCATATCCGGCTTTGGTTGACGCAAGCATCTTCATCATCTTGGTCTGCCGGGTAAATTTCATGAGAAGCTCATCGAAACTTTCTTTGAGCTCGATGAAAATATCAATGGGAATGGTCTCCTCTTCAGATTCATAGCCATTGACTGAGGCAGTGAGGCACAGGCAGTTCTCTGCGGCAGGGCTTTCTGTCGTTTCTGCGGCAGAGGCAAAGAATGCAACATGCCGTCGTGCATTCACATTGGATGGACTGTCATCTTCAGCGTCAGATAGGGTTGTGCCTTCGAGTTGAGCAGTAAGCGCAGTGGTTGAGTCTTCAAGGCAATATTGTTCCATATCTTCTTGCGCAACCATGGAATTCAAAATTCCAATGCCTCGATCTTTTGAAGGGCATTCGGTTGAAAAGTGTCCAATCCCTTGACATACGTGGCACTTGATTCTCGACCAGTCCTTTGAATTTGGACTGGAACTTGAGATGGATCCCGTGCTTGGTTGGCGGATCACAAGTCGTCGATCTTGAGTTTGTGGTGACCTTGCCGGAAACTTCCTTCGTCGGGGATCGTACGGCTTCTTCAGCGAGCGAACAAGTACAGCATCCATTTTCCGGGCGAGGAATGCAAACTGGTCATCTCCACCATCAGATCCAAGTAGCTCGTAGATCTCTTCATCGGTCAAGTCATTGGTAGAGGTGGGGCTGCTGCCTTGAGAACTATTTCCTTGTTCTCTGCCGTCGGGCTCTGCCACGGTGTAGGCAATGTTCCTCTCGTCGCTTCGTGGACGTGACTTCCCGTGAGTTTCACGATCTTCATGGTTCAGTTCATAGTTCTTGAAGATCGCCATTAATGAAACAAAATCTTCTTCAGACATTTCGCTGTCTTCTATGGCAGTGACCTTCGGCAGGAACTTTTTGCTCATCGATCGCATAATCTTACTACACACTGCCGGGTTGCTAATGGGTGAACCAAGGTCAGCACATTCAGTAACAATGGACATTAATTCTCCAAAGTACTGAAGGCAAGTCTCGTCCTCGTTCATACGCAAGTTCTCGAAACGAGACATAAGCATACGGACCTTGGTTTTCTTCACTGCGTTGTTACCTTCACAATGAAGAGCCAGCAAATCCCATACTTGTTTGGCAGTAGTACATTGTTTGACAATTCTGTACATATTGCAATCGATGGATTCAAGGATGGCACACCTTGCCCTATCGTTGGCAGTAGCTGCGGCAGTTTCATCGATAGACCACTTCTCCGGTGATTTTTCAATCGTGCCGCCTTCAGGGATTTCCTCCTGAGGTGGTTTCCATCTTCGAAGTACGGATAGCCACGCACTGCGATCAATTGATTTGATCCTTGCTTCAATGCGGGTTTTCCAAAATCCATAATTACTACCGTCAAGAACAACCGGTGTTCGTACGATGTAAGATGGATCTGCCATTGTAAGTGTGCGTGATCAGACGGACCTTAAACACTAAGTAAGTCTAGTGCCCGCTCTGATACCACTTGAAAGTCGTAGGCAGTAAATAAAACGCAGTAAAATGCGCTGCCTAGACAAGGCAGTGTTCTGCGGCAGAACAGCGTATGCCGCAGCACGATGCCTTGTACAGAAAACGTTCGTTTTACGTGATTTAATTGAGTTTAAGTATTTTATCCAGATTAACCAAGTTGTATACTTGTTAAAATTATATGTGATATATGTATAAGAATTGCAGCGGAATTAATAAAAATAAATCACTTGAACGAACACACACACACGTACGAAAATGTAAAGAACACAAATTTAAATCTTTGTATGTGTATTTAAATTATACACATACGAAACGGTCTTACGACCAGAAACTTTATTAAAGAACGAGTCTTTACAAAATGATACTCTTGGATTTACAATGATATTACCAAAGGCTATACACATGTATGCCTTCGTATGAATCGTATCCGAAGAGTATGAACAATCAACAACAAAACCTAGCTACTGAATTGAACACCTATACTAAGCTATCGAATCATCAGCTGAACAAACGAACTCTCTTAGGGACGAGAGAACACACGGCACGACGAGCTTCACGAATGAAGTCGCGGCTCTAAAAGCTCGATGATCGATCTTGTGATGGAAACGTGTTTCTAAGGTGTTGTGTTGTATTCTGGATTGTTAAGGAATGCAGCTGTAGACGTCCTCTATTTATAGGTGAGAGTCTTCAACTAATTCCCTTGAAAAGCTAGGTCAACAATCGGTTGAGATATTATAGGACAGGCTGCTTTGACCGCTGCCGCAGGAATGCCTTCTGAAGTTCTTCTGGAATGCTCTGCCATACTGCACTGCCTTCCATACTATCTGGACTTCAGCATTCCTTTGCCCTACGCTCATGCTTCGCTCGATATCTTGACTCAACCTCTTGTCCAAGCCTTGCACTGCTTGCGGCATGACTCTGCCTGGCTGTGCTGCGGCAGAAACCTTCTATGTTGATTGTTTTTCAAGCACGTTCCAACTAATGAACTATGCTAAATCAAATCACCAATATGACAAGTGATTACAACAGTTTAAATTGTGAAGAAAGAAATAAAACAAATAAATATGTTAGCAAGACAACTTCTGCCTAGGTACATTTAAGGCATTGTAATGCCCAAACATATTTATCCTTACAGGTTCACTGTAGTTGTGCTTTATGTTTATGATCAATGAAAAAGGCTCATAATTAAGTAGATGGATGACATTTTCGCTTGTCGTCTCAAACAAACCTAGCTCGTACCAACAAACAGATGAACGGAAAAATTACGTATAGCAATGGCAGATTCTATATTCATTGATTCATACAAGTAAGTGTTGACTATGTAGAGTTCTCAAACTTTTTATATTATTTTACATCACCCCCTAAACTATGTGATTTGTTATACTTACTTATATATAGAACATCCAAAAGCTAATTCAGTTATTCACAGTTCAAGGTGTCAAAAGTCCCATATCAGGGGGCACAATAGATTAGGGGGCATAGTGTAATTTACTCAAATGCTTATTTCAATGTTAAAAAAATCTATTAATAGGCAAATAGAGTAGAGGCATAATTATACTATGGAATAATTACATAAGCATTCACCTCAGGTTTGACCGAATACCCCATTGATCTTTGAATATCACAAATATTCTCCCAAAGTAAAAAAAAAACTCACACCTTGATACATATTTGTATTTTATAGCTAAACAAACTATTCTCTGTTGAAGATGCATATTGTAAATGTAAAAACAGATACAAGAGTGCACATATGTTTGTAATTCGGAAAAATAAATCAGGTTTCTACTGCAATTAGGTCGATCTTCAACAGTCGTTTTGGTAAACATAGATTTCTACATTCCACCCGAACAGCGAAATCAAAGCACCATTAATTACTATAAGAAGAAAAAAAAAAGCAGCAAAACACAAGAGTACCACACTCGAAATACCAAAGTACAAGTTAGAACTAAGAACATAACATCCAGTGGGCGAATATATAGTAGCAAAAACGAAAAATAAAAAAAGAAAAACTTCTGCTCTTGCGTAACAATTCATAGAGTTCAACTCATTAAAAGCAATTAATTAATTAATTAATTAATCGTTTTGGGGTTACCTTCTCAGTCGAAAAACCAAACCCCTCAGCATCTCCAAACTGAAGCCGACACAAGCTCCTTCCTTTGCCAGCAAAGCACGAGCGAAGGGTAAATCTGTCCTTTGGCACCCCACGTCGACAGAAACTATGATCCTCGGCGATATTTGCTTGACAAGCCGAAGAAACAGAGGCGGCAGCAGATCGTAATCAGCAATACAGCCTGCCGGAAGGTTAACAGCGACTCCCTCGTTTTCCGACACACGGAACATGCCCGAATTCAGGCGTGAATTCAACGAGTCAATACCCATAACATCAAACTCGAACTTGATCAATCTGAACATATAGGTGTCGACTGAATTGTAGATAACGGACTTCGCCTTCTCATTTGCGCATGCAACCTCTCTTTTGTGGACTGTAACACCACGATTTTCGTGCATCGGAGGTTCCCATCCATCTTCAACGTTGTCCCATGCTCGCGTGTCGATGGACTTGATTTTGCACCTTGTGTGAACTTTCCAATGTGAGTAATTTGTCACGTCGAGTACGATAGTGCGTTGCAAGGAGTTGGTATCCATACACAGCGATCAACACTCGGTCAGTTGAGTGCACCGCTCTGATACCACTTGTTAGAACCTGGAAACGCAACTACGATACATGTACTAAATTAAAGCAGCGGAAATTAAAACGACAACCGGGATTAAAAATTCACGAGTTGTTCTTCACTCAAACAACTCGCGACAGCCTCAAGGCCACAAAATTTACTCATAAATGATTACAATATTCGCTCGAAAATACCAAAACTACAATACAGTCGTATTACTTGAAATAAATTCTCACTATAAAGAAAAATATCGAAAACTCTTCACTCGAGTTCCTCTATCGTCGGACTCTTCACTCGAGCACTCTATTTTTCTTCTTTGATCTTCAATGTTGGAAAGCGTGAATGATGAAATGATTAATGTCTTCAATATATGATTCATTGTTATGCTTTTACGATGCTATGATACAACTTGTTGCGATATTGAAACTAAAACGATCACGGCTCTCGAAATATATATGAGATGCGAAGAAAAGATAAACGAAAAGAACGAACACACAATTTACGTGGAAACCCATAACACGGGAAAAAACCACGGGAAGAAAGAAAATTCACTACATCGTTGAGGCTTACAATAATCCACTCTATGATCTACTGCACTCTATTGCACTTTATGATTTTCGTCTACCGGAGAACCTCAATTTATAGGTGTAGCAAACTTATCAAATTGAAAACAATTAGAATTAGGAATAAATCCCATTTCCTAAGACCATCTCCAACCGAGAAACCAAAACTTAATCTAAAAATTAGTTTAAGTTTACAGTAATTTGACTTCAACCGAACTCAAAATAAGTTTAAGTTTAAGTTTACAGTAATTTGACTCCAACCGAGAAACCAATACTCTAACGTAAAAGAATACTTTTTAAATATTCTTCTTATATAATTATTTATACTATTTATATAAATAACCAAAAATTTTACAAATTTAAAATTTTAACTCATAATTTTTTACAATAAAAAATATAATTAATATTATTTTCAATTTAAATTTTCAAACATAATAAATATAAATAATACTAAATAAAATATTAATTAATTATTAAAAAATACATTAAAACACACGAAAAAATCATCATTAATTATTTTTGTTTTGTAATTGGTAGCATTTTTGTAAGTATCTCGTTTATTATTATTTTATTTTTCATGTTAATTATATAATTTAATTATATAAATTATATAATTATATTTCATATTGTGATATGTATTTTTATTTTATTATTTAAAATATTTATTAAAATTTATTTTAATTATTAATAAATGATTATTAAAAAAATTACATTACAAAAAATATTAAATAAGATACTAAAAAATAATTGATAAGTCATTTTTATTAATTTGTAAATAAAAGGATCATTTTATAAATAACAAATAGTTTTTGGTTTTAGTTTACGTTAAATGTAAATATAAGTATCTTTTATGTGGGTTCCATCCATAAATTAATAATAAGTTTATGTTTTGGTATCGCATCTCCCTTACTCTAAAATAGGTTTTTAATATCGGTTGGAGATGCTCTAATACGTGACTCCTAAATCTATCAGGATTATAAATAAATTAAAAGGGGACCAATTAATAAACTCAATCGCAAATTAGAAACCATAAATTAAAAGGGGACCAATTAATAAACTCAATCGCAAATTAGAAACCACCGCCTCGAGACAAATCGGCTTCCGAGTTGCGATTGCCTTCACCAATGTTCTAAAAATCGGGCTTAGGCGGGGCCTAGGCGGCGCCTAAGCGCTAGGCGGAGGCAAACCGCCCCGATTTTCCATCTTAAGCGGCTAGGCGGCTTAGGCGGGGATTAATCGGGTCTAGGCGGCCTAGGCGAGGATTAATCGGGCCTAGGCGGTTTTCAATAAAAAAATATTAAAAAAATGTTTTTTTCGTCTCGTTGCAAATTTAATGTTTTTATTGGCTACAAAAGTTTAAAAAATAATATTTTCTTGTGTTAGAGAGCTTAAAAAATAATATTTTATATGATTTGTGAAATATGATTGAAAATTTGTGTAATATTTTAATTTTATTGAATGTATAAACAAATATGATATAACTAATTATTATAATTAAAGTAAAAAAATAGTTATTTTTTCAAAATATATATATATAAATTATTTTTGAAATATAATATTAATTAATTAAATATAAAATGTAAAACGATTAATCCCCGCCTAGTCCCCGATTAATTCCTCTAGGCTCTAGGCCCCTAGTCACCGCCCGCCTACCGTCTAGCGCCTTTTAGAACCTTGGCCTTCACAGCACATGCCACGTGACTTTATGATGTCATCAAGTGACATCACGAATTCCACCCACACAATTAAATCCGTAATGAAATTAATCAATTCCTTATGTGATGAATTCCAACAACGTGAACATGTCTCGTAAAGTCGTGTTATCCTTTTATTCCGATTGCGAGTCAAACTTTAAAATTCATCATTCTTCTCCAAAGTAGTAGGTAGTTGTCAAAGTTTCAACCCGCATTCAGCAATTCTCTCCCACTAATACATGGACTTCATGCCACTCCATGCACTTGTAACTTCCAGCCCATGATGTCTCACACTAACTCCTTTGTTCCAGCCACGAAATCAGTCCAAGGACTCCACATGTTGGGCCTAATATCTTCGTTTGTGCAACCCATTTACTTTACTTGTTTAGCCAATGAGCTAAATGATTGACTCAACATTTTTCTACATGTCCAGCCCACTTTGACGTGCATAACACTTTTGAATTCCATTAATTTCATGTAAAATAGAAATAAGTCTATGAAAGTAAAAATGCTTTCTTTCAATGACGTTGGCAAAAATCTTCCCAACAATTGTTATTTAAAATCACATTTTAAATTTATTAATTTTAAATGAAAAAAATTGGCAAAAATCTTCCCAACAATTGTTATTTAAAATCACATTTTAAATTTATTAATTTTAAATGAAAAAAAAAAGTCTGCCTTTATATGTATAAGGATTTAAAATGCAAATGAACCTCGAAATCTTTTTTTTTTTTTAATATCAATGCTTCCTACTCGTTATTTTGGGTCTGGAATCGGTGAAATTGTGTGAATTAAACTGAATTTAATAGCTTTTTTTTTTAATATCAACGCTTCCTACTCGTTATTTTGGGTCTGGAATCGGTGAAATTGTGTGAATTAAACTGAATTTAATAGCTCTATCTCTAAAAATTTCAATAAAAAGATTTTTAAAATTATTTATAACAATAGTATGTTAATTTAATTAAAATACACTTTCATACATGAATGAATTTTTGAAATATCATTCAATAAACAGTTGTTTTGCTCATAACAATTACAGTACAGAGTATGAATTTAATTTATATTTATTTTTATATGATTTTGTCATTTTATTATTATTTAAATTATGAAATTAGTAATTCATCTCTATATTCCCCTACAAATGTCTAGTAGTGAAAAAATTAAAACATAAAGTTATTTATGTGAAACAGTTATGTGAAAGTTGTTATAAATTGTACTAGTACTTGATTATTATTTTATAACTAAAATTCATTAATATAAGCTTGTTTTAATTACGGGCTCTCAATATAAAAATGCAATTTTTTAATAAAAATGAAAAAAATGTTATATTGAATTTTTTAATAAGAAATAAGAAGAACTTTTTTTATATAAAATTGAAATTGATAAAAATAAATTATTCAATTGAAAGATACAATTTATAAAATAATTTAAAAATTATAGTAGTAATTATTTAAATTGATCAAAAATAAGTTCTTCAATAATTATAAACCTGAATCGGAATCCATAATTTTTATTTTTCAAAGAAATACGGCCAGTCTGGTTTGACTGACCAAAAAACAGAAGATCAATGCGGTTTTCTGTAGTAGTGTGCTTTATGTTTATAATCATGCTAAAGGCTCACAAGTCATTAGTAGATGGATGACATTGTCGGCTCGTCGTATCAAACAAACCTAGCTCGTGCCAACAAACAGATGAACGGAAAAATAACACATAAATACATCGTCGCGATTCAGATCTACGTATACGCAACATGATAGATAAAGAGAAGGAAATAAGACACTATAGAAGACCATGGAAAGTTGTACTAATTTCCAAAACATTTTTCATGTGCATCGATTGTGCATATACTTATCGATCAATGAAACCAATCTAGCAATGGCAGATTCTGTATTGGTTCATACAAGGGTTGACTATGTAGAGTTCTCAAACTTTTTATATTATTTCACATCACCCCCTAAACTATGTGATTTGTTATAGAACATCCAAAAGCTAATTCAGTTATTCACAGTTCAAGGTGTCAAAAGTCGCATATCACAATAGATTAGGGGGCATAGTGTAATTTACTCAAATGCTGATGTCAATGTAAAGAATAAAAAAAAACGTAATAGGCAAATAGAGTAGGCATAATTATACTAGGGAATAATTACAAAAGCATTCACCTAAGGTTTGACCTAATTACAGAAAACCCCATTGATCTTTGAATATCACAAATATTCTCCCAAAGTATTAAAACTCACCTTGATCTTTATATTTTATAGCTAATTAAACACACTATTCTCTGTTGAAGGTGCAAATTGTAAATGTAAAAACAGATACAAGAGTGCACATATGTTTGTAATTCGGAAAAACAATTTGGGTTTCTACTGCAATTAGGTCAATCTTAATCAACAGTCGTTTTTGCAAACATAGATTCTACATTCCACCCGAACCACGAAATCAAAGCAACGTTAATTACAAGAAAAGAGTAAAGCCTTAGCCCATGTGTGTTCAGCAATACCACACTAGAAATACCAAAGTACAAGTTAGAACATAGAACATATCATCCAGTGGGCGAATAGTAGCAAAAACGAAAAATAAAAAAGAAAAACTTCAGCTCTTGCATAACAATTCATAGAGTTCAACTCATTAAAAGCAATTAATAAATTAATTAATAGTTTTCGGGGTTACCTTCTCCGTCGAAAACAAAAACCCCCTCAGCATCTCCAAACTGAAGCCGACACAAGCTCCTTTCTTTGCCAGCAAAGCACGAGCGAAGACTGCCTCTTCTCCACTTG
Organism: Euphrasia confusa; assembly: GCA_954870475.1. Lineage (NCBI taxonomy): Eukaryota > Viridiplantae > Streptophyta > Magnoliopsida > Lamiales > Orobanchaceae > Euphrasia > Euphrasia confusa. The sequence continues at coordinate 5,301,816 of OX940962.1, forward strand.
GAATCCGCGGATGGGCATCCTCTTCACCACGCATTCGGCTTGAGACTCTGCAAAATTGCTGAACTCAACAGGGGAAAAGCCTGCCGACAGAAACAGAGTTTTCCAGTGCTGCGACTTTCCTGGTGACCGGAAACGGCTCGTTGCGATCTTCTCGATTCCGGGATGGATCAAGAACCGTTCTATTCTCTGGAGGGCATCTGTGTTCACGTTCACTGCATCAAGGGACTCGAGGAGGCTCGAGTACGAATGGAGCGCGTGGATAATGTGGTCGGCGAAGGGTAAATCTGTCCTTTGGCACCCCACGTCGACAGAAACTATGACCCTCAGCGATATTTGCTTGACAAGCCGAAGAAACAGAGGCGGCAGCAGATCGTAATCAGCAATACAGCCTGCCGGAAGGTTTACAGCGACTCCCTCGTTTTCCGACACACGGAACATGCCCGAATTCAGGCGTGAATTCAACGAGTCGATACCCATAACATCAAACTCGAACTCGAGATTAATTTCACCGGCGAACTGGATAAGATTCTCCCGGATGAGGCAGAGCCCGAGCTGGTCACAGGCCGAGTGAGAGGCGATAATTGCAGTTATTTTCAGCATCGGAGTGGTCGAGCCTCTGAACGCAAGCTCCTGCATGAGCGGGGCCCATTGCCCACCGAGCCCAATATCGAAATCAACGATGTGGATCGAATCAAACCCCTCAAAAGCTTCCAGGAGGGCTTGATTGCAAGTGAAATTGGCGAATTCTACAGACGGGGAGATTTCAGAGAAAGACTTGTAGGCACCGATCTTGAAAACAATGTCGAACGGTGAAGGAGTCTTGAAAGACGAACTTATGCTGTTGTTGTTAGAGTGGATGAGAAACTGCAATGCCTCCTTGCAGTAGAAAGCAGCCCGATTGAAAGGGTTGCCGGAAGGAGATAGAACTTGATTGAGCCGCGCCAATATCCCTTGCGCGAGTATGAGATTTCCTGTACGAACCGTCTCTGCAAAATTGTACAGCTGGTCGATTATCGCAGCCTCTTGCTGCTGGTGGTGGTGGTTGATGTGGGCTAGTTCGTCCGGGCGGCCCGTATCTGGATTTGGGTCGGGCCGGAACGGGCTCTGGGGCGGGAGTCGCTGTCTACCCTTACTGGGTAACCTGTCTTGCTGCCTGAGGTCGGGGAAAGACCATTTAGGCTTCGGCTTTCCGTCGACCGGAGCTCCAAGATTCGGCCTTTTGGCATGAGGCGGCGAGAAATGGGTCGGGTCTTGTTGGAAGGGCAGGAAAAATGAAGGGTTTACTGTGTGAGAATCCAATGCGGAAGGGTAGATGGAAGTCGAGGGCAAATCGGTCTTTTCGGCGTTAGATCTGATGTTGTTGGAGAAACTGGAAACGGAGGGCATGAAATCTGCACCAAATTGGTCTCCCTGACCTGCGCCCTCAAACCCGCCGCCGAAACCAAACTCCGGCGGAGTCAAACCGCCGCCGCAACCGATATCCCCCATGATCCATCGGAAAATGGACTGGTCCTGCCCCGGCGAGGCGGACGGGAAACCGTTCTCCCAGACGCCGCCCGTCTCGAGGCACGGCGGAACCGGAAGGAGGTCGGAATCAGCTCTCCCGGCATGGGAGCTGATGGGAGATGGGTTGGTGTCCGAAATCGCCCCCAGACCGGCCGTGTCTGCAGAAGCGCCGCCGCCGCCGTGGGATGAAGATGGGGTGGAGGAGGACGTGTGGCCGCCGGAAATCGTGGGATCCAGCACGGAGGTCGGCTCCCCGAAGCTGTTGTTGCGCAGGAATCGACTTTTCTTGAGGGAAGAAGACGAATCTGCCCCTGGCGGGTAGTAATTTTGGGCAGAGGAGAAAAAGGCTTTGTTCTTTACGAGCAGCTCCAAATCCAACACGCCTTTCCCCTCGAAATCAAAGTGCAGGGGCAACCCCTTCATCTATTCTATTCCCAACCACTAAATTATAAACTAGAAAATTAAACCCCCAAAAATCCACAGCTTTTTTCTCAGTATCCTCCAGCTTTAACAAACACACAGGAAAAAAAAAAAAAAAAAGTTAATCGGAGAGAGAGAAAGCAAATCTGAATCTAAAATATGAACCAAGAAAATAAAAGAGAGTAATTAATTAGTGAAGAAAAATGAAACCTACCGAAAAAATGGAATGAATTAATTTCTGAGGAAAGGAACAGTGTTTATGAGAAGGTCAGGGCTTTGTTTCTCCTTCCATCCATGGATGCGTGCAGCATGAAAAAGTGATGAAGTAGGCTGCAGCTTTCTTCATACTTCATTTCTCTCTCTCTCTACTCTTATCTTTTTCCTTTTTTTTTTTTTTTCTCTGTATTTTTTTTTTTTTGGGTTCAGGCTTTTACCTTTTCAGTTAATTTGTGTGGTGGTTCACGCAGTTTTATCTTTGTTGCTAGGGTTCTGGATTCCCCTACGCGCAGCCGATGCGCGTGTATTGTAATACGATGCATAATAAAAAGTGATTCAATCTATATCGGGCCGGGCCCAAAGCAGAAGCGTCTGGTGCAGCTTCATCTCGTTTATCAAAGTTCTGTCTGTACTGTAGAAAGTACTACTCAGTTGATGTTAACGTTAGAACTGATTTCTTTGTTTTTCGGTAATAAAGAAGACATGAAATTTCACCCTCGATAGTTGATATTTTCATCCGATAGGAGGTAGGATCAATTGTTGGTCTCTCGATTTGGGTAGATAGTAAATCGAAAAAGTTGGAGTAATCGAGTTAGATGTAAACAAAAAAATATGTTCGAATAGTACACATTTGTAAGTTAATTAAAATTTACAGTGAAACGTGAGATGTGTCAAAGTTTATACTCGAATAGTATAAAGCCAACATTAAAATATAAATCAAGAGACGTGTCAAAGTTGTATGCACTTATGAAAAAGAAAGTCAATATATCTCACCCCACTATATAATATTTTACTGAAAATTTGTCTCACTCGATAATTAAATTTGCGTCGCTTGAAAATTACATCAACATGACTACATATCTTACCTATCTATAATGCTTTGAGTCTTACTACTCGAAAATTACATCAACATGACTACATATCTTACCTATCTATAATGCTTTGAGTCTTACTACTCGACTATGCTCTGTATACACTTTTTGTTTTAGATGGAAACACGAGAAACTCCACTCCACTCTCGAGAATTACACTTACATGACTACATGTCTTACCACTTCGATAATGCTTTGGGTCTTACTACTCGACTATACTCTGAATACATTTTTTTTAGATGGAAAGACCAGAAACACATTTGAGAGAGAGTCAATGCGTAAATCTCACTCTAGGATCGAAGGTGCACCACCGAAGAATTGTATCCATATCACCACAAACTTTAGCATTAACATAAAATAAGAAAGTTATGAGACATTAAAGATTATAAGATGAACGAGCTAGGATAATATTTTATTATTGAAGTTAAGTTGTATTGGTATAATAATTGTGTTTTATAATTTGTGAGATAATAATTATTTTGTTAAATATTTAAAATAAGTAAAAATAATTATTTAAAATAATAAAGATAGGAGATCAAAAATGATAAATGTGTTAATTCAAATGGTATAAAAAAATAATGCATATAGCATTTGTATAATTTAATTATTTTTTAAATTTTTAAATAATAAAATAATGTATGAAACTTTCATTAAAATACTCAAAATAATTTATTTATTTTAAAATTTTTAACTTATTCCAAAAAAAATAAAAGTTAAGAAACTTATAGTAGTTTCTATCGTAATTGATTGATTCCTGATTTCGTAATTGATTGATTCCTGATTTCTATTAGAATCGATATTGATCTTAATACTTCTCTCGTTGAAACTTTGCGGATTTTTGTTATCTTAAAAGACACTAATTAAGAAGCTTTCAACCCAAAATACCAAGAGTAGTGAAATCTTGAGCTAAGCTAACTTTCAAAGGTTGCAATTCGAAACTATTGTAGTTAGGATAAATAATTAAATAAGATTAAGGCTACATAATAAAAACTCTAATCACATCTCAAACAATTTAATATAAACTAAAAGATGTAGCATTCATCTTATAATTGACTATTTCGGTGCAATTATTACTCCACCGATTGTGTTTTTGGAATAATATTTTGACTATTAATATTAACATGTGATAAAAACTTGTTAAATAATAAGAGTAATATTCTAATTTAAATATTACTCCCTTTTTTTATTTTTCATAAATATTTCGCCTCTCGAGTCTCGAATACATGATTTCTAGTAGCTTTAATTGATTTTGTTAGTCATATGTCACGTCGTATACCAAGAATTAAAACGTCATTATCACTAAAGAAAATACTGAAAATATGACTTGTTATATTTATTATTATATATAAAAAATTAACATTTTTATTTAAGTAATTGATTTTTTTTTTGATGGAATCCTAATGAGCAACTGAGCATTACGTGGTCTAACAAACACATACCAATCATTTAAAAAAATCGATCAGATGTCGATTTAAAATATCATCAGCATTTGTCAATTTATTCGATTTTCTATTTGACCAATTGAATTGGACTTTTAACCTTGTTTAAACGACTGCACGGGATGTGAAGGTCATCAACAACTCCTTCCAATTAACTGTCTTACTAAAATTAAACTAAACTAAAATAAAATTTTATATATATATATATATATATATATATATATATATATATATATATTTTTTTTTTTTTGTTAGTAATTTGTATTGTTATTTTGCTTAAATAAAATAAATTATATCTGTTTCAAATAGATATAATAATTTACGTAAATATATTAATTATATCAGTTTAAAAGATATAAATTAATAATTATATAAAACAGATAAATTAATTTCAGATAAAGTTTAACGTTAAAATATGAAACGTTGCTTATAATATTTGCGTATGAAACGTTGCTGTGTGTTGCTTATAATATTTGCGTATGAAACGTTGCTGCGTTGTTATAATCTGAAATAATAGTTGCAAATTAAACGTTGCGTTGCTTATAATCTGAAATAATAGTTGCGTCCCTTTATCTTCTGCGTATAAATATATGTTTGCGCTAACAAATAAAAAAGTTAGTAACATATACAGAGAAGAAACACAAGTCAAAACAAAGAAGTACAAGAGAGTACAGTACATACAAACGCAGAAAAGAATCTCCTATTTCTCAAATGAATTTTGTGGCTTGTTGTATCCTGTAAACAAATTTCTACATAGTGGAAATATTGTTTTTCGGATACTGATCAACACGCGGCTTTTCAATTTCTGTCTCCTATACATATAAAAAATACACAACAATCGAAAAACAATATCTCTACAATGGAGACAGAAGTAATCAAAAACATGAAGGTTCAATTCCAAGGAGAAGGATTTCGTCAAACTCGATGGCACATACTATACAAGGTGACAAGATAAAATAAGGTGACATCTATACTCTCTTTGATACGTTGTACGGATTATTATAAACTTATTGTTCTTAATAAATCCAACTTAGATTCAAGGGACATTAAAAGTTTGATACATTGTATAGATTATTATAAACTTACTGTTCATAATAAATTCAAATTAAGACAAGGGACATTAAAAATGTTCGGTTGGTTATGCTCAAAATTCTGAAGCATGAAGATTGTTAGAGTTACAATCTAATAGTGAATCCATTAAAGTGGAATTTTTGAAGATGCTCAAAATTATGAAGCATGAAGATTGTTAGAGTTACAATCTAATATAATAGTGAATCCAAGTGCAATTTTTGAAGATATATTCTTATATCGTTGAGATAAAAGGCCAGAGAAATTAAATTATGGTAACCAAATGAATCAAATAATCATGGCAAACAGAAAAAAACCATGAAAAGATTTAAGTGTAAATCCAAAAAAAAAAAAAGTCTACCAGTAAGAAAAGAGTAAGAAAAGAAAAGGACTAGACTTTCGTCCTGTTTTTATTTCAGTGGATTAAATAATTTTTCTAGTAGAAGCTACCAGAGAAAATATTCAAAATATTAGCATATACATAGATCATTGTAAAGTAATCGCAATGAATCTTGGTTATCTTAGAAAGACTAAAATGATAATAACTTTCAAATTGTACTAGAAAGTTAATGGATGCAAGCTAGTTTAGAGAAAAATATATCTCTTAATAGATATTTGCAATATAAGGAGAGACTATAAGTTGGTCGTCCAATAAATAAACTTGCATATTATATTGCAAAATAAAATCCGAGTTTATAACTTTGCGTAAACAAAGCAGAATGATTAAGAAATTTATATAGAGTTGTGGCCACAACCAGTCTCATATTTCTTTATACAATGTCAAGAGCATATATAATAAACATATTGGTGTAAAACACTAATATGTAAGAAAATTAATTACAAAGTGTGTAATTAAAAGTAAAAGAGGATATAGATATCGACATATATAATAAACATATTATTTTAATACACTAATATACTAATATGTAACGATTTAATTACAAAATGTGTAATTACAATTATTTATATAAGATCTGTTAAAGTAATTAGTGAGTAATTCAACAAAATTATTGGATTAAAAAAAAATAAAAAAAATAAGCACATATGATGAGAACCTAACTTTGAATTAGTAACAAATAAAGTTCAATGTGTAATAACAAGTCATAATAATGTGCTTGCACTAGTGTATTTCAAAACAATACAATTATAACTAGTGGTGACAATTGCCAGAAGAAGAGGATGAACATATCGTTCTTAATAAAGTCTTAAGTTTAAAGCAATTGAGGAAAATTAAAGACTTTACCTAAGTAAACATAGAAGTGGTGCCGCTTCGATTAGAATTTGTGATATTATATTAATGTTTATAAAAGTGACAGGATTAGCACATGATCATATATAATATTGCTAGGGTTAGTTAAAATCTTTTGAGAAATATAATAATAAAACGTTGCGTTGCTTATAATCTGAAATAATAGTTGCGTCTCTGCGTATAAATATATGTTTGCGCTAACAAATAAAAAAGTTAGTAACATATACAGAGAGAAGAAACACAAGTCAAAACAGAGAAGTACAAGAGAGTACAGTACATACAAACGCAGAAAAAGAATCTCCTGTTTCTCAAATGAATTTTGTGTTGTATGTAAACAAATTTCTACATAGTGGAAATATTGTTTTTCGGATAGTGATCAACACGCCTAAAAGCTTTTCAATTTCTGTCTCCTATACATATAAAAAATACACAACATATATATATATATATATATATATATATATATATATATATATATATATATATTTGTTACGGAAAAAAGTATTTTTTTATTCTATTTTATTAAAGGATAATTACATTTTAGTATCTGAATTTAGGCACTTTTGTATTTTCATGATTGAATTTTGTTTTCTGGCAAATCAGTACCTAATCTATTTAAATATTATAATTACATACTTAAATGGTTGGAATTCGACTACATGTGTCCCTCACATGATTTATATTTGCCTTTTTATAAATATTTATATACACATATATACCCTTATTTTCTTTATATTTACGAAAATGCCATTATAAGTCATGTGAGGGGCACATATCGTCGAATTCTGGTCATCTAAGTATGTACGTAATTGCAATATTCGAATATATCAAGTATTAATTTGCCAAAAAACAAAGTTTCGGTCATGAAAATACAAAATGGTCTAAATTCAAGTATTAAAATATAATTATCCATTTTATTAATTATTTTTTAGGCGATGGGAAAGCTTTGAATCAATCACCTTTATTATTTTAATATAAAATATAATACTGATAGGAATAGCTATGAAATCTCTATATATTCCATCTAATTTGACAAAAGTGTTATTCATATACTTACGTCAATGCAAATATGATTGTCCTTTTTTTCCTAATATTTATTTCAAATAAAATGTAAAGTGACTTTGATGACCCTAGCTATTTGATCAACATGTGCAAATTATAAAAATATGCATCTAATTAAATCTTTTGGTATTTTTGTTATGGGTAAGTTTATTTACACCTCTAGAATTACTCAACTCACCCCTTAGATTAATTCACCCCTTAAAAATAATTAAAATGATTAGTTCACCCCTTCCAAAATATCAATAATACCCCTATTCATTAAAAAAAAAAAAAAGAATCCGCTCACCCTAATCTTCATTCTTCCTCTTTCAATTTCCTAACATTTGTTTTTTTTTTCTTCTTTCTTAAACAGACACAGGTGAAACTCCGGCTAATGGGTCTCTTTGCACCTATTTCTACTTGGTGTGAATTCCGACACATTGAACCCTTTCATCATGGAGACTTCGTAGTAGTCCTTGCGGGTCAACGAGTTCACCCGTACTATGCGGGTGTGTGTGTCAAGGTCCCGCACTGAAACTACGTACCTATCGTTATCTCCGGTCAAGCACTTTCCTCAGTCGGAGGATTCGAAGGTGCAAATGGTGCGGCCTAAATTTTGGAGGCAATACATACATTCCATACCTTTCAAAAAACATAGTTTCGGATCATTGGTGAAGCCCATGGTCCAGGTCTGGAAAGAATCTGAGGCGAAGATCGCCTCCGAGAAGAATAGTATGACGGACAGTGTAGGCGTAAGGAGCAGTTGTTCTGAGTTTAATTTAAAGATGATATGCGCACAGTTTTTAGACGAGAAAGACGGATTCTAATTCTTTAAAAAACACGACTGTTTTTTAATTAGTTTTATAAAAATAAGGTTATTATAGTCATTTTATATTATTATTATAAAAGCAAAAAATTAAAAAGGGTGTGAAAAGTAAATACGGAAGTGTAAATAGTGTGAGCCTTTTGTTATTCATACAAACTGTGAAAAAATAATTAACAAACGCAACTATAAAATACAGGAAGAGTATACATTAGCCAATTTCTTTTATTTAAAAACGGTGTTTAAAATTATTCAATACATGCCATAAAAGTGTTCTAAAAAAACTCTCAATTTTTCGGAACATGGTTTCTATTTTATATATTTGTTCTTTAAAAAATACTAACACATTAAATAATAATTAATTTCTTAAAGTAGATTACCATGCAATATATAATACTCTCCACTTGTAACATGCATGTTCGTTTCTCTCCTCTCAAGGAACCCTAGCTACTTTTCCCCACCAAATATGCATATAATATAAACCGTTTTTAATTGTATAATACTAGTATATAATATGCATATGATATGGGTCGGGTTTTCTTGTCCTATGATTAGGGTACGTACTTACAATACCACCTATTTTTTATTTTTTTTAAGGTTGTGGAGTATAATAATTAATAATTAATGATATTATTAAGGGACAAAGATATAATAAACCTTGTTAATCGGTGTCCGTCCGATCCTTTCCATGATTGATGATCACTATAAAAATATTTGACCTTGTTATCCTAGCTAGCTAATCCAATCAATAATGCCCAAAACAAACTTGTTAAAAGGAAAAAAAATATATATATGATCAATAATGAAACATGACCATATGAATCAAAATTATATACTCACTTGGTTGCCTTCGTTCTTTTTAATGGGTGTAGATATGGTCTGCGAGTTAATGATGGAGCCGACGTACGAAGAAGAACATTAACACTAATAATACCTAAAAGGTTTTGTACAATTGAGTTATTGGTAGTGAATGTAGTGCCAACATAATTTTGCATTAGCCTCACTTTAATTTGATCATCTAGTTGGTCAAAACTTCAATCAATTCTCGTCTTGTATTGAAAATTTGCAAATTTTGATCGATCGAATTTAAATTTCAAGATCACAATTTTGTCATATCGTCGAAGTTAATATTTATGTTCAAGTGTAACTCACGAAAATTTGAACGTTAGTATAAATTACAATCACCTAACAGTGTTCATTTGCTCGAAGTTAATTATATTTATGTTCAAGTGTAACTCACGAAAATTTCTAGGTTAGTATAAATTACAATCACCTACCAGAGTTCATTTGCCGTTTGAATTTAGGCTCATTTTTTTACTACTCTCTCGAGTCTTTACAAAAAAGCTGAAAAACGCTTTTGAGACTCATCACTCATGGAGTATAATTTTATTATTATTAAAATATTAATAATAAAAAATACTTATTTTGTTCAGTAATACTAAACACAGATGATCAACATTGACTTTTATTGTTCGTCCATGATAAACAGTATACAAAAATTATAAAAAAATAACTAAAATAAAATTTGACTGATGTAAGTTCAAATAATGTTCTTATGAATATAATAATAGTGAAAGTAGTGAACTAGTGATATGTATTGTTGGGCCTCGATAAGCGGGGCTCGGTAGGTTAATCCAAAACACTGGGCCTAAAGGCCCAAAGATACGCGGATGGGTTCGCGCTAAGGGATAGGGTTAAACCCGACCCGTTTCGTAATCGTCAAAGTTTTCTTTCACACAGACGCATTGGCTTGGCAGGCAGAAAACCAATCAGTTGACCCGTCAAGGCGGGGCTCACGAGCTGAACGATCGATTCGGGGGAATATATTCGCCGGTAATTTATTTCGTCGGGATCTCAAGCCCAGTAATTCACTTTACAAATTATATAAAAATATTATTTTTTTATTAATTTTGTTGAGTGTAAATCCGTTAGGGTTTCTGATTTGGGTTTATCACAAATATCTCTGTTTCATGTATGATTTATTACTGCGTGGTATTTGGTGTAGGATGGAAATCGTAGCTGAATTTTCTTTTTTTTTTTACAAATCTAATTTCGATTTAGTTTTTTATTTGGTAGATGCATGCGTTGGGATCATCGGCGTCGTTCAATTTTGATTTATGTTTTTGGATGATTTATGTACTGCATTATCCTTTGATCATACTTTTATGCATGTTAATAAAAAAACAATATTGCCGACCAAAAACCGATGTTGATTGCACGATGAAGAGTGTTAGCTCAATTTTCAGTTTTGTGTGATTAGCATTTAGTCCCCTTGTTCTTATGAATTTCTGGATGGTAATCTAGGGCCCACATTCATGGATAGATTCATGATTGTTTGAGATGATGGGCACAACTTACGTATCCGGCTAATATTATTTGGGAAGATATTGAGATCAAATATTGTCCGAGGTAAATTCTCGCCTCTACAATGTTGTATATTCCAAATGATTTAATTTTTCCAAATTTTGTTTTTTGGCATAAACTTTGGTCATATGTTTTATCACTATGGACGAAAGGTTCCTTTTGGGAACATAAATCATTCTATAATTAATGTTGAGCAATCCCAAAAATCACCAAGAACCCAACTTTTTAAAATTCTATTCAATATTGGGTATAGGAACATGACCTAACCTCCGTCTTCAATTTTCTTGTTTTCAAAGAAATTTCTTCAAGTGTAAAAAGGCATACTTTTTCAGTTCTCCGAAATCCATTTACATTGTATTTTGGCTTTCACTCAAATATTTAGTTTTTATTGGAGAAGTATGTTTGTTTGTGTTGCCCTGTGTGTATTTTTTCTTCTCCTTTTTTTCTACAGCTTCATCTTGTGTGCGAAGCAACAGGGATTAAAATGGAGGCACTCCCATATGATGCACCAATATATCCAAACCTACTTAAAGGACTCTTGAATTAACACCCAACATTTATCAGTTCCAAGTTCAATCGTCCAGTAGACAAGCAATTACCTACAGTATGGCTGAACAACTCACAAAAGCTATTAGGAAAACCACAAAGCCCCACGAGCTCAAAAAATTGTCTTCAACTCCCAAGGACCATCATCTCCAGTCCAAGAAACAAAGGAAAGGGGATAATCCCGTTCGGATCCCTCCTACCCAAGACCAGTGCATCGATTTAAAATCTTCTAATTCGTGGATCTGCAAGAATTCTGCATGCCGGGCCACACTTTCAGCTGAGGACACGTTCTGCAAGAGGTGTTCTTGTTGCATCTGTCATTTGTTTGATGACAACAAGGACCCAAGCCTTTGGTTGGAATGCACGTCCGAATCCAGTTTGGGAGATGCGTGTGGCTTATCCTGCCACATTGAGTGTGCCCTCCAACGGGGTAAGGTAGGGGTGGTTGACTTGGGGATGTTGATGCAGTTGGATGGAAGCTATTGTTGTGCTTCATGTGGGAAAGTTTCTGGAATACTTGGGTATTTTACCTAAACCCTTTTACCTTCCTTTCTACGCTTGTGTGTGTTCTAAAAATAATTGCTATCTCTGCCCTCTCTCATTCTTCCACACCTTACTTATTTAAAGAGATAAATTCAAAAGTACTCTTCTAGTTTGACCTAATTAACTCAATAAGAAAAAAGTAGAAACCTACTTAAGATTCAAAATTACAAAAAAGGCCCCTATTGTTTGTTTCAGACTTATAATATAGGGTGTAGTAGTATTTATAATGGACTCAAAGGAGAGCGTAGAAATAGTTTTTGCATATGCAGGGGTAAGGTGAAACAAAATTAAAATGCAGAGGTAGCATTTGCAAATTTGAAAGTTATGTTTTTTAATCCTTATTTGAACTGACCTTTATGTACAGTTCAATTTACTTACATGAAAATCTTACTGAATTGAATTATTAAGGAAAATAGTTTTTGAAGTTTACAAAACTTACATGTGTAGTTTTTATGTTGTATCTTGGTGACATTCTACTTGCACTATACCACCCGAGCTTTCTCCAGTTTGTAACTTTTTGTTCAACTGAAAATATTATAATGGCAAGAAAAATGTTAAGAGTAAACAACTTGTTGGCGGTACTAGTTACACAGAAGGTTTGGCCTAATTACAAAAAAGCAAAACTGTTCTCAATATTATTAAATGCCCGATTAATTCTTTCGTCTTGCAATAACCCAAAAGATTTGAAAACCCATTTTTCATTTTTTTTTTAAATATCACTTTTACCCCAATTTTAGCACTGAATCACACATATGGGCTGTTTTTGGTAATCAGGATTCAGGTCAAAAACTTGAGAGTACTCTTTGTAATTACCTATTAAAGACAATAATATAAAATGATGGAGAGGTAATTACTTTATTTATAATATGTAATGTGGGATTCAGGCTCTTTTTCATCATTTATTTTTATCAGATGCTGGAAGAAGCAATTGATTATAGCAAAGGATGCCCGCCGGGTAGATGTTTTATGCTATAGAATATCCTTGAGCTACAAGCTTTTGGATGGGACTTCCAGGTTTATTGAACTCCACGAAATCATTAGAGAAGCCAAAGCCAAGCTAGAAACCGAGGTGGGCCCAGTTGATGGAGTCTCGGCCAAGATGGCTCGGGGCATCGTTAGTAGGCTCCCAGTAGCCGTTGATGTACAGAAATTGTGCTCTCTAGCGGTCGAGAAAGCTGATGAATTGATGGCCTCCAAGTCTGCTGAAACTAATTTAATTGGTAATTATTGTGTATTACCTATCAGTATCTTCCTAAAGTTAAATTAGGACTGATCATAATAGAAAATTGAATCACCAACGATGTTCAGTCTAGTTATAAAATAGGCCCAGCTATTTTTATGTTCTTTCAAAAAACTCCTAGATAACATCATTTTGTCTCTAGGGATAATTACAAAACTAGCTTTGAGGTTTGTCCCAAATACAAAAATACAGGCAACCTTGAATCTTGATGTTACGCTTGTCTTACAGTTTACACTTTCAAATCCATGATCTTTTCTATATACTTATAACCCCTGATTTTTCGTCTTAACTTCTACATTACATTCCTCAACCGCTTGAACAAATGAGATTTTTGGTGGGCTTTAATTATTATACACAGACAAAGAGTTGAGGCCATTGGTAATATATTGATAAATTGACAGGCGTGATTGTAAAATTGGGGCAAAATGTGAATATAACTGATTTCTCCTTTCAGGGTTAGCTTTTGTAATTTACTCAGGAAACAAATCACTTAAGCTAAAGTTTGCTGTTTTTTCTCACTTTGGCAGAGGGTTCACTTCCTGCAGCTTGTAAATTCCTCTTCGAGGAAGTGACATCATCCTCGCTCATTGTATTATTGATTGAACTGTCGAATTCCTCCTCCGAAGACATCAAGGGCTACAAACTCTGGTATTGCAAGTCAAGTGACGAGGCTTACCCCAAAGAGCCCGCCTCCGTCTTCACTCGAGACCAGAGGAGGATCTGGATATCTAACCTGCAGCCTTGCACAGAATATTCGATACGAATAATATCATACACAGACACTGTTGATCTCGGACACTCTGAAGTCAAGTGCTTCACAAAGAGCGTAGAAATAATCCAAAATATTGGCAGCACCAGTAGCGCCAAACAGCCTATTAGGACAGAAACGGAAATAGAATCCGACTCTGGTTTCAAAGGTAAACAGCCCATGAGGACGGAAACAGAAATAGAATCTGACTCTGGTTTCAAAGTCCGAGACCTCGGGAGGATCTTAAGGCTGGCTTTAGCTCAAGACCAATGCTGCTCGGGTTATAGTGTTCCTAACGAAGTTAAGCAAGAAAAAAACCAGTCCTCTGTTTCTCGCCAGCTGGACTTAAATGTCGCTTCAGTTCCCGACCTGAATGAAGAGTTCAACCCTCCTATTGAGTTTGACGATGCTTTTTCTCATGAAAGAAAGAGAAAAGGCATGGAAGTTTCAGCTGTTGACTCAGGATTGGCCGGCTCGCAGAAGAGGAAACATAATAACAGTGAAGGGCAGGATTCCGATAGCACCCTGACAAACGATTCTGGCTCCTTGGACGAAAACTTTGAGTACTGCGTTAAGATTATACGGTGGATGGAATGTGAGGGTTACATGGAGAGAGATTTTCGATTGAAATTGCTGACGTGGTTCAGCCTGAGGTCAACAGAGCAGGAAAGGAGAGTGGTCAACACATTTATACAGACTTTGATTGACGACCCAATTAGTTTGGCGGGGCAGTTGGTGGACTCGTTTTCGGACGTGGTGTCGGGCAAGAGGCCGAGAAATGGTTTCTGTAACGAGTTTTGGCATTAATTAATTAATTAATTAGTACTATTTATTATTATGGGGGATATATTGTTTTGCTGATGGTGGCATTTGTTTTATGTACAGGCATTGTTTCATAAAAAATGTCTTGAAGAAGGTAGTTCGTGACAGGGTTCAATAGGTCAGCCCCATTGTTGTTTTGAGAGATCTCACTCATTGTGGGACACTCCCGTATTTTATTTCTCTCTTTTGTTACTATTATTATCATCATCATATTTATCGGAGTAGTGAAAAAATCGAGCTGTAGGCTCCGTTAACATTAGAAGAACCGTATGAGCATGACTTTGGTATTGGATTATATGTTCTGAGTTATTGCATTCTTACCCCTTAACAATACAATATTTGTAGTTCTCAACATTTTTTCTAGTAATTTCCAATATTTTTACTTGTGTTTTTGATTTAACATGTACTACTGATTATTATTCCATGTTCTGATTGGATGATTTGTTCTTGAAAATGGGGTCTATATGTATGTTTATAAGTTTGGAGACAACTTTGGATGCAGCAATCAAAATGCTGAGTTTTTAGGAGACATTAAACATCACAATATAACATATGTTTTCTTTGCCTTTAATAAATATCATTATTTTTTAGTTAGTAAGTACAAGGGATGCACATCAAAAGCATAACTTACAATTGACCTCTGAAAAATATATAAAATGATTATATTATATAGTATTAACCATTCCCTTAACATTGACTTTGGTTTTTTCACTACCAGAAACGTAATTATTCATGAGACAATGATGTTTTACAACTGAACAAATACAGGATTTGATCACCAGATCCCATCTAATTTCTCCTGTTTGTAGTAGATGTAACACGATGTCGTCGTCGTTGTCATTAGGTCTCGGGATTCTTGGCTAAGAGTGGTACATTGTCTTTAGGTCTTCGCATTCCTTCGTCTGTTAATACAACTGATAATGTTAGGTTTTCCATGTTAAAATGGGAGAAAAACAAGAACTAGAAACAAGGGAACACAACCTATTTTGCCTCAAAATTTCACACACACACAAGGAAAAAGTTTTAATTAATTAAAATTCCTATTCTCCGTACAAACAAACAAAAATAAGACAAGCTCTTTCTTTTTTGTCTCTCTCTTGTTCTGCTTCCACTATCTCTACTATGTGCATATATAACATACATCTTTTGAACCTCATTTGCTAATGTAAAAAGTCTTTGTTTTGAAATCCACTTCAATTACTATGTAAAAAATAAAGATCCTGTTTTTCAATTGCTGCAATTTTATTCTTGCTAGAATATGTTGTTGGTTCATGTGTTAACCATGTCATCTCTTGTAGTAGTAGTAGTTATTTTGTGTTATTCCTTGCATGCATGCAATGCTCGAAGCTTCGGTGTGGATTCTGCAACGATCGAGTTCGTGCAGAAAAACCGTGACGAGAAGATGGATTCAGGCAGGGTTTCTATGCAACCTGTCATGAAATACACTGCAGCACCGAGTCCGGATATGTTTGATATCGAGGAAAAAAGGGTCAAGAGAGATGTAGGTAACGAGCCTGGAAATCGTATCCAGGAACGAATAAAAGGTTCAATTGTCAAAAAAAACGAGAGGGCGAAAAATGGAAATCAGGAAGCGAGGTTCAACCAGCTCGATTATCTCCCTGCAAGAACTCATCCTCCCGCTCACAATTGACGACAACCGTCCCTTGATTTTGAGGGTGCTTTGTACATCGGAGATTCTCTCTTTTGTTTTTTGTATGTGATCATCAACATTAGTACATTGCCTTTGGGTTAATATCATGAATTTTCTAGTTACAGTCTAATGTGTTAGTTTGTAGATATGGTTAACTAATTGGAATTTGTTACTTACTACTACTATTTTAGTCTCGATTTTGTTTATATTTAAAAAATAAACAAAATCGACACTAAAATATAAAATAGAATAAAATGTGTGGAATTGGAATCTAATCCCCCAAATACTAACTACTATGACAATTGCCACATCCTCATCCTCCTCCTCGCCTAACTCAATCAAGCTCAAGGCGGCGGTGATCGGCGCCGGCGTCTCCGGGATTGCAGCGGCCGCCGCACTCAGAAGAGAAGGCCACCAAGTTGTTGTCTATGAGAAGTCGGAACGAATCGGCGGCACATGGGTCTACGATCCCCGATCCGAATCAGACCCGTTGGGCGTCGACCCGGATAGAGAAATCATACACGGAAGCCTCTACAGTTCTCTGCGGACCAACATTCCGAGGCAGCTCATGGGCTTTTCGGACTACCCATTTGCGACCCTGAAGAACACCGACCCGAGGACCTTTCCGGGTCACGCGGAGGTGCTCCAATTTTTGAACGAATTCGCTGGGGTTTACGGGCTCGGTGAGCTGATCCGATTCGGGACGGAAGTAGTTCGGGTCGAGTCGGGTTCGGGTAAGTGGGTCGTTGAGGCGAGAACGGGCGAGTTGAGTTCGGCTGATGTTTTTGATGCGGTTGTGGTTTGCAGCGGGCATCATACTTTATCAAGACTAGCTCATTTTCCAGGTGCATATAATTTTTTACTTTTTACTGTTTAATTCATGTTGAAATTAATAATTATATGAAGAATAAAATAAAATTGAAGGCATGGAGAAATGGCCTGGAAAACAGATGCACAGTCACAACTACAGAGTTCCAGAACCATTTCAAGATCAGGTTATTCAATAATGCAAAACAGTCCTACTGAAAAAAAAAATGATTTGCAAAAGGACCCATAATTAGGATATTTATATGGTTAAACCCTACAAGTTATAGGGCTGTTTTGCTGCCGCACAAAAGTTCAAGGACCGCTGTGGCAATTTGTCGAAAAATTCCATGAAAAATGTTGTTGTATGTGTGTAGATTGTGGTGGTGATTGGGAATGGACCCAGTGCAAGAGATATTTCCCTGGAAATTTCAAAGGTAGCCAAAGAAGTTCATCTTTCTTCAAGATCCCCTCTCGTTCGAGTTTCCAAGTTGGACTGTGGAGATAATATGTGGCAGCATTCTATGGTAATTAACTATGCTGTTATTATTTCATCATTAGTCCCTCGAGGTTTTTGTAAAGATGGTACTTGTGATAATGTTGTTGCATTCGATTCTTGAAGAACAACTTAAAAACTTGAAGCAGAAAATAACATCCCATAACTTTATGTAAATTACTTATTGGCCACATTTGAAGAAGGTCATTTTCTGCGTATATTGTAAATGACATTGTTTTGTTGTACAAATAAAACTTGTATAAAGAAGAAAATACAGAACCTACTGAAAACTATTCTAGGATCAGCCCCGCATTCCTTTTGTTTTCAAAACCTGATTTTGAATATTTTAATAAACATAATAATAATAATATTATTATTATTACGTGCAGATCGATCATGTTGATGAGAGTGGAGAGGTTATGTTCCAGGATGGTGCCTCTATTCATGCAGATATCATCCTCCACTGTACAGGGTAGGTATACTCCCTCTCCGCTGTATCGAGTCTCTAACATTTACCTGTTGATATTTATCTCTTATCTTTAACAAAATTTGGCAGGTACAAATATAGTTTCCCATTCTTGAAAACTGAGGGGATCGTGACCGTTGATGACAACCGTGTGGGCCCCCTTTACAAACACGTCTTTCCTCCTAAGCTCGCTCCTAACCTCTCCTTCATTGGACTTCCGTATAACTCGGTTAGTTTTGCGTTTATTTATTTATTTATGCAAATAATGTTTGTTAAAAACACAAAACTACTTTATACAAATGGAAAAAAACAGGGAGTTGTAATTATGATGATTGATTTACAAGCAAAGTGGATAGCGCATGTGTTATCGGGGAAGGCTGATCTACCGTCTGAGGAGGAGATGGTCTCCGAGGTTGAAGATTATTACCGGTATCTGGATGAGAGAGGCATTCCTAAACACCACACTCACAGCTTGGTTCACATGGATAAGACATCATCCTCCAAGGTTCTTCCTTTCTTTCTTTTTTCATTCAAAAAAATATTCATGATAAATTAATTGTAAACACACTTCACCAACCTATGTAAAAGGTTTTTACTCCATTTTATTTTTTGTTTACAGTTAGAGTACTTGGATTGGCTAGCTAAGCAAGTGGGATTAGATGGAGTGGATGAACAGACAAGATTAGTGCAAGAGAATTACTTCAAATTCATGGCTGAAAAAGGTGAAAATGGTCGATGGAACTATAGGGATTGGATAATTGGCAATGGATTCCAAGAAAAATGTGTTGATTTCAAGTTTTCGATATAGAAAGAGGGAAGCTCGATGACAAAATCTCGTGTTGATTAAAAATGGTAGAACTTGATTGTGTGTGTATCATTTAAAATAAATGAAAACGGCATCTACAAAGTCTCAATGGTATTTTTTATCATTATGCGTTTCACAAAAGCCATATCAATACAAATTACGTATACTTAGAATATGTTCTTTTGGACTTAAATCGGTTAAACAGAAGTGAAATTAATGGATCTTAACTGAATTGAATTGACTTTTTTATAAAAATAATAATAATTTTTATAAAATTTTAATTTTTTTTTAAATATTAATAATATTATGAAATTAATTAGATTTTATATTTAAAATTATACATTGAAATTATTTTTTATTTATTTTAATTTATTTTGAAACGAATTTAATCGAGCTGAACTGAAGCTATCTGAACTGAACTTAAGTGATCTGAAATGAACTACACTAAAACCAATTAATTAATTACTCCATTCATATCATAATAAAACTAATTTTTTTTTAAATGGACATTTCACAAAAATAATAAGATTAATATTTTTTCTAAATTGACATTTCACAATAATAATAATACCATGACCAATTTTCTTAAATGTACATTTCACTTTAATAAGACCCTAAAAAAAATAGTCTTACAATAAATAGACATTTCCTTAAATAATATTTCACAATAATAAAATCTCTCAAAAAATAAGACCAATGTTACATGGAGTATAACATTTTTCAACTTTAAATAAAACTATTTTACTTTTTAACTTAAAAATATATTTATATATTTTATTTTTAAGTCAAAAAATAAAAAAGTAACATTTTTTAAAAAATGTCCTATATTTATAAAAGAGAGGGAGTATAATTTATGCAACTAATTATATATTTACCCTCACAACATTATTGTCAAATAATTTAATTTATCAATTAATTTAATAATTTCAAAATCAAAAGGATCGAAAAATACCATATATCTGCATATTAAAATTAATTGAACCACCATGGCTACAAAGGGTAGAATTGGCAACCCCTATCTGGTCAACGTCTGTGAATAAGCAGAAAGAGGAAATTCAAATCTACAAAAAACGGGGACGTCAAACTGTCAAACCCTAAATCGACCCTGAACTACCGATTCTGCCCTCGAGTCAGTCAATACAGCGGAGACCGGTGAGGCGTACCCTTCTTCCTCCGGTTGATTTCCGAAACTGGCCTGCAAACTGGCCTGACAGCCGACCGGACACCCGTCAGAGCGCTCCTTTTCTTCCTCACCACCTCCGTCGTCGTCGCCGTGCAGTTGAGCGCCGGGCACTCGCTCGAGCTCCCGGAATCCGCCCTCACAGACCCGGCCCCATCGAGCACAGAGTCGGGCGTCATCAGGCCGTCGTCCGATCCCGGTTCGGACAGCGCCAGCCCCTCGCAGCCGCGGAGGTAGTCGGAGAGCTTGCATCCGGTTTTCAGTATGTGCTGGATCTGCGGGATAAACGGAGACGGCCCATTTACACAAAAAACAGAGCACACGAAACGGGTCATTTTAAAAATTCTTGAAACAGAGCACATTAAGTGTGTGAGAGAGAAAATGAGACCTTGCAGGAGATGCTGCAGAAGAGGTATGATTCTTGCAGGTTTCTGTCGCAGCTGATGCAAAAGTTGCCCAACAATCTGTGGATCCTTGTAAAAGGCCTCTGTCTTATAAACACCACTTTCGCACCGTTGTTGGTGTAACCCTAATTAAACCAGAAGAAGAAGAAAAAAAAAAACAGGGGACGAAGAAATTTAAAAAATTAAAATTAAAAATATACAAATTGAAATCGGAAATTGTGGTTTTGATTACCTGGACATGAGCGCAGTCGAAGATCTTCTCGGCGTCTTGGAGCCTTAGAACATCACGGTACACGTATCTTCGTATCTGCAGAAACAGAGTGAGTTGTTTTTCCTTATTTTTTTTCGGTTATGGAAAAATCGAAAAATGGGGGTCTGCCGGTGACCTGCAACAGGCGGTGAGAGCGGTGATGGGGGAGGCAGTGAGGGCAGATGCCTTCGGAGCAGTCGAGGCAGAAGACGTTCTTCTCGTTCTTCTTCTCTTCCTCGTGGGCAATGCAGGCGTTGAAAAACCTCTCGCTCGTCAGCCCGGCAACCCACTGGGGAACATCGCCGGAGCTCTCCGACTGCAATTGCAAAATTCAACAAATTCAATTTCTTTAAATTAAATAAAAAAGTTAAATTCATTTTGAGAGAGAGATAGAAGGGGTGACCATGTCGTTTGTTTTAATTTCAGAAACGATGATGATGACGGGGAAGATTATGGTAGGGGGAGAATTCTCAGGAGGAAAAAGATAAAGGCTTTATCATCACTATCACTTGTTTATACGGCCACACAGATACATACAAAAAAGCTGTGTATATATATGTGTGTGTGTGTGCAGGAAAAGAGATGAGGACGGCGCCGTGCAAAAAACTGATACTGGCCGTGTGTGTGTGTGTGTGTGTTTTACTGTTACCAATGAAGGAACAGGAGTGGAGGAGTTGCCTCATTTATTCTTGCCCAAATTACAAAAACACCCTCACACTTTGCAATCAAATGCATATAGCCTCACAAACTAATTGTAAATATATGTACTGGTACTTAATAAAAATGAAAATAAATAAATGTAGTCATTGGAAATATGGGGCGCACAATTTAATAAATTTGTTGATTTTCCAAAATTAATTTAAGGGTATATTTGTACATTTAAGAAAATGTTTGGGGTAGTACTTAATGGTGTAATTGTACATTAATAGAAAATGTGAGGGTGGTTTTTGTAATTTGTATTGTTTTATTGGTTTGAAATGAGAAACAAGAAATATTAGTGGTGGTGGGTTTTGTAATTTGGTACTAGACTGAGGTACTATTGGTTGCTACGTGCAATTTTGTACGAAATAGCTTTACAAATCTGTTATGAGTCCAACGTATAGTGTTAGTAATTTGTTTGGTATTGGATAATACTAAATGGATCTATTATGTATTTTGTCTTTTCTCATCAGGTTGATTGATTTTTAGGTCATGTTCAAAGCTTTTTTACTTTAATTTAATTATTTCTAACACATCACAATTCACAATAATTACTGTACTACTCTATACCTATTTCAACATTATAGATATTTTTTTTCCTCTGGGGTCTCAAACTCAATAGTGATATACTTTTTCCTAATCAAATTAAATGTCATACTTGTCTAGGCACTTAAGAAAAATGTTAAAAATAAACGGTAATAATATATTTTAATGTGAAAAATAAAATAATTGCCAATAAAATTTAATATAATAAATAATATAGAATAAAATTTATTTTAAAATAAAAAAATTTATTTTTTTAATGCGTTAACTATTGTGAAAAAGATTCAACTATTAAGAAAGAGGGAGATGTTTGAGGAATATTAAATAAAATAACCAAATTATTAATAATATTTTTTACAAATTATAAAAAAAGTATTATACGATGAAGCATTAGTATTTTATTAACTGGTTCACAAAACAAAATAGATAAACAAAATAGATGCCCTTTAAAATTATGCACACTTATAAATAAAAAAAAATTATTAATTTATTTTGTCAGTATTTTATTAACTGGTTCACAAAACAAAATAGATAAACAAAATAGATGCCCTTTAAAATTATGCACACTTATAAATAAAAAAAATTATTAATTTATTTTGTCAGTGGTAATCTATTTACATAATAATCATTAATTTTTTACTTAACTCATTAATTACTTACAAAATAATATTTATTATACATTTATTTTTTAATAATTTAATAAAAAAAAATTCTTCATACTTGGTTTTCTATGGAAAGTATTTAAAGAGGGTGTAGTATTATCTTTATTATAAATAAGTTATCAATTCTTTTACCTTTTTTTTTTTTTTTTGAGTTTTTTTTATTATTTCAATAACAAAATTTGTTTTAAAGTTTCAATCTAAATTAATGATGAGTCATTTTATTTGCTTATCTTTAAGCTCTTTTTGTATTTTAATCGAATCTGTTTGAGTCTTTTGTGTGTCTGAGAGGGCACAATAGAGTGTTTGAGAAGAGTGTGCATGTAGCAGGTGGCGCACTGGATGAAAGAGGCAAGTAAATCTCTTCCTATGGGCAAAGAAGTATTCTGGAGTGGGTAGTGACTACAGCAGTTTGGCCTAGTCGGGCAAACTCCCCAGCTTGGGCAAAGTCATGAAGCAGAAGACCCAAAATCCTTACCAAGTACCGCGCCTGGTTCAACCACATGTTGGAGAAAAGTACCTGAAGACCGCGATTTGGGCAGAGAACGGCTGTGGACGACAAAAGATTCCCTGTGGGCAAAGCAAAGCGCAACAGAATTCTGAAAGCGGGGGATTTTTCTTAATCCCTCAACAGTTGACCACTGCCGCCTATTTTCTGGGGAAGGAGAAACAATCGTGATTCAAACCCTAATCAAAGCCTTTAAAGGCGTGAAGTGACTGAGGAGAAAAAAGAACACTGGCCACACAGGACCTCGAGAGCACAATCGCCAGTTGCCGGAGAAGAGATCGGAGCAAGTCGGCCGAGTTTCTTTTCATTGTTTTGAAGTAGATCGAGCCTATGGGCTATGAACAATTTACTACTTTCATGTTTTATAATTTCCATTTGTTATTTCACTTTTCAAAATAGTTTCCCTTTTGAAACAATGCGTAATATAGATCGTTTTCCTTTAATTGTTGTCTTTTATTTTCAGCATGAGTAGTAAGTAATTAAGCATTTAGGCAAAGGCGGACCGAAGGGGATTTAGGGTAGAGTCTGACCGTGAGGTCGATGGGGCTAGAGTAGTTGGTTGAGGGTTTGTTCCCAACACAAAGTTGATTAAGTACCATTTTCGGTGAGTTTGGGCAAACTAGAACGACCACTAGTAAACCTTTACAAATTGGGATACCGGTGATTAGGCAAACCGCATAAATATACCTTGTAGTATTGTTGCGGGTATAACACTAGAACTTATTGGTGATTGCGATCATATGAATTTATTACGCTAAATATAATTTTAATAAATTTAATATTCTTCATTCTCATTATTCATTTCATATTATATACTATTTGTAAATACGAGTAAAATTCAAATATTTTTAATTTTTTATATTTTGTAAATATTTATTTCTTTAAATATGATCAATTTTTTATACAATAATAAATAAAATATTTATAGTATATATTATATATACTACCTCTGTATCTTGGTTCATGACGATTCCTTTATGACTTGGATATTAATTAGTCTTATTTTTTAGATTTAGTTAGAATTTGAATTGTTGAATAATCTTTTATGAGCCATCTTTTATTATTTGAATTATAACGTTGATTTTGAATTGATGAAACATTGATTAATTTGATATATGATAACTAGTAAATTATGTTGATATATTCGACATACTGTATGCATAGATCAGATTTTTAATAACGAAAATGTGCAACGCATGGTTTTGACCTACAAATTAGGGACACGGATTGGCTATTTGTATGCTAAGCGTTGATCGATCGATGTGCTAAATGACAACACCAAAGATGCTGACTTTTCTCGCAATATTTCACTCATATATATGTGCATGGGGAATAGTAAAATTATAATATGAATCAATCATACTGAGCAAATTAATTACAAAAAAAATTAAAAAGAAAAAGAAAAATGGTTTAGCATATTTTGAGTAACAGAATTTTGAAATATATTTTATAGAAAGGGCCAAAAACATGCAAGTTTATCAGGAAGATCAAAGATGATTCTTTTCGGAGAGTATTAAGTCAAATATTATTGTCTGGAAAAATGAGCCCATCAAGCTTCGCCAATTATGTATCATCGTATTATAAATTAATTTTTATACTAATAAATAAATGAAAGATATATTCTCTGATGTATTTAAGTTTAAGATTGGTAATCTACTGGGTCAATCATTTTGCCTTCATCCACCTCGTTTATTCGTAATCACTTTGTCACTTCGTTTGGGGCGTGATACAAGATCTTGCATGCCACGACATACTTACCGATATAATTTAAATTATTTATATTATAACAACAATATTAAATGATTGGTTAATTTGAATGAATTGTATATGTATGGTTTTAATTAGGAATGTGAAATTTGATTCTTGAATTTGTTGGATGTATACATGGACAAGGGACATTAATGGAGAAATTAATGAAATTAGAGGCTTAAAAAGACAAAGCAAGAAAACATAAAGGAAAGCAGAATGGATGTATACCTACAAATAATTTTTTTTTGGGATTATTCGAATGCAGACAAAAGAGCTGTTTCAGCACCCCACCTGTTCTTCTGATCATATTGCATGCACCCAGTTTTGATTTGACCTTTTCTATTTCATTTTATTTTTCATTGGATTAAAAAGGTTTATTTAGTTAAAATGATACAATATATAATTGCATAAAGAATATGACCATTGATCTTAAATGGAAGTAATACTGCTTGTAAATTAAGCTTCTAGGCTCTAAACAAGGCCCATGCAAAAGGATTTGGCTGGCGTACTGAAATGTGGCATTAGAGATATTCTTCTAAGTTAAAAGTAAGAGAAGTAAATTTATTGAAAATAATAAATAAATTTCAAATTATATTGTGACGTTCATGGTACATGAGTGGCAATTATATATGTAATGAAGTAAAAGTGGAGATATTTGTATCTAAAGTGGGTTAAACATTTTATAAAATTTTAGTTTAGACAAATCTAAATTTGAGAGTGATACAAAACAATTATTCTCTTTTCACTCTTTCACATCATTTTTTTTTGGTATATTTAAGGAATAGGGCACATTGGTTTTACTAATTATAAATATTTCCATATCTTTTTCATTGTTCTAAAAAAAGACACAATATTTACATTTTGTTGAAAAATAAGGTTCTAACATCTTTTTAATTATATTCTTGGGCACTTTTTGAATTAGACAAAGTCTTTAATACCCTTTTGCTAAAATTAATATTATTGATTATTAAATAATTTTTAATTACATTAACCATATATAATATGTAAACCCTAACATTAAAATACTGTTGCGCTAAGCCGCTTTTCTCTTTGCCCTTTTTTGGTTAAGATACACCACAGCCGCGCCCCCGCTCCACCTCCTCTGAAGTCGCCGTCAACCCGCAGCCTCAGTCCGCACAGCCGCATCCCCGTGGTATCCACTGAACATCCCGACTCCGACTCCGACTCCGGTAAGCACTCTCTCTCTCTCTCTCTCTCCGGCATCTTCTTCGACCACAACCGCCTATCTCCACCGCACCCGAGCTCCACCCTTTCACTCCGATAGCAACCTGCTCGGCCTCGCCGTCCCGCGACCACCACACTCGAATGTAACAAAGCATCCTTGGTACTGATGGTTTGAAATCTAATAAAGTCTCCAATTTCGATTAAACCCCCGAGTCTGCGGCATTATCCTAATTGTCTACGAGCCCGACCGTCAATGCCTCAAGTTCGACTCTGACTCTGCCACGCGCCAAGGATAGTTTGTAAACTCAAACTTATCTAACATAGTTATGTCATTTTTTCACATTGTATTTTCAAATAAAAGAACTACTGTACTGTATAACTATAATTAATAGTTGAGTATGCAACTACTGTATAACTATAATAGTTGTCATAGTTCTACTCTATAACTATAATAGTAATAGAGAACTACCGTAAAACTATAATAGATGAGTTGAATTACTCTATAACTATAATAGTTGAACTAAGAACTACC
Source organism: Euphrasia confusa (assembly GCA_954870475.1). Lineage (NCBI taxonomy): Eukaryota > Viridiplantae > Streptophyta > Magnoliopsida > Lamiales > Orobanchaceae > Euphrasia > Euphrasia confusa. Next base: position 5,328,644 of record OX940962.1, read on the forward strand.
ATATAACTATAATAGTTAATCAATATTATCAAATGAAATGTTGAATTTAATTTCGTACTAACCTAGTTTAGTTGAATTGTTGTCGGATTTTTCTAGATTACTTTTGTCATTTCTAAGAGAAATCTACCCCTCCTGTGCGCAAATTTAGTTTCTTAAGAAGAACTTCGATGTACGATCTATATATGATACGATAAAGATAAAGATTATGCGCTAAAGAAGCGGGATTCAGGTTTGATAGAATCAGGTTATAATAAATTAAGAAAAGACTTTTAATTAAAATTAGTCAATAGACAGAAGGATAAAATAGGCAAGAAGCCCTATTGTATAATTAGACTAAACAATAGGTATAATTTATAATAATTATATTTTAGGTGCCCCATTCCCTTAATCCCCCCTTTTTTTTTTCTCCTTCATAAATTACAAAAAAAAAATAATAATAAAAAAAAATTGAATAGAAAGTGTGAGAAATTTGTTCTTTTGAACTTTCATTCACTTTGATTCAGCTCTCAATTACTTTTATCATTATAATCAAAACTTATTTTCAATATATTATTTTTTTTATAAAATATATGTCTGTATTTATATAATTAAACAAAAAAATATTTCAAAACCGGAACATAGTATTTTTTTTAAATTTTTTAAAAAGTTACATTTTTGGAATCCTACGAGAGGGATTTCGCACGTGCGGTTCTTAGTGGACAAGAGTTTTATCTGAGCTACACGAGTACATGTACATATTGACATAAATTTAATATTATTATATTAAATACACACTTAATCACACGCTCGATGAGTATGGTGTATGTATTTACGGTTAATATGTCACGGGGAGTATTGCTCCCTGGTAGATCTCATAGACCGTGGACTAATGGGGAGGAATGCTCTCTTGCCCGAAACGGGATTTCTCTTTGTGCCCGACGTGTGACGTGGAAGTGCCACGTCTTCTACAAAATTCAGAATTTATAATTAAATATATTACTTTTAATTATTAATTAAAAATAAATCTTTCTTTTTCTTTCTCTGATTTATTAATCCGAGACAAATTACCCCAATTTAATTTTTCTTTCTCCTTCAACAAAAAAATCCCCAATTTTATTTCTCTCTTCAATCTCCTCTGAGAACCTCATCTCCGTCATCAAGCTCTTCCTCTCCAAAACCCTCTCCCAGTTCCTGCCTCTCCCGGACCCGTCGTAACTGGTTCCGACGGTAACACACACTCTCCTGCAACGACGACGACGGCGTCGGATTTCACCACGCCTGGGAGCCTCACCTTTACGTCGCCGCCCTGCTACCTCCTAGACCCCTTTCGCTGGTTCGAAAGAACACTCATCTGCGCCTGCCACAACAAGCTGCTGGTTGTGGTTCAAATCACCGAGCTGAGCTACGCCGAAATCATTGGGTGTTCCGTGAACCACGCCGTCGTCAACATGACGTCGATCTGGAGGTCTCGAGGTAGCCGGTGTTTGACCGTGGTACCACTACCACGACCAAGCGAAATTTGCCGGCGAGATGTGGGGGTGCTCAGTGGCTTCCCCGCCGTGAACATGGTTCGAAACGATATTTGAGATTTAGAGTTTTTGGGATGTGTTCTTTAACACGAAATCAATGATTGAAAATCGATGAAGATTGTGATTGATAAAGGGATCTGATGTCGATAATTTGTTTCAATTATAAATTAAAAATAATACATTTATTTTTAAATTCTGAATTTTGTTGAAGACGTGGCAATTCCACATCACACGTCGGGCACAAAGAGAAATCCCGCTTCGGGCAAGAGAGCATTCCTGGACTAATGGGTTCGAAATTCGAATAGCTTAAATATTGCAGATTGCGCTAAGGCCCAACAATAAATGGGCTGGTTGTAAGTAAATATCTCATGGACCTTGGTCCAACCAATTGTTATCTAGGCCTCTTCAAACCAAATACCGCATAGCACGTGTGACTTCATGGCCCAATTGAACTTTTGTCCTAGCATGGCAACAACATGGCCCATACAATTTATGTGCATGGTTTGGTTTCATCTGATTTTTACGATACTGTAAAAATTACTTTTTAACTAATATATCGTACATTTTCTATTATTTACGTTTTAATAAGAACCATTGTATAGAGATAATGTTAAACATCGGTTAACATAAATTTATTTTATAGAGATAATGTCACAAAACATTAGTCAACATAAATTTATTGAGAATTTAAATTTCCGCAATTGACCAATTGGTTAGTGTCATAAAAAAATCATATATAGTATAAAGTATAAAAAAAAAATTCAAAAATATAAATACTCGCTTACTCTATTTGACGATTTTTTAGGTCACAGCTTATTTTATAATTATGTTTTGTGTGACATTTATACAACCATAACATGACTTTAAAGAAAGAATGACATCCAATTTATTTATATTTACGTAATATATACTTAATTCAGAGTCACAAACTGAGAAATTAAATAGGAGCTCTTACAAAAGATGAGGGGTACTTGGAATCTGATTGTACTTAATTTGATAAGGAGTTGGGCAAATTTGGGTTAGTTGTGATAATTTATATTTTATCTTAGTTTTGATTAACATCAATATATATATGTAGTAATGTAGTATATGGGAAGTTAATATTTTTGTTTGAAGGAACAATATCTGTAAGGTCCGAAATATGACTCCTATATATAGATACTTGGTTGAGACAGTAGATTTGCGAAATAACACCATTAAACTCGATCGACTCCAATTCAAAAAATACCAACAGATCTGTTACACAATTAGAATAAAATAACAGAAACGTACTTCATGAATTCGCAAGCGTTTAAACCACCGGGAAACATAAGGAAGTCCATTACATAAAGCTTAATTAATTAGAACCCTAATTAAAACTCGCATAATTAAACAGTACACTTACATACGTTAATCAATCGATTGATCGAGAAAGTGCATGCATGATCGATCGATGGATTAACAAACACAAACAAACAAGGCATACTATAAATTAGTAGGGAGAAAGGCCAACGTTAGCTGCTGCTGCTGCACCGAGGAACCCATCTTTCATCATCAGGTGATCATCTCCTTCCTGCAAATTAATTAATTAAACATCATAATATTAATTAATTACTCCAATTCATTAAGGTAATTAAAATGTACTTACGTACCTGTTGTTGGTACAGTACATTTGGTTTCTTCACGGGTTGATCCGGCATGAGCCCGAAGTGGATGTGAGGGAAGTGGGCCCACTTCATTGCAACAAAATTAAATCATACTTATATAATTAATTAATTAATTAATTAATTAACTAAAAAACCAATTTACTGTAATTAACTAGTAACTAACTAATAAATTTGTTTACATTTTTTGCGGCTGCACTGAAGGCCTCCCTGTGACTGATATCAGGGTTCCCAGTTTTTATACGTTGGATCTCGTCCCTGCGCTCTCAAATAATATTAATTTAATTAGTATTTTTAAATTAAATAAATAAAATTTAATGGAATGCATTAAAAGAAGCTGCAATAAAGCTGCAAGAAACACTGATCATACATACTACCTACGTTTAGGTTTAGCCCTACATGAATTAATTAATTAATTAATTATGATTTGGTAATTTTGTAAAACTGTACTCCTACTTACTTGATGAAGCGGTTGTAGGCGGAGGGCACTCGCTGTCTTTTCTCCGGGGCTGGAAAATCAAATCAAATGAAATTTCAAATTTTTTTGAAGAAAAATAAAAACAATAAAAATAGGGCTCTAAGCTGACTTCCTTTTTGTGTTTTTTGGATGGACTATAATATCCTTTTTATTCACTGTCACCCTCTCATTTCCTCATCACAACTTCATCATTATCTAATCATTTCATTTTCATTTCAACATTAAATAATATTAAATTAATATAAATTGAAACCAAAAAATGCCCTAGATAGGGTTTGTTCTTCCTAGCTACAACCTCAAATGGTCTTGTAGAGATCCGAATGATCACTAGGTCAAACTCGAAGGGTTAATTAATTAATTAATTAATTAATTACTAGACAAATAATAAATTGAGAGAAACAAAACACATACTCCTATATATTTAGGGTTTTGAAAGTAGCTCATAATTAAATAATCATGAGATAAATGAAAATTATAGTATGTACATTTGAAGATCTGAGAGTTTGTGGATGGACTTACGTCTTTTAACGGCGGGAGTCTTGGGGAGTTCGTCGACGGGTAAGAAGGAGTCGGCCGCTGGATGCATCAGCAGATTATTCGATGGGGACGAGTTTCTCATTTCATCCTGCAATGAATCAAATATACATTATTCATAATTAAAATTAACTACTTAAAGTAGTCTTGAAACGAAATTCATCAATATTTCCAAATTTGGAAACCCTAGATATATAATTACCAAGAGAAGATTATTCTGTCCGGGCGGTGGCGGGGGACCACCAAAGAAGGAGTGGCCGGCGAGCTGAAGGTGAGGGGTGGGAGGCGGCGGGAGAAGCAGGGCGCGCATGTTCACCGAGAGAAGGTTGGTGCAGTGCCCGCATCGAACTGTAACCGTCTTGAACAAGCTCGTGCAAGGAACACAAACCTAATTTAATATTATTATTATTATTATTATTATTATTATTATAAATTAATGATCAAGAATATAATTAATTAATTAATTAATTTGAAGACGAAGACGAAGGAACATATATATATATATAGCGAAGGATGGATCGAACGAGAGTAACGTGTACCGCGAGGACAGTTTCGCAAAATTCGCAACGGACGTAACAGAGCTGGTCTGATGATGATGATGAGAGGTGGTGGTGGTGGTGGTCCGGAGAAGGAAGAGCAAAAGGAGAAGAAGAAGCAGATGAAGAAGACATGTTTTTTTTTTCTTTTCTCTTTTTAATTATTAATTTGTGAGTGAGTGATTGATTTGATTGATTGATGGATTGACTTATCGAGGTATATATGTATGTATATAGCAATAGGCAATACCCAATTACCCATACCCATAGCCTCTCTCTCTCTCATCCCTCTAATCTATTTATTTTTATAAATCATTTATATATATCCAATTAATTAATAGAGATGTTAATAATTGTTTATATATTGAAAAAAAAATCATACACTATGTTCATGAACCTTGGGTTCTTGCAACTACAATGTATATATGTTGAACTTTCATTCATGAATCATACTAAAAGTTCAAGAGATCACTAATTTTTAGATTTTGACACTGCACCCATAAGTTAATTTTGTAAATGTTAAACCTGTCAAATTCCAAATGGGGGTGTAACCTGTCAAATTCCAAATGTGGGTGTTCAAGTGCGGTCCCACGCCTAGCGCACAAGAGCGGGAGCCCGAATATGCACTAGAGAGCCTATGAAATGTTAAACCTGTCAAATTCCAAATGGGGGTGTTCAAGTGCGGTCCCACGCCTAGCGCACACAAACGAGAGCGGGAGCCCGAATATGCACTAGAGAGCCTCTATGCACTAGAGAGCCTCATTCTAACTCAAAACCATATGGTACTAAGTAGGAGAACTCCCTAGGCTTATATCATAGACTCCCCTCTCACAATTATTCGATGTGGGACAACTCACAAGTGGCCTTCAACAAAACCAAACGAAAATGACCTAAGATTATGAAATTGGAGTATCAAACTCCTAAATTACATTCATTATATAGTTGTTTTAATGAAATAAAAGGGAGGATTCTCGAACACCAAGAAAAGTGTTTATAATGTGTTCTTAGCTACGTACTTGACCAACATATCCATAAATATAAAATAATATAAATATATATACTTATTATATATACAATACGCGACTATATATAAAAGACAGTTAAGAAGGATTTTGTGCGAAATCTATTTACTAGAATGATCCAGACCATTCTTGTAAAATATTGTTGGATTTAAGATTTTTTTTTTTATCGAAATAAAAAGAGTACCAGAGTTCCTTGAAAGTTATAAGAAATACAAAAGAATTCAGCTTAATAGATATACAATTTAAAATTACAACATCAATCTTAAAAATATGAAAACTAACTACAAAATTAACTTGTACTTTAACTTCTTCAAATACTTTTCCGAAGTTGTTTCGATGTCTTCAAGAACTCAAAAATTTATCCCTTTAAAAAAAATCAAAGTACACAAGAACAAATACACCAAAGATTTGTTTTGAGAGTAAGTTTTCTTTTCCAAATGCATGTTCAAGTTGTTGTTTTTTTGTCTATATATGTCAATTGCAATGTCTCGAGTTCAATTTTTGAACATTATAATTCTCAATTCAAGTGCTCAATCAACTGAGTTAACAATCCTTGACGGTCTATATTTTGATGTTTTTGTTTATTATTTTGCATCAATTAAATATATAATCGAACGTTAATTTTAGATTTTAAATCACAAAAAGTCAGTATCAAAACTTTTGAGCGGGGACCAATTGTATAAGAAAAAATATTGATAGTTTCACTGCAAAAAATGTGTTAATTACCAACATATAGTATATACTTTTGCCATAAACATTTAATTTACCATTTGTTATTTATCTTCACTGCAAAAAATATGTGTTAATTACCAACATATAGTATATACTTTTGCCCTAAACATTTAATTTACCATTTGTCATTTTATTCATGAGCATAACTTTCGATTAGAATGTAGTTCCCATTTAATCAAATCAAATCTTAAGGAAGACATTCCACTGGACAAATCATGAGATTCAACATGTTTCATAATCATGTTTCATGTTCACTCATGTCACGATGATTGTTGTACATTCCTTATAGTGTTCATCCTACTCGTTGCATCACATCACATGCGTACGTTAGCAATTAACTGATGAAAACACACACACACAAAATACTAGCTACTTATGCCTCGAATTTCATTACAAATAATTTTGAGACGAACGAATAAAAACAAAAGGGTCGAAGATTAAGCAGGAAGGGTAGTAATAAATTAGTATGGTTGGTCATAAGTGTGTTGATGTATATCCATACGTACGTGGACCCCGTAGAAGATGAATCGTATGGTCGGCATTCCCAATGGAATTTGTTTGTGAGTGTGTGTTTTGTGTGTGTGTGTGTGAGAGAGAGAGAAAGAGGGGCCGGAGATACATGCGGCAGAGGTGGGGGAGAGGAGAGTGAGAAAAGGACGTGTGCATGAGCCTCATTACCGCTCTCACATTCACCTGTTATTTTCACACTTATTACCACATGCAAATCACCCATCAACTCGATCACCACCGGATAATTAGATAGTAAAAACATCCCATTTTTACCCTACTTACATAAATTACTCCTCCTCACCCAAAAAACAAAGTAGAAACAATTTGATATACATATTGTTAGTTAAAATTTTATAATGAAGTTATGATCGAATCAAAATTTATACAGTACGTAATTAGGTTAACTTGAATTTAATTATATCCCAAATAACCGAAGTACTATACATAGGCACAGTGCAATAGTATAGTTTTACCAAACCGAGCTGCAGCCTTAAATGTCGCAAACCTATCCTCTGCAACTTCATATTAATATCATCCTTTTCCTTTTTCCACTTTCCATATATATATTTTTCTCTCTCGATCTCGATTTTTAGTCGCGCAACAACCAATCTCGCTCTGGGTTTTGATCGATCGTTGCAACTAGCCGTTGCGATTTTTTTATGGAATAAACAATATAATCAATATATGTTGACATTAATAGTAACAAAGATATATAGGTCAAGTACGAGTCAGTTTAATTTTCCTTCATTTCTGGTGGAGCAAAGAAATTGGAACATTCACAATTTCGACAAACATTTATTAAAAACATATTGGACCACTTCAATTCTTATATCGATGTCAAATCAAATAGTACATGGTTTCGTACGTCACAAGATCGCAACCATTTGTTCATATGAATTAATTTCATCAAATAAATACATTTACGGCCATATAATCACTGCCTAATTATCGAATTATTTAATATAATCAGTAGTACTTCGTTGCTCATAATTTTTTTTGATGATGATGATGATGATTATCATCGTTTTGATTTTGTCAAGTAAATGACACTGAAAAAAACAAACGATTTTGTACATTTATTTATTTATTAACTTTTTGTCTGATTTGACTTCTCAGTCAGACTCCTCAGATTCGTAATTGTCGATGAAAGCTGAACACAGGCATCTTTGCATTTATGCATAGCCCTTTGTCCTTTTATTATTTTCTGCAACTCCTTTTGGGCCGGTGTGTCTACATATGTGTGTAAATTATGACTACTTTTCTTTTAAAAAACATTACTATTATTATTAGGCACATAAATTAATACTATCTTCGTCTCGGTTAATTATGTATACTTTTTTATAATTATGCAAAAAGAACACACATAGTTAATACACACCGTACTTACTTTGTCTCCTAACAGTTGTCGTCGTAAGTTACTCTTTCGTAATTTACAAAAGAATTATGACAATTTGCTAGGAAACAAAATGAGTAATATATAACAAATGGGTATAAAAAAATTAATAAATTATAATGACATTATATATATATATATATATATATATATATATATATATATATATATATATATTTTGTTAGGTAAAACACACACAAAACACACATTGGAGAGTGAAATTAATTTAAGTGAAAATGTACAAAGGATGGCTGCTGGTGCATTTAATGAGTGAGTTGCAGAAGCACGTTTTTAGCATCTTATTAAGCTCAGCAGTAGGGAAGGGAAGGGAGGGTGTCTTTTCATAAAGCAATTACATAGAACTGTAGGAGATATAGATAGATACCTAAGTACGAGGCAGCTAATTAAGCTAATTCAAATTCAAATTCAAACACAAATAAATAAGCAAGTAATTAAGACTTTGATCGATTGATCGATCACATTCCGAATATAAATTCTTACGATATAACTTTTGGAAGACGTACGGCGATCCAAGCCATTGTTTCGACACAACGAGCCAAAGATCCAACCAACTGTCACGACACAATGGGTATTGAGCCGGGTCAATCCTCGTGTGTCGATAGCTTATCGGACTTTAGTACAGTTGGTCGAAGCCACCTAAGTAGTGCAGTAAAGATTCAGTTATTAATGAATCCAGGTACTATATGAATTCCCATACTTTGATGTCTGTAAAAAAAAAAGTCAATTATGGCCTAATCTAGGAAATTAAAGTCTCACCAAAAGGCTTGGGATGTCCATACTCTACAAAACTTCATACAGTAAAGGAAGGACTTGCCCTTGGAATTTAAAATGTTAGGGTGGGCCAAACTCACTTTGAAAGCCGATAGTTGACGAGGTAAACAACGGCGCGGGTGGGATGAGACTGTGTATGTGGATCGTTTTCTTCTAATCGAACCTGAGGGAAAAATATATAATCAAGCATGCATATGGGTTTTCATATTTTAAAAAAAAAACACATCTAGAAGCAAACATTTATTCGAGGAAATTACCAGAAAGGCCACCGAGGAAATTTGTCACCGTTCCAAACTAGGCCCTTTAATTTGAATCCCTAGCTTGACTAATCACATCATCAATCTATCGGTAAAAACTGCCAATGATAATAACATTGGTTAAATTAACATGAAGAAAATGCAACTATCATTCTGGCCTGGATGATCACACGATAATTGCACTTCCGGTCACATAGGATTGGGAGTCTTCTCGTTTTTTCTTGTCCCAATATTAATTAATAGTTTGACAGAAAATGTCAAATGTTGTACTTGTAGTCGGAAAAAGTGCAAATAAAAAAACCGGTGGACCGTAAAAACAACTTCTAACCAAAAATATAATTTTCTCTATCACAATGATTATCAAGCAGAACAAGGCAAAGAAAATCAGTTTGTTATTCAAAAGTTTTCACTCTTTTATTTCGAGTTACCAACATCTGTGGAGTATTGTATTGACTTCATGATCATCATCGTTTTGATTTCGAGTTACCAACATGGTAAGATGTACTCATATTATAAAGAATCACTTTAGAAAGGATTCAAAGGAATAATAACAAAAAAAGGGGTTTGGACAATTATCACAGAAATTCAGCAAATTTCCTGTCATAATCAATGAGCACCCTTGAGAAAGTCTTTTATTTTCATTTGTATATCATCCTCTGCATTGAAAGAAATAATTATACTTATCCCCATAAGTCAAAGAAAAAACAACAATTTTTTTATTCAATCTTCCAAATGTCTTTAACCCTCACACATAAATCTAATTTCACTTTCAGAATCACAATAGAAATGTTTATTTTTGCCTCCCAAGTAGTCAGAACCTTATAAATCTTACATGGGAGATGCTTCCATGTATAGCAGCTCTCTTCCTTAGTAATTGCATTTTCAGAGAGAAACTTCGAGAAACCTGCATAAATACAAATTTCAGCTAAGAGAAACCCAAAACAAATTTGTTTCTCAGATCATTTTTTACTAAACACTACTCCTATTACCTTGTACCCACGTAGATCTTCTAGCACAGAGCTAAGGAGTTCAGCATGTTCCCTCATTGAGTTAATATTTCTCAAAATACGCCTAAATTCCTAATGAAACATCTCAAGTCAATTCAACCAGGATACTGGAGCAATATAATTTCAACAAGCCAACCAGGGTATTTCACAAAATGACTTTTCAATCAAATGCAAACCATTAATTCGATGTAATTTCATTTTGAAAATCTTCTTTACATTAGCGAACAGTAAGAAAATGAAGATGTATCGATTATAGATGATGTGAGATAAAATAATAATTTAATGGTTAAAAATGACACAGTAACTAAAATTGATCCCTTCAAGTGATACATTATCCCTCATATTCCCTGTTGTCTGCTTGAGAGAGTAAGCTTTATGATGCAGATAATTATTAATTACAAAAAGTACTCTTGAGGTTTGCCCAAGTTAAAAAAATTGACTTTCAAGAATCAAAATTACAAAAATCACCCTTCGAAATTTTATTTGACTTACATTTACCCGAACATTACAAAAATATTGCACTTGGCCCTTAATTTTAACACTGAATCCAGCTTCTGATTTTTTTTTTGTATTTTTTAACGTAACATTCTTCTTTTCTGTAATTAGGCCAAATGTCAAGAATGATTCTAAAAAAACAGTTAAAATGATGATCTGGTAAGAGTTTACAAAAGGGTAAGCACTAGCATAATATCCATAATTCCGTATCATCCTGGACCTAGAGCTCAACTCCCTCAACATAATTTCACGTACAAAAATTAGCATAACCCAAGAAAGCAAGGAGCTAACTCCTCTTGTTTGACAGAACAATCGTGTATAAGGGATTATATACTTCAACTTGATATAGTCACAAACCTAGGTACACTCATGCAGTATGTCACTGTCTCTAGAAAGCTTCTGAGTAACTGAAGCAGCAGATGCAGTGCACTCATAGTTGGCGAACCACGATCCACATTACCTAGAAACGAATAAAACAAACCATCAGAATCATGAGAAGCATCATCCACGGTCAGAAGCACAAGCTTTCTGACCAACTTGTAGTCCTAAATCCTGAACAGAAATGAGATTTTGGATTCAAAGAAGCTGTTGCACAAGTTATTTAAAAGAATTGGTTTCAGACTTTCAGTTAATCAAAACTCAGTTAGAAATTGTATTATCGTGACCAACGGTAAAAGAATATTTACATGGCAGCTGTGAAACCTAAGAACCTCTCGGGAAAATCTCCATGGCTCACCTGTTTTCATCTTCATCGAGGCACAAGCGATGAATCGAAGTAGAGATATATATAGATGAGAGTTTTTCTGAGCTTTCAAAGTTCCATCAAACATCAAGTAGTATGAGATTAGAGGCCGGTATGCGTTTATAATTATCATCAAATTCAAGTTACTTTTCAGATTAATTACACATTTATAACACCAATATCTTTTACGTAATTAAAATCCCCCCCTCCAAAAAGAAAAAAAAAAACACCAAAAGATCTAAGACCATAGTTGTGATGAACTGAAAAAATCAGATACAAAATTGGTTCATCGAAAATCACAAATATATCGTCTCATCAGGCATCTCCACCGGCAATTACAAAGCTCAGAAGAAACTCAGAAAATGAGGTGGGTTAGTTGGGTTGCAGAGAAACTCTGTACCTCCTTGTGTGTGTAAGCTGTGAAGCGAGCGCCCAGCTTCGCATAAGAAGACGGGTTGAATTCGAGATAGCCTTCGACTTTCAGGAGTTCCCCCAACCCCATTCCGGCTGCAACGCATCCATATTCGGATCCCGGCCACAAATATGGATCCGACCCGCTACTGGTTATAGTTTGAAGATGGGTCTTATAAACTCTTGGGCTTTTCATATCGGGCTAAATAAACTGCTGGGCTTTAAATTAATTTAATCAACTGCTTTATCCACTATTCTAAAAATCTCCGCCTAGATCTTGCCTAGGCTCTAGAGTCTAAGCTATATTCGTCCGCCTTGATTTTAAGCTTTAGGCCGCCCAAGCACCGCCTAAACCCATTTTAGTTTCGTCTTTACCTGCTTAGAAGTTTTCGAGCATATTTAATCAAACAATCAAATTTTATGCAAACGTTGATAAATAAAATAAAATAAATGATGTTACGATAAATTTTGAGTATGAGACCAAAATTTGAAAAAAATATTAAAAACATAATCAAAATGGTCTAATTTTTTAAAATTTACAAGTTATTTTGATTATTTTACTATGTTAAATTTGTGATTAATACTATATTTAAATTATTTATTGATTATTTTGTTCAAAACATTGAATTATTATACATATTTTTTTATTTGAACAAAACAATCAATAAAACAATCATTTATTAATACTATATTTCCCGAATAGTGTCTAGCGTCTTTTAGAACTTTGGTTTTATCTACACTACCGGTAAAATATACTATGCTGATTACTGTTAATTTAATATTACCTCGTCCCAATTATATATTAACTAATTGAGAAAAATGTTACTTTTTGACTTGCGGACTAAAATTAAGGAGTAAAAATGTATTTTAAATTAAAAAGTAAAATAGTTGAGTAGAGTTTAAAAAGTAAGTGAAAAAACTAGGAACAAAATAGTATTTTAAAGTAAAAAATTAAAATAATTTTCTCATATAATTAATTGAGACGGAAATATTGTAAAGACATAATTACACACACGCACCGTATATATTACCATTAGCATACTAACTTAACTGAAATAATGCTTCAAAAATATCTTAAATCTTAATCATGGAGGACTGGGAGGCTATCAACTTTTGTCCTTGCCAACTAGTAATTCAAATGAAGACTATTCAACAAATCTTATTAAATGAATTGGTTTACAACAAATAGACATTTTGTCTCAATTCCTTGGAATTACATTTCTTAAATAAAATCTAAAAAAAGCAAAGTAAAAATCCCTTCATTTGATCAAACAATAATTTCCATTATTGTATTTTATTGGTACTAGACCTAGCGCAATATATAGCACGAAAATTAATCATGATTAAAAGCCATGATCTAACGAATCATCTTATAATCTTCAAAAATATCTCTACAAAAAAAAAAAAAAAAAAAAAAAATTAAACAAAAACAATTTTTACATTTGAGAGAGACTCGTACATGGAGATTTGAAAAAAAATCAAAAATCAAAAACGGTCCCCTGACGTCCATATCCCACTAAATCAGGAGGCCCAGAAAATTGAAAATCTTACGTGCCATTTTTGTCGAGTTGCTCTTAAGGATAACTACACATTATTACTATATTAGTTTTCCTCCTCAATATTTTTCATCCCACTTTTTATTTTTTAAAGAACAAATCATACACACACACACAAAAAAACACATAAACATGGGTAGGATACGAGGTTTGTTGCTAAAACACAGAGTGAAGACAATTTTCCGGCGAAGTTTTTGTCCGGCCATAAACAGCCGCAGACTGATGAGGTGGATTCGGCTTCTCAGGACGAAAGCAGGGAGAAATAATACGGGTTACATTAGGGTCGATCAAGAACCAACTCTCATCGATCGTCCTCCCAAGGGCAGCATGGCTATCTACGTGGGTCAAAAAGACGACGGTGCTTTGCAGAGGATTATGGTGCCCGTGGTCTACCTGAACCACCCTCTCTTTGCCGATTTGCTTAAAGACTCTGAAATCGAATACGGGTTTGGTCAACTCGGTGCGTTGACCATACCATGTCAGGTATCCGAGTTTGAGCGTGTCCAAACCTGGATCGAATCAGGTCAAAACTTGAACAAGTGATGATTGATCGTTTCAGTTCAATTCAGTACATCTTTTGTGTAATTTCATATTTTGAGTTTGGACATACAGTATAGTTTAATTTACTTTATTCATAACCACAAAACTTTTGTATATTTGCACAAAAGGCCCCTACACTTATGGTATTTTCACATGAGAGGACATATATCTGGCCGCAAACCTATTGAACAAGGCCAAGGCATTGCTAGTGACCTGTTGAAGATTGAGAACCTTAGCTTTGATAATGGCCTTCGTCTTGCCCGCGATGGCCCGGCCCGAAAACCTGTCGACGCAGGCGGTTGCGTCGGTTAGGGCCGTGCTCATCCATGTTTTGACGTTGCTTGCGTGCCAAGGGAAATCGCTCGTCTCCCCGTTTTCCTTGATCGCCCTCGTCTCGATGATGCTGTTCGACAGTTGCTCGACTCCGTCGTTTATTTGATCCAAGCATTCTTTCACTGCTCTGTAGTCTTTCGCCTTTCTTCTATCCAGGTCAGCAGCCACCTCAGTCACGTAGGCTTGGGTTGACTTGGCTTTGACTAGGCTCACTTGTAGCGCGAGCTGAGCCAGCTGTTGACGGCTCAGGGGAGTCGAGAATCTGTACGCGTAGGGCGAGAGACTTCGAACACATAAGTGGCGATAGAGAGTGGCCCGACACTGGGATTCGACGAAAGCCCGAGCTTGAGATCGTCTCGAGGGAATTGGATGCTTGGCAGGAACTAGGGTAAACATGAAGATGAGAAGAGAGAGAGTATAGCAAAGGATGTTATTAATTGCCATTGCAATTGAAGATAAGGATAAATGAAAGATAGTGTTTCCTTTGTTTATTTTTATATATAGAGCATCTTTAGTGTACTTTGAAAATAGTAGTAAAAACAATTGTGTTATGCATGTGATTTGGGGATTCCAAGAACAAGGATAAACAAATAGTGGAAAACCTTGATTCTTGATTTAGCAATTGTATATCATGAAGCCTGATCAGCATACATCTGGCAGGTTGTGCGGCACCTCGTCGAGTTAACCGATAACAAATGTTTTAAAAAACGAAGTCGGCATGATCAAACAACACGATGGTGCAAAACAAAAGGAAAAAAAAAAACATCTAGTGTACTTTGATTGAGTCCTAAGTTCTTAATTCTGCCTGTATTGAAGCAGATTTTTATGGTTCATGCTTAATGCTGTAAGTCAAAGGTTCTTGATAGTTGTGAGAGTGATCTCTTCATCTGCCATTATATAAGGTTGACAGCTTTTACATCAATTGGAAGGTGATATTGTGAGTTGTGACTACTATTTTATTAAACAAATACTATATCATATAGTAAATATAACATAAGATACACCAGAGGTTTTTTGTTCAAAAAAGAAAACTCATGCCACTCTAATAAGTTACAACAATAAAGGACAACACAGATTATCTATTCAGACAAGAACCATATTTCGACACAAACACGCAAGCACACATCCAGAGCCCTGTAAAAAAGACGAATAATACTCACTCAACCACCTTAATACCCGTAAGGTAGACCTGCGACTGGATGGCACTACCTCCGATCCAAAAACCCGGCATGACCATCAGACCAACTCTCGGCTTCTCATCTCCATCCTCAATAACAAAGTTCTTCAAGACACTTTCCATATAAACCTCTGAGAACTCACTATCACGCTTCACCTGAAAGATCTTAACAGTTGGATCAAAAGAATGAGCCAACCTATGCAAAAGCCACACCGACTTTGCCAGTTTCAAGAAAGCCTGGTAAAAAGCTGTCCTCGGATGCCCACCGCCAGAAATGTAATTCCTCTGGTCCAAATTACCGAAAAATGAAGCCTCCATCTTTTGATGCATGACAAGAAGATATTTGCTCCGGCAAAATTTCCCGAACATCGAGTCCGGGCCCTGGCCCACGGCGTCCAGTGGGTCTATTTCCTTCAAAGCAAGATACTCCTGAAATAAACTCTCTTTAGTAATAACCGTTTGGTTTTTTTCTGGATCTAAGGAAAAGTTATCGTCTTGGAACCCGACAAACATTCTTTGGCAAATGTGGGACTCGAACGCGTATTTCTTGTGGGCCCTCTTTGCGTAAACCACGTCCGGCTCTATAGAGTTAGCCGCGGCATCAAGATCCCATCCGGCGGCCTTCATCATATTGATCAACGGCTTCGAAAAGTCGTGAATGGCTTTTGAAGTGATCTCAACGGCCGATTTAAAAAGGTCAGGGGACATATCCAATGCAGAAATTCCATTTTCGCCCCCGCTCGCTTCCGATTCTTTTGCAGACAGGCCCCTGAGCTTTAAATTCTTCTCGAGCTTCACCCGCTTCTGACTCGCTTCTTGGATCTGCTGCTCTAATTGAGTAATCTCAGAATCTTTATTCTGGATTTCAGACTGAAATTTCTTCACCATTACCTCATAAGTCTTCAAGAGGCTCTGCTGCTCTTGAATCTCGGCCGCTAATCGGGAATCTTGTGGAGAGGAGCAAATGGGTTTAGGGTTATGCTCCCGATAGAAGTGCTTGAGCTCAGAGAGATTTCTGAGCTCAGATATAACGAGTTTATCAGCGGCTTGGATTTTTTCGGTGTCGTAAGGAGTGTGGGCAGCTTGAAGCTGAATGTAAGCTGATTTTAGGGATGATATGTTTGTGAATATTCTAGAGACTAAGGCTTCCATGGCTTCCGGGTTTTGGTTATTGGACTCGTCCATTGGTTGGGGATGGACCTTTTGGTTGCTGGGTTCACGAATTTGGGTATCTTTTGCACCAGTATTTTGCATATCTACTTTTTTTTTTACTGAAATAAAACAAAATTCACCGAGTTACTCTCGAACATTAACTGCAAAGAGAAGGTTGTGGTATCTGTACATTAGTTAAAAAAGAAGTTATATAAATTACGCATGGATTGCCAGGGATGCTTTGAAAAATAAAAGCTATGTAAAAAAAACATGGCAATTAGTTACTCTGAAAATAATACTATTAAAGAGATAACAAGTTATAAGCATCTAATACAAAAAATATGTGAGATGTTACTCCTAAGATTATGTATAAGTTTAAGGAACCGACAAAGAATCTGTTAAGATGCAGGCGTTAAATAGATAACAAGAAAAGCTTTTTAGTTTGGGTGGGCCTATAGTAGCTAGTACATCTTTTATTTTCATTAACTGGCAAGGTCTTGAATGTTTGTGCTGTTGGAGACTGAAAAAAATAATAATTTGAATTTGGATGGAAATACTTGGATTTGAGGATGGTATTGCCAAAAATAAAATCAAATAATTCCACTTATGATTTGCACTACACCACAATGACTAGAGATATATATAGCTCAGCATAGGAACTAAGGATTTGAAAACCGCTGACTAATGGGATTATCCAAACAAGTTCGATGGATTTATTATTTTGGAAATGAAACCCTTAGCTTTAATCCTTTAATCCAAAAGGCAACCATAAAACCCTTTTGAAGAGGCCAAATACAAGAACATATAGATATGGCTCATTAATCAGATGTAACATTAAAGTTTAAAATTTGGAATTATATGCACGGATATGATGTTTAGATGTTAATATTCACAATAGAAGAATTACGACAAAAAACATAAATAATACAGTAGTATCTAAAAAATTGATACCGTTGACAAATCGCTAACTCAATGCACTATGTACATTAATGATTTAGATACTTCCAACATTACCTACCAAATACTCATATTTTCACAAGTTCAGAAGAATCATCACTATTGCTATATCCACCTAAATAATCGGTGAACTCACCAAATCCATAAGTTTGGAAGTGTAAAGAATGCATTCAATAGTTATCAGAGATCTTTGCAGAAAGTGAATCTCATTTTTCAAACCATCAAAATCAAATCAAAGATATTTCATGTTAGAAGAAACAAAACACAATTTAATGCCTATAAGGGTTACCTAAACAAATACTTGAGATATTAAAATAACGAAATTAATCATAAAGACATTATCGGAATTGGGAAATATATAATGAAAATGCTTCCCGCTTTATCGTCCCATGCAGCGACGTGTTAAAATGCAAAATCCACCTTATAATGTTATATTTCCAAAATTACAGCGTGCTACACGTGGAAATTCAATACCTTTACAAAATCATTCTCCAATTTTTCAAGCACAAAAACTGGTACAAATGACAATCGGGATCGACTCCACACCACTATTTTTGAAAAAACTCATCTTATGAGCTAACATTTCATCAGTGAGCTCCAGACCCTCTTTGACAGTTTAATCCTATATCCTCATTTCTCACACTTCTAACCTCCTTCCTGTCAGAAATTTAAATTACAATAATAATTGGCTTCATCACCACCCTACCACAATCCACACAGTTTTAAAAGCAAACCCAGTCATACCATGAAAAACGAAGGGCACCTACTACTTGTTCAAAGATTAAAAAAAACTCATTTAAATTAAAAATAAACCCCAAATAGGTCTCAACGAAACCCTAGAAATGACTTAAATTTAGATTTATTCAAAACAGACCTTGCGGAACATTGAGAACCACTACGCGTAAGTTAAAGAGAACAAGAAACAGGCAGGCAGAAGGAATTACCCGATCGGAGATATCGCCGGAAATGGGGCCGTGAAGTGGCGAAGCTTGTGGGGGAAAGGGGGAAAAACTTGAGCTCGATGTTTTTTAAGTGTTGGGAAAATCATAACGCATTACTGCAGTGCGTGAAAATTATCACGGGTCGGGTCGGGTCCTTTTTTTTCTATCATTTTTGTTTGGAAAAAATGATTTAAATGTATTTTGATTAAATATAATTGAAATGTTTTACCCCTTAACAGTAAAATTATGTTAATTTATATTATACTTAAATATATTTTGATTAAATATTTTTGCCTTTTAAATTTATTTTTGCTCGTACTTTAAAGAATTAGTGTATTATAAAAAAAAAAAACTTACATGTGAACTAATTTGTTACTCATATCATATGGTTACATGTGTGTGACACTAAATTCAATATTAATAGTATTGATGCATAATAAAACAAATATCCAATGGTATATGTATGTATAAAAATCCGTAATGGTCATAATGATGGAAGCAAAAAAATGGACAAAGATGTTCCTTTTTTTTTTTTTTAGGAGCCAAGCATGGAATTAGTGACCCTTTTGAGCCAAGTATGGATGATAACCATCAATTTTATTTTATTTATTTTTAGACAAACTTAACTTTAAATAAATTAATTTTGGATCCCACCTACATAACTAACCAAAATTAATGAACTCTACAACGATTAATGTCGAGTTACTGTATTCAAATCAAACACTAAATCACAAAAAAAAATTGTATTTTTTTACAATGATGCTCGACTATTATGAGTCAGCCTTTTGTAAATTGTATATTACACTCAACTATAAAAGAATTGATAAAAAGCTAATTAGAACATGTTAAATAAAATGACAAATAATGTTCACTTTTTCTAGGGCCAATTTTTAAAGTGGATCATTTTTAAGAGCTAAATTAATACTTGGTGCATCTTATGATCTTAAACGTAAAGAGAGATAAAAAAAACCTATGGCAACACATTGAAGGTAATTAAAATAACCTAAGATTGCTTATGAACAACTTTGAATAGGACTAACCAAAAGTAAGAAATTGCACAATCATGAATCACCCCGATTTTCTCACCATTGAATGGCTTGGAGGATTAGGGATATGAACCTCTCATATTTACCCTAAACATCTCTCATTCCCACCATCTCCAACAAACAAGCACACCCTTCAAATCCCATCCTTAAGTAAAACAAAAAAAAAATGAAGAAATAAAAGTTACTTTCTTGTGTAACAAATCCATAAGTATTATAGTACATGCTATATTAGTAATAATAAACTTACATTGTAGTGGAACTATATATGTGTACAAAGGTAATTTCTAATGCAAGGGCTCAAACAAGTTTAAAGGCAAAGCTAAGTTAACTTAATGGACATTTAGACCTAAAAAATAATTTGGTTAGATACTGGTCTAAAGAATGATCGTTAAAAACTTGTGCGGTTTTTATGTTTTAACATAATTGAAAGTCTTTTGTATTTGACAATATATATAAACTCAATAATGAAACTTATTTTCATATCAAGACTCCACACACTTATAGTCTTCATTGATTATCATTTGAGTTCATTATGCGTTTGGGGGATACCATGATTCATGATCTATAAAAAAAGTCATGCAACAAAGAAAAAAATCAAGGCATAAGAAATCCTAGTCCAAATGCATTAGCTTACTAATCACATTATTGGGAGGGTTTGAGTTTCTCTAATCATGTCAAACCAAAGGTTAATAAGTCACATTGATAACAACTCCATTTGACCACCCTCTTAAATGTCATTATTAGTCTACACACACTCTCTCTCGATCGTTTTTATTTTTTATTTTTGTACGGTATTTTTTTAATTAGTCCACTCTTACTCATCCATTTTCATCATTATTAAATAAATCCAATTTAAATTTATTTCAAATCTCCCATTCTCAAAATCTCTTCATTTCAACTCACCCCCAGTTCTTCACACGATTTTCTCTGTAAATCAAAGCCAAAAGCAAAAACACACAATCAACATCAACACCAACACCATCCCAACAAGAAACCTCAAGATTCCAACAATCCAATTAAGTTTCTTTTTTGCCAATCTCCATTTTCAGAGGCATCATTTGTTCTCTTTCCCATTTCCCCCAAATATTTTCATCATTTATTCCATAGAAAAAAGAGGAAAAAAAAAAAAGAGAGGCGAGATTGAGAGAACCATATTCATAAAATTATTGACCAAAAAAAAGAAGAAAAATCAAATCTTTACCCCCTTTTTTGCTTTCATTTAAAGAAAATCCTTCAGGTTGAAACAGAGTCTGAAATTTCCAAGAAAATTCCCCAATCGGTTCAATGTTCCAGATGAAGCACATTGACGGTGGCGCGCCTTCAAGCCCGGGGAAATTCAAGATGGAAAAATCCCAGTACAACAGGCTTCGTCTCCACTCCAACCTAGCCAAGCTCACTTTCTGGTCCTTCCTTTTCCTGGGCCTGATCTTCGTCTTCTTCTTCAGATCACCGTCTTCCTCGGCCCCGGCCTTCTCCGATCTCTCCCGGAGATCCCTCCGAACCAGCTCCTACGACGCCCCCAACTTCGAGAAGCGCGTCAGGGACTCCGCCAGGATCCGCTCCGGGAACGGGATCTCCGTCCTCGTCACCGGCGCCGCCGGATTCGTCGGCAGCCACGTATCCGCCGCCCTCAAGCGCCGCGGCGACGGCGTCATCGGCATCGACAATTTCAACAGCTACTACGACCCGACCCTCAAGAGGGACCGGCAGGCCCTCCTGGAAGGCAGCGGGATTTTCATCGTGGAGGGCGACATAAACGACGCCGCTTTGCTGACGCGCCTCTTCGACATCGTCCGGTTCACCCACGTCATGCACCTGGCGGCCCAGGCCGGCGTCCGCTACGCCATGGAAAACCCTAGCTCCTACGTCCACAGCAACATAGCTGGCCTCGTCAGCCTCCTCGAAGTCTGCAAGAACGCAAACCCTCAGCCCGCAATCGTGTGGGCCTCCAGCAGCTCCGTCTACGGGCTCAACACGAAGGTCCCGTTTTCCGAGAGGGACAGAACCGACCAGCCGGCTAGCCTGTATGCCGCCACGAAGAAGGCCGGCGAAGAGATCGCCCACACCTACAACCACATTTACGGGCTTTCGCTCACCGGATTGAGGTTCTTCACGGTTTACGGGCCCTGGGGAAGGCCCGACATGGCCTACTTCTTTTTCACAAAAGATATCCTCAAGGGGAAGTCGATTCCGATCTTCGAGGCTCCAAATCACGGCACTGTAGCTAGAGATTTCACCTACATTGATGATATCGTGAAGGGCTGTTTGGGCTCGTTGGATACCTCTGGGAAAAGTACAGGCAGTGGGGGTAAGAAGAAGGGCCCGGCCCCATTGAGGGTTTTTAATCTGGGGAACACTTCCCCTGTTCCTGTGTCGGATCTTGTGGGCATTTTGGAGAAGTTGCTTAAGGTGAAGGCGAATAGGTTGGTCATGAAGTTGCCGAGGAATGGGGATGTTCAGTTTACTCATGCGAATATAAGCCTTGCACAGAGGGAGCTTGGTTATAAGCCCACGACAAATTTGCAAACAGGATTGAAGAAATTTGTTCAATGGTACCTTGGTTATTATGTGAAGGGGAAGAAAAGCGCGCAATGATGATAATGGGGGTGCCTAAAATCGTTCGGTAGGATATCGAATATTCTGAAATTCTTGTTTCGTTTCCTTTCTTTTTAAACATGTTTTGTTCATACCCCCAGAAATCCCGATTACCTTTTTTTCCTTGTATCTTGATTATGATGTCATATAAGGATTAAGGAGTGATGTATTGGTGATCCCATGACGAAGGAGGTTCGTATATCTCTCGTGGGATTGTGAATTGTAATTGTTGTATTTTTATCATTGTAGAATTAATTCCATGACTGATAGAACAAATTATACCGATTGAATCCAATTCGAATAAAAATTACTCACATGTCATATGGTTGTTTTACGTGTTTTATGTTTTATGTAGATTTGTTTCGTGGACTTTTATCAAGTTTATCTGCTCTTTTATATTTGAGAATTTACAACTTTCCTTATTATGCAATTGTCGTGTGCACGTGCCTTATCGTTATCATGATTTAGTAGTATAGTTGCCGAATCATTAATGACAGACGAGGTGTGAGTTATGTGAAAATCAGAAGGGTTACATTAAGAAATGTTCGGAGCTGTGATTTTCTAGGTTTTTATAGTGGTGTAAGAAACGTAGCGATGTTTGTAAATTAGGAAGTGAAGTTTTCTAGCTTATACCTTTAGGCCTTAAATCACTTTTTTTCTTCTTCCAAACAATGCCGACCAATCTGAAGTCATGTCGGGTATCCATGCTACCTCATAAGGAAGGATTGCACTTGCCTTCGACGCAGGTAAGGTATGACGAAACATTTTTATACTCCTTGTTAATAGAGTTGTGTACTGGTGACCATTTTGAACAGTGACTCGAATTCCATTATACATTTTTATTTCCCAAATTCCATTGATAGTTAGGTTCTTACTATGCGTTGTTTCTGAAGTTACACGATTATGATTTATGACAAGAAATATGCGCTTGAGGAAAGAATGTTTTTCGGGACAGTATTTAGGTTTGTTACAAAGTTGAGGTAGAAAATGTGCTTCTTTTTTGCAGCCTAAACTGTGATCATGAGAGGTACTTATTTTCTGAATATTGCTGTTTGAGCCCACCAAGTTTGAATTATTTACATTCAGCTGAAAATTTTGGAATCCTCCTCTGTTATTTCATTGTAAAAATTTAGTTCCTTCTTACTTGCTCTGTATTTCTCTTCAGTTATATTGACAATTTTCTTGTCGTAAGAAAGTTATCCGATAATCCTTTTTTCTTTCCCTTTTCCCCGTCTTATTTCAAGACTTCTGCAATTGTCTTTTAAAGTTGCAAATATTATTCCGTGAGACGTTTTAATTTCAAGAACGAATTTCAGGTCAAGTTGCAATCATCCCATGAATTATATCCAAGTGATGTTATAACCAAAATCCAGTCATTATATATTTTTTTGTAAAATTTGAATTCGTTGAATATTTCAATATTCAACCTAATGTATAATCGGAAGACCTTTAATCCGAATAAAATTCATAATAAATAACAATATTTGGTGAGAGCATGTAAAAACTGTTCTTGCCACAACGTTGGCTCACATCGTCAATGGGCACTACAAGTCTTTGCTTACAGGGACTTCAACTCGAAAATTCGAATAATTTTTCCATCTTTATGCGTCCTGTCTGAACACTAACTCTTTCCACTATCAATTAAAAACGGTATAGGCTCTCTCTTAGGCCATGATTCAATCTTCTGGAAATACTTGACGGGCACCACTCCATCAAAACCTTCCGTTAAAATCACTCTGTTGTCCGATATATACAACTTCATTCCCTCTGAATATGATGAAATACGAAAATGAGAATACAATATAAAAGCACAAGACCACTTTTATTTCCAAATGAGAACTATTCAGGATTCCGTTGTTTCACATTTTGTATACCTTGCAAAGCCCTCCTTACATCGAGATATATTAAGACGTTGACATTCCTCCTCATACCTGAATAAAAAAAATATCATGATTCATATCAACACAATATTATCCACAAATATGATTTCTACAAATAACCCAATTATCTTTCAAAATTACAAACACACCCTTGAGGTTTGCATTTCTCAAAAGATATCCCTCTAATCGGGATACAACTTGTAAGACAGAAACAAGGTATCCTAAAGCATATCTTTTTTTTTAAAATAATTAACCCTAAAAAATAAATGACATATCTGAACACATAATTTCACCATCAAATATATTACCACTTATAACTTCTCCATCAGTTGGCAAGCCACAAGAGAAATGCACGTGTAATCTCGTCATGCGCTTGAGACCCCCAGCCAGAATTGATTCCAGATTTTTTGTGTAGGTCCCATGAACGCAAACTGCAAACAACCGTGCAGGGAAAATGGATTTCAGAACATGTTTAAAAACTCAAATACTAAATCTCTTAGAGAATGAAAAAAAAGGCAAACACACTTAGTATAATCTAACCTGGAAATTCTTCGGGTGAAAGTATAGGTTTCAACAAACTCTCGGTCTCAACTGTCTGTCAAAGCATTAAGAACCAAGCAGACGGAATTAAAGAAAAATGTGGGGGTTGAGGAACGAATTCTAGCTCAAGATAAGGGCCCACCTAACATTGTATCTAAACTTTAAAGTTTAAATGCTGAAAAATTATTTAATTATAGAAAATCACAAACATGAAGGCGCACATGCAGATATTAAAAAAAACACTTAAAGCATTGCATTTGTGACACTTAACTGCATAAGATATACTCCGGTAGGTCAAAACGGAAAGTATAAAATGACAGTTTCAACTTTCAAATATTACTATAAAGAATTATTGAGAAGATTTAGGACTCACTGAAGTCTGTTGTTCACTCTACCGAAAAAATAAACATAAAAAAGTAAAAACAAAAAACAGCGTCGAACTTTCACATAGCATTATGATTAAATTCCATATATATATTTCCTTTAGCTTAAAACAATAGCACAGGTGACCCGTGACAGGCCTCAAATAATAAAATACCTGTATAGAATGTCCTTGATTTGCACGTATTAGAATATCCCCATTCTCATCCAATAAGCTAAAGCGCTGCTTGTTATCCCTTCGCACAGCCTATTATCACACACAGTATATAAAAATTAACCAGAAGTACTCGTCAGGCATAAATTAAGTTCATCCGAGCTCAAGAAAAGCACGCATAAAAACATAAAAATAAAAATGGAAAATACTCAACGAGTCGAACCTCTCTAACTTCATCAACTGTGTGTGATCTTAGTGGTACATTAGCAAAAGTTTTAAGATTCAACTTCAGCAGATCTTGGACCTTCACATATCCGTCACTCCTCATATCTAGCTTCAACTCAGAAGCCATGTGTCTCAGTATACGCGTTCTGAAATATTGAAGAACAAAGATAGAAGAAAAACAACTTATGGAAAGATAGTTAAATAACATTTCAACTGAATTAGTAAATTACATCTGCAAAACCACAAATAGTTGGAGCTGGCGAAATTAAATATCGAAAAATAAAACTTTCATCACCAAAAAACTAGCATAAAAACTTCAAACTAGTTTTTGTTCCCAGCACTAAAAATGTGCAGTTTTGTAAACCACTTACAGTAGTCTGCCAAGAGCATCGATTTTATCGTTCCCAGAAGAACCTCGGCCACCACCTCTTGTTCCCTGTCGATTGTATGTCATCCCCAGCCCTCTACCGTTACCCCCACTACACCCGCAAATTACACAAGTGAAATATTAGCAAAAGAAAAAACATTATCGATGGCGAAAAAATGAATAAATTCCCAGAAGCAGACAACTCCGAAGGCGGATTAGTAGAATAACGGAACAATTACCGGGCGTTAGAAAATGAGGAGGTTGAGAAAGAGGAGTTTCCAGCAGTACGGCTCTCCATCGGTAATCTCGAGTTTGGCAATCTGGAATGCAACAGAAAATTAGGGTTAACAGGGACAGGTGGCATAGAAACAAGACGGTTGAGCAGAAAGCGTAAACCAACGCCGCCGAACGAATCCCACATCTAATAGGCGGATGAGACGACGGCAGCTTATGAGCTCGGCCGAGCACGCCGGTGATTGTATCAACCAAATTCCTTCTTCGATATTTGTCTCTATCTTCTCGTTCTAGATTTCTCAATTCAGATTTCTAAAGATAATTTTTTTATCCGATTGGAAGTGACGAGGGATCGACAGATACTTATACTCCGTACATCGGTAATTTTGTAGGAGTAATTATTAAAATACTGAGTGAATTAAAGAAAGATTAGAAGCGTAAATAAAATCACGGATTACTCCCAAAATACTAAACTCATCCCCTAAATTAAATTAACCTACTTTATTTATTAATTTAATAATTACATTAATTAAATCAACCTATTTTATTTATTAATTTAATAATTACATTTTCTCGTATTCCTAATTTACCTTACTTGCGACGATGCCTGCGATGCGGCCGGGTACAACCAAGCCCAGGCCCAACAAAGCAACGAGGAAAAGAGTAGTACAATATAATTTTGAAATAAAATACAGTAATTTATATATTTGTTCCGTAGAAATCTTCCTACTTATTTAGGAAACATGTAAATGAAAAAATGTAAAGAAAAATTATATTTTCAAACTAAAAATAAAAGTAATTGTAAGTACATTTTAAAAAGTAAATTAAAATAAAGATGTATAATTGTATTATAATAAAGTGAAAATAATAATAAATATAATTATTTTATTTTAAAAAAATCATAAAAATTGAAAAAATATACTAAGTGAGATGAAGTCAGGTGTAATGTGTATAGTTCCTTACTCGTTTGAAAGTTGGTCAGAAATTACCGGGGGGAAATTTGCATCATTTTCACCGGACCATTACGTACTAACCATATGATTGTCGATAGAAAAAAATAACAAAAAAAAAAAGAAATAATTCTCAGCAATCGTATGGATGATATATAGATTACCTACGAACAAATTAAGTTGTTGGTACAACCCTCGATATAGTACTCCATAATCCATATTGTAAAAATTGTTAGATGAAATTAACCGTCCACGCATTGGATGAATCATAAGGAGAAGATGCCAAACTTGAATTTGACGTTTATGACAACGATGCTGTCGATGCTATTATAGCACAGTGTATATGATATGATATGAAATGATGCTTATTCAACTTTCATAATGGATCACATTTCCAAGCACTCTCAACTTTTAACATTATTGCAAAAACAAAACAAAATAAGGGTACTTGCAATTCATATTTCATATTGTTGATATTTTCTAAAAAGGCAATTGATATGTAGTACAACATGAAAATGACCATCAACTCACTTTCCAATCCTTTCTTCAATGTTTGTACAAACATAAATTTGATCAAATATTAGGAAAAAAAACATATTAACTTGTAGTTCGAGTGTATTAATAAAACCAATAATCATTAAATTCTTGCATGCATTAATCAACTAAAATCCACTTATTAATTTATTAATCAAGTTTCTTCTTATACCCCTAATTATATAATTAGAAAATGTAATACTGATTAATGTTTGTATTTGAACTTTTTTTTTTGTCACAATATTAATACACTAGATTGTCTTTGAATTATTTATCTAATTGTTTTGAGAAAGTATAATTTTTCATTGATATATTACCTCTATCACATAAGTAATGGTCAGAGTCGTCACATTTAGTTTCCAAATTAATAAAAAAAATATGATCATTGATTCCATACATTTGTCTTTGAACTGTTTGTCTAATTCTTTTGAATAATTTTTCATTGATATATTACTTCTGCTGTTATATAGTAATGGTTATATTTATTCGGTTTGTAAATTAACAAAAAAAAAAATACA
Source organism: Euphrasia confusa (assembly GCA_954870475.1). Taxonomy (NCBI): domain Eukaryota; kingdom Viridiplantae; phylum Streptophyta; class Magnoliopsida; order Lamiales; family Orobanchaceae; genus Euphrasia; species Euphrasia confusa. The sequence goes on from OX940962.1 coordinate 5,356,784, forward strand.
GTATGATAATTGATCCAAAGAAAATAATTAAATGGTCAATTATATGGGTAAGACCAATTTCCCGAGACAGAAAAATGATTATCAATTTTCACCCCCCAAATAAATACTCCACCATCCTCGAAAACCCCATATGATTGCAGTTGGCAACCGGGTACCGGTCCTCCCAGTAACCAGAATTCAAAATTTTGCCCCTTCACCTGCAGACAAACATCTGCTCAACCCTTGTGCCTCTCACTCTCTCTCACATAGTCACACAGTGACACACACACACCATTTTGAATCAATAAAAAAGCAATCTTTTTTTACACACAGCTTTCTTCCAAAACAACTTTCTCACTCCACAGTGACCTCCCCATCCCCAAAAATGGCACTCATCCCACTTTTCACATTCTCCATCTTCTTCTTCTTTCAACCGCAGCTGACTTCAGCGCTCTCACCACCTCAGAACCCCGAAATGACCACTTTACCCCTCCTGATGACCCTCAAGTCCTCCCTCGACCCTCACAACCTAATTCTCTCGTCGTGGGACCCATCGCCCAATGCCGACCCATGCAACGGCTCCTTCGAAGGCATCTCCTGCGACGAACACGGCCACGTGGTCAACATCACGCTGCAGGGCAAAGGGCTTTACGGTCAGATACCCCCCGAGGTCGGCCACCTCAAGAATCTCTCCGGGTTGTACCTTCACTTCAACAAGCTTCGCGGGGTTGTACCCAAGGAGATTGCCGACTTGACCCACCTCACCGATTTGTACCTCGGCGTCAATGCCCTCTCCGGCCACATTCCTCCTCAGATTTCTCAATTGTCCAATCTTCAAGGTCGGATTTTTATTAATGGAATCTTTTGCTGCTAATAAAACAAGAAAAAAAAATTGAATCTTGATTTATATATATCTCTGTTTTTTTTGTGCCTGTATAGTATTGCAACTGTGTTACAACAGATTAGATGGGAGCATACCAACTCAGATTGGGCTGATGAAGAATCTGAGTGTCGTTGCATTACAGTCGAATCGGTTGAGCGGTGCGATTCCTGCGTCTCTAGGAGATTTGGATCTGTTGACAAGGCTGGACTTGAGCTTCAATCGCCTCTTCGGGTCGATCCCATCTAAATTGACTCATCTGCCCCTGCTCAACCTCCTCGACGTCCGTAACAACACCCTTTCCGGCAATGTACCTCTTGGTAATTGCTACTCCATCGATCATTGTAGTTAGTTTTTGTGTGTTCTGATTTCACATTTTTTTTGTTGGGTTTGTTACTGAAATGAAGCTCTGAAGATGCTGAAAGAAGGTTTCCAGTATGCAAACAACACGGGGCTATGTGGGGCCGCATTTCCGTCTCTGCAAACTTGCTCCGCTTCCAATCAAACCTCGGACAAACCGGAGCTGAGTCATCTACCGTCGAAAGAAATCCCCGAGTCGGCGAATATTCAAAATGGCCCGAATGCAAAGCAACCCAAGCGATCTCAATTCGCAGCCGTGGTTGCCATAATTGGGCTGACCATAGGCTTTACAGTGGTCGGTGTTTTCACTTTTTCGTACTACAGACGAAGAAAGCAAGCTATAGCAGGCACGCTGTTCGATTCCAGTGACAGTCGGTTAAGCATCTCCAGTCAGGCTAGAGATGCACATGTCAATCGAAGCTCGTCTCCACTGATCAACCTCGAGTATTCCAACGGCTGGGATCCTCTGTCCAAACGACAAGACATAAGCGCATTCTCTCAAGAGGTTCTCGAGAGCTACGAGTTCAACCTGGACGAGGTCGAACGCGCGACTCGTTATTTCTCGGAGCTGAACTTGTTGGGGAAGGGTAGTTTCTCGGCTGTCTACAAAGGGGTCTTGAGGGATGGGACAGTGGTCGCGGTTAAGTGCATTTCGAAGATCAGTTGCAAGAACGACGAGAACGAGTTCGTTAAGGGACTGAAGCTTTTGACTTCTCTTCGACACGAGAATGTGTTGAAGCTGAGAGGGTTCTGTTGTTCGAAAGGCAGGGGAGAGTGTTTTCTCGTCTACGACTTCGTTCCGAATGGGAATCTGTTGCAGTGTCTCGATGTGAGGGAGATAGTTGCTCTGGATTGGGCTAAAAGGAAGTCTATAATCAGAGGAATCGCAAAAGGTATCGAGTACTTGCATGGAAACGAGAAAGGAAAACCGACATTGGTTCACCAGAATATATCAGCTGAAAAAATTCTGATCGACCAACACTACAACCCTCTGCTGTCGGCCTCCGGCCTCCACAAGCTACTGGCGGACGACATAGTTTTCTCCACGCTCAAGTCGAGTGCTGCCATGGGCTACCTTGCTCCCGAGTACACGACTACCGGAAGGTTCACGGAGAAGAGCGATATCTACGCGTTTGGGATGATCATATTCCAAATCCTCTCGGGCAAGAGTAGGACCACGCAGCTGAATTGCCACGGGGCGGAAATATCGAGATTTGAAGACTTTATTGACCCTGTTCTTGCTGGGAAGTTTAAGGAATCGGAGGCGGCTAGTCTAGGGGAGATTGCTCTTCTGTGCACTCACGAGTCTCCCGATCAGAGGCCGGACATAGGGATGGTGATGCGAGAACTGGATGCTATATCGGTTTCGTTTCTTGTCTGAATTCTTGATTGACAGGAATCTCTTACTCATGGCTACTGTTCTGGTAACTGAAGGAGTAATATGTAATGTAATTCTAGGCATTGTAAGTGTAATATGTACTCTCATTTTGTCATGTATGAATGTATTATGATTAGGAGGCTACTGATTTGGTAATTAAAATTAATTTTCATCTTTAATAATAATTATTATAATTTTAATAATAATCTAAAGCATAACCACTCCCATCAAATTGTCAGAGAAGAAATATAAGAAATGTCTTAGGTTAATCTAGTTCATAGTTTAATCCTGCCTATGAATGTTATTTGTACCTTTATGTTTGTTTGCAATATATTTTTACTTCTCATCTTCTACACTTATTTAAGCAAAATTCCTTTGCTCGACGGACTAAACGTCGGGAAAAAGCATACAGTATATCTGAACACAAAATCAAACGATCTTAAAATCCTTCAACACTCCCGAGTATTTATTTTGCATTATAGGGCAAATAATCCAAACACCACACACATCTCAGCTTATTGACAACAAGGATAATCAAAGACTCTACTCGACAGGGACAATCTTTTTGTTTTTGGAGGGCCCACGAGAAGACGGACCCTGAGATTTGCTATCCGGTTGTGCTCTGGAACTTTCAAGTTGCAGCTGAGGACATCCACCCCAACCGAAAAAATCATCCCATGCATTGTTGTTAACCCCTGTGTAGTTTGAATAATTACAATGAATGTTAATTATCAGACAAAACCCTTTGACATACAGTCAAATTAGTAAACAGATGCAAATGTTTTTGACCTGTATTCTCAAGTAAACTAAAGCCATCGTTCCATCCAGGAAAGACTTTTTCAGCATTCGTTTTCCAATTTTCTTGGAAACCAGTGAGCTCATCTGAGAGGTCGGTGTCATGCCAACACGTATGAACAGCTGTCGAACTAATAAATAAATAAATACACGCGTAGGTTATGGGAAAAAGAATCTAACCTTCCTGTAAATTGTGTAAAGTCTCCATGTAGTTAACTTTGCCATCCGAAAACTTATTGGTTGTGACAGAATGTCCCTTCATTGTAGAAAAGAAAAGAAAAATATAGTAAGGTAATCAAAATAATATTAGCTCCAAACCTACACACTTAATTACACCAACTACCCTTGCAGTGCGACCAAAGTTCAACGATTCCCAACTTCTTTTGAATTACAAAGGCCCCCTTGAGATTTGAATTTTCACAACAAACATGAAAAGTCTATCTTATTGAAAGGTGTATTGTGTAAAAAAACATGTAATGTAAACACATGTGTAATTTAAAAAATATGCAGCTGAAGTTTTGTAATTAAATTAAAATAGCGAGTGTTTTTGGCAACAAACCCCTTGCCCATTTACTTCATTCGAGATTTCATTGATCCACAAGTCGATAATCAACTTTACGTTAGAGATAAAATCCATAGTACCTACAATCTCAATGATATACCATTAACTGCAGAATTTTGCATTTACAAATTCTGCGTTATCGACCGACTCATTCCACATCATAAATTGCGTTATCTCTACTAACACATAAGGGCAGTATTACCTTATCATTAATCCCTTTTGAAATTGTGTGCAGTGATTCACCAACCATCCGGTCTTCTTCTTTCATCTCCATCAAGAACACCTTACCCATCGGCAGAAAAAAAAACAAATTAGAAAAAGAAGTTAAAATGCTTAACCAATGATCATGTTTTTAAAACTCACCCCGTCTTCTCCAGTTCGTCTCCCGACAGAAGAGGTGTAGTACACACCATCGGGACCACCGTATGCAGTTCTCTGGTAGCTAAAACTCTGAGCCCCTGAAAGTGAAGTATAGAACAAATACAATTTTACCTATAGTAAGGTTTAGCCTATTTACAAAAACACAACCCATTTATGTAATACCCCAAAAAACTATTCCTACATTTTTAAGTTGATTAAGGATCAGCATCAACACAAATTTAATTTGAAAGGCAGGAAAATGAAAAAAGTCCCAAAGTTGATGGAAAAATAATACTATAATCAACAACATATACCGGTTGGATAGTAATTGTAGTTTTTCTCAGCAGAAACTTCTTTGCTCGTTGCATTGTCGGGATTCAACTCCTCGATGGTAATTTGTTTACGGGGTCCGGAATGATGATCAAAGGCTCCGTTGAAAAATGGGTTGTCGAACGGGCTCTTCTGGCTCAAGAAACCGCCGAAAGGCTGGGTGAAAAAAGGATGATCGAATGGATCTTTCCCCCCAAAGAAGTTGTCCATTTCTGTTTCAACTTTCAATCAGTGAAAGGCCTAATATTTGCAATAACACGGAGACACGATTTTAGATAAAGAAAAATATCCCTAATCATCTACCACTACAGATTCTATAATTATGGATTACTGAGAACAGCTAATACAGAGCAAATGAGATAAAGAAACTGAAGCTCAAGATATACAACCTATGAAGATGAAGCATTTTACAGATAAAATAGGAAAGGCAAAACCCCAGAATTCTTGAAAAAATAAAATTAAGAAATTGGTAACGAAATTCGAAGGATTGAGAAAAATGAATTACCTTTGTTGAGAGAGAGTTGCAGTGTAACCTTTACTGCCTTACGGCTTGATCTTATTACAGTGAAAACAATGAAGGGAACCTTCTGGAGAAACCGAGAAAATCAACAAACAAAAATCGGGTCGGGCTGTGTCACACGAGTAATCGGATCGGTTATATATTTACTACAGAAAATAGTAGTAACTCCAATTATCAATATACTTGCATAGTAAATTTTAGGGAGTTAATTATATTTTCCATCTATAGAAATTTACGATTGGAAAAAATATTTCCACATTATTCTTATTTTCTGATCAACAATTGACTATAGATGATAAGAACTGATTTAACCATCATTTTCTATTTTAATATTAATATTATTGATAATGGAGTAATAAATTAAAAAAATATATATATATATATATATATATATATATATATATATATATATAGATTAAAATAATTACAGTACATATAATGAAGTTTAAATGAACATATAGAGGGATAGAAATTTGTATCAAAACAAAACAGTATACCACAAACATTTGTGCACCAAAAAATGAACCGAACATTTATCACAAAAACTATGATACAACATATTATTATAATACAACTCTAGTGTGCGTTTAATCTAAATATAACGGCGTATAGTTTTTTTCAGAGTTCTTGCGTGTCCAGGTCAGGCTTTGACGGATACTCAAGACCCTGGAGTGCAGGCATTCGTCGTAAATCTTCTTCCGAGTAGGCTGGAATAAACCAGTACCTCATGTCCATGCCGAAAACCTGAAGCATAGTAAGATGTCTCGTAAGAGATGCAATAAATACAGGCATGAAACAAAAAAAATAAAAAAAATGACAACTCAAAGATGGGGGCGATGAACTGATTGTTGGAATCTAGAAGGCGAGTAAAGTAAAACCTGTTCAAAGTTTCTTTTCCGCCCGAGATCATAACGCCATTTTAGACACGTCTTCTTCTCATACGCCTATGCCGAGCCAACAAATATTATCAGCTATACGGAAACAAATAAATAAAAAGGTTCTCCGTGAAAAGTCCAAATTTTATACAAGAAAATAGAGAGGGCATAATCATCCAATGCTGCCCTTCCATAATCAGAGGAGTACTAATTTAGACAAGAATTAAGTAAGATAGTGTGAATTAAGGGTAATGTAGTAAAAACGTTAGGGTTTAAGAACATGTAGTGAATAATTCCTTTGTTGGGCTTTAATTTAAGGCAAATAATCTTGTGATATTAGACTAACTCTTGAAGGAAGGGTTAATTTAGTGAACAACAAATCAAATCCAATCCTTTACACGGGTACTACTCCAGTACTCCTGTTAGGAAGAGTCTGAGCAACTGAGCTTTCCCATCAAAGTTAAATCCACCCAAACGACAAATCAAGTAATACCTCAATGGTAGTGGTATTGGCAGCCACCAGTGCTATGTGCATGATTGAGAATCCCAAAACACTCAAAGCAAATGCAAAACTCAGTACTACAAAATAAAATTTAGGAATAACATCATCAGTCATAGAGGGAAGGGATATTGAGAATGGCGGAATGGATATGTGGTCTTTACCCAAGGCGAGTAAAGTAGTTGTCAGATTTCCTGGAGTCCCAGAGATCTCTCCATCACCGAACAAAGTGATAAATTGTGGTAGTAATGAAAAAGTAACGAGACTACTTTCAAGGAATGTATAAAACTGCATGACCAAAACAATACCTTCTCGTGTCAGTTTCTTAACCATGTTAACATATAACAAAAATCATTTTACAAAACTCGCAAGTGTTTCGTATGTAATACTCTCTCTGGTAAGCAAAATGTAACAAAAATGCAATGCAGAGAGTCATCACCGTGGCTCAAGGAATACGACTCTTACTTACAAAGTCACAAGTGATGAGTCATACCAAGAAAAGAAGGAAATACTTGTAGTTCAACGCCCCAACACAATTGACAACCCATATACAATGGTGGTCCATTTTCAATATGCACCTCCCACCTAAACCAGTCATCCAACAAAACTCATTACCCACCAAAATAATGCTAATTATATGAAATGCAATAATCCGCACAGATTAATTAAAGTGGCGACTCACACATGGAACAATGATGGCACCGAAGGGGTTTCAACTGGTTGCACTTCCTACAAAAATAGATCCCCTCTTTCTCCAAGTCAGCTGGAAATTCTGTCATGGTTAATGGGTCAGTATCTCCTCTTTCTTCATCCAATGACGGTCTCCAATTTGGAGGCACAGAGCCTGGGTCCGTAAAAACAACCGAAAAATAACTCCATAAAAGCATCACTAACTGCAAAACCATCACTAATAAACCAAAAAGGAAAAAAAAAAAACTTATTTTTATCCATCTAGACATTTTTTTTGCATAAATTGTTAAAAATTTAACAGAAACATCACAGTTCAACAGCCAGCTGAATTTCCAGCAATCAACTACCAGTGAGATTCCAAAGGATTTATAGTTCAATTAAATGATAAATTCGAATTGTTCCCAATTATCCACCAGTAAGTTAAAATAAAAAAAAAAACTAATTCAATATCATAAGAGAAAAACGAAGGTTTAGTATCAGAGCATAATTTTACCAGGCAATGAAACAAGATCAAAACGCAGAAAGCAATCAGCGAATCAAGGCCGCCGGCAGCTAGGACAGGTCCGTAGTTGATAATCACCACCGCGTAATAGTTGACGCTTACGACGGCGAGAACCAATAGTATCATGATCGAACCGAGCCCCCTCAGGGCTGTGCAAAACTTAAATACGTCCCACGCCATTACTGCCCAAGATCTATTCATAATGCTATTCATTGATCGTCAATTTTTTGGGTGCGCGCGGGAATTAGGGTTCATGAATTGCGCGTGCGGAGCTAGTCGAAAATCCCAACAGTGATAAACCAGCGAATCAGATTGAGAGTGTGGGTGAGGTGCGATTGTAATATTTTCTATTTTCAGGGCAAGAGCCAATAATGGAAATTGATTTTCCCAATTAAGAAAAATGTTAACATGATAATTTTTTTATTTTAAGTTAAAAAATCAAATCAATTTTATCAAATAAAAGTATGATAAAAAAAGTAAGATAAAATTATATTTAAAATAAAAATAATACAATAATTTATTTAAGTGCATAATTAATTACTTATAACATTTAAAAAAAATACATGAATAATTGAAATTACAAACAAATTTCATCCAAGACAAATTTTATAATATGTGTAAGTAAAAAAATATCTTAGTCGATAATTGAACTTGCCTGGTGGGAAAATTATGAACATTTAACTTTAAAGTTACGTTTCTTTACTTTTGGACCAATTTGATTAAATTGATTTGAAATAACTTTATTAAAAATACATTATTTATTAAATATTAAAATTGTTTTAAAATATACAAACACACAACAAAACATGACTGGAACATGTAGAAAACCCTCAAATACTTAGAGAAGAAGACCAATATCCTTGCAAGATTTGATAGCTCCATCGTATATTTCTTTGAGTCCATTTTCATACTTGAACCCGGTTTCGAGTAGTTTTTTGCTCGAGAAACTGGGTATCTTATAGCTCTCCAAATTCTTCAACGAACTGCATAAAGAAAAATGAACTCACGTGAGATTCTCGATTTAGTACGAAGAACACAACCAAAAGAGTTGATGAGTTTCTGGAAGTTACTCTAGAGGTGTGATACTATACTGAGGATATCTATTAGTGAGAAATTGATGCAACTCATGAATCTTGAAATTAAGAGCAGAGCAAATGTATCTCCCCTTAGCCTCCGGATACTCGAAAAGGTGGATGTGAGCTCTAACGACGTCGTCGACATGCACCGCGCAAGTGCTCACGAGGCTTTGGTAATGTTTTTCCTCACCTACACATTCAAAACCAAAAAAAAAACTGTCAAACATTTACCGAGCAAAAAACAATCGGTAAATTACCAACTGTTTTTTAGGCCGTCAGTATTTACCTATTAATAATAATAATAATAAGATTTGATTAATAATAAGAGGATCACTTTCTTTAAATTGATATTTCACACTTTTTTAATTTAAAATATAATTCTTGTTATGAATATTATTAATTAGTGAATGACTAGTTTAACAAGACAGAAACCCTACTTTGTATTCTATATAAAGGGGTATCTCCATATGAATGAAAGAATAATTCTATTCTCCTCTCATATTGTCTCTCTTTTTATTATATTATTCTCTCTCAATTCTTTTGAGTTTATAACACGTTATCAGCACGAAAACTCAACCGCGTTCTTCATCGAAGTTTTACTCATCCAAGAGCCGAACTCTACTCATCCAAGATCCGAACTCCAAGGCAAGAATTTATATGCTTGTTTATATTCATAAATAATTATAAATATATCTATTGCTCCTCCCTTCTTCTTAATATCATATGTTCTCGAAGAACATTATAATCTGATATATTCCTGAAATAATATCATCAAATTAATTATGCCTAAGTTCCTGAATAACATTGTGATATGATATTCCTGAAGAAATATCAAAATTAAATGTTCCTGAAGAACATGATATGATATTTCCGAAGAAATATTAAAACTAAATGTCCCTGAAGAACATAATATAATATCTTGAAGAAATATCAAAATTAAATTCCTGAAGAACATCGTGATATGATATTCCTGCAGAAATATCAATATCAAATTGATTACGAGTATATACTAATAATCTCGAATAATATATTTGAAAATTCACCGTGAAAGATCCACTAGCTTTGTGGAAATATTTAAAAGAAAGATACGATCACTCAAAGTTGATCGTACTACCAAAACGTGGTATGAAACCGGACTCACAAGTTTGAGTCGGCATTATAATTTGATATCCTGAAGTAATATCAAATTAATTATTTTTAATTATCAATTAAATTGAATGTTCCTGAAGAACATATACTCTTGGTTTAAATATTATATTGATCGTTCTAAAAGAACATCATGATTTGATATTAATTATTCGATAAATATCAAATTAAATTGCTCCCGTAGTAGCAATAAGTTAAGAAATATCAAATTAAATTGCTCCCGTAGTAGCAATAAGTTTTAAATGTTCTCGAAGAACGTTATGATATGATATTCATAAGAAAATAATACAAAGTATTCTGGTTTTAATATTTTTATTAGTTGCTCCTGAAGAAGCAAATTTCAAACAATGATTACATGTGAATTATCCTTGAAGGATGATATCTTTTGAAGATCGTACTATATGGGTATCGAAAAAGTCGATTCCAAATAAATGTAATTTCTGAGAAAATTATATATTGAGATTTATTTTGATTCCCGAAAGATCATTGGTAAGATATTGTATCCCCGAAGGATCATTGGTAAAGATATTGTATCCCCGAAGGATAATTGGTAAAGATATTGTGTCCCCGAATGATCATTGGTAAATATATTATTACGCAAATGATGACATACTAAGAGTGAGCTCCGAAAGAGATTTACTAATTATCCCCACGAGTACTAGAAATGTACTTAAAATGAAAATGATGAATATCATGATTATTATTATGTGCGTTGAAATTGTTATTTACCATCTGCAAATTAATATGCAACTTAAATTCATATCACCACTAGAGCGTATTTTTATGAACGGGCATAATAGAAAATAAGGTATATCTCGAGCCCACGATCCAGAAGATCACGATCCAAAAGATTGGTTTACAACAATAATGCTGATTTGCATATTTAACGAAGATCATTTCCCGACATTAGGGAGAGATAAGAATATAAAAGATATAAATACCGAGAAATTTTATGGAATGAAAACGATCTTTAATTTTAGATCCACGCACCAATCAATTGAACCCGAAGTTCATTAAAATAAGTGACTTGCAATATTTAGCAAGTAATCTGCCAAATACATTTACATATTAATGAAGGTGTGATAAAATCACATATATTTGTGATAAAATGAACTATAAGAGTTCAAATACCAAAGAGATCAACTCAAATGTTGATTCTAACATACGCCAGAAGTGTAGTAGATCGATCTTAAGATATAAAATAAATCCGCGGAAAAACAAAGAAATTGAGTCACCCTCAAAATCTCCTGAAGAGAGTTAGATGGAAATCCCATTGAAAAAGCATGTGCATATGATAATAGAAAATCGTGGGATTGCGGAACAACCAAATTAAATATTTTGGGAAATGATGAAGGATTTGGTTGATAGAATGAATTGTCATCAACATGGAAAAAGTCGTCAACGACATATTTACCTTAAGAGTTGCTCTAGAAAATTGGGATCCAAAAACTTAAATCAATGATAGTGTGCCAGCAGCACTCGAAAAATAAGAAATGAGCAATTGAGGCTGAGCATGACTCGTTAAATAAAAGAAATATTTTGACTCTATAATACACACCTCAAAATATTATCTCAGAAGGATATATGTGGATGTTCGTAATGATGTGGTGATCAGATATAAAAGCGAGATTAGTTGCTCAAGAGTTTTTCACAGAAACTCGATATTAATCAAATATTTTTAAGGATAACATTAAGTTCCGCTACCTAATATTTATGGCATCAACAACGATAAATATATGCATCGAATGATACATACATGAAAATCCTGGATGGATTTTAAGATTCCTGATATTGAAGGAAATGAAAATCAGAACATATACAATATCATATTACATATGTCATTATGGACAAAAATGATATTGAAGACAAGGTCCCGAAGACCAGTGATTGCACTCTTTTTCCCTCTACTAAGTTTTTCCCACGGAGTTTTCTTAGTTAAAGGTTTTTAACGAGACAATCACCACAATATAAATGTGAATGTCATGTACTCTTTTCCTCCAGTATTTTTTCCTACAAGGTTTTATAACGAGGCATGTGAAGGTACCGGTATACCGATCCAATCGATATATCGTGTGTGCGGAAGCGTGTAAAGCAATAGATCTACTATGCCATGATCTTAGTGCACACATATATATGTATAGACACATATTTATATATATATATATATATATATATATATATATATATATATATATACACATCCAATATATATATATATATAAGGTTCAACGATTACTTACTTTTGGTGATCGTTGAAATTGGTTAAGGTGGTGTTGAGTCGATTGAACCACCTTAATGGATCAGCCACGAATTGTACACCTTTGGAATAACCCCGTCACGCCTTTGGATCGCCCGGATGTTGAAGCCGCACAAATGGCCCGGCCTCTACGTGTTGCACACGAACCCGGATGACGAACACTTTGCTTGATCGAGTCGGTTCTCCAAGAACACTTTCTCCTCTCTCTCTTTGGTGTGAATTTCGTGGTTTAAGGTAATGTGTGATGAAAATCTGATTTTCATCCATATTATATCCTCATTATTCACCACATTACTCCCCTTTGTAACCTACAACATAATGGGCATCATAATGCACCATTAACATGCAAAAGGGGTTACAAAGGAGGTGAAAGGTCATGCCACATACACATGCCACTATGCATTGTATGTGGTCCCACTTGCTTGTGTGGCATGCCATGTCACACTATGTGACATGCATCCATGCAAGCCATGCATCTCATGCATGTGTATTAAATCCACGTAAATATTGATTCTAAATCAATATATTTATCAAGCAATGTATATCAATATCGAGCTCGTGTGTGACCCTGTAGGTATGATTTAATTGATCAATATTATATTGTTCCCAACAATTAATATTATCAAATAATCATTTAACATCCATAGACGACCTTATGACTTTATCGATTGCACACGTAGGATCGAAGGACATATCCCAACAATCTCCCACTTGGCCTTCAGAGCCAGTGTGCTGCCAACTTCCTGTTGTCACTTTATGTCTAAGTTTGAACTTGAGGCAAGACTCGAGTCATCCTCAATCGGTTCAAACCTTTCTTGGACTTTGAGACAGACTGTAAAACCAGATTTATCACTATGATACGAATCTAGACGTGGCCACGTATTTTCCACAGTCTCGACTCTCCAAGTGGCCGGTAAGACATGCATCCCATTATAAAATGGAGGACAATCCCATCTTGTCAATCCAAGCTCTCCCACTTGCTTCCTGATATACCCAATAACAAGTTTTATAACCTCCTTTTACGAAAGGCGTTTACTTGTATCAAAGTACACCATTTCACAATGGAATCACTCTGGACTACTCAGGTCAGAGGAAATTGCTCGACAGTCAATGAAATAGTATTATGACTCGAAATCTTAAATACTATTCCAGTCGGGTCTGTTCGATCATTAGCTCCCAGCTAATATCTATGTAATTGTACTTGATGTCCCACATCACTAGCCCATGAAGCGGCGCTATAGTACACATTACAAACTAGTTCATTGTATTATCGGTTTGTCCGTACTCGATTATACGAACTAGGAACAAGCATATGATTCAAGTATATCAGTTCAACCATTGGGACTTCATTATGCGGTAAGTCGACCTCATAACCCAATCGATATTACTTAATCATTTGGACAATTCATATAAATTAAACCATATTTATATGAAGGAATATGTATTATACATATGAGTGAATGTTTATAAAATCTCCAAAAGTATCTAATACAGTAATAGAAATCACAACCCATCTCTAAGATGTCTGATCTCTATTGCAGTCGTGAAAGCCTCAAGCTTAAACTGCTGGAGAGGTTTAGAAAATGGGTTTGCAACCTTACCAAAAGTCGCAACTTTATTATCTCGATGTCTCCACAAAACTATCTCCCAGATAATGTGGAACTTCCTGAGCACCAGTTTTAGACTTGTGGTGCTTCCTAGCTCATAGGCTTGCTCGATAACTCTACTATAAATAGAGAACTATCGGATGGGCTGAGCTAGTTACGCCACCTAGTTCATTCAAGAACTTTCAAATCCTAACTGCCAACATTACTGCATCCAATGCAATACTGTGCTCAGCTTCTTTAGTTTAATCATCTATATTGCATTGCATGGAACTATTCCAGCAAATTTCACCTCTAACCAGACAAAAGATATAACCAGATTAAAATCGGAAATTATCTTAGTCTGTTTTGAAGTTAGCATTCAAACAGCTTGTTAATATCAACTCCTTTTGTCTTCCAAAGACAACAAAATATTCTTTAGTCCATCTAAGGTACATAAGAATATTCTTGGCCGCAGTCTAATGCGCCTCACCTGGGTTTCCTTGAAACTGACTCGTCATGCTCAAAGCATACGATACGTCCGGTCGTGTACATATCATGGCGTACATTATAGACCCTATTGCCGAAGCATAAGGAATGTTTTCCATCCTCTTTTGCTCATCAAGTCCCGTAGGGCCTTGCATCTTGCTAAGAGATGTGCCATGACTCATTGGAATGAGACCCTTTCTGGCGTCTTTCATTCTGAACTTATCAAGCACCTTATCAATATAGGTCGCTTTACTAAGTCCAAACATCCTTTTCGATCTGTTCCGACAGATCTTGATGCCCAATATGTACTGTGCTTCTCCAAGATCCTTTATTGAAAAACAATTCCCAAGCCATTCTTTAATAGAATTAAGCATAGAAACATTGTTTCCAATAAGGAGTATATCACCGACATACAACACAATTAATACAACGTAACTCCCACTGATCTTCTTGTAAAACAAGACTCTTCCGAGTTCCTCTGAAATCCAAATCCCAGTATGGATTCATTGAACTGAAGATTGCTACTCCGATATGCATTCTTTATTCTATAAATAAAACTATAAGCTTGCATAATTTCTCAGCCTTATTAAGATCGATAAAACTCTTTGGTTGTGTTAAAACACATTCTCTTCTAGAATCCAATTCAAGAAGTTAGTTTTAACATCCAATATTAACATAACTCATTATCAAGATGAGTAGCAATGGCTAAGATAATCTGAATGATTTAATCAAAGCAACTGTTGAAAGTTTTTCCATAATCCACCTCGTGAATAAAACTTTTACCATCAACCTTGCTTTGAAAACCCTAGGTTTTCCATTCATGTCTATATTGATCTTGAAGAACTATTTGCACTCAATAGGTCTAGCCTCTTGATGCAAATCTATCAAGTTCCAAACTTGATTACCAGACATTGAAATCATCTCGGATTATATGGCACCATGCCAATTTTTTTTTTTAGTAGCTGCACTCGTCATAGCTTGGATATAGTTTGAAGGTTCATCGCTTTTCAAAAGCATGACTTCATATCTCTCATTGATCACAATACCTAAGTATCTGACTAAAAGAGATATATGCCTTCTGGACCTACAAGGGCTGGTATGGTTTCCAAAACCATAGGAATACTCTCAACCCAGTCTTGAGTATTCATCATTGGTTGTTCCACTTGAACCTCGTTCAAGATAACCGAGCTCCCACTGACTTTCTAGGAAAGATATCTCTTTTCAAGAAAATCACCATCTCGAGCAACAAAATATTGTTCTCAGATAGATCGTAGAATTTGTACCCTCGAGTTTCATATGGACATACCATAAGGAAACTTTTATCCCATTTGAGTTCAAGCCCTGTAGAGATAAATCTCTTCATAGAAGCTATAGAACCTCAAATCTTGATGAAAACAATTTAGGGACCCTCCCTTTCCATACCTAGTATGGTGTCTTTATCAACAGCTTTTGACAGTGTCCTATTCAGTGTATAGGTTGAAGTCAAGAATAGTGTGTTCCCAAAAGAGTTCAGTAGTTCAATTAGACTCATCATCGATAGATCGAACTCTATCTAATAGAGTTAGTTTTCTCTTTTCCGAAACATAACCTTCATGTGCTTGTGAACTAATAGGTTCCACATACATCAGTATGGATCATCCCTAATTAATTACTCACATGTTCTCCTTTCTCCAAGAAAGATTACATTGTTATCTTTTCAATCACACATCATTCACATGTATCAAATGACTCCAAGTCAAATGATTCTAAAATTCCTTCTAAAAGAAGCTTCGTTACATGTTTAGATTTTGATTTGATCTAATCAACAATGTTTCAGTTATGTCTCATTGAGACTTATTTGATTTGGCCTTTGGTCTTAATGATATATGTGATTTTGTCAAGTTAAAGTATACATAAACCATATAATAATCGTGCCAAAACAAAGAATAATTCACAATTAAAATAGTTACCAAACTATTTAATAGTGAAAAACGAATCCATCAGTATCCAATACTGAACCAATATTCATTGTTTATTGAAGGTACGAAATCACATAGTTATAATACTAAAACAAGGCCCTAAGGCAAAACAACATCATATGATCATACGGCTAATGCAGCGACCTTCGCTCCATTTCTCGCCCTAGATCGACATCTCTATTCACCAAACTTATACTTCTATGTAGTTCCTTCACATGCAAATGTGAGAACCACATTTGGCATCCAATACCCAAGAAGTAGAATTTGTGAAGTTTAATGTCTATAACATTAATACCTGAAGATGAAGCAACCCCGTTCTTCACATCTTCTTTGAACTTTGGGCAAATTCAATTATTCCCAATAATTGAGTTTCATTCAAATTTCCCATTCAAAATTATCTCAATGTCAAAACGTGATAAATCGTAAGTGAAAAATCGAAGTTTTCTAACCAGCGATATTATCATGCAATTGAAGCCCTATCTCTCATAAAATATGAGGGAGTCAACCAAACAATCGATTCACGCCATCCAATGGCTCGAAAGTCTCTAATTTGTGTCAATGATGAACTTAAGTGTTTAGGATTAAATCACTCCCCGAGGTGTAAATAATCATAACCTTATAATCCATCAAATGAAAGAAAAATTAGGCATTTGTTTTGAAATTGAATAAAATATGAACTTTTATATGTTTGCAAGTAGTGTCCAACACTTTTGCAGTAGACGCATTGAGATTCCCTAGGAACTCTAGTAGCCTTCTTGCCCATGCTCTTTTGAATACCTCATCCCTTATCATAAGAATATCCCTCTCAGGGTCCTTTTTAATTGACGACTCATCATCTTAGAAAAATTTAGGAGATCACTTAAAACAAATAATCCAATTATTTGTTGTACATGTGGTCCCTATAGGTTTCTCTTTTCCAGCCTAACTGAAGCGATGACCCTGGTTATTCAGAACTTTTCAATCTTAGCATATTCCCCGAACATGCTATTGAGTTGTTCAATGATATCTTAGGATGTGGTTATTTAACACATTTTCCTTGTCTTCGTATTTGAGGACCATCCTCAAATTACGTTGTTAATCAAGAAAATTTATGTTGTTCAATTTTTCACAATCAAGAATTGAACGAAACTTGAATTGAGTTGATATTAGACATGATAAACTACAAAAGAAAGATAAATAAAGTATGTAAACATCCACAAAGCGGTAAACAAATAAGGTTGTCTAACAATTGTACTTATTTATTTCATTTTGTTCAATTGATATCCAATATCATTGTCCCTTAGAACAAAACGATCCCGAGATCCTCATCTTGTAAATATTTAAGCCGACTGAGTCCGCACTTAAGTATTTCAAGATAGGTAGACATACCCATGTCAATGATATCTAATATCACTCTCGGTCGACGAGAATCTCATTCTCATCTCATGTCTCGATAGCCACGCCTCCAGTGGATCTATCGATGAGAAAACCAAACTCACGTGTAAGGGTCTAACGCTTACTCCCACTTATCCCAAGATAACAAGTAGTACCCCGCTTAGGCGGACCCACCAACTTATGATCGAGGGCTTTAGGGGTGTGATGTTTTGGACAAGACATTATACTCATTATTTTTGGGAACTTGCATGCATAGGTTTGTTTATATGTAAGTTGAACATTTATAACATAAAACAACCTATAACTAGCAAAGCATATAAATACGAAATCGAAAGGCCCCTAGAACCTCACAACTCTCAAACGAAAAGACTTAAAGTAATAACAAAAGCCTTGAACATCTTCTGGACTTGTCCTCGCCCGCCGTTTTAGTTCCGTGCCCTCCGATTTTGATCAAATCTATTCCGTACCCAAAAAACCACGAACGGCGCCCGTCGTTTCACAAACGGCGGTCGCTGAACACCACCGGCGGTCGCCGTTTCCAAAACGGCGCCCGCCAAAAGGGTTTGGAAAAAATCTGCCAAGAATCAGGGCTTTCGGCGGTCGCCGTTTCCAAAACGACGCCCGCCGAATCAAAACGGCGACCGCTAGAGCTACAACGGCGCCCGCCGTTTGGCTCCAGCAGCCCCGGTTTGCCCGTTTTGCTTCGTTTCTTCTCGTTTTCGCCGGAGAGCCGATATCCAATGTCGATCCATGGATTCAATCCATTGCTTACACATTGAACAATACATTTTTGAATAGAAAAAACCTATCTATTACAAAAGATTCCAAGGGACGCAGCCCTCCAAAACTATGGCCAATCGTACGTAAAAAACGACAATTTCATTCACCCGACCACTAACGGTGGCCGGCCTTATATCTAAACACATAATCACATAATCACATAAAACAATTAAGCCAATTATGTTGATTTTAAACATATTGTGTCCAACACAAAAGTGTGCACGAGCCCTAGGCTCTGATACCAATTGAAGGTACCGGTATACCGATCCAATCGATATATCGTGTGTGCGGAAGCGTGTAAAGCAATAGATCTACTATGCCATGATCTTAGTGCACACATATATATGTATAGACACATATTTTTATATATATATATATATATATACATCCAATATATATATATATATATATATATATAAGGTTCAACGATTACTTACTTTTGGTGATCGTTGAAATTGGTTAAGGTGGTGTTGAGTCGATTGAACCACCTTAATGGATCAGCCACGAATTGTACACCTTTGGAATGACCCCGTCACGCCTTTGGATCGCCCGGATGTTGAAGCCGCACAAATGGCCCGGCCTCTACGTGTTGCACACGAACCCGGATGACGAACACTTTGCTTGATCGAGTCGGTTCTCCAAGAACACTTTCTCCTCTCTCTCTTTGGTGTGAATTTCGTGGTTTAAGGTAATGTGTGATGAAAATCTGATTTTCATCCATATTATATCCTCATTATTCACCACATTACTCCCCTTTGTAACCTACAACATAATGGGCATCATAATGCACCATTAACATGCAAAAGGGGTTACAAAGGAGGTGAAAGGTCATGCCACATACACATGCCACTATGCATTGTATGTGGTCCCACTTGCTTGTGTGGCATGCCATGTCACACTATGTGACATGCATCCATGCAAGTCATGCATCTCATGCATGTGTATTAAATCCACGTAAATATTGATTCTAAATCAATATATTTATCAAGCAATGTATATCAATATCGAGCTCGTGTGTGACCCTGTAGGTATGATTTAATTGATCAATATTATATTGTTCCCAACAATTAATATTATCAAATAATCATTTAACATCCATAGACGACCTTATGACTTTATCGATTGCACACGTAGGATCGAAGGACATATCCCAACAGCATGTACATCACTCAATATGAGTTTGTTTTCGAAATAAACTGAGATATTTAACCTGAAGTTCAAATGATTGTGAATTTAAGTTCACATTATTGTTCATTTGTGAAGAAATGTATATTGAACACTAGACGCATCTAAAATACTCCAGCAGAGTTACCGGTCGATTATAGCAATTGCGAATGCTCTAGTCAATATAGATGTCTGGTAAAGGCATGTCCCTGAAGGAAGAAAAATATACAATAATACAAATGAATGTGAAACTCAACAATTCGAAGGTTGTGTCCTGAAGACCAAAATTTATATTTGAATAACTAAGTTTCTCCTATATGGTTTTTATTAGTTACAGGTTTTAATGAGATTCACAAAGTCAAAGATCTTCGGTGATTACAATCAGGGGGAGCAAGTTGTACTCTTTTTCCTTCGTCGAGATTTTATCCCACTGGGTTTTCCTGGCAAGGTTTTAACGAGGCAACAATCTTATAAATAGTCATTCAAGGGAGAGTGTTATGAATATTATTAATTAGTGAATGACTAGTTTACCCTTTCTTAGTGAACAAGACAGAAACCCTACTTTGTATCCTATATAAAGGGGTATCTCCATATGAATGAAAGAATTAATTCTATTCTCCTCTCATATTGTCTCTATTTTTACTATATTATTCTCTCTCAATTCTTTTGAGTTTATAACAATTCTCGCTTTTTCAACTCCGGTTGTAATTAGTTTACTTTTTAACTTAAAAACACATCTATACAATTTTAGAAGGAGTAGACATACCAAAAAACAAGGCCATGTTAATGTAAACCGAATCGGGACAGCGTGGACAGATGAAGGGCCCGTTGATCCAGCTAGGCAGCACCGTCACAACATCAAGTCCGTTTTCCTCTCCGAAATCCAACGCCAATTTCTCCGTCAGCGTCTTCGTGGCGGCGTAGGGCCCGAAGTACGCCCCCAGATTTCTCAAGAAATCCAGGTCGGTCCAAGAGCTTTCGTCCACGTCGTCGCCTCCAGCGGCGACTTCGGCGTTGCAAGCCACCGTCGCGGTGCTGGAGGTGCACACCACGCGCCTCACGGTTTTAGCGTCGAGGCAAGCCTGCAAGATGCCTCGCGTCCCCCGGGTGACCCTTTCGGTCTTCACCTCTTCGGTTTCTTTCCCCTCGAAATCGAGCGGGTGGGCCACGTGGAAGACCCCCACGCATCCCTCGATGGCGGCGGAAAAGGAGTCCGCCCGGTCGAGGTCGGCCGGAAAGATCCGCAGCCGATCCGAAGCCCCGGGGAGGCTCGTGAGGTAGCTAATGTCCCTTTTG